>OX382280.1:0-1245243 GCA_947507595.1 Pyralis farinalis
GGTTTTATTGCTGTTTTTCGACAATTTTTGCGTATTGACTCGATTTTGCGTCCATACCTTGTCTTTTAGCGCCGCTCGTCGGTGCTAACCTCACACTGCATCAGTTCTCGTCATCCTACGTAGATTCCGATCAAAAAATCGTTAAAAACACGCAAATCCAATAATAATACCTACGTACCGAGGTTACTTGGTCGGGCGAATTACATAGGCAAATCATCTATTTGGCTATTTGTTTGGGTACTTACCATAGCTTATCGTACATCATTCTTCACGGCTAATCGCCTGCTACCTGTAAATACATAAAGCAAATACATTTTAGTACAAATTTTGAAAACTTCCATACAAACAGTGCTTTTGCGCAACAGACTAGTCTTCATTTTGTGTTTCTGTGCTCGGAGGTTCTTCAAACGCTCCGAGAAGTAGCCTATAGATTCAGTATACAACCTAGCATACGGAGAACCGCTTTGAAGTGTGTTTTTAGTACTTTTCCTCTGTTTTATTGCTGTTTTTCGACAATTTTTGGCGTATTGACTCGATTTTTGCGTCCATACCTTGTCTTTTAGCGCCGCTCGTCGGTGCTAACCTCACACTGCATCAGTTCTCGTCATCCTACGTAGATTCCGATCAAAAAATCGTTAAAAACACGCAAATCCAATAATAATACCTACGTACCGAGGTTACTTGGTCGGGCGAATTACATAGGCAAATCATCTATTTGGCTATTTGTTTGGGTACTTACCATAGCTTATCGTACATCATTCTTCACGGCTAATCGCCTGCTACCTGTAAATACATAAAGCAAATACATTTTAGTACAAATTTTGAAAACTTCCATACAAACAGTGCTTTTGCGCAACAGACTAGTCTTCATTTTGTGTTTCTGTGCTCGGAGGTTCTTCAAACGCTCCGAGAAGTAGCCTATAGATTCAGTATACAACCTAGCATACGGAGAACCGCTTTGAAGTGTGTTTTTAGTACTTTTCCTCTGTTTTATTGCTGTTTTTCGACAATTTTTGCGTATTGACTCGATTTTTGCGTCCATACCTTGTCTTTTAGCGCCGCTCGTCGGTGCTAACCTCACACTGCATCAGTTCTCGTCATCCTACGTAGATTCCGATCAAAAAATCGTTAAAAACACGCAAATCCAATAATAATACCTACGTACCGAGGTTACTTGGTCGGGCGAATTACATAGGCAAATCATCTATTTGGCTATTTGTTTGGGTACTTACCATAGCTTATCGTACATCATTCTTCACGGCTAATCGCCTGCTACCTGTAAATACATAAAGCAAATACATTTTAGTACAAATTTTGAAAACTTCCATACAAACAGTGCTTTTGCGCAACAGACTAGTCTTCATTTTGTGTTTCTGTGCTCGGAGGTTCTTCAAACGCTCCGAGAAGTAGCCTATAGATTCAGTATACAACCTAGCATACGGAGAACCGCTTTGAAGTGTGTTTTTAGTACTTTTCCTCTGTTTTATTGCTGTTTTTCGACAATTTTTGCGTATTGACTCGATTTTTGCGTCCATACCTTGTCTTTTAGCGCCGCTCGTCGGTGCTAACCTCACACTGCATCAGTTCTCGTCATCCTACGTAGATTCCGATCAAAAAATCGTTAAAAACACGCAAATCCAATAATAATACCTACGTACCGAGGTTACTTGGTCGGGCGAATTACATAGGCAAATCATCTATTTGGCTATTTGTTTGGGTACTTACCATAGCTTATCGTACATCATTCTTCACGGCTAATCGCCTGCTACCTGTAAATACATAAAGCAAATACATTTTAGTACAAATTTTGAAAACTTCCATACAAACAGTGCTTTTGCGCAACAGACTAGTCTTCATTTTGTGTTTCTGTGCTCGGAGGTTCTTCAAACGCTCCGAGAAGTAGCCTATAGATTCAGTATACAACCTAGCATACGGAGAACCGCTTTGAAGTGTGTTTTTAGTACTTTTCCTCTGTTTTATTGCTGTTTTTCGACAATTTTTGCGTATTGACTCGATTTTTGCGTCCATACCTTGTCTTTTAGCGCCGCTCGTCGGTGCTAACCTCACACTGCATCAGTTCTCGTCATCCTACGTAGATTCCGATCAAAAAATCGTTAAAAACACGCAAATCCAATAATAATACCCTACGTACCGAGGTTACTTGGTCGGGCGAATTACATAGGCAAATCATCTATTTGGCTATTTGTTTGGGTACTTACCATAGCTTATCGTACATCATTCTTCACGGCTAATCGCCTGCTACCTGTAAATACATAAAGCAAATACATTTTAGTACAAATTTTGAAAACTTCCATACAAACAGTGCTTTTGCGCAACAGACTAGTCTTCATTTTGTGTTTCTGTGCTCGGAGGTTCTTCAAACGCTCCGAGAAGTAGCCTATAGATTCAGTATACAACCTAGCATACGGAGAACCGCTTTGAAGTGTGTTTTTAGTACTTTTCCTCTGTTTTATTGCTGTTTTTCGACAATTTTTGCGTATTGACTCGATTTTTGCGTCCATACCTTGTCTTTTAGCGCCGCTCGTCGGTGCTAACCTCACACTGCATCAGTTCTCGTCATCCTACGTAGATTCCGATCAAAAAATCGTTAAAAACACGCAAATCCAATAATAATACCTACGTACCGAGGTTACTTGGTCGGGCGAATTACATAGGCAAATCATCTATTTGGCTATTTGTTTGGGTACTTACCATAGCTTATCGTACATCATTCTTCACGGCTAATCGCCTGCTACCTGTAAATACATAAAGCAAATACATTTTAGTACAAATTTTGAAAACTTCCATACAAACAGTGCTTTGCGCAACAGACTAGTCTTCATTTTGTGTTTCTGTGCTCGGAGGTTCTTCAAACGCTCCGAGAAGTAGCCTATAGATTCAGTATACAACCTAGCATACGGAGAACCGCTTTGAAGTGTGTTTTTAGTACTTTTCCTCTGTTTTATTGCTGTTTTTCGACAATTTTTGCGTATTGACTCGATTTTTGCGTCCATACCTTGTCTTTTAGCGCCGCTCGTCGGTGCTAACCTCACACTGCATCAGTTCTCGTCATCCTACGTAGATTCCGATCAAAAAATCGTTAAAAACACGCAAATCCAATAATAATACCTACGTACCGAGGTTACTTGGTCGGGCGAATTACATAGGCAAATCATCTATTTGGCTATTTGTTTGGGTACTTACCATAGCTTATCGTACATCATTCTTCACGGCTAATCGCCTGCTACCTGTAAATACATAAAGCAAATACATTTTAGTACAAATTTTGAAAACTTCCATACAAACAGTGCTTTTGCGCAACAGACTAGTCTTCATTTTGTGTTTCTGTGCTCGGAGGTTCTTCAAACGCTCCGAGAAGTAGCCTATAGATTCAGTATACAACCTAGCATACGGAGAACCGCTTTGAAGTGTGTTTTTAGTACTTTTCCTCTGTTTTATTGCTGTTTTTCGACAATTTTTGCGTATTGACTCGATTTTTGCGTCCATACCTTGTCTTTTAGCGCCGCTCGTCGGTGCTAACCTCACACTGCATCAGTTCTCGTCATCCTACGTAGATTCCGATCAAAAAATCGTTAAAAACACGCAAATCCAATAATAATACCTACGTACCGAGGTTACTTGGTCGGGCGAATTACATAGGCAAATCATCTATTTGGCTATTTGTTTGGGTACTTACCATAGCTTATCGTACATCATTCTTCACGGCTAATCGCCTGCTACCTGTAAATACATAAAGCAAATACATTTTAGTACAAATTTTGAAAACTTCCATACAAACAGTGCTTTTGCGCAACAGACTAGTCTTCATTTTGTGTTTCTGTGCTCGGAGGTTCTTCAAACGCTCCGAGAAGTAGCCTATAGATTCAGTATACAACCTAGCATACGGAGAACCGCTTTGAAGTGTGTTTTTAGTACTTTTCCTCTGTTTTATTGCTGTTTTTCGACAATTTTTGCGTATTGACTCGATTTTTGCGTCCATACCTTGTCTTTTAGCGCCGCTCGTCGGTGCTAACCTCACACTGCATCAGTTCTCGTCATCCTACGTAGATTCCGATCAAAAAATCGTTAAAAACACGCAAATCCAATAATAATACCTACGTACCGAGGTTACTTGGTCGGGCGAATTACATAGGCAAATCATCTATTTGGCTATTTGTTTGGGTACTTACCATAGCTTATCGTACATCATTCTTCACGGCTAATCGCCTGCTACCTGTAAATACATAAAGCAAATACATTTTAGTACAAATTTTGAAAACTTCCATACAAACAGTGCTTTTGCGCAACAGACTAGTCTTCATTTTGTGTTTCTGTGCTCGGAGGTTCTTCAAACGCTCCGAGAAGTAGCCTATAGATTCAGTATACAACCTAGCATACGGAGAACCGCTTTGAAGTGTGTTTTTAGTACTTTTCCTCTGTTTTATTGCTGTTTTTCGACAATTTTTGCGTATTGACTCGATTTTTGCGTCCATACCTTGTCTTTTAGCGCCGCTCGTCGGTGCTAACCTCACACTGCATCAGTTCTCGTCATCCTACGTAGATTCCGATCAAAAAATCGTTAAAAACACGCAAATCCAATAATAATACCTACGTACCGAGGTTACTTGGTCGGGCGAATTACATAGGCAAATCATCTATTTGGCTATTTGTTTGGGTACTTACCATAGCTTATCGTACATCATTCTTCACGGCTAATCGCCTGCTACCTGTAAATACATAAAGCAAATACATTTTAGTACAAATTTTGAAAACTTCCATACAAACAGTGCTTTTGCGCAACAGACTAGTCTTCATTTTGTGTTTCTGTGCTCGGAGGTTCTTCAAACGCTCCGAGAAGTAGCCTATAGATTCAGTATACAACCTAGCATACGGAGAACCGCTTTGAAGTGTGTTTTTAGTACTTTTCCTCTGTTTTATTGCTGTTTTTCGACAATTTTTGCGTATTGACTCGATTTTTGCGTCCATACCTTGTCTTTTAGCGCCGCTCGTCGGTGCTAACCTCACACTGCATCAGTTCTCGTCATCCTACGTAGATTCCGATCAAAAAATCGTTAAAAACACGCAAATCCAATAATAATACCTACGTACCGAGGTTACTTGGTCGGGCGAATTACATAGGCAAATCATCTATTTGGCTATTTGTTTGGGTACTTACCATAGCTTATCGTACATCATTCTTCACGGCTAATCGCCTGCTACCTGTAAATACATAAAGCAAATACATTTTAGTACAAATTTTGAAAACTTCCATACAAACAGTGCTTTTGCGCAACAGACTAGTCTTCATTTTGTGTTTCTGTGCTCGGAGGTTCTTCAAACGCTCCGAGAAGTAGCCTATAGATTCAGTATACAACCTAGCATACGGAGAACCGCTTTGAAGTGTGTTTTTAGTACTTTTCCTCTGTTTTATTGCTGTTTTTCGACAATTTTTGCGTATTGACTCGATTTTTGCGTCCATACCTTGTCTTTTAGCGCCGCTCGTCGGTGCTAACCTCACACTGCATCAGTTCTCGTCATCCTACGTAGATTCCGATCAAAAAATCGTTAAAAACACGCAAATCCAATAATAATACCTACGTACCGAGGTTACTTGGTCGGGCGAATTACATAGGCAAATCATCTATTTGGCTATTTGTTTGGGTACTTACCATAGCTTATCGTACATCATTCTTCACGGCTAATCGCCTGCTACCTGTAAATACATAAAGCAAATACATTTTAGTACAAATTTTGAAAACTTCCATACAAACAGTGCTTTTGCGCAACAGACTAGTCTTCATTTTGTGTTTCTGTGCTCGGAGGTTCTTCAAACGCTCCGAGAAGTAGCCTATAGATTCAGTATACAACCTAGCATACGGAGAACCGCTTTGAAGTGTGTTTTTAGTACTTTTCCTCTGTTTTATTGCTGTTTTTCGACAATTTTTGCGTATTGACTCGATTTTTGCGTCCATACCTTGTCTTTTAGCGCCGCTCGTCGGTGCTAACCTCACACTGCATCAGTTCTCGTCATCCTACGTAGATTCCGATCAAAAAATCGTTAAAAACACGCAAATCCAATAATAATACCTACGTACCGAGGTTACTTGGTCGGGCGAATTACATAGGCAAATCATCTATTTGGCTATTTGTTTGGGTACTTACCATAGCTTATCGTACATCATTCTTCACGGCTAATCGCCTGCTACCTGTAAATACATAAAGCAAATACATTTTAGTACAAATTTTGAAAACTTCCATACAAACAGTGCTTTTGCGCAACAGACTAGTCTTCATTTTGTGTTTCTGTGCTCGGAGGTTCTTCAAACGCTCCGAGAAGTAGCCTATAGATTCAGTATACAACCTAGCATACGGAGAACCGCTTTGAAGTGTGTTTTTAGTACTTTTCCTCTGTTTTATTGCTGTTTTTCGACAATTTTTGCGTATTGACTCGATTTTTGCGTCCATACCTTGTCTTTTAGCGCCGCTCGTCGGTGCTAACCTCACACTGCATCAGTTCTCGTCATCCTACGTAGATTCCGATCAAAAAATCGTTAAAAACACGCAAATCCAATAATAATACCTACGTACCGAGGTTACTTGGTCGGGCGAATTACATAGGCAAATCATCTATTTGGCTATTTGTTTGGGTACTTACCATAGCTTATCGTACATCATTCTTCACGGCTAATCGCCTGCTACCTGTAAATACATAAAGCAAATACATTTTAGTACAAATTTTGAAAACTTCCATACAAACAGTGCTTTTGCGCAACAGACTAGTCTTCATTTTGTGTTTCTGTGCTCGGAGGTTCTTCAAACGCTCCGAGAAGTAGCCTATAGATTCAGTATACAACCTAGCATACGGAGAACCGCTTTGAAGTGTGTTTTTAGTACTTTTCCTCTGTTTTATTGCTGTTTTTCGACAATTTTTGCGTATTGACTCGATTTTTGCGTCCATACCTTGTCTTTTAGCGCCGCTCGTCGGTGCTAACCTCACACTGCATCAGTTCTCGTCATCCTACGTAGATTCCGATCAAAAAATCGTTAAAAACACGCAAATCCAATAATAATACCTACGTACCGAGGTTACTTGGTCGGGCGAATTACATAGGCAAATCATCTATTTGGCTATTTGTTTGGGTACTTACCATAGCTTATCGTACATCATTCTTCACGGCTAATCGCCTGCTACCTGTAAATACATAAAGCAAATACATTTTAGTACAAATTTTGAAAACTTCCATACAAACAGTGCTTTTGCGCAACAGACTAGTCTTCATTTTGTGTTTCTGTGCTCGGAGGTTCTTCAAACGCTCCGAGAAGTAGCCTATAGATTCAGTATACAACCTAGCATACGGAGAACCGCTTTGAAGTGTGTTTTTAGTACTTTTCCTCTGTTTTATTGCTGTTTTTCGACAATTTTTGCGTATTGACTCGATTTTTGCGTCCATACCTTGTCTTTTAGCGCCGCTCGTCGGTGCTAACCTCACACTGCATCAGTTCTCGTCATCCTACGTAGATTCCGATCAAAAAATCGTTAAAAACACGCAAATCCAATAATAATACCTACGTACCGAGGTTACTTGGTCGGGCGAATTACATAGGCAAATCATCTATTTGGCTATTTGTTTGGGTACTTACCATAGCTTATCGTACATCATTCTTCACGGCTAATCGCCTGCTACCTGTAAATACATAAAGCAAATACATTTTAGTACAAATTTTGAAAACTTCCATACAAACAGTGCTTTTGCGCAACAGACTAGTCTTCATTTTGTGTTTCTGTGCTCGGAGGTTCTTCAAACGCTCCGAGAAGTAGCCTATAGATTCAGTATACAACCTAGCATACGGAGAACCGCTTTGAAGTGTGTTTTTAGTACTTTTCCTCTGTTTTATTGCTGTTTTTCGACAATTTTTGCGTATTGACTCGATTTTTGCGTCCATACCTTGTCTTTTAGCGCCGCTCGTCGGTGCTAACCTCACACTGCATCAGTTCTCGTCATCCTACGTAGATTCCGATCAAAAAATCGTTAAAAACACGCAAATCCAATAATAATACCTACGTACCGAGGTTACTTGGTCGGGCGAATTACATAGGCAAATCATCTATTTGGCTATTTGTTTGGGTACTTACCATAGCTTATCGTACATCATTCTTCACGGCTAATCGCCTGCTACCTGTAAATACATAAAGCAAATACATTTTAGTACAAATTTTGAAAACTTCCATACAAACAGTGCTTTTGCGCAACAGACTAGTCTTCATTTTGTGTTTCTGTGCTCGGAGGTTCTTCAAACGCTCCGAGAAGTAGCCTATAGATTCAGTATACAACCTAGCATACGGAGAACCGCTTTGAAGTGTGTTTTTAGTACTTTTCCTCTGTTTTATTGCTGTTTTTCGACAATTTTTGCGTATTGACTCGATTTTTGCGTCCATACCTTGTCTTTTAGCGCCGCTCGTCGGTGCTAACCTCACACTGCATCAGTTCTCGTCATCCTACGTAGATTCCGATCAAAAAATCGTTAAAAACACGCAAATCCAATAATAATACCTACGTACCGAGGTTACTTGGTCGGGCGAATTACATAGGCAAATCATCTATTTGGCTATTTGTTTGGGTACTTACCATAGCTTATCGTACATCATTCTTCACGGCTAATCGCCTGCTACCTGTAAATACATAAAGCAAATACATTTTAGTACAAATTTTGAAAACTTCCATACAAACAGTGCTTTTGCGCAACAGACTAGTCTTCATTTTGTGTTTCTGTGCTCGGAGGTTCTTCAAACGCTCCGAGAAGTAGCCTATAGATTCAGTATACAACCTAGCATACGGAGAACCGCTTTGAAGTGTGTTTTTAGTACTTTTCCTCTGTTTTATTGCTGTTTTTCGACAATTTTTGCGTATTGACTCGATTTTTGCGTCCATACCTTGTCTTTTAGCGCCGCTCGTCGGTGCTAACCTCACACTGCATCAGTTCTCGTCATCCTACGTAGATTCCGATCAAAAAATCGTTAAAAACACGCAAATCCAATAATAATACCTACGTACCGAGGTTACTTGGTCGGGCGAATTACATAGGCAAATCATCTATTTGGCTATTTGTTTGGGTACTTACCATAGCTTATCGTACATCATTCTTCACGGCTAATCGCCTGCTACCTGTAAATACATAAAGCAAATACATTTTAGTACAAATTTTGAAAACTTCCATACAAACAGTGCTTTTGCGCAACAGACTAGTCTTCATTTTGTGTTTCTGTGCTCGGAGGTTCTTCAAACGCTCCGAGAAGTAGCCTATAGATTCAGTATACAACCTAGCATACGGAGAACCGCTTTGAAGTGTGTTTTTAGTACTTTTCCTCTGTTTTATTGCTGTTTTTCGACAATTTTTGCGTATTGACTCGATTTTTGCGTCCATACCTTGTCTTTTAGCGCCGCTCGTCGGTGCTAACCTCACACTGCATCAGTTCTCGTCATCCTACGTAGATTCCGATCAAAAAATCGTTAAAAACACGCAAATCCAATAATAATACCTACGTACCGAGGTTACTTGGTCGGGCGAATTACATAGGCAAATCATCTATTTGGCTATTTGTTTGGGTACTTACCATAGCTTATCGTACATCATTCTTCACGGCTAATCGCCTGCTACCTGTAAATACATAAAGCAAATACATTTTAGTACAAATTTTGAAAACTTCCATACAAACAGTGCTTTTGCGCAACAGACTAGTCTTCATTTTGTGTTTCTGTGCTCGGAGGTTCTTCAAACGCTCCGAGAAGTAGCCTATAGATTCAGTATACAACCTAGCATACGGAGAACCGCTTTGAAGTGTGTTTTTAGTACTTTTCCTCTGTTTTATTGCTGTTTTTCGACAATTTTTGCGTATTGACTCGATTTTTGCGTCCATACCTTGTCTTTTAGCGCCGCTCGTCGGTGCTAACCTCACACTGCATCAGTTCTCGTCATCCTACGTAGATTCCGATCAAAAAATCGTTAAAAACACGCAAATCCAATAATAATACCTACGTACCGAGGTTACTTGGTCGGGCGAATTACATAGGCAAATCATCTATTTGGCTATTTGTTTGGGTACTTACCATAGCTTATCGTACATCATTCTTCACGGCTAATCGCCTGCTACCTGTAAATACATAAAGCAAATACATTTTAGTACAAATTTTGAAAACTTCCATACAAACAGTGCTTTTGCGCAACAGACTAGTCTTCATTTTGTGTTTCTGTGCTCGGAGGTTCTTCAAACGCTCCGAGAAGTAGCCTATAGATTCAGTATACAACCTAGCATACGGAGAACCGCTTTGAAGTGTGTTTTTAGTACTTTTCCTCTGTTTTATTGCTGTTTTTCGACAATTTTTGCGTATTGACTCGATTTTTGCGTCCATACCTTGTCTTTTAGCGCCGCTCGTCGGTGCTAACCTCACACTGCATCAGTTCTCGTCATCCTACGTAGATTCCGATCAAAAAATCGTTAAAAACACGCAAATCCAATAATAATACCTACGTACCGAGGTTACTTGGTCGGGCGAATTACATAGGCAAATCATCTATTTGGCTATTTGTTTGGGTACTTACCATAGCTTATCGTACATCATTCTTCACGGCTAATCGCCTGCTACCTGTAAATACATAAAGCAAATACATTTTAGTACAAATTTTGAAAACTTCCATACAAACAGTGCTTTTGCGCAACAGACTAGTCTTCATTTTGTGTTTCTGTGCTCGGAGGTTCTTCAAACGCTCCGAGAAGTAGCCTATAGATTCAGTATACAACCTAGCATACGGAGAACCGCTTTGAAGTGTGTTTTTAGTACTTTTCCTCTGTTTTATTGCTGTTTTTCGACAATTTTTGCGTATTGACTCGATTTTTGCGTCCATACCTTGTCTTTTAGCGCCGCTCGTCGGTGCTAACCTCACACTGCATCAGTTCTCGTCATCCTACGTAGATTCCGATCAAAAAATCGTTAAAAACACGCAAATCCAATAATAATACCTACGTACCGAGGTTACTTGGTCGGGCGAATTACATAGGCAAATCATCTATTTGGCTATTTGTTTGGGTACTTACCATAGCTTATCGTACATCATTCTTCACGGCTAATCGCCTGCTACCTGTAAATACATAAAGCAAATACATTTTAGTACAAATTTTGAAAACTTCCATACAAACAGTGCTTTTGCGCAACAGACTAGTCTTCATTTTGTGTTTCTGTGCTCGGAGGTTCTTCAAACGCTCCGAGAAGTAGCCTATAGATTCAGTATACAACCTAGCATACGGAGAACCGCTTTGAAGTGTGTTTTTAGTACTTTTCCTCTGTTTTATTGCTGTTTTTCGACAATTTTTGCGTATTGACTCGATTTTTGCGTCCATACCTTGTCTTTTAGCGCCGCTCGTCGGTGCTAACCTCACACTGCATCAGTTCTCGTCATCCTACGTAGATTCCGATCAAAAAATCGTTAAAAACACGCAAATCCAATAATAATACCTACGTACCGAGGTTACTTGGTCGGGCGAATTACATAGGCAAATCATCTATTTGGCTATTTGTTTGGGTACTTACCATAGCTTATCGTACATCATTCTTCACGGCTAATCGCCTGCTACCTGTAAATACATAAAGCAAATACATTTTAGTACAAATTTTGAAAACTTCCATACAAACAGTGCTTTTGCGCAACAGACTAGTCTTCATTTTGTGTTTCTGTGCTCGGAGGTTCTTCAAACGCTCCGAGAAGTAGCCTATAGATTCAGTATACAACCTAGCATACGGAGAACCGCTTTGAAGTGTGTTTTTAGTACTTTTCCTCTGTTTTATTGCTGTTTTTCGACAATTTTTGCGTATTGACTCGATTTTTGCGTCCATACCTTGTCTTTTAGCGCCGCTCGTCGGTGCTAACCTCACACTGCATCAGTTCTCGTCATCCTACGTAGATTCCGATCAAAAAATCGTTAAAAACACGCAAATCCAATAATAATACCTACGTACCGAGGTTACTTGGTCGGGCGAATTACATAGGCAAATCATCTATTTGGCTATTTGTTTGGGTACTTACCATAGCTTATCGTACATCATTCTTCACGGCTAATCGCCTGCTACCTGTAAATACATAAAGCAAATACATTTTAGTACAAATTTTGAAAACTTCCATACAAACAGTGCTTTTGCGCAACAGACTAGTCTTCATTTTGTGTTTCTGTGCTCGGAGGTTCTTCAAACGCTCCGAGAAGTAGCCTATAGATTCAGTATACAACCTAGCATACGGAGAACCGCTTTGAAGTGTGTTTTTAGTACTTTTCCTCTGTTTTATTGCTGTTTTTCGACAATTTTTGCGTATTGACTCGATTTTTGCGTCCATACCTTGTCTTTTAGCGCCGCTCGTCGGTGCTAACCTCACACTGCATCAGTTCTCGTCATCCTACGTAGATTCCGATCAAAAAATCGTTAAAAACACGCAAATCCAATAATAATACCTACGTACCGAGGTTACTTGGTCGGGCGAATTACATAGGCAAATCATCTATTTGGCTATTTGTTTGGGTACTTACCATAGCTTATCGTACATCATTCTTCACGGCTAATCGCCTGCTACCTGTAAATACATAAAGCAAATACATTTTAGTACAAATTTTGAAAACTTCCATACAAACAGTGCTTTTGCGCAACAGACTAGTCTTCATTTTGTGTTTCTGTGCTCGGAGGTTCTTCAAACGCTCCGAGAAGTAGCCTATAGATTCAGTATACAACCTAGCATACGGAGAACCGCTTTGAAGTGTGTTTTTAGTACTTTTCCTCTGTTTTATTGCTGTTTTTCGACAATTTTTGCGTATTGACTCGATTTTTGCGTCCATACCTTGTCTTTTAGCGCCGCTCGTCGGTGCTAACCTCACACTGCATCAGTTCTCGTCATCCTACGTAGATTCCGATCAAAAAATCGTTAAAAACACGCAAATCCAATAATAATACCTACGTACCGAGGTTACTTGGTCGGGCGAATTACATAGGCAAATCATCTATTTGGCTATTTGTTTGGGTACTTACCATAGCTTATCGTACATCATTCTTCACGGCTAATCGCCTGCTACCTGTAAATACATAAAGCAAATACATTTTAGTACAAATTTTGAAAACTTCCATACAAACAGTGCTTTTGCGCAACAGACTAGTCTTCATTTTGTGTTTCTGTGCTCGGAGGTTCTTCAAACGCTCCGAGAAGTAGCCTATAGATTCAGTATACAACCTAGCATACGGAGAACCGCTTTGAAGTGTGTTTTTAGTACTTTTCCTCTGTTTTATTGCTGTTTTTCGACAATTTTTGCGTATTGACTCGATTTTTGCGTCCATACCTTGTCTTTTAGCGCCGCTCGTCGGTGCTAACCTCACACTGCATCAGTTCTCGTCATCCTACGTAGATTCCGATCAAAAAATCGTTAAAAACACGCAAATCCAATAATAATACCTACGTACCGAGGTTACTTGGTCGGGCGAATTACATAGGCAAATCATCTATTTGGCTATTTGTTTGGGTACTTACCATAGCTTATCGTACATCATTCTTCACGGCTAATCGCCTGCTACCTGTAAATACATAAAGCAAATACATTTTAGTACAAATTTTGAAAACTTCCATACAAACAGTGCTTTTGCGCAACAGACTAGTCTTCATTTTGTGTTTCTGTGCTCGGAGGTTCTTCAAACGCTCCGAGAAGTAGCCTATAGATTCAGTATACAACCTAGCATACGGAGAACCGCTTTGAAGTGTGTTTTTAGTACTTTTCCTCTGTTTTATTGCTGTTTTTCGACAATTTTTGCGTATTGACTCGATTTTTGCGTCCATACCTTGTCTTTTAGCGCCGCTCGTCGGTGCTAACCTCACACTGCATCAGTTCTCGTCATCCTACGTAGATTCCGATCAAAAAATCGTTAAAAACACGCAAATCCAATAATAATACCTACGTACCGAGGTTACTTGGTCGGGCGAATTACATAGGCAAATCATCTATTTGGCTATTTGTTTGGGTACTTACCATAGCTTATCGTACATCATTCTTCACGGCTAATCGCCTGCTACCTGTAAATACATAAAGCAAATACATTTTAGTACAAATTTTGAAAACTTCCATACAAACAGTGCTTTTGCGCAACAGACTAGTCTTCATTTTGTGTTTCTGTGCTCGGAGGTTCTTCAAACGCTCCGAGAAGTAGCCTATAGATTCAGTATACAACCTAGCATACGGAGAACCGCTTTGAAGTGTGTTTTTAGTACTTTTCCTCTGTTTTATTGCTGTTTTTCGACAATTTTTGCGTATTGACTCGATTTTTGCGTCCATACCTTGTCTTTTAGCGCCGCTCGTCGGTGCTAACCTCACACTGCATCAGTTCTCGTCATCCTACGTAGATTCCGATCAAAAAATCGTTAAAAACACGCAAATCCAATAATAATACCTACGTACCGAGGTTACTTGGTCGGGCGAATTACATAGGCAAATCATCTATTTGGCTATTTGTTTGGGTACTTACCATAGCTTATCGTACATCATTCTTCACGGCTAATCGCCTGCTACCTGTAAATACATAAAGCAAATACATTTTAGTACAAATTTTGAAAACTTCCATACAAACAGTGCTTTTGCGCAACAGACTAGTCTTCATTTTGTGTTTCTGTGCTCGGAGGTTCTTCAAACGCTCCGAGAAGTAGCCTATAGATTCAGTATACAACCTAGCATACGGAGAACCGCTTTGAAGTGTGTTTTTAGTACTTTTCCTCTGTTTTATTGCTGTTTTTCGACAATTTTTGCGTATTGACTCGATTTTTGCGTCCATACCTTGTCTTTTAGCGCCGCTCGTCGGTGCTAACCTCACACTGCATCAGTTCTCGTCATCCTACGTAGATTCCGATCAAAAAATCGTTAAAAACACGCAAATCCAATAATAATACCTACGTACCGAGGTTACTTGGTCGGGCGAATTACATAGGCAAATCATCTATTTGGCTATTTGTTTGGGTACTTACCATAGCTTATCGTACATCATTCTTCACGGCTAATCGCCTGCTACCTGTAAATACATAAAGCAAATACATTTTAGTACAAATTTTGAAAACTTCCATACAAACAGTGCTTTTGCGCAACAGACTAGTCTTCATTTTGTGTTTCTGTGCTCGGAGGTTCTTCAAACGCTCCGAGAAGTAGCCTATAGATTCAGTATACAACCTAGCATACGGAGAACCGCTTTGAAGTGTGTTTTTAGTACTTTTCCTCTGTTTTATTGCTGTTTTTCGACAATTTTTGCGTATTGACTCGATTTTTGCGTCCATACCTTGTCTTTTAGCGCCGCTCGTCGGTGCTAACCTCACACTGCATCAGTTCTCGTCATCCTACGTAGATTCCGATCAAAAAATCGTTAAAAACACGCAAATCCAATAATAATACCTACGTACCGAGGTTACTTGGTCGGGCGAATTACATAGGCAAATCATCTATTTGGCTATTTGTTTGGGTACTTACCATAGCTTATCGTACATCATTCTTCACGGCTAATCGCCTGCTACCTGTAAATACATAAAGCAAATACATTTTAGTACAAATTTTGAAAACTTCCATACAAACAGTGCTTTTGCGCAACAGACTAGTCTTCATTTTGTGTTTCTGTGCTCGGAGGTTCTTCAAACGCTCCGAGAAGTAGCCTATAGATTCAGTATACAACCTAGCATACGGAGAACCGCTTTGAAGTGTGTTTTTAGTACTTTTCCTCTGTTTTATTGCTGTTTTTCGACAATTTTTGCGTATTGACTCGATTTTTGCGTCCATACCTTGTCTTTTAGCGCCGCTCGTCGGTGCTAACCTCACACTGCATCAGTTCTCGTCATCCTACGTAGATTCCGATCAAAAAATCGTTAAAAACACGCAAATCCAATAATAATACCTACGTACCGAGGTTACTTGGTCGGGCGAATTACATAGGCAAATCATCTATTTGGCTATTTGTTTGGGTACTTACCATAGCTTATCGTACATCATTCTTCACGGCTAATCGCCTGCTACCTGTAAATACATAAAGCAAATACATTTTAGTACAAATTTTGAAAACTTCCATACAAACAGTGCTTTTGCGCAACAGACTAGTCTTCATTTTGTGTTTCTGTGCTCGGAGGTTCTTCAAACGCTCCGAGAAGTAGCCTATAGATTCAGTATACAACCTAGCATACGGAGAACCGCTTTGAAGTGTGTTTTTAGTACTTTTCCTCTGTTTTATTGCTGTTTTTCGACAATTTTTGCGTATTGACTCGATTTTTGCGTCCATACCTTGTCTTTTAGCGCCGCTCGTCGGTGCTAACCTCACACTGCATCAGTTCTCGTCATCCTACGTAGATTCCGATCAAAAAATCGTTAAAAACACGCAAATCCAATAATAATACCTACGTACCGAGGTTACTTGGTCGGGCGAATTACATAGGCAAATCATCTATTTGGCTATTTGTTTGGGTACTTACCATAGCTTATCGTACATCATTCTTCACGGCTAATCGCCTGCTACCTGTAAATACATAAAGCAAATACATTTTAGTACAAATTTTGAAAACTTCCATACAAACAGTGCTTTTGCGCAACAGACTAGTCTTCATTTTGTGTTTCTGTGCTCGGAGGTTCTTCAAACGCTCCGAGAAGTAGCCTATAGATTCAGTATACAACCTAGCATACGGAGAACCGCTTTGAAGTGTGTTTTTAGTACTTTTCCTCTGTTTTATTGCTGTTTTTCGACAATTTTTGCGTATTGACTCGATTTTTGCGTCCATACCTTGTCTTTTAGCGCCGCTCGTCGGTGCTAACCTCACACTGCATCAGTTCTCGTCATCCTACGTAGATTCCGATCAAAAAATCGTTAAAAACACGCAAATCCAATAATAATACCTACGTACCGAGGTTACTTGGTCGGGCGAATTACATAGGCAAATCATCTATTTGGCTATTTGTTTGGGTACTTACCATAGCTTATCGTACATCATTCTTCACGGCTAATCGCCTGCTACCTGTAAATACATAAAGCAAATACATTTTAGTACAAATTTTGAAAACTTCCATACAAACAGTGCTTTTGCGCAACAGACTAGTCTTCATTTTGTGTTTCTGTGCTCGGAGGTTCTTCAAACGCTCCGAGAAGTAGCCTATAGATTCAGTATACAACCTAGCATACGGAGAACCGCTTTGAAGTGTGTTTTTAGTACTTTTCCTCTGTTTTATTGCTGTTTTTCGACAATTTTTGCGTATTGACTCGATTTTTGCGTCCATACCTTGTCTTTTAGCGCCGCTCGTCGGTGCTAACCTCACACTGCATCAGTTCTCGTCATCCTACGTAGATTCCGATCAAAAAATCGTTAAAAACACGCAAATCCAATAATAATACCTACGTACCGAGGTTACTTGGTCGGGCGAATTACATAGGCAAATCATCTATTTGGCTATTTGTTTGGGTACTTACCATAGCTTATCGTACATCATTCTTCACGGCTAATCGCCTGCTACCTGTAAATACATAAAGCAAATACATTTTAGTACAAATTTTGAAAACTTCCATACAAACAGTGCTTTTGCGCAACAGACTAGTCTTCATTTTGTGTTTCTGTGCTCGGAGGTTCTTCAAACGCTCCGAGAAGTAGCCTATAGATTCAGTATACAACCTAGCATACGGAGAACCGCTTTGAAGTGTGTTTTTAGTACTTTTCCTCTGTTTTATTGCTGTTTTTCGACAATTTTTGCGTATTGACTCGATTTTTGCGTCCATACCTTGTCTTTTAGCGCCGCTCGTCGGTGCTAACCTCACACTGCATCAGTTCTCGTCATCCTACGTAGATTCCGATCAAAAAATCGTTAAAAACACGCAAATCCAATAATAATACCTACGTACCGAGGTTACTTGGTCGGGCGAATTACATAGGCAAATCATCTATTTGGCTATTTGTTTGGGTACTTACCATAGCTTATCGTACATCATTCTTCACGGCTAATCGCCTGCTACCTGTAAATACATAAAGCAAATACATTTTAGTACAAATTTTGAAAACTTCCATACAAACAGTGCTTTTGCGCAACAGACTAGTCTTCATTTTGTGTTTCTGTGCTCGGAGGTTCTTCAAACGCTCCGAGAAGTAGCCTATAGATTCAGTATACAACCTAGCATACGGAGAACCGCTTTGAAGTGTGTTTTTAGTACTTTTCCTCTGTTTTATTGCTGTTTTTCGACAATTTTTGCGTATTGACTCGATTTTTGCGTCCATACCTTGTCTTTTAGCGCCGCTCGTCGGTGCTAACCTCACACTGCATCAGTTCTCGTCATCCTACGTAGATTCCGATCAAAAAATCGCCCCCCCACCACACCCTTTGTTGGCTGTATTATAAAAACTAGGGCAATACCTGTAGGAAAGCAGGTGCAAATTGCAAATTATAAACAATATTTTTTTGCGACTTATACGAAACTTTACTTATTGACTGAAACGACGCGGCTCCTTTACAGCCAAAAATTTTATTTTAATCGTATTTTTTATTTTTATTTTTATTTTATTTAAATTATTTTTTACAAAATAAATCCAAAATTTTATTTTATTTGACATAAATAGACGCGGCCCCTATACAGCCCAGGCAGATATTAATTATATTTTATATTTTAATCACTTGACACGCACCCCTGCCAAATGTATAGAACGCCGGTGAAACAAGGAGACGCCCGGGACGCGGCCTCCCTGACCCCGAAGGAGCGGGCCGAGAATATCTCGGCCACTGATGTCAGGAAGAGTATCGGGGAATGGGAGGCCGGCGGACCGGGCAGTGCTACCCCCGTAAAAACAACAGGATCCGCCTTGGCATCGACAACGGTCACCAAGGCGCCCCGGGTCAAGTCTAAACCCACCCAGCCGCCCGCCAAGTCGACAAAGACCAGGGTGGAGGAGGCCAGAGCCTGCAGCAACAAGGCCAAAAGTGCCCTGTCCGTTTCCAGAAACTTGAAGACGGACATTAAACAGGATGTGCTGCAGGCTCTGGACCGCCTCTACCAACTCGTGAAGGAAGCGGAGGCCGACTTGGCGGGCGGCAGGAAAGGGACGGCGTTGGCGGCGGATGCTTCGACATCGGTCGTGGCACCCGTCGCCAACCCCGGCAAACCCTCGGGGGCGGACAACGGGGCGCAAGAGAAAGATATATTGGAGAAAATAGGAAGAAATACGGAGCTCCTCGTCCAAAACAATAAACTATTAATAGAACTTAAAGAAAGTCTTACAAAACAAGAGAAGGCGATCGAGGGGGCGACATACGCGAGTGTTGTGGCGGCGGGCCAGACCGCGAAACGGGACGTGGAGCCGGCCGCACTTCACTCCGTAGTCGTCTCCTCGACCGTCGAAACTGAGACTGGGGACGAGGTGCTCCAGAAAATTAGGGAAGCGGTTGATGCCAAGGAGGGGTGGGTCAGGGTCGAGCGGGTGCGGAAGGTGAGGGACCGCAAGGTTATTGTGGGATGTAGGGACGAAGGGGAAAGAAGGAAAATAAAGGAGAGATTGGCAGCGACGGGGAGCGGCCTGGTCGTCGAGGACGCGAAAAACAAGGACCCGCTTCTGGTTGTGAGGGACGTGCTGAGCATCCACAGCGATACAGAGCTCATACGCGCCCTTCGCAACCAGAATCGGGAAGTCTTTCGGGGCCTCGACGGCGGGGAGGACCGCGTCGCTGTCAAATATAGTAGGAAGGCGCGAAACCCGCACAACCGCCACGTCGTGCTGAGCGTCTCCCCCGTGATTTGGAGGAGGTCGATAGCGGAGCAGAAGCTGCGTATCGACCTCCAGAGGTGCGTCGTGGAGGACCAGACGCCCCTCGTCCAGTGCACACGCTGCTTGGGGTTCGGACATGGTCGGCGGTTCTGCAAAGAACCCGCCGACCTGTGTAGCCACTGCGGTGGCCCGCACCTCAAGGCGGAGTGCGCGGACGCCAGGGCGGGGGGGACGCCAGCATGCAAAAACTGCACCCGGGCAAAGCTGCCGAACGCGAAACACAATGCGTTCGGCGGCGAATGCCCGGTAAGAAAGAAGTGGGACGGGTTGGCGCGGGCCTCTGTCGCCTATTGCTGAGATTGCCTTGGGGACCACCGGCCAGTATCGAATGGCTCAGGCCAACCTACAGAGAAGCCAGCTAGCAACGCACGAATTGCTGTTGGCGGCAGGTGAGCGCAAAATATCTGTCGCACTGCTGCAGGAGCCCTATGTGGGTCGGGTTGGAAGCGTAAGAGACTATCGTGGAGTGAGAGTCTTCCAGGCACTGGGGAACGGCGAGGGTAGCCAACGCTAGCACCTTCCCGTGCACCCCGTCTGGACCCGGCGCCCTCTTCTTGCCTCGGAGGCGGTCAACGACCGCCTCCATCTCCTGGTCGGTGACGGGCGGCGGAGCGCCCTCCTCCTCTCCTCTGGAGTCCGACGTCCGACGTAGGACCATCCTCGGGGGAGCGTAGCCCCGTGGGGTGTCGGGGAAGAGTTCCCCGACAACCCTCTCCAACACGGCTGGCTGGAGGGTCTCAGTCAGTGGGGCCGACTGAGCGCGGATCTTGTTCCGCGCTCCTCTGTAAGGTCGGCCCCACGGGTCCCTATCCAGACCCTCCAGCAGCTCCTGCCACGCTCCCTCCTTGGCCCTACTGATGGCCATCTGCAGGGCTCTCCTACTCTCCACGTAGACGCCGTGCAGACGGCCATCCCTTTCTTCGTCCCGGGGGCGGCGACGCCTGCTCCGGGTGTACGCTCTACGCGCCCCGTTGCAGACGTCCCGGAGGTCGGCTATCTCCGCCGACCACCAGTAGACCGCCCGCCTTGGGGGCGGACGCCCAACACTGGGCATGGCCGCCCTGCACACCGCCGTGAAGGCGTCGCAGAGACGGCCAGCCCCTTGCTCCACCCCCAAATCCTCCACTGGCGGGAGGCCCCAGCGGCCGACAATGGCCGCCTCCTCTGCCAGTTCCCGGTCGAGCCTGGTGAGCGCCCAACGCGGGAACCGGCTCCGCCACCGGGACGAAATCGTCGGACTCCCGGGGGCTGGAGACACCTCGAACCTGATATAACGATGGTCCGAGAGTGTCTCCACCCCCGTCTCCACCCTCCATCCTTCCACTCGGCGTGCGGCGGACGCGGTGGCGAAGGACAGATCCACCACCGACCCTCCGTTCCACCGCACGCACGTGTGGACTGTCCCCCTATTCAAGAGGGACAGTCCCGCGGCCAGCGCCCACTCCTCCACCTTCCGCCCTTTGGCTTCCGTGGCCGGGTTGCCCCACGCCGTGGACTTGGCGTTGAAGTCCCCGGCCACGAAAACCTGGGCGGGCGCCAGCCGCCTCACTGCCGACCCCAGAGCATCGAGCAGCTGCTCCAGGGCCGGCAGGTCGCGGTTCGGGGAGAAGTACACACCGATGATTGCGTACTCTCCCCGAACCGCCGCCACGTAACCGCCTCCCCTCCCCCACACCACGAGTGGGGGGCTGGCGCCAGGCCTCGTGACGATGGCCACGGAACCGTCCAGATCCCCGGCCCAGTTAGGCCGGGAGGGCACGGAATATGGTTCCGCAACCACCGCCACGTCCACGTCCCACTCCGCCATGGTCTGCAGGAAAAGGTCCTGAGCCCCGGCGGAGTGGTTGACGTTGGCCTGCAGGAAGCGGGGATGTCCGGCCATTACTCGGACATCCCAGCCTCAGGCGCCACCTGCCGCCCACTCCCGCGGGAGATGGGGGACGTTCTCCCGCGGACGGACGGGGGGTTGCAGAGGCGGCCCCCCATCACGTGCGTCGCCTTCCGCCCGGCGTCGGCGCATACGGCACAGCGGGCCTGGGCCGAGCAGGCCGAGGCGATGTGCCCCGGCTGCCCGCACCGGTAACAAAGCCGGCTGCGGTCCTCCTTGGAGGGGCACAGCTCGGCTGTGTGCCCCTTCCCCATGCATTTAAAACAATGCATGGGGCGCGCCTCCAGCAGGTGGAGCTGCACCCGGCTCCAGCCCACCCCGACACTGCCCAGCTCGAGCAGCTTCTTCGCTGCCGTCACCGGGCAGCGCATCAGGGCGGAGCTGGAGCTCCGCCAGTCCGGGCGGATTTCGCCCACCCGGACCTGCTCGGGGGTGCAGCCCCCCTCGCGCGCGACCGCAGCCTTGACCCGCTCCGCCGTAGCGGCGTCGTCCAGACCCGTGAGGCGGAACTCCGCACACTTCACGGGCCTGGACACCTCAGCAACGCCGGACAGGGCAGCCGATAACCTGGCTGCCAAGGCGTCAGCCTTCTCGTGACTGGACGAGCCGGGGACTTCGATAAGCCTCGCTCCGGTCGCAGACTTGCGAATCCGGAGCGAGCCGATTCCCAGCTCGCCCAGGTGCACCTCCCGCTCGGCCTTTAAGAGGGCCGAGGCATACGTTGCCCCCCCTTGGGCTGCCTCCGGCCGTAACTTGAGAATTACGGCCGTGGAGCCGGGGAGCACCACTTTGGCCTTTCGGCCCTCCTCCTCACCTGCGGGAGCTTTCGCTGACGCCTTGGGAGGCGTGGGTGCCGCAGGAGACGCGGGGGCCGCGGTTTTCCGCGGCTTGCGGCGGACCACGTCGGTCCACGACGCCACCTCCGGGACCTCGGCGGTCCCTGCCGCTGCCGACGGTGTCACCGCGGCCGGCTTCGCCCTAGATGTGGACGGGCCGAAGCTCGTCCACGCCTCCTCGCTGGCACCGGTACGGCGAGCGGGACCCACTTTTGCGGCCGATCGCGCCTGAGGGCGCACCTCGAGCTCTGCCGGCGCGCTCGCTTTCTGCGGCTTAGGCGCCGGCCGTCGCGCGCCCTCAATGGCCGCCCTCGCGGCCCTGGCGACCGAGGAGCTGTCGCCCGCCAATGGCGGACGGGCGACACTCGGAGGAGGCAGGCGCGACTCGATCTCGGCGAGCCGCCCGTCCACCAAGTTGCCGACAAGCCGGGCGATATTTGATTCCAGCGACTGGATATCAACCGGGCTCATCGGCCCCTGCGTCCTCCGCTCCTTCCGGAGCTCCTCGAACTCGCGGCGGTGCGCATGCACTTCCTCCCTGAGGGAGGCGACCTCCCTCTGTAACCGACCGTTGTCGGCTCGGAGGCGGTGGGTCTCCTCCGCCTCCGTGCGCACCACCAGGGCCTCGAGGATCTCGCGGATCCCGCCCGCAGCCTTCGCGATCTTGGCGGCGTAGCCGCCTTTTAGGCTCGCCGACTTGCCCGTGAGGTCCAGGATAAGCCCCAGGTTCTCCTCGGCAACCCCCATGAGCTCGTCGGCTCCCCTCGCCGTTAGGCCCGCCGCCTTCCCCTCAGGGCCTCTCCCTTCGGGGCTCTTTCCCGCCTCGGGGCTGTCCCCCTCGGCGCTTTCAGCGGCCGCCGCCCTGGTTTTCTGGCCTCCAAAGGCCCGCCTCTCAAGGAGCGCCTGGATGGCCTGCTCCCTTTCCTCCTCCTTGCGCTCCCTGAGCTCTCGGCGGGCTCTGGCCAGACTGAGGGCGGCGCCGCCCCGCTTTCCACGCCTGGCCGTCGGCAACTTCGCCCTCTCGGCCGGCGCCTCGGTCTCTGAGCCGGAGAAGAGGCGCTTGCCCCGCCCCAGCTCCGACTCCGAAAGGGTGGGGACCGACATACTGTCGGTCTCCTCACCCCCACCCGACTCACTGTCCACCACAAAAACTGGTGGCCCCTCCGCGGGCCCACTCCCACCGGGACCCCTAGGCTCCACCATTCTACTTCCACCCGGCATCACCGGGACTTGGCTGTCTAGGTCCGTGACCGAACCCTAGACAGCCCACACAACACGAAAAACACGAACAACAAACACAAAAACCCAACAAGTAACAAAACAAACACCAACAAAAACCGCCTATGTTCGTCACCGAACCCAGCGACAAACACAAAAACAACAATCGACGCAATAAAAACACGACACCACCAAACACACGGACACGCTCCACACCACCAAAACAATGAACCAAAACGCCAAACACTCCTACTCCGCTCAACCACCTCGCCCACAAGTATCGTATTCCGAATTCAGTCACCACCCACCGGCCACTGCGTTACCGCGCACCAGGTGGGATGGGTCCAGGGCAGACGACGTGGACGTATCGGAATACAC
Source organism: Pyralis farinalis (assembly GCA_947507595.1). Taxonomy (NCBI): domain Eukaryota; kingdom Metazoa; phylum Arthropoda; class Insecta; order Lepidoptera; family Pyralidae; genus Pyralis; species Pyralis farinalis. The sequence goes on from OX382280.1 coordinate 24,157, forward strand.
TTGGGGGCCTGCCCCAACCTAACCTAACCTAACCTAACCTAACCTAACCTAACCTAACCTGGGGTGGGGTGGGGTGCGCGTCCGAAACCTCCACGTTGGTCCTCCCGTTTCTTGTCCCTTTCATATTCGTATGGGGGGGAACGCAAGCGGGAGGGCTGGTGCACCCTGGACAACGGCAAATATGTTCCCTTTCGAGAGTTCGTGTTTGCCGTTGACGAATATCGGACTGCTGGTGTTCTCAGCCCCCTCTGCTTTCAGAGGAGCCCTGAGACCCAAAGCGAGTGGAGCGCTGCCCCTTTGTGGTGTGGCCGCGACCAAAGGAGGGTTGCTCGGGAGGAGTGACCAGGGGTTGGTCGAAAGACTGACTCCGAGTAGGAGTATACCGTAGCCCCTTGGACCCTTTCTCAAGCCGACGTGGTTTCTGGGGTCAGATGACCTGACTTTCGGGGCCAGACTGGCTGGGGAGAGGGGCCAAGGGGGTCGGGGGTCTTGGCTTCAACGCCCGGACTGCGAGGAAGAAAACCTCTATAAAAAATTACCCCTAGTCCTTGTGTGGTGGGCAGGGTGTCATCGCTCGCGATAATTATATCTTAGTCTTAGGATGAGCTATTATTATCTGCAGGGTGGTGACATACGGTCTTCCACATGGACGCAGTTGGCAACGTGCGCGGTGCGACAGTGTGCTGCTCGACCTGCCGCAGGAGTTGCAGCTGTCGAAGTCCGACAGCAGCGACATGGCGGTGAGCTCGCGCTCGTGCTCGCCCAGCGCGAGTGGTCGGGACGTGCGGAGCTGGCTGAAGCGCCGCAACCCTGACGCCGATGAGGAGGAGAAGGGCTCGAAGCCTAGAGGCACGAGGGGCAAGAGGGGGCGCGGTCGCCCACCGACAACCGGCCAGTACGTCGGTCTGGCGAAAGCCAAAGCTGAGCTGAATGCGGCCAAGGAGAGGGAGCTCGAACTCCGGGCCGAACAGGAGCTGGCTGAGGAGGTTTCCCAGCGACGGGAGGGACGTGTAACCCTCCTCACCGAAGTGCCGGGGGACAAAAGTGTGGCGCAGCTTAGCAGCGAGATTGAGGCGGCGGTGGAGATGATAAACTCCATCGCCCGTAAGTCCTCCAAGCTGAAATGCCAGTACGTGCGGGACCTCCGCCAGTGCGCGAGCACAATAATGGGTAACTCCCGAGAAATGAGGTCTCGCACGGAGTCTGAGGAGGTGCTGCGTCTGCAGGGCGAGTTGGCCGCCCTGCAAAAGAAGATGGAGACATTCGAGCAGCAAGCGGTCTCCGCCCCGGCGATGACGCGTGACGAGATTGCGTTCTTCATCGACGCGCGTCTCGCCGGGATTGAGAGTCGTCTCCTGCCGGAGCCGCGGCTGCGTCCTCCGCTTGCTGCTGAGACGCGCGCGGCCGCCCGCGCCGCGCAAGTGGCGACGACAGCTCAAGCGGTGCCCTTGGTGGACGTGGCGCCAGTACTGCCGGACCCTGATCCGACGCCTGGGCCCTCAATTTCCCCTCCCCTACCTCCGGCAAATGTTCCGGGGGTCAAGGGTAAGGGGAAACAAAAGAAGAAGAAGAGCGCTGCGGCCATCGAAGCCGAGGCCGCGCGCGAGGCGCAGCCGTCGGCCCCCGCGCCAACACCTCCAACTCTGGGGGATTGGAACAAGGTCGCAGCGCGCCCGAAGAGGGCCAAACCGACCAGCCCGACCACTGCTGCGGCGCAGGCTAAGCCTAAGGCCCAGAAGACGCCCAAGGCCCCGAAGGTCCGCACCCCTCGCACCGCCGCGGTGGTACTGACGCTGCGACAGGATGCGGCGGGTAAGGGCGTAACCTACGCCCAGGTGATGACCGAGGCCGAGAGGAAGGTCGACCTCAAGGGCCTCGGCATCGACGGCGTCCGCCTCCGTACGGCTGTGACTGGGGGCCGGATTTTGGAGGTGGCCGGGCCTGAAAAGGCCCAGAAGGCCGACGTCCTCGCCGAAAAACTTCGGCTAGCCCTGGGTGAGGACGTCAGGGTTTCCCGGCCGGAGATGGCCACGGAGGTGCGGATCACCGGCCTGGGCGACACGGCCACCAGTGAGATGGTGGCCCAGGCCGTCGCAAGTGCGGGGGGCTGCTCTGCCGAGAAGGTGAAGGTGGGCGTGATAAACCGCTCACCTGGCCGACAGGGCACCGTCTGGGTGAGATGCCCTGCTGTGGCGGCCAAGAAGGTGGCGGATGGCCGTCGCCTGACGGTTGGGTGGGCCAACGCTCGAGTTGTCCCCCTCGAGCCGAGACCGCAGCGGTGCTTCCGCTGCCTGGTGCCGGGACATGTGGGGGCGCAGTGTGCCTGTGAGGTGGATCGCAGCGCGCTGTGCTTCCGCTGCGGGCGTCCTGGCCATAGGCAGGACGCTTGCGACGCGGACCCCAATTGCCCCGTCTGCGCGGCGGAGAACGCCCCGGCGGGCCACCGCCTGGGCTCTAAACAGTGCACCGCGGTGGCCCGCGGGAGAGGCCGCCGGTCTCGGGGGGCTAAGGGCACTGGGGCTAATCCCAGACCCCTCACCCAGCCGTCAGAGGAGGCGATGGACACGGCCCAACAATAATGGCCAGAATCTCATTCCTGCAGGGCAACGTGAACCACTGTGCGGCGGCCCAGGATCTCTTGATCCAGACCGCAGTGCAGTGGCAAACGACTGTAGCCATAGTCGCTGAGCCGTACTGCTTCCGCGCCCGGGATGACTGGGCGGGCGACCGGGACGACTCGGTGGCTATCGTCGCCTGGCGGAGTGGCGCTGCGCCTGCCCCCTTCGACATGGTGTCGCGGGGTCGCGGGTGCGTTCTTGCTTCGCTGGGTGACGTTGCAGTGATTGGGGTGTACTTCTCACCCAACAGAAGCCTCGCCGACTTCGAGCAGATGCTCGCGGAAGTCGGGGCTCTGGTGGCGGACGTGCACCCCACCCCCGTGGTGGTTGCCGGGGATTTCAACGCCAAATCCAGGGCGTGGGGATCCCCGGCGACCGACGCCCGGGGGGAGATTTTGCAGGATTGGGCGGTGTCCACGGGTTTGGCGCTGCTAAATACGGGGGCGGTTCACACGTGCGTGCGGAGGCAGGGCGGGTCGATTGTTGACATCTCGTTCGCCAGTCCCGCCCTGGCCCGCCGCGCGAGAAACTGGAGGGTCATCGAGGGGGTGGAGACGCTATCGGATCACCGATATATCCGGTTCGACGTCGTCTCCGCTCCCGCGGACTCTCCGACTGTAGATTTTACCCGCCCCCTGTCAGGGGAAGGTCCGCGGTGGCGTCTCAGCACGCTGGACCCGGAGCTGGCCAAAGAGGCGGCCGTCGTCGAGCGGTGGGCTGCTGCTGCAAGCGGCCTGGACGTGGACGCGAGGTGCGAGTGGCTCGCAGGAGCGCTGACTCGCGTCTGCGACGCGGCGATGCGGAGGGCGAGACCGACCCCCCCGCGGAGGCAGGTGTACTGGTGGCGACCACACCTGGCAGAGCTGCGTAAACTCGTTCACGCAGCTCAGCGCAGGTACACCCGCAGTCGCGGGAGGAGTGTCAGAAACCTCGCCCTCGAGGAAGAATTATTCGCCGCGTACAGGGCCGCGCGTGCAGCATTTAGCTCGGCGATAAGGGCCGCCAAGGAGGAGGCCTGGAAGGAGTGGCTCGACAGCCTCAACGAGGACCCATGGGGGCGCCCCTACAAGGCTGTGAGCCAGAAGCTCCGACCTTGGGCGCCTCCCCTCGCTAGGACTCTGGAGCCACCCTTTCTGGAGCAAGTGGTCAGCTCCTTGTTCCCAGCGAGGGAAGAGTGGGTGCCACCGCGGATGGCAGCGCCGAGCCGGGGACCGGCGGAAGGTGAGGTCGTCCCGCCCGTGTCCGAGGCCGAGTTGGGGGCGGCGGTCCTGAAGTTAAAAGTCAGGAACCGCGCCCCGGGCCCGGACGGTATCCCTGGGCGGGTCCTAGCCCTTGTGGTGCCGGTCCTCGAGGAGGAGATCCTGTCCCTGCTGACGGAGTGTTTGGTGTCGGGGAGGCTCCCGCGGCGGTGGAAGACGGGCAAGCTCGTGCTGCTTCGGAAGCACGGGCGCCCAGCCGAGTCGCCGTCGGCCTACCGGCCCATTGTTTTGCTCGACGAGGCGTGCAAGCTCCTAGAGCGGGTGCTCGCTGCGCGACTCGTCGGGAGCTTGGGGGCGGATGGGCCGGACCTCAGCGGCGACCAGTTCGGCTTCCGCTGTGGGAGATCCACGCTGGACGCCATATCCCGACTCAGGGACAGGGTGGAGGAGGCTGTCGCCCGGGGAGAGGTGTTGTTGGCTGTCTCGCTAGATATTGCGAACGCCTTCAACTCCATCCCCTGGGCGACAATCGAAGAGGCGCTGAGGTACCACAACGTCCCGTGGTACCTCAGGCGCGTCCTTGCGGACTATTTCGTTGACCGGGCCATTAGCTATCCGGCCCGGAGCGCGGTGGTCCGCAGGGACATGTCGTGCGGTGTTCCACAGGGGTCGGTATTGGGACCGCTCCTGTGGAACATCGGTTTCGATTGGGTCCTGCGCGGTGCCAATCTTCGTGGAGTCGGCGTCCTTTGTTACGCCGACGACACCCTAGTCACCGCGCGTGGACCCACGTGTAGGGACGCGGCCGTGCTTGCCACTGCAGGCACGGCCCAGGTGGTGCGGCGCATCAGGGCGCTGGGCCTCAGGGTGGCCCTGGAAAAGTCCGAGGCCATCTTTTTTCATGGGCCTCGGACTAAGCCCCCCCGCGACGCAAGTATTGTGGTGGGCGGCACCTCCATTGCCGTCGGAACGACGCTGAAGTATCTCGGCCTCGTCCTCGACGGCAGATGGGGGTTCGCGGAGCATTTCCGGCGGCTGACGCCAAAGCTGGTGTCATATGCCGGGATGCTCGCGAAGCTGCTCCCCAATTGCGCATATATGCCGGCGTCCCCGATTAGAGTAGCCACGGGCGGCGGGTCGGGGGACCTGCCGCCCCAGTGAGTAGTAAGTGGCGGATGGCTCCCCTCCGTGTTTCGGGGGAGCCATCAAGAGGAGTAGAGGGGGCCATATATGCCCCCCCATCTTGTGTCGAGCCCTCCATAAGAGGGCGACCCTTGCCGAGCCGCAGTGAGTATACACTTGCCTATCCTGCGACTCGGCTAAGGCGACGGAGGAACACCGTGGGGTTTTAGTGGGTAGTCCGGCCGATTGGCCGGGAGTCCCACTCGAAGCCGTCCCCGCTGCCCCCGCAGCGGGGGAGGCGAAGTGCGTAAATGCATTTCCCCACGTACAAAAAAAAAAAAAAAAAAAAAAAAAAAAAAAACCTGGGGTGGGGTGCGCGTCCGAAACCTCCACGTTGGTCCTCCCGTTTCTTGTCCCTTTCATATTCGTATGGGGGGAACGGAAGCGGGAGGGCTGGTGCACCCTGGACAACGGTAAATAAGTTCCCTTTCGAGAGTTCGTGTTTGCCGTTGACTAATATCGGACGAGGTGTTAGGAGCTGGGCTCCTAGGAGCTCGGCTCCTATATGATGGTCCATTCGGACAGCGGTCCTCGGACGGTGGATGGAGGGGAGGACCCCTCGGCGCGGCGGGTCTCCTGTGTGCGGGTGTCGTGCGCAGGGGACAACGTCGTGCGAGGAGCTGCGGGAGCGGGAGCGCGCCGGTAGCGCGCGCACGCCCCGTCGGCCAACGGTGAGGGGGCGCCGGCCACGCATGTATGCTGGCGTCCCCGATTAGAGTTTCCACGGGCGGCGGGTCGGGGGACCTGCCGCCCATGAGTGGATAAGTGGTGGATGGCTCCCCTCCGTGTTCGGGGGAGTCGTCGTGAGGAGTCAAGGGGGGGCCAGGTGTTTGCCCCCATATTGAGTCGGGCCCTCCGCGAGAGGGCGACCCTTGCCGAGCCGCAGTGAGTATACATTTGCCTATCCTGCGACTCGGCTTAGGCGAAGGAGGAACACCGTGGGGTTTTAGTGGGTAGTCCGGCCGCTGGCCTGGAGTCCCACACGAAGCCGTCCCCTGCTGCCCCCGCGGCGGGGGAGGCGAAGTGCGTAAATGCATTTCCCCACGTACAAAAAAAAAAAAAAAAAAAAAAAACCTAACCTGGGGTGCGCGTCCGAAACCTCCACGTTGGTCCTCCCGTTTCTTGTCCCTTTCATATTCGTATGGGGGGGAACGGAAGCGGGAGGGCTGGTGCACCCTGGACAACGGCAAATATGTTCCCTTTCGAGAGTTCGTGTTTGCCGTTGACGAATATCGGACTGCTGGTGTTCTCAGCCCCCTCTGCTTTCAGAGGAGCCCTGAGACCCAAAGCGAGTGGAGCGCTGCCCCTTTGTGGTGCGGCCGCGACCAAAGGAGGGTTGCTCGAGAGGAGTGACCAGGGGTTGGTCGAAAGACTGACTCCGAGTAGGAGTATACCGTAGCCCCTTGGACCCTTTCTCAAGCCGACGTGGTTTCTGGGGTCAGATGACCTGACTTTCGGGGCCAGACTGGCTGGGGAGAGGGGCCAAGGGGGTCGGGGGTCTTGGCTTCAACGCCCGGACTGCGAGGAAGAAAACCTCTATAAAAAATTACCCCTAGTCCTTGTGTGGTGGGCAGGGTGTCATCGCTCGCGACAATTATATCTTAGTCTTAGGATGAGCTATTATTGTCTGCAGGGTGGTGACACACGGTCTTCCACATGGACGCAGTTGGCAACGTGCTGTGGTACTCATGGGCAGGGGGATTGCTGCCTGCTAGCGTTGCAACCTCGCCGGAACTGGCAACCGGCGTTGTATCTGCCTTGGCACTGGGAATGAGCGTCACCCCGGGTTCGACATTTAGATCGTCTCAACTCGTGGGATCAAATATGGACCTAAAAAAAAACCAAAACGAAGGAGGAGAGAACTACGGTTCTGAAGTTGAGGGAGAATGCAACTTCAACCCAGTTGAAGTGGAGTCGACGTTTAGAGGAGAAAGAGAGGCGCGTGTCTCACTCTCGCGGTGCGACAGTGTGCTGCTCGACCTGCCGCAGGAGTTGCAGCTGTCGGAGTCCGATAGCAGCGACATGGCGGTGAGCTCGCGCTCGTGCTCGCCCATCGCCAGTGGTCGGGACGTGCGGAACTGGCTGAAGCGCCGTAACCCTGACGCCGATGAGGAGGAGAAGGGCTCCAAGCCTAGAGACACAAAGGGCAAGAGGGGGCGCGGTCGCCCGCCGACAACCGGCCAGTACGTCGGCCTGGCGAAAGCCAAGGCCGAGCTGAATGCGGCCAAGGAGAGGGAGCTCGAACTCCGGGCCGAACAGGAGCTGGCAGAGGAGGTTTCCCAGCATAGGGAAAGGCGTGAAGCCCTCCTCCTTGATGTGCCGTTACAACTGGGCGAGAAGAGTGTGGCGGAGCTCAGCAGCGAGATCGAGGCGGCGGTGGAGATGATAAACTCCATCGCCCGAAAATCCTCGAAGCTGAAATGCCAGCACGTGCGGGACCTCCGTCAGTGCGCGAGCACCATCATGGGTAACTCCCGTGAGATGAGGTCCCGCACGGAGTCTGAGGAGGTGCTCCGTCTGCAGGGCGAGCTGACCGCCCTGCAAAAGAAGATGCAGGATTTCGAACTGCAGGCGGCCTCTGCCCCGGCGATGACGCGTGAGGAAATCGCGTTTTTCGTCGACGCGCGTCTCGCCGGTATTGAGGGCCGTCTCCTGCCGGAGCCGCGGCTGCGTCCTCCGCTAGCGGCGGACACGCGCGCGGCCGCCCGCGCGGCCACCCGCGCCGCGCCGCGCCGTGCCCACGGTGGACGTGACGCCATCACCGCCGGACCCAGATCCGACGCCTGGGCCCTCAATTTCCCCTCCCCTGCCCCCGGCAGTTGTTCCGGGGGCCAAGGGTAAGGGGAAAAAAAGAAGAAGAGCGCTGCGGCCATCGAAGCCGAGGCTGCGCGCGAGGCGCGCCCCTCGCCCCCTGCACCAACCCCTCCAAAGCTGGGGGATTGGAACAAGGTTGCAGCGCGCCCGAAGAAGGCCAAATCGAGCAGCCCGGCCTCTGCTGCGGCGCGTGCTAAGCCTAAGGCCCAGGAGAAGTCCAAGGTCCCGAAGGTCCGCACTCCTCGCACCGCCGCGGTGGTGCTGACGCTGCGGCAGGACGCGGTGGCTAAGGGGGTAACATATGCCCAAGTGATGACCGAGGCCGAGAGGAAGGTCGACCTCAAGGGCCTCGGCATTGAAGGCGTCCGCCTCCGTACGGCGGTGACTGGGGGCCGGATCTTGGAGGTGGCTGGGGTGGATAAGGCTCAGAAGGCCGACATCCTGGCCGAAAAGCTCCGGCTAGCCCTCGGCGAAGAAATAAGGGTTTCTCGGCCGGAGATGGCTGCGGAGGTACGCATCACCGGGCTGGGTGACACGGCCACCGCCGACATGGTGGCCCAGGCCGTAGCAAGGGCGGGCGGGTGCACCGTCGACAAAGTCAAGGTGGGCGGGGTAAACCGCTCACCTGGCCGACAGGGCACCGTCTGGGTGCGGTGCCCGGCTGCGGTGGCTAAGAAGGTAGCGGAAGGTCGTCACCTGACGGTTGGGTGGGCTAACGCTCGAGTGGTCCTCCTCGAACCGAGACCGCAGCGGTGCTTCCGCTGCCTGGTACCGGGGCATGTGGGGGCGCAGTGTGTCTGCGAGGTAGATCGTAGCGCGCTGTGCTTCCGCTGCGGGCGTCCTGGCCATAGGCAGGACGCTTGCGACGCAGACCCTAATTGCCCCGTCTGCGCGGCGGAGAACGCCCCGGCGGGACACCGCCTGGGCTCTAAACAGTGCGCCGCGATGGCTCGCGGGAAGGGCCGCCGGTCTCGGGGGGCTAAGGGCAAGGGGGCTAATCCCAAACCCCTCACCCAGCCGTCAGAAGAGGCGATGGACACGGCCCAACAATAATGGCCAAAATCGCATTCCTGCAAGGTAACGTGAACCACTGTGCTGCGGCCCAGGATCTCTTGATCCAGACCGCAGTGCAGTGGCAAACGACTGTAGCCATAGTCGCCGAGCCGTACTGCGTCCGCGCCCGGGATGACTGGGTGGGCGACCGGGACGACTCGGTGGCTATCGTCGCCTGGCGGGGTGGCGTTGCTCCTGCCCCCTTCGACATGGTGTCGAGGGGTCGCGGGTGCGTCCTCGCTGCGCTGGGCGACGTTGCAGTGATTGGGGTGTACTTCTCACCCAACAGAAACCTCGCCGACTTCGAGCAGATGCTCGCGGAAGTCGGGGCCCTGGTGGCGGACGTGCACCCCACCCCCGTGGTGGTTGCTGGGGATTTCAACGCCAAATCCAGGGCGTGGGGATCCCCGGCGACCGACGCCCGGGGGGAGGTTTTGGAGGATTGGGCGACAGCCTCAACGAGGACCCGTGGGGGCGCCCCTACAAGGCTGTGAGCCAGAAGCTCCGACCTTGGGCGCCTCCCCTCACCAGGACTCTGGAGCCACTCTTTCTGGAGCAGGTGGTCAGCTCCTTGTTTCCGGCGAGGGAAGAGTGGGTGCCACCGCGGATGGCAGCGCCGAGCGGGGGACCGGTGGAAGGCGAGGTGGTCCCGCCCGTGTCCGAGGCCGAGTTGGGGGCGGCGGTCCTGAAGTTAAAACTCAGGAACCGCGCCCCGGGCCCGGACGGTATACCTGGGCGGGTCCTAGCCCTTGCGGTGCCGGTCCTCGAGGAGGAGATCCTGTCCCTGTTGACGGAGTGTTTGGTGTCGGGGAGGCTCCCGCGGCGGTGGAAGACGGGCAAGCTCGTGCTGCTCCGGAAGCACGGGCGCCCAGCCGAGTCGCCGTCGGCCTACCGTCCCATTGTTCTCCTCGACGAGGCGTGCAAGCTCCTAGAGCGGGTGCTCGCTGCGCGACTCGTCGGGAGCTTGGGGGCGGATGGGCCGGATCTCAGCGGCGACCAGTTCGGCTTCCGCTGTGGGAGATCCACGCTGGACGCAATATCCCGTCTCAGGGACAGGGTGGAGGAGGCTGTCGCCCGGGGGGAGGTGTTGTTGGCTGTGTCGCTGGATATTGCGAACGCCTTCAACTCCATCCCCTGGGCGACGATCGAAGAGGCGCTGAGGTACCACAACGTCCCGTGGTACCTCAGGCGCGTCCTTGCGGACTATTTCGTTGACCGGGCCATTAGCTATCCGGCCCGGAGCGCAGTGGTCCGCAGGGACATGACGTGCGGTGTTCCACAGGGGTCGGTATTGGGACCGCTCCTGTGGAACATCGGGTTCGATTGGGTCCTGCGCGGTGCCAATCTTCGTGGAGTCGGCGTCCTTTGTTACGCCGACGACACCCTGGTCACCGCGCGTGGACCCACGTGTAGGGACGCGGCCGTGCTTGCCACTGCAGGCACGGCCCAGGTGGTGCGGCGCATCAGGGCGCTGGGCCTCAGGGTGGCCCTGGAAAAGTCCGAGGCCATCTTTTTTCATGGGCCTCGGACTAGGCCCCCCCGCGACGCGAGTATTGTGGTTGGCGGCACCTCCATTGCCGTCGGGACGACGCTGAAGTATCTCGGCCTCGTCCTCGACGGCAGGTGGGGGTTCCCACAGGTTAGGGAGGCGGCAGGAGGTGCGCGTAGCGCCTCCGCCGCACTCCCGTCCGCCGTCTCCGGAGCGGGACAGCCACGGGATCATCTTCCCTGTCCCGCTCCGAGGCCTCCTTCTGGGACATGACAGTCTCACAGAAGGAGGCCACCGCCTGCCAGGCACTGTCGCTCCCGAGCATGTAGCTCGGGCTCTACTCTAGGCTCGCGCTTCCCAGCGCGGACACCAGATCATGGCGCTGCCGAGACCACCTGGGACACTGCTCCAAGGTGTGCTGAGCAGTGTCCTCGGCCGCGCCACAATCGTGGCAGCCTGGCCGCTCCTCCCGCCTCGCGACCCGGTGCAAGTACTCACCGAAGCACCCATGCCCGGTGAGCACCTGCACCATGCGGAAGGTGAGGGGTTTGCGTCTGCGACGCATCCACGCCTCCAGAACCGGGCGCAGCGCATCCGCAACGCGGACTCCGTACCGCGGCTGCGCCAGGTCCTCCCCCCACCTCCGCATCATCTCCTCATGCCCTCGCTGGCGATACCGCCCCACCTCCACAGACGTGGGGCGCTCGCCGAGGCTCCTCCTCTCGGCGACAAACGCGTACACCTCGGCGAGCACCTCCGCCACCAACTCCCAGGGCGGGTCGCCAGCGAGGGCGGTCGCGGCCGTCCATGCCACCGTACGGTACCCCCTAATCGCCCTCCGCGCTATGACCCGCTGCGCTCTGCGCAGCTGAGCCTTGTTGCGAGCGCAGAGGGCGTCCGCCCATATGGGGGCCCCGTACGTCGCCATACTCCGGCAGATGCCGGAGTACAGCCGTCCGCACGCGGCGCTGGGCCCGCCCAAATTGGGCAGGAGACGGCCCAGCGCCGCCGCAGCTCTGATGACCCTCGGCCCCAACCGCTCGAAGTGGGGGCCGAAGGTCCATCTCCCGTCCAGGGTGAGGCCCAGATAACTCATCTGGGCACTCACCCTAATCCTGCCTCCTCCAATCTGGAGGTGCGCTCCCGAGGGGGGGCCCCGCCTGCCGGTCCCGCGGAAGAGGAGGGCCTCGGTTTTATCCAAACGGACCCGAAGCCCAAGCCTCTCTATGCGGCTGACCACCAGTCCTACACCGACTTCGGCCAGCCGCGCCGCCTCCACGAAGGTCTTGCCCCGGGACGTGACGAGGGTGTCATCTGCATAGCAGATGACGCCCATCCCGGGGAGGAGACGGCCCCGCAGGACCCAGTCGTATGCGAGGTCCCACAAGATGGGGCCCAGAACGGACCCCTGTGGGACACCGCACACGACGCGCCTTCTGACCATCTGGCCCCTCGCGTCCTCGTAGCGCACCTCCCTGTCCTCCAGATACGCCTTCAACAGCCTCCCCAAGTACGGAGGCACCCCAAAGTACTTGAGGGCCTCCAGTATGGTACTGTGGGGGAGGCTGTTGAAGGCGATGTCTAACGACACCGCCACCACCACGTCTCCCTCGCGCTCCGCCTCTTCCGTCACCGACCTTAGGCGCCTAATGGCGTCGACGGTCGACCGTCTGGCCCGGAACCCGAACTGGGCATCCGAGAGGCCCGGTCCCGGGCCATCCTCCAAATGCTGAGCGAGGCGGGAGGCGACAACCCTCTCCAGGGCCTTGCCCGCCTCGTTCAGCAGAACGACCGGTCGAACCGCCGACCCCGTGTCCGGGGGCCGGTCTCCCTTCAACAGAAGGCAGAGCCGGCCCACCCTGAAGGGTCCCGGGCAGCACCCCGACCGCAAGCAGCAGTCGAGGAGCTCCCGGAACCTGTCCCCGAGGTGCACGAGGGCCAATGCCAGCACCCTCCCGTGCACCCCGTCCGGACCCGGCGCCCTCTTTTTGCCTCGGAGGCGGTCAACGACCGCCTCCATCTCCTGGTCGGTGACGGGCGGCGGAGCGCCCTCCTCCTCTCCTCTGGAGTCCGACGTCCGACGTCGGGCCATCCTCGGGGGAGCGTAGCCCCGTGGGGTGTCGGGGAAGAGTTCCCCGACAACCCTCTCCAACACGGCTGGCTGGAGGGTCTCCGTCAGCGGGGCCGACTGAGCGCGGATCTTGTTCCGCGCTCCTCTGTAAGGTCGGCCCCACGGGTCCCTATCCAGACCCTCCAGCAGCTCCTGCCACGCTCCCTCCTTGGCCCTACTGATGGCCATCTGCAAGGCCCTCTTCTTCTCCACGTATATGCCGTGCAGATGGCCATCTCTCCCTTCGTCCCGGGGGCGGCGACGCCTGCTCCGAGTATACGCCCTACGCGCCCCGTTGCAGGCGTCCCGGAGGTCGGCTATCTCAGCCGACCACCAGTAGACCGCCCGCCTCGGAGGCGGACGCCCAACGCTGGGCATGGCCGCCCTGCAAACCGCCGTGAAGGCGTCGCAGAGACGACCAGCCCCCTCCTCGGCGTCCAGCTCCTCCATTAGCGGGAGGCCCCAGCGGCCGACAATGGCCGCCTCCTCGGCCAGTTCCCGGTCGAGCCTGGTGAGCGCCCAACGCGGGAACCGGCTCCGCCACCGGGACGAAGTCGTCGGACTCCCGGGGGCTGGAGACACCTCGAACCTAATGTAGCGATGGTCCGAGAGTGTCTCCACCCCCGTCTCCACCCTCCAACCCTCCACTCGGCGTGCGGTGGACGCGGTGGCGAAGGACAGATCCACCACCGATCCTCCGTTCCACCGCACGCACGTGTGGACTGTCCCCCTACCCCTGTCCCTCACTGCCAACCCCAGAGCATCGAGCAGCTGCTCCAGGGCCGGCAGGTCGCGGTTCGGGGAGAAGTACACACCGATGATTGCGTACTCTCCCCGAACCGCCGCCACGTAACCGCCACCCCTCCCCCACACCACGAGTGGGGGGCTGGCGCCAGGCCTCGTGACGATGGCCACGGAACCGTCCAGATCCCCGGCCCAGTTAGGCCGGGAGGGCACGGAATATGGTTCCGCAACCACCGCCACGTCCACGTCCCACTCCGCCATGGTCTGCAGGAAAAGGTCCTGAGCCCCGGCGGAGTGGTTGACGTTGGCCTGCAGGAAGCGGGGATGTCCGGCCATTACTCGGACATCCCAGCCTCAGGCGCCACCTGCCGCCCACTCCCGCGGGAGATGGGGGGCGTTCTCCCGCGGACGGATGGGGGGTTGCAGAGACGGCCCCCCATCACGTGTGTGGCCTTCCTGCCGGCGTCTGCGCACACTGCACAGCGGGCCTGGGCCGAGCAGCCCGAGGCGATGTGCCCCGGCTGCCCGCACCGGTAACACAACCGGCTGCGGTCCTCCTTGGAGGGGCACAGCTCAGCGGTGTGCCCCTTCCCCATGCACTTGTAACAGTACATGGGGCGCGCCTCCAGCAAGTGGAGCTGCGCCCTGCTCCAACCCACCCCGACACTGCCCCGCTCGAGCAGCTTTTTCGCTGCCGTCACCGGGCAGCGCATCAGGGCGGAGCCGGAGCCACGCCAGTCCGGGCGGATTTCGCCCACCCGGACCTGCTCGGGGGCGCAGCCCCCCTCGCGAGCGACCGCAACCTGTACCCGCTGTACAGTGGCGGCGTCATCCAGACCGGTGATCCGGAACTCCGCGCACTTCACCGGCCTGGAGACCTCCGCAACGCCGGACAGGGCAGCCGTCAGTTTCGCCGCCAGGGCGTCAGCTCCCCCAGATTCACCTCCTGCTCAGCCCTTAGTAGGGCCGAGGCATACGTGGCCCCCCCGTGGCTGCCTCCGGCCGTAACTTCAAGATTACGGCCGTGGAGCCGGGGAGCACCACCTTGGCCTTGCGGCCCTCGTCCATTCCTGCTCGAGCAGGAGGTGCCGACGCCCTTGAGGGCGGCGCAGGTGCCGCCGGAGTCGCAGGGGCCGCTGCCTTCCGCGGCTTGCGGCGGACCACATCGGTCCACGCCTCCTTTTGGACCTGGGTGGTCCGTGCCTCTGCCGGCGGCGTCACCGCGGCCGGCCTTGCCCCTGATGTGGACGGGCCGAAGCTCGTCCACGACTCCTTGCGGGCACTGCTGCGGGCGGGGCCCGATCCGGTGGCCGGCCGCGCCTGAGGGCGCACCTCAAGCTCGGCCGGCGCGTTCGCCTTTCTCGGCTTCGTCACCGGCCGACCCGTGCCCTCGATGGCCGCCCTCGCGGCCCTCGCCACCGCAGAGTTGTCGCCCGCCAATGGCGGACGGGCGACAACCGGAGGAGGCAGGCGCGACTCGATCGCGGCGAGCCGGCCGTCAACCAGGTTGCCGACGAGCCGGGCGATGTTGGCCTCCAGGGTCTGGAGATCCACCGGGCCCGCCGGCCCCTGCGCCCTCCTATCCTTCCGGAGCTCCTCGAACTCCCGGCGGTGTGCACGCACCTCCTCTCTGAGGGAGGCGACCTCCCTCTGCAGCCGTGCGTTATCGGCGCGTAGGCGGTGGGTCTCCTCCGCCTCCGTGCGCACCACCAGGGCCTCCAGGATCTCCCGGATCCCACAGGCAGCCCTCGCAATTTTTGCGGCGTAGCCCCCCTTGAGGCTCGCCGACTTCCCCGTGAGGTCGAGGATCACTCCCAACATCTCCTCGCCCCTCACCATGAGGTCGCCGGCGCCCCTCTCGAGTGGGCCCACCGCTTCCCCCTCAGGGCTTCTCCCTTCGGGGCTTTTCTCTACCGCCTCGGGGCTCACCCCCTCGGCGCTTCCGGCCACTGCTTTCCCGCTCGTTTGGGCCCGCTTCTTCAGGAACGCCTGGAAGGCTGCCTCCTTGGCATCCTCCTCCCGCTCCTTAAGCAGCCGGCGGGCCCTGGCAAGGCTGGGAGCGATGCCGCCCCTCTTCCCCCGCCTGGCAGTGGCCACCTTCGCCCGCTCATCGGGCGTTTCCGTCTCCGAGCCGGAGAAGAGACGCTTCCGCCCCAGCTCCGACTCTGAAAGGGTGGGGACCGACATACTGTCGCTTTCCTCCCCTACGCCACACATAATTTCCACCTCCACCAGTGGCTCGTCCGAGAGGCCACTCTCCCCAGGACCATCAGGCCCCAACATCGTTCCGCTCTCCGGGAGCACCGGGACCCGGCTGCCCAGGCTCGTCACCGAACCCTAGACACCCAACGACAAACACAAGAAACAATAACCAACACCACAAAACACAACAAAAACAACCAACAAACAAAAATGGTTCCCGTGAACCTAACCTAACCTAACCTAACCTTTTTTTTTTTTTTTTTTTTTTTTGTGACGCGGGGAAAAATGCATTACGCACACCACCGGTGCCTGGGTGGCCTCCGGTGATAGTGTGGGACTCCCCGTCGGCTGTCCGACGGTATACCCACTAAACAACCCCGCGAAATGCCATCGGCCGCGTTGGTGTGGTGCCCCGGATCTGTTAGCAACAGGGCACCACTGCGACTGGCCAGCCCCTCAAAAGGGGCCGGACTTCTTCTCTCTAGGGGCCGTCCCGGCAAATTGGGACAGCCCCTCCGGCGGCGGGACCGTTATGGGGCCAGGTTCCCAGCCTGACCCCTAGTCCCACAGGTTAGGGAGGCGGCAGGAGGTGCGCGTAGCGCCTCCGCCGCACTCCCGTCCGCCGTCTCCGGAGCGGGACAGCCACGGGATCATCTTCCCTGTCCCGCTCCATGGCCTCCTTCCGCGCCATAACTATTTCGCAGAAGGAGGCCATCGCCTGCCAGCACCTGTCACTCCCGAGCATGGAGCGGACCACGCTCGGGAGCGAGAGGCCCGCGTCTCCCAGCGCGGACTGCAGATCGCGGCGCTGCCGAGACCACATGAGACACTGCTCTAGTGTGTGTTGAGCAGTGTCCTCGGCCGCGCCGCACTCATGGCAGTCCGGCCGCTCCTCCCGCCTCGCGACCCGGTGCAGATACTCACCGAAGCATCCATGTCCGGTGAGCACCTGCACCATGCGGAAGGTGAGGGGTTTGCGTTTCCGCAGCATCCACCTTTCCAGGACCGGGCGCAGCGCCTCCGCAACGCGGGTACCATACCGCGGCTGCGCCAGGTCCTCCCCCCACCTCCGCATCATTTCTGCATGCCCTTGCTGGCGACATCGCCCGATTTCCTCCATCGTGGGGCGCTCGCCGAGTGCCCTCCTACTCGCAACAAAGTTGTATACCTCGGCGAGCACCTCCGCCACCAACTCCCAGGGCGGGTCGCCAGCGAGGGCGGTCGCGGCCGTCCAAGCTACCGTACGGTACCCCCTTATCGCCCTCTGCGCTATATATTATATTTTGGCGACAGAGGGCGTCCGCCCATATGGGGGCACCGTACGTGGCCATACTCCGGCAGATTCCGGAGTACAGCCGCCTGCACGCGGCGCTGGGCCCGCCCAAATTGGGCAGGAGCCGACCCAGCGCCGACGCAGCTCTGATGACCTTCGGCCCCAACTGCTCGAAGTGGGGGCCGAAGGTCCATCTCCCGTCAAGGGTGAGGCCCAGGTACCTCATCTGGGCACTCACCCTGATTCTCCGTCCTCCTATTTGGAGGTGTGCTCCCGAGGGGGGGCCCCGCCTGCCGGTCCCGCGGAAGAGGAGGGCTTCGGTCTTCTCCAGACGGACCCGAAGCCCAAGCCTCTCTATACGGCTGACCACTAGTCCTACACCGACTTCGGCCAGCCGCGCCGCCTCCACAAAGGTCTTACCCCGGGACGTAACGAGGGTGTCATCTGCGTAACAGATGACGCTCATCCCGGGGAGGAGACGGCCCCGCAGGACCCAGTCGTATGCGAGGTCCCACAGAATGGGGCCCAGAACGGACCCCTGTGGGACCCCGCACCCGACGAACCTTCTGACCATCTGGCCCCTCGCGTCCTCGTAGCACACCTCCCTGTCCTCCAGGTATGCCTTCAAGAGCCTCCCCAAGTACGGAGGCACCTCAAAATACTTGAGGGCCTCCAGGATGGTACTGTGGGGGAGGCTGTTGAAGGCATTGGCGATGTCAAGCGACACCGCCACCACCACGTCTCCCTCGCGCTCCGCATCCTCCGTCACCGACCTTAGGCGCCTTATGGCATCGACGGTCGACCGTCTGGCCCGAACTGGGCATCCGAGAGGCCCGGTCCCGGGCCATCCTCCAAATGCTGAGCGAGGCGGGAGGCGACAACCCTCTCCAGGGCCTTGCCCGCCTCGTTCAGCAGAACGACCGGTCGAACCGCCGACCCCGAGTCCGGGGGCCGGTCTCCCTTCAACAAAAGGCAGAGCCGGCCCACCCTGAAGGGTCCCGGGCAGCACCCCGACCGCAAGCAGCAGTCGAGGAGCTCCCGGAACCTGTCTCCGAGGTGCACGAGAGCCAACGCTAGCACCTTCCCGTGCACCCCGTCTGGACCCGGCGCCCTCTTCTTGCCTCGGAGGCGGTCAACGACCGCCTCCATCTCCTGGTCGGTGACGGGCGGCGGAGCGCCCTCCTCCTCTCCTCTGGAGTCCGACGTCCGACGTAGGGCCATCCTCGGGGGAGCGTAGCCCCGTGGACTGTCGGGGAAAAGTTCCCCGACTATCCTCTCCAACTGCGCCGGCTGGAGGGTCTCCGTCAGTGGGGCCGACTGAGCGCGGATCTTGTTCCGCGCTCCTCTGTAAGGTCGGCCCCACGGGTCCCTATCCAGACCCTCCAGCAGCTCCTGCCACGCTCCCTCCTTGGCCCTACTGATGGCCATCTGCAGGGCTCTCCTGCTCTCCACGTAAATGCCGTGCAGATGGCCATCCCTTGCTTCGTCCCGGGGGCGGCGACGCCTGCTCCGGGTGTACGCTCTACGCGCCCCGTTGCAGACGTCCCGGAGGTCGGCTATCTCCGCCGACCACCAGTAGACCGCCCGCCTTGGGGGCGGACGCCCAACGCTGGGCATGGCCGCCCTGCACACCGCCGTGAAGGCGTCGCAGAGACGGCCAGCCCCTTGTTCCACCCCCAAATCCTCCACTGGCGGGAGGCCCCAGCGGCCGACGATGGCCGCCTCCTCTGCCAGTTCCCGGTCGAGCCTGGTGAGCGCCCAACGCGGGAACCGGCTCCGCCACCGGGACGAAATCGTCGGACTCCCGGGGGCTGGAGACACCTCGAACCTGATATAACGATGGTCCGAGAGTGTCTCCACCCCCGTCTCCACCCTCCATCCTTCCACTCGGCGTGCGGCGGACGCGGTGGCGAAGGACAGATCCACCACCGACCCTCCGTTCCACCGCACGCACGTGTGGACTGTCCCCCTATTCAAGAGGGACAGTCCCGCGGCCAGCGCCCACTCCTCCACCTTCCGCCCTTTGGCTTCCGTGGCCGGGTTGCCCCACGCCGTGGATTTGGCGTTGAAGTCCCCGGCCACGATAACCTGGGCGGGCGCCAGCCGCCTCACTGCCAACCCCAGAGCATCGAGCAGCTGCTCCAGGGCCGGCAGGTCGCGGTTCGGGGAGAAGTACACACCGATGATTGCGTACTCTCCCCGAACCGCCGCCACGTAACCGCCTCCCCTCCCCCACACCACGAGTGGGGGGCTGGCGCCAGGCCTCGTGACGATGGCCACGGAACCGTCCAGATCCCCGGCCCAGTTAGGCCGGGAGGGCACGGAATATGGTTCCACAACCACCGCCACGTCCACGTCCCACTCCGCCATGGTCTGCAGGAAAAGGTCCTGAGCCCCGGCGGAGTGGTTGACGTTGGCCTGCAGGAAGCGGGGATGTCCGGCCATTATTCGGACATCCCAGCCTCAGGCGCCACCTGCCGCCCACTCCCGCGGGAGATAGGGGGCGTTCTCCCGCGGACGGATGGGGGGTTGCAGAGACGGCCCCCCATCACGTGTGTGGCCTTCCTGCCGGCGTCTGCGCACACTGCACAGCGGGCCTGGGCCGAGCAGCCCGAGGCGATGTGCCCCGGCTGCCCGCACCTGTAGCACAATCGGCTGCGGTCCTCCTTGGAGGGGCACAGCTCAGCGGTATGCCCCTTCCCCATGCACTTGTAGCAGTACATGGGGCGCGCCTCCAGCAAGTGGAGCTGCGCCCTGCTCCAACCCACCCCGACACTGCCCAGCTCGAGCAGCTTTTTCGCTGCCGTCACCGGGCAGCGCATCAGGGCAGAGCTGGAGTTACGCCAGTCCGGGCGGATTTCGCCCACCCGGAACCTAACCTAACCTAACCTAACCTTTTTTTTTTTTTTTTTGTGACGCGGGGAAAAATGCGTTACGCACACCACCGGTGCCTGGGTGGCCTCCGGTGGTAGTGTGGGACTCCCCGTCGGCTGTCCGACGGTATACCCACTAAACAACCCCGCGAAATGCCATCGGCCGCGTTGGTGTGGTGCCCCGGATCTGTCAGCAACAGGGCACCACTGCGACTGGCCAGCCCCTCAGAAGGGGCCGGACTTCTTCTCTCTAGGGGCGTCCCGGCAAATTGGGACAGCCCCTCCGGCGGCGGGACCGTTATGGGGCCAGGTTCCCAGCCTGACCCCTAGTCTACGCTACGCGCACCTCCTGCCGCCTCCCTAACCTGTGGGTTAGGGAGGCGGCAGGAGGTGCGCGTAGCGCCTCCGCCGCACTCCCGTCCGCCGTCTCCGGAGCGGGACAGCCACGGGATCATCTTCCCTGTCCCGCTCCGAGGCCTCCTTCTGGGACATGACAGACTCACAGAAGGAGGCCACCGCCTGCCAGGCACTGTCGCTCCCGAGCATGTAGCGGACCACGCTCGGGAGCGAGAGGTCCGCGCTTCCCAGCGCGGACACCAGATCATGGCGCTGCCGAGACCACCTGGGACACTGCTCCAAGGTGTGCTGAGCAGTGTCCTCGGCCGCGCCACAATCGTGGCAGCCTGGCCGCTCCTCCCGCCTCGCGACCCGGTGCAAGTACTCACCGAAGCACCCATGCCCGGTGAGCACCTGCACCATGCGGAAGGTGAGGGGTTTGCGTCTGCGACGCATCCACGCCTCCAGGACCGGGCGCAGCGCATCCGCAACGCGGATTCCGTACCGCGGCTGCGCCAGGTCCTCCCCCCACCTCCGCATCATCTCCTCATGCCCTCGCTGGCGATACCGCCCCACCTCTACAGCCGTGGGGCGCTCGCCGAGGCTCCTCCTCTCGGCGACAAACGCGTACACCTCGGCGAGCACCTCCGCCACCAACTCCCAGGGCGGGTCGCCAGCGAGGGCGGTCGCGGCCGTCCATGCTACCGTACGGTACCCCCTAATCGCCCTCTGCGCTATGACCCGCTGCGCTCTGCGCAGCTGAGCCTTGTTGCGAGCGCAGAGGGCGTCCGCCCATATGGGGGCCCCGTACGTCGCCATACTCCGGCAGATGCCGGAGTACAGCCGTCTGCACGCGGCGCTGGGCCCGCCCAAATTGGGCAGGAGACGGCCCAGCGCCGCCGCAGCTCTGATGACCCTCGGCCCCAACCGCTCGAAGTGGGGGCCGAAGGTCCATCTCCCGTCCAGGGTGAGGCCCAGATAACTCATCTGGGCACTCACCCTAATCCTGCCTCCTCCAATCTGGAGGTGCGCTCCCGAGGGGGGGCCCCGCCTGCCGGTCCCGCGGAAGAGGAGGGCCTCGGTTTTATCCAAACGGACCCGAAGCCCAAGCCTCTCTATGCGGCTGACCACCAGTCCTACACCGACTTCGGCCAGCCGCGCCGCCTCCACGAAGGTCTTGCCCCGGGACGTGACGAGGGTGTCATCCGCATAGCAGATGACGCCCATCCCGGGGAGGAGACGGCCCCGCAGGACCCAGTCGTATGCGAGGTCCCACAAGATGGGGCCCAGAACGGACCCCTGTGGGACACCGCACACGACGCGCCTTCTGACCATCTGGCCCCTCGCGTCCTCGTAGCGCACCTCCCTGTCCTCCAGATACGCCTTCAACAGCCTCCCCAAGTACGGAGGCACCCCAAAGTACTTGAGGGCCTCCAGTATGGTACTGTGGGGGAGGCTGTTGAAGGCGTTGGCGATGTCTAACGACACCGCCACCACCACGTCTCCCTCGCGCTCCGCCTCTTCCGTCACCGACCTTAGGCGCCTAATGGCGTCGACGGTCGACCGTCTGGCCCGGAACCCGAACTGGGCATCCGAGAGGCCCGGTCCCGGGCCATCCTCCAAATGCTGAGCGAGGCGGGAGGCGACAACCCTCTCCAGGGCCTTGCCCGCCTCGTTCAGCAGAACGACCGGTCGAACCGCCGACCCCGAGTCCGGGGGCCGGTCTCCCTTCAACAGAAGGCAGAGCCGGCCCACCCTGAAGGGTCCCGGGCAGCACCCCGACCGCAAGCAGCAGTCGAGGAGCTCCCGGAACCTGTCCCCGAGGTGCATGAGGGCCAATGCCAGCACCCTCCCGTGCACCCCGTCCGGACCCGGCGCCCTTTTCTTGCCTCGGAGGCGGTCAACGACCGCCTCCATCTCCTGGTCGGTGACGGGCGGCGGAGCGCCCTCCTCCTCTCCTCTGGAGTCCGACGTCCGACGTCGGGCCATCCTCGGGGGAGCGTAGCCCCGTGGGGTGTCGGGGAAGAGTTCCCCGACAACCCTCTCCAACACGGCTGGCTGGAGGGTCTCCGTCAGTGGGGCCGACTGAGCGCGGATCTTGTTCCGCGCTCCTCTGTAAGGTCGGCCCCACGGGTCCCTATCCAGACCCTCCAGCAGCTCCTGCCACGCTCCCTCCTTGGCCCTACTGATGGCCATCTGCAAGGCCCTCTTCTTCTCCACGTATATGCCGTGCAGATGGCCATCTCTCCCTTCGTCCCGGGGGCGGCGACGCCTGCTCCGAGTATACGCCCTACGCGCCCCGTTGCAGGCGTCCCGGAGGTCGGCTATCTCAGCCGACCACCAGTAGACCGCCCGCCTCGGAGGCGGACGCCCAACGCTGGGCATGGCCGCCCTGCAAACCGCCGTGAAGGCGTCGCAGAGACGACCAGCCCCCTCCTCGGCGTCCAGATCCTCCATTGGCGGGAGGCCCCAGCGGCCGACAATGGCCGCCTCGGCCGCGCCACAATCGTGGCAGCCTGGCCGCTCCTCCCGCCTCGCGACCCGGTGCAAGTACTCACCGAAGCACCCATGCCCGGTGAGCACCTGCACCATGCGGAAGGTGAGGGGTTTGCGTCTGCGACGCATCCACGCCTCCAGGACCGGGCGCAGCGCATCCGCAACGCGGATTCCGTACCGCGGCTGCGCCAGGTCCTCCCCCCACCTCCGCATCATCTCCTCATGCCCTCGCTGGCGATACCGCCCCACCTCTACAGCCGTGGGGCGCTCGCCGAGGCTCCTCCTCTCGGCGACAAACGCGTACACCTCGGCGAGCACCTCCGCCACCAACTCCCAGGGCGGGTCGCCAGCGAGGGCGGTCGCGGCCGTCCATGCTACCGTACGGTACCCCCTAATCGCCCTCTGCGCTATGACCCGCTGCGCTCTGCGCAGCTGAGCCTTGTTGCGAGCGCAGAGGGCGTCCGCCCATATGGGGGCCCCGTACGTCGCCATACTCCGGCAGATGCCGGAGTACAGCCGTCTGCACGCGGCGCTGGGCCCGCCCAAATTGGGCAGGAGACGGCCCAGCGCCGCCGCAGCTCTGATGACCCTCGGCCCCAACCGCTCGAAGTGGGGGCCGAAGGTCCATCTCCCGTCCAGGGTGAGGCCCAGATAACTCATCTGGGCACTCACCCTAATCCTGCCTCCTCCAATCTGGAGGTGCGCTCCCGAGGGGGGGCCCCGCCTGCCGGTCCCGCGGAAGAGGAGGGCCTCGGTTTTATCCAAACGGACCCGAAGCCCAAGCCTCTCTATGCGGCTGACCACCAGTCCTACACCGACTTCGGCCAGCCGCGCCGCCTCCACGAAGGTCTTGCCCCGGGACGTGACGAGGGTGTCATCTGCATAGCAGATGACGCCCATCCCGGGGAGGAGACGGCCCCGCAGGACCCAGTCGTATGCGAGGTCCCACAAGATGGGGCCCAGAACGGACCCCTGTGGGACACCGCACACGACGCGCCTTCTGACCATCTGGCCCCTCGCGTCCTCGTAGCGCACCTCCCTGTCCTCCAGATACGCCTTCAACAGCCTCCCCAAGTACGGAGGCACCCCAAAGTACTTGAGGGCCTCCAGTATGGTACTGTGGGGGAGGCTGTTGAAGGCGTTGGCGATGTCTAACGACACCGCCACCACCACGTCTCCCTCGCGCTCCGCCTCTTCCGTCACCGACCTTAGGCGCCTAATGGCGTCGACGGTCGACCGTCTGGCCCGGAACCCGAACTGGGCATCCGAGAGGCCCGGTCCCGGGCCATCCTCCAAATGCTGAGCGAGGCGGGAGGCGACAACCCTCTCCAGGGCCTTGCCCGCCTCGTTCAGCAGAACGACCGGTCGAACCGCCGACCCCGAGTCCGGGGGCCGGTCTCCCTTCAACAGAAGGCAGAGCCGGCCCACCCTGAAGGGTCCCGGGCAGCACCCCGACCGCAAGCAGCAGTCGAGGAGCTCCCGGAACCTGTCCCCGAGGTGCATGAGGGCCAATGCCAGCACCCTCCCGTGCACCCCGTCCGGACCCGGCGCCCTTTTCTTGCCTCGGAGGCGGTCAACGACCGCCTCCATCTCCTGGTCGGTGACGGGCGGCGGAGCGCCCTCCTCCTCTCCTCTGGAGTCCGACGTCCGACGTCGGGCCATCCTCGGGGGAGCGTAGCCCCGTGGGGTGTCGGGGAAGAGTTCCCCGACAACCCTCTCCAACACGGCTGGCTGGAGGGTCTCCGTCAGTGGGGCCGACTGAGCGCGGATCTTGTTCCGCGCTCCTCTGTAAGGTCGGCCCCACGGGTCCCTATCCAGACCCTCCAGCAGCTCCTGCCACGCTCCCTCCTTGGCCCTACTGATGGCCATCTGCAAGGCCCTCTTCTTCTCCACGTATATGCCGTGCAGATGGCCATCTCTCCCTTCGTCCCGGGGGCGGCGACGCCTGCTCCGAGTATACGCCCTACGCGCCCCGTTGCAGGCGTCCCGGAGGTCGGCTATCTCAGCCGACCACCAGTAGACCGCCCGCCTCGGAGGCGGACGCCCAACGCTGGGCATGGCCGCCCTGCAAACCGCCGTGAAGGCGTCGCAGAGACGACCAGCCCCCTCCTCGGCGTCCAGATCCTCCATTGGCGGGAGGCCCCAGCGGCCGACAATGGCCGCCTCCTCAGCCAGTTCCCGGTCGAGCCTGGTGAGCGCCCAACGCGGGAACCGGCTCCGCCACCGGGACGAAGTCGTCGGACTCCCGGGGGCTGGAGACACCTCGAACCTGATGTAGCGATGGTCCGAGAGTGTCTCCACCCCCGTCTCCACCCTCCAACCCTCCACTCGGCGTGCGGTGGACGCGGTGGCGAAGGACAAATCCACCACCGATCCTCCGTTCCACCGCACGCACGTGTGGACTGTCCCCCTATTCAAGAGGGACAGTCCCGCGGCCAGCGCCCACTCCTCCACTTTCCGCCCCTTGGCTTCCGTGGCCGGGTTGCCCCACGCCGTGGATTTGGCGTTGAAGTCCCCGGCCACGATAACCTGGGCGGGCGCTAGCCGCCTGACTGCCGACCCCAGAGCATCGAGCAGCTGCTCCAAGGCCGGCAGGTCGCGGTTCGGGGAGAAGTACACACCGATGATTGCGTACTCCCCCCGAACCGCCGCCACGTATCCGCCTCCCCTCCCCCACACCACGAGTGGGGGGCTGGCGCCAGGCCTCGTGACGATGGCCACGGAACCGTCCAGATCCCCGGCCCAGTTAGGCCGGGAGGGCACGGAATATGGTTCCGCAACCACCGCCACGTCCACGTCCCACTCCGCCATGGTCTGCAGGAAAAGGTCCTGAGCCCCGGCGGAGTGGTTGACGTTGGCCTGCAGGAAGCGAGGATGTCCGGCCATTACTCGGACATCCTAGCCTCCGGCGCCGTCTGCCGCCCACTCCCGCGAGGGGTGGGGAGCGCTTTCCCTCGGATAGATGGGGGGTTGCACAGCCGACCCCCCATCACGTGGGCCGCCTTCCTACCGGCGTCGGCGCACACGGCCCAGCGGGCCTGCGCCGAGCAGCCCGAGGCGATGTGCCCCGGCTGCCCGCACCTATAACATAGGCGGCTGCGGTCCTCCTTGGAGGGGCACAACTCCGCGGTGTGCCCCTTCCCCATGCACTTAAAACAGTGCATGGGGCGCGCCTCCAGCAAGTGGAGCTGCGCCCGACTCCACCCCACCCCGACACTGCCCAGCTGGAGCAGCTTCTTCGCTGCCGTCACCGGGCAGCGCATGAGGGCGGAGCTGGAGTTCCGCCAGTCCGGGCGGATTTCGCCCACCCGGACCTGCTCGGGGGCGCAGCCCCCCTCGCGTGCGACCGCAGCCTGTACCCGCTCTACCGTGGCAGCGTCATCCAGACCGGTGATCCGGAATTCTGCGCACTTCACCGGTCTGGATACCTCCGCGACGCCGGTCAAGGCAGCCGACAGCTTGGCTGCCAGGGCGTCAGCTTTCTCCTGGCTGGAGGAGCCAGG
Source organism: Pyralis farinalis (assembly GCA_947507595.1). Taxonomy (NCBI): domain Eukaryota; kingdom Metazoa; phylum Arthropoda; class Insecta; order Lepidoptera; family Pyralidae; genus Pyralis; species Pyralis farinalis. The sequence goes on from OX382280.1 coordinate 50,049, forward strand.
GACCTCAATGAGCCTCGCTCCGGTCGCCGACTTGCGAATCCGGAGCGAGCCTATCCCAATCTCCCCCAGATTCACCTCCCGCTCGGCTTTTAGAAGGGCCGAGGCATACGTTGCCCCCCCTTTAGCTGCCTCCGGCCGTAACTTTAGGATTACGGCCGTGGAGCTGGGGAGCACCAATTTGGCCTTAGGGCCTTCCCCCTTGCCTGCGGGAGCAGGAGTCACTGACGCCCCTGAGGGCGGCGCAGGTGCCGCAGGAGTCGCAGGGGCCGCGGCCTTCCGCGGTTTGCGGCGGACCACATCGGTCCACGCCTCCTTTTGGACCTGGGTGGTCCGTTCTTCTGCCGGCGGCGTCACCGCGGCCGGTCTTGCCCCTGATGTGGACGGGCCGAAGCTCGTCCACGACTCCTTGCGGGCACTGCTGCGGGCGGGGCCCGATCCGGTGGCCGGTCGCGCCTGAGGGCGCACCTCAAGCTCGGCCGGCGCGTTCGCCTTTCTCGGCTTCGTCACCGGCCGACCCGCGCTCTCTATGGCCGCCCTCGCGGCCCTGGCCACCGAAGAACTGTCGCCCGCCAATGGCGGACGGGCGACCACCGGAGGAGGCAGGCGCGACTCGATCGCGGCGAGCCGGCCGTCAACCAGGTTGCCGACGAGCCGGGCGATGTTGGACTCCAGAGTCTGGAGATCCACCGGGCCCGTCGGCCCCTGCGCCTTCCTCTCCTTCCGGAGCTCCTCAAACTCCAGGCGATGCGCCCGGACCTCTTCCTTCAGGGAGGAGACCTCCCGATGCAGCCGAGCGTTGTCGGCTCGGAGACGGTAGGTCTCCTCCGTTTCCGTGCGCATCACTAGGGATTCGAGGATCTCTCGGATCCCGCCCGCAGCCTTAGCAATCTTGGCGGCGTACCCACCCTTTAGGCTGGCCGACTTGCCGGTGAGGTCCAGGATGACGCCCAGCATCCCGTCGCCCCTCACCAAGAGCTCCTCGGCTCCCTCATCGGCCAGGCACACCGCCTTCCCCTCAGGGCTTCTCCCTTCGGGGCTTCCTATCGCCGCCTCGGGGCTCACCCCCTCGGCGCTTCCGGCCACTGCCTTTCCACCCTTCTTGCTCTTGAGGGCCCGCTTCTCAAGGAGCGCCTGGATGGCCGCCTCCTTGGCCTCCTCCTGCCTCTCCTTAAGCTGCCGGCGGGCCCTGACAAGGCTGGGAGCAATGCCGCCCCTCTTTCCCCGCCTGGCAGTAGGCAACTTCGCACGCTCATCCGGCGTCTCGGTCTCCGACCCAGAGAACAGCCTCTTCCTCCCCAGATCGGATTCGGAGAGGGTGGTGACCGACATAGTGTCGGTCTCCTCCCCTCCGCCACACATTATCTCCACCTCCACCTCTACCAACTGTGGCTCCTGCGGGAGGCCACTCTCCACGGGACTGTCGGACCCCGACATCGTCCCCACCCGGTAGCACCGGGACTCGGCTGCCTAGGTTCGTCACCGAACCCTAGACAGCTCCCAACCAACGAAAAACACAAAACACACCACAAAAAATACAACAAAAACAAAAACAACCAACAAAAATCAAAAATGGTTCCCGTGGGAAACCACAAAATTTTCCACGGGACACACATGACACCACCAAAAACGCAACAACAAGCAACGAAAATCCTCCTAGGTGAAACGAAACTCCTACTCTCCTCAGCCACCTCGCCCACAAGTATGGTTTTCTAGTTTTAGTCACCACTCACCGGCCACTGCGTTACCGCGCACCAGGTGAGTGGGTCCAGGGCAGACTGCGGGGAAGCACTAGAAAACACTTGGGGCCTGCCCCAACCTAACCTAACCTAACCTAACCTAACCAAGCCGAGTTATTGGCATTCAAAGATCGCGACGGCCATATTGTCCGCCATCTTGAAAAAAAAAAAAAAAAAAAAAAAAAAAGTAAAACAGGCATAACTCGGAAACGGCTGGCCCTATCGTGACGCGGTTTTCGATAGGAGACAGAGCGGGCAACAACCTACCTACCAGGGGGCAAAACAAGTACATAGCTCTACATAGAATTGCAAAAAGCGGTTTATAGACCGGTAAACGCTGACCAAAGACTCTGTTGGTGGTGAGCTACCTGACTCCCAGAAAGGTAAAAATTAAATATGCCTGCAAGGAAATTAGTACAATTACTAATAAAGGTTGCATTCAGGGATCCACCTGCGGTCCCACGTTGTGGAACGTCCAACTGGACCCGCTGTTGCAGGAAGCGGAGTCTCTTGAAGCTCATGTTCAGGCTTTCGCGGACGACATTTTGATAATTGCGACGGGATCGGACACTGCGGAGGTTGAGCTTCGGGCCAATCGAGCTCTGGAAGCGGTCGCGCGGTGGGGTAGAACTAGCAAAATGAGATTCGCGGCCCATAAGACACAGGCCATCTTAGTAACCCGCAAACTTAAATACCGACAACCCAAAATCCACCTGCAGGGAGTGCCAATTACATTCACAGACTCATTAAAACTGCTGGGTTTACACATAGACAGGAACTTGAACTTCACTCGACACATCGATGCCGTAGCAAATAAGGCGATTACCATATTTAAGTCTGTGTCCCGAGCAGCGAAAGCTAACTGGGGTCTCAGCAATGAAATCCTTCGCACTATTTATATAGCGGTTGTGGAGCCTATAATGTTATATGCCGCAGCTACGTGGGTGGATGCGGCCAAAAAGAAGATGAATGTGCGCAGGCTGGATCGAGTAACCCGACAATTTGCTTTATTAATTGCTAAAGCCCATAGGACAACTTCTCTAATGTCAGCAGCCGTGTTAGCAGGGATCATTCCCCTCGACCTCAGAGCGGTAGAGAGAGGTGCTCTCTACGAAGTCGGAAGAGGTTGCCCAATGGATGAATTGCCTGGGCGGGAGTTGGAAAAACGCTTGGATCCATCCGAGCTTCCCCACCCGGCTAAGCGCAGTAGAATTGAGTTCGCCGAAGTGGAAAAGGAGAGTGACCTTGAGGATCTGGTCGGAGGTCATTTGGCAGTGTATACCGATGGTAGCAAGATGGAGGGTGGAGTTGGTGCGGCTGTGTCTGTTTGGGAGGAAGAAAGAGAGGTAGCTACAGCGGGATTTCGTCTGGCAGACTATTGCAGTGTGTATCAGGCGGAGCTGGCAGCCATTGCCAGAGCACTGAGCATGGTTAAAAGGAAAAGGAAGCCTATCGTCATACTGTCCGACTCCAGATCTTCGTTGGAGGCGATCCAGCAGCCTGACACGTCGCATCCGATTGTGTCCCACATTCGACAGGAGATCGATGTTATGGCGGGAGAGGGCGTGGGGGTTCGTCTGGCTTGGGTGAGAGCTCACGTGGGTATTCCTGGGAATGAGCGAGCGGACGAGCTTGCGAAAAGGGCGGTGCTTAGGGATAAACGGGCGCCGGTATATGACCGCTATCCATTGTCCTACGCTAAGCGCCTCATCAGAGACCGCACCGTGCGAAAGTGGCAGAAGCGCTACGAAGAATCTGCAACGGGAGCCACTACAAAACTTTTCGTCGGGGATGTCAGTCTTGCCTTCAACATCTTTCGAAGTATGCGCCTGACTAATCTCCGAGCTCAAATTTTGACTGGGCACGGTGGCATCAGGGTCTATCTCCATAAGTTTGGACTGGCTCCCAGCCCACACTGTTCTTGTGACGACGCAACGCCAGAAACCATGTCACATTTACTGATTGCCTGCCCTCGCTTTGGAGGAAGGCGTTATGACTTCGAGCACAGGGTGGGCTGCGAGCTTTCAAAAGGAAACCTCCAATTATTATTTTGTGACAGCGATCGCAGAGACACGCTTCTCGGTTTCTGTGAGGAAATTATGAGAATAGCGGCAAAGGCAAATGGCTCCACTGTTGCCTAGTCTATTTCTAGGCTGGCGTTAATATAAGGTAGCGCGTAGGAATTTCAAAGAACCTTCTGCATATTAAAGTATTGTACATTAAGAAGATAATAGAAGGCTGGAATGTAATAGCATAATAGTAAAAATGAAATGAAATATCAATGTAATACAGTAATTAAAATAATCATATGATAACAGCATTAAACTAGTGTATTGGATATAATAATTATATGCGCGCTTATGTTGATAGTAATAAAATTAATAATTTGCATAACGTAGTCCTGTATAATTATATGAGGTATAATTAAAACTCACGACAGCAGTAGTTCTAAGTAAAAAAAATTGTAAGGGGTTAATTAATTATAATTAATAGCATTAAAAAAAAAAAAAAAAATTAAATAAAAAAAAAAAAATTAAATAAAAAAAAAAATTAAATAAAAAAAAAAAATAATAATAAAGAAGGAAAAAAAAAAAAAAACAAAGAGTATAAACAATCACCCCTAGTCCTAAGATGTCTTGTAGCAACGTCGCCACAATAATAGCGACAGATTTCTAAAGTAAGCCGATCTGCGCACACCCAGTAGTACGCATAAGTGACTGCTGGACGTGCGCAAGTTGCGATTGGCAGTTATAAAAAAAAAAAAATAAACCTAACCAAGCCTGTGAATGGGCACTACAGAACAAAGCTACTCCCACTAACATCATTTCGGATAGCAAATCTGGTCTACAAGAGCTCACCAATATAAGCAGCCACAATCGCTTTGTAGTGGCCATTCATAGAACCCTGCACTCAGCGAGAGCGGCGGGAGTGGACATTCGGTTCCACTGGGTCAGAGCACACACCGGTGTAAATGGTAACGAATTGGCTGATGCCGCAGCGAAGGCCGCTGCCCTCTTGCACAAGACACCAGATCACTTCCATGTCCCCATAAGCTCAGTCAAACAACATACGCGGGAGAAATCCGAACGCGCTGCGGCTGAGCTTTTCAACCATCAGGGGAATTGCAATTATACCAAAACATGGGTGAAAGACTACTGCGACCTAAAAACCGCCCTCAGCACCCTTAAGTCCAACTTTGCCATGAACAACTTCTCACCGGGCATGGCTACAATAAAGCTTACCTGCATCGATTCAAAATTGTTAACAACAACACCTGCCCATGCGATGATGAAAGCATCCAAACAATGGAACACTTAATAAAATACTGTCCACGATACCACCGCACTCGAAACGAACTAGAACATATATGCGACTTACACAGGATTGAACCCTATGCAATTTTATCCATTATTACGAAAGAATCAACCACTGAAGCATTTAAGGCCCACGTTGAATTCATCGTCGGCTCCCTTAAAGAATTTAACAAAACCTAGACGCTAAAATAACCCTAAAATTCTATCAATGGGACGGGACAAAGCGTACTCCGTAAGCGCTGCGTTCCAAATGTGCCCGAAATAACCCCTAACAGGGATACAAAAAAAAAAAAAAAAAAAACCTAACCTAACCTAACCTAACCTAACCTAACCTGGGGTGCGCGGGGGTGCGCGTCCGAAACCTCCACGTTGGTCCTCCCGTTTCTTGTCCCTTTCATATTCGTATGGGGGGAACGGAAGCGGGAGGGCTGGTGCACCCTGGACAACGGTAAATAAGTTCCCTTTCGAGAGTTCGTGTTTGCCGTTGACTAATATCGGACGAGGTGTTAGGAGCTGGGCTCCTAGGAGCTCGGCTCCTATATGATGGTCCATTCGGACAGCGGTCCTCGGACGGTGGATGGAGGGGAGGACCCCTCGGCGCGGCGGGTCTCCTGTGTGCGGGTGTCGTGCGCAGGGGACAACGTCGTGCGAGGAGCTGCGGGAGCAGGAGCGCGCCGGTAGCGCGCGCACGCCCCGTCGGCCAACGGTGAGGGGGCGCCGGCCACACATGTATGCTGGCGTCCCCGATTAGAGTTTCCACGGGCGGCGGGTCGGGGGACCTGCCGCCCATGAGTGGATAAGTGGTGGATGGCTCCCCTTCGTGTTCGGGGGAGTCGTCGTGAGGAGTCAAGGGGGGGGCCAGGTGTTTGCCCCCCATATTGAGTCGGGCCCTCCGCGAGAGGGCGACCCTTGCCGAGCCGCAGTGAGTATACATTTGCCTATCCTGCGACTCGGCTAAGGCGAAGGAGGAACACTGTGGGGTTTTAGTGGGTAGTCCGGCTACGCCGGGAGTCCCACACGAAGCCGACCCTGCTGCCCCCGCGGCGGGGGAGGCGAAGTGCGTAAATGCATTTCCCCACGTACAAAAAAAAAAAAAAAAAAAAACCTAACCTAACCTAACCTAACCTGGGGATAAGTATAATATAAAGGGAAAGCTAATATTTACAGATGGAAGCAGAATAGACGAGAAAGTGGGAGCGGCGCTGACTTGCTGGGAGAGTAACAGGGAAGTGTTGTACCGGAAGTATAAGCTGGAACCCTTCTGCAGTGTTTTCCAGGCAGAGCTGTATGCGCTGAGTAGGGCTACCGAGATGGCAGCTACATCTAAGCAAGACAATTATTGCATCTTCAGTGACTCCAGATCTGCACTGGAGTCGGTGAGGAATGCTGCAAACCTTCATCCGCTGGTAGTGACAATCAGGAGAAACCTGACGCAGGCCAAAAGAAACAACAAGAGCGTCCGCCTCTTTTGGATAAGGGCCCACGTAGGAGTGCAAGGGAACGAAAGGGCGGATGCTCTCGCAAAGGAAGCTGCGCTCCATAAAAAGACTGCCCCAGACTACAGCAGCTGCCCTATTTCCTATATAAAACGCAATATCCGCAAAAATACCATTAAAAAATGGAATAGCAGATACGCGGACGGAGATACGGCAGCAGGTACAAAAATGTTTCTGCCAGACGTCGAGAAGGCATATAAAATGCTTAGGGAAGTGGAGCTAAGTCCGACACTTGTGCAAGTACTGACTGGTCATGGAGGATTTTCCAGATACTTGCACAAGTTTAAAATCAAAGACAGCCCAAGCTGCATATGTGACACGGAAAAGAGTGAAGACATCGAACATCTCCTGACAGAATGCCCAAAATACAGCAATAGAAGAAGAAATTTAGAAACAGAATTAAATATTAATATTCAGAAAAATAAACTTAGCGAGATTATGGAAACCAAACAACATAGAGATAAATTCATATCATATTGCATATATATAGCAGAAGATGTTATAAAAGAAATAAAACTATAAATAATTAGACAATAAACGTAAGAAGTAAATAGATAATAAAACGACATAAGAATCAAACACTGAGTAAATAAGATTAAAGACAAAAAGATATAAAAAGCCTCTGACCATTGTCAGAGAACAACCTGAATGTCTGACTATAATGTCAGATAGGAAAAAAAAAAAAAAAAAAAAAACCTAACCTGGGGTGCGCGTCCGAAACCTCCACGTTGGTCCTCCCGTTTCTTGTCCCTTTCATATTCGTATGGGGGGGAACGGAAGCGGGAGGGCTGGTGCACCCTGGACAACGGCAAATATGTTCCCTTTCGAGAGTTCGTGTTTGCCGTTGACTAATATCGGACGAGGTGTTAGGAGCTGGGCTCCTAGGAGCTCGGCTCCTATATGATGGTCCATTCGGACAGCGGTCCTCGGACGGTGGATGGAGGGGAGGACCCCTCGGCGCGGCGGGTCTCCTGTGTGCGGGTGTCGTGCGCAGGGGACAACGTCGTGCGAGGAGCTGCGGGAGCAGGAGCGCGCCGGTAGCGCGCGCACGCCCCGTCGGCCAACGGTGAGGGGGCGCCGGCCACACATGTATGCTGGCGTCCCCGATTAGAGTTTCCACGGGCGGCGGGTCGGGGGACCTGCCGCCCATGAGTGGATAAGTGGTGGATGGCTCCCCTTCGTGTTCGGGGGAGTCGTCGTGAGGAGTCAAGGGGGGGGCCAGGTGTTTGCCCCCCATATTGAGTCGGGCCCTCCGCGAGAGGGCGACCCTTGCCGAGCCGCAGTGAGTATACATTTGCCTATCCTGCGACTCGGCTAAGGCGAAGGAGGAACACTGTGGGGTTTTAGTGGGTAGTCCGGCTACGCCGGGAGTCCCACACGAAGCCGACCCTGCTGCCCCCGCGGCGGGGGAGGCGAAGTGCGTAAATGCATTTCCCCACGTACAAAAAAAAAAAAAAAAAAAAACCTAACCTAACCTAACCTAACCTGGGGATAAGTATAATATAAAGGGAAAGCTAATATTTACAGATGGAAGCAGAATAGACGAGAAAGTGGGAGCGGCGCTGACTTGCTGGGAGAGTAACAGGGAAGTGTTGTACCGGAAGTATAAGCTGGAACCCTTCTGCAGTGTTTTCCAGGCAGAGCTGTATGCGCTGAGTAGGGCTACCGAGATGGCAGCTACATCTAAGCAAGACAATTATTGCATCTTCAGTGACTCCAGATCTGCACTGGAGTCGGTGAGGAATGCTGCAAACCTTCATCCGCTGGTAGTGACAATCAGGAGAAACCTGACGCAGGCCAAAAGAAACAACAAGAGCGTCCGCCTCTTTTGGATAAGGGCCCACGTAGGAGTGCAAGGGAACGAAAGGGCGGATGCTCTCGCAAAGGAAGCTGCGCTCCATAAAAAGACTGCCCCAGACTACAGCAGCTGCCCTATTTCCTATATAAAACGCAATATCCGCAAAAATACCATTAAAAAATGGAATAGCAGATACGCGGACGGAGATACGGCAGCAGGTACAAAAATGTTTCTGCCAGACGTCGAGAAGGCATATAAAATGCTTAGGGAAGTGGAGCTAAGTCCGACACTTGTGCAAGTACTGACTGGTCATGGAGGATTTTCCAGATACTTGCACAAGTTTAAAATCAAAGACAGCCCAAGCTGCATATGTGACACGGAAAAGAGTGAAGACATCGAACATCTCCTGACAGAATGCCCAAAATACAGCAATAGAAGAAGAAATTTAGAAACAGAATTAAATATTAATATTCAGAAAAATAAACTTAGCGAGATTATGGAAACCAAACAACATAGAGATAAATTCATATCATATTGCATATATATAGCAGAAGATGTTATAAAAGAAATAAAACTATAAATAATTAGACAATAAACGTAAGAAGTAAATAGATAATAAAACGACATAAGAATCAAACACTGAGTAAATAAGATTAAAGACAAAAAGATATAAAAAGCCTCTGACCATTGTCAGAGAACAACCTGAATGTCTGACTATAATGTCAGATAGGAAAAAAAAAAAAAAAAAAAAAACCTAACCTGGGGTGCGCGTCCGAAACCTCCACGTTGGTCCTCCCGTTTCTTGTCCCTTTCATATTCGTATGGGGGGGAACGGAAGCGGGAGGGCTGGTGCACCCTGGACAACGGCAAATATGTTCCCTTTCGAGAGTTCGTGTTTGCCGTTGACGAATATCGGACTGCTGGTGCGCGTTCGCGCGAGTGGAGCGCTGTCCCTTTTGTAGTGTGGACGCGTCCAAAGGAGGTTTGCTCGAGAGGAGTGACCAGGGGTCGGTCGAAAGACTGACTTCGAGTAGGAGTATACCGTAGCCCCTTGACCTCTCTCTAAAGTCGACGTGGTTTCTGGGGTCAGATGACCTGACTTTCGGGGCCAGACTGGCTGGAGAGAGGGGCCAAGGGGGTCGGGGGTCTTGGCTTCAACGCCCGGACTGCGAGGAAGAAAACCTCTATAAAAAATTACCCCTAGTCCTTGTGTGGTGGGCAGGGTGTCGTTGCTCGCGACAATTATACCTTAGTCTTAGGATGAGCTATTTTTGTCTGCAGGGTGGTGACACACGGTCTTCCGCATGGACGCAGTTGGTAACGTGCTGTGGTACTCATGGGCAGGGGGATTGCTGCCCGCTAGCGTTGCAACCTCGCCGGAACTGGCAACCGGCGTTGTATATGCCTTGGCCTCACGTAATACGGGAATGAGCGTCACCCCGGGCTCGACATTTAGATCGTCTCAACTCGTGGGATCAAATGAAAAAAAACCCAAATGAAGGAGGAGAGAACCATGGTTCTGATGTTGAGGGAGGATGCAATTTCAACCCAGTTAAAATGAAGACGACGACCAGAGGAGACAGAGAGGCGCGTGTCTCACTCTCGCGGTGCGACAGTGTGTTGGGCCACCTGCCGGAGAGGTTGCAGCTGTCGGAGTCCGACAGCAGCGACATGGCGGTGAGTTCGCGCTCGTGCTCGCCCATCACGAGTGCTCGCGACGTGCGGTGCTGGCTGAAGCGCCCTAACCCGGACACCGATGAGGAAGATGAGGGCTCAAAGCCTAGAGGCAAGAGGGGGTGCGGTCGCCCGCCGACAACCGGCCAGTACGTCGGCCTGGCGAAAGCCAAGGCCGAGCTCAACGCGGCCAAGGAGAGGGAGCTCGAGCTCCGCGCCGAAGAAGAGCTTGCGGAGGAAGTCTCCCAGATAAAGGAAAGGTGTGAGGCTCACCTCCCTGAAGTTGCCGTAGAACTGGGCGGAAAAAGTGTGGCGGAGCTCAGCGGCGAAATAGAGGCAGCGGTGGAGATGATTAACTCCATCGCCCGTAAGTCCTCCAAGCTGAAGTGTCAGTACGTGCGGGACCTCCGAAAGTGCGCGAGCACTATTATGGGCAACGCCCGTGAAATGAGGTCCCGCACGGAGTCTGAGGAGGTGCTCCGACTGCAGGGCGAGCTGGCCGCCCTGCAAAAGAAGATGCAGGACTTCGAGCTGCAGGCGGCCTCTGCCCCGGCGATGACGCGTGACGAAATCGCATTTTTCATCGATGCGCGTCTCGCCGGCATTGAGGGCCGTCTTCTGCCGGAGCCGCGGATGCGTCCTCCGCTTGCTGCTGAAACGCGCGCGGCCGCCCGCGCCGCGCAAGTGGCGACGAATGCTCAAGCGGTGTCCTTGGTGGACGTGGCGCCTCCACTGCCGGACCCTGATCTGACGCCTGGGCCCTCAATTTCCCCTCCCCTACCCCCGGCAACTGTTCCGGGGGCCAAGGGTAAGGGGAAAAAGAAGAAGAAGAGCGCTGCGGCCATCGAAGCCGAGGCCGCGCGCGAAGCGCGCCCGTCGCCCTCCGCCCCAAGCCCCCCAGTGCTGGGAGAGTGGAACAAGGTGGCTGCGCGCCCTAAGAAGGCTAGGCCGGCCACTGCTGCGGCGCAGGATAAGCCTAAGCCTACTAAGGCACAGGAGAAGCCCAAGGCCCCGAAGGTCCGCGCCCCTCGCACTGCTGCGGTGGTACTGACGCTGCGACAGGATGCGGTGGGTAAGGGCGTAACCTACGCCCAGGTGATGACCGAGGCCGAGAGGAAGGTCGACCTCAAGGGCCTCGGCATCGACGGCATCCGCCTCCGTACGGCTGTGACTGGGGGCCGGATTTTGGAGGTGGCTCGGCCTGAAAAGGCCCAGAAGGCCGACGTCCTCGCCGAAAAACTTCGGCTAGCTCTGGGTGAGGACGTCAAGGTTTCCCGGCCGGAGATGGCCACGGAGGTGCGGATCACCGGCCTGGGCGACACGGCCACCAGCGAGATGGTGGCCCAGGCCGTCGCAAGTGCGGGCGGTTGCTCGCCCGAGAAGGTCAAGGTGGGTGTAATACATCGCCCACCTGGTCGACAAGGCACTGTCTGGGTGCGGTGCCCTGCTATGGCGGCCAAGAAGGTGACGGATGGCCGTCGCCTGACGGTTGGGTGGACTAACGCTCGGGTGGTCCTTCTCGAGCCTAGGCCTCAGCGGTGCTTCCGCTGTCTGGTGCCGGGGCATGTCGGGGCGCAGTGCGCTTGCGAGGTTGATCGCAGCGCACTGTGCTTCCGCTGCGGGCGTCCTGGCCATAAACAGGACGCTTGCGACGCAGACCCGAGTTGCTCCGTCTGTGCGGCGGAGGGCGCCCCGGCGGGCCACCGCCTGGGCTCTAAAAAGTGCCCCGCGATGGCTCGCGGGAAAGGCCGCCGGTCTAGAGTGGCGAAGGCAACGGGAGGGGCCAAATCTAGACCCCTCACCCAGCCGTCAGAGGAGGCGATGGACACGGCCCAACAATAATGGCCAAAATCTCATTCCTGCAGGGCAACGTGAACCACTGTGCTGCGGCCCAGGATCTCTTGATCCAGACCGCAGTGCAGTGGCAAACGACTGTAGCCATAGTCGCCGAGCCGTACTGCGTCCGCGCCCGGGATGACTGGGCGGGCGACCGGGACGACTCAGTGGCTATCGTCGCCTGGCGGGGTGGCGCTGCTCCTGCCCCCTTCGGCATGGTTTCGAGGAGTCGCGGTTGCGTTCTCGCTTCGCTGGGTGACGTTGCAGTGATCGGGGTGTACTTCTCACCCAACAGAAGCCTCGCCGACTTCGAGCAGATGCTCGCGGAAGTCGGAGCCCTGGTGGCGGACGTGCACCCTACCCCCGTGGTGATTGCCGGGGATTTCAACGCCAAATCTAGGGCGTGGGGATCCCCGGCGACCGACGCCCGGGGGGAGATTTTGGAGGATTGGGCGGTGTCCACGGGCTTGGCGCTGCTGAACACGGGGGCGGTTCACACGTGCGTGCGGAGACAGGGCGGGTCGATTGTCGACCTCTCGTTCGCCAGTCTCGCCCTGGCCCGCCGCGCGAGAAACTGGAGGGTCATCGGGGGGGTGGAGACGCTATCGGATCACCGATATATCCGGTTCGACGTCGTCTCCGCTCCCGCGGACTCTCCGGCCATGGATTTTAGCCGTCCCCTGTCAGGGGAAGGTCCGCGGTGGCGTCTTAGCACGCTGGACCCGGAGCTGGCCAAAGAGGCGGCCGTCGTCGAGCGGTGGGCTGCCGCTGAAAGCGGCTTGGACGTGGACGCGAGGTGCGAGTGGCTCGCAGGAGCGCTGACTCGCGTCTGCGATGCGGCGATGCGGAGGGCGAGACCGACCCCCCCGCGGAGGCAGGTGTACTGGTGGCGACCACACCTGGCAGGGCTGCGTAAACTCGTTCACGCAGCTCAGCGCAGGTACACCCGCAGTCGCGGGAGGAGGATCAGAAACCTAGCCCTCGAGGAAGAACTATTCGCCGCGTACAGGGCCGCGCGTGCAGCCTTTAGCTCGGCGATAAGGGCCGCCAAAGAGGAATCCTGGAAGGAGTGGCTCGACAGCCTCAACCAGGACCCGTGGGGGCGCCCCTACAAGGTCGTGAGCCAGAAGCTCCGACCCTGGGCGCCTCCCCTCACTAGGACTCTGGAGCCACTCTTTCTGGAGCAGGTGGTCAGCGCCTTGTTTCCAGCGAGGGAAGAGTGGGTGCCACCGCGGATGGCAGCGCCAAGCCGGGGACCGGCGGAAGACGAGGTCGTCCCGCCCGTGTCCGAGGCCGAGTTAGGGGCAGCGGTCCTGAAGTTAAAACTCAGGAACCGCGCCCCGGGGCCGGACGGTATCCCTGGGCGGGTCCTAGCCCTTGTGGTGCCGGTCCTCGAGGAGAAGATACTGTCCCTCTTGACGGAGTGTTTGGTTTCGGGAAGGCTCCCGCGGCGGTGGAAGACGGGCAAGCTCGTGCTGCTTCGGAAGCACGGGCGCCCAGCCGAGTCGCCGTCGGCCTACCGTCCTATTGTTCTGCTCGACGAGGCGTGCAAGCTCCTAGAGCGGGTGCTCGCTGCGCGACTCGTCGGGAGCCTTGGGGCGGATGGGCCGGATCTCAGCGGCGACCAGTTCGGCTTCCGCTGTGGGAGATCCACGCTGGACGCCATATCCCGTCTCAGGGACAGGGTGGAGGAGGCTGTCGCCCAGGGGGGGGTGTTGTTGGCTGTCTCGCTGGATATTGCGAACGCCTTCAACTCCATCCCCTGGGCGACGATTGAAGAGGCGCTGAGGTACCACAACGTCCCGTGGTACCTCAGGCGCGTCATTGCGGACTATTTCGTTGACCGGGCCATTAGCTATTCGGAAGCACGGGCGCCCAGCCGAGTCGCCGTCGGCCTACCGTCCTATTGTTCTGCTCGACGAGGCGTGCAAGCTCCTAGAGCGGGTGCTCGCTGCGCGACTCGTCGGGAGCCTTGGGGCGGATGGGCCGGATCTCAGCGGCGACCAGTTCGGCTTCCGCTGTGGGAGATCCACGCTGGACGCCATATCCCGTCTCAGGGACAGGGTGGAGGAGGCTGTCGCCCAGGGGGGGGTGTTGTTGGCTGTCTCGCTGGATATTGCGAACGCCTTCAACTCCATCCCCTGGGCGACGATTGAAGAGGCGCTGAGGTACCACAACGTCCCGTGGTACCTCAGGCGCGTCATTGCGGACTATTTCGTTGACCGGGCCATTAGCTATCCGGCCCGGAGCGCAGTGGTCCGCAGGGACATGACGTGCGGTGTTCCGCAGGGGTCGGTATTGGGACCGCTCCTGTGGAACATCGGATTCGATTGGGTCCTGCGCGGTGCCAATCTTCGTGGAGTCGGCGTCCTTTGTTACGCCGACGACACCCTGGTAACCGCGCGTGGACCCACGTGTAGGGACGCAGCCGTGCTTGCCACTGCAGGTACGGCCCAGGTGGTGCGGCGCAACAGGGCGCTGGGCCTCAGGGTGGCCCTGGAAAAGTCCGAGGCCCATGAAAGAAGATGGCCCACCCGCGACGCGAGTATTATGGTGGGCGGCACCTCCATTGCCGTCGGAACGACGCTGAAGTATCTCGGCCTCGTCCTCGACGGCAGATGGGGGTTCGCGGAGCATTTCCGGCGGCTGACTCCAAAGCTGGTGTCATATGCCGGGATGCTCGCGAAGCTGCTCCCCAATTGCGGGGGGGCGGGCGGTGTCTGCCGCCGTCTGTATGACGGTGTGGTGCGCTCCAAAGCGCTTTACGGAGCGCCGATTTGGGCGCCGGCCCTCAGCGCAGGCAACCTGACCCTCCTGCGACGTCCGCAGCGGGTCATCGCGCAGAGGGCCGCCCGGGCGTACCGCACGGTCTCGTACGAGGCGGCGTGCCTGATTGCGGGTAGCCTCCCCTGGGACCTGGAGGCTGGTGTCCTAGCGGAGGTCTACGATAGGGGCGCCCTGATGCGCCGAGAAGGAGAACGCCCGCTTCCGGAACACGTCAATCGCTGGAGACGTGAGGCACGTGATGTCCTGTTCCGGAAGTGGGCGGACAGGTTGGCGGACGCCTCGGCGAGCAGATCGCTCGTCGGGGCCATTCGCCCCGTCCTGCGTCCGTGGGTGGAGGCGCGGCACCGGGTGCCGACTTATTTCCTGACCCAGCTCCTTACGGGACACGGCTGTTTTGCCAAATACCTGTGGGAGTTGGTGGGGATCGAGTCGGACCCCGTGTGTCGCCACTGCGCGGCCGGCGTCGTGGACACGGCAGAGCACACGCTGTCCGTGTGTGCGGCGTGGGATGCCTGGCGCGCTCCGCTTATGGACGCAATTGGGCGGGATCTTTCGCTGCCGGCTGTCGTGCAAGCCATGGCCGGCAGCGAAGAGTGTTGGGCCGCCGTCTCCTCGTTTTCTCACGAGGTGATGGCGGCCAAGAGAGAGGAGCTGCGGGAGCGGGAGCGTGCCGGTAGCACACTCCCGCCCCGTCGGCCTACGACGAGGGGGCGCCGGCGACGCATATATGCCGGCGTCCCCGATTAGAGTAGCCACGGGCGGCGGGTCGGGGGACCTGCCGCCCCAGTGAGGATGTAGTGGCGGATGGCTCCCCTCCGTGTTTCGGGGGAGCCATCAAGAGGAGTCGAGGGGGACCAAATATGTCCCCCCATCTCGTGTCGAGCCCTTCACAAGAGGGCGACCCTTGCCGAGCCGCAGTGAGTATACACTTGCCTATCCTGCGACTCGGCTAAGGCGACGGAGGAACACCGTGGGGTTATAGTGGGTAGTCCGGCCGTTTGGCCGGTAGTCCCACTCGAAGCCGTCCCCGCTGCCCCCGCGGCGGGGGAGGCGAAGTGCGTAAAGGCATTTCCCCACGTAAAAAAAAAAAAAAAAAATAAAAAACCTAACCTAACCTAACCAGTAGAGCGCTTTACGGAGCGCCGATTTGGGCGCCGGCCCTCAGCGCCGGCAACCTGACCCTCCTGCGACGTCCGCAGCGGGTCATCGCGCAGAGGGCCGCCCGGGCGTACCGCACGGTCTCGTACGAGGCGGCGTGCCTGATTGCGGGTAGCCTCCCCTGGGACCTGGAGGCTGGTGTCTTAGCGGAGGTCTACGATAGGGGCGCCCTGATGCGCCGAGAAGGAGAACGCCCACTTCCGGAACACGTCAATCGCTGGAGACGTGAGGCACGTGATGTCCTGTTCCGGAAGTGGGCGGACAGGTTGGCGGACGCCTCGGCGAGCAGATCGCTCGTCGGGGCCATTCGCCCCGTCCTGCGTCCGTGGGTGGAGGCGCGGCACCGGGTGCCGACTTATTTCCTGACTCAGCTCCTTACGGGACACGGCTGTTTTGCCAAGTACCTGTGGGAGTTGGTGGGGATCGAGTCGGACCCCGTGTGCCGCCACTGCGCGGCAGGCGTCGTGGACACGGCAGAGCATACGCTGTCCGTGTGCGCGGCGTGGGATGCCCAGCGCGCTCCGCTTGTGGACGCAATTGGACGGGATCTTTCGCTGCCGGCCGTCGTCCAAGCCATGGCCGGCAGCGAAGAGTGTTGGGCCGCCGTCTCCTCGTTTTCTCACGAGGTGATGACGGCCAAGAGAGAGGAGCTGCGGGAGCGGGAGCGTGCCGGTAGCACACTCCCGCCCCGTCGGCCTACGGCGAGGGGGCGCCGGCGACGCATATATGCCGGCGTCCCCGATTAGAGTAGCCACGGGCGGCGGGTCGGGGGACCTGCCGCCCCAGTGAGGATGGCTCCCCTCCGTGTTTCGGGGGAGCCATCAAGAGGAGTCGAGGGGGACCAAATATGTCCCCCCATATTGTGTCGAGCCCTCCACAAGAGGGCGACCCTTGCCGAGCCGCAGTGAGTATACACTTGCCTATCCTGCGACTCGGCTAAGGCGAAGGAGGAACACCGTGGGATTTTAGTGGGTAGTCCGGCCGCTGGCCGGTAGTCCCACACGAAGCCGTCCCCGCTGCCCCCGCGGCGGGGGAGGCGAAGTGCGTAAACACATTTCCCCACGTAAAAAAAAAAAAAAAAAAAAAAAAAAAAAAAAAAAAAAAAACCTAACCAGTAGCGTTGTCCCCCCCGACGCAAACGCACACTGCCAGAGTTGCTCCGCGCTCGATCGCACTCTAAAAAATTCACTAAAATTACAAAAGTGCACCGATTCTCCTGTGCAATACATCAAAACGTGCGGTAAAGTGCGCGCTACATTGTGGATCACAGTGCTTGAAGAAAAAATTGAAATCCAAAGTGATATTAGTGGAAAAGTGCCAAAATTTCAAATATTCGTCAAAATTTAATCACAAAACAGAGTGCGGCGCCAGATTAATCGCCCTACCCCATAGTTTTTTCGACACCATCTGAAGGGCCTTGCATGCCCCCACCTTCCAGCGGAGTAGCTGGATTTTTCCCACCACGCGTTTGCGAGAAAAAGGGGAAAAACCGAAAATCACCTCGCCACGTGCATCGAGTTCCCGACACTGTACACAAGGGGCCAGCGTGCAGCGGCCAGCAGCTCCCCGAGTGGAGGAGGGAGGCACCTTCCGCGTGAAGATTGGGCGAAGATTCAGCAAACTGCAAGGTTTTTCATAAAATTGTTTCTTTAACATTAATTATTTAAAAAAGTAAATCGATAACACCTTATTTAAAAATCACTATTAGATAGATCCCGTCTAGATGTACACAATAGCCAGATTTTAAAAACTTTTTGCCCACCCATTTAGACTCTATGAATTTTTTAAAAGTCAGAAAAAATTGTTAAACAAAGAAAATTTAAAAATTTTGTACCAAGCTCTCTCATAAGTACATCTGTAAAAATAAAGGACAATAAAACGCAACTTTTGGCGTTTATAGAAATCTGATATTTTTTGTGGTTCCGAAGATACAGCAAGTTTAATAAAACTATTTAAAACAAAAATACTAGCTCTTTTAAATACGAAAAAACGACATCGCTATCTTGTTCAGAAAGGCGAACTACCCCTAAAAGGGAAAAAAGATCGGAGCTCTAGCGCCCATAAGTAAAAAGTTACTGGACATCCGCCATCTTGGCGGCCATATTGGTGAAAATTAAACTTGCTGTAACTCTGAATATAACCGTCGGATTGAAACGCGGTTTTCGGGGTTGGCCGGGGCATGGTATTTTCCGTAAGTTCCGACTACTCCTAATCAATTCTGAGAGGAAACATTTTTTAATCAAAATAGTATACCTACGGGATAGCCCGAGTCGAGCTGAGCACAGCATCCAAAGCCCCGTGTTCCTCCGACGCCTAGAACCGAAGATATCCGCAATCAAAACCAAGTTTTGACAGTTCGGCGGCCATTTTGTAAATCTTTGAACCTCCATATCTCGGGAACTATTGGACTTGGGAGATCGGGGTTTTTGCTGTCGAGCTCGATTCGGCCCCCCCCCTATCTCTGTACCTATATACATTAAGATCGAAGCCAAAAATTTTTAAGGCGCTAAAAATACCACCATCTTACAGACGAGGAAACGCAGAGTAGTACAAACCCAAACACTGTGTATCTACGACCTCCCGATCAAAAGCTACAGGCGGTCAAAGTTGAGTTTTGACAGCTGAGCCGCCATTTTGAATATTTTTAAATCGTTATAGTTCAGCAACGGTAAGTCGTGCGTCGGCGGGGTTTTCACGACTAAAGTGCTCGCCACTCCCTCTAACATCCTAGATTGGTTTGACCTCTATATAGAGCCCAAAATTTTTTTTACAAATCTGAGGCGGGGGCCGGGGAAGCCTCGCCGTCAGCTACTAAAAGCAGAAAACGCCATCGAAATAGCACCAGAATTGACGTAGTTACAGGCATTTGAAATTTATGTCGGCCATTTTGGACGCCATATTGGAATATTTAAAACTGCCATAACTTTTGAACGGGAAGTCCAATCGAGACGCGGTTTTTTGTAAACAAAAGGGCGTGGAGCTCTCTTTCCTGCACGCGTATCGAACTGACTCTACGTTGAGTCGGATTATTATTTTTTGGCAAAATGAGCACGGGGGGCCCTAGTAGGAAGGCAGTAACTGCCAAAAAGCAGACTGGTTCTAGAAAGGCAACAGTACGGGACGGAACTCAGGCAACTGGAACACAGGGTCGATCGCAGATCAGCCCGCCGCTGCAGCGGCCTGGGGGTCTTATGCCCAAGGTGGACGCGCCCGTGAGTCCCTGTCGAGGAGCCGAATCATCTTCAAGTTTAAGGCGTAAGGCCTTGGAGCGTGCGGCCCTTGGAGCGTGTGGGGCGACTAAAACGGGATCGTTTAGCCGTAGTCCGGAAATGGATAACTTTCCTAATCCATGTAAACCAGTATCCTCTGGAATGGTTCTGGTGGATCCAGTAGATGCGGAAATCCAGTCCCTGGAGACAGAGATAGCGAATGAAACCCGCGAACTAGAGGCGGAGCTAGACAACCTGGGAATCTCCCGTCCGTCTGACTGCTCAGGTGAAGAACAATCGTTCTCTGATATTGGCAGCATGGGTAGCGGTCGGATGAGTGTTCTTCCAGCAACTCGGGGGCGCTCTGGCGTAGCGATGGACCTAGCTACGCAGAGAGCCAACTCGATCTTTCTGGCTGGAAAAGACGCCCTCGAAAGAGCGGGAAACATGAAGCGAGAATGTAGGGTGGAAGCGCTCGAGGCTATCCAAGAGCTATATGAGATGGTCCTGTCCATTTCGGATTCCCGGCAGAGACATCTGGCTGCGCTGGAGAGAGAGCGGGCAAGAGCTGCCGCAGACCTCGTCCGTGTTCAAAGGTCTCACATAAAGACTCTGGGAGAACTGAGTGCGGAACATGGAAAAAGATTGCAAGAGACTCACGACCTTCTGCAGAAGACTCACCGGGCTGCGGAACAAATACAGGGATGGCTGCATTATGAGCTGGAAGCGCCAATTAAGGGCTTAAAGGCAATAAGGGAAGATGTCGGATTTTTGCGGACTAACACTTCCTGCAAGTCAGCGCCCAGTGGCCCTCTTGTGCGACAGTCCCTGATGGAAACCGCGACCCGGGATGATGGAACGGGGGAGGGGATGTCTGGGCTCAAAGCTAGCATGGAGGAGATGGCCGCCCAGCTGCGTGCGTTCCGGATGACCTTTGTAGACTTTGTTAGGCAAGCGGAAGACGCTCCTACTAGGGAAACGGAACAAGGGCCTATAAGTATTGAGCCGCCATGTGAGCCAGCCATTGACAGAATCTCACTCGTGAAAGAGATCACGGAGGCAGTCAGATTCGAGCTGGGAGCCCTGAAGTATCCGGAATTTAATTTTCATGCGGAGCGGGCGGCGTGGCTCGCTGAGATTCAGCGGTTCATAGAACCGATGGAGCAGCGGATCAAGTCGATCGCATCTGTGGTGGGGGGGCTCCGGGACTCAATTGCTCGCGGCCCTGAACTGCCCCATCCGGAGACTGTGGTTGATCTTGGTGCCGAACTGGCCCTAGCAGAGATGGGAAATAGGATCGATAGGTTGGCCGAACTGGTGTCTGGCGGCTCAGCACAGCCGGATACAGACCAGAATGGATTGAGTGTCATCGCGGAGGAGGGCGTAGGAAGGGACTGGACTTTAGTCGACAGGAGAAAGGAGAGGGGGAGACAACCACGCACTAAGAAAGAACGCGGCGATGACGAAACCTTAGTCAAGCCGTCCTACCCGGTAATGGTCGAGTCCCTTGATCCTCTACACACCAGCGACGATATAATCAAAAAGGTCAAGTCTGGAGTCGATGTGGTCAATTTAGGAATTGGTATCACCGGAGTTAGCAGGGTAAGGAACAAGAGGGTGGTGGTTCGATGTGAAACGGAGGAGGGTCGCAATTCGCTTCGTAATGCACTGAAGAAACCAGAAATGCGACTAACGGTGATGCAGTTGAGTCAGGGAAGTCCGCAGCTGAAGTTGCAGGGAGTGGCTCATGATCTCTCGGATGCCCAAATCGCAGAGGCAATCCTAAAGCAGAATGCGGGGCTAGTGGCTGAAATCCCTGAACGGGAGAGACGAGTCAGGGTGCTGAGACGGACGAGGGGAAGAACCGGCGCAACGACCAATGTCATCCTGGAAAGCAGCGCACCGATGTGGCGCTGCCTCCAGGGTCGGGAAGTCAAGCTAGGCTTCCAAATCGTCCGACCGGTGGACCACTCTCCTATCTTGCAGTGTTACAACTGTTTGGGTTTCGGCCACAGAGCTAGAGACTGTAGTGAGGAATCTGCGACCTGCGGTTATTGTGCGGGCCCACATGACTCCAGGAAGTGTGGAGTTCGAGATGCAGTGCCCCGCTGTGTCAACTGCATGACCGCAAAATCCAAAAACCACTACCACCCTGCTTACAGCCAAGTGTGTCCCATTTGGCAAAAATGGGACCGGGTAGCGCGTACTAGAGTAGCTTATTGTTAACGCCGAGGGCCCCTCGAATTTTCTAAAGTGTGCCCAAGCAAATCTGGGTAGGGGCTATGCGGCTACAAAAGATTTTGTTAACGCTGAGGTTATTGCGGGACTGAGAGTTCTACTTATACAAGAGCCTTATGTGGGCTCGGCGGGACGGGTCAACATTTCTGGGGCACGCGTCTACCAGAGCGATAAGGGTACTGGACCTGTCAAAGCGGCCATTGTTGTCACCGATCCAAACATCTCGGTGTCTGAGGACCAGGCTCTGATGACTGCTAATATTGTAGCCGTTGTAATAAACGTTGACAACCTTAAATTGGGTATCGTGAGCGCATACCTCGAGGGTGATGGTGACATTGAACTGCAGCTGGCAGAGATGACAAGAATATTCGACGGACTGGGTACGACGCAACTGCTTTTGGGCGGTGACGTTAATGCCAAGAGCCCCTGGTGGGGTTGTGAGGTGGAGGACGCGAGGGGTTCGGCGGTGGCGGATCTGGCAGCGGAACGAGACCTTCACGTCGCCAATGTGGGAACAGAGCCCACATTCTCCGTGGTCAGGCGTGGACAGCAGTGCACTAGCATTGTGGACATTACCTTGGCCTCAGACCATTTAATAGCCAGGATAAAAAATTGGAAAGTGGACCAAGACCTCACTGAGCTATCTGATCATAGACCGATACGATATGAAATCGAGCTGGGCGAATTGATCGGCCCGGAACCAACAAGACCGACGACAAGACGGTATAATAGTAGGCAGGCCAACTGGAGGAAATTCGACGACGAACTTGTCAAGGGCATGCAGGCCGGAGGAGTGACGTGCGCAGCATTGGAGGCGGTCAATGACAAAGAAGAGCTTGACCGCTTAATTGCAACTCTCATGAGCGCAATCGATTGTGCGGCTAACAGCTCGATCCCGCTCCTGAAACCAAAGAAAGGATCCAAACCTTCGACGTGGTGGTCGCCGGCATTGAGGGAACTGCGAGGCTCGGTACACTTTAAGAAGTAAACTTTGCCACGCAAACCCGACAAGGCGACCCTATGTTTTGCGAGAATACCAAACGGCAAGAAACACGTACAAGGAGGCGATCCAGAGGGCTATTACATCGAGCTGGAAAGCCTTTTGTTCAACGCAGGAACAGGAGACAGTTTGGGAGGGTATTTACCGCATCTTGAAGGTATGTGAAATCACCGCAGCAGATAGGCTGCTCCGGGACCCTAATACTGGTGCCACGCTGTCTGCTGAGGACTCAGCACATTTGTTGGCCCGAACCTTTTATCCTGGTGACTCTATTGAAACCGATAATATAGTACAGAAAGAAATCAGGAAAGAGGCATTAGACGTGGCCGGAAAATTGCGGCAAGATATAGATATAGTGGTGGTACCCTTCACGATTGAGGAAGCTAGGGCGGCGCTAAATGGCATGCATCCAAGGAAAGCGCCCGGAGGAGACGGTTTGACGGCGGACATCTGCCAACGGGTGCTTCAGAAGAGCGGTACGATCGTGTTGGCAGCATATAATGCGTGCCTGAGAACGGGACATTTTCCCACAGATTGGCTTCCGGCTGTCATCAAGATCCTGCCCAAGCCTGGTAGAGAGGACTATACCACACCCAAGGCCTATAGACCTATTGGCCTTCTGCCCGTCTTGGGCAAGGGACAGGAAAAGATGTTCGTGCGGCGGCTCACTTACGAGCTCGGGGTCAGAAACCTGCAAAGCCCACGTCAGTATGGGTTTACGGTGCACCGAGGTTCAGACGACGCCCTCTACGATGCCATGACTATTATACGGGACACATTAACAAGCCGCGAGATGGCGGTCATGGTGTCTCTGGACATCGAGGGGGCTTTTGATAATGCGTGGTGGCCGGCCATCATAAAAGAGCTATACGAAAGAGGGGTGGACCTATCTATACAAAGGCTAGTGGCGAGCTATCTGCGACCCCGGAACATAATTCTTAAATATGCAAACGTGGAAGCTCGCGCTAGCACCAACAAGGGATGCATTCAGGGCTCTACTTGCGGCCCAGCTCTGTGGAATCTGCAGTTGGATCCCCTATTGAGGAAGGCAGAATCACTTGAGGCGCACGTGCAGGCCTTCGCGGACGACATCCTCATCATAGCAAGAGGGAGGAACGCCGCGGAGGTTGAGAGGCGAGCTAACGAGGCTCTCGAGGCCGTCGCACGGTGGGGACAAACCAGTAAAATGCGATTTGCAGCTCACAAAACCCAGGCTATTCTAATAACTCGAAAACTGAAATACCAAGAGCCGAGAATCTTTTTGCAGGGTATTCCTATAACATACTCCAACACGCTTAAATTACTGGGGCTAAACATAGATAGGAATCTCAACTTCTGTGGACACATAGATGCAGTAACCAGCAAAGCAGTCGGACTCTACAAGACTGTCTCTCGAGCGGCACGAGCCAGCTGGGGTCTCAACAGTGACATCTTACGCACAATATATACGGCGGTAGTTGAACCCACTGTCTTATATGCCGCCGGGGCCTGGGCGGAGGCCGTAAAGCTGAAAAAGAACCGTGCTAAGCTGGAGCGCCTTACACGAAGATTTGCAATCGCCATCTCCAAGGCTCACCGCACTACATCATTCGCTGCTTCGACAGTCCTAGCGGGAATCTTCCCTTTGGACCTCAGAGCCGTGGAAAGGAAGACATTATACGAAGTTTGCAGGGGAAAACCGTTGCTGGAGCTTCCAGACAGGGAGTTCGAGGAAAGGGTTAGCCCCTACACCTTGCCGCACCCGGCGCATAGGAGGAGTTGGGACTTTGTTGTTGCTGAGAGCGAGACCGAGGTAGACAACATCGTTGGGGGCCTGTTGGCGGTATATACGCGAAAAATTGATAACTAATTTAATTATAAATTACAGCATTCAATTTATTATGAATTTTATAGTATCAAATACGAGTACTTTGCTATGAGTAGTGATGAAAGGATTGTTAAACGTAGATTAAGCGTATATTGTAAGGGGTACGATAATACTAAAATTGTAAATGAGCGTGAAAGAAACACGCACAAAAAAAAAAAAAAAAAAAAAAAAAAACAAAAAAAAAAAAAAACAAAAATAAAAAAAAAGAAATTGAATTTAATTACCCCTAGATTTAAGCTATATATTTGATTCAACGTCGCCTCAGCAATAGCGACATATTTCTCAAGTAAGCCGATCTGCGCACACCCAGAAGAACGTGCATGCGGCTCCTGGATGTGCGTAAATTGCGATTGGCTTAAAAAAAAAAAAAAAAAAACCTAACCTAACCTTTTTTTTTTTTTTTTGTGACGCGGGGAAAAATGCGTTACGCACACCACCGGCGCCTGGGTGGCCTCCGGTGGTAGTGTGGGACTCCCCGTCGGCTGCCCGACGGTATACCCACTAAACAACCCCGCGAATTGCCATCGGCCGCGTTGGTGTGGTGCCCCGGATCTGTCAGCAACAGGGCACCACTGCGACTGGCCAGCCCCTCAGAAGGGGCCGGACTTCTCCAATCTAGGGGCCATCCCGGCAAATTGGGACAGCCCCTCCGGCGGCGGGACCACTATGGGGCCAGGTTCCCATCCTGACCCCTAGTCCCACTTATTAGGGAGGCGGCAGTAGCGCTGCTAAGTAGCGTCTACGCCGCACTCCCGTCCGCCGTCGCCGGAGCGGGACCGCCAAGGGATCGACTTCCCTGTCCCGCTCCATGGCCTCCTTCCGGGACATGACTGTCTCGCAGAAGGAGGCCATTGCCTCCCAGGACCTGTCACTCTCGAGCATGGAGTGGACCACGCTCGGTAGTGAGAGGTCCGTACCTCCCAGCACGGATACCAGATCGCGGCGCTGCCGAGACCACATGAGACACTGCTCCAGAGTGTGTTGAGCAGTGTCCTCGGCCGCGCCGCACTCGTGGCAGCCCGGCTCCTCCTCTCTTCTGGCCACCTTGTGCAGGTACTTACCGAAGCATCCATGTCCGGTGAGCACCTGCACCATTCGGAAGGTGAGAGGTTTGCGCTTACGGCGCATCCAACTTGCTAGGACCGGGCGCAACGCCTCCACGGTACGTACACCGTACCTCTGTTGCGCCAGGTCCCCCTCCCACCTCCGAACCATCTCCTCGTGCCCTCGTTGGCGAATCCTCCTTATTGCTTCCGCCGTGGGGTGCTCGCCGAGTCCCCTTCTCTCTGCAACAAAGTTGTACACCTCGGCGAGCACTTCCGCCATCAGTTCCCACGGCGGATCGCCCGCGAGGGCAGTGGCCGCCGCAAAACTCACGGTACGGTACCCCCGTATCGCCCTCTGCGCAATGACTCTCTGCGCTCTGCGCAGCTGCGTCGTGCTTGTGGCGCATAGGGCGTCCACCCATACAGGGGCACCGTACAGGGCCATACTCCGGCAAACGCCGGAGTACAGCCTCCTGCATGCGGCGCTGGGTCCACCCACATTAGGAAGGAGTCGTCCCAGCGCCGCCGCCGTCCTAATGACCTTCGGCCCCAACTCCTGAAAATGGGGTCCGAAGGTCCACCTACCGTCCAGGGTGAGTCCCAGGTACTTCATCTGGGCACTCACCCTGACCCCCCTACCTCCGATCAGGAGGTGTGCGCCCGGAGGGGGTCCCCTTCTACGGGCCCCGCGGAATAGTAGGGCTTCGGTCTTCTCCACACGGACCCGAAGCCCCAGCATCTCTATGCGGCTGACCATCATGTCAGTGCCGACTTCGGCCAGCCGCGCCGCCTCCACGTAAGTTTTTCCCCGGAATGTTATTAGGGTGTCATCTGCATAGCAGATGACACTCATTCCGGGGAGAAGACGGCCCCGCAGGACCCAGTCATACGAGAGATCCCACAGTATCGGACCCAGAACCGATCCCTGCGGGACCCCCCGCTCCACCTTTCTCCTGTGGAGCCTACCCCCTCCGTCCTCGTACAACACCTCCCGATCCTCCAAATAGCTCTTCAACAGCCTTCCCAACCACGGAGGCACCCCGAAGTACTTGAGTGCCTCCAGGATCGTGCTGTGGGGAAGGCTGTTGAAGGCGTTGGCGATGTCCAATGACACCGCCAACGTAATCTCTCCTTCGCGTTCCGCCGCATCCGTCACCGACTTAAGGCACCTGATAGCGTCGACGGTGGACCTTCTGGCCCGGAACCCGTACTGAGCGTCTGCTAACCCCGGTCCCGGGCCTTCCTCCACGTACCGAACGAGGCGGGAGGCCATTATCCTCTCCAGGACCTTCCCATCCTCGTTCAGCAATATCACCGGTCGCACCGCCGACGCCGAGTCCGGCGACCGACCCGGCTTCAAAAGAAGACAGAGTCGGCCGTCCTTGCCTGTTTTCGGGAACTGCCCGCATCGTAGACAGAGGTCGAGCAGCTCCCGAAACCTCCCTTCGAGGTGCACGAGAGCCAACGCGAGCACTCTCCCGTGCACCCCGTTCGGACCAGGTGCCCTCTTCTTCTCTTTGAGGCGGTCCAGCACCGCCTCCATTTCCTCATCGGTGACGGGGGGCGGAACGCCCTCCTCCCTTTCTTCCTCCGTGGATGGGTCCGGCGGTCGTGCCATCCTCGGGGGAGCAAAGTTTGCCGGGGGTTCGGGGAACAGTTCCCGAACAATCCCCCCCAGCTGGGCCGGCTGAAGGGTCTCCGTCAGTGGGGCCGTCTGGGCGCGGAGCTTGTTCCGCGCCCCTCTGTATGGACGACCCCATGGGTCTCGGTCGAGACCCTCCACCAATTCCAGCCATGCTCCCTCCTTGGCCCGACTGATGGCCAGCTGCAGGATCTTCTTTTTCGCCACGTAGGCTCTGTACAGCCGGCCATCCCTCTCTTCGTCCCGAGGGCGACGGCGCCTGCTTCGGGTGTACGCCCTCCGCGCCGCGTTGCAGGCGCCTCGGAGGGCGGCGATCTCCGCCGACCACCAGTATACCGCCCGCCGTGGGGGTGGACTCCCAACGCTGGGCATGGCCGCTCTGCACACCGCCGTGAAGACGTCGCAGAGACGGCCAGCCCCCTGTTCCACCCCCAGTTCTTCCATAGGCGGGAGGCTCCAGCGACCGACTATCGCCGCTTCCTCCGCTAGTTCCCGGTTGAGCTTTGTGAGTGCCCAACGCGGGAAACAACTTCGCCTCCGGGACGAAACCGCCGGACTCCCAGGGGCGGAGCACACCTCGAACCTTATATATCTATGGTCCGAAAGTGTCTCCACCCCCTCTTCCACCCTCCAACTCCGCACGTTGCGTGCGGCGTCGGGGGTGGCGAACGAGAGGTCCACCACGGAGCCCCCGTTCCACCGCACGCACGTGTGGACTGTCCCCCTATTCAGCAGGGACAGCCCCGCAGCTAGCGCCCACTCCTCTACCTTCTGCCCCTTCGTCCCCGTGACCGGGTTGCCCCACGCTGTAGACTTGGCATTGAAGTCCCCGGCCACGAGGACCGGAAGGGGTGCCAGCCGCCTAACCGCCGGCCCGAGAGCACCAAGAAAGCGCTCCAGGGCCGGCAGGTCGCGGTTCGGGGAGAAGTACACGCCGATTATCGCGCATCCTCCCCGAACCGCCGCCACATATCCTGCTCCCTTCTCCCTGATAGTGAGAGGAGGGCCGGCGCCAGGCCTCGTGACGATAGCCACGGAGCCATCAACATCTCCAGCCCAATGCGGCCTGGAGGGGACCGCATATGGCTCCGAGACCACCGCCACGTCCACGTCCCACTCCGCCATTGACTAACCCACCACCGCCCATGGCTCCACCGACCTCACGGTCATATGAGCCGAATCGCGGGAGATG
Organism: Pyralis farinalis; assembly: GCA_947507595.1. Lineage (NCBI taxonomy): Eukaryota > Metazoa > Arthropoda > Insecta > Lepidoptera > Pyralidae > Pyralis > Pyralis farinalis. The sequence goes on from OX382280.1 coordinate 78,042, forward strand.
CGCACGGCACATGCTGCTCTAAGGCTCTCTTCGTGCCGTGGGCATTTGCTTGACTCCCTACAAATTATTTACATCTCTGTCCTGTCTCTATTTTTCTTTCTCCCCTTTCTGGGGCAGCAACAAGCACACTTACGCCTTCGTCGCCGTCCGTAAGTGTACTGTATTCGATTACAGTCCTACATCCTCCCCAGCCTCCAATATCCAATTGTAATGTATATAGCATTAACGGCTATTCTTTCTGTATCTGAACAGTTGTCTAAAGAGGATGTAATCTTTGAATGCGAAATTGCAAACGGATGACTAAGTGGTGAACTGTGTGTCTTATGTAAACGATAGCAGAATCACCTTTCGAACGTATGGTATTTGAAAGGGAGGAAACCAGAACGAACACGAGCATTACGATTGATGATATAGTATTGGAACAAGGGAATGAGATTGTATAACTTGGAAGCACTTTTAAAAGGGAATGGAATGCATACCGCTGATGTGGACAGACGAGTAAGCGTAGGGAACACTGTAAATGGAGCATTAAGCAAACTTCTAAGTAGCCAAAACCTAAGCCAGAATGCACAGCTCGCTGTACAAAATGCGGTGCTAATCCCACAAGTAACTAATGGAAATGAAAGCTGGGTATGGCATAGAGAGCATGGTCACTGCGGTCGAAATGTGAGCATTGCACAAAATTAACCTCGTTCGCCATGATGATGTAAATAAGAGTGTTGGTCTGAAAGTCGGTGTTAAAATAAGAAAAGACATGCTCCGTTGATTCAGATACTCCAGTATCCAATTCCACTCCGAGGACCACCGCTGATGTGACGGATCTCACAGAAACCTGGCCGAATTTTATTACTGGGGGTCGCTGAAACTTACCCTTTACTGTCATAGTCAACGACTTCGATGGAGAAAAGCTCAGCCTGTTCCGGGCGCCCCAGTCCCCAACAAGCCTTAGAACCTCGCTAGCTGTTCTTTCAATGGCCGCTCTAGAATTGGACTCAATGATAACCGTCACATCGTCAGCGTACGCAACCAACCCAACTCCACAAGGAAGGGGCAGACACAGCAGGTCATCCATAAGGACGTTCCACAGCGTCGGCCCCAGCACAGAGCCCTGCGGACATCCCATGGTGGACTCCTTCCACAGCACACGGTCGCCAACGAACATACCCAGACGGCGTCCAGTGAAATAGTCCGTCAGCATCCTGTAGATGTTGGGCGGGCAACTTCCTCTCTTGGCCTTGAGCATCACCATCGGCCACCATGCGTTGTCGAAGGCACCCGAGATGTCCAAGAAGATTAACTGAACATACTTACATACAGAGTGCTTGGCTGTGCTCAAAATCTCTTCCAGTGCCGTAACTGTTGATTTGCCTGGAGAAAACCCGTGCTGATGCTCTGAGATCCCTGCATAGATCCCCGGGGCGCACTTGAGCATTACTCGTTCGAGGATTTTCCCCATGATGGGGAGAAGCGAGATCGGACGGTACGCCTTCGGGTCGGAGAGCGGCTTACCATTACCTTTTGGGAGAACCAGCAACCGACCGTCTTTGCAGCAGCCCGGAAAGACCCCCTCCGTCACGCACCGGGTGACAACGAGGTGAAACTCAGCAGGAACGGCCTGCCAGACATGCTTGAGGATCGTTGAGCTGACGCCGTCGAGTCCCACGGCAGTGTTAGGCAAGGCCATGATTATTCCTCCCAGATCCTCCCGCGTCGGAGAGGACGAGGCCTGGCCCGAGGGCGTGAAGGACGCCGCGAGCCGCACTAGGGCGTGATAGGCTGTGTCCTTAGACTCATCATCATCCGGACACAGGCCACGCAACAGCCCGCCCATGGCGTCCTCCAGGCACCCCGAATGGCTAGCAGCAAATTTAGCTCCGTTGATGACATTAGCGGGAGGTCTGATCCTCCCGCATGCGACCCTATATGCCTGGCCCCAAGGATCCCTGTTGCCAGATTCGGCCATCCGTCGAAAGTTTTCAAGCTGTGTCCTCTCCATAGCCCTTCTAAACCTAGCACGCTTCTCATGGAACTCCGTTCTCGCCAGTTCCTCAGATCTGCCCCCTTTCTTTCGTCTTCTCTGCCAAGCATTGCGGGCTCTTTGCTGCTCTTTACGTAGCAGCTCCAATTCCGCATTCCACCATTCATAGCCACCCGTTGGCCTCGGCCGTCTGAAACCCAAACATTCTGATGCCGTTCGCTCGATTACACTCATAAAATCCTTACATAAATCACCAGCTTTTTGGTTAACATTCAGACTTCCCATTTTTGCCTGGAGTAACGCCGCGAAGCTGGGCCAGTGAACCCCACGATCCCGAAATCGTGGCGGCCGCTCAAACGGCTGCAGACGCTCAGACCCGACCATGGGTGACCCCCTAGCCACTTCAAACGTAATCAACCGGTGATCCGAGCTACTCACGTCTGGGTCAACCCTCCAACCCAGAACCTTGACGTCCCCAGCCGATAATGTTATGTCAATATTACTAATGCCATTAGGACCGCAGAATGTATGGGGGTTCCCCTCTATGTTGTTGACCTTGAGGCCCATGCTGTTAATGAGCCCCTCCATCTGTTGGCGCCTCATCTCTGTTTCCGCTCCACGTCCAACATAGTGCCTCCGCTCGCTGTGCCATAGCGGAGAGTGTGTATTGGCGTCGACCCCAATCACCACGGCCTTCCCCTTTAAGGCCAGGAGCACCCTCTCCAACTGCTGCAGGTGGATCTCAATCGCATCACTGTACTGAAAGTAGGACGAAATGACATAAATTCCGGGGTGAATGCACGCAACGAAGCAGTGGGTCGTACATAGATCATTCAGTACAGTGATAGGGCGCCGGCCAACTCCAATGTATATCCCGGCTTTAGAACCCGGGCCAAAACTTATGACGTGATCATCGGGGTAAAATTCCTGAACCAGGACAAACTCCAGGTTCTGTTCTATGGCGATAGCTGCCAATTCCCTTGTTGCAACTTTAGATCCGCCAAGGTTGAGTTGCCCTATCTTGAGCGGCCCCCTGCTGGCATTGTTATTACAGTTGCCTATGTAGTTATCCATAATTAACGCTGGAAATGTACCGTCCTTCTGCGTGTTTACGGGCTGGGCATTCCATGGATGCGGTACGATGATCCGAGGGTTTGCCGAATTTTTTGCACGTTGCACACGCGGATGTCCCTGATTTGCAATCCTCAGAAGAATGACCAATCACTCCACATCGGCCGCATGTCCGCTCTCCAGTTCGACACAGCTTTTCGGGGTGCCCGTATTGCTGGCACTTCGTGCAGCAGGTAACTCTGACGTAATCAGATACTATTATCACGTCCCAGCCCAAAAAGATCCTCCCCTTATTTATGAGCGCGTCCCTGAAGGCCGGGGAGCATTCCAAAACAATAGTTGTCCTACGACCACCCACTCTATCCCGCCATTGACTGCAGGAAAAGGTCCTGAGCCCCAGCGGAGTGGTTGACGTTGGCCTGCAGGAAGCCGAGGTGTCCAGTCATTACTCGGACATCTCGGCCGGCGGCGCCGCCTGTTCTTCCCTCTCACGTACGGGAGAGAGGGTCTTCCCGCGCACCGATGGGGGGTTGCACTTTTTTCCCCCCATCACGTGCCCGGCAGGTTTGCCGGCGTCGACACAAACCGCGCAGCGCGGTGGGGCCGAGCAGGTCGAGGCCTTGTGACCCGGCTCCCCACACCTATAGCAGAGAAGGCTGCGGTCCTTCGTGGAGGGGCACAGCTCAGCCATGTGGCCCTTTCCCATGCACCTAAAGCAGTGCATGGGAAGCATCTCCAAATGCTGGAGCTGCACCCTGCTCCAACCCACCTTGAGGCTGCCCGTTTCCAGCAGCTTTTTTGCTGCCGTCACCGGGCAGCGCATCTGTGCGGACCGCGCTCTCCGCAGGTCAGAGCGGATCTCCCCCACCCTGACCTCGTCAGGCGCGCAGCCCCCTTCTCGCGCGACCGCAGCCTTTATGCGCTCCGCGGTAGCCGTATCGTCCAGGCCCGTGATGCGAAACTCCGCACACTTTACGGGCCTGGAGACCTCCGCGACGCCGGCCAAAGCCTCTTTGAGGCGGGAAGCCAACCCGTCCGCTTTTTCGTGGCTGGTGGCGCCGGACACCTCCAGCAGTCTGGCTCCAGTTGCCGACTGCCGGATTCGGAGCGAGGCAATGCCCAACTCCGCCAGGTCCACCTTTCGCTCAGCCTCCAGCAGGGCGGAGCTGTAGGTGGCTCCCTTGGCCGCCGCCTCCTGGGTCGCCGATTTCTTCGGGGTCGCCGCCTCCGGCTCCCCCCTGTGCGAAGTGGACGGCCCGAAGTTCGTCCACGGGGCCTTACCCTTGCGGGCACTGCTCCCGGTGGCCGGTCTCGCTTCAGGGCGAACCTCCAATTCTGCCGGCTCCTGGGCCCGAGAAGCCGAGCGTCCGGCCTGTGCGATGGCCGCCCTCGTCGCCCGCGCCAACGGCGATCCGTCACCCGCAAGGGGTGGCCGTGTGACCGGCGCTGGAGGTAGACGCGCCTCGATAGCACTAAGGCGCCCGTCTACCAAATTCCCGACGAGCCGAGCGATGTTGCTCTCCAGCTCCTGGAGATCATCCCGGCTCATCGGGTTCTGCCTCTGCTCCGCCCTCTCCTTCTTCATCTCCTCAAATTCCCGGCGGTGCGCACCGACCTCCTCTTTCAACTGCGCCACCTCCCTTTGGAGCCGCTTGTTGTCGGCTCTGAGGCGGCGAGTCTCCTCCGCCTCAGTGCGCTCCACCAGGGCCTCGAGGATTTCCCGTATGGAGCCGGAGGCCCGGGCTATCTTGGCGGAATAGCCCCCCCGCAGACTGGCGCTCCTCCCAGTGAGGCCGAGGATGACATTAAGCTTCCCCTCGGCCGCCACCATGAGCTCTTCAGCGCCCATACCGCCAAAATCTTCCGGGATAACCCGCACCTCCGCTTCTACCACCTTAGAGCCCCCACGTCCCTTCCTGTGGGCCCGCTTCTCCAGGGATCTCCGGAATTCCTCCTCCTGAGCTGCCTCCTTCCTCTGGTCCAGCAGATGCTGAGCCCTTGCTAGCCCCGGCGAGAGCCCACGCGGTTTGCCGCGCGCGGAGGTCGGGACCTTGATCCCGCTCTCCCGTCCGGTCTCCGTGTCCGAGCCGGAGAAGAGCCGCTTCCGGTTAAGCAGCGCCTCGGGCAGGCTGCACATGGACGCAGAGTCCGACCCGGCCCAATCCACCAAGGGGTCCGCGTTCCCATCCGACACCCCACCACTCCACCCATACAGGGGCACCGTACAGGGCCATACTCCGGCAAACGCCGGAATACAGCCTCCTGCATGCGGCGCTGGGTCCACCCACATTAGGAAGGAGTCGTCCCAGCGCCGCCGCCGTCCTTATGACCTTCGGCCCCAACTCCTGAAAATGGGGTCCGAAGGTCCACCTACCGTCCAGGGTGAGTCCCAGGTACTTCATCTGGGCACTCACCCTGACCCTCCTACCTCCGATCAGGAGGTGTGCGCCCGGAGGGGGTCCTTTTCTACGGGCCCCGCGGAATAGTAGGGCTTCGGTCTTATCCACACGGACCCGAAGCCCCAGCATCTCTATGCGGCTGACCATCATATCAGTGCCGACTTCGGCCAGCCGCGCCGCCTCCACGTAAGTTTTTCCCCGGAATGTAATTAGGGTGTCATCTGCATAGCAGATGACACTCATCCCGGGGAGAAGACGGCCCCGCAGGACCCAGTCATACGAGAGATCCCACAGTATCGGACCCAGAACCGATCCCTGTGGGACCCCCGGCTCCACCTTTCTCCTGTGGAGACTGCCCCCTCCGTCCTCGAACAACACCTCCCGATCCTCCAAATAGCTCTTCAACAGCCTTCCCAACCACGGAGGCACCCCGAAGTACTTGAGTGCCTCCAGGATCGTGCTGTGGGGAAGGCTGTTGAAGGCGTTGGCGATGTCCAATGACACCGCCAACGTAATCTCTCCTTCGCGTTCCGCCGCATCCGTCACCAATTTGAGGCACCTGATAGCGTCGACGGTGGACCTTCTGGCACGGAACCCATACTGAGCGTCTGCTAGCCCCGGTCCCGGGCCGTCCTCCACGTGCCGAACGAGGCGGGAGGCCATTATCCTCTCCAGGACCTTCCCATCCTCGTTCAGCAATATCACCGGTTTAGCACCCCAACCTAACCTAACCTAACCTAACCTAACCTGGGGTGCGCGTCCGAAACCTCCACGTTGGTCCTCCCGTTTCTTGTCCCTTTCATATTCGTATGGGGGGAACGGAAGCGGGAGGGCTGGTGCACCCTGGACAACGGCAAATATGTTCCCTTTCGAGAGTTCGTGTTTGCCGTTGACTAATATCGGACGAGGTGGTAGGAGCTCAGCTCCTTTGTGATGGTCCAATCGGACAGCGGTCCTCGGACGGTGGATGGAGGGGAGGACCCCTCGGCGCGGCGGTTCTCCTGTGTGCGGGTGTCGTGCGCAGGGGAACAACGTCGTGCGAGGAGCTGCGGGAGCGGGAGCGCGCCGGTAGCGTGCTCACGCCCCGTCGGCCAACGGTGAGGGGGCGCCGGCGACGCATGTATGTTGGCGCCCCCGATTAGAGTTTCCACGGGCGGCGGGTCGGGGGACCTGCCGCCCCTGAGTGGATAAGTGGTGGATGGCTCCCCTCCGTGTTCGGGGGAGTCGTCGTGAGGAGTCAAGGGGGGCCAGGTGTTAGCCCCCCATATTGAGTCGGGCCCTCCGCGAGAGGGCGACCCTTGCCGAGCCGCAGTGAGTATACATTTGCCTATCCTGCGACTCGGCTAAGGCGAAGGAGGAACACCGTGGGGTTTTAGTGGGTAGTCCGGCTACTGTCCGGGAGTCCCACACGAAGCCGTCCCCTGCTGCCCCCGTGGCGGGGGAGGCGAAGTGCGTAAATGCATTTCCCCACGTACAAAAAAAAAAAAACCTAACCTAACCTAACCTGGGGTGCGCGTCCGAAACCTCCACGTTGGTCCTCCTGTTTCTTGTCCCTTTCATATTCGTATGGGGGGAACGGAAGCGGGAGGGCTGGTGCACCCTGGACAACGGTAAATAAGTTCCCTTTCGAGAGTTCGTGTTTGCCGTTGACTAATATCGGACGAGGTGGTAGGAGCTCAGCTCCTTTATGATGGTCCATTCGGACAGCGGTCCTCGGACGGTGGATGGAGGGGAGGACCCCTCGGCGCGGCGGGTCTCCTGTGTGCGGGTGTCGTGCGCAGGGGACAACGTCGTGCGAGGAGCTGCGGGAGCGGGAGCGCGCCGGTAGCGCGCGCACGCCCCGTCGGCCAACGGTGAGGGGGCGCCGGCCACGCATGTATGCTGGCGTCCCCGATTAGAGTTTCCACGGGCGGCGGGTCGGGGGACCTGCCGCCCATGAGTGGATAAGTGGTGGATGGCTCCCCTCCGTGTTCGGGGGAGTCGTCGTGAGGAGTCAAGGGGGGCCAGGTGTTTGCCCCCCATATTGAGTCGGGCCCTCTGCGAGAGGGCGACCCTTGCCGAGCCGCAGTGAGTATACATTTGCCTATCCTGCGACTCGGCTAAGGCGAAGGAGGAACACCGTGGGGTTTTAGTGGGTAGTCCGGCTATGCCGGGAGTCCCACACGAAGCCGACCCTGCTGCCCCCGCGGCGGGGGAGGCGAAGTGCGTAAATGCATTTCCCCACGTACAAAAAAAAAAAAAAAAAAAAACCTGGGGTGCGCGTCCGAAACCTCCACGTTGGAGCTGCGGGAGCGGGAGCGCGCCGGTGGCGCGCGCACGCCCCGTCGGCCAACGGTGAGGGGGCGCCGGCCACGCATGTATGCTGGCGTCCCCGATTAGAGTTTCCACGGGCGGCGGGTCGGGGGACCTGCCGCCCATGAGTGGATAAGTGGTGGATGGCTCCCCTCCGTGTTCGGGGGAGTCGTCGTGAGGAGTCAAGGGGGGCCAGGTGTCTGCCCCCCATATTGAGTCGGGCCCTCCGCGAGAGGGCGACCCTTGCCGAGCCGCAGTGAGTATACATTTGCCTATCCTGCGACTCGGCTAAGGCGAAGGAGGAACACCGTGGGGTTTTAGTGGGTAGTCTGGCTACGCCGGGAGTCCCACACGAAGCCGACCCTGCTGCCCCTGCGGCGGGGGAGGCGAAGTGCGTAAATGCATTTCACCACGTACAAAAAAAAAAAAAAAAAAACCTAACCTAACCTAACCTAACCTGGGGTGCGCGTCCGAAACCTCCACGTTGGTCCTCCTGTTTCTTGTCCCTTTCATATTCGTATGGGGGTAGGAGCTCAGCTCCTTTATGATGGTCCATTCGGACAGCGGTCCTCGGACGGTGGATGGAGGGGAGGACCCCTCGGCGCGGCGGGTCTCCTGTGTGCGGGTTTCGTACGCAGGGGACAACGTCGTGCGAGGTGCTGCGGGAGCGGGAGCGCGCCGGTAGCGCGCCCCCGCCCCGTCGGCCTACGGTGAGGGGGCGCCGGCGACGCATGTATGCTGGCGTCCCCGATTAGAGTATCCACGGGCGGCGGGTCGGGGGACCTGCCGCCCCTGTGTGGATAAGTGACGGATGGCTCCCCTCCGTGTTCGGGGGAGCCGTCGTGAGGAGTCTGAGGGGCCAGGTGTTTGCCCCCCATATTGAGTCGGGCCCTCCGCGAGAGGGCGACCCTTGCCGAGCCGCAGTGAGTATACATTTGCCTATCCTGCGACTCGGCTAAGGCGAAGGAGGAACACCGTGGGGTTTTAGTGGGTAGTCCGGCTATGCCGGGAGTCCCACACGAAGCCGACCCTGCTGCCCCCGCGGCGGGGGAGGCGAAGTGCGTAAATGCATTTCCCCACGTACAAAAAAAAAAAAAAAAAACCTGGGGTGCGCGTCCGAAACCTCCACGTTGGTCCTCCCGTTTCTTGTCCCTTTCATATTCGTATGGGGGGGAACGGAAACGGGAGGGCTGGTGCACCCTGGACAACGGTAAATAAGTTCCCTTTCGAGAGTTCGTGTTTGCCGTTGACGAATATCGGACGAGGTGTTAGGAGCTGGGCTCCTAGGAGCTCGGCTCCTATATGATGGTCCATTCGGACGGCGGTCCTCGGACGGTGGATGGAGGGGAGGACCCCTCGGCGCGGCGGGTCTCCTGTGTGCGGGTGTCGTGCGCAGGGGACAACGTCGTGCGAGGAGCTGCGGGAGCGGGAGCGCGCCGGTGGCGCGCGCACGCCCCGTCGGCCAACGGTGAGGGGGCGCCGGCCACGCATGTATGCTGGCGTCCCCGATTAGAGTTTCCACGGGCGGCGGGTCGGGGGACCTGCCGCCCATGAGTGGATAAGTGGTGGATGGCTCCCCTCCGTGTTCGGGTGAGTCGTCGTGAGGAGTCAAGGGGGGCCAGGTGTCTGCCCCCCATATTGAGTCGGGCCCTCCGCGAGAGGGCGACCCTTGCCGAGCCGCAGTGAGTATACATTTGCCTATCCTGCGACTCGGCTAAGGCGAAGGAGGAACACCGTGGGGTTTTAGTGGGTAGTCTGGCTACGCCGGGAGTCCCACACGAAGCCGACCCTGCTGCCCCCGCGGCGGGGGAGGCGAAGTGCGTAAATGCATTTCCCCACGTACAAAAAAAAAAAAAAAAAAACCTAACCTAACCTAACCTAACCTGGGGTGCGCGTCCGAAACCTCCACGTTGGTCCTCCTGTTTCTTGTCCCTTTCATATTCGTATGGGGGGAACGGAAGCGGGAGGGCTGGTGCACCCTGGACAACGGTAAATAAGTTCCCTTTCGAGAGTTCGTGTTTGCCGTTGACTAATATCGGACGAGGTGGTAGAAGCTCAGCACCTTTATGATGGTCCATTCGGACAGCGGTCCTCGGACGGTGGATGGAGGGGAGGACCCCTCGGCGCGGCGGGTCTCCTGTGTGCGGGTTTCGTACGCAGGGGACAACGTCGTGCGAGGTGCTGCGGGAGCGGGAGCGCGCCGGTAGCGCGCCCCCGCCCCGCCGGCCTACGGTGAGGGGGCGCCGGCGACGCATGTATGCTGGCGTCCCCGATTAGAGTATCCACGGGCGGCGGGTCGGGGGACCTGCCGCCCCTGTGTGGATAAGTGACGGATGGCTCCCCTCCGTGTTCGGGGGAGCCGTCGTGAGGAGTCTGGGGGGCCAGGTGTTTGCCCCCCATATTGAGTCGGGCCCTCCGCGAGAGGGCGACCCTTGCCGAGCCGCAGTGAGTATACATTTGCCTATCCTGCGACTCGGCTAAGGCGAAGGAGGAACACCGTGGGGTTTTAGTGGGTAGTCCGGCTACTGGCCGGGAGTCCCACACGAAGCCGTCCCCTGCTGCCCCCGCGGCGGGGGAGGCGAAGTGCGTAAATGCATTTCCCCACGTACAAAAAAAAAAAAAAAACCTAACCTAACCTAACCTGGGGTGCGCGTCCGAAAGGGGTGCGCGTCCGAAACCTCCACGTTGGTCCTCCCGTTTCTTGTCCCTTTCATATTCGTATGGGGGGGAACGGAAGCGAGAGGGCTGGTGCAACCTGGACAACGGTAAATATGTTCCCTTTCGAGAGTTCGTGTTTGCCGTTGACGAATATCGGACGAGGTGTTAGGAGCTGGGCTCCTAGGAGCTCGGCTCCTATATGATGGTCCATTCGGACAGCGGTCCTCGGACGGTGGATGGAGGGGAGGACCCCTCGGCGCGGCGGGTCTCCTGTTTGCGGGTGTCGTGCGCAGGGGACAACGTCGTGCGAGGAGCTGCGGGAGCGGGAGCGCGCCGGTAGCGCGCGCACGCCCCGTCGGCCAACGGTGAGGGGGCGCCGGCCACGCATGTATGCTGGCGTCCCCGATTAGAGTTTCCACGGGCGGCGGGTCGGGGGACCTGCCGCCCATGAGTGGATAAGTGGTGGATGGCTCCCCTCCGTGTTCGGGGGAGTCGTCGTGAGGAGTCAAGGGGGGCCAGGTGTTTGCCCCCCATATTGAGTCGGGCCCTCCGCGAGAGGGCGACCCTTGCCGAGCCGCAGTGAGTATACATTTGCCTATCCTGCGACTCGGCTAAGGCGAAGGAGGAACACCGTGGGGTTTTAGTGGGTAGTCCGGCTACGCCGGGAGTCCCACACGAAGCCGACCCTGCTGCCCCCGCGGCGGGGGAGGCGAAGTGCGTAAATGCATTTCCCCACGTACAAAAAAAAAAAAAAAAAAAACCTGGGGTGCGCGTCCGAAACCTCCACGTTGGTCCTCCTGTTTCTTGTCCCTTTCATATTCGTATGGGGGGAACGGAAGCGGGAGGGCTGGTGCACCATGGACAACGGTAAATAAGTTCCCTTTCGAGAGTTCGTGTTTGCCGTTGACTAATATCGGACGAGGTGGTAGGAGCTCGGCTCCTATATGATGGTCCATTCGGACAGCGGTCCTCGGACGGTGGATGGAGGGGAGGACCCCTCGGCGCGGCGGTTCTCCTGTGTGCGGGTGTCGTGCGCAGTGGAGCAACGTCGTGCGAGGAGCTGCGGGAGCGGGGGCGCGCCTATAGCGCGCTCACGCCCCGTTGGCCAACGGTGAGGGGGCGCCGGCGACGCATGTATGCTGGCGCCCCCGATTAGAGTTTCCACGGGCGGCGGGTCGGGGGACCTGCCGCCCCTGAGTGGATAAGTGGTGGATGGCTCCCCTCCGTGTTCGGGGGAGTCGTCGTGAGGAGTCAAGGGGGGCCAGGTGTTTGCCCCCCATATTGAGTCGGGCCCTCCGCGAGAGGGCGACCCTTGCCGAGCCGCAGTGAGTATACATTTGCCTATCCTGCGACTCGGCTAAGGCGAAGGAGGAACACCGTGGGGTTTTAGTGGGTAGTCCGGCTACTGGCCGGGAGTCCCACACGAAGCCGTCCCCTGCTGCCCCCGCGGCGGGGGAGGCGAAGTGCGTAAATGCATTTCCCCACGTACAAAAAAAAAAAAAAAACCTAACCTAACCTAACCTGGGGTGCGCGTCCGAAAGGGGTGCGCGTCCGAAACCTCCACGTTGGTCCTCCCGTTTCTTGTCCCTTTCATATTCGTATGGGGGGGAACGGAAGCGAGAGGGCTGGTGCAACCTGGACAACGGTAAATATGTTCCCTTTCGAGAGTTCGTGTTTGCCGTTGACGAATATCGGACGAGGTGTTAGGAGCTGGGCTCCTAGGAGCTCGGCTCCTATATGATGGTCCATTCGGACAGCGGTCCTCGGACGGTGGATGGAGGGGAGGACCCCTCGGCGCGGCGGGTCTCCTGTTTGCGGGTGTCGTGCGCAGGGGACAACGTCGTGCGAGGAGCTGCGGGAGCGGGAGCGCGCCGGTAGCGCGCGCACGCCCCGTCGGCCAACGGTGAGGGGGCGCCGGCCACGCATGTATGCTGGCGTCCCCGATTAGAGTTTCCACGGGCGGCGGGTCGGGGGACCTGCCGCCCATGAGTGGATAAGTGGTGGATGGCTCCCCTCCGTGTTCGGGGGAGTCGTCGTGAGGAGTCAAGGGGGGCCAGGTGTTTGCCCCCCATATTGAGTCGGGCCCTCCGCGAGAGGGCGACCCTTGCCGAGCCGCAGTGAGTATACATTTGCCTATCCTGCGACTCGGCTAAGGCGAAGGAGGAACACCGTGGGGTTTTAGTGGGTAGTCCGGCTACGCCGGGAGTCCCACACGAAGCCGACCCTGCTGCCCCCGCGGCGGGGGAGGCGAAGTGCGTAAATGCATTTCCCCACGTACAAAAAAAAAAAAAAAAAAAAAAAAACCTGGGGTGCGCGTCCGAAACCTCCACGTTGGTCTTCCTGTTTCTTGTCCCTTTCATATTCGTATGGGGGGAACGGAAGCGGGAGGGCTGGTGCACCATGGACAACGGTAAATAAGTTCCCTTTCGAGAGTTCGTGTTTGCCGTTGACTAATATCGGACGAGGTGGTAGGAGCTCGGCTCCTATATGATGGTCCATTCGGACAGCGGTCCTCGGACGGTGGATGGAGGGGAGGACCCCTCGGCGCGGCGGTTCTCCTGTGTGCGGGTGTCGTGCGCAGTGGAGCAACGTCGTGCGAGGAGCTGCGGGAGCGGGGGCGCGCCTATAGCGCGCTCACGCCCCGTTGGCCAACGGTGAGGGGGCGCCGGCGACGCATGTATGCTGGCGCCCCCGATTAGAGTTTCCACGGGCGGCGGGTCGGGGGACCTGCCGCCCCTGAGTGGATAAGTGGTGGATGGCTCCCCTCCGTGTTCGGGGGAGTCGTCGTGAGGAGTCAAGGGGGGCCAGGTGTTTGCCCCCCATATTGAGTCGGGCCCTCCGCGAGAGGGCGACCTTTGCCGAGCCGCAGTGAGTATACATTTGCCTATCCTGCGACTCGGCTAAGGCGAAGGAGGAACACCGTGGGGTTTTAGTGGGTAGTCCGGCTACTGGCCGGGAGTCCCACACGAAGCCGTCCCCTGCTGCCCCCGCGGCGGGGGAGGCGAAGTGCGTAAATGCATTTCCCCACGTACAAAAAAAAAAAAAAAAACCTAACCTAACCTAACCTGGGGTGCGCGTCCGAAACCTCCACGTTGGTCCTCCCGTTTCTTGTCCCTTTCATATTCGTATGGGGGGGAACGGAAGCGAGAGGGCTGGTGCAACCTGGACAACGGTAAATATGTTCCCTTTCGAGAGTTCGTGTTTGCCGTTGACGAATATCGGACGAGGTGTTAGGAGCTGGGCTCCTAGGAGCTCGGCTCCTATATGATGGTCCATTCGGACAGCGGTCCTCGGACGGTGGATGGAGGGGAGGACCCCTCGGCGCGGCGGGTCTCCTGTTTGCGGGTGTCGTGCGCAGGGGACAACGTCGTGCGAGGAGCTGCGGGAGCGGGAGCGCGCCGGTAGCGCGCGCACGCCCCGTCGGCCAACGGTGAGGGGGCGCCGGCCACGCATGTATGCTGGCGTCCCCGATTAGAGTTTCCACGGGCGGCGGGTCGGGGGACCTGCCGCCCATGAGTGGATAAGTGGTGGATGGCTCCCCTCCGTGTTCGGGGGAGTCGTCGTGAGGAGTCAAGGGGGGCCAGGTGTTTGCCCCCCATATTGAGTCGGGCCCTCCGCGAGAGGGCGACCCTTGCCGAGCCGCAGTGAGTATACATTTGCCTATCCTGCGACTCTGCTAAGGCGAAGGAGGAACACCGTGGGGTTTTAGTGGGTAGTCCGGCTACGCCGGGAGTCCCACACGAAGCCGACCCTGCTGCCCCCGCGGCGGGGGAGGCGAAGTGCGTAAATGCATTTCCCCACGTACAAAAAAAAAAAAAAAAAAACCTGGGGTGCGCGTCCGAAACCTCCACGTTGGTCCTCCTGTTTCTTGTCCCTTTCATATTCGTATGGGGGGAACGGAAGCGGGAGGGCTGGTGCACCATGGACAACGGTAAATAAGTTCCCTTTCGAGAGTTCGTGTTTGCCGTTGACTAATATCGGACGAGGTGGTAGGAGCTCGGCTCCTATATGATGGTCCATTCGGACAGCGGTCCTCGGACGGTGGATGGAGGGGAGGACCCCTCGGCGCGGCGGTTCTCCTGTGTGCGGGTGTCGTGCGCAGTGGAGCAACGTCGTGCGAGGAGCTGCGGGAGCGGGGGCGCGCCTATAGCGCGCTCACGCCCCGTTGGCCAACGGTGAGGGGGCGCCGGCGACGCATGTATGCTGGCGCCCCCGATTAGAGTTTCCACGGGCGGCGGGTCGGGGGACCTGCCGCCCCTGAGTGGATAAGTGGTGGATGGCTCCCCTCCGTGTTCGGGGGAGTCGTCGTGAGGAGTCAAGGGGGGCCAGGTGTTTGCCCCCCATATTGAGTCGGGCCCTCCGCGAGAGGGCGACCCTTGCCGAGCCGCAGTGAGTATACATTTGCCTATCCTGCGACTCGGCTAAGGCGAAGGAGGAACACCGTGGGGTTTTAGTGGGTAGTCCGGCTACTGGCCGGGAGTCCCACACGAAGCCGTCCCCTGCTGCCCCCGCGGCGGGGGAGGCGAAGTGCGTAAATGCATTTCCCCACGTACAAAAAAAAAAAAAAAAAAACCTGGGGTGCGCGTCCGAAACCTCCACGTTGGTCTTCCTGTTTCTTGTCCCTTTCATATTCGTATGGGGGGAACGGAAGCGGGAGGGCTGGTGCACCATGGACAACGGTAAATAAGTTCCCTTTCGAGAGTTCGTGTTTGCCGTTGACTAATTTCGGACGAGGTGGTAGGAGCTCGGCTCCTATATGATGGTCCATTCGGACAGCGGTCCTCGGACGGTGGATGGAGGGGAGGACCCCTCGGCGCGGCGGTTCTCCTGTGTGCGGGTGTCGTGCGCAGTGGAGCAACGTCGTGCGAGGAGCTGCGGGAGCGGGGGCGCGCCTATAGCGCGCTCACGCCCCGTTGGCCAACGGTGAGGGGGCGCCGGCGACGCATGTATGCTGGCGCCCCCGATTAGAGTTTCCACGGGCGGCGGGTCGGGGGACCTGCCGCCCCTGAGTGGATAAGTGGTGGATGGCTCCCCTCCGTGTTCGGGGGAGTCGTCGTGAGGAGTCAAGGGGGGCCAGGTGTTTGCCCCCCATATTGAGTCGGGCCCTCCGCGAGAGGGCGACCTTTGCCGAGCCGCAGTGAGTATACATTTGCCTATCCTGCGACTCGGCTAAGGCGAAGGAGGAACACCGTGGGGTTTTAGTGGGTAGTCCGGCTACTGGCCGGGAGTCCCACACGAAGCCGACCCTGCTGCCCCCGCGGCGGGGGAGGCGAAGTGCGTAAATGCATTTCCCCACGTACAAAAAAAAAAAAAAAAACCTAACCTAACCTAACCTTTTTTTTTTTTTTTTTTACAAGGAGAAATCTTTTAAAGACCGTACCCACCGCTAGCGAGGCAGTGGGCGTGAGTGGGACTCGCCCGGTGAGAAGCACCGGGAATACCCACTAAAACTCCTTGGTCGCCCCTCGGACCCTATGTGGGAGAGATCTGGGCTCTGCCTTGTGGCAATTCACCAGGTCTCTCCCAGGGGTGGGCCCCGGCCTATGCCAGGGCTTCCGCCAAAGGAGGATTACCCGGGGCTACCGGGGCAATCCTCAGACGAGGCAGCCGATGTTTTCCATGTGCGGGAGCAACCCGCACACGTTGGCTACTCTCAGGGGTCAAAGAAGACGGACGTGCGCCCGCCTTCTTCGACCCACCCGTCTGCGTCGGAGTGGAGCGGCTAGAGCATCCTCCTCCCGCTCCCTCTCCGCAGCCTCCTTCTGCAGTATCACGCACTCGCAGAAGGAGGCGGCAGCCTCCCATACCGTCTCACTGCAAACCATGGCTCTAACCATGGTTTGAAGGGAGAGGTATCCCCCGCCAAGCGCCGCGCGAAGTTCGCGGCGCTCTCGCCGCCAGGCCGGGCATTCGACTAGCGTGTGCTCGGCCGTGTCATCGGGGGAGGCGCAATGATGGCACCTCGCCGTCTCCTCCCGATGGGCGACTCGGTGCAGGTAGTGGCCGAAGCAGCCATGCCCGGTCAAAACCTGCACCAGGCGGTAGGTGAGGCCGCCATGCCGGCGCCCAACCCACTCCTGCAACACCGGACGAATCGCCTCGATCGTCCGGTGACCGGCAACTGGGGAGGTCAAGGAGTCTCCCCAGAGCTCCAGGGCCTCCCTCTGCGCTAGCCTGCGCTCCCCTTCGACCTCCTCCAGTGTAGGGCGCGCTCCACGCTCTCTTGCCGCCACCCTCTTGCGGTACACCCTGGCGAGCACCTGGGCATCCAGCTCCCAAGGAGGTGTGCCCGCCAAGACACAGGCCGCCCCGTGGCTGACCGTGCGGTACGATCGTATGACCCGGGTCGCAATCACCCGCTGCGGTTGGCGCAGGAGTGCCCTCGTGTGGGGATTTAGGCACTCCGCCCAAACCGGAGCTCCATACAGTGCCATCGACCTCACCACTCCATGGTAAAGCCGACGGCACGGCGACCCAGGCCCACCCAGGTTGGGGAGAACACGTCCGAGGGCGGCCGCAGATGCGCACAGCCGCGGAGCGAGGAGCTTAAAATGCTCCTCGAAACTCCATCGGGGATCCAGCACCAGGCCGAGGTACTTCATCTGCACCCCGACCGGGATACGAACCCCCTCTACTCGGACGCATAGTCCCCCCGGGATCACGCCACGCGGGCCACGGAAGGCCAACGCCTTCGTCTTGGCGAGCGCCACCTCCAGTCCCAGTCTGCGGATGCGCCGCACCACCAGAGAGGCGCCGACCGATGCCAGGTGTACCGCATCCTCCCATATGGCCGCCCTGCCCACCACCAGGGTGTCATCCGCGAAGCACACCACCTCCATCCTCGGCAGGAGCGCTCCGCGGAGGACCCAGTTGTACCCCAGGTTCCAGAGCAGGGGGCCAAGCACTGAACCCTGGGGCACCCCCGCCGGCATGGCCCACGATTGGACGCGCCCCTCCGAATCCTCATAGAGGACCACCCTCTCGCGCAGGTAGTCCGCCACGAGGACACGGAGGTAGAGAGGCACCTGGTGGAACTGTAGTGCCTCCTCTATGCATTCGTGGGGGAGGCTGTTGAACGCGTTAGCGATGTCCAGAGACACCGCCACCTCAGCCTCCCTCCTTGCTGTGGCTGCCTCAGTCCACGCCTTGAGGCGAGCCACCGCGTCCATCGTGGACCGGCCGGTCCGGAAGCCATATTGGCACTCCGCCAAGTCCGGGCCGCAGGCCTCCAGGTGCTTAATGATCCGGGAAGCGACGATCTTCTCGAGGAACTTCCCGGACTCATCCAGCATCACCAGCGGCCGAAAGCTCGACGGAGAGTCCGGAGGGCGGCCATCCTTGCACAGGAGACAAAGCCTCCCTGCCCGCCATATCCCGGGGAAGCGGCCCGTCGCGATGCAGATGTTCAACACCGCCCGGTACCGCTCCTCCAGGGGCCCCAGGGCTATCGCCATCACCTTGGAGGGCACTCCATCCGGCCCCGGCGTCTTCTTTCTGGACCTGAGTCTGTCCAGACCGGTTTCAAACTCCAGGTCTGACACCGGGGGCCCGTCCATCCCATCCTCCAAGGTGGTGGGGGCGGCTGCGGCGCGCATACGGGGGGGAACGAAGGGTCCCGGGCTGGGAAAGAGCGTATCCAGGACCCTCCGCAACAACTCGGGCTCCATACAGGATGTGGAGGGGGCCATATCAAAGAATTTCCCCCTCACCACCCTGTACGGCCTACCCCAGGGGTCCCTGTCTAGGGTTGCGATGAAGCGCTCCCCAGCTTGGGCTTTGGCCCCGCGGATGGCTGTCCGCAGGGCCCTCTGGGCCTCCCTATACCGCAGGCGGAGCTCCTCATCGCCATCCGGCCCCCCGTTGGCGCGCCTGCGGCTACGCAGGTAGGCACGCCTCGCTGCCATACCGGTGGTACGCAGATCCGCTATCTCCTGCGTCCACCAGTAAACCCCTTTTCGGGGACACCTTCGGGCCCTAGGCATAGCGGAGCTGCAGACGACACGCATGTCGTCGGCAAACAATTGCGCCATGCCCTCCGCGTCCCCGATAAGCTGGGCAGGAGGCTCGGCCTACGCCCTGACGATAGCCGCCTCCTCCGCGACGTCTCGACGAAGCCTGGCGAGCGCCCACCTCTGAAAGGAGGGCTCGCCTGCGACAGGGCCCAGATGTAAGGGGGCCCCGGGTCCGGCTGTGGAGAGCCCATAGCGGACGTATCGATGGTCCGATAGGGTTTCGACGTCCGCCACTACTCTCCACCCCACCATCCGGGCAGCAATCGCGGAGGAGGCAAAGGTGACGTCGATGACCGACTCACCCTGCCACCTCACGCAGGTCGGCGTGCTGCCCCTGTTCAACACCCGGAGCCCCAGGGCCACAGCCCACGTCGCCAGGTCTTCGCCGAAAGCGTTTTGCACCGGGGACCCCCACGCTCGGTGCTTAGCGTTGAGGTCTCCACCCACCAGTACAGGGTGGGGAGCCGCCCTCCTCACGACTCCCTCCACCGCAGCCAGGAACCGCTCGAACTCGGCCCTACTGCGGTTCCCCGAGAAGTAGGTGGAGACCACCACTACTCCCCCCCAGAGCGCCGCCACATATCCCGGCCCCCTCTCCCGCAGGATGAGAGGGGGGGCTGCGGCGGCGGCAACCCCCACGATCGCCGCCGTGCCGTCCGTCGCTCCCAGCCACTTGCGGGACGACGGCACGTGGTGGGGCTGGTGATGACCCCTCCGACGTGGGTCATGAGCTCACGCTGGAGCAATCCCATCGCCTGCAACAGATCCTCCCGCGTGAGCCCATCCCTGCCCTTGCGCGACTCCTCCCTATACTCAGTTGGGGCCACTGGGGGCGCGGCTCCCTCAGCCGCGCGCTCTGAAAACGCCTTACGGAGGGCCACCACTTTCTCAGAGAGGGCCGAGAGTTGTCCCCGCAGACGCTTGTTGTCCGCGTGGAGCCGCCGGACCTCTTCCTCCTCCTTGCGCTCCGTGAGGGCACGGACTACCGCCAACATTGTCTGCGCGGCCTCCCGAACCTCCCTAATGCAGGTCCCCTTAAGGTTCTTTGACCTGTGGAGAACCTGCTCTATTGCCTCCGCGCCATCTTCCGCCCTCTGCTGGAGCTCCGCGAACGAATGCGCTCCGTTTATTAGGGGAGGGGACCTCCTCTTCCTCCTCTTCTTTCGGTCCACCTTTCCCTCCTCCAACGTGGAGGGCGCCGACTCGGTCTCCGAGTCTGGGAGATCATCTCTTAGCTCCCTGCGAGCCTGGGAGAGGCCCACTGCATGGTGGTACCCCTTGCCCACCCGCACTTTCGGCACTTTAGGTGCTGGACAAGACTCCGAGCTCCCGGCCTCCCGCTCAGCCTCCGAGGCACTAGTCTCCCAGAGACGTCCACCAATTGGCCTCTTGCGGTCCGACTGAGCTACGCCCCTGGCAGAGCTCTCACTGTCGGGAACCCCACCGTCCGTTCCATCCTGGGAGCAGTCCCGCCCTATCACGAACCTCCCATTAGCGGCCCTTGCGTAGGACAGCACACCTTTTTTCTTCTTCTCCGTGGGTTTGGCGCTCCCCGCAGTGGGATCGGCGCCGGAGGTAGCCTCCGACTCCATCTCCCAGTCCAGGGACCGACCCAAAAGCGATTCCGACGGAGAAAAAATTTTTCCGCCGTATCACCCACAAAAAACTACCAAACAACAAAAGAACACAATAAAACAACAGGACAACCACAAAACAACAGATACACCAACAAATAACAAATACACCAACAATACTAATAACTACAACAATAAAAATATTTACATTTAAAAACTACAACTAAAAAACACAAAACTCAAATTTTGAGGGGGAAGGGGGGGTCCCCCGACCTCGCACCCCGCACAAAAAATGCTCCGACAGGCAATACCGATCGGATGGCGCCCCAAATTCCCGCGATTTCTCGAAGAAAAATTTAGAGCACCTGCTCTCGTACCGGTATTGCCTACCGAAAAACCAAGTTCCGAGCGAGATGGAGATGCGGGAGTGGTCGCAAATGACTCCCACCGACCCCTAGACACCAAAACAAAACAAACGATTTTTTGGAGGTTTTGGGCCCCCAAAAAATAGTTCCCGTGGGAATTTCGAAAAATTTTCCACGGGACCAATTGACCAGCACCAAAACCCACAACCTAACCTAACCTAACCTAAACTTTTTTTTTTTTTTTTGTGACGCGGGGAAAAATGCGTTACGCACACCACCGGTGCCTGGGTGGCCTCCGGTGGGGACTCCCCGTCGGCTGTCCGACGGTATACCCACTAAACGACCCCGCGAAATGCCATCGGCCGCGTTGGTGTGGTGCCCCGGATCTGTCAGCAACAGGGCACCACTGCGACTGGCCAGCCCCTCAAAAGGGGCCGGACTTCTCCTCTCTAGGGGCCATCCCGGCAAATTGGGACAGCCCCTCCGGCGGCGGGACCATTATGGGGCCAGGTTCCCATCCTGACCCCTAGTCCCACAACAAGCCACTTAGTGACCCAAAGGCGTACCGCCCTATTACGCTCCTCTCGATCTTTGGTAAAGTTCTAGAACGCGTCATGTTACGGTGCGCCCCGCAGATCGCTTCTGGGATCTCCGAGCACCAGCACGGGTTCTCTCCAGGCAAATCAACAGTTACGGCACTACAGGAAATTTTGAGCACGGCAAATAATACAGTATGTAAGTATGTTCATTTGGTACTCTTGGACATCTCGGGTGCGTTCGACAACGCCTGGTGGCCGATGATGTTGCTCAAGGCTAAGAGGGGAGGCTGTCCGCCTAACATCTATAGGATGTTGGTGGACTACTTCACCGGTCGCCGAGTGGGTATATTCGTCGGAGACCGGGTGTTGTGGAAGGACTCGACCATGGGGTGTCCGCAGGGATCCGTGCTCGGGCCGACGCTATGGAATGTCCTCATGGACGATCTGTTGCGTTTGTCCTTACCGAAGGGAGTAAAGATGGTTGCCTACGCCGATGACGTGACGCTCATCATTGAGGCCAATTCACGATCGGCCATTGAATCAGCCGCGAAAGCGGCTCTGAGCCTAATTGGCGACTGGGGCGCCCGTAATAGACTGGGTTTCTCCCCCACAAAGTCGCTATCTATGACTGTGAAGGGAAAACTACAGAGGCCCCCTTTAATCAAGTTCGGCCAGGACTCGGTGAGGAGCGTCACGTCTGCGACGGTCCTCGGCGTGGAGTTGGACTCTAGCCTGTTGTTTGTGCAACACGCCACCCGGATAGGAGAACGAGCCGCTGCATGTTTTGGCAAGATGTCGAGGGTTACGGCATCGTCTTGGGGAATCAAGTACCAAGCCTTAAAGGTTCTGTACAGGGGAACGTATGTGGCTACGCTGACGTATGCAGCTGCCATATGGTGCCACCGATTAACAGCGTATGTTCTGCGTAGTGTCGTACTAAGAAGTCAGCGTCAGGCACTCATTCTGCTGACTAAAGCATATAGGTCCACCAGTACCGCTGCCCTGCCCGTGCTGGCTGGAGTAC
The DNA here is from genome assembly GCA_947507595.1 of Pyralis farinalis. Lineage (NCBI taxonomy): Eukaryota > Metazoa > Arthropoda > Insecta > Lepidoptera > Pyralidae > Pyralis > Pyralis farinalis. The sequence continues at coordinate 99,954 of OX382280.1, forward strand.
TCCCCTCAGACCTGGAGGTGACTCGTGCTGGACGAATGGAGGGAGCGCGTAGATCCGCGACCGGTAGAGAGTTGAGCCGGCGAAAGCGCGATATTTGGGACACTACGATGCGCGAGTGGCAGGATCGCTGGACTGCGGACACGAAGGGGAGGGAACTCCATCGGTTCTTCCCGGAGGTGGCTGGCCGACTGAGCGCAAGCTGGGTCGAGCCGGATTATCAGACCTCCCAGATCCTTGGAGGACACGGCATATTCAGAAAGAGACTGAATGCGTTGGGACGACATGAAAGTAGCATGTGCGAGTGTGGAGAGAGCGAGGAGGACAGAGACCACATACTGTGGTCCTGTCCTATGTATGATGACCTACGTTGTGTGATGATGTCTGGAATACAGCGCTCAAAGGACCAACCGGGACCGGTGTACTTCACCGATCTCGTATCGTCGGCGGCGAACTTCGCTGCTTTGCGCAGGTTCGCCCACGGATGGCACGCACGGAGAAGCGCAGCGGAATGGCTCGAGAAGACGGGAGGAAGAGCGCCTAGGGACGACAGCGAAGGCGTCGACGTGGATGTCGCTGCCCCAGAAGGGGGAGAGAGCGTACATAGAGACAAGGATATAGAATCAAATAATTTGTAGGGAGTCAAGAAATGCGTGGGCATTTCTTGTGGGCACGGCGAAGAGCCTCAGAGCAGCAAGTGCCGTGCTGCATCTCCCGCGATTCGGCTCAAATGACCGCAAGGTCGGTGGAGCCATGGGCGGTGGAGGGTTTGACCCCTAGTCCCACAGGTTAGGGAGGCGGCAGTAGGTGCGCGTAGCGCCTACGCCGCACTCCCGTCCGCCGTCTCCGGAGCGGGACAGCCAACGGATCATCCTCCCTGTCCCGCTCCGCGGCCTCCTTCTGGGACATGACCGTCTCACAGAAGGAGGCCATCGCCTGCCAGGCACTGTCACTCCCGAGCATGGAGCGGACCACGCTCGGGAGCGAGAGGTCCGCGCTTCCTAGCGCGGACACCAGATCGTGGCGCTGCCGAGACCACCTGGGACACTGCTCCAGAGTGTGCTGAGCAGTGTCCTCGGCCGCGCCACAATCGTGGCAGCCTGGCCGCTCCTCCCGCCTCGCGACCCGGTGCAGGTACTCACCGAAGCACCCATGTCCGGTGAGCACCTGCACCATGCGGAAAGTGAGGGGTTTGCGCCGGCGGCGCATCCACGCCTCCAGGACCGGGCGCAGCGCATCCGCAACGCGGACTCCATACCGCGGCTGCGCCAGGTCCTCCCCCCACCTCCGCATCATCTCCACATGCCCTCGCTGGCGATACCGCCCCACCTCCACCGACGTGGGGCGCTCGCCGAGAATCCTCCTATCCGAGACAAACCCGTATACCTCGGCGAGCAACTCCGCCACCAACTCCCAGGGCGGGTCGCCAGCGAGGGCGGTCGCGGCCGTCCAAGCTACCGTACGGTACCCCCTTATCGCCCTCTGCACTATGACCCGCTGCGCTCTGCGCAGCTGGGCCCTGTTGCGGTTGCAGAGGGCGTCCGCCCATATCGGGGCACCGTACCGTACCGCCCCGTTGCAGGCGTCCCGGAGGTCGGCTATCTCCGCCGACCACCAGTAGACCGCCCGCCTCGGAGGCAGACGCCCAACACTGGGCATGGCCGCCCTGCACACCGCCGTGAAGGCGTCGCAGAGACGACCAGCCCCCTCCTCGGCTTCCAGATCCTCCATTGGCGGGAGGCCCCAGCGGCCGACAATGGCCGCCTCCTCTGCCAGTTCCCGGTCGAGCCTGGTGAGCGCCCAACGCGGGAACCGGCTCCGCCACCGGGACGAAATCGTCGGACTCCCGGAGGCTGGAGACACCTCGAACCTGATATAACGATGGTCCGAGAGTGTCTCCACCCCCGTCTCCACCCTCCATCCTTCCACTCGGCGTGCGGCGGACGCGGTGGCGAAGGACAGATCCACCACCGACCCTCCGTTCCACCGCACGCACGTGTGGACTGTCCCCCTATTCAAGAGGGACAGTTCCGCGGCCAGCGCCCACTCCTCCACCTTCCGCCCTTTGGCTTCCGTGGCCGGGTTGCCCCACGCCGTGGACTTGGCGTTGAAGTCCCCGGCCACGAAAACCTGGGCGGGCGCTAGCCGCCTCACTGCTGACCCCAGAGCATCGAGCAGCTGCTCCAGGGCCGGCAGGTCGCGGTTCGGAGAGAAGTACACACCGATGATTGCGTACTCTCCCCGAACCGCCGCCACGTAACCGCCACCCCTCCCCCACACCACGAGTGGGGGGCTGGCGCCAGGCCTCGTGACGATGGCCACGGAACCGTCCAGATCCCCGGCCCAGTTAGGCCGGGAGGGCACGGAATATGGTTCCGCAACCACCGCCACGTCCACGTCCCACTCCGCCATGGTCTGCAGGAAAAGGTCCTGAGCCCCGGCGGAGTGGTTGACGTTGGCCTGCAGGAAGCGAGGATGTCCGGCCATTACTCGGACATCCTAGCCTCCGGCGCCGACTGCCGCCCACTCCCGCGAGAGATGGGGGGCGTTCTCCCGCGGACGGATGGGGGGTTACAAAGACGGCCCCCCATCACGTGCGTCGCCTTCCGTCCAGCGTCTGCGCATACGACACAGCGGGCCTGGGCCGAGCAGGCCGAGGCGATGTGCCCCGGCTGCCGCACCGGTAACAAAGCCGGCTGCGGTCCTCCTTGGAGGGGCACAGCTCGGCTGTGTGCCCCTTCCCCATGCACTTGTAACAATGCATGGGGCGCGCCTCCAGCAGGTGGAGCTGCACCCGGCTCCAGCCCACCCCGATACTGCCCAGCTCGAGCAGCTTCTTCGCTGCCGTCACCGGGCAGCGCATCAGGGCGGAGCTGGAACTCCGCCAGTCCGGGCGGATTTCGCCCACCCGGACCTGCTCGGGGGTGCAGCCCCCCTCGCGCGCGACCGCAGCCTTGACCCGCTCCGCCGTAGCGGCGTCGTCCAGACCCGTGAGACGGAACTCCGCACACTTCACGGGCCTGGACACCTCAGCAACGCTGGACAGGGCAGCCGACAACCTGGCTGCCAAGGCGTCAGCCTTCTCGTGACTGGACGAGCCGGGGACTTCGATAAGCCTCGCTCCGGTCGCAGACTTGCGAATCCGGAGTGAGCCGATTCCCAGCTCGCCCAGGTTTACCTCCCGCTCGGCCTTTAAAAGGGCCGAGGCATACGATGCCGCCCCTTGGGCTGCCTCCGGCCGTAACTTGAGAATTACGGCCGTGGAGCCGGGGAGCACCACTTTGGCCTTTCGGCCCTCCTCCTTGCCTGCGGGAGCTTTGGCTGACGCTTTGGAAGGCGTGGGTGCCGCAGGAGTCGCGGGGGCCGCGGATTTCCGCGGCTTGCGGCGGACCACGTCGGTCCACGACGCCTCCTTAGGGACCTCGGTGGCCCCTGCCGCTGCCGACGACGTCGCCGCGGCCCTAGATGTGGACGGGCCGAAGCTCGTCCACGACTCCTCGCTGGCGCCAGTACGGCGAGCGGGGCCCACTTTTGCGGCCTGCCTCGCCCGAGGGCGCACCTCGAGCTCGGCCGGCCGGGTCACTGGTCACTGCGGTGTCGGAGCCGGTCGTCCTGCGTTCTCGATGGCCGCCCTTGCGGCCTTGGCCACCGCAGACCTGTCACCCGCCAATGGCGGGCGGGTGACCGCGGGGGGAGGCAGGCGGGATTCCAGCTCCGCGAGGCGCCCATCGACGAGGTTGCCGACGAGCCGGGCGATGTTGGACTCCAGGGTCTGGATATCCACCGGGCCCGACGGCCCCTGCGCCTGCGCCCTCCTCTCCTTCCGGAGCTCCTCAAATTCCAGGCGATGCGCCCGGACCTCTTCCCTCAGGGAAGAGACCTCCCGCTGGAGCCGAGCGTTGTCGGCTCGGAGACGGAAGGTCTCCTCCGTCTCTGTGCGCATCACCAGGGATTCGAGGATCTCCCGAATCCCGCCCGCCACCTTCACAATCTTGGCGGCGTAGCCCCCTTTGAGGCTCGCCGACCTGCCGGTGAGGTCGAGGATAAGCCCCAGCTTCTCCCCGGCCCTCGCCAACAGCTCGTCGGCTCCCCCCTCCGTTGGGCCCGCCGCTCTCCCCGAAGGGAGGCGGGAGGGCTGGTGCACCCTGGACAGCGGTAAATAAGTTCCCTTTCGAGAGTTCGTGTTTGCCGTTGACTAATATCGGACGAGGTGGTAGGAGCCCGGCTCCTATGAGCTAGGCTCCTATATATGATGGTCCATTCGGACAGCGGTCCTCGGACGGTGGATGGAGGGGAGGACCCCTCGGCGCGGCGGTTCTCCTGTGTGCGGGTGTCGTGCGCAGGGGAGCAACGTCGTGCGAGGAGCTGCGGGAGCGGGAGCGCGCCTATAGCGCGCTCACGCCTCGTCGCCAACGGTGAGGGGGCGCCGGCGACGCATGTATGCTGGCGTCCCCGATTAGAGTATCCACGGGCGGCGAGCCGGGGGACCTGCCGCCCCTGTGTGGATAAGTGACGGATGGCTCCCCTCCGTGATCGGGGGAGTCGTCTGGAGGAGTCAAGGGGGTCACGCGTTTGCCCCCCATATTGAGTCGGGCCCTCCGCGAGAGGGCGACCCTTGCCGAGCCGCAGTGAGTATACATTTGCCTATCCTGCGACTCGGCTTAGGCGAAGGAGGAACACCGTGGGGTTTTAGTGGGTAGTCCGGCCGCCGGCCGGGAGTCGTCGAAGCCGTCCCCTGCTGCCCCCGCGGCGGGGGAGGCGAAGTGCGTAAATGCATTTCCCCACGTACAAAAAAAAAAAAAAAAAAAAAAAAAAAAAAAAAAAAAAAAAAAAACCCTAACCTAACCTAACTTTTTTTTTTTTTTGTGAGGCGGGGAAAAATGCGTTGCGTGGTAGTGTGGGACTCCCCGTCGGCTGTCCGACGGTATACCCACTAAACAACCCCGCGAAATGCCATCGGCCGCGTTGGTGTGGTGCCCCGGATCTGTCAGCAACAGGGCACCACTGCGACTGGCCAGCCCCTCAAAAGGGGCCGGACTTCTTCTCTCTAGGGGCCGTCCCGGCAAATTGGGACAGCCCCTCCGGCGGCGGGACCGTTATGGGGCCAGGTTCCCAGCCTGACCCCTAGTCCCACAGGTTAGGGAGGCGGCAGGAGGTGCGCGTAGCGCCTCCGTCGCACTCCCGTCCGCCGTCTCCGGAGCGGGACAGCCAACGGATCATCCTCCCTGTCCCGCTCCGCGGCCTCCTTCTGGGACATGACCGTCATCCAGACCGGTGATCCGGAACTCCGCGCACTTCACCGGCCTGGAAACCTCCGCAACGCCGGACAGAGCAGCCGTCAGTTTCGCCGCCAGGGCGTCAGCCTTTTCATGGCTCGAGGAGCCGGGGACCTCAACGAGCCTCGCTCCGGTCGCCGACTTCCTAATCCGGAGCGAGCCGATCCCCAGCTCCCCCAGATTCACCTCCTGCTCGGCCCTTAGTAGGGCCGAGGCATACGTGGCCCCCCCCGTGGCTGCCTCCGGCCGTAACTTCAAGATTACGGCCGTGGAGCCGGGGAGCACCACCTTGGCCTTGCGGCCCTCGTCCATTCCTGCTCGAGCAGGAGGTGCCGACGCCCTGGAGGGCGGCGCAGGTGCCGCCGGAGTCGCAGGGGCCGCGGCCTTCCGCGGCTTGCGGCGGACCACATCGGTCCACGCCTCCTTTTGGACCTGGGTGGTCCGTGCCTCTGCCGGCGGCGTCACCGCGGCCGGCCTCGCCCCTGATGTGGACGGGCCGAAGCTCGTCCACGACTCCCCGCGGGCACCGCCGCGGGCGGGACCCGATCCGGTGGCCGGCCGCGCCTGAGGGCGCACCTCGAGCTCGGCCGGCGCGTTCGCCTTTTTCGGCTTAGTCGCCGGCCGACCCGCGCCCTCGATGGCCACTCGCGCGGCCTTGGCCACCGCGGAGCCGTCTCCCGCCAATGGCGGACGGGCGACAGTCGGAGGGGGCAAGCGCGACTCTAGCTCTGCGAGCCGTCCGTCGACGAGGTTGCCGACGAGCCGGGCGATATTGGACTCCAGAGCCTGGATATCCACCGGGCCCGCCGGCCCCTGCGCCCTCCTATCCTTCCGGAGCTCCTCGAACTCCCGGCAGTGCGCACGCACCTCCTCCCTGAGGGAGGCGACCTACCTCTGCAGCCGTGCGTTATCGGCGCGTAGGCGGTGGGTCTCCTCCGCCTCCGTGCGCACCACCAGGGCCTTCAGGATCTCCCGGATCCCGCAGGCAGCCCTAGCAATTTTTGCGGCGTAGCCCCCCTTCAGGCTCGCCGATTTCCCCGTGAGGTCGAGGATGATGTCCAGCATCCCCTCGCCCCTCACCCTCAGGTCCTCGGCTCCACCCTCAGTTGGGGACGCCGCTTTCCCCTCAGGGCTTATCCCTTCGGGGCTTCGCTGCTCGGCCTCGGGGCTCACCCCCTCGGCGCTTCCGGCCACTGCCTTCCCGCTCGTTTGGGCCCGCTTCTTTAGGAACGCCTGGAAGGCCGCCTCCTTGGCATCCTCCTCCCGCTCCTTCAGCAGCCGGCGGGCCCTGGCAAGACTGGGGGCAACGCCGCCCCTCTTGCCGCGCCTGGCAGTAGCCACCTTTGCCCGCTCGTCGGGCGTCTCCGTCTCAGAGCCGGAGAAGAGGCGTTTCCCGCGCCCCAGCTCCGACTCCGAGAGGGTGGGGACCGACATACTGTCGGTCTCCTCTCCTCCGCCACACATTATCTCTACCTCCACCAGTGGCACTTCCGGGAGGCCACTCTCCCCGGGATCATCAGACCCCAACATCGTCCCGCTTCCCGGGAGCACCGGGACTCGGCTGCCCAGGTTCGTCACCGAAACCTAGACAGCTCACAACCAACAAAAAACACAAAATACACCACAGAAAACACAACAAAAACAACCAACAAACAAAAATGGTTCCCGTGGGAAATTCAAAAATTTACCACAGGACACGCTCACACCACCAAAAACAACCAACGCCTAATCAACCTCCTCGCCCACAAGTATCGTTTTCTAACCTAACCTAACCTAACCTAACCGGTGGAGCTGTGGAGCTCTCTGTCGCCCATGGCTGGACTGACACAGTATGGGAAGGGAAGTTAAAACAGTTAAAATCGTTTCACCGGCGTTCCAAAATGGGCATAAAACTGAAAGTTGATGAATGTATGAAGGAGTTATAGAATGAAAGGGAGTATTGTGTATGAATGTGTTTTAATTTTAATAATTAGTTCGCTAATGAAATAGCATTAACATAGCCTTGCCCATGACAGGGGTGCAAGAATAAAAAAAAAAAAAAAAAAAAAAATATATAACCTAACCTAACCTTTTTTTTTTTTTTTTGTGACGCGGGGAAAAATGCGTTACGCACACCACCGGCGCCTGGGTGGCCTCCGGTGGTAGTGTGGGACTCCCCGTCGGCTGCCCGACGGTATACCCACTAAACAACCCCGCGAATTGCCATCGGCCGCGTTGGTGTGCGCCACCAACAATATCGTGGTGGTGAAAATCCGAACAAGTGCCTGGGAGATCGCGCTGCTGTCCTATTACTTCGAGCCAGACCAACCCATTGGTCCATACCTCGAACAAATAAAGAAAATTGTGAATTTGCTTGGATCAAAAAGGATAATAATAGGAGGCGATGCAAATGCAAAGAACACCTGGTGGGGTGGGGACAAAATTGACCGGCGAGGCGGGGAAATGGTGCGGGTAATGGATGAACTGGACCTACAATTACTCAATATAGGAAACACGCCAACATTTGACACAATCAGAGGCGGTCAAAGGTACCACAGCTTCGTGGATGTGACGTCCTGCTCAACAGATATACTGGACCTGGTAGATGGCTGGAAAGTGGAGGAGAATCTAACCAGTGCGGACCATCATGGAATAATCTTTTCAATACAACTAAGAAAATCAAAAAACACTAAAATTGCCAGAACAACTAGAATCTATAACACCAAAAAAGCGAATTGGCAAAGGTTTCATGAGAAACTGAGCCAATTCACAACAGGATACAACATCAAAATCGAGAGCATCAACACAAAAGAAGATCTAGAGAAAGAAATTGGGAACTACACGAGAGCCATAATGGAAGCGTGTGAAGACTCAATCCCTAAAAAGAGGAAAACAGAAACTCTTAGTATTCCATGGTGGTCTGAATCACTGGAAAAGATGAAGAGAGAAGTCACTACCAGGAGGCGCCGTATCAGAAACGCAGCGCCGATAAGAAGGGAAAAAGTAATAGAAGAGTACCTAAAAAAGAAGGAGGAGTACGAAGCTGAGGTCAAAACTGCCCAGGTACAGAGCTGGAAGAAGTTCTGCGGTCAACAGCGCCTGAGGGCGCACCTCGAGCTCGGCCGGCGCGTTCGCCTTTTTCGGCTTAGTCGCCGGCCGACCCGCGCCCTCGATGGCCACTCGCGCGGCCTTGGCCACCGCGGAGCCGTCTCCCGCCAATGGCGGACGGGCGACAGTCGGAGGGGGCAAGCGCGACTCTAGCTCTGCGAGCCGTCCGTCGACGAGGTTGCCGACGAGCCGGGCGATATTGGACTCCAGAGCCTGGATATCCACCGGGCCCGCCGGCCCCTGCGCCCTCCTATCCTTCCGGAGCTCCTCGAACTCCCGGCAGTGCGCACGCACCTCCTCCCTGAGGGAGGCGACCTACCTCTGCAGCCGTGCGTTATCGGCGCGTAGGCGGTGGGTCTCCTCCGCCTCCGTGCGCACCACCAGGGCCTTCAGGATCTCCCGGATCCCGCAGGCAGCCCTAGCAATTTTTGCGGCGTAGCCCCCCTTCAGGCTCGCCGATTTCCCCGTGAGGTCGAGGATGATGTCCAGCATCCCCTCGCCCCTCACCCTCAGGTCCTCGGCTCCACCCTCAGTTGGGGACGCCGCTTTCCCCTCAGGGCTTATCCCTTCGGGGCTTCGCTGCTCGGCCTCGGGGCTCACCCCCTCGGCGCTTCCGGCCACTGCCTTCCCGCTCGTTTGGGCCCGCTTCTTTAGGAACGCCTGGAAGGCCGCCTCCTTGGCATCCTCCTCCCGCTCCTTCAGCAGCCGGCGGGCCCTGGCAAGACTGGGGGCAACGCCGCCCCTCTTGCCGCGCCTGGCAGTAGCCACCTTTGCCCGCTCGTCGGGCGTCTCCGTCTCAGAGCCGGAGAAGAGGCGTTTCCCGCGCCCCAGCTCCGACTCCGAGAGGGTGGGGACCGACATACTGTCGGTCTCCTCTCCTCCGCCACACATTATCTCTACCTCCACCAGTGGCACTTCCGGGAGGCCACTCTCCCCGGGATCATCAGACCCCAACATCGTCCCGCTTCCCGGGAGCACCGGGACTCGGCTGCCCAGGTTCGTCACCGAAACCTAGACAGCTCACAACCAACAAAAAACACAAAATACACCACAGAAAACACAACAAAAACAACCAACAAACAAAAATGGTTCCCGTGGGAAATTCAAAAATTTACCACAGGACACGCTCACACCACCAAAAACAACCAACGCCTAATCAACCTCCTCGCCCACAAGTATCGTTTTCTAACCTAACCTAACCTAACCTAACCGGTGGAGCTGTGGAGCTCTCTGTCGCCCATGGCTGGACTGACACAGTATGGGAAGGGAAGTTAAAACAGTTAAAATCGTTTCACCGGCGTTCCAAAATGGGCATAAAACTGAAAGTTGATGAATGTATGAAGGAGTTATAGAATGAAAGGGAGTATTGTGTATGAATGTGTTTTAATTTTAATAATTAGTTCGCTAATGAAATAGCATTAACATAGCCTTGCCCATGACAGGGGTGCAAGAATAAAAAAAAAAAAAAAAAAAAAAATATATAACCTAACCTAACCTTTTTTTTTTTTTTTTTTGTGACGCGGGGAAAAATGCGTTACGCACACCACCGGCGCCTGGGTGGCCTCCGGTGGTAGTGTGGGACTCCCCGTCGGCTGCCCGACGGTATACCCACTAAACAACCCCGCGAATTGCCATCGGCCGCGTTGGTGTGCGCCACCAACAATATCGTGGTGGTGAAAATCCGAACAAGTGCCTGGGAGATCGCGCTGCTGTCCTATTACTTCGAGCCAGACCAACCCATTGGTCCATACCTCGAACAAATAAAGAAAATTGTGAATTTGCTTGGATCAAAAAGGATAATAATAGGAGGCGATGCAAATGCAAAGAACACCTGGTGGGGTGGGGACAAAATTGACCGGCGAGGCGGGGAAATGGTGCGGGTAATGGATGAACTGGACCTACAATTACTCAATATAGGAAACACGCCAACATTTGACACAATCAGAGGCGGTCAAAGGTACCACAGCTTCGTGGATGTGACGTCCTGCTCAACAGATATACTGGACCTGGTAGATGGCTGGAAAGTGGAGGAGAATCTAACCAGTGCGGACCATCATGGAATAATCTTTTCAATACAACTAAGAAAATCAAAAAACACTAAAATTGCCAGAACAACTAGAATCTATAACACCAAAAAAGCGAATTGGCAAAGGTTTCATGAGAAACTGAGCCAATTCACAACAGGATACAACATCAAAATCGAGAGCATCAACACAAAAGAAGATCTAGAGAAAGAAATTGGGAACTACACGAGAGCCATAATGGAAGCGTGTGAAGACTCAATCCCTAAAAAGAGGAAAACAGAAACTCTTAGTATTCCATGGTGGTCTGAATCACTGGAAAAGATGAAGAGAGAAGTCACTACCAGGAGGCGCCGTATCAGAAACGCAGCGCCGATAAGAAGGGAAAAAGTAATAGAAGAGTACCTAAAAAAGAAGGAGGAGTACGAAGCTGAGGTCAAAACTGCCCAGGTACAGAGCTGGAAGAAGTTCTGCGGTCAACAGGACAAGGAAAATCTGTGGGAGGGGATTTATCGGGTAATTCAAAGGACCAAAAAAAGAGAGGAGCCTGCCCCAACCTAACCTAACCTAACCTGGGGTGCGCGTCCGAAACCTCCACGTTGGTCCTCCCGTTTCTTGTCCCTTTGACCTTTCCCCAATGACCTGGCATTGCACCCCATATTGAGTCGGGCCCTCCGCGAGAGGGCGACCCTTGCCGAGCCGCAGTGAGTATACATTTGCCTATCCTGCGACTCGGCTAAGGCGAAGGAGGAACACCGTGGGGTTTTAGTGGGTAGTCCGGCTACTGGCCGGGAGTCCCACACGAAGCCGTCCCCTGCTGCCCCCGCGGCGGGGGAGGCGAAGTGCGTAAATGCATTTCCCCACGTACAAAAAAAAAAAAAAAAAAACCTGGGGTGCGCGTCCGAAACCTCCACGTTGGTCTTCCTGTTTCTTGTCCCTTTCATATTCGTATGGGGGGAACGGAAGCGGGAGGGCTGGTGCACCATGGACAACGGTAAATAAGTTCCCTTTCGAGAGTTCGTGTTTGCCGTTGACTAATATCGGACGAGGTGGTAGGAGCTCGGCTCCTATATGATGGTCCATTCGGACAGCGGTCCTCGGACGGTGGATGGAGGGGAGGACCCCTCGGCGCGGCGGTTCTCCTGTGTGCGGGTGTCGTGCGCAGTGGAGCAACGTCGTGCGAGGAGCTGCGGGAGCGGGGGCGCGCCTATAGCGCGCTCACGCCCCGTTGGCCAACGGTGAGGGGGCGCCGGCGACGCATGTATGCTGGCGCCCCCGATTAGAGTTTCCACGGGCGGCGGGTCGGGGGACCTGCCGCCCCTGAGTGGATAAGTGGTGGATGGCTCCCCTCCGTGTTCGGGGGAGTCGTCGTGAGGAGTCAAGGGGGGCCAGGTGTTTGCCCCCCATATTGAGTCGGGCCCTCCGCGAGAGGGCGACCCTTGCCGAGCCGCAGTGAGTATACATTTGCCTATCCTGCGACTCGGCTAAGGCGAAGGAGGAACACCGTGGGGTTTTAGTGGGTAGTCCGGTCACATGCCGGGAGTCCCACACGAAGCCGTCCCCTGCTGCCCCCGCGGCGGGGGAGGCGAAGTGCGTAATTCATTTCCCCACGTACAATAAAAAAATAAAAAAAAAATAATAATAAAAAAAAAAACCTAACCTAACCTAACCTGGGGTGGAGTGGGGTGCGCGGTTTCTTGTCCCTTTCATATTCGTATGGGGGGGAACGGAAGCGGGAGGGCTGGTGCACTCTGGACAACGGTAAATAAGTTCCCTTTCGAGAGTTCGTGTTTGCCGTTGACTAATATCGGACGAGGTGGTAGGAGTATCCACGGTCGGCGGGTCGGGGGACCTGCCGCCCCTGTGTGGCTAAGTGGCGGATGGCTCCCTTTCGTGTACGGGGGAGCCGTCGTGAGGAGTCTGGGGGTCAGGTGTTTGCCCCCCATATTGAGTCGGGCCCTCCGCGAGAGGGCGACCCTTGCCGAGCCGCAGTGAGTATACATTTGCCTATCCTGCGACTCGGCTAAGGCGAAGGAGGAACACCGTGGGGTCTTAGTGGGTAGTCCGGCTACGCCGGAAGTCCCACACGAAGCCGATCCTGCTGCCCCCGCGGCGGGGGAGGCAAAGTGCGTAAATGCATTTCCCCACGTACTAAAAAAAAAAAAACCTAACCTAACCTAACCTTTTCTTTTTTTTTTTTTTTTGACGCGGGGAAAAATGCGTTACGCACACCACCGGTGCCTGGGTGGCCTCCGGTGGTAGTGTGGGACTCCCCGTCGGCTGTCCGACGGTATACCCACTAAACGACCCCGCGAAATGCCATCGGCCGCGTTGGCCGCGTTGGTTGGTGGCCGCAGCCAAAGGATCATCCTCCCTGTGCCGCTCCGCGACCTCCTTCTGCCCGTCTCACAGAAGGAGGCCATGGCCTGCCAGGCACTGTCGCTCCCGAGCATGTAGCGGACCACGCTCGGGAGCGAGAGGTCCGCGCTTTCCAGCGCGGACACCAGATCATGGCGCTGCCGAGACCACCTGGGACACTGCTCCAGGGTGTGCTGAGCAGTGTCCTCGGCCGCGCCACAACACGCGGACTCCGTACCGCGGCTGCGCCAGGTCCTCCCCCCACCTCCGCATCATCTCCTCATGCCCTCGCTGGCGATACCGCCCCACCTCAACCGACGTGGGGCGCTCGCCGAGGCTCCTCCTCTCGGCGACAAATACGTACACCTCGGCGAGCACCTCCGCCGCCAACTCCCAGGGCGGGTCGCCAGCAAGGGCGGTCGCGGCCGTCCACGCCACCGTCTGGTACCCCCTTATCACCCTCTGCGCTATGACCCGCTGCGCTCTGCGCAGCTGAGCCCTATTCCGAGCGCAGAGGGCGTCCGCCCATATGGGGGCACCGTACGTGGCCATACTCCGGCAGATGCCGGAGTACAGCCGTCTGCACGCGGCGCTGGGCCCGCCCACATTGGGCAGGAGGCGACCCAGCGCCGCCGCAGCCCTAGTAGCTGCAGTTCTCTGCTGAGATGTCACTCCTGCATATGAAACAGCATGTTGCTGTTGCGGAGTGAGAGTGAAATGGCCGGGCTGCATGTTATTATGATTCTCGTTGCTAACAATACGCCGGTACGAGGTTTCTTGTGAGGCGTAGGAGGAACCTTGCGCGGGGAAAATGACGGCGGATTGATAATCGTCGTCTAAATTGATGTCAGCTAGGTCTTCGTTAGACTCAGCGGGCGTCGGGCGTGTGGCTTGTGTACTATGCGGAGTACTTTGCCTCAAGGGCGCTAATGGGGCAGTAGATAGCGTAAAACTATCTTGAGAAGGTTCTGAGTTTGCCCTCTGTCGGGGTTTCTTATTGTCTTGGGCCAAGCTATCATCTGGAGATGATGAGGAAATGTTGCAGCGCTTAGGCATGCGTTGGGCAGAGGTAGATGAAGCATTACCTAACGTTTCGATTTTCTCCAAAACGGCGGCTATAAGTTTGTCATCACCCGAGTGTGACGACGACGAAGATGCCGAATGGTGTACCGTAGCGACACCTAGTTCGGATGGTGGAACTATCCGCGCCTGCCCTGTTTGTAAATTACGGGCGACAATGGTTTTCCCGCCGAATGGAGCGGCAGGCTTCCTCCCCTTGCGGGGGGCAAGAGGTGACATCCCTACTGTGGGTATCTTACGAAGCGGTGGAGATGGACTGGCCGGCGGCGATGGATTTCCCTTGCGGTCAGCCATGCCGTTGAAATTGGCGGGCTGGGCCCGCTTATGTGCGCTGGACTATTTTGTCCAATACTATCGGAATAGCTAAACAAAATAACGCTAAGCAAGCTCAGTTTTCTGTGCAGGCTGTGGTTTCAACATGTGAAATCACAGTCTGTACCAACGAAATGCACTTACCTCTTCCCGACGAAGCGGTCTGAGGTGTACAACAAAACCCGGCCCGGCTGAAACGGGCCCGGGGGACAGTAAGGCACCCGATATCCCGAATGAATCTCGGGCGCGGACGAAGACAAATATAAATACAAACGAGGTTGGCAAGACCGTGAGGGGGACGGAACAAAAAGACAGAGACAAATATATGGACTTAATTGCCGTTTTTCACAAGAAAAACGACAATTAGTTCCCGTCACGTACCCTTGTGCGCCACACAGGGGCACGGACGAACACAACACATTACAAAACACAACAAAACAACGACACGAATATAAAAACAATCTACTGACTGTCCGTCCGAACGCCCGAGCGCACCGTGCAGGAAGCCGAAGTTTCCCGACCGACGCGCCCGAAGTCACCCGAGCGGACAATCAGCAGGAGCGGTACTGCGGAAGCAGCCCTTGCTCTGAGCGTGTGGCACTCCGGCCTAACAAGACGCGCCAACTGCACTGCACAGGAGGTACACTCTAGCACGGCGCAGTCGACGCGAACGGATAGGTCAAGAGGATTGTGTGGATGGGAGTTGCTGCGGACAGCGGGAGTGGACAGCTGCGCTTTCCGCGATCCCAGAGCAGTGCTCGATGGGAACGGTACCGGCGTTTAACTGCTATCCTTTGCACGAGTGACTGAGTTTCTTCGTCACCGATGCCCAAGAGCGTCGCATTCAAATAGTTCAGCAAGCTCGCCGTGGGAAAGGCTAAAAAAAAAAATTAAAGCCAAAGTCGCCCAGACCTGGAGGCATTACCTGAACGTGCTTGCTTTATTTTTATCAAAAATGGTTTTACGTTGTACTATTTTTCCATACATTCGACTCTTTTCCATATAAACTCATAAAACTTTTGCTAAAAGTCATTGCTAGACCTATGGGTCAGTTAAGTTTTTACATATGAAATGTTTTAATTATAAACTTACAACTATGATCATAGGTACATCTATTCACTATTGAGCTGTTGCCGCCATTAATCAAACGTTTATAACTTTATTATATACTTGGCTTGCAACAGCTCGTACCTATATACTAATGTAGAATGCAAAACATGTAAAACTTATCTCTAACAAACTAAGTACATATGTAAAAACTGTGTAAAACCTATTCTATTTATTTATATAAACAACTTATAACGAAACAACTATAACCATTAACTATTAAAATGTGCCTTACTATACTACGTGCGACGGTTATTTATTTATTTACATATAGTTGTCGCGAACAGTAAGTATATAATGTACTGTGAACATGTGAGAAAGATACAGCAGAGTTAAATAAATTCATCTGAAATGAACTGTAAGTATATAATGTAGTACTAGTAGAATGTGTAGAGTGCATAAAGTCAAATGTTTAATTTTGTTAGTCTTCATTTATTGTTAGGCTATTATTTGTAAAGCACAGTGTACAGTTCAGGAACCGTGTCCATATGCGACGTACAGTTACATTTTCCGTTCCTACAGGATCAATTGGACATGCCATAGTAGCTATTTGGTATGGGTTTGTGTAATTTATTTCATAACTATTTTCATGGTGGGCGGATTTAAATTGAAAGGACAATAATGTCCTTAGTGGGCGGTATGTATAAGTTTAGATTCAATTATGGCAATGGCTGCGTTACATCATTTATGTATAGGGCTTGGAAATTAATAAATTTTTATCGGTTCGATACACACTGGGTGTTTCATTTTAAACTACCAGAGGGAGCCATCTCCCATAGTTCAGTATTGAATCGTTCAAAGTTCATCTGAAATGAACTGCAAGCATATAATGTACTGTGAACATGTGATAAAGATAGAGCAGAGGTAAATAAGTCCATCTGAAATTAACTGCAAGTATATAATATACTGTGAACATGTGAGAAAGATAGAGCAGAGTTAAATAAATTCATCTGAAATGAACTGTAAGTATATAATGTACTGTGAACATGTGAGTAAGATAGAGTAGAGTTAAATAAGTTCATCTGAAATGAACTGCAAGTATATAATATACTGTGAACATGTGAGAAAGATAGAGCAGAGTTAAATAAATTCATCTGAAATAAACTGTAAGTATATAATGTACTGTGAAATGTGAGTAAGATAGAGCAGAGTTAAATAAGTTCATCCAAAATTAACAGTAAGCATATAATGTACTTTTCCAGGATGTTTGACAACCACTCGACCAAGCAACCAACGACTGAGAGGTAGTTCATCTTCCTTTATAAGAACTACATCACCGATTTCAGGTTCCGGGTTTTGGTACGATGACCTATATCGATGAAGAAATTTAGTCAAATATTCTTGAGACCAGCGTCTCCAGAAGTTTTGAGTCAGTTTTGTGAGAAATGTGAGAAAGATAGAGCAGAGTTAAATAAATTCATCTGAAATGAACTGTAAGTATATAATGTATTGTGAACATGCGATAAAGATAGAGCAGAGTTAAATAAGTCCATCTGAAATGACCTGCAAGTATATAATATACTGTGAACATATGAAAAAGATAGAGCAGAGTTAGATAAATTCATCTGAAATGAACTGTAAGTATATAATGTGCTGTGAACATGTGAGAAAGATAGAGCAGAGTTAAATAAATTCATCTGAAATTCAACTCTTGCGGTGTGCGGTCGTGCATTATCATGCATTAACTGAAATAAGGGATCGATTTGCACTTGTAGAGGAATGATGACGTCTGATACAATCGTCTCAGCATAAATTTGAGCGTTGAGGTTGCCTCTGATCCAAATCAACTCAGTTCTTCCGCCGATCCAAATACCCGCCCATACCATGATGGTTCCACCACTATAAGGATGGACTTCCTGGCAGGATTTTAATCGCTGTTGGCGTCCAGGGGTTCTCCAGTGTCGTATACGTCTTGTATCCGGTCTCATACCAAAACGAGACTCATCAGAAAAGCACACGAAACGCCATTGTTCTTCTGCCCAATTTCTGTGTTCAAGAGCCCATTGATATCGAATCCTACGATTGTGTATTGCTATAGGTGGTACCCTTAGCGGTCTTCGGGAATGAAGGTTCACTTCATGCAAGCGGTTTCTGACTGTTTGGTCGCTAATTAAGTTCCCTGAAGAGTGATGAAGCGTCACGGCTAACATCATGGCGGTTATTGTTGGAGCTCTTCGAGTTGTGATTTGAATGTATCGGTCTTGTCTCCGTGTGGTGCAGCGATACCGTCCTCCATGGCGCTCAGCCACGGTACCAGTGCTTCGGTAACGTGTCCAAAGTCGACTGATAACACTCTGACTTGTATTCAGAGCTAAAGCCACAGTACGTTGCCGGGAACCAGCTTCTATCATCGTTAGTGTTCGCGGTAGAAACACGGATTATTAATTGTTTAAGTTACCCAATAAAATTTTAAAGAAAACTGTTATTTCAGTCTTTTTTTCGAACTTTAATGTTAGTGGTTCAAATGTCAAAAATCCCTTTATTATGAAAATGGCAAATTTCTTTATTAATGCAAAGGTGACTTGGTTTATCGTTACTGTAGACAAACGAAAACACTTTATTTGATGAATCCTTAAAGAAAATTTTAATTAATATCAATCAGGAGAAAAGTTATTGCAAAAATATATGTTGATCCCTAGACACTTTTGATGTGTGTATTTGTAAAGATTGACTTGTATATTTTGTGTTGTATTCGACAGAAATAAACTTTAAGCACTTATGCGTACTATGTAGTAGGTACTTAGTGAGGAAATTATTAATTCATGCTCACGTTAATTTTAAATCATTTGCTAGTTAATATCCAGCACAAGTTTGACTTCTGTTACTTGGTGCAACATATTTCGATTATCGAAGTATTCCAGCAATAACACATTCTGTAACTTTACTTACATAGTTCAGACTTAGTAAGTAAGCGAGTAGCAGTAGTAGTGAACGTCGGTAATCTTCTTTCGAAGTGCACCTTTCACTGCGGTTGTCTATCTTTTAACTGTTTGCTCAGTAGTCTTTTCAACGTAGAGTCAGTCGAATGAGAGCCTATATCGAGACGACAATTTGATCGTTTGAGATAGGAATGTTTGCGAGAGTGTCGCAGTGTTGGAGCACATACAAGTTGCTCTGAGTTCCCATGTAGTGTAGAGTCCCAGTCCCAGTGCAGACGGTGCAGTGCAGCGCGCGCGCGGAGAGGTGTGAAGTGAGCGGCGGGCCGGCGGCGGCCACGCGCACGGCCCGCCGCTTCAGTCCCGGCCTGCGCCCGCGCCGCGCGCCCGTCTGCGCTGCCCGCCTCCCGCCATCGCTTCATATCGCGTACAGTGTAGTGTCTTGTGGTAGTGTACCTCGGAGCGCTCGTCCTCTGTGCTCGGTCCGCAGCACGGGCTGGGCCCCTCCTCCAAACGCTCGGGAGAGTCACGAGCGACACCGCTGACGGCTCGGAGCCGCAGCAGGCGTCGCCCGAGTTCATTGTCAGATTATCCCGATATAAAACTGGTAAGTATTCACGCCGAGAACCACTTTCTTTATTGTTTTTGGGTTCGCGTCACCCCACGCCCCCCACGCCCCCGCGCCCGAGCGCCGGTGCAGGCGCAGGAACACGTCACACGGACAGGACGCGCCGCGGGGCGCGCTCCTCTCCGCGACCCGAATACGAACCTCTATAAAATCATAATTGAGTAAGCTAGTGTAACATTGTCTACATATTATTATGAACGCTGATGATGAATCGTTTTAGATTCATAATTTAATTTTTTTTTATCGTCGCGTATGCACTTACGTTTATTTCGTGCGAACTGCCTCCTTCAGTGCTCCTCTAGACGCTATAGAATGTTAATCAGAGGCCGTATCTATCCACGGTGCGGTTAGTGTTGTCGAGAGAGCGTCCCGGCGCCGCCGCCGCGCCGGAGTCCTCCGCGGCGCCGCTGATAAGATTACAGTGTACATATCGCGTACAGAAATGCTTCCATTCCGCAGCGCGTGCGGCGTGTCACGACGACGCGGGGGTGCAGCGCGCTGCCGGCTCACACATTCTATGATTAACAAATACTCGTACATAATAAAATACCAGCCTATAAATAATAAATCAATTCACGTTTTTACATAGGTCGATGATAGGTGATAAACGAGCATACGACCCGCCTCATGTCGAGCAATTATCAAAGTCAGTCGATACTCTTTGTGAGAGTCTGGTGGATAAAGGAGCAGCCTGTCGACCGGTCTGGGTTCCAATCCTGGTGTAGCGTGTACTATTAAATTGGTGTTTTCAGATTGATTTGCATAAGTATTAGACAATATCACTCGCTCGGCCGTGAAGGAAAACATCGCGAGGAAACCCGCGAGTTCAACAAATTATATTTCGAAAGACGTGACCTGACCTTACAAATGTCTATTTTCCCTGGTTTATAAGGTGTGCCGAGTGCTCGCTCCGTGTTAATATCAGTAGGTATCTTCGATAAATTGTCGGGGAAGGTGGCGGTCCTCGCCGATCCTAGGGCGCTGGGAGCGGGATGACGCTAGGTACAAGAATAAAAAGCGACACTCCTCGTGTTGATAACACAGGCTAACGTTACAGCTTCCCATCAGGCGGATCACACTGCCGCACACAAACCAGTTATTTCCTTCATGCTAATGACGAGAGTACAGTCACGCGGAGAATAAGATTGCAGTTACTAAATCTAACTAGAAATCTGTTGCAAACTCCAAACAGTGTAGTGACGAGCCCTACTTGTCAGCTGCTGTTGACGTTTGAGGACTTCTTGCTCCACCTCCGCCCGCCAGCACCGCCAGCACCGCCGCGGCCAATTACAATTTCTTATTTATTCACTTCGGTTATTCATCATCATTTATTTCTGGATTGATATCTTCTTCGGACCGAGTAATGAAATGATACAAATTATTTCATCGCTCGGTCCGAACTTCCGAAGTTACTCGGATACGAGTCGTATCCGACGCGTCCACCACTTGAACGGTCGTCGTCGGCCCGGGCTAGCCTCGGAGCTCGTCGACGACCCGGGCTAGCCTCGGAGCTCGTCGACGACCCGGGCTAGCCTCGGAGCTCGTCGACGACCCGGGTTAGCCTCGGAGCTCGTCGACGGCCCGGGCTAGCCTCGGAGCTCGTCGACGACCCGGGCTAGCCTCGGAGCTCGTCGACGACCCGGGCTAGCCTCGGAGCTCGTCGACGACCCGGGCTAGCCTCGGAGCTCGTCGACGACCCGGGCTAGCCTCGGAGCTCGTCGACGACCCGGGTCGTCGACGACCCGGGCTAGCCTCGGAGCTCGTCGACGACCCGGGTCGTCGACGACCCGGGCTAGCCTCGGAGCTCGTCGACGACCCGGGTTAGCCTCGGAGCTCGTCGACGACCCGGGCTAGCCTCGGAGCTCGTCGACGACCCGGGTTAGCCTCGGAGCTCGGCGACGACCCGGGCTAGCCTCGGAGCTCGTCGACGACCCGGGTTAGCCTCGGAGCTCGTCGACGACCCGGGCTAGCCTCGGAGCTCGTCGAAGGCCCTTCCCGTCGCCCTATTTCTGTAGCTTCCTTCGTAAATACTCGAGTCATTAATCCAAATATCATTTTGAAAGAATAGCTAACACGACCGGCGGCTTCCACGTGACCTTACAATATTCAAAAGTGTAACTCGGACACGACTCAATCTTACGGACAAGTGATCATTCTAATATCCCGTAATAATTCTATGTCAAAGAATCTGTTGTAAATGTATCGGGCGGCGGGCGGCGGGCGGCGGTGGGCCGCGCTGTGAGTGCGTGCCGCCGGGCCGCGGCCGCCGCGAGCTCGAGCCACGTCTCGCGTGCGGCGTGCCGCCTGCCGCCGCGCCCGCACTCGAGGGGAGCCCCTGCGACCTTCGCCCACCGCTCGCACCACACTTATTCATATATTTACAAATGAAGGAATTCGCATCCGAGCACATATTTGTTTAAGATCGTTGTCGCCACGACACTCAACGGGCGGCCGCGCCGATGGCGTCGGAAACCAACTACTTTTGTATACTTATGGTGATTTCTGTTTCGTATAATAATGCGCATGGGCAGCAGGGTGCAAGGGGGTGCACTTGCGACCCCCTGGCAGAAAGAAAAATAAACAGAAAAGATTAAGAGTTTGCTTAGTTAATGTTAGAACAAAAAATAAAGCGTCTAGGTTGTTGTTCAGATTTGTCAATCACCTTGTCAATAAATTTAATGTCCCATTTTACACTTTTCCTGTGAACAGTGAGCTGACCCAGGCTGCAGCTGAGCACGCCTAGTCTTGCGTCTTCATCGACTTAACACGGCGTAACGTGCTCAATGTAAGTTCAATGCTGCATGTTGATGCTGGAATAGTTGAACTAATTTTGATCGCCGTACATACCGCTGGGTAAAGCCGTACATACCGCTGGGTAAAACCGTACATACCGCTGGGTAAAGCGAGGTAGCCTTACTATCATTTTTGCGAATTCAACGACGGATTAATTTAAAGACGCATTATTTGCTTCTTTTTAAACATCTCGTACCACGCAGAAGCCTCGCCAATAAAATTACATAGAATAATTCCGCAAAGGTTATCCTTTGCTATACATAAAAATGAAAATTTGTCTATTTTTCTTACATTTTCTGGGTAGAGGTAGAGTTGTATAAGAGAAAATGCTTTTTTGTGCGTAGAAGAAAATCGATTTCTTAGTGAAGTAATAATAGAGTCAAATATGGGATGAAAATAAATTTGCTAAAAACTTCTACATTTTCAGATGGTTGATTTGATCAGTAAGCCTGCCTTACCGCTACACGAGGACGCCTAAATTCAACGTCCAGTTTTACGCATTTTTTTTTGCTTTTTCGAAAATGATCGCAAACTCCCTCAAGGCATTACCGCGATGACTCGTTTATAAAAATAACTTCAAAAAATATTTTTTTTTATAAATGAGTGATTTTTACAAATTTCACCTGCCCGCAGTACACCGCTGATCGGCAAGTGAGGTCCTGGTACAAGTGGAGTACAGCACAGTTTTTATCGCTGTAGTAAATGGTAGTAGATCAACTTATAGACATAATATAATATTTATTCAAAAACACGTAATGTTACGATATGTTTATTTTACAAAACCTTAGATATATTATTTACAAACATTTGGTGTTATATATTATTTGTGCATATTAGATTTGCACTTGTTACAGAACTTACAAAGGCCTGCTGTAACTAGGACGCAAGATATTCCCAATATGCAAACAAATGTTTGTCGCGTGTGGGAATCGAACCCACGAGCGTCGGTGTCAAAGTAACGCAACAGAGCGTTTCACCATTACGCCGCTGAGCTTGTCGAGAACGTGTAATTAGGCCGATAAATAGGATAATACGTATTTATTTTTTAGCAATCTACACATAATTCACTAGCTCATTCAGATTCAGAAGAAGATTATCATATAATAGAACCGGAAAACAAAGTAAAAGTTCAGAGGAAGTGAAAATAGAGTTATAGATGTCGTGTATTTATTTGAACAGTTCCGCTTCGAACCCATTCCGCTGACTCATAGAACCACACGTGCGGGCTTGCGATGTCATAGTTCCACGGTTGAGGAGATCTCTTCGCGTACCAAAAAGTTCGGCAACTCCTATCTTTGTCGTACCATTAAAAAGTGGAACGCCTTGCCTGCACATGTGTTCCCTCCTTCCTACAATATGGGATCCTTCAAACGAAGCGTGAAGAAGCATTTTGCGGGTCAGCATGGCAGCGTCAACTGACAGGATACGGGATGTAGTATATTGTCAGTTGCAGTTGCGATTTGGGCTCCTCTTTCGCTTACCATCAGGCAAAGAGGGGCCACTATGCTGAACTACTATAAAAAAAAAAAAAAAACTTCCTATTTTTCAAACTTCGTATCGGTCATTCAATCTTATCCATAGTAATGTGTTCGTGGTACGCTGGCACTGCCGAGTCAGTCACAGATTCAATCACAGTGCCAGCGTCCTGGACATAATCATACATTTCTCTACAATATTCACTCCACCGTTCTAACATTTCCTGAGTGTTAGCAAGAATGCCACCAGCTTTACATTTTACGAGGGTCATTTGAAAAGTTCTTAGCCTAACATGGTTAAAGTCATTGGTTTTTTTTATAACTTACTCATTTTGTAGTTACATTATTTAGCAACAAGTATGCACAGTTTAGTTTATTCACAGTAACTCATTGTTCGTTTACACGTGATACCGTAAGTCAAGTCAGAGCTATTTTTGAAAATTGATAAAATTGAACATCGTGCAGTGATAAAATACCTGAATTTGAAAGGTTTAACTGCAAAAGCTATACATGAAGACATGTCTGCTACTTTGGGTGAGTCCGCTCCTTCGTATGCGACTGTTAAAAACTGGGTGGCAGAGTTTAAACGTGGTCGTGAGACCATTCAAGATGAGCCCCGTAGTGGCCGGCCTTCGACTGCTTCCACTGATCAAAACAAAGAACAAATCTGTGATTTAATTTTATCTGATCGAAGATTGACTATCGAGGAGATAGCTAAGACTGTAGGCATCTTATCTGGGCGAACACATCATATAATTACTAATGAACTTGGATTCTCTAAGGTGTCTGCGCGGTGGGTACCGCGACTGCTTTCAGTGGAACAAAAACGCAACCGACTTACAACTTCTCGCGACTGTTTAGAGTTATATGAAGCTGACCCAATAGAATTTGTTGAAAGATTTATAACCATGGATGAAACCTGGGTTCACCACAATACATCCGAGACAAAAGAACAGTCGAAACAATGGAAAAGAGCAGGATCGCCCACCCCAAAGAAGGCAAATGTGGTTTTATCGGCGGGCAAAGTCATGGCATCCGTTTTTTGGGATGCAAAGAGTATAATTCTCGTGGATTATTTAAAAAAGGGTGAAACAATAAACTGCGATTACTATTGCAACCTGTTGCGTCGTTTGAGAGAAGAAATCAAAGAAAAACGTCCAGGTTTATTGAGAAGAAAAGTCTTGTTTCAACAGGACAATGCGCGCGTTCACACCTCTGTGCAATCCATGGCAGAAATCCATCAATGTGGCTTCGAATTGTTTCCATGAGGTATATGGGGGATGACCCCCATATTCACCGGATTTAGCACCGTCCGACTTTTATCTGTTCCTAAAGCTGAAAAAATTTTTAGGTGGTAAACATTTTTTTACAAATGAAGAGGTCATAGCCGCCGTGGACGCTTATTTTGAGGAGTTAGACGAAGATTTTTTTAAAACGGGTATCGAAGCCTTACCGGGTCGATGGAAAAAGTGTTTTGAGCTCAGAGGAGAGTATGTTGAAAAATAAAAATAAACTCAAAATCGTGTGGTTTCATTAAGTATGTTAGGCTAAGAACTTTTCAAATGACCCTCTTGTCCATTCTAGATGCTGACCAACTACTCGAGACGTCTTTACCATTCTCCAGAAGAGTTTGGTATTAGCCTCGAAGTTCTTCGTCAGCCTCTCTTCCTCATTCATAAAGTCGTTTTTCACACTTCTCTTTCACTAAAACCTTGGTTTCATTCTTGCATCGACGGTATATTTCTTTCTTCTTCTCTTTCATACCATCACTCTGATGCAAAGATGATACGTAATCCAGCCACGCTTTCCTCTTTTTTTCCACGGAGGATTGAACCTCCGCAACCCACTAGGCATCTCCTCTCAGCGTTCTACGTCTCTTTGCGCATCCACATGCCTCTTTCGCACTGTCCACCATACTTTCTTTTAGAACTTTCCAACATTCGTCTACATCTGAGTCGGAAAGACTCGCGTTCGCAAGTCTTTCACTGACTAGACGTACATACGTACTCCTCACACTTTCATCTTACAATTTTTCACTTCGTATTCTTTCATGATCTCCGAAAGAAATACGCACTCGCCAGTGCCTCCACTTCTTGAAAAGGTCCATAAATCGACTTATCACCAGATAGTGGTCCGTTTCAAGAGTGGGACCTCTAAAGGCTTTTGTATCCATTAACGACTTTCGGAGACGTCCATCTATCAAAATCAAATGAATCATTTTGTCTCCATGTGTACGTGTGAATATCCTAGTGATGGAAGAACGTGTTCGGCACAAGGAGATTTCGTTCCAAACTTTTAGACGTACTAAAAGTAACTTACCAGCATCGTTCACTCTCTTATCTCCGTATGGACCAAGCGCAATCTCATAACTTCTGCGCTTGGTCCCAACCCATCCATTTAAATCTCCACACATAATTATCCGTTCATTCGCATCAACCAAATCCAGAACACCCCTTACGTTCTCCAAAAACTTCTCGAGCTTCTGGGGACTAGTAGAGCTTACAGGAGCATAATGCTGCAACTAAAAAGACTTGCTTAAATCCCAGTTTTATTTTAACCCAGCGAAGTCTTGGGCCTACTAGATCGTAATCTTTAACAAAAAGATGGAAGCACGGCACCTATTCCAGCACTGGCATGATCGTCCTGGTTCACCGGATCACAGGGCCATCATGCCACCGGGCAGATCTTCGGTGTCGCTTCCCGTTCGCTTGATCTCTGACACACACAAAGCATCCAGTCATCTCTCGTTCATTATATCTATCAACTCATTCATCTTATCTTGTAATCCACCTCTCACATTCCATGTGCATATACGACACTCAGCTCTCCTCGTCCCGCCGGGTTGAGCGTTGCGTGGTGGGTGGCGGCCCCACTGCCGCATGCAATTGATCTCGCATCGAGGAGGGCGGATCGGTGCGCGTCGCCTACGGGGGACGCCCTAATCCGCGCGCCAGTTCGGTTTCCATCCACTCGGTCGCGGCGTGCACGCCTGCCACGCCACGTCTGATTCTCCTAAATGCATATACAGCGAGCTGAACTTACCGGCAAGTTTATTTATGTGGGCATGTTGTAATTTGGAGTCTACTGTAATTTCACGAAACCCAGTATTATTGCAGAACTTCTGTATTGGCAGGTCACATATTGAAGGACTAAGCTCAGACATTCATTCTCAAATTCCACGCTGAAATGTATATTTCAGCGACCGTGGTGCCATAAATTGAATGACAGACATGGCATGTCAAGCAAACCCGCCTTTTCGTATACGTAGCTTTATTTTTAGTAGCAGTAGTTAGTAGCAGAGGTGGCTTCTCGCGAGTAATGCTCGATGTATTAAATCGTTCGAGCACTTTTCGAGACATTCAAAATGTGTTTATTTATTGAATTGATCGTTAAGATATACAAGTTACAATGGGGAGGTGTACTTTCCGACAGTGAGCGCACACAGCCGGTGTTCAGAGTGCGATACACTAATTGATAATACTCGTAGATGTATTATTATATTTTTGGTCGCTGATTGTACAGTCGGCCGCCGCGGCGCTGTCATATCTGCGTTAAACCGAACCATTACGCGATTTAATCTTTTCGGTGGAGGTATATTAATAAATCTTAAGAGAGGTAGGGCGCATCTGGGGAAGTACCTCCACCTCACAGCAAACTGCAGCCAAATAACAACTCCCTAGAGGGTTGTTGTATTTCTGCGTGTGAGTGAGGTCACCAGTAAGCTCCCAAGGAGTTGCCGTGTGAGCAGCGGAGGAGGCATCGCCCGAGTGATACTTAATATATCGCAAGCGTTAATAGGCTACGGTACCCGCTTTACTTCTTTAGGTGGGCCGTAAGCTTGTATACCTCCCGTCGTAGTATAAAAAAAAATATATAAAGTTATACAATATTATTATTGATGAGCCTTTCGATAAGTTATTCTAGTTGTGGGCGTGTGATCTACTTCGATGTCAAATTGAAAGGTTCGAAGTGGTCCGGGGTCGCGCGTGGTCTCGACGAGGAGACGCGATCATTAGAAATACTGCAAATTGTCGACGTAGTATTGAACTAATGTCGTTTTATTAATTATTGTCTCACTTCTCGCCGAAGTGACAAAAAACTAGAAAAAAAAGCCATTCGGTCGGATCCCGGAAGTAGACCGTCCACAAGGCCACGGCGCCGGCGAGGCCGCGCACCGCTCGCTGGAGAGACGGCGACCGCGCGGGCCCCCGGGGGACCTCCGCGGCGGCACACCGTTCGAATATCACACCGGTATAGCTCCGTGAGGCCGCCGGGAGGCTCCCCGGAGCCCCGTCACGCACGAGTCAGTGCCCGCTCGGAGGTGTTATCTAATAGAGTTCTAAATCACCGTATTCAATAAACGGCGCATTCATCAAGGTGTCCGAACAGAGTGGCCGGCGACCGCCAGCGAGCTCATTTACATAAAAGCTTAATGGACGTGTTCGAGTGTGTCGAAGTAAAAAATATGAAAGAGGCGTTCACAGAGAGACGGCCGCCGGCTGCCGGCGCCCGGCGCGGGCTCGGCGCGGGCTCGGCGATGACGGCATCCAAAATACCCCACAAAACAGAACATTTCAAGTAGCCGCTAGTACTTACTTCGACGAGTTTTGTACAGCATCTCGTAGGAGGGAGCTAGCATCGCTCCGGGACGGTGAACAACTCACCACCGCCCGTGGCTCCATCGACCTCGCGGTCATTTGAGGCGGATATCGCGGGAGATGCGCACGGCACATGCTGCTCTGGGGCTCTCTTCGTGCCGAATTCTTCACTCCCTACAAATTATTTACTTCTCTACACAAGGTATATATTGCCTTTCTCCCTTTTCCGGGACGGTGGACAGTAAAGTGTGGATGGTACCGAGGGTACAATGTTACGGCAGATATTCATCGTCACCAACGTCCGATAAATGATCTGTATTCATTTTGGACGCGCACAGTTATTAATTACATTGCTCGCCGACAATTTAATAAATACTCGACATTGATAACTTTCTCACGACGATCGCCGGAGCAGCAGGCACAGTACCCACGGCGCGGTCTAGGACTTCACCGCCTGAGTTGGATCTATCGTTGTGCAAGCGTCGTGACCGGCCCGCGGCCGCCGATCTCTTCGTATCTGCGGTATATTGTTTTGTATTAACGGCGACAATGTCACGATCTCGCTTTCGTCGTAGCGATTAAATAGTTAAGAAAACAATTAGCGTGTAACGTCATAACCGACAGCAGCGTCGGAAGTTTCAGGCCAGCCGGTCTCGGGTCGTTCTCGGAGCGTCCGTCGCCGCGGCCGGCGAGCGGACTCGCGGCCGCCGCACGGCTCGCTCGGAGGAGTGCTCGGCGAGGCTCCGACGATCACTGTAAAGGTCATTATTGTAAGTTCATTTAACCCGGCGCGGCGCGGCCGACACGAGCGCGCCGCCCGCCGCCCGCCGCACGCCGCACGGTCTCTTTCTCGGCGAGTCGAGGCGTTCCTTGCCGGGCACAGAGTGTTGTTTTCATTTTGTTTGGGCGCGGCACTCGTCCTCGTGATGACCAGACGATCGCATCGTCTGGCGGCCACCAGAGCAGAGGAAAGATCTGTCTCTCTCGAATCTTAAACTCGCTTAGAAATCTTCACACTAATTGAAAATACGAGTAGCTTGTGTGTATACGAGTATTTGTATGTCTCTATGTTCCCTCATAACTGCTAAACCGATTGTGATGAATGATATGTCGTTAGATTCGCCTTCGCGAGTGTCACTGGGCATATTATAATTATTACAAAAAATTGGTTATCTGTAAAGTAGGTTTACGGACGATAATTTTACGTGATAACGGTATAAGAAAACATTCAATAGTTGACAAAACAGTTCACGTGTAGGTTGTGTGCTGCCGCTGTCTCTCTTCTACTCGGACGCATCGGCCGATGGAGTGGAAGAGAGATAGATGCGTCACAAGCCGAACGCTTACGCCGATCGTGCCTCTCTATCGCTTGTTCCGCGCTCTCGCTTGCACGCTCGGCTCTGGCGGAACGTGACACTTTTTCGTACGTGCAGCCGGCGTGATTCGATTTACAAGACGTTACACGTCAAAAACGGTGAATTTGTGGCGCCGAAACGTTTGTTTTGAAAAATATAAATTCTCCCATTCCCCCTATCGAGTGGAGTATCAAAATATGAAGGGTTTAGAAAGGGCACCTCAAAAATATATACAACTTATATGTTTAAAAGTAATTTTTAATGAGAAATTATAAAAAAATACTCGTGAGAGCGCGTATTGTCTGTGTCACTTTAAGTTGACAGATAATTCAAGAACACGTGTGTTTACTAGTACTGCAGACCAGAACTTAGATGTGAACGTTAACCGGAGCCATTCAAACTATAATTGACTGATATGTGAGCAGTCATCACTATGAAACGCGAAAGCATTGAGGAATTTACAGAATGGTACGGTACTCACAGCTCGGATTACGGAATCAGGAGAAGAGGATCAGGTTTTGATGCGTATGAATGCTATCCGGAATTACATTATTATTTCCTGTTATTTATATACATACCGTTTAAACATGAGGCAGAACTTGAAAGAATCCTGTCCACCATTAAAATTGGTGAAGGATTGTCGCTGTTGCGAAGTAACATTACCATTAACCGAGATGTTGACAACGGCGCTGTGGGGGCTGCAAGAAAACTTGGATGGCCTATATTGTGTCAGTTCACAACCGGAGAGTTACTAAGTGCAGTATTTATATAATTTGGGATCTTTCACCGGAGGGAGATTTTGTACAAAAGTCATCTGCGTGGGTAACTCTATCTCACCTATTTCTACCGCCAAGCAACTATATTTATATAGCTGTGTTCCGGTTTGAAGGGTGAGATATGGCAGAGGAATTACTGGGTGACATCCCCGTGGTGTTGCGAGCGTTGACCGCTTACCATCTGATACGGGCTGCATGCTTGTTTGCTAATCTAGTTGTACAAAAAAAATTGATGATGCTACTAAATAATAATCCAAGTATTGAAGTAAGAATTCAGCCGGCGACTGTTAAATTTGCTGCTTTAAGAGATAAAGAAAAGGTAAAAAAATACATAAACAACAAGGTACAACATAGAAAACACGAAGGCCAAGCACACGTCGCGTTAAGTAGAATCAAGGTGCCAGAAGACTTGGCCATTTGTGCATGTATGTATGTATGTATGTATATCTTCACGCCAAGTCCCTTGCGGGGTAGGCAGAGAGAACCAAGCGCCATAAGACGCGGTCCTTGCATACTTCACTCGCTTCTGTGACATTCATAGCTCTTTTCATGCACGCTCGCCGGTTCCTGGGGCTTCTGACATCACCTTCTGATAAAACACGACCAATTTGATCATGGTAGGTTAGTCTCGGCCTTCCTCGGCTCCTACATCCTTCGACTTTTGCATTGTATATCTGTTTCGTCATTCTTTCGTCCCGCATTCTTTCTACATGTCCGAACCAACGGAGCATGCACTTTCTTATCTTAACACCGACACTCTCTTTTAGACCAACTCTTTCTCTCACGTCTTTATTACGAACATTTGTGCATGTGATCTAAGAAATTTCTTATACAACTTAAACCACAGATTAAATCACCTGTGAAGCCTTGCATTGCACAAACTAATTTATTATTATATTATATTTGTGAGATGATACTACTTATTTGTTTTACTAACAGGTAATTTCCTGTTACGTTTGAAAATGATTCATGGAGCACCGGGGCGGTACACAGGCAGAACGCAGACAACCCTCGGCTGCGGTGCATTGTTGTAGTACACGTGGTGGGCGGCGCCGGCGGTCTCTGCGAGAGTGCACGCTCCGATCACGAGGACATTGGTACACCTCACCGAAAAGTCAAATGTCACGGTCGTTTCCTCTGACCGTGAACGATCGATCTCGAGTCTCGATTTATCAACATATCAGTAATATGTTGATAAATCGAGACTCGAGATTATCGATTGGCGAATCGAGACTTCTGTGGCAGTGTCGGTCGAACGGGTACTCCATGTGTGTGTTGACAGCCGTATTCTCACTTTGACTCAGAATTGCTGAAGTCAATCACATGTAAAAGATACACTTGGTAAATGATCACCGTGAAAGTCTTAATTGTACGCAACGTCGGCGAACATGAGTACTACATGGTGACCAGTGACAGACAAAATCCTTTCGAAACTTCATTAACATACTACTCTGTGTAAAAAGTATCGGGAATATGTCAATAAAAAGACCCGCGTAAAAGAGGTCGTTCTAATTTTTTTACTGCATGTTGGTAGCACTGTACTGATTTAGCGCGCAAAATTTGAGCGGGATCTGTCATTTAATTTGTTTTAAACTACACTTTTTGTTGGTCATAGTTTTGAGTCCTCGGCGATTTTTACAATGGAAAATATTGTTGAACAAAGAGTGTGCCTTAAATTTTGTGTTTCAAATGATATTTCATGTGGTGAATCACTAAAAATGTTGCGAAATACCTACGGCGAATCGTGTATATCGAAAACAAGGGCTTATGAATGGTATAAGGCTTTTAAAGAAGGCCGAGAAGTAGTAGTAGACTTGCCTCGTTCTGGTAGACCTTCAACCGCTACGACCAGAGAAAACATCGACAGAATCAAGAAGCTAGTGCTCGAAAATCGACGTATGAGTCTGAGAGAGTTGGCTAGTGAGGTGAACATATCTTTTAAGTCCGTCCACAACATTCTCATTGACATTTTAGGCATGAAACGCGTCGCCGCTCGACTAGTTCCAAAAGAGCTCAATTTTGTTCAAAAAGCGCAGCGAAAGCATGTCGCTGAAGACATGGTTTCCCGAGCTTCTACGGATCCGACCTTTATGAAACGTATAATAACTGGCGACGAGACATGGGTTTATGAGTACGACATGCAAACAAGCCAACAGTCTTCAGAATGGCGTCTCGAAAACGAGCCGAAACCCAAAAAACCGCGGCAAAGTCGCTCCAAAATCAAGGTGATGCTGACAGTTTTTTTTGACTACCGTGGTGTGGTTCACTCCGAATTCCTTCCAGAGGGAGAAACAGTGAATAAAGAATATTATTTAGGCGTCATGAAGCGTTTGCGTGAGAGTATCCGCCGAAAACGTCCAGATTTGTGGCAACACAACTCATGGATGCTGCACCATGATAATGCACCATCACACACAGCCATTATAGTGAAAGAGTTTTTAGCGAAAAATTCAACAAAAGTTCTCGACCAAGCACCGTATTCACCTGATATGGCTCCGTCTGACTTTTTTTTATTTCCCAAGTTAAAATTACCACTTCGAGGAAAACGTTTTGAGTCTATAGAAGCCATAAAAGAAAATTCGCTGAATGAGCTAAAGGCCATACCGCAAATAGCCTATGAAAAATGTATGGAAGACTGGGTGAAGCGGTGGAGATGTTGTATTGCAAGCGATGGGGCCTACTTTGAAGGCGATAAAATAAATTTAGATGAATAATTTGTATTTTTTGTTTTATTGACAAATTCCCGATACTTAGTACACAGAATGTACATTTACAGAGCAGTGCGTCCAGTGGGTGCTCTCGGGAACAAATAGTATATTATTAAATTCATTAGCTCGGTACCCGATCACCACGACTATGAGAAGCCTTGCTCGTTTGGACGGTTCCGGCGAGAGAGACCAGCGAGCTGCGCGCGCGCCGGCCGCACCGCCCGCGCCCGCCGACTTCTCTCGGAACTAGTTTGTGTGAAACTTTGCCGAATGCCTTACGGAAGTAAAACTATGTTCTATCTATTAGTACTCAACAGGCATGTAGTCAATACTTCCACGGTGTTAGGTTAGCTGACTGGGTGAATAACAACTCTCGGGGGGTTGTTGTCTCGTGGGGTCCTGACGAGTCGGTGGTTAGCAGCAGAGGTGGCCTCGCGCGAGTTATACTTAATGTACATATTACAAACGTTCATAGGCTACGGTGACCGCTTTACATCAGGTGGGCCGTACGCCTCCAGACGTAGTGTAAAAAAATAAGTCTTTTATTTATATTCCCTCATTTAATATTATTTTCATGACGTAAATATACAGGACTACGTTTACAAACAAACTTCGTACACCAGCCCGCACGTTTCATCTGTTCGACGGCAGCTTCATCAGTGGCGACGAGCGCGCCGCGCGCTCGCACGCGACAGTGTCCGGCGACTCCGACACCCACTTACGTCAAGTCCCATTACAACGGCCGCGGCTCGCGAACGAGGCGCGTCGCCGCGGCCGACGAATTTATTAAATAGATGAATATATTTATAAATCTCTTAATTAAAGAAAAGTTCTCATAAATCACGATTAGCGCTACATAAAGACGCCGACAGGAAATAAGAAACAATTATGATCATTTAAATCAATACGAGACCTCCCGGCGGCGGCCATTTGCATCGCTAATTAAGTCGACCGCTATAAATCGCGTCTCCACGCCGCGAATACCATTATCGATAGATTTTGTACACATTTGAGTGAGCTTAAGACGGCGCTACACGTCGTTTTGTGTTCACTTGTGCCATCTGGCCGCCCGCGCCCGCCCGGCCGGCCGGCCACACCCGCCCGCCCGGCCGGCCGCGTGGAGCGGCAGTCGTCTGTCGGTTACGTATTTCTGTCGAAGCTCAGGTGAAGAGTATTGTTCTGAAACGAGAGCCACCACTGCGGCCGGTCTCTGCTTAACGTCTATGCTCTATCGTATAGTCCAGTATTTTTTAGATTTAAAAATTGCAAAGTAGACTTTTTTTTATACTACGTCGGTATACAAGCATACGGCCCACCTGATGTAAAGCGGGTACCGTAGCCTATTAATGCTAGCGATATATTAAGTATCACTCTCGCGATGCCTCCTCTGCTGCTTATATAGTAACTCCTTGGGAGCTTACTGGTGACCTCATTCACATACAGGAACACAACAACCCTCTAGGGAGTTGTTATTTGGCTGCGGTTTTCTGCGAGGTGGAGGTACTTCCCCAGACGGGCGCATTTGATGTGCCCTACCTCCCTTGAAACATTCAAACCAAGACAAACAAACAGGTTCATGCACACAAATGTTTGCCTTGTGTGAGAATGGAACCCTTTGAAGTATGCGTCGGTGTCAAAGTCGCGCCATTCACGGCTGAGCCACCGAGCTCGTCAAAAAGATCGCCCATTCATCTTTTCAAGTTATGTGTGGTTAAGATTAACATTCAAAACCCAATCATTATTTTTCACTGCGTCTCCCAAAAAACTCTGGTGACTCCCAGTTGTACACGAAGCGAGAGAAGTGTTGGATCTGCTAGAGCATACGCTGTCTCTCCGGGGCCGACGAGAGGAGAGCTGACTCTGCACCCGCACGGGCTTCATCGGCTTGGTCTAGCCCCGAGCCCGACCGACAGGGTCATAGTTTCTAAGAGAGGTAGAGCGCATCAAAGCAGCCCAGCAAAGGAAGTACCTCCACTTCACAGAAAACCGTAACCAAATAACAAACTCCGCGTAGGGTTATTGTGTTTCGGCGTGTGATTGAGGTCACCAGCGAGCTCCTAAAGAGTGGTGTGTTAGCAACAGAGGTGGCATCGCCAGAGTGATACTTAATGTATTACCAGTGTTTATAGGCTACGGTAACCACTTTACATCAGGTGGATCCTGCGCTTGCATGCCTGTACGTTGTAAAAAAAATCGGCCAAGTGCGAGTCGGCCTCGCAGACAAGGGTTCCGTACCACTATCTATAAAAACGACAAAAAACTCACGTTTATTGTATGGGAGCCCCTCTTAAATATTTGTTTTATTTTAATTTAATTATTTATTCTTAAAGTGAATATATAACTAAATATTCTGTGAATATTTCAAGCGTCTATCTGCTGCGGTTATCAATATCGAGCAAAAATGAGCAAACAAATCACGTTTGTTGTATGGGAGCCCCCTTAAATATTTATTTTATTCTATATTTTAGTATTTATTGTTACAGCGGCAACAGAAATACATCATCTGTGAAAATTTCAACTGTCTAACTATCACGGTTCGTGAGATACAGCCTGGTGACAGACGGACGTACGGACAGCGGAGCCTCAGTAATAGGGTTCCGTTTTACCCTTTGGGTACGGAACCCTAAAAATCATGCCATCGGGAAGATCGTCTGTGTCACTCCCCTTCAGCTTGGCCTCTGCAGCACACAAAGCATTCAGGCGTATAGCCTTCATTACATCTGTCAGTTCATGCAATTTGATCTAACCTGTTAACTATCTATCAGTTCATCACGTTGACTTTCAGAACATCCCATGCACTCCATGTGCTGATACGGTATACTACATGAGATACATTTGGTGTTCTACAATTGTGTCGAGATTAAAAAGTTGTCCCGACCCTTTAGCTGCGAGAACCTCGATCACTCATATAAAACTAAACACACAATCGCTATGAAAGTGTAAGTACATTATTGTCTGCAATCAAAGACTTCTATGTGTAGTATACATAGAAGTGTTTGTCTGCAATAGACATAGTGGACATATACGTCGAGTGTCTGTAGTAGGTATATTTATTGTTATCACGTAACGCCGCGGTGGACTGCGGGCTGACATCGCTGACGACGCAGAGACGAAGGCCAGCATTTAACCTAATTTGTAATTTCGTAATTTTAAGTATTAATTATATTAGGAGTTAAAGTATGCCAACTTGTACTGAAAAATTAACACTCAGTTTTTTCTAACTTGTAACATATTTATTTCATCAAAATATTTACCCTCATTATCTATACATTGCTGCCATCTAATCGGAAGTTTATTGATGCCTTTACGATAGAACTCTAGATAGGGGATCTGGATTCGACAAACTGTGTGAAAACATTTTGTACTGCCTCCTGGGAAGAAATTTTTTTACTACAGAAAATTCTCCAAATCACGATACATATGGCAGTCAGTTGGAGCAAGGTCTGGCGAGTACAGACCATGACGTATGGTTTCTAACTGCAGCTCCTGTAGAGCTACAACGGTGTCTCGTGTAGTGTGAGGTGTTGCGTTATCATGGAGCAATAAGATGAAGATCGATTCACGAGTCGGGACTGTTTCACCGCCAGTTTCGCCTCGCATTGTCCGAAGTTCGGCACAGTAAACATTTGCTGTTATTGCTTGAACAGACCTGAGAAAGCTATAATGAATAACGCCATGAAAAGACCATCAAACAGTTACCATTACCTTTTTATTGTTAAGCTTTGCTCTAGGGCAGTGTTACGGCATTTGACCTGGGGTTAGCCATTGCAATTTACGGTTATCGTAAAGAATCCACTTTTCGTCACATGTCACAATTCGATCTAATATTTCTTTATTTCTGTGCCGATTCAACAAGGCATCACAAGTTTCAACACGCGTTTCTTTCTACAGATCAGTTAAATCATGAGGCACTCATTATTCATATTTTTTTATCTTATTGATTTGATGCAAATGAGTCAATATTGTAGATAAGGTAACGTTAAACAATGCCGATAATTCCTCTGTAGTTTGACTCTGATCGGCTTCCACCGTCTTCTTCAATTCAGCGTTATTCAGCTGTGCGGGCGGTCTTCCACGTGGTTCGTTCTTCAAGACGAAGTTTCCATTACGAAAGCGTCGCACGGTGCGTTCATTCATTAGATCCTCTCCAAACGCAGCATTAATATTGCGAGCCGTTTCTGCCTCGTTATATCCGCGTTGGAACTCGTATTCAAAAATTACTTGAATGTTCGTGGTATCCACGTTTCCCATCTAAGCTGAAGAAGAGTGTGAAGAGCAATGCCCGTGCGCCATACAGCTCCCGGCCCAAAAATGGACAATCAGTTATTATAAAAATACTTGTTAGGATTGTTAGTCAATTGTATGCTATCAATAAAAAATGTAACAAAAAGTCCGCCACTTTTTTATTTTTACCAAAATTATCTACTCGTACATAATATATCGAACCATTCCACAAGGCGACTAAGGGATAAAGTCATCAGTAATGCCTTTCTGATTCACCTGGTCAATGTGAGGAGAGTATGCTAGAAACCTTAGGCTTTTAGTAGCTCAGAGAGGGTCATACTCCACGAAAAAAGCAACCACAACCTGATGTAGACATTATTTTCCAGTTTTTAGGTATGTACTTAAATAAATAAAAACAGACATTAATTGTCATCATTTATTTCATTATAATGACATATAATGACAATGACATTATGAAATAAAACTATTTAAATAAAAACTGGCACCGAGTTCATTTTAGTCGACGCTTATTAACAGAGTGGCTCATAAAGGTTCGATTTCGATGAAGCCGTTCATTGTTTTATTAAATAACTTCGGTGAAAGCATAGCACACCTACCGACACCCCCGAGTCAGCCGCCCGGTGTTAGCCCGGCCGACTGTCTCTGGCGTGGCGGGGGAGCCAGTGGTGGCGAGCCACCGGCACCGCCTGCCGGAACTAACATCAGACATGATAGTTATGGCAGGCGTCCGTTCTTCTTCAGTGATAGCCCACTTATAATAATATCCTCCAGATCTCATTTCAATAATAATTTCCTGCACATTCGCAATACTCCCGATACCTGCCGAGACCTGCCGATACCTGCTCATGGATTCATACATACATGTTGTACATCCACCGTGACCTGGAAATATCTATGGATACGTCTATCTTTTCAAATGGGCCTCTACGTGTTGGATTCATATCCCCTCGCACGTCTTTCAAATGACCGGGATTAAAATCTGTGAAACAAGGCAAGTAATAATACAATGATACAGAATCTTCTGTAAAAATTAAAAGGTAAAGGTGGGACCGGAGGGCGGTCAGCATAGGCTCAGTGAAAGGGCTCTTGGCACCTTTATCGTATATTGTTATATGTTAGGCGTAAAATACTATGACCAGGGTATATCTTTATGTCCTAGCATCTGTAGCAGGCTACCGAGACCCGCGCAAACACTCCGCTCGCTGGAGGAGTGCACGCGCACTGCACGCCCGGCTCGCCGGCCGCGTGCATGCGGTGTGGACATTATTAAAAGAAAAGTAATATACCGCTGCGGTCGGTGGGCGGCGGGGGCGCGGGCGCGGGGGCGGGCCGCCGACGAACAAAAATAAACGGGGTCGGGCGGCGAGATGCGTTTGGACAATACTTAATCAGTTATTTTATTTGTTACCGATCACCGAAATGATCGCGTTAAGTGTAGAGCGAGCTGCGGACCGCAGACCGCGGACCGCGAGACGAGCCGCTCGCCGCGCCGCGCCGCGCCGTTTGGTCCCCCAGACAAAACAATATTTAAAAAACTCAAATTTAATTTCTAAAGTTAAGAGTTCTCTGAAGAATACTTCCTTGGAGTCGCACATTACGCGATCATATCAAACAACTCCTCGGAACACAACCCTTTATACAATCGGTAGAACAAAGGGAACTCCTTAAATTCAAAGGCAAATCCCGTGTTTGAGCTTTGGATCAAAGACATTGACTCGTGTCCACTACAAATAAATCTAGCACTAGGACACAAAGACGACAGAGACAAGACACAAAGATAGTGTTTCTAATGATCAACAATGATGTGTAGATTACAAGAAAAATTGTAATTGAAAATTGATTATAGTTTTTATATTAAAGTCATCAAATTCAGTGAAGAGACTGTACTCGTGAACACAAACATCACTAACCTGACGGACAACTGATTTCCGAAGTTTCGCCACCACCGCGCTCCGTTTGTAGTCTCCCTGTCTCTGTGGCGTGACAATTGGGCAAACCAAAAGCGTGTGAATGTTTCTAAAATTCAGGCAGTCGTTCGGCGATGTATGAAATGATGATGATGCGACCACGTCGGTGCAGAAGTTGAAAGACGTAGCGCTGGAACCGGCGATGTCGAGTCCCTCAAACGGGTTATAGTGCTTCTTGAATTTCCAGACCGGCGAGACCGCTCGTGGGACGTCTTCACTTCTTCAGCCGTCGAGGATCGCGGCGGGTGTCAGGTAGACCCATGAGATACTGACTGGTTTATTCTTATTACAACGACTTATATACAGATACAATACATACACATAGCACGTTACGTTAGGGACGTGATGATGCTACATATATATTATACATGTAGGTATATTAACATCATAAATATATTGCTAATACTTCCTTATGTATATCACGGCTGCTGCGTACAGTTAAGACAAATGCACGTGGTCTCATTGAGTTAAGGCCGACCAGAACATTTGACTACGTTTGTTTAATTTTTTATCTATCTATGTAGCGCTTGTGTCACATAACGAATGCTCCACGTAGGGTAGTTTTATAGTTTAGAGGTGAATTTTATATATATTTAGGCCTATAATTTATCTTTAAAAAATAATATAAAACTCCATTCACACAAAAATAAAATGTGAAACTTTACCTGACCGACCGACGTCTGCCAATTTAAAAATCGTTTTATATAGTTGACTAGCCGCCGCCCGCGGCTCTGTCCGCTCGAGGCACCACTTTATTAATTTTAAGCAGAAACTTACACGAAGAATAGTCTATAGCACTCGCAGATAATGTAGCTTCTTATCAGTGAAGGAATTTTAAAATGGCACTACTTCCAGAGGTCACGCTCCTCACAAACAACAGCTGCGTTCATCTGTTCATAATGCTGCAGTAAATTGTAGTCGGTCACACGTTCACATTATATTTTGTGACAGTAACAATGAAGATACCTCCAGTCCTCAGGCCGGTCGACCTGCACGAACGAACGCTGCACAAACCGTGGTCCATGCGCCGCCAGCACGCTCGACGTTCCCTCCGCCGGCCGGCGGCGGGCCGCGGCGAGCCCCGCGACTGCCCGGCTGGCCTGACTCATTAAACCAGTAGTAACG
Source organism: Pyralis farinalis (assembly GCA_947507595.1). Taxonomy (NCBI): domain Eukaryota; kingdom Metazoa; phylum Arthropoda; class Insecta; order Lepidoptera; family Pyralidae; genus Pyralis; species Pyralis farinalis. Next base: position 139,738 of record OX382280.1, read on the forward strand.
GTAATGCCGGCAAAATGTCGCGACGTCATGTGGTCGTCAACATGTCATATTGGTTTATGTCTGACGAGCTCGGTGGCGCAGTGGCGGAAAGCGCTGTTACGCGACTGTGACACCAACGCTCGTGGGTTCGATTCCCACACGAGACAAACATTTGAGTGCATGAACGTGTCTGTTTGTCTTGGTCTGGGTATTTTTAAGAGAGGTAGGGCGCATCAAAGCAGCCCGTCTGGGGACATATCTCCACCACACAGAAAAACCGCGGCCAAATAACAACTCCCTAGCTAGATGATTGTTATGCTCTTGCGTGTGAATGAGGTCACCAGTAAGCTCCTATGTGGTTGCTGTGTTAGCAGCAGAGGTGGCATCGCGCGAGTGATACTTAATGTATTGCAAGCGTTTATAGGCTGCGGTAACCGCTTTACGTCAGGTGGGTCGTATGCTTGTATGTCTCCCGATATAAAAATAAAATAAGCTCGGTTGTTACTACACTCGGTGCGCGCGTGGATGCAATTCGATACGGCGGCAATCCGCAGCCGGCTCGCGTCGCCCGGCCCGCCGCCGCGTCGCCCGGCCCGCCGCCGCGCCGCCGCCGGCCCTGGCGGCCAGCGCGCTCCTGCGACGAGATCCCTTTCCATCGGTACGGTGTCCTTGCTATCGAAACCGCATCGCAAGACATGCCCTTGCGTACATACGATGGATTACATCGAGAAGGCTTCAAGTAAGTCGAGTGAGCAGTGCTCCGCGGTGCGGTGGTCTCGCCCCTGGCTGCGGACTAGTCGCCGCTCGCGCCCGCCTCGTCGACTACGGACGTTTACTATTGCATACGGTCCACCTGACGTAAAGTGGTTACCGTAGACTATGAACGTTTGCAATACGAGGACTATAGTTTGTTCGTTGCTACCCTGTCTGCCAACACGGTGACTTCGCAGGAGCTTATCGCTAACCTGTTTCAAAACTCCGGTAACAGTCCTCCCGATGGTTGTTATGTGGCCGCGGTCTTCGGCGAGGTGGAGATATATTCGCAGTTGCGCTTCTCATGTGCGCACACAAACCAATAAACCACATATTGTCGCATACAGTCTTCACCCACTCACCAAAACGACCCCCGCCTGCCGACCCGCGCCCGCGGGGGGATATTTGAACCAGGAGCCGGTCAGTGACGCGATGTTGATCCGTTAACTACGAATACCGAATAAGAGCTGCGCGTTCTATTCCCCCGACCCGTCGCGGTGAGTTGAGTTACTACCCAGTCGTTATATCGGTTCTCCGTGGGTTATTTCCGTCTTGTGCGCGGCCTACCACGTCGCCAGTGGTCGACGGCGCGGAGGCGCGCGGGCCAGCGGTGACAGTGATCTGTTCTATATCATTGTGAAAGTCCATTTAACTACCGAACTGAAGGACCATGAGATGAGTTTAGTCAGCAGCTGTTTTACTCTTGCGAGGGCGCACGTCTCGCAGTGAGCCTGGCGGCGCGCTCGTCCTCGCACGGCACCACGCCGAGGAAACAGCTGCTTCGAGATCATTTTGGTTGCCGGCGTTCAGAAGCATGCGCGGGTCATCAGTGAAGATCTCCACTACCCAGAGCGAAACCAGATCTAGGTCCAGATTAGGTCGGGTGACACGTCTTCATGAAATATATAATTTCTCGGACGCGCGGGTTACCTCACGATGTTTTCCTTCCCCGCCGAGCGAGTGATCATTACAAATATGTTAATAAATCCGAAAACATGTATTTAACGGTACACGCCAGGATTCGAACCAGGGAGCAGCTGGTCGCGGGCCGGGTCTGCAGGCTGCAGGCTGTACGGCCAGTACTAGTAAATGAACTTCAGTCATGTGTTACCTAATTATTTTGGTGAATGGCCAAGTCTGTACGGAGCCATAGTAAAATCAAATAAGTAGGCCGACTCGATCCCTGAGCGAAGGATAATAGCCTAAACACTTAGGGCTGTCGCTTATAGTTTATTTATACAATTGGCAAAAATGCATAGTCAATCTATATACAAAACAATTTTCCCCTGTAGGTGAATCAACAGGGATCTATAATACAAAGTTTTTCTTAATTATTTTTTGTACATAGACCAGGAGCTGACTATTGTATTGAAGTTATATACTCCTTGTTATATATGTACAAGCAGTGGCGTGCACTCCATATAGGCAAAAAGACATTGCCTACCCTGTCAATTTGATAAATACCATCCGATGTTTCATTCTTAAACATAGTTTTTAACTAATATTTCGTATCAAAAACAAAAAATTAAAAGCTCCATCTATCGGTATCGGTAAGTTATTAAAGTCATCGCTAGTCATATTCAAATCGCAGCTAGGCGCTACGCTACACTAGCGCCGCATTGGCAGCTTTTGCGGCAGAGACACTAACTATATCTGTCTAAATTTACGTATGTCTGCCGTGTTGTTTATACAAATACTGTAGTGTGCATTCCTATAATTACATTGCCCAAATAACACAAATAACGCACACAATCGCAAAGTATAGACAATGTCTATTCAGCTGAACTATAACGTAAATCACCGAAGTGTCGCGAGCATTGCTACGTAACTATTTTAAAAAGTAGTTTGCTGCATATAATTATAGTGAAAGATATTGCCATTTCTTTTTTTCGTATAAAATTGATGTTCAATTTTATTTTGATTTTAAAACGGCCGCCATTGTTTTTGTTTTGAATCGATTGACTGGTAGCAGACGAAATAAGATTTTAAAGTTTTAAAGTTGATAAATATGATGATATTCACTGCGAAAGTTGTTCATGTGGTGTGTGTAGGGAAAATAAATGTTTTCAAAGCTATCTTTCGGTGAAAAAAAACAAGTGATCACATACATCATTATTTCCACAAGATTGGGTAACCAAAATCAATATTCTGTATTTTTTAGTAAGTTAATAGCTTTAAAAAAATTCTGCCTACCCTGTCAAAAATCTCTGTGCACGCCACTGTGTACAAGGACGCGGAGGAGGTAAGTACTAGCAAACGCAGTGGTTAGTTGCACATTGATTCAATGGTCACAATAAGGTCGCGGCGCGGCCGTGCGCTCGCACTGTTAGATATACACCCTGTATACAATATACCTGACTATGCTAGATAAACCCCGTCAGCATTATGATGTTTTGATATATATATATATCATATACGAGGGTCACTTGAAAAGTTCTTAGCCTAACAACCTTAATGAAACCACACGATTTTGAGTTTATTTTTATTTTTCAACATACTCTCCTCTGAGCTCAAAACACTTTTTCCATCGACCCGGTAAGGCTTCGATACCCGTTTTAAAAAAATCTTCGTCTAACTCCTTAAAATAAGCGTCCACGGCGGCTATGACCTCTTCATTTGTAAAAAAATGTTTACCACCTAAAAATTTTTTCAGCTTTGGGAACAGATGAAAGTCGGACGGTGCTAAATCCGGTGAATATGGGGGATGAGGTAACAATTCGAAGCCACATTGATGGATTTCTGCCATGGATTGCACAGAGGTGTGAACGCGCGCATTGTCCTGATGAAACAAGACTTTTCTTCTCAATAAACCTGGACGTTTTTCTTTGATTTCTTCTCTCAAACGACGCAACAGGTTGCAATAGTAATCGGAGTTTATTGTTTCACCCTTTTTTAGGGTTCCGTACCCAAAGGGTAAAACGGAACCCTATTACTGAGGCTCCGCTGTCCGTCCGTCCGTCCGTCCGTCCGTCCGTCCGTCTGTCACCAGGCTGTATCTCATGAACCGTGATAGCTAGACAGTTGAAATTTTTACAGATGATGTATTTCTGTTGCCGCTATAACAACAAATACTAAAAAATAGAATAAAATAAATATTTAAGGGGGCTCCCATACAACAAACGTGATTTTTTTGCCTTTTTTATAGATAATGGTACGGAACCCTTAGTGCGCGAGTCCGACTCGCACTTGGCCGATTTTTAAATAATCCACGAGAATTATACCCGTTTCCCAAAAAACGGATGCCATGACTTTGCCCGCCGATAAAACCACCTTTGCCTCCTTTGGGGTGGGCGATCCTGCTCTTTTCCATTGTTTCGACTGTTCTTTTGTCTCGGGTGTATTGTGGTGAACCCAGGTTTCATCCATGGTTATAAATCTTTCAACAAATTCTATTGGGTCAGCTTCATATAACTCTAAACAGTCGCGAGAATTAGTGAGTCGGTTGCGTTTTTGTTCCACTGAAAGCAGTCGCGGTACCCACCGCGCAGACACCTTAGAGAATCCAAGTTCAGTAGTAATTATATGATGTGTTCGCTCAGATGAGATGCCTACAGTCTTAGCTATCTCCTCGACAGTCAATCTTCGATCAGATAAAATTAAATCACAGATTTTTTCTTTGTTTTGATCAGTGGAAGCAGTCGAAGGCCGGCCACTACGGGGCTCATCTTGAATGGTCTCACGACCACGTTTAAACTCTGCCACCCAGTTTTTAACAGTCGCATACGAAGGAGCGGATTCACCCAAAGTAGCAGACATGTCTTCATGTATAGCTTTTGGAGTTAAACCTTTCAAATTCAGGTATTTTATCACTGCACGATGTTCAATTTTATCTATGTATAATTTCACGCCAAATCTCTTGCGGTGTAGGCAAAGAGAACCGAGCGCCACGTGACTCGATCCTTACATATTTCACTTCTTTAACATTCATTGCTCTTCTCATGCACGCTCGCCGGTTTCTAGGACTCCTGACATCACCTTCTGATAGAACACGACTAATTTGGTCATGGTAGGTAAGTCTTGGCCTTCCCCGGCTCCTACATCCTTCCACTTTTGCATTGTATATCTACTTCATCATTCTTTCATCTTGCATTCTTTCTACATGCCCGAACCATCGGAGCATGCCTCTTCTTATTTTAACACCGACGCTCTCTTTCAGACCAACTCTATTTCTAACATCATCATTGCGAATACGGTCTACAAGCCTTACGCCACAAATTTTGCGCAGCGATCGCATTTCAACCGCGTTTATTCTACTTTCATGCTCTTTCTGCCATACCCAGCTCTCGCTTCCATAAGTTAGCGTTGGGACCAACACTGCATTGTGTATAGCGAGTTGTGCCTTCTGGCTCAGGTTTTTACTGCCAAGAAGTTTTCCCAACGCTCCATTCAAACTATTCCCAGCACTCACTCGCCTTTCCACATCTGCGGCGTACATTCCATCCCTGCTGAAATCGCATCCAAGATATACAAACTCATCTACTTGTTCCAACACTTCATCGTCAATCGTAATCCTTACATTAGTTCTGGATTCTTCCCTTTCAAATATCATCTTTGTTTTCTTCGCATTCAGTAGTAAGCCTTTCTCCATACATTCGTCTTTCATCGTTGTGACCAGTGTTTGCAGTTTAGATGGTGTATGTGCTAATAGCACGGCATCGTCTGCATACAGCAGAGAGTTCACCACTAGGTCACCCATGCGCAATCCCACATTCGTTGACCTTATTCTCTGCAGACTACTATCGAGATACAGGATAAACAGCCTAGCAGATAGCATGCAACCCTGTTTGACACCAATTTTGACGACAAACCAGGGTGATATGCCACTGTCTATCCGCACACATGCTGAGCAATCGTTGTAAGTGGACTGCATAGCACGGAGCAGTGAACCGTCAATCCCATATCTCGGCAATATGTCCCACAGTTCCGTTCGCACAACCCTATCAAAGGCTTTCTCAAGATCCACAAAACCGCAGAAAACCTTCCGGTCTATGGCCAGATGCTTCTCTACGATATTGCGGAGCGAGAAAACTTGATCCGTACATCCCCTTTCATTTCGGAAACCTCCTTGTGCGTCCCACAGCATTTCATCGGATTTCACCCTCATTCTCCTTTCAATCACCTTTCCATATACTTTTGCTGCTAAGCTGATCAAACTGATGGCCCTATAGTTGGCGCAGTCCATGCGTGACCCCTTGCCTTTATACAAGGGCACGATGACTGCGCGTCTCCAGTCCATTGGGACCCTTCCAGTTCTCCAGCATAGGTTGCATAGGTACCAGAAGGCGTCCCGGACGTAAATGCCACCTAATTTGATCATCTCAGCTGTGATCAGATCAATTCCCGCTGATTTTCCATTTTTCAAGCTTCGTATCGACCATTCGATCTCATCCATAGTTATGCCTTCGTCGGACGCCGTCAACGTGGAGTAAGCATCCGACTCACTCTCATTGCCAGCGTCCGAGGCATATTCATACATTTCCTTGAAATATTCACTCCACCGTTCTAACACTTCCTGAGTGTTCGCAAGAATGACACCAGCTTTAGACTTTATCTTATCCATTCTGGATGCCGACGAACCACTCCGAAACTTCTTTACCTCTCTCCAAAAGAGTTTGGTATTTGCCTCGAAGTTTTTCGTCAGCCTCTCTTCCTCATTCATAATTTGTCTTTCACGCTTCTCTTTCACTAAAGTCTTGGTTTCATTCTTGCATAGACGGTACATTTCTTTCTTCTTTTCTCTCATATTTTCATTTAAAGGCAAAGATGATACGTAATCCAGCCACGCTTTCCTCTTTCTTGCTACGGAGGATTCAACCTCCGCATCCCACCAGGCATCTCCTTTCGCTGTTTTACGTCTCTTTGCGCATCTACAAGCTTCTTTTGCACTATCCACCATACTTTCTTTCAAAACTTTCCAACAATCATCCACATCTAAGTCGGAGAGGCTTTGCATTTGCAAGTCTCTCACTTACCAGATGCACATACATTCTCCTAACACTTTCATCTTGCAATTTTTCGCTCATTATCCTTTTATGATCTCCGAAAGGGATACGCACTCGCCAGTGCCTCCACTTCCTAAAAAGGCAAACCGGCTTACCCCCAGGTAGTGGTCCGTCTCAAGAGTGGGGCCTCTAAAGGCTCTTGTATCCATTAGAACATTTCGGAAGCGTCTATCTATTAAAATCAAATCAATCACACTTTTTTGGTCATTCCTTCTCCATGTATACGTGTGAATATCCTTATGATGAAATAAAGTATTCGACACGAGGAGGCCTCGTTCCATACATAAATCTAGTATTGACTTACCTGCTTCGTTCACTCTCTTATCTCCATACGGACCAAGAACAGCTTCATAGCTGTATCGCTTGGTCCCAACCCATCCATTCAAATCTCCACACATAATCACTCTTTCATTCCCTTCAGCTAAGTCCAGAACATCCCTCACAGACTTCCAAAACTTCTCCAGTTCTTGAGCACACGCTGAGCTTACGGGAGCGTATGCTGCAACCAAAAATACTCGCGTGATGCCCAGTTTAATACGAACCCAGAGAAGTCTAGGCCCTACCAAACAGTAATCTCTTATACCAGTGGCTAAGCGAGAGGAGAGTACGACACCTACACCAGCACTGGCATGATCGTCCCGGTCTACTCCAGACCATAGGGCCATCATACCACCAGGCAGATCATCGGTGTCGCTCCCCTTGCGCTTAGTCTCTGTCACACATAAAGCATCCAAACGTCTATCATTCATTACGTTTATCAGTTCATTCGTCTTATCATTCAATCCACTTCTCACATTCCACGTGCCTATGCGGCAGTCGGCTCCCCTCGTCCCGCCGGAATTGGCGCTGCGTGGTGGGTGGCGGCCCCACCGCCGCATGCAGCTATATTCGCACCGACGGGGGCGGATCGGTGCGCGTCGCCTACGGGGGACGCCCTAATCCGCACGTCGGTGCGCTCTCGGTCCAGAATTGCAATCGACTGATTGGCAGGGGTCGCGAACGAGCACGCTTCTGGCACATGACCCCCTTCAATTTTATCCATTTTCAAAAATAGCTCTGACTTGACTTACGGTATCACGTGTAAACGAACAATGAGTTACTGTGAATAAACTAAACTGTGCATACTTGTTGCTAAATAATGTAACTACAAAATGAGGGTAGTTATAAAAAAAACCAATGACTTTAACCATGTTAGGCTAAGAACTTTTCAAAAAAAAAAAGTTCCTTAAGCTAAAAAAAAAACGAACAACGTGAGGCCTCCGTTTCATAACCCTCATCTGAGTCCTGTGTCACTATTAGGATTGGTACTCTCAGGTGGCGATGAAGGGTGGACAGGGGTCAACTCGCGGCGCCGTAGTTTGTTCACCGGTACAGGAGGTGAGTCCCCCGTACAGCCGTCTCCTTCGTCCTCCTCCGATTGGGCGTGCGTTGTCTCTCCTAATGATGGCGAGCGTGCCAATGTGGTAAGTGGTGAGCCGTCGTCGGCTGAGGTTCCGCGAACATCCCACTGTTCGTTCCTCGCCGGCTCTAAATCTGGAATGACATTGGGATCCCAGTGACGTCCTTCTGTCCATGATGACGCTCTTGCTCTTATTTGGTCAATGTGCCTGTTAACCTCGCAGCTCATACTTGGTACATATACTACGTACCTACAACACAGTACCCAACTTCCTTTTTAGGGTTCCGTACCCAAAGGGTAAAACGGAACCCTATTACTGAGGCTCCGCTGTCCGTCCGTCCGTCCGTCTGTCACCAGGCTGTATCTCATGAACCGTGATAGCTAGACAGTTGAAATTTTCACAGATTATGTATTTCTGTTGCCGCTATAACAACAAATACTAAAAAATAGAATAAAATAAATATTTAAGGGGGCTCCCATACAACAAACGTGATTTTTTTGCCTTTTTATAGATAATGGTACGGAACCCTTCGTGCGCGAGTCCGACTCGCACTTGGCCGATTTTTATAATTCCTTCAACCCATTGAAATTTATTGTTATTAGAGTTTTTTGTTATCCACACTGTGTCGTTTTCTTTAAATTTCGGCTTTTGTTTACCTTTAAAATATTTGGCCTGTAAGCACTGATTACGTTCTACTGTTTGAGAAACGTCGGTGGATGGGTACGGCGTCACGTTGGGTAATAAGAGATCTAGTCTCGAGCGTAACGATTTTCCGTAAACCAACTCGGCTGGAGTTTTACCGGTGGTACTATTTTTAGAGTCCCTGTAATCGAATAAAAATTTAGCAATGCGATCCTGAACCGGTTTTTTATTAGGACTATTTATTATCATCGACCTTAGTCCCTTCTTTATTATTTTGACCATACTTTCTGCTTGTCCGTTACTCGATGGATGATACGCTGGTGAAAAAATATGATTATTTCCGTTCAGTTTACAAAAATTCCTAAATTCGCAGGACGTGAAAGATGTACCATTATCGCTCACCAATGTACGGGGTACGCCAACTCTCCACATGTAATCATAAAGTTTGCTTATTACTGCTTTCGAACCGTAAGTGGCGGACATAGTGTAGCACTCAACGTATTCACTGTAGGCATCCACTATAATTAAATACATTTGGTTGTTAACGGGACCGCAAAAATCCAAGTGAATCCTCTCGAATGATTCCACTGGATGCCAACTCGCTAGTTGAACGTGGGCCGGTGCTGGCCGCAGTGCAGCACAGGCTCCGCACTGCGCTGCTAAGTTTTCCAGGGTTGCGTCTATACCCGGGAACCATAACCGTTTACGCGTTTCCGCTTTCATTTTTATAATGCCAAAATGCGAACTATGTAACTCGTTACAAATGGTGTCTCGGAAGGATTTTGGTATAACCACCTTATGTCCACGCATTAGACATCAGTTTTCAACCGACAACTGTAATCGGCATTTGTGATACGGCTTTAATTCGGGATCGGAATTTTTTCTCGGCCGGCCGTGCTTAATATGATATTTTACTTTTGACAGTACCGTATCACTGTCTGTTTCGCGCCTTAAGTCGGCTAGCGTTACCGGAAGGCTGCCCTCTATAATAAAGTTAACGTAAGCTGCGCTCTCCGCCTTACTGTATTCGTCACATTGGTCGTTCCCCCCGCCCTGTTCCCCTCTCGTCACCGATAGCTCCCGCGCATTGTTATGTATCGACGCTCGAGACAAATAGTCTGCATTATTATGTCTACTGCGTATATATTCTATAGTGTAGTTATACGCAGATAGAAATATTGCGTAGCGCTGGAGCCGGTTTGCAGACACTTCGGGGATGCCTCGGTGAGGACGGAATATTGTGAGAAGCGGCTTATGATCCGTGCGTAATACGAAAGGTGTATCACGGCCGTATAAGTACTGATGGAAACGCCGTACACCGAATATAATGGCCGTTGCTTCCCTTTGTATTTGAGCGTATTTTCTTTCTGCCGAAGAAAGCGTACGCGATGCATACGCAATCGGTCTTTCGCAGCCGTCTTTACCTATCTGGGAGAGGATTGTCCCTAATCCCGTGAGAGACCCGTCTACCGTTAATAGTGAGGTAGCCGTCGCCGCCGGATCAAAATGAGCCAAAAAATTATCGGACGCTAATATTTTTTTTAATTTTGACAAAGCTTTCGTCATGCTGTTTTTGTCATTCCCATTTTACGTTTTTATGTAATAACTTATACAATGGTCATAAAATTGACGATGCGTCCGGTACAAAATCCCGGTAATAATTAACCAGACTTAAAAACGACTGTAATTGGGCAACATTGTGTGGTCTAGGAGCATTCATTATCGCTATTACTTTGTCCGGCGACTTCCTGATACCATTCCTATCTATTATGTGTCCTAAATAGCTTATTTCGTTCTTATAAAACTCACATTTACTCGCTTGTACAGTTAAACCCGAGCCTTCTAAACGTTGTAAGACAGCCCATAGTCGCTCTTTGTGCTCATCTTTATTTTTACCTGTTACTAGAATATTGTCAAAAAAAATAATACTACGCCCTCTAAACCTACCAGCACGCATTCCATCGCCCTCTGGAACACCGCTGGTGATGACGATAAGCCGAACACTAACCTTGTGAATTTAAAAAGGCCGCGGGGTGTATTGATGACGGTTAGCGCTTGTGATGGCTCATCCAATTTAAATTGGTTATACGCCATCGATAGATCTATCTTACTAAACTGTTGGGAGCGGGTACTTATCGACTAGTAACTGTTTATTAAACGTGACGGAGTAATCCGCACACAACCTTAAATCACCATTTTTCTTCAATGCCGGCACAATTGGGGATGCGTAGTCCGAGTATTCTACGGGTTTAAATACTGGGGGTAGTCTAATAACTCCAACTCTCCAACTCCAACTCTATCTATCTATCTATAACTTCACGCCAAATCCCTTGCGGGGTAGGCAGAGAGAACCGAGCGCCACGTGACTCGATCCTTACATATCTCACTCGCTTCTTTAACATTCATTGCTCTTCTCATGCACGCACGCCGGTTTCTAGGGCTCCTGACATCACCTTCTGATAGAACATGACCAATTTGGTCATGGTAGGTAAGTCTTGGCCTTCCCCGGCTCCTACATCCTTCCACTTTTGCATTGTATATCTGCTTCGTCATTCTTTCATCTTGCATTCTTTCTACATGCCCGAACCATCGGAGCATGCCTCTTCTTATTTTAACACCGACGCTCTCTTTCAGACCAACTCTATTTCTAACATCATCATTGCGAATACGGTCTACGAGCCTTACGCCACAAATTTTGCGCAGCGCTCGCATTTCAACCGCGTTTATTCTACTTTCATGCTCTTTCTGCCATACCCAACTCTCGCTTCCATAAGTTAGCGTTGGGACCAACACTGCATTGTGTATAGCGAGTTGTGCCTTCTGGCTCAGGATTTTACTGCCAAGAAGTTTTCCCAACGCTCCATTCACACTATTCCCAGCACTGACTCGTCTTTCCACATCTGCGGTGTACCTTCCATCCCTGCTGAAAGCGCATCCAAGATATACAAACTCATCCACTTGTTCCAACACTTCATCATCAATCGTAATCCTTACATTAGTTCTGGATTCTTCTCTTTCAAATACCATTATCTTTGTTTTCTTCGCATTCAGTAGTAAGCCTTTCTCCATACAGTCGTCTTTCATCACTGTGACCAGTGTTTGCAGTTTAGATGGTGTATCTGCTAATAACACGGCATCGTCTGCATACAGCAGACAGTTCACCACTTGGTCACCCATGCGCAATCCCACATTCGTTGACCTTATTCTCTGCAGACAACTATCGAGATACAGGATAAACAGCCTAGCAGATAGCTTGCAACCCTGTTTGACACCAATTTTGACATCAAACCAGGGTGACATGCCACCGTCTATCCGCACACATGCTGAGCAATCCTTGTAAGCACAGCACGGAGCAGTGAACCGTCAATCCCATATCTCGGCAATATGTCCCACAGTTCCTTTCGCACAACCCTATCAAAGGCTTTCTCAAGATCCACAAAACCGCAGAAAACCTTCCGGTCTATGGCCAGATGCTTCTCTACGATATTGCGGAGCGAGAAAACTTGATCCGTACATCCCCTTCCATTTCGGAAACCTCCTTGTGCGTCCCACAGCATTTCATCGGATTTCACCCTCATTCTCCTTTCAATCACCTTTCCATATACTTTTGCTGCTAAGCTGATCAAACTGATGGCCCTATAGTTGGCGCAGTCCATGCGTGATCCCTTGCCTTTATACAAGGGCACGATGACTGCGCGTCTCCAGTCCATTGGGACCCTTCCAGTTCTCCAGCATAGGTTGCATAGGTACCAGAAGGCGTCCCGGACGTAAGTGCCACCTAATTTGATCATCTCAGCTGTGATCAGATCAATTCCCGCTGATTTTCCATTTTTCAAGCTTCGTATCGACCATTCGATCTCATCCATAGTTATGCCTTCGTCGGACGCCGTCAACGTGGAGTAAGCATCCGACTCACTCTCATTGCCAGCGTCCGAGGCATACTCATACATTTCCTCAAAATATTCACTCCACCGTTCTAACACTTCCTGAGTGTTGGCAAGAATGACACCAGCTTTAGACTTTATCTTATCCATTCTGGATGCCGACGAACCACTCCGAGACTTCTTTACCTCTCTCCAAAAGAGTTTGGTATTTGCCTCGAAGTTTTTCGTCAGCCTCTCTTCCTCATTCATAATTTGTCTTTCACGCTTCTCTTTCACTAAAGCCTTGGTTTCATTCCTGCATAGACGGTACATTTCTTTCTTCTTTTCTCTCATATTTTCATTTAAAGGCAAAGATGATACGTAATCCAGCCACGCTTTCCTCTTTCTTGCTACGGAGGATTCAACCTCCGCATCCCACCAGGCATCTCCTTTCGCTGTTTTACGTCTCTTTGCGCATCCACAAGCTTCTTTTGCACTATCCACCATACTTTCTTTCAAAACTTTCCAACAATCATCCACATCTGAGTCGGAGAGGCTTGCATTTGCAAGTCTCTCACTTACCAGATGCACATACATTCTCCTTACACTTTCATCTTGCAATTTTTCGCTCATTATCCTTTCATGATCTCCGAAAGGGATACGCACTCGCCAGTGCCTCCACTTCCTAAAAAGTCCCACAAACCGGCTTACCACCAGGTAGTGGTCCGTCTCAAGAGTGGGGCCTCTAAAGGCTCTTGTATCCAATAAAACATTTCGGAGACGTCTATCTATTAAAATCAAATCAATCAGACTTTTTTGATCATTCCTTCTCCACGTATACGTGTGAATATCCTTATGATGAAATAAAGTATTCGACACGAGGAGGCCTCGTTCCATACATAAATCTAGTATTGACTTACCTGCTTCGTTCACTCTCTTATCTCCATACGGACCAAGAACAGCTTCATAGCTGTATCGCTTGGTCCCAACCCATCCATTCAAGTCTCCACACATAATCACTCTTTCGTTCCCTTCAGCTAAGTCCAGAACATCCCTCACAGACTCCCAAAACTTCTCCAATTCTTGAGCACACGCTGAGCTTACGGGAGCGTATGCTGCAACCAAAAATACTCGCGTGATGCCCAGTTTAATACGAACCCAGAGAAGTCTAGGCCCTACCAAACAGTAATCTCTTACACCAGTGGCTAAGCGAGAGGAGAGTACGACACCTACACCAGCACTGGCATGATCGTCACGGTCTACCCCAGACCATAGGCCCATCATACCACCGGGCAGATCATCGGTGTCGCTCCCCTTGCGCTTAGTCTCTGTCACACATAAAGCATCCAAACGTCTATCATTCATTACGTCTATCAGTTCATTCGTCTTATCTTTCAATCCACCTCTCACATTCCACGTGCCTATGCGGCACTCGGCTCCCCTCGTCCCGCCGGAATTGGCGCTGCGTGGTGGGTGGCGGCCCCCACCGCCGCATGCAGCTGTATTCGCACCGACGGGGGCGGATCGGTGCGCGTCGCCTCCGGGGGACGCCCTAATCCGCACGTCGGTGCGCTCTTGGTCCAGAATTGCAATCGACTGATTGGCACTCCAACTCCTTATTAATTTTATCTTTTAAGGCGAAAGGAACTGTGCGTGCTTTGAAGAAAATTGGTTTAGAGTAATTTTTTAGTCGCAGTGTAACGTTATATTTATTGAACTCCCCTAACTTTTCTGAAAAAACTTTCGGGAATTTTAATATTAAGTCGTTGAGTATCGATGTGTTACTGCAAGATACCGTGTTCACGACGGACACCGATTCTAAATATATGAATGAATGAAATCACGGCCCAATAGCGACACGCTGTTGTTCCGTACAACATAAAAATTATTTATTGTACCTAGATGTGCAACGGGCAGTTCGATTACACCGCACGTCTCGATACTTTCTCGTAAAACTCATTAATTTTCTATTGGTGAGGGATAAGGGCACGTTTCTAAAATGACAGTTGTAAATAGTTTCCGGAATCAAACTCACGGCGGAACCACTATCTATTTGGAACTCTCAAAGTAGTCCACCGACAACTACCCGTTCCGTCATTAGCCATCCCTGTGAACAACGAATGTTATGAATTAACTCACCATCGTCACCCGCATCCACGGTACCTTCCTCAATGTACTTTATTTCGGTATTAATCGAACACATTTTGTGCAAATGACCCTTTTGGTTGCACTTTTAGCACTTATAATTTTTAAATCGGCACTGTACCGCCTTATGATTAGAGTAACCGCAGACACTACACTTGTCTTTCTTGGAGATCACGATAAACACGGGGTCCAGTGAGCCAGCGGCCACGGGAGTTCTGACGCCGATGCCGCCGGGCACGCCCGCCACGGCGGCCCGACGCGCGCACCGCACGCTTTCCGCCATGTCTACCGCCTTTGCTAAGGTGAAACAACTTGTCCCGCTCGGGACCCCGTACCGTGCCCATGATGAATCTGTCCAACAGGGCCACTTCCAAGCTTCTAAATCCGCAGTATGACGCTAAGCCTATGATTCTAGCAGCCCATTGAGTGTGCATTTCGCCCGGCATCTGTGTCGCTGAGTAAAAGGTAGATTTTTCTGCAAACCCGATCCGTTTAGGTGTGAAGTGACTATCTAACAATATCAATATATCCTCGTAGTCTACTTCGTCGACTTTTTTCGGCAGCGCCTAATCATTTGCCAGTTTGTATGTCGCCTCACTGAGTGCGCTGAGTAGTATTGCCCTCCGTTTGACCTTTGATTTGTCCGTTGCGTCCGCGATGTCGTTCGCAATGAACCATTGCGTTAAACGGGATGTATAGCTGCTCCAGTCATTAGATAGGTGGGCATAATTAGACAAAATGCCAAAAGACACTCCTCAAGACATTCTTATTTGCCAGTTCGGTCTTCGCCACGTGTTATATATGTACAAGGACAGGGAGGAGGTAAGTACTAGCAAACGCAGTGGTTAGTTGCATAGATGTAATGGCCACAATAAGGTCGCGCTCGCACGCACACGTGCAATGTAACACTCAAACGTGCAATGTAACACTCACATTCGCAAATCTAACACTCCTTTAGGAGCGTTATGAAAAAGTGATGAGTGAAATTTTAAGATAATGTAACACAATAGTAACAGGTCGAAGCTGCCCGCTAAACCACGGAAATTATTCACGGAAAACTGCAGCCATATAACATCATGTAACGTGACTCACTCGCCTGAACACAACAGCCGTCCAGGGAATTGTTATTTGGCTGCAGATTTCTGTGAGGTGTTAACGTCACTCACTCGCATGAACACAACAATCCTCCAGGGAATTGTTATTCGGCTGCAGTTTTGAGCATATTTTTCATGAGGCAGTAACGTCACTCACTCGCCTGAATACAACAACCGTCCAGGAACTTGTTATTTGGCTGCAGATTTCTGTGCGGTGGTAACGTCACTCATTCGCATGAACAAATAAGCATACGATCCACCTAATTTAAAGCGGTCACTGTAGCTGTTTACGCTTGCAATACATTAAGTATGCCTCGCGTATTGCCACCTCTGCCGCTAACACGGCAACTCCTTAGGAGCTTACGCGTGACGTCACTCAGATGAACACAACATCCCTCCAGGGAATTGTTATATGACTGCAGTTTTCCGTGAGGTAGTAACGTCACTCACTTGCATGAACACAACAACCCTCCAGGGAAAACCTTCTATTTTGAACCTGAAACAATATACTCCTTTTTGAGGCAGTCGCGTAAGTAAAGGTAGCTAAATATTGAAGACATCAGACGACGATGGTTCAAATGATTATGGCTTTTGTATTTTAATTCTTTCGGTATCGTCATCAGCTTCAACGTAACAACGACCTGTTACCAAATATTGGCCACCTGCGGGTACAAGAATGTCAAATTAATGATGTCCATCCTCTACGCACAGGAGGCTGCGCACACGGCCGCAGTCAGCGTGTCATCGCGGTCAGCGATGATCGGCAGCCGCGGCGCCTCCACTGTGACACTTGGGAAACGCGTAGACTAGGGAATTGAGTAGCGACGGAAATAATTGGAACAATAGTCGAAACGAGACTTGGTTACAAAGTCTCGTCTCGACACTACGAACGACGATAAACGATCAAATTATGAACGGTGTTTTCGGTTTGCATTTCCCAGTTCACGCTACGATCATATCTATATTCATTTACTACTTTTGCATTAGGACTTCTACAGCTCTCTTGTTGTTATGGACGTATCGTACGAATGACCGACGACGTAAAGGGTTTCATTGAGCTTTTTATGTACGACAAATGTACGAGCGTGATTTTGTTGTTGTTGTTGTAATCTCTTTATTGTACAAATATACATAACATATACAGTTACAAATCTTTGGTGTACAAAGGCGGAAAAAGATTTTGTTTCCAGTGTGGTGCGCGTATTTCAAGATACATTCGAAGTCCTCCTGTCAGCCCTGGTCCATAACTTCCAGCTCAACACAACCATAAGTACATATCGCAATTTTTGACAACATTAGCCACACTATTAATGAGCATAATGTGGTGTACATTACCGGACCGAATACTGAGCTAGTCGGGCCGCCATGTTTTATGGAAGTCTCATCGCCCACATACTGAAGTCCCCTTGTCGAATGTCCTAAGAGTATAGTTACTCAAGTAACTTTGGAAGCATTTGCTCACCGAATCTCCATGCCACCGGCATCAGTTGTATTCCGAGATCCAGTGTGATCAAACGTTTTATTAAAATGTATAAACAGGCACATAAATCCAAATAAAAAGGTAACTCTATTCCAAGTAGTTTAAAATATGGTTCTTCTATTGTTTACGATGGCAAGTCAGTATCTGATGCTTTTTTGGAATACTTTGGCTCAATTTTTTTGAACTCATTAATTCAAATTTGAATGTTTCATTTAACCACACCTCCGCCTGTTGTTGATATATCCACTATACCGTAGACGTTAATAAAGTTTTGACCCTCCTATTAACCTGACGATCTGCCAGCAATATTTTTAATCAAATGTGCTAAGACAATATAAGATCCGTTGGCTATTCTTTTAAAAAAAATCCATAGTAGAAGGTGTGGTTCCCCACTTATGGAAACGTGTATTCATTACCCCGGTGCACGAGAAGGGTGCAAGAACTGACATAGTTAACTATCGACCAATTTCTAAATTGTGTATTGTTTTAAAAGTATTTGAAGAGCTTATTCGAGATCAGGGTTATCCGGCTCTTAAACATTCTTTTAGCTCTGTTCAGCATGGTTTTTTGAGTGAACGATCCACAGTCTCTAATCTGGTTAAACTAAGTACATATCTTACAGAGGCTATGGGTAAAGGTCACTAGGCCGATGTCGTTTATGCTGACTACAGCAAGGCATTTGACCGGATACAACATAAATTGTTACTACAAAAACTATCTAGCATCGGTATTAGTGGTAACTTACTCAGATGGTTTGCTTCGTATATAGATAACCGGTCACAAGCTGTAGTCATTAACAACTACATATCTAGTTGGGTTTGTACTCCTAATGGTGTCCCACAGGGATCCATTCTTGGTCCATTGCTATTTGTAGTCTTTGTCGACATCGATCGGCACCTCGAATCTTCCAAGATTTTCTGCCTTGCAGATGATATGAAGATTTTTACAACAATTACATCTACTCCAGATGCAGAGTTCCTTCAGTCGGATCTTGTCAGATTCCAAGATTGCTGTTCATCTAACTACTTGGATCTTAACCCTCCAAATGCAGTGTGGTCACTTTCAGCAGTAAACGCAAACCAATACTATGTACTCACTGCAAGGCGAGAGACTTCAAAGAATCTCCATGGTTCGTGATCTGGGTGTTTATCATAATTCTGGGCTTTTGTTGGACTTGCACGTGAACACTATTATAGCGAAGGCATTACGAGCGCTGGGATTTGTTAGGCGTATATCGAGAGACTATTTCTTAGTTTAAACTTAAAATTCATTACTGTGCTTTTGTACGAAGTAACGTGGAATACGCCTCACAAATTTGGAATCCACAGTATTTAACTAATATCGCGCGTGTTGAAAACGTCCAAAGGAAATTTGTTCGTTTTTGATGTTATCGTACGGGTGATAGATATGGCAGTAGTAACTATGCCAATCTCTGTATTAAGCACCATTTATTAACCTTAGAAAATAAGACGTTATATTGCAAATCTGCTCTAGTTCCAGAAAATCGTTACAAGTTCTATTGACTGTCCCATGTTTCGTTTAAAGTCCCTACGAAAAGCTTTAGATCATGTTCACTCATTAGTATCCCATATGCTTCCACGAACTATCGTAAAAATACATACCTCCTGCGTGCGAGTAGCAGCGCCAACAAACAAATTACAGAATTCAACCTAGACCTCTTTAACTATGGCGTTACATCGATGAGGCGACAATTAAGGGGACGGTTTTTTAAAAGTTGATAGATTTATATAAATTTGATTGAAACGGTACAAAATATATGTATTCGTAATAGTAATTGCGACTGCGCCTTGTGTGGATGCTGTGTACCTGTGCATGGTCAGCGTTTAGTATATTTAAGTGCTCCTGTGTTTGTTTTGTAAACTATTTCTATCTGTGGGAACCTTTTATTGGCTTTCTATTGTTTTTTGTACTTTATTTTTGGTAAGCTGTTGGTTCTATAATGTAATAATCTGTTGGTAATATAAATAAAATAATTAAAAATAATGTGGCAGGTGAGCGCGCGTTGCGGCGAGATGCGCGGCGTGACGTGAGCGGCGCGGCGGTACTGGGCGTCGCGAGCGGCACCTGCCGCTGACGTCGGCTGCGTGACGCTCCACGACGTCGCATGGCGTCGCCGCGCGCGCCGCCGCCCGACGCAGCGCGCCGCCGCCGCGACCACCACCGGTGAGGACCGCTGCGTCGCTCGTGGCTCGAGCACATCGAGCGTTGTGCGACAGAGCACGTGTCGGTTATATAAGTTGGTACTGCGGCACCCTACAACTATAACAGTGGTAAATTGCAAGTCTCAAATAACACACACAGCGGCGAGCGATGAGTGTATCTTTGCTACTTGATCCGCCTGCTACAGATTTTTAAGATTGGAAAATTTGAATGGCTGGGTTATAACCACGCGAGATGAAAAGCTACGATGATCCATATGGAGTCAAAGGAGTAATCGAAGCCTGGTAAGGTAAAAAGTCACGAAGTTTATTGTCAGCATTCAAAATGGATAAAATGAAGCTGGTGACATTGTTACTAACACTCAGAAAGGTTAGAACGGTGAAGTGAATATTTTGTGGAAATGTATGATAATGTCCAGGAAGCCGACAGTCTGACTGTGGGCGATGTAGTGTTGGAATAAATGAATGAAATTGCATATTTTGTACGCATTTTTAGCAGGGATGGAGGGTAGCCCGCCCAGGTTATCGTGGCCGGGGACTTGAACGCCAAGTCCACGACGTGGGGGAACTCGGCCACGGAAGCCAAAGGGCGGAAGGTGGAGGAGTGGGCGCTGGCCGCGGGACTGTCCCTCTTGAATAGGGGGACAGTCCACACGTGCGTGCGGTGGAACGGAGGGTCGGTGGTGGATCTGTCCTTCGCCACCGCGTCAACCGCACGCCAAGTGGAGGGTTGGAGGGTGGAGACACTCTCGGACCATCGTTATATCAGGTTCGAGGTGTCTCCAGCCCCCGGGAGTCCGACGATTTCGTCCCGGTGGTGGAGCCGGTTCCCGCGTTGGGCACTCACCTGGCTCGACTGGGAACTGGCAGATGATGCGGCAATTGTCGGCCGCTGGGGCCTCCCGCCAATGGAGGTTCTGGATGCGGAGCAGGGGGCTGGTCGTCTCTGCGACGCCTTCACGGCGGTGTGCAGGGCGGCCATGCCCAGCGTTGGGTGTCCGCCTCCAAGGCGGGCGGTCTACTGGCGGTCGGCGGAGATAGCCGACCTCCGGGACGCCTGCAACGGGGCGCGTAGGGCGTACACTCGGAGCAGGCGTCGCCGCCCCCGGGACGAAGGAAGAGATGGCCATCTGCACGGCATATCTACGTGGAGAAGAAGAGAGCCTTGCAGATGGCCATCAGTAGGGCCAAGGAGGGAGCGTGGCAGGAGCTGCTCGAGGGCCTAGACAGGGACCCGTGGGGCCGACCGTACAGAGGAGCGCGGAACAAAATCCGCGCTCAGTCGGCCCCACTGACGGAGACCCTCCAGCCGGCCCTGTTGGAGAGCTACGCTCCCCCGAGGATGGCCCGATCGTCGGACTCCAGAGGAGAGGAGGGCGCTCCGCCGCCCGTCACCGACCAGGAGATGGAGGCGGTCGTTGACCGCCTCCGAGGCAAGAAGAGAGCGCCGGGTCCGGACGGAGTGCACGTGAAGGTGCTAGCGTTGGCTCTCATGCGCCTCGGAGACAAGTTCCGGGAGCTCCTCGACTGCTGCTTGCGGTCGGGGTGCTGCCCGGGACCCTTCAGGGTGGGCCGGCTCTGCCTTCTGTTGAAGGGAGACCGGCCCCCGGACTCGGGGTCGGCGGTTCGACCGGTCGTTCTGCTGAACGAGGCGGGGAAAGCCCTAGAAAGGGTTGTCGCTTCCCGCCTCGCTCAGCATTTGGAGGATGGCCCGGGACCGAGCCTCTCGGACGCCCAGTTCGGGTTCCGGGCCAGACGGTCGACCGTCGACAACATTAGGCGCCTAAGGTCGGTGACGGAGGATGCGGAGCGCAGCGGAGATGTGGTGGTGGCGATATCGTTAGATATCGCCAACGCCTTCAACAGCCTCTCCCACAGTACCATACTGGAGGCCCTCAAATACTTTGGGGTGACTCCGTACTTGGGGAGACTGTTGAAGGCGTACTTGGAGGACAGGGAGGTGCGCTACGAGGACGCGAGGAGCCAGATGGTCAGAAGGCACGTCGCATGCGGTGTCCTACAGGGGTCCGTTCTGGGCCCCATCCTGTGGGATCTCGCATACGACTGGGACCTGCTGAGCCGTCTCCTCCCCGGGATGAGTGTCATCTGCTAAGCAGATGACACTTGTCTTCTCACGTCCTGGGGTAAGACCTTTGTAGAGGCGGCGCGGCTGGCCGAAGTCGGAGTAGGACTGGTGGTCAGCCGTATAGAGAGGCTGGGGCTTCGGGTCCGTTTGGACAAGACCGAGGCCCTCCTCTTCCGCGGGACCGGCAGGCGGCCCCCCCCCCCCCCCCCTCGCGAGCGCACCTCCAAATAGGAGGAGAGCGGATAAGGGTGATGCCCAGATGAGCTACCTGGGCCTCACGCTTGACGGACGATGGACCTTCGGGCCCCACTTCGAGCGGTTGGGGCCGAAGGTCATCAGAGATGCGGCGGCGCTGGGTCGCCTCCTGCCCAATTTGGGCGGGCTCAGCGCCGCGTGCAGGCGGGTGTACTCCGGCATCTGCCGGAGTATGGCAACGTACGGTGCCCCCATATGGGCGGACGCCCTCTGCGCTCGGAACAAGGCTCAGCTGCGCAGAGCGCAGCGGGTCATAGCGCAGAGGGCGATAAGGGGGTACCGGACGGTAGCGTGGACGGCCGCGACCGCCCTTGCTGGCAACCCGCCCTGGGAGTCGGTGGCGGAGGTGCTCGCCGAGGTGTACGGGTTTGTCTCGGAAAGGAGAAGTCTCGGTGAGCGCCCCATGGCCCCACGGAGGTGGGGGGAGGACCTGGCGCAGCCGGGGTATGGAGTCCGCGTTGCGGATACCCCTCACCTTCCGCATGGTGCAGGTGCTCACCGGGCATGGGTGCTTCGGTGAGTACTTGCACCGGGTCGCGAGGCGGGAGGAACAGCGGAGCTACCACGATTGTGGCGCGGTCGAGGACACTGCCCACCCTGGAGCACTGTCCCAGGTGGTCTCGGCAGCGCCACGATCTGGTGTCCGCGCTGGGCAGCGCGGATCTCTCGCTCCCGAGCGTGGTCCGCTACATGCTCGGGAGCGACAGTGCCTGGCAGGCGATGGCCTCCTTCTGTGAGACGGTCATGTCCCAGAAGGAGGCCTCGGAGCGGGACAGGGAGGACGATCCCGAGGCTGTCCCGCTCCGGAGACGGTGGACGGGAGTGCGGCGTAGGCGCTACGCGCACCTATTGCCACCTCCCTAACATGTGGGACTAGGGGTCAGGATGGGAACCTGGCCCCATAACGGTCCCGCCGCCGGAGGGGCTGTCCCAATTTGCCAGGACGGTCCCTAGATTGAAGAAGTCCGGCCCCTGTTGAGGGGCTGGCCAGTCGCAGTGGTGCCCTGTTGCTGACAGATCCGGGGCACCACACCAATGCGGCCGATGGCATTTCGCGGGGTCGTTTAGTGGGTATACCGTCGGACAGCTAGGATTATGGTTGATGATGTAGTGTTGGAGCAAGTGAATGAGATTGTATATCTTGGAAGTGCTTTTAGCAGCAATGGAAGGTACACCGCTGATGTGGAGAGACGAGTGAGTGCCGGGAATAGGGTGAATGGAGCGTTGGGTAAACTTCTAGGCAGCCGAAATCTAAGCCAGAAGGCACAGCTCGCTGTACACAACGCGGTGCTAATTCCAACGCTAACTTATGGAAGTGAGAGCTGGGTATGGCAGAGAGAGCATGAAAGTAGAATAAATGCGGTCGAGATGCGAGCATTGCGCAAAATTTGTGGCATAACGCTTGCTGACCGCGTTCGTAATGAAGACGTGAGAGAAAGAGTTGGTCTAAAAGAGAGTGTCGGTGTTAAGATAAGAAAGGGCATGCTCCGTTGGTTCGGACATGTAGAAAGAATGCGGGACGAAAGAATGACGAAACAGATATACAATGCAAAAGTGGTAGGATGTAGGAGCCGAGGAAGGCCGAGACTAACCTACCATGACCAAATTGGTCGTGTTTTATCAGAAGGCGATGTCAGAAGCCCCAGGAACCGGCGAGCGTGCATGAAAAGAGCTATGAATGTCACAGAAGCGAGTGAAGTATGCAAGGACCGTGTCTTATGGCGCTCGGTTCTCTCTGCCTACCCCGCAAGGGACTTGGCGTGAAGATATACATACATACATACATACCGGTCGGACAGCCGACGGGGAGTCCCACACTACCACCGGAGGCCACCCAGGCACCGGTGGTGTGCGTAACGCATTTTTCCCGTCGTCACTAAAAAAAAATACAGTAATAAAAACTTGAGCCAGAATAGCAAGCTGGCACAGCTTTATGTGGACAATGTATGGAAGCGAGAGTTGGGTTTGGCAGAGAGAACTTGAAAGTAGAATAAACGCGGTCGAGATGCGCAGATTCTACGATGTAACGCTTGTAGACCGAATCCGCAATGAAGATATAAGAAAGAGAGTATCGTTCAAATAATAATAGTCATTAAGTCATTAATTCAAGTCATTAATAATAGTCGTCGGTTTCGACACCTACAAAGTATTCAAGAGGGCATATCGACGAAACAGGTAGGCATACGCTACAGAAGACGGATGTAGGAACCGAGGAAGGCCAAGATTCACTCACTCACTCAAGACTTACACGACCATATTGGCCGTGTGTTATCAGAAGTTAGGGTCAGGACGCTAGGAACCGGCCACCGTGCATGGAAAGAAATATGAATGTTAAAGAAGCGAGTGAGATGACGCTCAGTTCACTTTGCCTACTGGGCACAATGATGAAGATATCGACAGATTGTTAATATGTCCGTGTTGTGTTTAACACGGAGTCCGAGGAGCGCAGGAGTGGACTTGGAAATAAGTATAATGTTACTAAATTCGGGTCATGTTAAAGGGCGCCGTTCGAAATGTCTATAGACGGCGCAAGGAAGGGGATGTACAGTGAAATGTAGTAAAACTATTTTTGTGATTTTGGTGTGGATATTTTATTATTGTATTAAATTTACATTTTAGAAATCACTACATTTGATATCCTACTCGATACGAGAGCAAATTAAAATTAGAGACTAAATTTTTTGTATGTGAATTGCGTCATAATAATTGTGTTAAAATTATAATTTCTTCTTTTGTTGCTCATATTGTTGCTCGCAACTGCGGACTCATCAAAGTGCAAGCGCGGGAGTGGACGACGCGCGCCATTGTAAACACAGCGCGAGGCCGTCGCCAGCGCGCGTTGCCAACGTCCCGCTAATAATAGACGGCGCGGCTTCCGCCCGCCCGGCGTCTGGCGCGGCACTCGCTCACCGCCCGCCCTGTCCGCAGGTCGCCGCTCGTGGCGCTGGGCGCCGTGCGATACTCAGTCCGCCGCGCAGCCGCGCCGCGCGCCTGCCCGCCCTGCGCCTGCCGCTGCTGCTCGGAGGAGGCGCTGGCGGCGTGCCTGCCGCGCGCCCCGCTGGACCGCCTGCAGCGTCGACTGCAGCGTGGCGCGCGCGGCGAGCGGCCCTCGCGCCACCAGCGTCTGCAGGCGCTCACCGAGCGCCTCATGCCGCGCGCGCCACCGCCTCCGACGCCACCGCCGCCGCCCGCGCCGCCGCCGCTACCACCCGTGCCGCCGCCACGCGCGCGGCACAGGCACAGCCCGCCACGGGATGAGTTCGACGCTGACGCAATCACGCTTATGCGGGTCGAGCCCAAGTCCATCGTCGGCTCTTATGCGCAGAAGACGATCCCTTACCGTAGTGCGTCTTTCTCCCAAGGCGATTTCGCCCAGAACAAGTACTACCCTGGGATCCGTCAGCCATCGATTTTCGACTTCGGTAAGCGGCCTCCTCCTCGGACTGAAGGTAGCCGCGCCGGCTTTCAGCCGACGCGCCGCGATGCTGACTGGTCGAGCGCCGGAACTGATTCGCCTGCGGCGGAGGGCGGTTCGCTGGCTTCCGTGGACTCGGCCGTGGGCTCCGATGAGGGGTTGCTGGCACACGCGTCGCCCGCGCCGCGGTCACCACCGCCTGCGCCACACAAGCAGCTAGGTGCGCGTTCGTTGACGCATCCGCTGCCGGCGGCGTCGAGCAGCGGCGGCGCGGGTGCAGCGGGCGGCAGTCTGCCAGCGCTAGCACGCGCACTCCACGGGCTGCGCGAGGAGAGTGGTGGCTCTCAGGCGGATAGCGCGGCGGCGCATAGTGCGGACGCATCGCCGTTGGAGCCTGCGCCACCCTTCGCATTCCCGCCGTTGCCGGCGCCGCCCACCGAGGCAGCCTCTTGCGTGAACCCGGACTGTGAATGTGCTAGTTTTCCCCTCGAAAGCGAGGACGTCGCGAGTGTTGTGGATAGTTGTATACCGGTGCCCGTGTACGAGTGTATCGTGAAACAGTGGTCTAGTGAGTTGCCGCAAGAGGAGACGGCACGCTCGCGACGCGCGTCCGAAGGCTCGCCGGACAGGGACAAGGAGGACGAGACCATCACTAGTGAACAAGTGGCCAGTTTGTTAGCGGCCGTCCAAAATCCGTGCACGCCGGCCCCGCTCGGTGCGAGGGAACGGCGCCGACCGCTCGATAAGACTAAAAGAAGAAAAGGAATCTACATCACGACGGCCAGCGACGACGGTGGCGAGGAGGAGCCGCCCTCCGTCAACGGCGGCCGGCGCGACGACAGCGACGCGTCGGCGCGGGAGACGCGGCTGTCGGCCGAGACGCGGACGTCGTCGCTGCTAGGGGACAAGTCCGACGACTCGTGCACGAACGGCCCGCCGAGTCCGTGCGAAGTGCCGTCGCTCGCGTGGCCGCGGCCCGACGAGGCTCGGACGCGTCGCGCGAGATTCTCGCAGCAGAGTTCAGACGAACGCGACGACGATTCGTACCAAATGAGACGGAAGTATGGGGTCACATCGCGAGGAGACTCACCCTCCGAGGCCGAGAGCGATTCATGCTCTCGAGACCGGACCGCTTCTCCATCGCCGTTCAGCCCGTCAGACGCGTCCGACGCGGAGACGAGACGGCAACAGTTCGGTAGAGGAACGTTTGGAAAGACTCTGGAGGCACCGACTGGCCGTTCCGCGGATCCCGGCCGGCGTAGCTTAGTCGACGCTGCGCCGGCCCGCAAGACCAGTGCCAGCAGCGGAACAGCGCCGCGCGTCCGCGCCACGCACGTGCGTGCCACGTCGTCGCCCTCGAAGCTGGCAGGCGTGACGATGGCGGGCGGCGGCGTGGCGGGCGCCCACCTGCTGGCGGAGCTGCTGCGCGGCAGCTCGGAGGCACTATCTCACTCGGCCGCCTTCGACAACGTCGTGTTCACTCTGCATCAACATAACGTGAGTACACCGCTCGTTATACTTAATTTAAAATAACGTTCGAGGTCCTCGGCCCGCTGTTGTACCATTGTATTGAATAGACTCGGAGTGCGAACGTTGGGCTACTTGTGAGTGCTGGTGAACATTGACATTTCGGCATTCGTTTTGACCTCCGCGGTAAGCTTAAGAAGCCCTTCTCATTAAAATTTTTTCAATATTTACGGCCTCGTGTGTACGTCCGGCCGCGGTCGCCGCTACGATAACGATGGTGTTGTTTGTATCGCCGCGCTCGCGCTTCTGCCGCCGCGCCAATGTCAGATGATTCACGCGCAGCTGTTCCAGAGAGTATAAAAATGTTAAGGGCGCGAGTTTATTTAAGACTCGCCACTGAACTTAAGTCGCGGGTTCGCGCGGTGTGCGATGCGCTAGCTGTTCCACGCGCGTTCGATCGAACCCGAGTGTTTGCCGTCACACACTTTACAATAAATGTATATATATAAAATAAAATAAAATCGACTAATTTTCTATCCATCAAGTATATGACTTTTTAACATTTTAAATTGCGGAGTCTCGGACCCTACAATTGTAAAACAAATAAACATCCGAAACGAATAATTTTTAACGCATTCCCTCTTCTGTCAGCAACCAAATAAGCAAAGCTAGTCAAGGCGAGGCGGCCTCGCTTCGTACGTTACTTGCACCGCGTACCTATGTCTACGAAACTGTGTCACTAAATATATGTTTTATTTTATATTTCTCCATACAGGACCTAAATATAAACCAAACTACCCGACGTTACTCCGAACTTAGTACGAGATTCTTTCCCACACAAGTTCAGGCTTTTGACGATTTCTGTAAAAGCGACGAAGGAATGGAGGAAAAGTGAACGAACTTGTATAATATAAAGAGCACCTAGTTAATGTGTCGCGAACATTATTCTCAATATTCGTGAGTAGTGTCCGGCGCGCGGTCGTTGATGTGTCGGTGATAGTCTCTCCTCAATGCACACATTATTTTATTTCCTGTAATACAAACATAAACCTATTTTTCTCTTGACTGCGCCAGTTAGAGAGATCTCTCTGTTTTACTGACGTGTAAAAAATATTCTAAATTACATATACGAATGATTATCGATCGGTGTCAGATGCAACAACGGATTTATGAAATACTTAGGAATATTCCGTGCATCGCCGATTGACGCAATCCACTTCGAGTTCTGGAGACGGCGCACCCGGTGCCGCTGTACGCTGCAAGACACTGGGGACACTGCAAGCGATACTATTGGGCGCACTGCAAGCGATGCGCTATCCGAGTTAGCTACGCGTAACAAGTTTATAATGTTTAGTGTTTACTCACAGAAATAGTGAACAAAGGCGAAGTGACAAACATGATCCATGTTACATTTAAAAACGTTGTGTTGGGCAGCGGGTGTGTTCAGTGTATGCGCGTGCGTCGTTAATTTCGCTTTTTATTAAACAAAAGTAAACGCACAGCAGTCGGGGCCAGACTGAGACTGAGACCAGGCGTCTCTACTCGCTGCGCCGCAAAGTGCTGCACCATTTAACTTGTGGAATTATGTGTATCATTTTTGAAGTTAATTAGTTAAGTGGAGGTTCTACGCAGGAGTGACGCCCCTGGTTTTGTAAATGTACATAGGCTACGGCGATTGTTTACCATCAGGTAGGCCGTATGCTTGATTGCCACCTTAGCGGTATAAAAAGAAGGTTACATTTCTCGGCGGTAGAGTATTATTTCAACATTTGGTTGAAAGATATAGAAACTACTCGTATAAATGTCAAATTGTTAAAATCTGTTTACTGCTGTTTATTACTATTTCGGTTTACTGATACTCACACTGACACTTAAAAGATATTTAATAATTTGATTCTGATAGTAAACTGTTTCACTGCAGTAAAATATTAATATTGTTCAATCTTATTAAGTGATTGGTTCATTGATAATCATGGATGATTTCCTGAATACTCTTTGGTTTTGGGTGCTTATGATTTGGCTCTTTTTCAACACATCACCAATTTGATCTATATATGTGGGTTTAGGGCGCCCCCTCGCGAAAACTCCATTCACTCTTGCCTGATAAATGAATACACCATCTCAAAATACCCTTTTTAATTTTTGTCACTACACCATATTTCATTCCACAAAGTTCCTGTATCGTGCTATTTTTTACTCTATCAATCATTTTTACTCCACACATTCTCCTCGTCCCTCTCATTTCTACGTCCTACTACTTTCATGCTTCTTCTACCATTCCCATGTTTCACTGCTGTACATCAACGTTGGCGTTAATAAACCCTGAATGATAGTAAGACGAGCGTTCGTCGATATGCGAGTACAACGGACCATTGATACGATTTCCTGCTTTCACTCTTCGTTCAATATCGCCATCGCATTTTCCATCTCTCGTAAACTTAGAACCTAGATAAACAAATTCATTCGCTTGTTCCACTTTCTTATCTCCGATCATTATCTGGCACTCGGTAACACCTTTATTCCTTTCAAACACCATCGCTTTTGTCTTGATTACATTTATTTTGATATCTTTCATCACAGTAACCATCTGTTGTAGTTCTTCCGCCGAAGATGCAAGAAGAATCTGATCATAGGCATACAACAGGGTTTTAAATACTGACTCATTCATTTTTCTCCACCACTGGGGTCGTCACCTGCGTGTACTAGTACGGGGACGCCATTCAAGAACTTTTCTTCCCCAGCGGTTGTCGGTTCTACGAACTATATGGCCGGCCCATTGCCACTTCAGCTTGCTTATCCCGTGGGCTATATCGGTTATCTTAGTTCTACAGCGGATATCCTCATTTCTGATTTTATCACGCAGAGAAACCCTGAGCATAGCTCTTTCCATAGCACGCTGAGCGACCTTGAGCTTCCCCATACGGCTCGCAGTGAAGGGCCTCGTCTCAGTTCCGTATGTCATCACTGGCAACACACACACTGCTCGAAGACTTTACTCTTCAGACGTTGAGGTATTTTGGATGAGAAGATGTGTCGATGTTTCCCGAACGCTGGCCAGCTGAGTTGGATCCGTCTATGGACCTCTCGGTCGAAGTTGGACTTACCTAACTGAATAACCTGTCCTAGGTAAACATATTCGTCAACAACTTCGAGCTTAGTGCTTCCAACCGTGACCGGCTTAGGTGTAACATGGACATTCGACATGATCTTAGTCTTGTCCATGTTCATCTTGAGACCTACCTGGTTGGTAACACTATTGAGGTCATTGAGCATAGCGCCAAGTTCCTCCAGCGATTTAGCCATGAAAACTATATCGTCGGCAAATCGAAGGTGAGTGATGCATTCTCCATTGATATTAATACGTATCCTTTCCAGTCCAAGAGCTTGAAAACATCTTCCAATGCTGCGGTTAATAGTTTCGGGGATATGACATCGCCCTGTCTTACACCTTTTTGCGCTTGGATCGGTTTCGTACTCTGGCCCTGTGCTCGGATACACATCGTTGCCTTACTGTACAAGCACTTCAACGCTGTACCGATGTTCCGATAGTCAATTCGGCATCACTGGAGAGACTGCCGCAGTTCCGTCCTCACCCGGTGCTTTCCCATTTTTAAGCTGCTTGAGAGCCATACGAATCTCATACCGACTGATGTCCGGGATATATTCGGTATAGTGTCGGGTCAGTTTAGCTCTAGGGTCGTGACTAGCACTGTTATTTGGCAGTACCGACGATGTGTACAGCTGTCCATAGAACTTCTCCATCTCACTCAGAATCTCAGTCTTCGTAGAAATAATGGTGCCAGTGTTGGTCTTCAGCTTCATTACTTGACTTCGCCCAACAGACAGATCTTTGGCGAAGACTTTGGAGCCTTGGTTCCGTTCTATCGCCTTTTTAATACGAATTGTATTGCACGGCAGCATGGCAGCGTCAACTAACAGGACACTGTAGTCTTTTGTCAGTTGCCGCTGCAATTTGGGCTCCTCTTTTCGCTTACCACCAGTGAAGTGGAGCCACTATGCTGAGCTAATATAAAAAAAATCAGCTTGAGCGTATTTAGGCGTAACGCTTGTGGACCGTATTCTCAACGGTGATGTTAAAAACAGAGCTGGTCTGAAAGAGAGCGTCGGTGTTGGATTAGGAAGACGCATGCTACATTTTTCAAGTAACAAATTTAAAAAATATCTCAAAATGTTTTTAGTAAGCAAAGTTTATTACACTGTCAATGAATATTTGAAAGAAAAATGGCCCTCGTGTGAACAAAAATTGACAGAATTAGTATTAAACACAAAAAAGTGTGTTGTCAATTTCAAGTATTAAAAGTGTGTTCCGTACCATTATCTATAAAAACGGCAAAAAAATCACGTTTGTTGTATGGGAGCCCCCTTAAATATTTATTTTATTCCATTTTTTAGTATTCGTTGTTATAGCGGCAACAGAAATACGTCATCTGTGAAAATTTCAACCGTCTAACTATCATGGTTCATGAGATACAGCCTGGTGACAGACGGACGGACGGACAGCGGAGTCTCAGTAATAGGGTTCCGGTTTACCCTTTGGGTACGGAACCCTAAAAAATACGTAGGTCACACTATAAGTTTTGCGTAACTTAAAAAAACAACATGTTATAACCAAAATATTATGTTTATTGCTTTTCAAAATACTCTCCTTTACATTTTAAACTTTTTTTCATGCGAACGAACCATTTTTTAAAACAGGAGGGCCACAGATCTGTAGGCATGTACGTGCTGATTGAACGCTATCACTGCCTCCTCGGAGTTGGTAAAAGTGAAACCTCTCATCAAATCTTTGATTTTGGGGAAAATACAGAAATCACAAGGTGCTAGGTCGGGGCTATGCGCAGGATGGGTAACGAGTTGTACTTTTTCGGAAGTTAAAAAGACTTTGTTTTGTTGGCCGTGTGTGAAGAAGCGTTGTCATGATGTAGGAGAACGTGGCTTTTTGGCGTCTTTCGCCAACTTTTTCTAACACCCTGAGTAAACAAATGGTAGAATACCACTCGGCATTAACACTCTTTTGATCTTCAAGTGGAATTGTGCAGATGGGACACGTATCTAACAAAAAAACGCGATCATTTTTTTACCAATGTTTCTCGCCTGCCTCACTTTTGTTGGCCTGTTCTCATTTTCAAACACCCATTCACAAGATTGCTGTTTTTTTTCGGGTTCAAAACAACAAATCCACGTTTCGTCTCCTGTGACAATGTCATAAACAGCATTAGAATGTCCGTGGTCGTACTTCAGTAGCGTCTGTGGGCACCATTCCACGCGAGCCCGCTTCTGCTCCGCTGTCAGTTCATGAGGGATCCAACGACAACAAAACTTCCGAACTTTCAATTCTTCGTATAAAATTTTCTGAATTTGTCTCATACCAATCCCCAATAGTTCTCGAATTGTCTCATAGGTAATCCGCGCGTTTTCTTCAATTAGCCGCTTAACAGTAGCCACATTATTTACGTTGATGGCAGTTGAAGGCCGCCTTTCACGAAATTCGTCATGTAAAGAAACTCGACCTCTCTCAAATTCAGCAAACCATCGCCTCACGGTGCTCAAAGAAGGTGCTTCTCTCCCAAAAGCATTTTTGAAGACGAGCAGCATAGTCTTGCGGAGAGAGAGAGCTTTTAAAGTCATAAAAATCATCGCTCTAAAATCTTTTCGACTCAATTCCATTTTCGTTGCGTACGTAGAACTTTGATGTGTGATAAAAAACAATTGACAAATCATTTTCCGCCAATTGTTTTTTTTTATTACTGAGTAGGTTGCAACCTCAGAATACAGAATAAATCAGAAACCGCGAACACGCTCAAAACTGAAGCCATACAAACTACTCTCAAAGAGAGTAGTTTGAAATTTGGACGACTAGTATATATTTGGCCACCGTGTCTCTTACGCGTAAATATTCTCGGTAGTTTTTATTAAATAATGCCGTCTTGTGCGGTTCCCAACTGCAAGAATGCAGTTAGAAGCATAAAAAACAAGATGGGATCACATTTCATGTGTAACTAGCGCCTTTACATCTCATTTTATTTAAATAATGAATTTCTTGTACTCGTTGATAGTGGTAAACAATTTGGGCGAGTCCATTTTGTTCATGTTGCCAGTTTTACTGGTTTCTTTTCCTTACTTTTTTTATAAAGTTGACATTGATGATATAAATAACAAATGCATGTTAAGTAATTAAAAAATAGTTTCATTAATATAAAATATGTAAATACATTTATTTAATTTTAAGGTATTTACGATATGGGCCTATGCTTACATTATTTGAGGTCTTTTAATATAAATATTGCCTGAAATAAATGATTGAAATATGATTAACTAATGTTTTTGGTATATAGTCTGCATATGTGAAATTATGTAAATAGTAGTTTTTTTACAAAAATGTTTTGTGTAAAACTATTCTAATTATTATATGTGGAATTTTAGTTCCCCACTGATGAAATTATAAAAGCAGACAGCAAGACTTCTTCATTGTCGAAACGTAAAAATGTATTGATTACCTCAGAATCAAAACGGCAATATTATTAGTACAACAAAATGTACCTAAGTAAAGACATATTTTTGTAAATTACTTGTGTTTTATTTTACTAAAACATTAATTTATGCATAACAGTATATTAATATAACATCTTTAATATTAATATTACCTACACTTTTAATTTACCCTAAAAGAGGCGAACTCTCACTAAGCTAGCAACACTGTACGGGTGGGAAGTATGAGGAGTGCGGGTGATTGCCAATTGTTTCTGGACGCGGCGGACGGCATGTATTATCGGCTGTAGGTTCCTTCTAGTTTATTCTGTATTCTGAGGTTGCAACGTTTCAAAAAATATAACATTCGAAATTCAAATAGTTCCGATTAGCTAGAAGTGCAAAACTTTTAGTTGTAACGCAAAAGTGGAAGGATGTAGGAGCCGAGGAAGACCAAGACTAATCTACTGTGTCAAATCGATCTTGTTCTATCCTAAGGTGATGTCAGGAGCCTTAGAAACCGGCGAGCGTGTATGAAAAGAGCAATGAATGTTAAAAAAATCGGCCAAGTGCGAGTCGGACTCGCACAGGAAGGGTTCCGTACCATTATCGATAAAAACGGCAAAAAAATCACGTTTGTTATATGGGAGCCTCCTTAAATATTTATATTATTCTATTTTTTAGTATTTGTTGTTATAGCGGCAATAGAAATACATCATCTGTGAAAATTTCAACTGTCTAACTATCACGGTTCATGAGATACAGCCTGGTGACAGACTGACGGACGGACGGACGGAGCCTCAGTAATAGGGTTCCGTTTTTACCCTTTGGGTACGGAACCCTAAAAAGCGAGTGAGGTGTGTAAGGAACGAGTCACGTGGCGCTCGGTTGTCTCTGCTTACCCCGCAAGGGATTTAACGTGAAGTTATAGATAGAGATAGATAGACCGTATTTAGGTAACATTTCGGCACCTTTTTTGTATTTAAAGTATCGATCTCTACGTTGTACATTGCCGTATCTTGTCATTATCACCGAAAGGTATTTGCTCTGGCCTGCGCCTTAGCGTCGTGAAAATAATAGTCAAACTAAATAAGAGTGAACCTCCATGGGCTAGCATTATGTTTTGAAGTTTCGTTTTGTTATATACATGTCTGTATAACTGGCTTACCTGTTTCATTAACTCTGTTAGCCTCTGGATAACGAATTTCGATCCCGACCTCACCATTCGGATCGGACTTTTGTATTGACAGAATAATGAACTACTGTTGCGTACTCACGGAAAGTAATATCACTTTTGTACTCGAATGTTTCATAGTGTCGACTCTAGTAAGTTTCAATGACGCAAGCCGGCATTTTAGCAATATATGTATGTACAAGACGACAACGATGTACACTCGTGGTGTGTGGTCACCGTCGGGCGACTCTCAATGTACCTAGCCCGGCTATGAATTTTGTTTCAAATGAATATGCATTTATTTTTTTAGGAAGTAATGTAATCTTAATAAACCTTATATGTTAAACGTTATTCGGAAGTCTCAGCAAAAAAATATTCTATTCGAAATGGCCACCTTTGGCTTTGATACACCTTACCTTTAATCTGTCTGGCCACGAATCTATGGGGTTACGCAACGTCTCCATCGGAAATTTAGCCACTGCTTGCTCCAGAGACTTCTTAAGAGACACAATGTGGGCGTGTCGTTTCGAGCAGGCCATTTTTTCTAAAACGGACCATAATTTGTAGTCTAACGGATTCAGATCTCGGCCAGACGAGGGCCAGTCCTCAGCACTTAAGTCCGGAACGTGAGTTTCGAGCCAGGCTTGGGTAGTTCGTGCCTTGTGACCACGTGCAGGGTCCTGCTGGAAAGTCCACGTTACATTTTTAAAAAGTGAATTGCTGAGAGGTTTCACAACACGATCCAAGACAGTCTCTTGATACACTTTGGCTGAAGTCTTCACTCCTTTTTCACAAAATGAAACTTTGTGACTCCTTGATAGGACACGCGCCACCAAACCATTACAGATTCTACATGTCCGGAACATGCCTCTTCTTATTTTAACACAAATTTAATAGTAATTAATAGTTAAGAAATTAGGATTTAGATATGATTTGGGAAATCGCTGAGGAAAGTTAAATGTCCAATTTCCCCGCACGCGGACTGTGTCTTGCGAGGCGAACTGTGGTAGAGCTCAAAACACACTGCACTGACTGAAGCCTGCGCCTCTTCGTATAGACAGCGTTATTTTAAAGATGACATCGACGTACTCCTGCCTACCTGCGACCGCTCGCCGCCCGCCGCTCGCTGCGTGCGCGGCGCTGCGTGCGCGGCTGACGATGCATGTCTATTTGGGGCCGAATGCCATTGCCAAGGAATTCTGTGCCGGAATGACGTAACAAGTATATACATACCGCGGGTAGTGAGTGACATGCCCACTATTATTTTTAGTGGCGTGCATCGCGCCTGACTCGCGGGCCTCGGGCTCGGCCGCCGCGGGAGGCTCCGTATGCAAGTGGCGTACTCGCTCACACTATGCATCGTGTGGTAATTGAGTCGGTATACATATAATTGTGATATGTATACAGTCACGGTATCGTCGTTGATGACTAATTCATATTCAATCAATAAATTCGGGACGCTCTGGGCGCGGCCTCGCGTCTATGCGTGTCGCACTATAACAAAATCACAATACACAGTTACTCCGAGAAGTCGATAGGCGCTTCCTTGTCGTCAGCTGCGCCTCGCCTGACGGTCGACGTCCCCCAGTGGGAATGTTTTTTTCAGGCAGCTCGCGCGTGGACCGCGCGCCGGCCTCATCGGCGCCGGTGGCGGCACTCCTATCTCCAAGTGCAAAACACACGAACACAGTATCTTTGTCATAAAGTTTTTTACCTTCAAGATTTCCAAGAAAAAATGTTCAGAAACTTTCACAGTAGGTACTTAGATAATAGCGTCTTTCCAACAAAATGAAAACTCAAAATGAAAAATGTCTCTGTATCTATATCTTCACGCCAGTTCCCTACAGTACACTACAGTTCCGTACAGCTTAGTTATTCGAAAAGTGATCTTTTATACGAATAGGTTTTTATAATATAGTCGGGCAAGTACTCCACGAGGCAAACTATTTTGTCTTTTTGTCTCTATCTTGGTCTGGGTGTTTTTAAGAGAGGTAGGGCAGGCAGCTCTACTGAGGAAGCACGTTTACCCCAAAGAAAACCGCAGCCAAATAACAACTCTTTGGAGGCTTATTGTGTTCCTGTGAGTGAGTTAAGATACCAGTAAGTTCCTAACGAATTGCTATGTTAGCAGCAGATACTGCAAGGTGCGAGTGACATTTTCCATATTGCAAGCGTTCATAGTCCTTCGGTGAGCATGTTACATATCGTATGCTTGTATAATTTCCAACGTTGCGTACGGAACGAAAATATTACGAACAATCATCTCCTGAACCGCTGAAATAATTGAACAGATTTTTGACAGTGAGTTGTTTATCTTAACGTACCTTACCTATGACTACATTTCCAGCTTAATATCACTACAGGCTGGTTTAAAAAATAGTACGAGTAATTGTTTACGCGTTTACTCGTCGAGTGAGAAATACTCGTATAATTTGAACGAGTAGTGCACATCGGACGTAGCCCGCCGCGCTCGCCGCCCGCCGCTCGCCGCGCCGGCAGATGACCGATAGTATTCAGTTTTTAGGTAATGAATGAATGAATGTAGATACATAATTCATTAGCCTCTCGGTGTGGGCTACCGGTGGCCGCTCGCCGCCCGCCGCCCGCCGCCCGCACGCCGTCGTCGCCATGTTGTGCCGAAGCCGAGCGGAGCGCTCGCTGCCGGCCGCTGGCCGCGGACTCGCAAAAAATACTGTTTTTTGTCCCGCGTCTTGTAATTATGACAATAATTATATGAACAAAAAGAGTTATATGGATGACGGAGGAAGGCGGGCGCGGGGCCGGGGGCGGGCGGCGGGCGCGCGCTTTTCACTGATGTGTTGTGATTTGTGATCGCTGACCTGATAGAAATGGGATCAATCTTCAATGATTCATGCGTCATTTTTATGTCGCAAAGTGCGTGACGTCATACTTCGTGAATGTAGAAGAACGGGAGGGAGGTAGGGAGGGCCGCTACATTTTGAAAGTAAAAATGAGAACAATTTTTTTTAGGCACTTAAACACCATGTACTTATATATTTTTGAAGTGAAAACTTCTTTAGCGGCGTCATGGCGTTGTGCACTTCTTGGGATGAATAAAAAATACTAAACTCGCATCAGGCCGTCAGGACACGTGACCCTTACCGTAAGATTTTGGTGAGAATTACAACATAAGTTCGCTGCAGCGCTAAAACATTAGTTCCCTCCTCAGAATACAGGTATTCTGAGGTTCCCTCTAATTGAACAATTAAAACATGAAGCGTTAGATCGTTCATAGGGCATTATTTTCTCGCGACCAAAACGTTGTAAGCGCCATCAAATTGTTGGCGTTTACGCGTTTCGTTCAACGGTTTATCAACATCGCTGTTTGGTTTAAGCGGCGCAGGGCGCTTGCGCGAGTGTCCGTGTTTGTTTGAGTTTTAGAGATTGGCGATGATGATGATGGTGAGTCGTTGAAATTATGGATGAAAGTTGATTTTTCTGAGAGATAAACTTTATAATGTAACATAATTGTAATAGTTCTGAAGTGTTCATTTTTTAATGTAATATAAATTGTCATGTTTGTGTACGACAGCGCAATAAATGAATATTTGTATTTTACCACATACATGATAGTACTTTTATACTGATAAATAAAGCAATTTGTGCGAAATTATTCCCTAACCATTCCAAAATATTCAAAAATGCACAACGTTAATGTTCAAGTTTTCGCTTCTCCCGGAGTGCACCCCGTTTTTTTTATATAAAATGTTACTGTATTTCTATTTTTCACAATTCTAGAATTTTGGTAAAGTAAGTAAAGTGGCCATTGGCGAAGAAGAAATCCAGACAGAAACCTACCAACTGGTCAGGCGCAACTTATTTCTGATTCCAAGATTTTCAAATAACTTTGTAAACGACGTAATATTTTTATGAGCGTACATTATCATTTTATAAATATGAAGGAGACTGCCAGGGTGCTTCATCGGAGTTGCCTATGGTGGTGACGTGGGTATGTGGGCGAGGAAGCTCTTTTTGAAAGAGAGGCCGGTAATAGAATGTCCTTTAATTAAACTCAATCACAAAAATAAAGGCACTAATTGATTATACGTCTTAATATAGTTCGATAGCAATTTTAACTTCAATTAAATGTGATCAGATATTGTAGATCGTAAGCGATTTGTCACCCACGCGGTGCCTGGGCGACGGTTCATTCAAAAGTGACAAACCAACATGGTCGCCCCGCTACCGTCGATATGACGCTCCACTAGAGTGACGCGGTGTCTCGCTCACTCTCGAACCAACTGACAGCTTTCAATAGACGCGCCGTCACGGCCAGACTGACGTACGACCGTCCTCGGTCGTGCATCTAAATCGATTCCTGTAACAAACACTATCAACCACGGATTCATCCGCTCGTCTATCCTGAAAATTCGGCCCATATGACCGAGACGTCGGCGGAGCCATGGGAATGTGGTGGGACAATATCATGAAAACTCGTAGTCATAAATTTACAATATTTCATCATCATGATGAAACCATTAGATCACTATTATTAGATCCTTGCCACGTAATGACATCTGGCTGCGGCGGGTGAATCCTTTCAACTAAGACACACGGGTATAGCTCTGATGTCACCGCTATGTCAGCCAGGCTCTACTACATTCATCTGGTCTGCAACACCAGGATAGACCACAATACTCGGAACATGATACAACTGGTGCACAATACCAGGATAGATCACAATACTCGGAACACGATACATCTGGTGCACAATACCAGGATAGACTTCCAAACTAAAATCACAATTCATCTGACCTTGACCATTGAATCCCTTCAACCAACTCCTCAAGAGTATGGCCCGGATGTCAGCGTCAAGTGACCAGGATAGACTGATATATCTGCTTAATAGTAAAAACATAGGCAACATACCTTGTAATTATGGATTATTTTGCTGGGCGTGAATTTCGACTTCATTTTTAATTTCTCAAGTTTCAGGATCCGAATGTACACTCACAGTATCTGATCCTGCCATCATGGTGGGCCAGTAGAACTCAAACTCAAACTCATTTATTGCATAGTCATAGGTAGTTTACATAATATGATGTTAAATTTAATAATTATAACGCTACAACTTGCCGTTTTGGCGTACAATATTCTTAGACTGAAATAATAAATAAAAATGTCAAAATGTTACACTGTTAATATTACATTAAATCAAGCATTGTTTGAATATCATGTCAAAATTAATTACAAATATACTATGTCAAATTTAGTGTCAGTCTTTACATTTAAATTGTCAATTAGACAATGTTATAGCTTAATTTATTACATTTATTAGTGATTACAATTTATCAAATAAAAATTCGTTAATAGTGTAATAAGATTTGAGTAGTAGAAATTCCTTTAAGTGGGCTTTGAACTCATTTAAATTATTCAGTTCTCTTATAGTTTTGGGTAGCTTATTATAAATATTAGGACTCATCCCCAAGATACTTCGCGAAAACATTTCAGTTTTGTGTTGTATATTACATATTTTGTCATTGTGCCTTTTAGAGTTTCTAGATTCGAATAGATTTAGATGGCATTTTACAAAAACATCCACCTCATAAATGTACAATCCTGAGAGGGTTAAGATTTTCAAATCTTTAAAGTGTGGTACACATGAATCTGTACTCCGAAGTTTGCAGATTGCACGAATGCATCTTTTCTGGGCCTTAAACACTTTATCATTTCCACTTGCATTCCCCCAAAACAATATGCCATATCTCAGGGTTGATCCAACGTATCCATGATAAGCCGTTGTCACGGCGCTTTTGTTGACCACTTTTCCAAGCATGTGGAGAGCGTACGAAAATTGATTTAGCTTTTTGCAGAGTGATTGTATGTGTGAATGCCAAGTCATATTACTGTCTCACTGCATCCCTAGGAATTTGATACTATCTGTTCTTCCGATTGATATACCCTGATGACAAATATTGGGAAAAGTAAAGTTTTTGCGTAGCCTCTGTTGGAATGACATATATTTCGTTTTCTCTAGATTAATAATTAAATTATTTTTATTTAACCAATTAATGACATTTGATAGCGATTTATTAATTTCCCTTTCGTATAATTGGGCATGAGTGCATTTATAAATTATTGTACTGTCATCTGCGAAAAGCACCATGGGATCAGACCAGAAACAGCGTCCAAGCGTACGGTCAAGTCATCGCAAATACGATCTCTTTTATCAGGATGAGTAAGTAAGGACATCTTCCGGAGCACGCGACGCCGTCTCGGCCTCCTCATCATTCAACAAGCTATCGGCTATTTCCAATAAACCGTTGTGTCCATGGGGTACTGAGCGTAAGTTCTCGTATGTAAACTTGTAAATACGATGAGAGCCACTGAGACTCTTAAGTTCGTAACGATCATTAGTCAATACCGCTGTTATTACAAATGGACCTTTAATTTTTTTGTCTAATTTGGTTTGATTTCGTTCCCAATTTTTTTATAAAAACAAAATCCCCTATCGCGAATGGCTTTATTACAGCGCGACCTCGATTAAACTGTTTTACTTCCGATGCAGCTGCCTTTTGAATATTTATCGAAGCATTTTCTTTTATAAAGTCAACATTCAGGGCCTTCTGGATTAAGTCTAGATATTCCTAGAGACTGTGAACGAATTCTAAACGTTAACTCCGTAAGTGAATACTTAGTTACGGTGGACTTAGTGCTATTAAGAGCAAGTTGTATATTGCCTAGTTCATCCCGCCATGTCTTATTAGGGTCATTCTCGACTATGGTAAGCAAACTTTTAAGTGTCAATTTCAATTTATTTATTTCGTGAACATAGATAATAAATAATGATAAATGTTACATAATGAAAAAAGTTCTCTATGTTCCGCCGGAGGGCATACAAAATTATCGGTATGTCTAACTATTACAGTTACGTCACAATAACTACTTTTTCATGTTAAAATATGCTAAAGTAACGCCGGTACAAACTAGGCCACATTATTCGTACCTTGGTATTAATCCTTATCCAAATAAATCATTTCGTATTCAAGACTGTTTCAATGCCTGTAGGTTACTCTTTGAATTAACGAAATCGGACATTCCATTCCAAAGATATTACGGATTTTGTTCTGTGTTTCAATCCCTTGCTTGCGACACCGGCGGCCACGGCGCGTGGCAGCGGGCGGCGCGGCGCACATCTATGAGATAGGTACCCGCGCGGCTCATTCGCGCGCTACCGACATTGAATGTTTTGACCTTTTCATACCACATTTTTTCTGTTCCAGTTAAAAAGTTCTTTTCAGAAAAGCGTGCCTCAAATCATCACCTTTGTGGCAATCAATTGAAACTCTCAATTCGCGCACGAATATGAGAGCACGTTTAAGTAATGACGGCAACGACAATTTCTCACAAAAATTACTTAAACTTGGAAGCGGAAAATTACCATCTCCAATTGAACATAGCCTCCAAGTATTATTGGATAATGAATTGGCTCAAACTGTTCACAGTCTAGAAATCCTTATAGAGACAATCTATCCCGACATCGAACATCTTACAGAAAGAAATTTCGATTGGCTCTATTGGAGGGCGATCGTCTGACCGAAAAACAGCTCAGTAAATGAGATAAACAAAATGATCATTGAAAAAGTACCAGGTGATTTTAAATGTTACAAATCTATTGATAACGTGTGCAACATCGAAGATACAGTGCACTATCTACAAGAATTTTTAAATTCTCTCTATCCCGCCGGCTTGCCACCACACGAACTGAAATTGAAAGTAGGTACTCCCATTATGCTGTTGATAAATTTAAGCCCTCCCAATATGTGCAATGGCACAAGGCTTTTGATAAAAGAATTACGAGACAATCTGATTATAGCAACAATCATCACCGGTCCCACGGCCGGACAGTTAGCTCACATTCCGCGGATCCCGATGATACCAACAGATTTGCCCATGTCTTTTAAAACGTTAAAGGTATCATTTGCCCTTATAATAAATAAATCCCAGGGACAAACTTTCTCGATCTTTGGCATCGACCTAAGAGAAGAATGCTTTTCTTATAGCCAATTATATGCTGCACTTTCTCGAGTAGGATTCCTAAAAATCAATATATTTTGTTGCCATCTACGAATACCACAGCCAATATAGTATACAGCCTTAAGGTAGACATATTAGAAACTAAAAAAGTAAAACCTATTAAATTAATATAAAGTCTCGAAATATATGTTATATATATTAAAATAAATGTAAAAAAGAAATGTAAAAATAAAACTAAAAACAATATAAATAAATAAAAAATAAACTTTCCGATTGTAATTAGGGTTATGGATAAAAACTAATAAAAAAATAAATACCACTAAGTACGTACCACTTAAAGTAATTTATCTGAAAAAAAAGCTACTTAAGAAAAACTATTTAGGTGCCCGTGCGAAGCCGGGGCGGGCCGCTAGTAAGTTATATAATGTAAATTTAATAATAAATAAAATATTAAAGTATCAGATTAATAAAATGTCAGAAGTGAAGTGTTCGCATGACGCGTTCCACTTGGCCATTTCCTCTGCTGGACCCGGTTGCAATAAAGTGAAGATCAAATTTATGTTCTGCGCGAAAATTCTTGAAGTCGGTGCTACTATAACATCGTCCTTGGTCAGCAATTATGCGTTTAGGGGTTCCGAATTGGCACACGGCTTACTGCAGAGCGTGCACGGCACTATTTGCATCGAGCGAAGACGTATGCTTACATATACAACATACATAAAGAACCTACTTGGTAAAAGCGTCAATTATTACAGAACAGTACCCTTTTTGATCGCTTTTACCGCTCAATTTTCCCGAAAAGTCAATGTGTATTGTATGCCAGGGCAACGAAACTTTTGGACTAGGGTGAAGCCGAACTGGTTGCGCACCCGATATACCTTTTGAGGCTTTGCAGACAATACAGGAGTCTATAAATTTACGTACACATTTAGACATTTCAGGAAAGCAATACTGCTCA
The DNA here is from genome assembly GCA_947507595.1 of Pyralis farinalis. NCBI lineage: Eukaryota > Metazoa > Arthropoda > Insecta > Lepidoptera > Pyralidae > Pyralis > Pyralis farinalis. The sequence continues at coordinate 183,118 of OX382280.1, forward strand.
TAAAGTTTGTCCAAAGTTTTATCTTTGCCTAGGTGCTGAATTTCATTATGTATATGGTTGATTAGGGTCCAGATAAGAGAACGTGGCACAACCGATAGTCACGCGGTTGTCTTGTTTCGTGAAATTTTCCTGAATAACACATCGTCTCTAACGTCATATGTATCAGCAACCATTGGTATTGGTATTTGGTAAGCCGTCGTTGTTGTATTTCGAAATTGGGTTCTGTATTTCACTATCACGCTTTTGTTCGACTTTTTTGTCAGCCTTGATGGAATTCCACGTATTGAACCCGCTTAGTTTCAATATCTTTTGTTGTTTGGAAGTACTAGCAACAATATTTAAACCAGGCTGAGGATTTCGGGACAAAATTCCGCATGTTCCATCCCTTTTCTTTCCCGGTAGACGATATCAAAATCGTAAGACTGCATATAAGCCCACCAACGATGTACACGTGGTGTAGGGTCCCTTTTGGACTTTGAGGCTTTGAGCGAATTGCAGTCCGTTAATACCGTGAACCGTCAATCATGGAGATAGTGCCGAAAATGCTCTACTGCTCGTACGACTGCCAGTGTTGCTAGCTCATACGAATGGTAGCGAGACTCAACATCTGACGTGCGTCTACTGAAATATTCTACAACATGGGCTAACCCTTCTCTCTTCTGTATAAGGATTGCGCCGTAGCCTTCACAACTTGCGTCAGTGTGAAGCTCGACAGGCACATCGGGGTCAAAAATCGTTAAAACCGGCTCGGATGTTAAAATACGTATAATTTTTCATTACGTATGTGTTCATAGTTTTCAAACCATTTATTGGGTCCCTTTAATTTTGTTAATGGATATAATGAAAAAAAAAATGAAAATGAAAAATGTTTTATTTCTTTCAAATTTACATATTAGAGTGTGAAGGGTGGGCTCCTTCTTTTAAGTGTGAAACACCTGTGTCAGAAGGAGTCAAACAACATAACAAATGGTTTTACATAAATTAATATTAATAACCAGCAGAATACATATTTATTTATTTAGATATCTATATTATATTGTAATGAAAATATAAGGAATCCAATGTTGATTTTAATTTTATAGTCTATGGGTGTATGTGTGTGTGTGAATGTACGTGTGTGTTAAAGTACGTGTGTATGTTTGTGTTTAAGTGTGGGTAGTAAGCCTAGTGTGACCTCAGCCCTACGACAAAATCTTGGGATAGGGAACCTCCTATTACGTAAAATACTCGTAGTTAGTGACTCCCACTGAGTGTACGTTTGAATATGTATGGAAGTGAGAATTAAGCGGTACCCATTCAAGTATCATATTTGAGCAAATTTTCAACTTCCCCATATTCTAGAGGTTTTAGCCAGTTTAATAATTTACTTTTACATTCCCGCTGTATTAATGGGTAGATCTCAATAATTTTGTTGACTCGATTATAAAGGTAAGTTGATAAGCTTCCAAATTGATTCTGGGCAAAGCTGCTATGATTACTATGTGACGTTGCAACCCTATCCCTTCTCCTTCTCAACACAACGTCAGAGTTGTAGGTTAAAGTTTTTTAAAAATAGTGTACAAACTGTAAAGCTTTCTAACAGTTAGTAAACCTGACAATTCATATAAACCATTGGTACAAAATCTTCTTTTCTTAAAATACATAACTTTTAAAAGCGCTCTTTGAGCTCTTTCTAATCCAAGGATTCCCTCCCCATAGTGGTATACAATAAATTAAAACAGGTTGGGCCAATGCCTCGTAAATTCGATTCAGGAGGTTTTTGGATGTAACGTGTCTGATAGTTTTAAAACTCCATATTAGTTTCCGTATCCTGCCTGCTACTAATTCAAGATGAGATTGCCATTTCAGCCTTTGATCTATCATAATGGTCCGACAATACGAGTAAAACCTGGTATAACTTTTCGAAAATACTAGGTCAATACTAAAATGGAAAATACTAAAATTACATCTAACTTTACCAGATTGGAGAGTGTATCCTAAATAGTCATTTCATTGCTTCATAAATTTACATTTTCTAATGTTGAATGAGAATCCTGCCCCCGATACTGCTCCTAAAACCTCGTCTAAACGTTTCAAGCCCTCGGTTATTTCGGAACAATAAGCCAGTACATCAGCCATATATATCAATGGCTTATCAGTAAGGTGCTAAAATTCAACAATTATCTCATCACTGTACTACAGATGGCCAATAAATTGGCATCCTTCTAAATTTTTATAAAAGACAAATAGCAGATTCGCTATCATATTGTTTTATGAAACCAGCCAAAAGTTTGGTTAACAACCCTGCTTCTTTTGAGCAGTTAGATAATTTGACATTATGTAATGGTACCTTGGAAGGTATTCCAAATTCTTTAAATTAGGTTACAAGACAATAGAGTTTTACTCTGGCAATGTAAATAGTAATAATAACAATATTCATATTTTTCTGTTGGTGCGTAGCGACACCACGGGTACCCGAGTGCTCCAGAGAGTCGATCAGGGCCTTCGTCTCCGGCGTGTCTTCGTCGGTCGGAGTGTAAGTCAAGAAGGCCCGCAGGACTCTCAGCTCTGGCTTACCTTAATTGGCCGTCCAGAGAGGAGTCGATAGAGCATATTACTTTATCAGGTGATATTCTCCAGGGGTGGAAGTGTTAAAGGGCATAACGCCGCGAGTAACTTCGGAGAAAGCGCAGCACACCTCTCGACACCCCTGAGTCACTCACACCGGTGTTGTCCCCGGCCGAATTTCTCTGGCATTTCGGGGGTCCATCCAGTGAGTGGTGAGCCACCGCCTGCCGGATGTAACGTCAGATATGATAGTTATGGCAGGTGTCCGTCCCTCTTCTGTAATAGCCCAGTACTAATAATCCCTCCAGACCTCATTTTAATAGCCCAATAATTTCCAGCACATTTGCAATAGTCCCAATACCTGCCGTGACCTGGTTCATGGGTATATTGTCACATAGATATCCCCTGGACAAGGTCACGGCGGCTATACAACATTGCATTAAGCTTCTCAAAGGGGCCTCTACGCGTTTGATCCTTATCCCCGCGCAAGCCTATCAAATGACCGGGATAATACCCGTGAATTAAAATAAAACAATATTCAAAATGAAACTAAAAGTAATAATAATACAATATCCCCATCAATTGTAAATTGTCAAGAATATAGAAATAATAATAATTGTATCAACCTAGTATACTAAAACATTCAGGGGATGATAGGAAAGGAGTTAGAATTGGAATTGTTTATGAATTGTAGCAATATTGATATTTTATGTCTAACTGAGCACTGGCTAAAACCCCATCAATTCATTTTCAGCTTCAATAACCACCAGGTTGCAAGCTCATTCATCAGAGAGAAGTATATACATGGTGGCTCTTTAATATTATTAAATAAGTTGCTTAAATTTAAAGAAAGGTGTGACATTGTGAGCCTCTCTGTTGAGCGAGTTGTAGAGATTTCATGCATTGAATTGGAACGATTCATTGTTATGAACCTGTATAAACCTCCTAGCACGCCCTTTGAAATATTTTCAAATATCATGGAGGATGCCTTAAATAAATTATCTAATAGCCATAAAACTGTTATAATTTGTGGAGACTTTAATATAAATATCTTGGAGAAAAAATCTGTTACCTACAACTTTTTAAATTTATTTAAATCAAACAATTTGCATCATATTTTTACAGAGCCAACAAACAAGAGTAACTGCTACAAGTGCTACATGTACTGATAATATATTTAGCAATGTAAAACCTTCGTATCAATCTATAATTAATAAAGTTCAGTCAGACCATTCAGGTCAGTTGGTTTCATTTCCAAATTCTTCAAAAATACAAAGAAAGCAAATAAATGGTATATCCATTTAGTAAAAGCCGCTTAGAAAGATTTAAGTCTAATATAGCAGAAAAAATTGTATTGTTGCCCTATCACGGTACTCCGGACCACTTGTACAGTTCGTTATTTAACTTAATCACTGGTCAATTTAATGCAATATTTACTCCAAAACAACTGTCTGTAAGTGACCGTATGACATTCAGTGATTGGGCAACTCCTGGTATTTACAAAAGTCGGAATAAATTGTATGAACTTTATGAAGAAAGGACCTGTAATCACAATCCGACTTTTCAAGAACTTGTAAAAAATTATGCTAAAATATTTAAACGAGCCTGTTCCAATGCTAAGTCTATATATTTAAGAAATAAAATTAATGGTTCAACAAATATTATTAAATCTATTTGGAATATGATAATTAATGAGACGGGTAGAGCGAAAGTACATAGTCGAGACTTTCAGTTTAAAATAAATGATATAGATATCAAAAATGATGTAGAAATTGCGACTGAGTTTGAAAAATATTTTTCTAACATTCCTCTTATTACTACGAGAAATCTTAGGTCTTCTTCTATAGCTGCTGAACTGGTTCTTAAACAGAGCGTAGCAGAATACGACACAATATTTGAATTTTCAGCTGTAAGCCCAAAAGATGTTTTGAACGCTTTTAAATCAATAAATATGAAAAACACTAAAGATCTGTGGGGTCTATCTGTCAAAACCATATCTTCTATTATTATTTCAATCGCTCCACATTTAGCTACAATTTTCAATTGTTGTGTGGCATCTGGTGTATTTCCTGACTTGATGAAACATAGTAAAATCATTCCATTATTTAAATCTGATGATAGTTCGGACCCTTCGAATTTTCGACCTGTTTCCATATTGCCCATTCTCAGTAAATTTTTTGAAAAACTAATGCTTAGCCAGTTGCTCAGACATTTCAATACACATAATTTGCTTCATAGGAGACAGTTCGGATTTACGAGAGGTTGTTCAACTATAGGAGCAGGGATTCATTTGCTTAAAAGTATATTCGCGGCATGGGAAGTTTCGCAAGATGCCTTGGGAATTTTCTGTGATCTGTCTAAAGCGTTTGACTGCGTGCACCATGACACTCTTGTCAGAAAATTACACCACTACGGTATCAGGAACAAGGCTCTCGAACTTCTGTCTTCTTATCTGGGCAATAGGATACAGAAGGTCGACATTAATGGTAAAAGATCTTCGGGGTCCCCTGTAGATATGGGAGTCCCACAGGGGTCAATTCTAGGTCCATTCTTGTTTTTAGTATATATAAATGACTTACCTTATTATGTAAAGGATAAAAAAAGGATAACATGAGATTGTATTGTTTGCGGATGATACCTCTTTGACATTCAAAATTAATAGACAGTTAGGTAATTATGACGAAGTTAACGATGCTCTCTCTAAAGTTATGCATTGGTTTAATGTTAATAATCTGCTTTTAAATGATAAAAAGACTAAAGTAATTAAGTTCTCAACACCTAATGTAAGACAGGTGACTACCAATGTACATGTTAATGGAACTAATTTAGCCCCTGTGGAGACAAATGTGTTCTTGGGTATAACAATTGACTCCAGACTACAATGGGGCCCACAAATTGAAAAATTATCAGGAAAACTAAGTTCTGCAGCCTATGCAGTGAAAACTATTAGACGGCTCACTGATGTTGATACGGCTAGAATAGTTTATTTCAGCTACTTTCACAGTATTATGTCATACGGAATTCTTCTTTGGGGTAACTCCGCGGACATTAACACCATCTTTTTATTGCAAAAGAGAGCCATAAGAGCTATCTACAAACTTGGTCCCCGGGAGAGCCTTAGAGAAAAATTCAAAGAAATAAATATTCTAACAGTCGCATCGCAATATATCTATGAAAATCTTTTGTATGTCCATAAAAACATAGACTCATTTTGTAAAAAGAGTGATACTCATAATATAAATACTAGATATAAGCATAATCTTGTGTTACATCCAAGCCGTCTCCACAAAATAAGTAATTCTTTTATGGGGCAATGTATACGGTTATATAACAAACTTCCCAGCAATATAAGAGAATTGTCAATAAACAAATTTAAAACTACCATTAAAGCCAAATTGTGTAGCAGGGCATATTATAAAGTATCTGACTATATTAATGATAAAAATGCCTGGGATTGAGTCGATCCAATTATAATGTAATTAATAAATTATGTAAATTTGTTTGGATACCAAAAGAGGGATGCCTGAGTTTTTGGCAGTATTTTTATCAGTGCTCACCTAGTCATGAACTGCACGGTAGGGGAAAAAATTGTGACGATTCCAAACAAATGTAGCCATTTTTACGGAATAAAAAGATATTTTGACTTTGACTTTGCAACCGAAAAAAAGAAAAGCCTTTCTATTCTGGTATATTTTTCAAAATTGTAAGTTTGCTTCTAAACTCGAAACACATCCATACGAATAGGTATATTGAATTGAGTTCTTTGCTTTAGAACTTTAAATTCAAATCAATAAAATATTTTATTTCTTTGGTATGCCATCAAATAAAATAATGTTCTTTAAAATAATTTTATGAATGGAAAATATTCGTGACAGTATTAGACGCACACACGCCCCGGGAGTGCTCCCACCAGAGTCGCGTTCGCTTCGACGTTCAGCGAGCCGTCGAAACGTCGATCGCAACTTCTCAACTCGCTGCGACATCAAAATATTTGGCGATCTCGTCGCCTCGTCGACAGTATTTGAAGCGGTAACTACTTCAAATTAACGTTTATAAATAACCGATACAAAAACAGGTCGCATAATACGCCGTTCTCGAAATAGTGTGTGACGTCACGCGTCCGCTGCGCCGCCGCGCCGCCGCGCCGCGCGGTCCACCGGCGCGCGCGGCGACGTCACGCGGCCGCGGCTTGATTCATAAAAGAAAGATTTTCAGTCGTGATATCACTTTGACCACAAAACAGATAGCACCTGACACATCGACGTCATTGCTTTTGTGTGTGTGGTTCGTTTGAGACCATACGAGTTAGCTGGCGGCCGCCGCGGGCGAGGCGAGGTCGAGTTGGACGCGCAGCGAGTTCTCCGTGTACACAGCACACGCCGTCGTCGGCGGGACTCGGCCGCCGCTGTGGACACATTTATAAGGAACGAGTACATTTTTCATGTAAAAAGTGTTGAGGTGCATATTTATTTTAGTAATTTCCACGGACGCTCGCTGATGTTTAGTGATTTAGACGTCGCCTTCTGTTACTGTTACAGACTTGGCCAAGGTAATAGACTCTTGGCCTTTCTCGGCTCTTGTTTCCATCCAGTTTCGCATTGTAATTCTTTCATCTCGCATTTATTCTACATGCCCGAACCAATGGAGAGCGCCTTTGGTTGCATTGACACTTTCTTTTATATTAATTTTCATTTTGAATGATCGACATCGAGTGTTTTCATACTAAATCAATGTTTTCAAAAAAATACAATGTGTTGTTATTCACTTTCTGCCACACAAAGTTACATTTTAACTGAAATAGTTATTCGCAGGTGATTTATGATTCTGCAAAAAAAATCTTTAAGTAGCATCAAAGATAAAACAGGCCACTGGGCCCTCCGGGTACATACACGAGTCTTAAGTTTTTTTTGAATAAATTGTTATTGTATTTTATTAATTCTCAGTAAGCAGAATTTTTCCAATCTTAGCCTATATTGACAAACTTCTTTAGGCATTTCTTCTTCGCCAATGGTCATTTTAAAATACTGGTAGATTAAAAAAGATCAAAATATGTTCACACATCAAAAGATACACGGCTATCTGCGCTGAATCATTTATGAAATATTTTGAGTTTTCTAAGTTAGAGGATCTGTAATGGCCGCGCTTGTTTCTGTTTTTTTTTTTTATACCACTAAGGTGGCAAACAAAGCATACGGTCTGCCTGATGGTAAGCAGTTACCGTAGCGTATGGCCAATTGCAACACCAGGGGTGTCACTCTTGCGTTGCCGACCCTGTAAGAACCTCTTCACGCCTTTCTTGAAAAACCCCATACTGTAGTCCCTTGGGAAAATCTCCGCAGGGAGCTTATTCCACAACTTAATAGTTCTCAGTATAAAACTTCTTGTGAACCGCACAGTGCGCGACCATTGCAATTCCAGTGTATGAGGATGAACTCCCAGCCGTCGGCGAGCTGTGCGATAGTAAAACGAGGCTGTTGGCGTGGAGTTCTGTAACAAAGCAGATAAATAATGAAAGGAGAAAACCGGTTCTCATACAAACTGGGGCCTGATGTTACAGAGCTGAAAATGTATCATTAATTCGAGCATCTAAAAGGATCTTCTGAGAGGAATTTCCAGCGTTATCAACAATGGCCAAATTAGAGATTAGTAATAGCATGGTAACATTTGAGGTCATGTTTTATAACTAGTGCATCAATGGGGCTGCACAGTGGCTCCACTGCAATTCAAACAACACAGAAAAAGCACACGGAGACACCTTTATCATTGCAGAGTAGCGTGTCCGCGAATTAAGTCTAATAGCCATTGAATGAACCTGATGCGATAACTCTAGCGACTAGCCTCTGATTCGCACGGGTGCAGTATCAACACATAAACCTTACTTATTAATCACTCCGTCCATTGATGAAAACCGTACAAAAATCTGTTCAGTAGTTTTTGAGTTTACCGCGTTCAGACAGACAGACAGAGACGCGGCGAGAGACTTTAATTTATTATATATAGTGATAATGATTAGAAACCTATTTGCTAATGGAGTGGAAGTAATGTGAAGTATTTCGATGCAATTTATTGGTAGGTATATCATGTATTGGTTGGTAGGTGAAATAAAAAACAAAAATAATTATTAATAATTTTATTCCTCCAGTATAAAATATGAATACACTAAATAAATAGAAAATATATGTATAGTTAATCACAGTCAGATCAGGTCAGCTCAGGATAAAAAAGGCGAGGAACAAGTTATCCGGTGTTTGTGCAATGGTCAATCATGATCGCAGAGTTCGGCGTCCAAGTTTCAGGCAAAGGTCAGTCAAGAAGGAATTAATTTCGGATTACGGTATACTAAAAGTGTCATAAAAATCAAGATTCACAAAATACGAAGGAACAGATTCACTAACGCATATATATATTTTTTAAATTAAGTTTAAGGCAGAGCCATGCAGCCATCGTCTTAAGTCTTCTTTATTCTAAATGTCTCAGCTTTAGGAAACCTGCTGAAAATTTACTCAGGAAGGGTTCCTTAGACCTTATTCTGAAGTTTAAATACTACCCGTAAAACCATAGTGATTTTTCCAAGGTTTTCTTCATGGACTTATGTCACGTACCTATGTTCACGTCTTCCAAAAAATGCAATAAACATATTTGAGTTTTCGTTACTGTATAAGTTCACTAGCACTTATGTTACAAAATACTATCGAAATTGTCACACAAAACGAATTTTATACTGAATTGTAAAAATTTCAAGTATAACAACAATACCAATCGTCAAAAGCGCGGGAAGAAGTCCCACTAACGCATAAATACGAAAAGCGAATGACATTAATGACGTCTAGCTGAATATCATCGAGGTAACTGACATTGACAGATAGTCGTCGAATAGTTTTTCTTTGATCAATCGATTCTCGGAATTACTTTATTTATCGGACGCTTAAAAAAAAAATCACTAGTTAAATAGATGTTTTAACCTGTACAAAATATGATTAATTCAATTTATTAATTAAAATTAAAAAATGTCATTACGTAATGAAAGAAAAAACTGTGAAAGTAAATCATATTTACGATTATCAATTACAATAAAATCAATCATTCATTTTTTTAAGGCTTAGACCTTTCAACAAAAGGATCAGCCTCGTAGGATCATTCCCCTCTGTTATCCATCATTGTGTCATACATCATTGTGTCCTATGGTACAAGATAATGTGATCCATTGCGCGTATAAAAACTACTTGCGTTATCGATTCTCTAACAGTCTTGTAATCATTATCGCTCCGGTGACATCATAAAGTGTTACACTAAAAATGCCAAACTATACAGTTATGTCATGCAAAAAGAGATCGAACACTTCTAGTTTGCAAAAAGATGGAGTTACCTTTCACATGTAAGTTATTATTTTATTTGTTTTCATCTAAAAGAAATTAAAATGGTGTGATAACGATTAATACATGAGAAATCGATTCAGTTATCGAGTACTGACGCAATAGAATCATATTCCGCGACTACTTCATGCCATATTACATAGTATAATAATGGGTGACAATTGCCTAATCCAGAGCAAAATAAATTAATCGTTTCAATATTTATGAGACTAGTGGTCACGTGATCACGCACACAACAGGCTACAACTAGGGCGTCCTGTATCGGAAGGTTTTCAATTCCGGAGCTAATTTACGATATTGGTCTCTCAACTCCGGAATTCCGGAACTGGTTCCGGAATTGGTAAAAAAAAACAAAAATCTTTCTAGTACGTTTTAATAATTTTTAACACCAATCTTGACTCTAGTTATAACAATTATTAGATTTTGGCGCGTCTAGCTAGACCTTTTAAACAATCAACAAATTGAAAATCTTAAAGAAAATAAACATAACATAAATAAACACATGAAACATCAGACTTTCGAATAAAACTACTTAAAAATTTTAATATAACAAATATTAAAACAACAGTCTTTAACTCTCATCTGACATTACCTTATATATTATTAAAATTAAACAAGTTATACTTCTTAAAAACAAATCAACTTAAGTAATTTGAGCTCAATAGCAAATACTTATAAAATAAAATAATCATTAGAATCACTTTTAACATTATTAAGTGCCTAGTTAAATTAAAATCAAAATAGTAAAACGAGCATTTAACTAATGTTCGTATTAAATTAATAGGAACAGTGTTAAATCGTCAACTGCGTCGTCAACATTAGAAGACGAAGAGTTATTTTGATTTTCTTCGCGCTCACTTGAAGAGGGGCTGTATTTAAGCTGTTGTAGCAGAGTAACAATAATCTCGGAACTTTCGTCGCTTTTGGGTTTGATAAAAGTGTCATCATCTGCTTGTTTGAAGAAATCTTCCGAATTTTGCAGATAGTGCAAAACACCTGCGAGTGGTTGTCGCCTTTGCTTGATACGATTTCTCAAACTTGTGGCAAGCTTAGCACTTAAAAAACTATTTTGTTCGTCGAGTTTTTTAAGCATGAATTTCAAAGCCGTGTCAGCTGTATAGAGAGTTGCATCACGTCGGCACAATGCGAGAACAGCTAGTTTTATGACATTCAAGCTGTGATGAATGTCGGTCAGTATTTGAATGCCATCATTTGAAAAGGAAACTTCAGATTTCCAATCTATTAGTGCCTTCAAAATAGTCTTTTATTTTCAAAAACACTCCAATCATGTCCGACATACTGGACCAGTGTGTGCGACAATCGAGCTGCAGTTGTATGTCTTCACCGTGTTCTGTTTTGACGTATTGTCGCAACATATCAGCTTTTAGAGGTGACTTTCTTATTGACCTGACAAGGCGCCGAACTTTTTCTATAAGTTCCTTGTATGTTTTTGGTTCAGCCTGAGCAGTACGAGTTTCAATTTCTAAACGATCGTCATTCGTTTGCGATGCGCAGTCAGCTTCCTCGTCGTTTTCAGATTTACTGTCTTCGTCTGAGTCAATTTCATCGTTGATGGAAACCGGCACTACTGTCTGGGGTTCCTTCGTATCTTTATATAAGGTGTCAATCACAGCAAGCTGAACACCGTGAGCAAGGCACAATTGGTGATAGCCGGTTGCAGTATGGGCCATTTTTTACCATTACGCTTGCACCGTCGGTTGTAAGGCTCATGACGTCCTCATCCAAAGACTGGTCTCGCAACATATTGTGTGCTGCAAAAGCTGACAATGATCCAGTAATTTTCACGAGGCTGAGATTCTTGAAATTGAACCCGCCGAAACCGACGCAGTACAAATTTACATTCACATATCTCTTGTTTCGCAAGGATGTCCATTCGTCTAAAGTCAGTGCACATCTATGGCCTTCTGTTTTCAACTTCTGTATTTTCATTACCATGTCTGCTTTTACTTCTTCAGCTTGAGCGGATATCTTTTTCGAATTTGTTGTTGGAGATTTTGGTAGATCATAACCACTTTTCTTGAATATCTTTTGAAGAATATCTCTTGACTCTCACACAAGAAACGGAAAGAACATCCGTCCAGTGCTGCCATTCGCGATAGTCAAGCGCGTAATACTATGTGTTGAAAATGTTGAAATAACACATTAAAAAAAAAAATATGAAAATCGAAATACGATATTGAGCCCAATTCCGGAATTGAAATATCAGACCTAAATCATCCGGAATTCCGGAGTTGCGAAATTCCAGAATTCCGGAATGGACGCCCTAGCTACAACTGGACTAATTTTGCAGTTATACGTTTAATTTTACGAGAATCTAAAATCTAATATTGCCTGACAAAACAATACTCCATTTACAACTACATAAACTGCCATTTTAGATTTTGAGGGAATTCCCCAGATGCTAATAAATGATTTTGAAAAGGGATGCGTAGTGATCGATAAATATAAATATCGAAAAAATAATATGGATTTAGTGGTTACAGTACCACTTTTTCGTGTATGTTTTTGTTTTACCATATGAAATATAATAAAGACAGCTCATTTCTTAATTATTAATTAGGATCGGCGAGGATTTTTTAATGGAGGATTTTTTATTTGACACCAACGCTCGTGGTTTCGATTCCCACACAAGACAAACATGCGTGTGGATGAACATGTCAGTCTGTCTTGATCAGAATATTTTATAAAAGGTAGGGCGTATCAAAGCAACCCGTCTGGGGGAGTACCTCCACCTTGCAGTTGCTGTGTTAGCAGCAGAGGAGGCATTGTGTGAGTGCATAAGCTACGGAAATAGCTTTACATCAGGTGGCCCGTATGCTTGTATGCCTCTCGACGTTGCATAAAAAAAAACTGTGTTCATAGAACATATTTTACTTTAAATAAAAATATAATTATTAATTAAAAATCGAACAGTGGCAGTATTATAGTTGTAACGTACTTTGATCAACTAAACATTCTTCTTAAGTCCTTTGTTGAAAGGTCTAAGTTTTAAGGTAATGACACACGTTGAGTGAAAAACAAGTTGACAGAGCCAATTCTATATGAAAATAATAAAATCGCCTTATTTCTTCTAAGATTATTATGGTGTAACGTTTTTTAGTACATATTTCATTCATATAACGTCAGGCCCACAATGGGGCTTCTCCTTTACGTTGAATAGTCTCAAGATATTTTTATCGTTTGCATAGCGACGGGATCTGATAACCGATTTACACTCCAATTTACTTCTGACAAGAGCATTGGGAAGTAGAGTCTCTTCGTATTCTTGAAATCCTCCGTGACCTGCCGAGAGAGAACGAGCACTGTAAGGACGTCTTTACTGCGGGGTCATAGTGTCCTCTAAAAGTTAAACCGACGTCCACAAATATTCCTCGCTCGTTACCATGTCCATGTCAAGTACATTCTGTGTACTAAGTATCGGGAATTTGTCAATAAAACAAAAAATACAAATTATTCATCTAAATTTATTTTATCGCCTTCAAAGTAGGCCCCATCGCTTGCAATACAACATCTCCACCGCTTCACCCAGTCTTCCATACATTTTTCATAGGCTATTTGCGGTATGGCCTTTAGCTCATTCAGCGAATTTTCTTTTATGGCTTCTATCGACTCAAAACGTTTTCCTCGAAGTGGTAATTTTAACTTGGGAAATAAAAAAAAGTCAGACGGAGCCATATCAGGTGAATACGGTGCTTGGTCGAGAACTTTTGTTGAATTTTTCGCTAAAAACTCTTTCACTATAATGGCTGTGTGTGATGGTGCATTATCATGGTGCAGCATCCATAAGTTGTGTTGCCACAAATCTGGACGTTTTCGGCGGATACTCTCACGCAAACGCTTCATGACGCCTAAATAATATTCTTTATTCACTGTTTCTCCCTCTGGAAGGAATTCGGAGTGAACCACACCACGGTAGTCAAAAAAAAACTGTCAGCATCACCTTGATTTTGGAGCGACTTTGCCGCGGTTTTTTGGGTTTCGGCTCGTTTTCGAGACGCCATTCTGAAGACTGTTGGCTTGTTTGCATGTCGTACTCATAAACCCATGTCTCGTCGCCAGTTATTATACGTTTCATAAAGGTCGGATCCGTAGAAGCTCGGGAAACCATGTCTTCAGCGACATGCTTTCGCTGCGCTTTTTGAACAAAATTGAGCTCTTTTGGAACTAGTCGAGCGGCGACGCGTTTCATGCCTAAAATGTCAATGAGAATGTTGTGGACGGACTTAAAAGATATGTTCACCTCACTAGCCAACTCTCTCAGACTCATACGTCGATTTTCGAGCACTAGCTTCTTGATTCTGTCGATGTTTTCTCTGGTCGTAGCGGTTGAAGGTCTACCAGAACGAGGCAAGTCTACTACTACTTCTCGGCCTTCTTTAAAAGCCTTATACCATTCATAAGCCCTTGTTTTCGATATACACGATTCGCCGTAGGTATTTCGCAACATTTTTAGTGATTCACCACATGAAATATCATTTGAAACACAAAATTTAAGGCACACTCTTTGTTCAACAATATTTTCCATTGTAAAAATCGCCGAGGACTCAAAACTATGACCAACAAAAAGTGTAGTTTAAAACAAATTAAATGACAGATCCCGCTCAAATTTTGCGCGCTAAATCAGTACAGTGCTACCAACATGCAGTAAAAAAATTAGAACGACCTCTTTTACGCGGGTCTTTTTATTGACATATTCCCGATACTTTTTACACAGAGTAGTATATAGTTAAGGAGCTCGGATGCAATAACATTTGCGATTGTTTGTAGCGCAGGCACTACGAGTATACTAAGCGGTAGTTAGTCTCGGCGTTCCTCGGCTCCTACATCCTTCCACTTTCGCATTGTATATCGGTTTTCGTTGTGAATTTATAATATTTTTATATTGTTAAAACTTAATTAAAGTAATGTAAAATTGTTAACATCATTATTCAATAACTTTTATCCTATTTTCTATAAAGTCATAATTCAATTATTTTGCTCATGTTGTAACGCGGTGTTGGCGTTTACGCATTGCATTGTAAACAAATTAACAACTTGTAAGTTTTGATATTGTTTCGCAATACGTATTATATTTCTACGCTTCATTCTTCAGATGTAAATAATAGATAAACATAGTAGTGTCTTACTTGCTAGGTTACTCCTATAAATCCTATAGAATTAAAAAAGAAGTATTTTTATTGACTGCGTCCCTTCCTTAGCCTGTCGTTCGGTAAACCGCTATTTCTTTTTATCGTGCGCGCCCTCAAAAAAAAATCAGTTCATATTGTACGGGCTGCTCACTCGTCTAGCTTTAGATATTAGATTGATTAGAGTTCTGCTTTGATTGTAAAGATGTTTATTTAAATATTGATATAAATGATTGTTATTGCTAATGTGGTGAGTTACACGTCTGCCGTGATGGAATACAAATCGTGAACTGATGTATGAAGTTATAAAATAAGTGAATAAACTAAATGTTAATGGCGCGGCAATTCGCTGATGAAGCAATATGTGCGCCTGTATTGTACACATATCTATTTTTAAAAGATTCCTAAACGAAATGCACACCAACAAATACGAAAATATGCAAAAAAGATCAGAAAATAGAAGAAAGGGTACGACGCCGGAGAATTATTTCTCCATTCTCGTCATCGGAAGATGAAGGTACATAATTTATCTTACTCGTTGGTGATGTGAATACAAGGCGTGCATTCTGAAACGGATGTAACGCCAATTCTACTGTTACTGATAAATAAAATAATGCGTAACTAAATTACATGTCATACTTTTTTATTATACCTAGATTACAAATCGTAATTTGGTATTTAAAAATCGCTTTTTAATAGACTCGATTACGTTAACATAAAGAATGGATTTCACTGTTGAGCGTACTCGTCGACGCTTCGTACAAAAGATCAATATAATAATTTTGATAAGCTCAATTGTCTTGAATCGTACTGGAGCTGATTACAAAGCCAAGTGTCTTGGATACTCTGCTCACATATTGACTATATGTTGGGCAAAATGTATTAAATTAATAATTTGAACACGTCCGCCTGGACGTGGACGCCTGGACGCGGGCCTCGCACTGCACTCTTGGTAATCGTTGCGTCGCCTGTAACGATTTGCAATTACCGTGACAATGATGGTAGGCGCGCCGAACAAAGGGACATCCCGATAGACGAGCAGGGTGCGGGCGGGCGGCCGCGGGAAATCGGACCGTGGGCGGGCGGGAGTAGGCCGCGGCGGGCGGAATATGTAAGTTTGCGGGTTTCTGTGGAACGTTCCCGTTGCCGAAGCCGGCGGTTTTCGAGTCAGTGCCGCGCGTGGCGCCACTTTCGACGGTGGGCGTCGCGACGCTCTCCCGACGCCCCGTCCGCGCCCGCCATTGTCGGCGGCGGCTTCGCCCCAGCGCCGCTCGCTGGCGGTCTCACGACCGTACATCGTCGTGTAGTTTTCCGTGATCGGTGGCAGGCGCCCGTGGCGGCCGAGCGCTGCGTTGCAGTCTGTTTACGGGAGAGATCCCGCGAATGTCGTCGGTGCGATGTAAACATAATAGTGCGTCGACTCGCGCCGTGTGTGCTGCGACGTAGCATCGATTCGGTCCTCGGCGGGCGCTCCGCCGGCTCGGTGCTCGGTGCCCTCTGCGGCAGGCTGCTCACGAGTTTTCATATGATATTTATTAATTATTATCGTTGCTACGTTAATGTACCGAGTGAGCACTCGCTGTAGTGGCGCGCGCGAGCGGAGTCCTCGTCGTGCTGTCGTGTCTGAACCGGCCCCAAAAGAGAAATGTCACGCTGAGATACTTATTTACGTTTCAAGTTAGAATCGATAGAATTTTAATATTCGTCTTATAAGCAGCCAGATCCATAAACATGTTAAGCGCAGATTTCGAGTCAGAAAATCTGTTTTCAGAGAACCGTACTCAAAGAAAGGAAACCATACGAGATCACTCACATGCCTATCTGATTTTGGTATCACAGGCGCGCTTACCCCAAAAAACATAATTAGTAAACATGTTCACATATAAAAATAGTTTTTATTTTGAATACATCAGGGTTTCTTACGAACGAGTTAAAAATTGGGCGGCGTCGCCCGTCGTCGACCGTTCGAAGTTCAAGTGATACAAACATTTGAAAACCAAATCGTAATGAGAGTGTGTTACTTAAGCTTTCCTTTACGCGATCTCGAGTATGTCAATACTTTCTTCCTTTAGTTCCTGTTTACGCATATAACATTATTATAAAAGTGAATAAACTAAAGTTCAAATTAAAATTTTGCTTATTCAAAAAATATATGTATTTCGCTAAAAAAATATTTACTATAGGTTTTAAATAGCTTTTGTCATTTTTACAGTCTTGAGTACTATTTTATATGATTTATCTAGATAAATGACGCCCGTATATCGCTCTCGGTTTGGATTTGTCTTCTAAGTTATGAAACATTTACATCGCTAGCGTCTGAACAAGAAGCGAAACCTTGTTCTTATCTATCATTATGTTTTGTTCGGCGCCGCCACTACCGCCGACTGCCACGGCGACACAAACGTGCCAGGATTTACTGATCAAGTAAGAACCTATTTAATCAAGAAGGCCTCCGACTAACTACCCTCTCGTGTATATATTCAGTGTAAAATTGAATAATTATAGTGTGTAAATGTTTAGTGGCCGGTCTGCAGAGGGAAGATGTGACGTAGAGTTCGTCAAAGACAGAACGTTGTTAACTAGGCTCGCTCGGCAATCGGTTCATGTATACTTTTATTTTTATTTATTTAGGACAATAAACAATTGTACAAAAAGGCATATTATAGATACTTATTACTATCAAAATAAACTTTAGGTATATGCGCAACCAACACCGTTGTCCACTAAAATAATAATAAAATATCAGAGTACTCTTCCACAATAATACAAATAGCATCTCCTGCAACAAAGCCTGGGTACAATGGGTATGAAATTACTACTAATAATATTAATAGTCGCCACAAGTCAGCGAGTTACAACTCCTGACAACTGTCGTCATCAAACATTTCTATCAGTCTCTCGGCCACGCACGCCTTGAATTGTGCAGGCGATGACATAAACAAGTCAATATTCGTGAAATGATCATTATAGAGTTTCATGGTGCGATGCTCTGGTGCGCGCTCGCCCGCGTCCGTTCTGCACGGCCCGGGTGCGACTGGCGCGGGAACACCGCACGCCTGTGCAGCACGTACACGGTGCGAACTGCTGGGAATTTTTAAATATATTTGATTCATCAAGTGATTACAATCATATTTGTTGTGACAGATGTTATATAACGTTGATAAATCTATTAACTATCTTCTCATATTGAGTATCGGCTGGGAACATTTTACTAGTGAGTCGTAAATTCTATAGTTTACCGCTCGGAGATATTTACGCTGTACCGTTTCCAATTTATCACCATATATATTATAATAGGGATTCCACACTACAGAGGCTTATTCAAGTTGAGATATGATCAGTGTTTTGAGTATATACTCTGGCGATATACAAACATATACATGTTTATTAAATACAATAACGGATAAAGAAATTAAAATATAAAAATTAAATTTTTAGTTAATTTTGAGGAAGTAGCTTGAATTAAATTAAATTAATTCATTTTCAGTAACGTTGGCAAATCTGATGTCTGAAATTTGAGATCTTTAATCAGCTAGTAGCAGTAGATACCGTTTGATCATGTTCGATGACTTACAAGAGTCTGTCACTCCCTACGGCAGTATTGCAAAACTGGGTGCGCCCAGCCGCCGCGGCCAGGCGCGCGGTGTGTTTTTTTTCATATAAATATATTCGATCGTATCAAACAGAAGCATATGAAGAATATGCTTCTGTTTGATACGATACAAAAACCGTAAATATCCTCCATTCTTCATTTTAAATCAATGAAGCGTTTCTAATTTGCATATTTTCCGCCAATGAAGGCTGCCCACACGTTGTCTCGTGCACCTCCCGTCCGGCGCTCGCCGCCCGCCGCCCGCCTCAAATGTCAGAGTTGACAGGCCGCGCGCCGCCCGCCCACGCCGCGCCGCATGCCCACCGCAGGCCCGCTCACCGACTGCTCTCTATCGACGACGCTGCAG
Organism: Pyralis farinalis; assembly: GCA_947507595.1. Taxonomy (NCBI): domain Eukaryota; kingdom Metazoa; phylum Arthropoda; class Insecta; order Lepidoptera; family Pyralidae; genus Pyralis; species Pyralis farinalis. Next base: position 202,144 of record OX382280.1, read on the forward strand.
TCCTCACGTTGACACCTCTGGCCTCGAGCGCACCGATCACTGACCATTTCTTAGGGACTTCCTTGTAGTTGAAAAAAATCGTGACTCTATTTATGTCCGGACCCTGTGTGATTTTGTTTTGCGCCGTGGGGACGCATATTCCGTCGGCACCGCAGGCGGACCTCTGAGGTATTATCGTAGTTGATGGCCTACGGTTCAAAGTCGTTACAGAGCTGTATCTACGTTTTTGTAATCTGTAGAGACTTAGTTTCCCTCTCTATCTGCGGCGCATCTCGGGGCGAAGAACAAAACTTTATAACGATGTCGACGACTCATTCTGCACCAACTTACTACAAATTCATTATAATTCATGTATTTATTCACACATAGATAATAGTACGGTCTGATATCCCTAAACAATTTAGAAAATGTCACAAGCGTTTTACGCTATTACACTAACACTCCAGCTGCTGGCTCGTTGTGAATAAAAGTGTTCCGTGCAGCTCGACGACATACGCAATTAACCCATTGAAAAGGAGGAGTTCTTAATTGGACGAAGATGATTTATATCTTTTCTTTGCCCATCGTAAACTTGTTTTGAATAATTGTTGCCTCGTCGAAGTTGCCTTCTCTTGGATATTACAACGCAGAATTATAAGTGCAATCAATACACTTTTACACACTTTTTATGCAATCTTACAGATTGTGTAAACGTTTTCGCAAACAAACGTAGCCTGCTTTAATGGCTGTGAACGTATTATATTTATAAATTAATCTTCGTCCAAATTCCTTCAACTTTCGTTCGTGATAGAGTAACATAAATCCAACATCCTCACAAAAGTTCACATTAATGGGAAGTAAATAACAAGTTGCGACTTGAGATGTGTACAAAATGAGGCGCGGGGCGCACTCCGTCGCTCCGCGGGCGGCGGGCGGCGGCCGGCGGCCGGTGGAGCGGTCTCTGTCCGTGCCCCATCGGCCGGTCGTTCGAGATCCTCGGTCCTTTAAATGAGCGGCACGCAGCACTTCGTCGTCTTTCGTTACCCTTTTCACACTGACTTTCCTGCCTTCATCTGCTATCGTTCTACAGACAGCAGTTACTGTGCCTTCAGAACGCTTGCAATACATTAAGAATCAGTTGCGCGATGCCACCTCTGCTGCTACCATAGCAACTGTTTAGGAGCATGCTCGTGACTACAGGTTATATTTATACTCTAGTATACATTGCATTAATTCTAATTTATTGCTTTCAATAAGAACTTCTGGATTGGCAGAAATCGTATTTGAAATACTAAATAAGATACGAGTACATTTGGTTTTGCCGAGTTTGATAAAAGATTATTAAACGTGATCCACTTTAATCAGAGCACAGTTGGTAAACTACGAGTAAATTTAATACATTCAGTTTTAGTAGAGTTTAGTAAAGGATTATTACACGGTGTTCAGCTATTGATACTGGTGCTGGTTATCACCAGTTTAGAATAGCGGGCAGAACATCTGAACGTATTGACACTGACGAGCAAAATCAAAAATTAAAGAAGTATCGCCATTTTGTGCACAACGTAGGACAGATGTTAACTTTACTACCTTTACACCTTAATGGTCGACTGTATCGATGGTATGTCGACGGTCTGCATTCTGTTATTTAAATAAGATGAAATCAAATTTTGGACCTCTAACCCAGTGGTGGCATAGTTTGCGTAATTATGTCCGATAGTCGACACAATCGGAAACGTTGGAGAGATCACAGAAAATCCTAATAGCATCCTGCCACCTCTCCTAATAAAATACTTCAATCGACATTCCATTGAACCTTTGAGTTTTTAATGCTCAACGTACGTGTAAAATCAGTATGCTTCACACTCGATTGTACATTCTCTTTGAATAGCTCAAAACAACACGTGGAGATGAATTGAGGGAGTCAGTGGTAACGTAAGGGATATTAGTCAAGTAATCTTTAAATAGATTTGCTACTTGTTTAACAGCTGTTATTGTTTGATTGTTGTTTCTTGTAGAGTACTCGGTCTCCGGTGAGTTGTCACCTCGAGACATTGGTTCCAGCGAGGTAGACGGCTGATCTAATTCTATCCCTTACATAAACGCCGATCATGCCCTCTTTCCATTGGTGTTGGTATTCGTAGTATATCATTACCGAGTGTAGCATATTGAACATTAAACCGTTCAACTTTCCTCATCATAATGCTCGTAGTGATGATTCTCGCAGGGCACTGACTGCTCTACCCAAATTGCAGTCGAGCGGAGTGTATATATCAACTATAAGGTGAACTCGACGATGGACTTTGCGCATGCATTCGATTCATAATCATGTGAGTACTACACGGGAGAGTATTGTGACCGCGCGTGCGGCGTGCGGCGGGCGGCGGGCGGCGGGCGGCGTGCGGGGCGGGGGCGACGTTGGGCTCACTCGGGCGCGTCGTGAGCTAGTTTCGTACGTTTTATGACACAGTTATATCGGGCCGTCCTTGCCGACATTTTTGTGCATGTGCACTCGACCGCCGTGCACTCGCCGGCGCCGCGGCGGTCCCTCCATTGTACAGCGAGGCTCGCCGTCCGTCCCCGGCGCGCGCCCTCCCGACGACGGCGTCGTCCACTAATAGACATTCACTATAAATAGAACCAAAACGATCGATAAGCATCATTATTAGACGAACTCAGAAAAAAAGTCATTTTGTTTGTATATGTATCACAGAGAACACGGCTGTCCTGAGGTGGCACGATGCGAGCGTGCACACGATGTCGCGCCCACAAATCTCGCGCACTGTTCGCTCGCGTTGGGACAGGACATCGAGGCAGCACTGGCGTGACGATCCAGCGCTGCACAGGCGTTAACGTTACGTAAAATATCTTGAGAGTGAGACGGCGAGCTCGAGAATGTATATACTCGTATGTCTGCACTTAATTTTTTCGCGGCGTATATAAAGTATGTTTTATTGAACTGATTCTCCAAAATGTACAACTGCATGCAGAAGCCGGCGCCATTCTTAGCCGTAAAGCTTTTTGAAAGCAAACATCATTGTTAGTAACTAGATATTTCCCGACGTTTAGTTCACGATGTTCTCAAAATCTTTGTTCGTTGTTTTTTGTGTGTTTTAGACATTACATAGATTGATTTCGAGACTTCGAATGCGGCTCCATGAGATGCTCTATCATTCTCTTTCGGCGCTCCTTTGGGCTCGCCAGAACTGTTGTCTCTAAATGAAGCATTTGTCCATAGGCCAGAAGGTTTTTTGTGGTTTTGTGGATCTTGAGGAAGCATTTGATAGAGTTGTGCGAAAGGAACTGTGTGTCTTATTGCCGAGATATGGGATTGACAGTGCACTACTCCGTGCTGTGCAGTCCAGCTACAAAAATTGCTCAGCATGTGTGCGGATAGATGGCAACATGTAACCCAGGTTTGATGTCAAAATTGGAGTCAAACAGGGGTGCATGTTATCTGCTAGGCTGTTTATTCTGTACCTCGATAGTTGTCTACAGATATCCTGATCGACGAATATAGGATTATGGATGGGTGACTTGGTGGTGAACTGAACTGCTTTATGCAGACGATGCCGTGATATTAGCAGAAACACCATCTGTACTGCAAACACTGGTCAAGATAATGAAAGACAATTGTATGGAGAAAGGCTTACTATTAAATTCGAAGAAGACTAAGATAAGCTATTTGAAAGAGTAGAAACCAGAACCAATGTAAGGATTATGGTTGATGAGGAAGTGTTGGAACAAGTGAATGAAAAGGTATATTGGATGTGCTTTCAGGAAGGATGGAAGGAACACCGCTGATGTTGAAAGAGGAATGAGTACTGGGAATAGTGTGAATGGAACGATGAGAAAACCTCTTGGCAATAAAGGCTTGAGCCAGAAGGCACATTTCACTATACACAATGCAGTGCTGGTCCCAAATCTTACTTATGGAAGCAAAAGTTGGATAGGGCAGAGAGAGCATAAAAGTAGAATAAACGACGTCGAAATGCGAGCTTTGCGAAACATTTATGACGTAACGCTTGTAGACCGTATTCGCAATTATGATGTAAGAAACAGAGCTGGTCAGAAAGAGAGTGTCAGTGTTAAAATAAGAAGAGGCATGCTGCGTCGATTCGGACATGTAGAAAGAATGCATTATGAAACAGATATACAACGCGAAAATAGAAGGATGTAGGAGCCGAGGAAGGCCAATACTACCAATCTACTATGATCAAATTGAACATGTTTTATCAGAGGATTTGGCGTGAAGTTATAGATAGAGATGGATCGATACTATTAATTACTAGTTTTTCTGAAAGGATCATAAATCTTACCAACGTCGTCATACATATATTAAGATACATTTATGTCAGCTTCTTACTACAATAATCTTGATGTCCAGTGAAGAATTAAAGTCGTATAGTTGCTATTTGTTGAATTATTTTCAGACATTTTTCTCCGTAACATATTCATCAATTTTGTAATAAAACTTTTTAAGGCATTGTCAGGAAAGGAAGGATTATATCAGGCAATTTATTATAGAATCAAAAATAATTTACATAAAAAGACTAATCAGTCCCGACAACTATGTACAGTATACTTATTTCTGCTTCTAAGATTTTCACTGAACTTAGAAAACAGGTTCACAATTTTCCAAGCGTACATAAATATACTGAGAAGTAGCAGTGAGGATATTTACTTGTTTGAACAGTTCCCTGAATGACTCTCTGGGGCCGATGATGTAACATATAATGAATGGCTAATTGCGGTAGTGTCACCAAGACAGACCAAAGAAACTCAAACTAAATGGATTGGTGTTAACCGTCGCGGAGTGCACGGGTTCGAGTGCGAGTGCTTCATGTGGCTATGGTTTCGATGGTTAAAAAGTTAAATCAATGTGAAAAGTTTATATGCAAGTACCGCAATGTCGCCCTCGACAGTGTCGTTGTCACAAATCGATATAGTAATGAACGGTGGCGGGCGGCGGGCGGAGGGCGCGGCTGTCATCTCTTTAAAGAGCAATTTTAATCGTTTAATAAAGATCAGTTGATCTGACAAGGCCGGTGTCGCCATCGCGGTAAATGAACAAATGTGATGCCAACCGCGTGCGTGCGTGTGTGCACCTAACTGTACAAGGGGACCGGAGGAGCTCGGAGAGTATTCATTGCGAGGATTGTTAAAGCGAAAGTAATATGTTTGTGGCGACGTTCATCACAACGTAAGGACAGGTGTTTCTTTAAACTACCACATACCTCGGGTCAAAGGCGTTCTCGATGCTAATAATATTCTCTTCCAACTTTTTGGAAGAGTACATATGAAGGGTTACCAATTGGATATACTTAATTAAAATTACAGCACAGAGTAAATATATATACGCAAACATTACATAAATATATACATAGACATACTTAGACATGCATAAACATAATCTGACGATGATTATTGAATGATTGTCCTGAAAGTAGACGTGGAGCTTCATCTTAAAACAGAGTTTGTTTGAAATATCCCTGAGAGTGTCTGAGAGAGGGCTGCGCACTCCAGACACGTGTAGCTTGAGGCGTGAAGTAATTCTTCATAAAACTTGATTGGTAAAAAGGCGTAGAGAGCTTAGAGTTCAAAGTAGCCGCTTTTGTCTGCGGTGACGAAAAGGAAGTCATTTGAGCTGAGACGGATAGATTGTATGATCGAATTTGCGAAGACAAAAGATAAACTGGATAGCGTATTTTTGATAAGATCTTCTCAATTAGCTGGACTGGATGAAACAAATGTAGATTTAAAGGTTTATATATTTATATTTCTGGAATCTAAAGATTTTCTGTTTCTCTATAATCCAAGGTTTATAAGCCAGCAGACGAAGTTGTATGAAAGATTTGTGCGAAAAATTTGTATTTTGCAGACGGAACCCATTCTGCGTTTATTTAATATTAATGTTGGACCATATGTCAATTGGGAATGCATTTTAAGGGTAATATTAAGCACGAATGATAGTCTAATCGTTTGGTCACTCCATTTCCGGTAGAGATTAGCAGTAGGGTACTGGTAGGGAAGACCAACTCCAACCTTAAGGATGGCTGTTTGTGCTCTCTCGAGTTGGAGCATGGGCGTCATCGCGGCACCCCTTACTCGAACACCTGCAACTGGTGTCAGTATCCCTCCCTCGTATGTGGTTTTCGGAGACTAATGCACACCATGCTAATGGTTTGGTCAGCAGACTGGGTTAAATTGCGTGAATCCTGTGCAGGGGCAGCTTTTCTTCAAATCAGACTTTGCAAGAACAGTGGCTGGATTGATATTGGAAGGCTCTGCCTTTGTTCTATGCTACATTCACAGTTGCCTCATGTCTACTGCGAGAGCAAAAAGCCAATCTTTTCAACCACTATAGGCTACTTACGAAAATTGAATCACTGTCCGTGTAAATGGGAATGCTTGTGTTTCTGATTTGAACCGTAAACGAATTGTTTAAGAGAAGTAGGGCGCATAAAGCAGCCCGTCTGGGGAACCTCCACCTCGCCGAAAACCGCAACCAAATAACAACTTCCTAGACGGTTGTTGTGTTACTACGTGTGAATGAGGTCACCAGCTCCTAAGGAGTAGGATATTAATTTCAATATATATATATATATATATATATATATATATATATATATATATATATATATATATATATATATATATATATATATTTACATTTTACGTATGATCTTGCGCCAAGGGTCGAAAATTTGCAAAGGATGCTGCGTCCGACCGGTATACTGCGTCCGATATACGGACGCAAGATTAACCCCACCTGATTTTCACCCAACAGGCTCCATATCACCTATAAAACGCGTGGGCAAAAAATCGGCCTGGACGTGTTTTGACCTCTGAGGTGTAATTCGTCGTATTTTTTAGTTCTGGGACTTACCGCGCAACTTTCTGAGGTCGTTACTGCGCGGCGTATATCGGAGCGACGTATATTAACATTTTTTGTCTATACATTTCTCCGATTATCCTGCTGCTATATATTGTAAATAATATTCATGTTTTTATCAGTTCGAAGTGGCGATTTAAATGCTTCCGTTAAATTTGTTTCGAGATAGATGTCTGCGGGGAAATGACAAAAGGAAAGGGGGGAGGGGCAGCAGAATCGCGCGGTCGAGGGGCCACTAGTTTTACACGTATTTAATATCTTCTTTTGCGACTATGTATGGGAACTAATATTGAAAGACGAATTTAACCAACTTGTAATTATCGTATCAATTACTAACTTCGCGAATGCATGTTAATCCGATGACAATAAAATAATAATAAAAATGTATAATTTGGTTCGACCGAGCTGGTGTGATGATGCACCCCGAAGGTGGATTGTGAAACTCTTTATTGATTACTAGTAAACCCCCCGAGTTTGGGCTCGTTTGGTTAGTTTTAACGAGTCGCATACGTTACACTTGGTGACACTGTTCTGACGATGCATTTTGGAGGTGGATAGTGGAACTCATAAACTAGTCAACCCCTCGAGTTTGACCTTAATTGGTTTGTTTTAACTAGTTGAATACTTTAGACTTCGTGATAAGTATCTGTATCCTGGAGGTGGATAGTAGAACTCTTTAATGGTTACTATGTAGTAAAGTCATCGAGTTTGAGCTCCTTTGATTTGCTTTGACGAGTCGAATATGTTACACTTGGTGACGACTATAATTTTTACATTACTATAGGGCCTGATTGTGGTGATGATGCATTCTGGAGATGGATAATGGAACTCATAAATGGTTACTAGTAAACCTATCGAGTTGCAGCTTATTTGGTTTCATGACATTAGACTTCATGATGTGGGTCTGATAATGCATCCTAAAGGTGAATAAAGGAGGAATTCCTTAATGGTTTCTAGTGAACCCATCGAGTTTGAGCTTATTTAATATATTTTAACGAGTAATACTTTAGACCTCGTGATAAGGGTCTGAAGACGCATCCTCGGAGTGGATAGTAGAACTCTTTAATGGTTACTAGTAAAGCCATTGAGTTTGAGCTTCTTTGATTAGCTTTGACGAGTCAAATATATTCTACTTGGTGACGACTATCTTATGATGTATCTAATAGTGGATATTTCTTGTACATTTCAAGTCAAGAGATTAAGATAAGATTCATTCTGGATTCAACGGGAATTTTTCTTCTTGTTGAACGATCACAGTGCCTGCGCCCACGCTGTCATGATTCTGTAGAGCATTAAAATTTTCATTCCTAACCAAGTCCCAATTATTGTTCATGAGGTCTTGCACAGATGGTGTTCAACGTAGGCGGGGTGCATGCTGACCCCAATCTAATGGCTTCTGAACAATTGCTGTGTTAGCAGAAGGATTGGCAACGATACTTTTTACACTACATGGGTTTATTGGTTTGTTCATCTGATGCTATTGTATAAAAAATCTCCTGCTTCCCCAATACTTGTAACCACGGGATAATGAAGTCGCTACATGTAGCAAGTCAATGATATATGTATAAAGAATAGAATAGGGGACAAGAAACAGCCTTGTGGTATGCCAGTATTTAAGAGCAACATATTCAAGCAAGTACCGCCAACTGCGACTTTGATGCTCCACATGCAATTAATGCTGGACACTACTATTGAAGCTTCTTTAATTTCGCAAATAGTGCCATTTGCCACATCCGATCGAATGCATTTAACTAAGTCTAAGCTAGTGGCTAAATCTTCACCTTTGAGTTTAAAGATAAGTTTAGTACACTAGAACATCCCAACTGAGTAGAAACGACTTATGTTTTCCACAACTTTAGAAAAAGACATAATTACTATAGGAAATAACATTGGATTAATCAGAGCCTATCCTGTGTTGGCATCCAAATCTCCAGGTCTCTCTAGTGTTAGAACAGGCCAGTATAAATCATGCTAACTTGCAGACGTCAAGTGGTAAGCCCTTTCATAGTTCGGGGCGTCTTACCTTGGAGTCTTAACAAAACCCTCAAACCATGGCAGGAACTTACCACTGCTGAATCAGATGAAGAGAATTTTCCTATCTTGCAGAATGGCAGTAGCGAAAGTGTTGGTATAGGCGCAGTTCTTATCCAAAAATACTAAAAACCCATTCTAATATTCTGATAATTTGGGGCCATCACTCAGTAAAAATCCTAAAAGGAAAGTTATAGAATGGTAGCCTTTTCCGTCTGGTACTTACATAAGTGACGTAAATAACAGCATTCGAACTCAATATTAAAAATTGCGTTCCATATACTGAGGCTGATCTCCCCGCTTTGATCAGTTGAAAGTTTTGATGTCGTAGGCACTAAGATCACACAGAATCATTATTTTAGGGGAAAGGATTGCCTGTATAATTCTGTCCGTTGTCCTTTGAATCTGTTGTACAAGTGGAGATAACTGCTGGATACTATATCTATGCCGTCATCAAAAATAATCAAATTAATTTAACTGCTTTCTTGGTGATGTCGTTAAGCTCATACAATGTAGAACATAGGGTATCACGCCATTTTCCTCTTTCTCTAAATTTAATCTCAATCATTTGACATTGGAAAATAATAATAACTAATATAGGGCGCTAATTTTAGCTCCCAAATATCTTATCAATAAGCTATCTAATTAGAGCTGGGTGTTCTGCTTCATCACCCAAATCCGTAACGGTGAGTTAGTTGAGTTTCAAAGCAAAATCGTTCTACCAGCTCCGTATTTGGATAAGAAAGAGAAAATCATAACTAGTTTATGTATCGTCTTTGGACCTACGTATAAGAGAGTAGAAGAAAGAATTATTTCGTCAGTACTGAAATGAAACACTTCGAGTGAGGAAGAGAGGCTGACAATTCTGGAAGGAGGTACAGGCTAGTAGTTCGTCAGAATCCAGAATCGATGAGACGAAGTCTAAAGATGATATCATTCTTACTAATATATGTGGTGTGCTGAACGGTGACGTAAATATTTTTCGAAAAAGCATGACTACACCTCGGATGTTAATACTGAGAGTAAATCTATTACTGATCCCAAAATATCAGCAGTAGCAGCAGATACGATGTTAACGGAGATGATAATACTAGGTGGTACCTATACGTGGTACATGACACTCTTCTGGTACTTATTAGGTTGGAGAACCGGGACAGTCACAACGGATTATAGACGCACAGTTACCATGTCCTGTATAAAGGGTTCACTGATTAGAATGAAAGACTGTAGAACACCGTGGGATGTACAGCGGTCTTTTAAAGATCTTGAGAAAACATTTGACAAAATTATGTTAAAGTATCTAGAGGCCATATTGCAGCTCGCGTGTGGGAATTGTACAGCAATGTGCAGGTAAACGATAACTTTAGGACGTAGATTGAAGTCAGAAGCTTAGTTGGCGTATTTTACGAATGAAGGACTGCGTGTAAGTGACCAAATCGTGAATTATCTGCTTCATGCAGGTGATGGCATGTTGTTAGCAGAAACGCTGTTGAAAGACAAATATATAGAAATAGACGTACACTGAATGTAAAGAAAACAAATATGGTGTTCAAAAAAGAGCATTAACACAAACGCATATTAACGTTTATGTAAATAATAAATAACGGTTATGTAGTGTGAGAATAAGTGGATCAGATTATACAATCTTGGATCTTGGATGTACTTTACAGGGATGTAAGGAACACCGATGATGTGAAATGATGACTGAGTGCAGAAATAGTATGAACAGTGTGAAACTTAAGCTAAACAGCACAACTCTTTAATAATGCAGTATTAATCCCAACATCACATAATCGAAACGAAAGCTGGCTATAATAGAGAAAGCACGAAAGTAGATGATGTAAGAAAGTGTGTTGGTCAGAAAGAGAGTATTCGAGATACGATAAGATGAGGTACACTCCGTTGGTTAATACATGTAGGAAGAACACACGAGACTGGATCCTTACATACCTTACTCGTTTCTTTAACATTAATTGCCCTTCTCATGTACGCTCGTCGGCTTCTAGAGCTCCTGACATCACCTTCTGATAGAATACGGCCAATTTAATCATGGTAGGTAAGTCTTCGCCTTCCTCGGCTCCTACATCCTTCCACTTTTGCGTTGTATATCTGCTTCGTCATTCTTTCATCATGCACTCTTTCTACATGTCATAATTCAGCACAGACGACCTGTCTTTAATAATAATCTTTAATTCTACCATTTGATATCATTGTTGTACCAATATGCTAATGTGATTTTTTTTGTGATTGACAATTTAAAAAGAGACCTATATTGACAAGTTTCTTTCGGCATTTCTTCTTTAGTCAGTTCCAAAATGCTACCAGATTAAAAAAAAAAGTAAAATAAGAGGATTGATTAAGATACAATTAGACTATATTTCAAAAAATGTAAGACGTGTCTAAGTCCCCGCGAGGGGGCAAATAAAGATTTTTTATTATTATCTTATCTTTTATGTGCCACATTGTTTCCGTCAGGAACGGGTTTTAGAAGGGAGCAATTTACACATACCATATACGGAATATACAGTGTGCCATATAATTTTCGTCACGAACGGACGTATTAAGTGAGCACAATACACCAAATATATACGAAAATATACGGGATGCCTGAAGTTTCTCAATACGAACGGACGCATAATGTTAGCAAAGCATATAAACTATATACAGAATATACACATGTGCCCCATGGTTTCCATAATGTATGGACTCCATAAACAAGGGAGAATTATTCAAAATTGAATATTGTGGTATGTAAAGTAAATGTAATATCTTTATGACTACGGTCTTAGTTTACAATAAAACAACCAATATTCACAGTAAAAACAATTAAAATACCATTAGAAGTGGGAGACGCAATAAGTATCGAAAATGAAAAGACGCAAGATCACGTCTGCGATTTAAATATATATATATATATATATATATGTCTATATATATATATATTTAACATATTGCAAACGTTCATGGGCTACGTGCTAAAAAGCACATTTAAAATACTCTCTTTAGGAGGGCTTATTATAGAATTGATTAATATGTAGCTGTGTGTTAGCCATCATTAATTTTACCATTTTATATCATTATTGTACCAATATAGTTATGTGAATTTTTTTGTAATATCTAATTGACAATTTTAAAAGAGACCTATATCGGCAAGTTTTTTCCGATATTTCTTCTTCGCCAATGGTAATTTCCGAAATGCTAGTAGATTAAAAAAAGGAAAAAGTAAAATAAGAGAATTGAATAAGATGCAATAAGATTATATTCAAAAAAATGTAAGACGTGTCTAAGTGCCCGCGAGGGCCCAATGGCAAATAAATATTATTTATCTTTATCTTATCTTAACGCGTTTATTGCTCGGCAATAGACTGACTTCTATCTAAGTAGCGAATCTACCTACATGAGGTTTTTATAAATATACCCTGCCTACACACAAATCCCTCCACCGCTATTTCACAAATACCTAAAACACATTGCAAACTAAATACAATCACAAAACATTTATAATTATATAATAATTACAAACTGCACAATCAATCGGCTCGTTTCTTTCGTGCTCTTAAAGCGTACCGTCGTATTGTTTTCTCTTTACAAGTTAATACACCAGCGCGCCGACCGCCAGGGACGTTGGCCGGTCATCAGTTACCCCATCAATTCCTGGTCCGCATCCCCCATGATTATCGTCTGACGAAAATACATCGGATCGCAGCGGAACGTCCCGATCAGAAACAATAAGAATGGAAGACGACCCTGGCGGTGAACCTGCTGGCCGTTCCTCGTAAATAACGTAACTACAATTATGTGGACTCTTACTGCAATCCTTTATCATGACATCAAAATCCTTATTTTTTTTACTTTGTAAGGCAACAAATGATGATCATTTTACGTAAAGTAATATTTTCATTTAACAAATACCCAAAATACATTCGCGAGCCAATGTTTGTTTTGATTGTCCCCCCCTTCCAGGTGGGTTTTGTGCCATTTTTATAGAAACATTTAACGAGTACTTTATCGCCACATGAAAATGTCCCATTCCTGGCACCACGACACTGCTTGCACTGTGAGATCTGATCAGAGCAAACATTGTTATTAGCTACTGTCGACGAAGGTAATCATTTTTCAGTATTTATATTCAGCACGTGCAACAAATCAAAACGACGGCGCAAAGGTCGATCCGACATTAGCTGAGTAGGCGAAAAGCCAGTCGTGCAGTGTATAAAGTTTTTATTGATTTTTGGTCGCAATTATCAACCAAAATAATTTTTGCGCCTTTCTTTATAGTTTTGTCACTGTTTTCGGCCTGGCCATTGGAACTATTTTTTTATACAACTAGATTGGCAAACAAGCATGCGGCCCGCATTAGATGGTAAGCGGTCACCGCAGCCTATTGACGCTCTCAACACCACGGGGAAGTTACTCGCGCGCTGCCAATCTTGTGACCTAAGGCTGTTTCGTGACAGTACCCAGTAATTTCTCTGCCATATCTCACCCTTCAAACCGGAACACAGCTATATAAATATAGTTGTTTGGCGGCAGGAATAGGAGACATGAATGGTAAGGTGCGTTTGTAACATGTTGTATCATTAACAACACAAAATTCTTTGAAAGTGCGCGAACAGAAATTCGTAGCTTTATCCGTAACTAAAACTGAAACCAAACCAAATGTACGGAACACATCACTCAATGTTATAATAACCGACTCGCTCTCGTATTCATGAAGACACGCTCTACTCATTTAGAACGCGCGTCCACGGCTACTAAACAATTTTTACCAGCACTAGAAAACATACCGAGGCGTACTCGCTCCCACTCGACTAGGATACGACCGCGAAACGAGCGGCGAGCGCTTCGGAACGTGTCGCAACGAATTACATATACTGCAAGATCCTATCTGTTGTTCAATGTGCCGGTCTATATCAGGCCACCACGTGCGCGTGCGGGCTTCTGCCTTAGTTTTAACCACATCAAAATGAGAACTATGTAATTCATCTAACAAACGCCCTCTAAATTTAGAACGAATTATTATTTTATGACCGCGTGAAATACACTCGTTTTCTACAGTAGGGTAAGCACGAACATACAAGAAACGCGTATCGTAATCGTGTCGAGTCCTCGATAGTGGTACGCAGCATCACGCCAGTACGCAGCACGAAGCACCTTCGTCGGCCTATCGTATCCTCGATAGCGTTTCGATACTACGTAAACCGGGGAACGAACAAATTTAGTGTATTGAGTGAACGATTCATTCTGCAATTAGATGAAGTTTTTCTTGTAATTTTTGTCTTATGTATGTTCTATATATATATATATATATATATATAGAACATACATAAGACAAAAATTACAAGAAAAACTTCATATATATATATATATATATATATATATCCGAGTGAATGATATTCAAAAACTTTGAAAAATGAATATTTATTTTGTAGTAATATTTTAATTTGTATTAACATTTGAAAAATGTAAAAAAATTTGTTTCTATTTGAAAAACACACAGCTGGATTATTTTTATTTCCGAACGGCTTCTTGACATTCTGCCTCGGAGACTCGGCTAGAGGAGAACAGTCGCAAGGCACGCCTTTAATAGTCTCCAGTGTTTTCGATAATTCCAAGAGCTCGTCCGAAGTATAATATATAAAAAGTCATCGCCTTCGTTCATGTTGCACATACCTTATCTGCATTGTTTTGTTTGTTTTGAGACGGAGTGTGAAGTCAGATTTTGCTTTAATTTACAGTAGTAATACGAGTAATACACTGTACTATATGATATAATGTAAATAAAAGTAAAATTAGCTGAAATAGACTAAGTGCGTAGTAGTCACATCCGTCACTTATCTGATTCTCCTAACTGCGTATGCAGCAAAGCTGAGCTCACCGGCATGTTTGTTTATGTGGGACCCCCATTGTATTGTAATCCGAATCTACTGTAATTCCAAGAAACACAGTATCATTAACAAATTCTAATTTATTATTCCCAATGAGAACTTCTGTATTGGCAGAAGTCACATTCGTAAGACTAAATTTTATATATTTCGGTTTAGCCGAGTTTAGCAAAAGATTATTACATGTGAACCAGTTTAGAATAGCATTCTATAGACTACTACATAGAACAATATTTACCTAGTCAATATTTTCACGCCGACGGACCACATTGAAAAAAATCACGAGGTATAATCAGCAAATAGTACTATATCCGCCGTTTACTTCACCGTATAGGGCAGATATACTGACAATAAAATGGGACCCAAAATAGAAACCTGAAGCATCCCGATATTAACATACATTCAACATTCTATGCAATACCTTCGTCACTACCTTTGCCAGGTATATAGGCCTGCAGTTGGATTTATTAATAATATTTCCTGTAGCGTTTTTTACAAGAGGGTGAATCATCAAATTAGGCTGTAGATAGGAATGTCGAATGCAGAATGTAAACAATAATAATAATATCCTTTTTGTGTGCGGCTCTGAGCTCTTAATTATAAGCGAATATTTCGATTTCAAAAGAAAATTATCTATATATTTGAAATATTTTAAAGTATTGAAGTGTATATTAAAATACGTAAATTATAGATAAATCACGCATCGAGCATTTTGTTGAAAATTATTGAAGAATTTGCAATAAACCTATAAATAACAAAAAACGAGGGCGGTCATGTGAGAGTCATTTTATTTCGCTTCACCTTGACCCACGGTTGACCTCAATCTTTACCAAACTACGCTCATAACATAACCTAACCCAAACCTTCTTAAAGGAAATGTTTCATAAATAATAGTTCTACAATAATATATAATAATGTTTGTTTGTTGGTTGTTAAACGTCTGTTAGAAACGTTCTACATTTTCAAGTAGATTAATAGAGTCAACGCCTATCCGCCTATCTCTAACCAAACGCCGAGTGTCTTGCGATGTGTCTAATTGTAGAAGTATAATACGAGCATGTTCAGTTTTGTTGGAAGGATTTGTAAACACTAAAAGTAGTTAATAGTATAAAAACAATGTTATCGTCTAAAACCTTGGATATTTACGATTACCATCAGTCTCTATTTATTATAAACGTATATTGCATCCGTATCAACCTTCAGTGTTATCGCTTTGCAACCTTCAGTCTTTAATTACGTCCTTCGCTAATCCCCAACTATAATCTCAGAGCCGATAAGACCCGCACGCACTCCACGTTGTATCAGAGAGCCGCTACTCGCAGCTCACAGCCGGTCCCGCGAGCCTGCGCGAGACGTAATGAAGCCGGTTCCAAGGGCAGACCGTGACGTGACCCCTCGAGCCGGCGGCGTCCTCGGGTGTCCGATTTCACGGCAACATACGCTAAAAGTATTAACGTGTACTTAAACAAATACAACCTAGTACAGACGGCCGTTTGCCTTCTCGTCGGGCTATATCGACGAAATTATTGTTATTCTTCAAAATCTTTCTGTTCCTATACGTTTCATCTCAAATTCCTAGCGAGTTCTGAGACAGCCGTGTTTCTATCCTTGGAAATGTATTCCTTGTCAGTGCATCGAGTAACCGCAGCTGTTAATGTAGACTCCACGCAAGCATAGACGCAAGATACAGCGGCGGCGGCTTCGGCGGGTGAACGTGTCGATTCGATGCGTTCATGAAACCATTTCAATTTATCTGCGTGGCGCGTATCGATCGTCCCTTTAGCAGACACGGCGCGCCGCTCGCGTGCCGGTGCCCAGGCCGCGGCTACCGTTCACCGAATGTTATATAAAGTCTTCTTTTGTTTGGGTTATATTTGTAGGATATTTTATTTTTATCGGAGTGTTCTCGAGTTTTTACTAAATTCATTTCATTTTGTTGTAATAAATACATGTTGACCATTTCTAACAAAATTTTAAGGCGTCTTCCGTACGTATTTATCCTTCTCCTGACATTAGTGATTTTGATATTTAAACAAATGGCAGTAGAGTCCAGTCGTTATAAAAAGTCAGCAACTGCATTATTTCTATTGCTAGGTTTCCATCGCATAGCTTCTAGACAATATGTTTCTCTTTTTATTTTTATTACAAAATTTAAGTTCCCGATTTAGTTTCCGTAGATTATTTGATTTGCATCAAATTGATTCGCAAATATGACGGCACATTGTTCATTATCGACATTGTCATATGACATAGTCAGTCGGTCGGAGCGTCCGCCACGGTGGAGCGCGGGCGGCGCAGGCCGTGCGCGGCGGGAGGCGGGCGCGAGCTGGCCGCACTCGACTTGAATCCATGTGCACATCGCGGACACAGCAGCTACACTCTATTTCTTTTTACGACCTCTCCTAGCAGACCGATATCGCTGATCCAAGCTTTACTCCGCAGATATGCATCCAAGTTTCGTACTATTATTCTGAAGACAAATGAACATATTGAAACAGCTGCAACGTAGCACCGAACTCATTCCAAAATTTAGTGTAAGTGGTGAAATGTGGGTACTTGAAATAAATCTAGTGACCGTGCCGAAGCTTGCTAACATTCCGGGGACGTTTGATGTGAGCGCGGGCAGCGAGTGACCATGCGTCGCGACGGCCTCAAGCTGCGGCTCAGCGACCCCAGCCCGCGGGGCTCGCTGCACTCGGACTCCGAGGACGAGGGCCCGCAGGCGGGCGCGCGGGACGGCCTCGGTGGCGCCGGCCAGCAAGCACAGCCCGCCCAGCCCGGCCAGCCTGCTGCTGCAGGCGGCGGGGCGTTACCCGCCGCTGTCACTGATGCAAAGGTAAAAGCGTAAAATGTATCGGCTACAACCTACAATCGCTCGGAAGCCAAATAGTTCCCACCCCAGGGATCATTACCAACACCCGCTCTCGGCTCTCGCCATCGGTGTACACCGAGGTGTTTCTACTTAGACGTCCCCGATCATTTTCTTTGGGAGTTGTTTTATCCCAATGCATAATTGTACTGTGCGATAGCAGGGGGTATTGTCGGTTATTACTAATGTAATTATTCGCTCGCGTACAGTCTGGTCCCGTCGTCTTCGAGGCGGCCGTCGACGAATCACTCGCCTCTGCTGTATTTAATGGTTCCTATTCATAGTTGCTATTCATACTTAATATACAAGTTTATACATTATGATTATTATTACTTTCTGAGATAGTGTTCATTCAGTGTAAACTGTCTTTGACCAGAAGCTAAGCATCATCTTTACCGGAAGATTTTCGGAAATTATGGGGAAAAACTGACTTTCATTTACATAACCCGTGAAACGACAGACGCCACCCGACCTTTGGTCCGCGGTGGTCGATCACCGCGGTGCACCCCCGGCCGACGTACATCGTCCAGGAGCATGCAAGCCATATAAATTGTGCCAAGTAAGGTACTGCCAACAGCGCGGGTGCCTCCGCCCACGGCGCGCCGCCTACGCCGGCCGCCGCGCTCTCGGCTTCTGCCGGGATCATTACAAATGAAGCGAATCGAGGTGTCGTTTTAACGTATTACGAGTAGTTTTCAAGAAGATACTAGAACTATGACTCAATTCTCAGTTTAATGTAGAACCGAGGCAAAGCCTCAATATATATATATTTATAGCACATTGACATATATTTGTATTTATATGCTTGGTTCATACAAAAGAATGAACTTGGTCCATAAAAGCAAGTTACTTATAGACGTATGTATGGAATGAAACCTCCTTGTGTCGAACATGTTATTCCATCACAAGGATATTTATACGAGTACACACACGTGGAGATGGAGTAATGTGTGATTGATTTGATTGTGATAATTGGAGGTCTCCGAAATTCGTTAATACAAGAGAGAGTCTTACAAGAGTTTCCACTGTTGAAACGGACCACTATCTGGTGGCGAGTCGGTTTACCAACTTTTCAAGAAGTGGAGATACTGGCGAGTGCGTATTCCTTTCGGAGATCATCAAAGACTAATAAGTGAATCGGAAAATAAAAGTGTTAAGGAGTACGTATGTACGTCTTGGCAGCGATAGACCCAGATGTAGACGAATGCTGGAACGTCCCGCCGCCTACAACTATACCAAATCTTTGAGTGTGTTTGCAGCACGTTTGTGGAACTCGCTTCCAATAGATGTGAAAATGGCACAAACGATTAATTCGTTCAAATCCCGTTACATTGACCTAGTAATGTTATGTATTATGTTCGTAATTTATTGATTTATTGTGTGTATTGTTTACTATTTCTTATATGTGTGTGTTATAGGTACATTCTATACCACTCTTGTATATACGAGTGTTTTTATCTATGTACCTATTTTGTAGATCTTAGTATCTACTTACATTGTTCCTTAAACCCTCGCCAAGCTTATATCTCCTTTCAGGTTCTCTATGGTTGACTGGAAGAGATCCCAAATGGGACAGGTCCGCCATTGTACAGTACTATTTTTAACCAAACCATGTACTAATATATTGTTATGTTATTTATTGTACAATAAAGTTTTCTACAACAACAACAACAACATTCGGAAAGAAAGTAAGATGAATAGTGCGAAAGAAGCATGTGAACGCTCAAAGAGAAATCCGTGTCTGGTAGGATGCGGAGGTTGAATGCTCCGAAGCAGAGAACAGAAAAACAATCATCTTTCCATCAGAGTGACATGATAGTATGAAAGAGAAGAAAAAATATATACCAAAGCTTTAGTAAAAGTAAAGCGTGAAAGAAAGAATACCAGACTCGGTTTATAGGCTGAGAGCCAGCGATCGGCAGATTTACGGTATTTTAGCAAACTGCATATTGATGCTAGTTACACCAGTAGACTTGCCGTAGGTGGAATACAGATTCACTATTACTAGGGAAAATAATAATAGAAGACATGATAGATAGTTTCATCCAGCCCTCATCGTACGTCAATAAACCTCATAAATCATACCCCCGTAATAAATACCTACAAACTTTCCTCTTACATAAGTATTTCTACGATTTATCGGAGTTCTTCGATGACAACTTTATTAAGCCGAATACTTTGACTTCTCTATAAAGTGTATACAGTGAAAAGTGCGAGAGACATAGTCCTGTTTGACTAAATAGTTAAGTAAAACGGTATCTAGATGCCTCTCATTTTTGCTGTGCTCATACTGGGCGTCATTTATACCATATTATTGTTATATAACGTCTTTGTAATAACTTGTGACCTGCAATAAAAATCTGAAATCCCCGGCGACGGTTCCTTTGAGCGTGGCCAGAACGTCCAAGAACGTCAAAGTTGACTTTTAAAACGTGATCGCAGGTTGTCAGCCAATATCGATATATGTTATCGTAGACAAAATGTATTGCATTACAAATCCCGACGAGGTCCCCGTGTATACGAGTTTGTAGTGTACCGACACTACAAACTTGTATACACGCGGACCTTGTGGACCGGAAACCTACAGAATAGGGACTGCGGTCTATTTCGATGTTAAGGGCGTACTTATCGGTATCCAGTACCTATCAGGTACCTTACAGCGGACTGGACATACTGACTGCAGCTACGGCCTAAAATTGGAGACGGCATGAAACGATTTGGATTTAGATTTAACCGATAACCGATTTAGGTTTAATAACTTTTCAATTGATCATGAAAATTTCATCCAATTTTTATCAAAGTTATATGCGATTGTAATTGTTAAGTATGCGTATGATTAATGTTATATGCGTATGATTATATCTGGTAATAGGTTTGAAATTGTAGTATTGTATAAAAAATCGAACATGACATGAACAAAACGGCTATCCCAACAAGCAATTTATACATATATATATAGCGCAACGTGGATGTAATGGTCGTCAGGTGGCTCGTTGTTCATGGCGAATAAAGCGAAATACCAGCGTAGTTAATCTTCTCAATATATAATCAGTCCATTACAAAAATAATCGTAATAAAAGTTATACTCAGATCGCAGATTACAACGAATTCAAAATGCGGTGGACGCGACACGTGCGATTAGCTCCATTGCTCGATTCGTAATGCGCTTCCAATGACGGTATCTCATCTTGACGTTTTTGACAATTGACAACAATCGACATTTCGAGCAAACCATAACAAACGATGTCGCCAATCCAACGATGTCGATTCCACCCAAGCGCCGACTTGACATTTTGATCCGTTATTATTAAAACTAGTATCACGGGGATAGATTTCTTCCGAGCTTGTCAATATGGTGTTGCTACCTCTGCGACATATATACATATAATGAGACAGTAATACGGCTGTTTGTCTTTTTAAAAGTTATATTTAAGCGTTTATTTTTTAATTTGATTATTTAGCTGTGAATTATGCATCTGTTTATATACGAGTATTAGGTTTGTCGTCAATGGTATCGACAGAGACCTTTATTGACAGTGTTTGATCGTCATAGTTATATGAAGGACTTTATGCAACTATAACATATAAACAAATTTATCATAAAATTATCGTTTTAACTGTAGTTGTATAGCAGTCGGCGAATTTAATATTTTAATATTTTGTATAGTCGACAAAGCGTTGTGCACTCAACGATTATTCGACTTAAGTGTATTTAACTACCTTAACACGACTACTTCGCGAGAATTTTCTGTATCAGTAATTTAATAAATACTTGTTATGTTTTCCGCCATTTTCATACACAGTAAAAATGACAAATAAAATGGAAGATTAAAAGAAGGGGTGCATTTAAAAGAAAAAAGTACGAAAAAAATATCGTACTCCTGCAAGAACGTTTTTAGTAATCAGCGATCTTAATGTGTCCTGTCGATAGTCATCAGGAAAACAGCAATGGTATGTCCATGTACCAGATTGTCATATGGCCTTTTTACATTCGCGAGATGGTCTGGGTGATAGGTTAGTATCTGAAGTAAATGGTCATTTCCGAAATGCTAGTAGATTAAAAAATAGGAAATAAGACAATTGAATAAGATACAAGATTATATAAAAAAAAATGTAAGATGTGTCTAAGTACCCGCGAGGGCCCAATGGCAAAGAATTTTATCTTTTTATTTTTATCCTTAAATTCTTTCGAAAGTTCAAATGAAACTGAAAATTAAAATTTTCGGCAAAATCAAAAAATTGGGCCTTAGACTAAAGGAATTAAGCAAAATACTAAATAAAATAATATTTCGCATAGTTCGTTTACACCCCACCGTTTCCTACCAAAAGGCCATATATATCAGTAATTCCTATTGAAACTGGACATTACCGGCACAAAGATCTCACCGAAAATCGATTTTTTTTTGTAAAATCTATATGACATACCCAAAAATATATCTTTGAATGTAAAAGGGGGAGAACTTTATAAAATGTTTTTGGAAAACAAATAATTCTCCTCTGGTCGTGGGATATTTACCGACTTTAAATGTATACTTACGACCATTTGTAGATAAACAAAATAGTGGAAGATAAGTAACGTTCTTACATTAGGTACTCAGACAACGGATCGGACACTGCCGCAGATACATCACTCTCACAGACGAGTGTTACTGTGCAAGCCAGTGGCGCGCCGCGCGCGACGTGAGCGAGACGTGAGCGCGACGTGAGCGAGACGTGAGCGCGACGTGAGCGAGACGTGAGCGCGACGTGAGCGAGACGAACTATCACTATTCGTGTAACTTTGTTAGTATTCGCCGACTGCGCGTGTCCGTGCAGCTTGGCTTGTCTTGTCGCACACTTACGTATCGTATACTTCTGTCTCATTTTGCAATATGGCCATCATAATAAAACTAATTAAAACATATTTAATAAGAAAAATGTACTTACGAGTGAAAAGTAATGCCGTGCGATTTGTTTTTCTTTTTGAATAATTTGTACAATCTTTAAAAGCACACGAAGTTATAGTGGTACCTTTATTCCGCCGAAAATCACGAAAGTACAAGTATCTCAAATTCAAGCGCGAAGCGAATGATAGTCTGATTGCGAGTGCCTGCCTGCCCGCGTTAAACTAGGTGACGTTGGCCCAATTCAAGAGATCCATGCGCAAGAGGCTCGTCACTTATATTCCGCTATTTTGTTTTAATCATTGGTAATGGTTTAAAAATTAGATGTAAAAAACATGTGTTTATAATCAGTCGATCCAGCTAATAAGAACCGCCCTTCAAGTAATTCCAATGATTTGGATTTCACTTTAAGTATATTTTGTATGAACGTCTTTATGAAACAAACCTACTTGTTCGGTCCATCATTTAACTATCCTTCTCAATCTATTAATTTTTACATCAGTATATTATGTTAATGCAAAACCAAAGCGTAAATAATATTAAATACGAGTATTATCAAGTAAAGAAATTTTATTTTAAGGAACCCTAATTCTATAGTTACGTGACGGTCCGAGTCAGTTTAATGAAATCGATCTTTACAGTTGAGAAGTTGTTTAAAAATCGTATTGCGGTATTTATACAACATTAAGCCGGGTGCAGAAAACTTAGGTATGCCCTAGTATTAAAAACTCTTCACATTTAAATAAAATTCAGATTTTGAGAAGCGTATTAAATATTTATGTTATTTATTAATTTACAGAGCTTCCCAATATAAATGAGGTAAATCTGGTGCTCAAACCCGGTCGTAAATAAAAAAATTTTAAACATGATTACTTAAAAATGGCTGATACCTTAACATCACTGATTTTTATGACTGTAATTGTAATATATTATATACATTCATATGTAGGTATAAGTACAGTGAATTAACTTCAGATAATAGTTTAACTATAGCAGTGATAGTAGCGGATAAACAACGAGCCTAATAAAGGAAATTCAATAACGTCTGCTATTATAGCAGAGATAGTGAGGAGTCGGAGGAGTCCGACGGCGGCGACGGAGTGCTCCTTTGTTTCTCCTGTACTTTTAAGACGGGCCGCTGTACGGCGTGCGGCGTGCGGGCGCGAGTGCTCGTGGAGAGGGACTGAATTAGAACCACTTGCTCTCTCCGTTGTTTGACATCATCATTTGCAATTCTTAATAGTTCACCCCTGGAGTAATTGTTGTGTTAGGTCTTAAGAAGCACAGGTCTAACAAATACTCGCAAACAGTTTCTTTGGAATTAAGATTGGCTTCTCCACTGCAGTCAACCAGTGCGACGGAAATTCGATTGTGATACAGAATTCACTTTTAATCAAAGCTGAATATCGACTCGGATTCCTCTCACTTGCGCTCCTACAAAATAGAACAAACTTCGACATGATTTTACAAGCTTTTATTTAACTTACAATGTAAGTATGTAAGTATGTTCGGGTGAAATCTTGCAACTCAATTTTGAAGCAGATATCTTTAACCGATTGAGCTGAAATTTTGTATACACGTTCAGTTTGGATGACAATGCATGATTAACTGTGTGACGTCATTCTACGTCCAACATGGCGGCATACACAAGATGGCGGACCAACTATTTTTAATGCACTCCTACAATATGGATATCAAATAACAGGGCTTGCTAAGAGTAACTCGAAAAATAATGTGACGTCACACTTAATCCAATATGGCGGACTTCTAAAGCTTGAAAATCAATTTCGAAGCAGATATCTTCAATCGATTGAGCTGTAATTTTGTATACACGTTCAGTTTGGATGACAATGCATGGTTAACTATGTGACGTCATTCTATATCCTACATGGCGGAACACCCAAGATGGCGAACATTTTTTTTCAATTTTTCCTACAATATGAGTATCAAATGAAAGGGCTTGCTGAGAATAAGTCAAAAATAAAATGACGTCACTCTAAACCAATATAGCTCCAATCCGTCTGGAATTTTGGTGTACTGGGGTTTTTGGAGTCGTCGATTATGATATTGAGGTCGAATTGTTACTCCAAAATCAAACCCGGAACTGTGTTTCGTAAGGTACAAGAAAGCTTTAAGCTGAAATAAGTGGCACATTACTCTAAACACCCAAGTCAAGGTAAGGCCGTGCGGAGGACTGAGTGGCATCGGGGTGTAATATTTTTTTTTATACCACTAAGATGGCAATCAAGCATACGGCCTGCCTGATGTTAAACAGTCACCGTAGCCTATGGACATTTGTAACACCAGGGGCGACACTCATGCGTTGCCGACCCTCTAAAAACCTCTTCACGCATTTTTTGTAGAACTCCATGCTGTAGTCCCTTGGAAAAACCTCGGCTGCGAGTTCATTCCACAGCTTGAGAGTTCTCGGAAGAAAACTTCTCTGGAACCGTATAGTACGCGACCATTGCGGTTCAAGCGTGTGAGGGTGAACTCCCCGCCGTCGGCGAGCGGTGCTGTTATAAAAAGTAGCTGTCGGCATCATTTCGAACAACTCTTCAGAACACAACCCGTTGTACAATCGGTAGAACACACAAAGGGAGGCAAAGTCTCTCCTTTAACTTAAGGGTTAAATGACGTGTGTAAGATTAGGATTGTAGACAATTCTCACAGCTCGTCTCTGAAGCGAATCTCACGGTCCAAGCTGGTATCCAGGTGCTCCCGCCCAAAGGTAACTGCAGTACTCCAAGTGCGGTCTGACTTGAGTCTTATATAATATAAGTTTTTGCCCCGCACTGAAGTACTGCTTAGCCCTGTTGAGCACACCAAGTTTTTTCGACGCCACCTTGACCTTCTCCTCCAGGTGATTTCGATATTGGATCACACATCACTGGAGATCTCGACGCCAAGCATCCTAATACTTTTGGTGACGGTAAGAGGTGTGTTCTGGAATTTAGGAACTAAATTTATTAATATTTAGAATTTAGGAGCATGATGTCGTGAACGTACCACCTCAGGGCACCGGGGCATAGTAAAAACAAATAAGTAGGTTATTTTCATAGATACGCACCGCGTTCGGTTTTTATGTATGCGCGCCCGTACCATCCGGTACGTATGCGTCGTCGCACGCACGCACTGACAAAATTTATCGCTGCTAAAGCTACGCCAGTCGTGGCTACGCCGTGCTTAATACCTCACGCGCCCACGCATTCACCGCCGCTGCGCTCCCGCTCATAATAATTTGTACGTGTACCTACCTACTTCAACTACAAATTCGTAAAGATGGCTAAAAAATAAAAAGATTTCGTCGCCTTAGAGTGTAAACCTGCTAACGTCATATTAGGTAATTTTACAGGAGAAACAAAAAACATTCTTAAAAAAATATAAATTTATTTTAAGAGGTGACTTTAATATAGTTGGTCTATTTTTTTATTCCTGATATTTTAAAATAAAAGAAGAGCTCGTAAATTCAGTATTTATTTATTTATTAACACTTTTGTAACTTAGCAGGTTTTTATAATCAATTAATGTTTTTGATAACGGACTTAGCAGTTTTTTTTAAATAAATAACAAAAATATTCTTCTCATTTATTTATTTCTCTTCTAATATTAAGCTGCTTAAAAAATTTAATAAATCTAAATTCAACATTTTAATCAACACTAGAAACACATTTTTTCAGTCTCTGTAATTATATTAATAACGCCTTTTAGTCCAGAGGTAAATTATCACATAATTTATATAATATTTATTCTAATACTAAATGCACAACTATTATAGGTTCTCTTAATAAAAAAAACAAAACCAAAATTATCTCAAAATTAACAAAAAATATTCTTCTAGTCTTTTATACTCTTTTAACATAAAGAAACATAAATTAAAAACAAAATAAATCACGTTAGGTACTTAGATAAGTCGCACAGGTACTCGTAATATGAGTAATAACTAGTCATGAAGTAAATTATCATAATAATGACGGTAGTCCTCAGGTAAAGTGCATTTCAAATATTGCAAGTCTTCAAACTTCCTCTTTGTAATTTTTCTTTTTGTTAGGTGCTGATTTCTTAAAGCATCAAAAGGCAGGGCAATTACATGCGGTGATTTTCTTTGCGGTAGTATTTTCCACTCATCGGTGTATCTTATTTTAAAAAATACATCACCGTTTGGATTGTATTGAAGAGCTCTTATATCAGTAACTTTAGCGTCACCTTTACCACGTCCAGGACGAATGCTTTTAAAAAAATTTACTTCGTTAAAGCTTTTAAAAAAAGTATGGTTTAAATAAGTTACATCATAAGGTTTAGGGTTTTTTCTTGCCGATCTGCAAATAGAGATATACTCTGCTGGAACATTGATATTTTTGTTTTTAAGAGCCCGCTCAACAGAGGAATGGATGCTGTCTGCTTCCATCTGTGTATGCCCAACTTCAAGAAACTTTTATTCTATAATTATGTTGTGATTCATAGCCGTCAATAGCAATGCATTAGACATTACACAGTTCCTGTTCTGATATGTACAACCGTCGCTATAAAAAAATATTTTAGTTGCTTTTTGTAATTCATTTTCATTCAAAACCTTTTTTTCAATTAGACTAACCCATATGCTTGCAAACTCTTCAGAGTTTAAGCCTCCTTCGGTTTCGTTCCATAAATAACAATAGCCATTTTTGTTCTTCAAATTATAAAAGGCAAGATTGTGTATTTGGAGCTTTGTTCTATAGTATAAACTGCTAATTTTTGATTTGGGCGCCATCAGAACCGCCTGCAAGTCAACTGTAAAAACAAAACTTTCTTCAGCTTTATCTTTATCTTTCTCTACTCGAGCTTCTTCTTTCTTACTTTGATGTTCTAAATAATATTCTTGAGACGTATTGCCAACTTTGAAGAGGGCACATATCTCACATTGGTCCTTTTTAGGATAGTACAGTCCAAGATTTTGGACATCAAACTCTTCATAAAATTTGCAGATAGACAAAGCATGCACGTTGCGTGTTTTACACCAATCGTTAACATAAAAATCATAAAGGGATCGTTTTGATCGCCACTCTGGCAACAAATACTTTTTCTGTGTACTAGCACGACAATAGTGAGATTCTATTGCTGGCAAAGATTCTAAAAAATTTCTCAGCTCTTGACGTTCTAATTCAAAAGGTTTAGAAGTAGAATCTTTAGTTTTAAGCGAGTCAAAATCTTTGTTGTTATTTTCAGAAACAGGTACTTGTTTATTTTTCCAATTGAGAACTGTCCATCTTCCGATTCCAAGAGTCTTCAGAAACATAGTTCTACAGACTTTGATTGGCTGATCTCCTATTTTCAAATAATAAAATAAAGATTGTGCTCTTTTCGATTCTTTGTCTATTTTTCTCCCCCTTGGTCTCTTAACAGGTAAGGATGTCACAAGACTATTAACATATACTTTTTTTTCTGGCCAGCTCATACTCCAAAATTCTTTGAAAATATTTTGCCTATCTGTTTCTGTAAATAATGAACATTTTAATGATCTTTTAGTTTCTTTACAGAGGCATCTATTCTCCAATACTCTAGGCTTCCTTGGTATTTCGTAATTCCATTTTTCTTCTTTTTTTCTTCCGTAATATTTTTTTCCATTTTCTCTCAACTTTCTGTTTTTTTCAGCAAACCAATTTGATTTTTGAATCTGAACACGTTTCTTTCTTTTCTTGCTTTTCTCTGGGTAGTTTTCATAATCAGATTCCGAGTCAGAATCAATATCATACGGTACTAAGCCTTCTTGTAAACTTTCATCGGATATCAGATCTTCTATTAGATTGGATAGGTTTGATGAACTAGGACCAATACTCTTGGTAACACCTGTCAAAGAGTTTCTAGGATTGTTTTCAGTTTCTTGGAAAGTGCGCGACTCAATGGTATCTTCAGAAACCATATTTTTGCTATGGTGGTGCTCATCAGTGTTTGTAAAATTGACCAAGTTCGTCAAGGGCGAATTTGAAGGTAAAAGGGAAATCACATTGCTGTCTTTGAAATGAACTTCTTGTTCTACATTTTTAGCAACAATGACATTTTTTATGTTTGAGTTCATCGTGGTATCAAAAAATGTCAGTGTATTATTAGGTGCGAGCATACTAGAAATATCTTCCAATATTACATCACTTGATATGGACGGTGAGAGACAGTTGCAATCAATAGGGTTAGTGTGCCTTATATTTTCAACATTAAACGTGTTTGAGCTAAAGTTATCAGATACTGTTTCAGATAAATCTATGTATTCAAGTTCAACAATATTTTGAACTATAGACCATTCTTCAGGAATTGGTGTATGAGATGGATCCGGCTCCTTTTGTTCATTTTGTTCTTCTTTACTTGTATTACATAAGTCCAAGATTTTTTGGGCCCGCCAATAATTTCTTGAAGACATCTAAGAAATAAAGTAAACATTAACGAATTATGTAAATAATAATGTAAAGAGCATCAAATGTAAATATAAAATTATAAACAACGTTCGAACTTTATGTTCATCTATATAAAAATTGATTAAAAATTTAAATTATATATATATATATATATATATATAATATATTTTTGACGAGCTCGGTGGCTCAGTCGTGAATGACGCGATTTTGATACCAACGCTCGTGGGTTCGATTCCCACACAAGGCAAACATTTGTGTGCATGAACATGTCTGTTTGTCTTGGTCTGGATGTTTTAAGAGAGGTAGGGCGCATCAAAGCAGCCCGTCTGGGGAGTACCTCCACCTCACAGAAAACCCCAGCCAAATAATAACTCCCTAGAGGGAGGGAGGGAGGTTGTTGTGTTCCTGAGTGTGAGTGAGGTCACCAGTAAGCTCCCAATGAGTTGCAGTGTAAGCAGCAGAGGAAGCATCGCGTGAGTGATATTTCATAAATCGCAAGCATTAATAGGCTACGGTACCCGCTTTACATAAGGTGGGCCGTATGCTTGTATACCTCCCGACGTAGTATAAAAAAAAATATATATAAACAGACAATAAGTAGGGGAGATATTAATACATTGCTAAAAAGTTAATCAAAAATAACAATACATAGTACCTGCTAAGTACAACAATTCTGTGATTCACTTTAAAGAAAAACTGCTAACTCCAATCTAAGTTGACTAACTTTTTAATAGCGATATTATTCATTATCCAATAAAGTTCGTGTAAAAAAATAGTTAGATAACAATAAAAATACGTACCTCTGCAATATGCAAATTATCAAAACCTTAATTTACACCAGTAACACCGAATTAAATAATTATTTGCAAGAGCACATATGGCAGCATCGAAAACTCGATACAAAATGGCGGTTAATATGGACTTAGCCGCGAACTATTGAAGTCCTGAATTTGACAGTTTTACTCATCACGCCGTTTTGTCAATTTATAATCAAAAGTGACAGTAACTGTTTTTTCTAGATTGTGGGGTTTTTTTTTCTCTTTTGAATGATAAGCAAAACGTATTTCACGACAAAAATGGATTTAGCAGGTTTACACTCTAAGCCGACGATTTGTTTTTTATATCAAATGTGTAATTATGTTATAAAATCACAAATTTCCTACAGAAAAAAGTACTTTTAATGCCTATCATTTAAGGCTACTGTAAAAATATTAAATTTCCGGTTATAATTTTGATAAGTGTAGTAAATGAAAAAGTGAAAATAGTTGTGTAAAAAAAATGGATGCGTGTACTTATGTACGCGCGTACATAGTGAGAAGTAATACTTCTCTGGCATCATAACAAATCCCTGGAGGGATGTTGTTGTGTTTATGCGAGTGAGTGACGTTACCACCTCACAGGCAACTGCAGCCAAATAACAATTCCCTGGACGGTTGTTGTGTTCATGCAAGTGAGTGACGTTACTACCTCACGGAAAACTGCAGCCAAATAACAATTCGCTGGACAGATGTTGCGTTCATGCGAGTGAGTGACGTTACTACCTCACGAAAAATATGCTCAGAACTGCAGCCGAATAACAATTCCCTGGAGGATTATGTGTTCATGCGAGTGAGTGACGTTAACACCTCACAGAAATCTGCAGCCAAATAATAATTCCCTGGACGGTTGTTGTGTTCAGGCGAGTGAGCGACGTTACATGACGTTATATGGCTGCAGTTTTCCGCGAGGTAATAACGTCACTCACTTGCATGAACACATAATCCTCCAGGGAATTGTTATTTGGCTGCAGCTTTGAGCATATTTTTCGTGACTTAATGAGCGGTTTAGCAGGCAGCTTCAGCCTGTTACTTTTGTGTTACAGTATCTTAAAATTTCACTCATATTTTTTTCATAACGCGCCTAAAGGAGTATATAACTTCAATACAATAGTCAGCTCCTGGTCTATGTACAAAAAATAATTAAGAAAAACTTTGTATTATAGATCCCTGATGATTCACCTATAGGGGAAAATTGTTTTGTACCTATATAGATAGACTATGCATTTTTAACGATTGAATAAACTATAAGCGACATCCCTACGTGTTTAGGCTATTATCCTTCGCTCAGAGGTCGAGTCAGCCTACTTGTTTGATTATACTGTGACCGGGGCCAACCCTGTTGTATATTAGCTCTTACCCTTCTAAACGAAGCTCACAACCATGCAACAGTGATGCGTTTAATGAGATGAACAGACTTAGAAACGTATCCGGCGATAACTAAAAAGTAAAAAATAAATTAAAAGTAAAAACCTTTTTAAAAACAAGCTTTTATTTAAATGATCTAAAAAGAAAAAAATAAACTTTTATACTAAAACTTTTACTGTTAACTTATAACGTCATTTCACATTTGACACATTTTATATGATATAAAAGCTTGTCGCGAGATTTACTTGTGTAGATTAAATTAAATAATTTGATGTAAACAAGTAAATTAAATAATATTATCTATTAAAATTTTCAAACTAAGTAAATACGAGTACTTAAATCTCGCGACAAGTTTTTATATCATATAAAATGTGTCAAATGTGAAATGACGTTATAAGTTAACAGTAAAAGTTTTAGTATAAAAGTTTATTTTTTTCTTTTTAGATCATTTAAATAAAAGCTTGTTTTTAAAAAGGTTTTTACTTTTAATTTATTGTTATTGTTGTTATACCAGTACTCGAACCTTTTATTTTTTCAATGGGAGATGTAGATTTTTGGAATGGGAGATGTAGATGCGAGAAATAATATTTTCACTGTGGCTTTCAATTCATCGTTATCGCTTTTCAAGAGTGAAATCAGAGCAGCTGACTGGGAGGTACCTTCGCAATACGATACTCTTTACTGCACCGATAGACAAATACATGAAAAAACAAAAACCGGAAAGTACCAGTGCAACGGCGATCCTCTCCAAATGTCATCTCGTCCAGGCAACCTTAGGGTAGAGGAGACATAATTTAAAGAAGACAAAATAATTACTATACGTAATACGTAAATAAATACACAAACATATGTAATACAAATCAAAAGCTTATCAGTATATGCATAAATATGGCAAAAACGCTGACGATAGAACACTCGCTATGAACTATGAGTAATACGGAACGTAAACTATCGTAATAGGTAGGGGAGAGGCGGCCTGGCGCGGGCGCCGCCCGGCTCGCTCGCCTTGTCTAAATCGGAACGCAGCGTAAACACTCATGGAACTCGAATGCAGGTCACGGTTGTTTGTTGACTAATGTCTTCTCGGAACGGCGCGCGTGTACCCTCCACTGAGCGTGAGACACAGAGAGGGTGGCTCGCCCTCGTTGGCCGTCTTGACCGTGATCACTGGAACCATTTCCAACGGCAGAAATGCTGTGACACGTATGAATTACTCGTATTTACTTACATACGTAGCAGAACTATAAAACATCTATATTTGCCATTGTATCTTATTTGCGTGATGGAGATAAGAGAGTGAACGAAGCAGGTAAGCCAATTCTAGATTTATGTATGGAACGAAACCTCCTCGTGTCTAATACTATAATTTCATCATAAGGATATTCACACGTATACATGGAGACGGAATGACCAAAACGTGTGATTGATTTCATTGTAAGAGATAGACGTCTGAAATACTGTAATGGATACAAGAGCCTTTAGAGGTCCCACGCTTGAAACGGACCACTACCTGGTAATAAGCGGTTTGTGGGACTTTTCAACAAGTGGAGGCATTGGTTAGTGCGTATCCTTATCGGAGATCATGAAAGGATAAGGAGCGAAAAATTGCAAGATGAAAGCGTAAAGAGAACGTATGTGTATCTAGGAAGCGAAAGACTTCCAAATGCAAGCCTTATGGTTCAGATGTGGATGATTGCTGGAAAATTTTGAAATAAAGTATGGTGGATAGTTCAAAAGAAGCATGTGGAAGCGCAAAGAGGTATAAAACATTGAAAGGAGCCTTATCGATGTGGAGGTGATATGGAGAGCCTGGTGGGATGCGGAGGTTAAATCTTCCGTAGAAAGAAAGAGGAATGTGTGGCTGGATTATCTATCATCTTTGCCCCTAAATGAAAATATGAGAGAGAAGAAGAAAGATATGTACCGTCTATGCAAGAATGAAACCAAGGCTTTAGTGAAAGAGGAGCGTGAAAGACAAATTATGAATAAAGAAGAGAGGCTGACGAAAAACTTCAAGGCAAAAACCAAACTCTTTTGGAGAGAGGTAAAGAAGTGTCGGAGTGATTCGTCGGCATCCAGAATGGGTAAGATAAAGTCTAAAGCTGGTGTTATTCTTGCTAACACTCAGGAAGTGTTAGAACGGTGGAGTAAAGAAATGTATAAATATGCCTCGGACGCTGGTACTGAGAGTGAGTCTATTGCTCACTCTACGTTGTCGGCGTCCGACGAAGGTATAACTATGGATGAGATCGAATGGTCGATACGAAAAATTATCAGGAAAACTAAGTTCTGCAGCCTATGCAGTGAAAACTATTAGACGGCTCACTGATGTTGATACGGCTAGAATAGTTTATTTCAGCTACTTTCATAGTATTATGTCATACGGAATTCTTCTTTGGGGTAACTCCGCGGACATTAACACCATCTTTTTATTGCAAAAGAGAGCCATAAGAGCTATCTACAAACTTGGTCCCCGGGAGAGCCTTAGAGAAAAATTCAAAGAAATAAATATTCAGTCTAACAGTCGCATCGCAATATATCTATGAAAATCTTTTGTATGTCCATAAAAACATAGACTCATTTTGTAAAAAGAGTGATACTCATAACATAAATACTAGACATAAGCATAATCTTGTGTTACATGCAAGCCGTCTCCACAAAATAAGTAATTCTTTTATGTATACGGTTCTATAACAAACTTCCCAGCAATATAAGAGAATTGTCAATAAACAAATTTAAAACTACTATTAAAGGCAAATTGTGTAGCAGGGCATATTATAAAGTATCTGACTATATTAATGATAAAAATGCCTGGGATTGAGTCGATCCAATTATAATGTAATTAATAAATTATGTAAATTTGTTTGGATACCAAAAGAGGGATGCTTGAGTTTTTTGGCAGTATTTTTATCAGTGCTCACCTAGTCATGAACTGCACGGTAGGGAAAAAAATTGTGACGATTCCAAACAAATGTAGCCATTTTTACGGAATAAAAAGGTTTTGACTTTGACTTTGAAGCTTGAAAAATGGAAAGTCAGCGGGAATTGGTAGTATCACAGCTGAGATGATCAAACTAAGTGGCACTTACGTCCGGAACGCCTTCTAGTACTTTAGTACGTAAGATTTGCTTCGACGAAAAATAAACAAAGTCACAATACCTTAATTGTGCGCGTTCACACAACGTGATTATCTATTAACATTAAAATTCAACGATGTACTCTCTGATATTGATATTACTACTGATTATGAAAAATTCGATGACATTAAGAAATGGAGTACGTACCTAAAAACAACTGCCGACAATTTGCAAATAGTTCACCTAAATATTAGATCACTACGAAAGAATTTCAACCAGTTGCTTGTATTACTCAAGAAATGCAATTTTTGTTTGGATGTAATAATATTGAGCGAAATAAACATATCAAATGAAGAACTGGCTTTATATAATTTAGACGGATATGACATGCAAGCTTACACCCGAAAAAATCGACGAGGGGGCGGTTTATTGATATATAGCAAAGTTAATTTGGCTGCGAATGTTAATATTATAAACGGACGCTCGACAGAGATAATACATACTAAATTGGAAACTTTAAATGGAACTTTTAATATCATAGCCAATTATAGGCCGCCTAACACCAGTAAACTGGGTTTTATAAAAGAAATATCCGCCATAATCAGAAGTATTCCAGAGCAGCAGAGCATAATCCTTATGGGCGATATGAATATTAACATATTAGAAAATGATACCACTGCGGAGAAGTACAAAAACGTGTTGTGTGGTTACGGACTGCAGTGCGTTATCAACGAGTGTACGCGCGAGGAGATAGTGGCAGGGCGGCTTGTATCCGCGTGCCTCGATCATATGTGGGTGCGCAGTCGCTGCCGAGCTGCGGCACACATGCTTACATGTAAGATGTCTGATCACTACATGGTAGGTATAAACATTAATATCCGTGATAGCAGTGTTAGATCCTACAGTAAAAATAAATTCAATAATGTAATTTATAGAATAGATAATAAATTAGTAAAATGTGAACTACAAAATGTAAATTGGGAAGAATTAATGCAAATAAATTGTCCTTTGTTATTGTACGAAAACATATGTCGCGTATTCGGAACAATTTATAATAAGTGTAAAGTCGTTACAACGAGTAGTAATAAACGGGTAACACAGCCGTGGGTCAATAAAAAACTTCATAAATTGAAGTTTTTTATGGAACGTCGCGATGAACTGTTCCGTAGGTGGAAATCGAGCCCTAAAAATATGAATTACAGATTAGACTATACAAGACACAGAAATACTACTAATAAATGAATAAATATAGCTAGAAATGAGTACAGGCAAAATGAACTTAAGAATTGTAATGGAGATTGTAGAAAAATTTGGAATACAATAAATAAATGGTTAGGAAATAGTAAAAATAATGTCGATGAAGTAATTACAAAATATTTAGGACAAAAGGAAACACTTGAAAACATCTGTGCGAATTTTGGGAGGACTTTTACGGAAGATATAAATAAAATTAAACATCAGTGTAATATAAAATTCTTAAATCGTGACAGTTACATAAAACCAAGTAATGTAAGCTTCAGGTATCGGAAGGTCTCGCCACATGAAATTGAGATAATTATAGATAAAATGAGCTCTCGAAAGTCGCCGGGCGTAGACGAAATAAGAGTTCAAGATTTAAAATTCATTAACAAAGAAATTAGTCCTATTTAGGCCAAATTTGTAAATATGTGCATTTCAATGGGAGTATATCCCAAACAACTGAAAAAGTCTATTATAAGACCCATTTTTAAACAGGGGGATCATTTAGACTATTCTAATTACAGACCGATTGCGATTTTGTCAGTAATTAATAAAATAGTAGAAAAGGTGATAGTAT
Source organism: Pyralis farinalis (assembly GCA_947507595.1). Lineage (NCBI taxonomy): Eukaryota > Metazoa > Arthropoda > Insecta > Lepidoptera > Pyralidae > Pyralis > Pyralis farinalis. The sequence goes on from OX382280.1 coordinate 238,145, forward strand.
CAAGAATAAGTTTATATCTAGAAAAAAATGTAATCATCACAGTCACTCAGCACGGTTTTAGGGCCTCGCGCAGCACTGCCACTGCTTTGGGAAAATTTACTGATGATGTAAACACACATCTTAACAACAAAAAATATGTTGCTGCTTTGTTTATAGACTATAAAAAAGCCTTCGAAACCCTGGATCATGAGCAGCTACTCGAAGCCATGGCTGAGTGTGGTATTCGTGGTCCGGTGATCCAATGGTTTAGAACCTACTTAGAGAATAGGACTATGTGTACGGTTGTAAATGGTATTGTTGGGAAAGAAGCAGACGTGATGTACGGTGTGCCGACCGGATCAGTGTACGGGCCTGTCGGATACATAATGCATGTAAATAGCTTGTGTAATGTGATTCATAACTGTAGTGTTTATATGTACGGTGATGATACATTCTTGATTTACGCCGATAATGATATTAACAAAATAGAAAGATGTATGCAGAGTGACTTTGAGAATGTAATAAAATGGTCTCATGATAACGGCTTAATATTAAATATAAGTAAGACAAAATATATGCTTCTACATTCTCCATATATATGTAAACCACAAAAGTTATTATCGATAGTTGGGCATTCATACACGTGTTTACATAATAATAAGGCGCTATGTGTCGGTTGTGAAGAATTACAATATGTTAGTAAGTACAAATATCTAGGATTGACAATCGATTCTAGTTTCAGTTGGAGACTCCATATAGATAATATTTGTAATAAACTAAGATCATTGCTGTGTAAATTTAAGCACCTGCAAAGAATTGTCAATCGACGTATACTGTACACATTATACCATGCGTTGTGTGATGCGATCCTGGGCTACGGACTGGTAGCCTATGGTGGAACATTTAAAACATATTTGAATAGGGTGCTCAATATACAAATCTTTTAGTAGATAAAAATACCAAGGATAAATGTAACAAAAAATATACAATTTTTTTCAAAAAAATGCACAATTTTGCCAGTACATGAAAAAGTAAAATATTTACTAGCTATAGAACAATATTGCTCAAACGATTTTAAAATTAAAAAAATACCGGACCGTAGCCTCAGGCCAACATCACAGCGAAAGTACGTTGAGGACAATGCTTGTAATTATTACGGTGAAAGAACACGCAAATATATTATACCTAGAATTTTTAATAATATCTCAGAGGAGGACTGTGTAAGTAAACAAGCTTTTAAAAGAAAATTAAAGAAATATTTAGTGGATAACCTCGAAATTTAAATTATGTTACACAATTCATATAAATTTTTGTAAGCGGTTGTTACATGCATTTATCAGTTACTTAGTTAAAACTGTAAGTGTATTATATAGTTATATGTAATTCTTAAGTGAGTGCATTATATTCGCCAACAAACTGCTGTGCAGTTTGGCGAAATAGTTATTATATTAAACTCAGTAATGTAAACTAGAAATAAATAAATAAATAAAAAAAAAAACTTAAGCAATCTGTGCTGGAGAACTGGAACGTAGGATTGCGTATGGGTAACCTAGTTGTGAACTGCTGGTGGTCTGCTGTATGCAGACGATGCCGTGATATTAGCAGAAACACTATCTGAACTGCAAACACTGATCACAGAGATAAAATATGATTGTATGGAGAAACGCTTCCGATTTATTGAAAGCAAAGAAAACAAAGATAATGGTATTTGAAAGAGAAGAAACCAGAACCAATGTAAGGATTACGGTTGATAATGAAGTGTTGGATGACAGGATGATAAGTGGATGAGATTGTATACCTTGGATGCGCTTTGATGCGCAGTAGGGATGGAAGGTACATTGCTGATGTAGAAAGCCGGGTGAATGCTGGGAATAGTGTGAATCGAGCGTTAGGAAAACGCGGTCGAAATGCGAACTTTGCGCAAAATTTGTGGCAGCGTTACGCCACCGTTGTTGACCGTATTCACAATGATGATGTTAGAAACAGACTTTAGGTCTGAAAGAGAGCGTCGGTGTTAAAATAAGAAGAGGCATGTTTGGACATGTAAAAATAATGTAGGATGAATGAATGACGAAGCAGATATACAACGCAATAGTGGAAGGACGTAGGAACCAAGGAAGGCAAAGATTTACCTACCATGACCAAATTTCTTGTGTTCTATCAGAAGGTGATGTCAGGAACCCTAGAAACCGGCGAGCGTGCATGACTCGACTGATCCTTCTCTCGTAGAGCTTCCTTGAATTGACTACCTACAATAAAACATATTAAAAAGAAAACATGAGTAACGTGTGCTTCGCCGACAGTAATTTCGAGAAAAGGTATCCATTATTTTACTACCGAGAAACATCTCTGAGACATATTGCCGGAATATGGAATCGTCGAGCTGTCGTCCACGTGTGACAATTGTACTTTATGTGTGCAGATAGACAGTTGTCGACCAGCACACGCGTGGTCCTGGTTTGACGACAAGACTGTTCCCAAGCAGGGTTGGGTGAATTGTGGGCTTTAACTCATGGCATAAAACCTAAGTATGGCAGAGAATGTGAGAAAGCGTGGCCTATCATGGCTATGTTGCATCAAACTTAAAGTATGGGATTCTTCTCTGGGGCAACTCCATGGACATAAATAGAGTTTTTATATCACAGAAACAGTGCGTACGGGCGATATGTGACGTACCGCCATTAACTTCATGTGGACCACTATTCCGTAAATTAAATATACGTACTGTGCCATTAATGTATATTTTTGAATACTGCATCTTTGTCAAATGTCAATCCGACCTATTTACTCAAAAAGACGTCATAAATTTATTTAAGCCAACCAGATATCCTAGAATGCTGGTATTACCCAATATACGAACGCATTATTTTGAGAGGAATTGCTATTGCAATTGTATCAAAATTTATAACAAATTACCTCAAAAAGTAATGAAACAGCAATTAAAATCGTTTAAGGCACTTTTGTTTCCGTGGCTCGTGAAGAAATGTTTCTACTCAGTTAAAGACTACCTAAATTGTAAAATTGATTTAATTTAGTGACTTTGTACAATTTGTTAAACTATGTAATGAATATCTGGACTTTGCATACTGCTGTACTAATTTAAATATTATAAACATTATTAATAACTATTTAAAATTGCGTGAATAAATTCTGTGTATTGTTTTAAATATTGTGCTATGTAAATTTTGCATGCCATGGATCGGCTGAATGATAAGGTTCTTTATATAACTTTTAAGCTCCCAATGTTACCTCATTCAAAGCGAAATAAATATTTCTTTCTTTTCTTTCTTTCGAATAAACGCGGTCGAAATGTGAACGTTGCACGAAAGCTTTGTCGTTGTCAGGGTCAACGACCTCCTGTTCGCTGTGTTTATTTAACAAAGAGATTTGGTTCCAAAGCGAGTATCGGCGTTAAGATAAGAAATGGATCGGAATTATAGAAACAATGCAGAAAAATAGATTGACGAAACAGATATACAAAGCGATATAGGAAGGAAGTAGTAGGCCAGGAAGGGCGAGACTCAGGAGTCCTGACAACTGGCGGCGACGTGAAAACAACTATGAATGTTAAATAAATGAGTGAACTGTGTAAGGAGCTAGTCACGTGGCTCTCGGATATAGACACACCGTACACGGAAGGAAACGATACCGACCGAGGTTAACGTGACGAAAGGTTTATGTTTTACATAAGACCACGATTAAAAATAACTGCGTTTACAATTTTCAAGCAGTTTCATAGTCGAAATTCAGTAGATAGATAGTAGTTCAGAGTTGGAGTCGTATTTCCACTACCAGGGGTTATTGTATATGTGTGAGGGAGTGAGGTCATTAGAAAGCACGCGAGAAACTGTCATGTCATCATGTCAGCAGTGGTATCCGCATTCGAGGGACCCGTTATCGCTTCACATCCGGCGAACCGTATGCAACCACTAGGAGATTGTTATATAAATATAGACAAAACGATTCGTTTCCACGAAACGTGAGGCGGCCGTGAACACCGAGGAACCGAGCAGTCAAGTGGCGGGCTTCACCGAGGCGCGATCAATGTACGACGATGCTCGTTCGCTAACACTATGAAAACTGAGCCTACTGCGTCGAACTAAGGTATTTTTTCCTGCGGCGAAGAGGCCTAAAGCGCTGTGTTTGCGAAAATGGCCGACCTATCACTCGTGCGGCCGGCTCACGCGGCGCCCCGTTCTCGCTGTGACTGCACATAGTGAACATGCTAGTACTATTCGTTATTCTGTAACTGCACGAAGCACAACTCGAGGCGCGGCTCTATCAAACGGCTACACGCCCACTGTTGACATTTCGCCTGTTACGTCTCATGAAGTAGTGTCATCTGTTTGTGTACGAACACAATACGCGAGCGGTCAACGTTCGTCCTCTCGACTGGCCGCTACTGCCGCCGCGGAGCTCTCCGTTCACTATAAACATATAGTAGAGTTCATTGCTCACTGACAACTGTATCCCGTCCTTTGTTAATATATTCTTCATTTCATCCGGCATCACCAATGTATAAAGTTTCGCCTTCGGTAGTTGGTACATAATATGGTCACAAGTATTAAATGTGTATAGTTCCTGTGAATATATTAATACATAGGTTATATGGTTATTTGAGAAAGATGAAAATTATTTTGTTTTTGCATACCCTTTTATTGTGTGGATGTTACCAATGTTGCCATAACTTCGGGATGTGCCATCGTTTATTACATAGTATTAAATCTAGACAACATTTGATAAACTCTATTTTTGATATACGTTGTATAAATGCAGACATTCCCTATATGTCGGCAGGCGTGTTACCAGTGGACGTAGAACTTCGACGCCGCGTTTCAATGTACTACACCTCTCGGCGATCTTGATAAAATACTTAGATTGTTCAAACCAAACTAACGAGGTATTTGAAATGTTGCTGTCTGGATGGCAAGAAAGATGGGAAACTTCTACTAAAGGACGCCACTTGTATCTGGTGTTTCTTCAGTGCGAGACAGATTAAGCGAAGAGTGGTTAGAAGTCGATCATCCCGTTGCGCTCTTTTTAACTGGGCATGGAAACTTTAGAGCCAAGCTCTTTTTGTTTAGACTTGTGTCATCGCCTTTGTATTTTGTATGTATCGGAAAGACTTGCGAACGCAAGTCTTTCCGACTCAGATGTAGACGAATGTTGGAAAGTTCTGAAAGAAAGTATGGTGGACAGTGCGAAAGAAGCATGTGGATGCGCAAAGAGACGTAGAACACTGAAAGGAGATGCCTAGTGGGATGCGGAGGTTCAATCGTTCGTGGATAAACAGAGGAGAGCGTGGCTGGATTACGTATTTGCACCAGAGTGATAGTATGAAAGAGAAGAAGAAAGAAATATACCATCGATGCAAGAATGCAACCAAAACTTTAGTGAAAGAGAGGCGTGAAAGACTACTTATGAATGAGGAAGACAGGCTGACGAAGAACTTCGAGGCTAATACCAAACTCTTCTGGAGAGAGGTAAAGAAGTCTCGGAGTGGTTCGTCGGCATCCTGAATGGACAAGATAAAAGGTAAAGCTGGTGGCATTCTTGCTAATACTCAGGAAGTGTTAGAACGGTGGAGCGAATATTTTAGAGAAATGTATGATTATGTCCATGACGCTGGCACTGTGAATGAGTCTGTGACTGATTCGGCAGTACCATGAAGACATTAGCATGGATGAGATTGAATGGTCGATACGAAGTTTGAAAAATGGAAAGTCAGCGGCAATCGATATGGTAACAGCTGAAATGATCAAACTGGGTGGCACCTACGTTAGGGACGCCTTCTGGTTTTTGAGCAAATTATGCTGGAGAACCGGAAGAGTCCCGAGCGATTGGAGACGCGCAGTCATCGTGCCCTTGTATAAAGGCAAGGGCTCACGTATGGACTGCGCCAACTATAGGGCCATCAGTTTGATCAGCCTAGCAGCTAAAGTGTATGGAAAAATCATTGAAAGGAGAATGAGGGTGAAATCCGATGGAATGCTTTGGGAAGCACAGGGTGGATTTCGAAGCGGCAGAGGATGTACGGATCAAGTTTTTTCGCGACGCAATATCGTGGAAAAGCATCTGGCTATGGACCAGAAGGTTTTCTGCGGTTATGTGAACCTTGAAAAAGCATTTGATAGGGTCGTGCGAAAGAATCTCTGGAACATCTTGCCCAGATATGGGATTGACGGTGACCTTCTACGTGCTGTGCAATCCACTTATGAGGATTGCACAGCATGTGTGAGCGTGGACGGCAGCTTATCACCCTGGTTTGATACCAATATTGGTGTCAGACAGGGATGCGTGCTGTCGGCTGGGCTATTCATCCTGTATCTGGACAGTTGTCTTCAGAGAATGAGAAATATGAATGTGGGAATGCGAATGGGTGGCTCAGTGGTTAACTGCCTGCTTTATGCAGATGACGCGGTATTAATAGCAGAATCATCATCCGAACTGCAAACACCAGTCACAACAATGAAAGACGATTGTATGAAGAAAGGCTTACAATTGAATGCGAAGAAAACCAAAATAATGGTATTTGAAAGAGAGACAACCAGAACGAGCACTAGGATTACGGTTGATGATGTAGTGTTGGAGCAAGTGGATGAGTTTGTATATCTTGGAAGCGCTTGTAGAAGCGATGAAAGGTACACCGCTGATGTGGAGAGACGAGTGAGTGCAGGGAATAGCGTGAATGGAGCGTTGGGTAAAGTGTTTGGCAGCCGAAATCTAAGCCAGAAGGCACAGCTCGCTGTACACAACGCGGTGTTAATCCCAACGCTAACTTGTGGAAGTGAGAGCTGGGTATGGCAGAGAGAGCATGAAAGTAGAATAAATGCGGTCGAGATGCGAGCACTGCGAAAGATTTGTGGCATAACGCTTGCTGACCGCGTTCGAAATGATGACGTACGAAAGAGAGTTGGACTGAAAGAGAGTGTCGGTGTTAAGATAAGAAAGGGCATGCTCCGTTGGTTCGGACATGTAGAAAGAATGCAAGATGAAAGAATGACGAAACAGATATACAATGCGAAAGTGGAAGGATGTAGGAGCCGAGAAAAACCACGACTAACCTACCATGACCAAATTGGTCGTGTTTTATCAGAAGGTGATGTCAGGAGCCTTAGGAACCGGCGAGCGTGCATGAAAAGAGCTATGAATGTGAAAGAAGCGAGTGAAGTGTGTAAGGACCGCGTCTTATGGCGCTCGGTTCTCTCTGCCTACCCCGCAAGGGACCTGGCGTGAAGATATACATACAAATAAATAAAAACTTGCATTGATCTCTGAGAAATAACTGTAATAATTAAAATAATTCTTATTTGAATTAAACAATTTTTAACGGAAGTATCGCGTGTTTTATTTATTTTGTTGAACCTGACGTTTCGAACGCTTTACAGCGTCCGTGGTCTAAATAAAACACGCGATACTTCCGTTAAAAATTATTTAATTCAATGAGTAACAATCGCGAAAACTAAGACAATACTATAATTCTTATTGTTTGTTTTTACGCAGTATCGGTATCCAGCACATAAGAGCACCGTCGAATTATTTTTCTTCAGGTATTCGAAAGTCATTCTCGTTGGTGAAAATAGTTTGAAAAATGGTTTTATATATTCATAGAAAATAATCATGTAACATTAGTTGTTTAAATCATTTCGTCCACTTTGGTAACAAAACTTACGTAACCAGTTGCAAGACAAGATTTTTCTTTCGCTGTTTGGTAACTAGTTGTGAGAGAAGAAATATTTTTTCACTTACGTAGACAAAATTATTTCCTTCTTTGTTACCCGATATATTCGTTTTTGTAAAAAGAAATAATAACGAAATATTAAAGTGTTTTTCACATAACTTTTTAAGCCGGTATTATTATCAGAAGTCCCAAAATATTACTCATACCATTCAATAATAGACGACGACGACCGAAGCGAGGCGGAGTTTCAGGTAGAACTGCGACCCTACAGCGCACGAGCCGAGTGAGCGACCCGAGCCTGCCGCGGCAGCCAGCGGCCGGCGAAGCATCTCAGAATCGAACGTTGTCTGTTATGAAGGAAACTGTTCTGAAAAACATCATTATGAGTTTGAAGTATCTTCTTAGTAATGACATTTTTAATAAAAAAATATGATCACCGACTGTTATAAAAGAAACAGTTCCGTATATATATATATACTGACTTGAGTATATATATATATATATATGAGTTGAAAGTATGTGACTCATCCACGTTCATAACTATCAAAAAGTTACAAAAGTGGAAAAATAATTCTTCTCTCACAACTATTTACCAAACAGCGAAAGAAAAATCTTCTTTGAATTAAACAACTTTAACGTTTCGAACGCTTTGCAGCGTCCGTGGTCGCAGGAAGACTAAGATGTCTTACATTGGTTATTCAATTATTGCATCCACAGACATGGATGAATTAATTATATATGTTCCGATTCACGCAAAAATCGCTCACGGTGTTCGAACGTTTTTTAGTAGATCTCTGGGTTTGTGACTTGATTATTTTTAGGACTGGATTACAAGCAGGTGGTACTTGCCAACCATCTTCTTCACGCTTCAACGGCTGAATGGGTATGGGTAAAATTTGGTAGGTAGATAGAATGATGAGGTACTGGATTATTACATAGGCTACTTTTTATCTATGTTATGTACCCTTGGGATAGTTTGGAAGTTTAGATGCTTGAATCATATGGATGTTTTATTTCACTTTCACGTCTCAGCGGCTTTTCGTCTACCACGTACGTATTGCCGATTCCTAAAGATGGGGATATAAGCGACGTACGCAACTATCGCCCTATTTTGTGATTTCTCAAAACTCTTTGAATCTTTGGTTTGCCCTCACTTCACTTATCACTTGAAGTCAATTCTAACTCCCCAACTACATGGTTTTCGCCAGAAAATGTCTACGGTTAGTAATCTTGGGTGTTATGTGTCTGACATTTCGAATGATCTTGATCACCGTGTGTATACTGAAATAAGTAAAGCGTTTGATAAAGTTGATCACTTAATTATGATCAAGAAGCTTCAGTCGGTCGGTGTGCCCATGCAAATAAGAATGGCACTAATCCAATAGAGTACAATTACTCTATTGGATTAGTGCCATTCTTATTTAACTGACAGAACTCAAAAAGTGGTGATTTGCGGCTATGAATCGAGCCCATTTCATGTTTCTTCGGGTGTCCCTCAGGGTTCTAGTTTTTATAAACGATCTGACACAAGTTGTACGTAATTCAAAATATTTGTTGTTTGCAAATGATTTAAAAATATTTAGGATTACCCGTAGCTATAATGACTCATTACTGTTGCAAGAGGACCTCGACCAATTAGCAGACTGGTCGAAAAGAAACAAGCTTCCTTTTAATTTCGATATATGTAAACGTATTAAATTCACAAGAAAACATTCTCCTCTTCATACTTCTTATAGCATAAATTTTGGAATCTATGCTATAAGAAGTATGCTTGAAGAAGTTACATTTATACGTGATCTCGGTATAATTCTGGATAACAAACTTACCTTTACAAAACATTTTGACTACATCATTTCCAAAACTTTAAAACTGCTCGGTTTTATTTGGCGAAATAGCAAGCACTTCAAAAACTTTTCAGCTTTAAAATTTACATACATTTCGTTAATTAGAAGCTCATCGGAATATTGCTCAAGTATTTATACCCAAATTATAAATGTGCCACATTGAAAGACTCGAAAAAAATCATAAAAAAATTCTTGTATTTCTTAACGATTCATCAGGGCAAAAGGTATCAACTGCGCTCATACGGTGACAGGCTGATTCACTTTGGGTTCGATTCTCTCGAGGTTCGTCGATGGATCACCGACCAAGTTTAGTTATTTAAAATCATACGAGGGCTCATAGACTGTCCTCAACTTCTTGGCGAGATTAATTTCAGAGTACCTCGACAAAATTCTAGACCTACAAACTTTAAGCCTTTCTTTTTGAAATATTGTAGTACTAACTTGGCTACACAGAACATTTTTCATAGACTCTGTGATCAATTTAATAAGTTTTATAAGTCCTCCGGCAAAACTGATTTGTTTGCTGACTCTTTAATTTCTTTCAAAAAGTCACTGTATGCTTTTAAATCCTAGTCGTAGTTAAGCACTTTCAAATTATTGTAATCTTTGAAAATTAAACCTTTTGCAATTTATTATTCGAAACAGTGTTAAAATACATGCCTGTATTGAGTGCAGATCTTACTCTGCTTTCACTATGTTGTGTTTGCCTATTAGTATTTTTACATTGTACTTTTAGTATAATTATATAATGTTCCTAGACATAAGTCAGTGGCGTAAAAATGTTGGTAGACCTAATAAATAAATAAATACTACTATACTATCCCCCACTATACTACAGGAACATCACTGAGATAAAAGTAGCCTCCTTTTTATCACGGTGATGGGATCCTGTGGGATAGTTTCGCTTTTCATCTACTACTAACCTACACTATCTTACAGAAACAGGATTTGAAACTGTTAACTGCAAATTGTCAATAGATTACGTTATTATGTTTGTGTAACTGTGGTTGCGTTATTCTGTCTAAAATATACTGTTATGAATGTAGAAGTGTATTTATTTTTCAATTTGCTCTTTTTTCAAATCAAAACGGAGCAACGGATTGGTGTTTTTTTTTGCATGGAAGGCCTACACGTATTTATTGAAGTAAAAACTTCTTTAGCGGTGTTGTGCACTTTTTGGGATGAGTAAAAAATGTTCAACTCGCGTCAGGACACGTGACCCTTATGTAAGATTTTGGTAAGAATTAGAACTTAAGTTCGCTGCAGCGCTAAAACATTAGTTACCTCTAATTAATCAATTAAAACATGAAACGCTAAATCGTTCATAGGGCATTATTTTCTCGCGACCAAAACGTTGTAAGCACCATGAATCAATCAATCAATCAAACATTTATTTGTTAAACATAGGTACAGCAATTCAGATGTTACTTATAGACAGGAGTAGATCGCTATGTTTTGCCATGTATAGCATACAAATATTTAGAAAAATTATAAAATGTAGTAATTAATTTAACAGTGAGTTCAGTACAACCAATTGCAATAATGACATGAGAATTAATGTTAATATAGAATATTAATAATATCGAATTTTAGTGTGTCGTTTAAAAAATCATTTACAGAGTAATAATATTTTTCAATGAGTAGTTCAAATAGTCGTTTTCTAAACATATTCAAATTTAAGTCCTTCAAGGAATTTGGTAATTTGTTATAAATTTTAGTGGCCATACACAGTACATTCTTACGGACTAAAGTCAGTTTAAAATTTTGCGTGTGTTTATATATTCTTACGCGTTTACGCATTTCGTTCAACGTACGAGTAGTTTATCAATATCGCTGTTTGGTCCGCATGTTCAAGTTTTCACTTCTGCCGGCACTCCCGGAGTGCAAACCGTTTTTTTGTTTTATAAGTATCTTATCTTTTTGCTGATACTTAATTTCTTATTTAATAGTGGCCATAACACATACACGTCTATTTCGGCTGCGACGTTAGGTGTAAAATACAAACATCGCAGCGCCCACAGCAGGTATTAGTGAGATCAGTATTTAGATTGACACCGAGTCTACACGTGTTAACGTGACATGTTTGCTCTATGAATTCTTCATTTCAGCCGCTGCACTGTCGATATTAACGTGATCTTTGTTTAGTGTAGTGGTCGTCGCCGACAGCGCCCGCTCCTCACTCGGCGAGGCCGCGCGGCCGCTCGCGGAGGCGGGGCCGATTCACCTTGAATGTTGACAGTGTGCTCGAGTCCGCGGCCGGTAACACTCCAAGTGGTATCGCGATTACTTATCAAGCAGCCGCGGGTGCATTGTATTTATCGACTATCGTCCCATGAACTTTGTTTATCACATAATATGAGCCGTTGTTAAAATTACATTTAATAGACCATTTTATACATGTACGCTGTATACAAAAATATGACAATATAAAAATAAACAATGTAGCTAGTGACTAGACATACTAGCAGTCGAGCAGTTAACCGACTAACTGGTGTCTATAGATCCCGAACCACGGTCGCCTGCTCCGCGTCGCGGAACAACTTCACTTTACAGGAGAGTATAATGTGAAGTTATATGTAATAGGTACACTACGCCTGCGATCAGGATCAAGTGCGGAATTGTCAGAGCGGACATTAGAGCATTCCTCTGTGGCATCAAGAGTACTAGTATGTTTGTCACCGAGCGGACAACAAAATATTATAGCTTTAAACGTGCCCACTTGTCTAGGACTACTGCGGGGCAAAAAACGACCGTGTTTAATGGACTATGTAAAGAAGCTAATCTTCTAAAGCAGGCCGCTCACGAGGCTTACACCGCGGCACGCAGTAATGGCGATCCTAATGTTTTTGATTTGATGCACGAACTAAATGTTGCCTCGATGTTCAGTAAGAGAGTGATTCTTAAAGCAAACTTTGATTTCGTCACTACTGATGAAATTAAATTTTGCTTTAAGAATGCTCGTGATCATTCGTATTACAGATAAGACAGAATACCAATGCTGGTCTCGCCGCACTCAGCAACATATCCGGCGGGCATCTCTTGTCAAGGTCAATCTTTTTCCTGACATTCATAAATAGGGTGGGTCAGACGGTATATGGGCAGTGGTGTTCATCTCGGCATAACAGAACACAACTCGAGAGTCTCCTTAGTTGTGTTTTATTCTGACGCGCCTTTCGAGCTTTCATAATCCACTGGGCTGGGCAAATTCTGTCTTCGTTGAAGACAGCTAATGTATAATATCCAGTGCCAAATAAGGGCGATGGTTCAGGCTCTTCGAATTACAGCCCTATCGCTAGCTAAGAATGGCGCTTTCCAAGTTGATGGAATTTTCGATCTCACTCCCCTACCGAGCTCGACAAAATTAGGTCTGCATTACCGGTTGTTCTCACCACAAGCCAATAAATCCTATCATAGCGCCAACTTAATCATACTTCCCTAACTTGGTGAACGTCATTGTACGAACTGGCACACATAGAGCCGCGCCGCCATCTGTTGAGGCTACAATACAAGTCCCTGCTGTGGACGAAGAACTACCAAGCGTTGGCCGCCGAAGACCTCGTGGGTCGGAAGCATGTAGTAACGTGCGCAGGCTCTTCCACTTATATGTATATATAATGCTATAATTTCGCCTCCGGGACTCCTTTCACCCGTCGCTTTGGTTTACAAACTTGTACCTGACACACCTGTTCATTTGCCATTTAAAAAGGCTGCTCAACGATTTAACGATTTCGGAGAAAATATACCAAAACATGTGTCTCATAAATAACACTCGCGGCGGCCGGGACGTGTCCTGATGGTACAATAGAAATAGAAAAAATCATTATGTGCCATTGAGTCCCCGTGGGCACTTAGACACGATCTACGTTTTTTGAAATATAATTTTATTGTATCGTATTCAATTCTCTTATTTTATTATTTTTCTTTTTTAATCTGCTAGCATTTCAACTTGTTCTACCTATCTATAACTTCACGCCTAATCCCTTGAGTATAGGCAGAGAGAACCGAGCGCCACGTGACTCGGTCCTTACATACCTCACTCGCTTCTTTAACATTAACTGCTCTTCTCATGCACGTTCACCGGTTTCTAGGGCTCCTGACAATTCCTTCTGATAGAACATGACCAATTTGGTCATGGTAGGTAAGTCTTGGCCTTCCTCGGCTCCTACATCCTTCCACTTTTGCATGTATATCTGCTTCGTCATTCTTTCATCCTGCATTCTGTCTACATGTCCGAACCAACGGAGCATGCCTCTTCTTATTTTACCACGGTCTACAAGTCTTATGCCACAAATTTTGCACAGCGCTCGCATTTCGATCACGTTTATTCTACTTTCATGCTCTTTCTGCCATACCCAGCTCTCGCTTCCATAAGTTAGCGTTGGGACCAACACTGCATTGTGTATAGCGAGTTGTGCCTTCTGGCTCAGGTTTTTACTGCCAAGAAGTTTTCCCAACGCTCCATTCACACTATTCCCAGCACTCTCTCGTCTTTCCGCATCTGCGGTGTACCTTCCATTCCTGCTGAAAGCGCATCCAAGATATACAATCTCATCCACTTTATCCAACACTTCATCATCAACCTTCAAATTGTTATTTAGATTGAATTAAACAATTTTTAACGGAAGTATCGCGTATTTTATTTATTTTGTTGAACCTGACGTTTGTTATTTAGATATTATCTACAATAAAGTGACGTCAGCATATTGGTACAATAATGACGTCAAATGATAGTGTTATTAAGAAAAGGTTGCCTGTGCTGAATTATTTCCAGATATCTTTGTCGGTTACATATTCATATCATTATTTTTCAGAGAGTATTTTTGGTGTGCTTTTTGGATACATTGTCGGGAAAGGACAGAATTGTTTCAGGTGATTTATTAGAATCAAATACAATTTACAAGAAAAGATATACTTGTTCTAGCAAGCTGATATACTGGCATACACAACTTATTTCTACTTTCAAGTTTTTCGCTGAAGTATGAAACTGACTTTAATTTTTTTATGTCCGTTAAAAATTAAAGTCGTCCATGTTTTTACAACATGGAAATAGAAATAAGTTGTGTTTTTATAAATATGTTGAGAAATAACAGTAAGGATATTTATTTCTTTGAACAATTCCCCGAGTTATTCTCTGGAGTCTATGTTATAAATAGAACGAATAGATTTTTTTGCAAGATAAAAATTGTCTCAATGTCTGCCGACATTCCTTACGACATTATACCATACGAAATAATGTTGTGAAAATAGCTGCATTAGACTAAGCCCAGTAGCCACATCTGTCAATTATCAGATTTGTCTAACTGAATGATATGCAGCGGAGCTGAGATCCCAATGAGAACTTTTCACATCGGAAGACTAAATTTGATGCATTGGGTTTTAGTCAAATTTAGCAAAAGATTATTATATATTACATGTGTAATAAATAAAACCAGTTTAGAATAGCAGGTACAACACCATTTACCTTGTCAATATTTACACACCGGCGGGCTAGGTTAAGAATTAGAGACACTAAAAATAAATAGGGACCCAAAATAGAACTCTGGGGTACCCCGATATTAATATTACAGCCTTTAGATTAACCCCATTTATGTCAACTGTCTGCAATCTGTTATTTAAATAAGATGCAATCTAGTTCTGGGCTTCACCTTTAACTCCATAATAGTTCAGCCGTGACCGTGTCTGATGATCGACGTAATCAAAAGCATTAGAGATATCACAGAACATGTAGTTCCAAACAAAGCTAAATTTGTATTTTCTATACAACGTCGGGAGGTAGGGCGCATCAAAGCAGCCCGTCTGAGGAACCTCCATCTCAGAGAAAACCGCAGCCAAATTACAACTCTACTAACTAGAGGGTTGTTGTGTTCCTGCGTGTGCGTGAGGTCACCAGTAAGCTCACATGGAGTTGCTGTGTAAGCAGCGGAGGAGGCATCGCGCGAGTGATACTTAATATATCGCAAGCGTTAATAGGCTACGGTACCCGCTTTACATCAGGTGGGCCGTATGCTTGTATACCTCCCAACGTAGTATAAAATAAGCGGTTACCGTAGCCTAGCCTCGAGCTCAGTAGCTACTGGTGCAATGACGTTAGTTGTACGCGTCTGCGTGCTTAAAAAACAACATTAAATATGAACTGTACTGTACAACTCGAAGGCCCTGCTATGAAGGGCCCATAACGCTCCCTTATGTCAGAAGTTTGTCGAGCTCCCGGAGCCACCCGCTCCACTCGGTGGTGCCGCAACAAGTAGCCGTGTTAGCAAACATTTCTTTGGGGCCAGTCTTCAAATCGTTAGTTACATAATGCAATAAATTGACTCCCCTGTGCTGGAGGATTAGAAGGATGGATCATTAGAAGACTTCTTGTGCTTGCTAGATTCAAACAAAATTTGTAAAACATTGTACATACAGCGACAAATCACGTTAGACACTTGCAGTGCCATTTTGTCTGTTATTGCATGCGCTGTAAGAACGGTACGGAGGTCGAACAGTTTAGTTAGTACAAGTATAAGAGCTATGAATGCGGCCTGCCTGCCTGAGGCCTGCTGTTTATTTCTACGTTGTTCATTTCCACAGAGATACGCTTCGTTGCGTTGTATTTGTTCTCATTCGTATCGAGACGACGCCCGAGATTATTGTGTCTTGGATGCCTCACTAATGTTTAGTAATCGACGTGTGGTAGAGATGGTCACTTGTACTCGCTGTGAAAATTAACTGATAACTTTGGTCACATATTGTTTAGTTAAACGCCTAACGAAATGATCGGTCAATACGTTAATTTTAAGAAATATGTCGTCACTCCGTACCTACTCAATTCCAATATCTTAAAAATGGAATCGCGTAGAAACTGCATCTGGCCTGCATCATGTTTGGTGTGGTTAATTATGGACAGCCAGATTACCTCAACGCCAAGCTGACATGGATGCAGAACAGTCATGGATACGCTACACGCTCATTGTTCTCTCGTTTGTCTGTTCCTCCCCATCGGACGGCTGCTTTTCGGGGTAGTCTTAGGTTTGCTTCTAGCCGTTGCTGGAACGTAATACCGCCGCCTATACGAGCCCTGAAAAACATTAAAAGTTTAAGTAAAGCCCTCAAAATTCATCTACTCAACACTCAAATAATCAATAATACAACGTAGGTACCTGTAATTGGTTGTATAAAAGGCTTACTATACTTACTGATAATAGGTACATGGTTATGCGTGCTGAATCCATATTGCTAATCAATTTTAGATATAATTTGTTATACATTTTACTTTTATTATAATGTTTCCTTTACTACATTTTGTTTGTTGAATAATGATGTGTTATTTTCGTGTGTTGAATGTATGAAGAAGAATGACGCGTTTGACAGTTTGAACGAATGTGTGAATGAATGAAAGGGAGTCGTTTAAATAGATGGAAATCGGTCTATTTGATATATGTGTTGCCATAATCTTATTTGTTCTACAACCAATTTTATACTGTTATTTGTATTGTAGTAACTTTGTTTGTAAAATTATTGTCCTGCATATGTTATTACCTAAATTTGTATATTTGTCCAGTCTGTGTCTGTGGTTCTTCCGTGAAGTCACTAGACAGGTCCCCTCTGAAAACCAGCGCCAGCTCTCAGAAAGCTGGCAATATGCTGAGATGGTACCTTTTTGTCACATCACTCGACACCACTTTGTTTTTAATGTTTTATTGTACTGTTTTCTGTTTAAATTTTTGTATTTGTATGTTCGTCGCTGTTTAATTAGTACTCTGTATGGTGTTGTGTTATGTCCAAATAAAAGTTTTTCTTTCTTTTTCTTTCAAATATCTTCGAGGCAACTCTTCAACTATTAAAAATTCTTGCCGAAGTCCTCGCGTGTTAGGAAACCTAGGTAGCATACTTTAGGCAGAATAAATATACGAATGTAATGTGGACAATATCTCTAAACTAGACGTTGGTGTAGTTTGAATGTATGCCGCGAAGTTAGCTCCAGTTTCCACGCGCCGCGTCTGTATCGACTACAGCCAGAGTATTTGGAAGATCCCAGTTGATAAACGATCGCTAATGTGACGTTCGCAGCGGCCGATCATCCGGTAACTACACACATCAAAAGTGTCTAGGGATCAAGCATTTTTATGCGGATTTCTTGAGATTGAGATGTGGCTTTGTAATAAAAAAATATATAAAATATATAAACGTATACGACACTGGAGAACCCCTGGACGCCAACAGCGATTAAAATCCTGCCAGGAAGTCCATCCTTATAGTGGTGGAACCATCATGGTATGGGCGGGTATTTGGATCGGCGGAAGAACTGAGTTGATTTGGATCAGAGGCAACCTCAACGCTCAAATTTATGCTGAGACGATTGTATCAGACGTCATCGTTCCTCTACAAGTGCAAATCGGTCCCTTATTTCAGTTAATGCATGATAACGCACGACCGCACACCGCAAGAGTTGTAAGACAGACTCTCGCCGCAGCTAACATCAATGTCATGCCCTGGCCTGCTCAGTCGCCAGACTTGAACCCGATTGAGCATGCATGGGATATGCTACAGAGAAGAGCTCTGCCGAATATGGAGGGAATATCCAGTCGCAAGAAGACCTTTTTTTGTTGTTGCAACGAACATGGGCGGCCATTCCACAGCGTGATTTGGATGAACTCATTTTGAGTATGCCAAACCGATGTTCTTGTGTTGTTAGTGTTCGCGGTAGAAACACGGATTATTAATTGTTTAAGTTACCCAATAAAATTTTAAAGAAAACTGTTATTTCAGTCTTTTTTTCGAACTTTAATGTTAGTGGTTCAAATGTCAAAAATCCCTTTATTATGAAAATGGCAAATTTCTTTATTAATGCAAAGGTGGCTTGGTTTATCGTTACTGTAGACTAACGAAAACACTTTATTTGATGAATCCTTAAAGAAAATTTTAATTAATATCAATCAGGAGAAAAGTTATTGCAAAAATATATGTTGATCCCTAGACACTTTTGATGTGTGTATTTAATATACTCGACTCGCATTTAGGCAGGGTCAGTGGAAAGTAAACGGAAGGGTTTAGTCGTGTAACTAGCTAGACGTATGAAGAATTAATTTGGAACATCTTTTCATCTTCTTTTGTGAATAAAATTCATTTTGTATGAGAAGAGACAAATATGTTACTTGCTGTACATCACAGCGCACGCCGAATGAACGATTGCTCTGTTGTAGGTATGAAAAAGCGTAGTTGCCGATTTTGATGTATACAATTAAATTAAAACTTTAAAACATTCAATTCTGTTAACACAGACATGTTAATTAAGACACTGTAATTAATCGTGGAAGAATTACATTCAACTTTAATGTCCAAATTTGGTAGCAACCGTGCCCGACGGCCGGCCGCGCGCTGCGGCGAGCTGCGCCGAGTCCGCCGGCGCCGGGTCGGTCGCAGGCGGCTGTTACTCCATATATGTGCAGTAATAAAAAGATACTTCATCTGATTGATTCATTCAATATAATGAGGCCTCGGCCGGACGCGCGAAGTCAATTAACAAAACACGGCGCGCCATATAACTTGAAATTTATTTTATATCCAAGCAGTCGACAGACCGCTGTAGAGTCCTCGATTAGTGTTCGGGGTATTTTTATTAATTTCTATGAACTACGACCGAATTAATACCGTTTTTATATTAAGAGGCATCGCTGTAAAAATATTAATTTACCATCCGTTCTAATCGTCCAAATCTATTTAGATGTACACGAGGAAGCTGTTAACAGGTCACCGCGGGCGAGGTTCACTACACTGTGTCCAAACCAATAGTCCGGAATTCAAAACACTCACTAATACACTTCATTTTTTTATTTTCATTTTATTTTTTCAACGACTCCGAGGCTCCGAGCTCTGAAAGGCTCCGCGGTGAGGGTGTTAAGCGTTGGGTCTGCAAATTAAAAATAACCTCCATATTGTAGAAGCCGACAAAATACTTAAAATATTCCCATGGTACCAATACATTATTCTCTAAAAATCGGTCAACGCTTCTAAAGAAGTTTTCGTTTCGAGAAAATGTTGTACAAAGACTTTGTAATTGCATTCACGATTTCGAGGCTTGAACAGCAAAAGTAGTTCATGTGCGTGGTGGGTGACCGTCGCCGGAGCCCGCGCGCGACTCTCCACTCTTCACTGTACACGCTATCTTCCTCCAATTGGGGAGGATTTATTTCCCCTCGTAACTTCCGCCACCGTTATCGCAGACTACGAACGCTCGCTGGACAAAGCCTATTGTTGGTGCGTTATTATTGTCACACGCTTGCTTCGCACAAGACAAAGTAATCGTCGCGATAGATTACCTATTTCATAAGTTTATAGTAATTGTGTTAAAAGTGGGGCAACGCGTGCTAACGGAGGTGTTGTGATGTTCCAGGACACGCGGACGCACGTGGTCGTGGAGCTGTACGAGACGGAGAAGTCGTACGTGGACTCGCTGGAGATACTGGTCAAGGTCAGTTCATACATGCTCTTCTTATTCCTGCCGTCACTCGCCTCCGCCAACTATCGTCTCAGTGCATTGATATCTACACGTATCTACACGTTCTCTTCATGTAGCCATCTATAACTCCTTGGGTTTCATTTACCTCTTTCCGTCCACTAACATCCACATCACTTCCCTGGTTACGTATCTTCCTCCGCATCAGATTCGTATCTCTCTCGCGACACTGTCAACCTACCTCTTGTAAGAGAAAGCTTAGCTTAATTTTGTCCATTCCAATCACTCCGTACATCCATCTGCTCCTCAGCACTCTTCTTTCAGTCCTCTCTTCGATTGTCTAACATTCTTATCCATACACACCGATATATAGTTGATAATGTCTGGCTGCGAACAGCGACGACGTCACTAAATAACATTCTTTTGTTGAACTGTTACATATATGAGTGCTATACACTCACACAGGGCAGCTGAAACAGGAACCGACGGAGGGCAGGCGGCGGGCCTGGCCCATTGCGACCGGTGGGCCTCGCACAACACCGACAAAGTAGTTTACACTGCGTAATAATGAATAAGTGAGTCGTGAGTGTAGACTGTGCGCGGTGTGCAGCTCTCCGCCGCGTCGCTCGGCCGGTGCACCGCCAGCACCGGCGGCGCCGGCCACGACCAGCTCAGGTGCACTTTCACCACTTTCTTCAGTCACACGACATCGTAACAAAAAGAGAAGCATTATCAATGGCGATGGTCGGGATTTCAACACATAGTTACTAAACTATCTTTTAATGGGAGGCCCGACTCTTTGAATGAAAAGTTGATTTTTCATTCGGTAGAAACACCCTTGAAGTTAATTACAATTCCTCAAATGACGATGCTAAAGTTAGAATGATTTAATCTTAGTTTTGTATTCTCGAACATTGTTTATAGAAATCAATTTCACAGTAGTACGAGTACTACCCCACTCGATACTTAGATATTAGAACGAGAATGTCATTGGATATAGATTCCGAAGGAAGCCAACAAACAGTTCTTTTTCAACCTTTGGTGACAGTTTAATGGTAAAAAAGTAATTAAAAGGGTGCGTTCCAGAAGGTTTTATAAATATAAACGTTTAACATATTTGTACGAATACACATACCGCCAGCCCGTGGAGCCCGATGGGGCATACAAAAGCATTATTACACCACAAAAATCAACGTGCTGCAACGTACCTACTCATCGAGCATTTGACCGCAATGCTGGAGCACGTTCCATTCATCTCCGGACCGTTCTCTGACTGTTCATGTATTGTTAACATTCTTTTCGCGGTTCAATATTTGTTTCAAAGTTACGTCCTTTCTTCTGGTGATTGTCATTCTATGTATGTATTTATGTAGTTTTTGTTGCCTTAAAAGATAATATCGTTTTATAGTTCGTCATCTACTAACTTTTCTTTTTATATGATCTAACTTTACTCGCGTTTTGGAGTCAAAAGGATTTGTTTCTACCGCCGAGAAGAGTTAATATCTCATCTAGAATGTAACGTTCGTCCGTCTCCCGCCTGTTGACCGATCAATCCATGACCTGTACAATATCTCCGTGCGAGACACACATCCGCGGCGCCTCTGCGATGTGTCAGGTCAGGGTCACAGCTGTCGCCGGTCGGTTTGCGGCTGCTCCTCGCAGCGCCGCTTCCTCGTTCTGAAAGTGGGTGTCGTCGTGGTCGGTTTCCAGCTGTTAATTACACGTCGGGTCATTCTGACCGTTTTGTCAAACTCCACAATGAGAGAAAATAAATCGAATTATTTAAGTCAAAATCTTTTTGTTCCGTAAAAATGGCTACTATTGTGGGGAAACTCAGTGGACGCTAAGAGAGCTTTTACCGCCCAAAAAAAGTGTATACGAGCTATATGCAAGACACATTTCCAGGAGCCATGTAAACCTCTTTTTGAAAAACTACGCGTGCTATCGCTACCTTGCTTGTATATCAAACAAATATGTATCCTAGTCAAAGAACACCCCGATTACTTTACGACAAGACGTAATCTCAAAAATAAACCAACAAGACATGAAAATATGATATTATTACCGAACATACGTTTAACATTACACAAGAATAATTCCTTTTGTATGGCTATTAAAATTTTTAATAATTTACCGGAACAGTTTAAACAACTAACTCTGCGAGCTTTTAAAAAACAATTACATTCCTGGTTATTAGATAAATGTTATTATTCTATTCAGGAGTACTTGGACATCAGAAATAGGGATTGAATACTGAATACGATGTTCATTTTTATTTTTTGTATTTGCGTACTAATTTCTATCACATTTGTTTTTTGTTTGTTTTTTAATATTTGACCACTATTTAAACCTTACCATGGCACTATGTAATAATTGTAATAACTTATACCACATTATACTCGTAACTACATTTTAAAAATTTCAATGTACATTTGCACGCCCACAGTGGGTAAAATAAGAGAAACGAAACATTTTATAAAATACTTTAACTTTATGTACCTTATTTCTGCAAATAAATTTATTATTATTATTATTATTATTATACATTTGTTTGGAATCGTCACAATTATTTTCCCTACCGTGCAGTTCAGGCATCCCTCTTTTGGTATCCAAATAAATTTACATAATTTATTAATTACATTATAATTGGATCAACTCACTCCCAGGCATTTTTATCATTCATATAGTCAGATATTTGGCTTTAATAGTAGTTTTAAATTTGTTTATTGACAATTCTCTTATATTGCTGGGAAGTTTGTTATAGAACCGTATACGTTGCCCCATAAAAGAATTACTTATTTTGTGGAGACGGCTTGCATGTAACACAAGATTATGCTTATATCTAGTATTTATGTTATGAGTATCACTCTTTTTACAAAATGAGTCTATGTTTTATGGACATACAAAAGATTTTCATAGATGTATCGCGATGCGACTGTTAAAATATTTATTTCTTTGAATTTTTCTCTAAGGCTCTCCCGGGGACCAAGTTTGTAGATAGCTCTTATGGCTCTCTTTTGCAATAAAAATGGTGTCAATGTCCGCGGAGTTACCCCAAAGAAGAATTCCGTATGACATAATACTATGAAAGTAGCTGAAATAAACTATTCTAGCCGTATCAACATCAGTGAGCCGTCTAATAGTTTTCACTGCATAGGCTGCAGAACTTGGTTTTCCTGATAATTTTTCAATTTGTGGGCCCCATTGTAGTTTGGAGTCAATTGTTATACCCAAGAAATTTTGGGATTATGACTGATTATGAAAACCAATTTTGAAAATTTCAAGTAAATAGTGCAGGATCAGGATTACTTGGTGGTGGGTGTTTATCCAATAATGATTCAAAAACAGTTTTACCTGTGGAATCAATTACATCATCTGAGCAAAGAATTTTGCTATTATCTTTCGTCAGTAACCAATTTACAGATTCTCGTAATTTTCCTTGGTGAATTAGTCGTGTGAATATCTTGGCATCATTTGTATTTCCATGTTTTTTATATTTTTTACGAAGCGATTTATCTGCTCTAATTGATTCAGTTATCAATATGTCATATTGTTGATCAGTCCATAAAGTGAGGCGACGATCTATTAGTCTGCGAATATCTTTCACTTTGTTAATGTTTTCGCTTCTTTGTAAAATAACGGCAACGAATTTGAGCATACGTTCAGAAGGAAATTCAGATTTTATGAGTAGTTTTATTTCATCCTTAAGTGTGTATACAAACTTCTTGCCAACTGTACCAGAGGGCAGATCATATAGTTTACCATGAAGTAGGCACATTTGGTCCCAAAGCTTTTGCCAGATGTTTGATTTTGACCCTGGCGCATTTTGAAATGGATAGCCAAAAGCATTTTCTAGTGAGCTTGTTTGAGGGTTATGTACAGAGTCTATTGGGGCTGACCTGGAACGGGGTCATGTGCCAGAAGCGTGCTCGTTCGCGACCCGATCAGTCGATTGCAATTCTGGACCAAAAGCGCACCGATGTGCGGATTAGGGCGTGCCCGTAGACGACGCGCACCGATCCGCCCCCGTCGGTGCGAATATAGTTGCATGCGGCGGTGGGTGGCGCCACCCACCACGCAGCGCCAATTACGGCGGGACGAGGGGAGCCGAGTGCCGCATAGGCACGTGGAATGTGAGAGGTGGATTGAATGATAAGACGAATGAATTGATAAGACGTAATGAATGATAGACGTTTGAATGCTTTATGTGTGACAGAGACTAAGCGCAAGGGGAGCGACACCGATGATCTGCCCGGTGGTATGATGGGCCTATGGTCTGGGGTAGACCGGGACGATCATGCCAGTGCTGGTGTAGGTGTCGTACTCTCCTCTCGCTTAGCCACTGGTGTGAGAGATTACTGTTTGGTAGGGCCTAGACTTCTCTGGGTTCGTATTAAACTGGGCATCACGCGAGTATTTCTGGTTGCAGCATACGCTCCCGTAAGCTCAGCGTATGCTCAAGAACTGGAGAAGTTTTGGGAGTCTGTAAGGGATGTTCTGGACTTAGCTGAAGGGAATGAAAGAGTGATTATGTGTGGAGATTTGAATGGATGGGTTGGGACCAAGCGATATAGCTATGAAGCTGTTCTTGGTCCGTATGGAGATAAGAGAGTGAACGAAGCAAGTAAGTCTATGCTAGATTTATGTATGGAACGAAACTTCCTCGTGTCGAATACTTTATTTTATCATAAGGATATTCACACGTATACATGGAGAAGGAATGACCAAAAAAGTGTGATTGATTTGATTTTAATAGATTGACGTCTCCGAAATGTTATAATGGATGCAAGAGCCTTTAGAGGCCCCACTCTTGAGACGGACCATTAGTTGGTGGTAAGCCGGTTTGTGGGCCTTTTTAGGAAGTGGAGGCACTGGCGAGTGCGTATCCCTTTCGGAGATCATGAAAGGATAATGAGCGAAAAATTGCAAGATGAAAGTGTAAGGAGAATGTATGTGCATCTGGTAAGTGAGAGACTTGCAAATGCAAGCCTTTTCGACTCCGATGTAGATGATTGTTGGAAAGTTTTGAAAGAAAGTATGGTGGATAGTGCAAAAGAAGCTTGTGGATGCGCAAAGAAACGTAAAACAGCGAAAGGAGATGCCTAGTGGAATGCGGAGGTTGAATCCTCCGTAGCAAGAAAGAGGAAAGCGTGGCTGGATTACGCATCATCTTTGCCCTTAAATGAAAATATGAGAGAAAAGAAGAAAGAAATGTACCGTCTATGCAAGAATGAAAGGCTTTAGTGAAAGAGAAGCGTGAAAGACAAATTATGAATGAGGAAGAGAGGCTGACGAAAAACTTCGAGGCAAATACCAAACTCTTTTGGAGAGAGGTAAAGGAGTCTCGGAGTGGTTCGTCGGCATCCAGAATGGATAAGATAAAGTCTAAAGCTGGTGTCATTCTTGCGAACACTCCGGAAGTGTTAGAACGGTGGAGTGAATATTTTGAAGAAATGTCTGAGTATGCCTCGGACGCTGACAATGAGAGTGAGTCGGATGCTTACTCCACGTTGACGGCGTCCGACGAAGGCATAACTATGGATGAGATCGAATGGTCGATACGAAGATTGAAAAATGGAAAATCAGCGGGAATTGATCTGATCTCAGCTGAGATGAACAAATTAGGTGGCACTTACGTCCGGGACGCCTTCTGGCTGGCAACCTATGCTGAAGAAGTGGTGGTCCCAATGGACTGGAGACGCGCAGTCATCGTGCCCTTGTATAAAGGCAAGGGGTCACGCATGGACTGCGCCAGCTATAGGGCCATCAGTTTGATCAGCTAAGCAGCAAAAGTATATGGAAAGGTGATTGAAAGGAGAATGAGGGTGAAATCCGATGAAATGCTGAGGGACGCACAAGGAGGTTTCCGAAATGGAAGGGGATGTACGGATCAAGTTTTCTCGCTCCGTAATATCGTAGAGAAGCATCTGGCAATAGACCAGAAGGTTTTCTGCGGTTTTGTGGATCTTGAGAAAGCCTTTGATAGGGTTGTGCGAAAGGTACTGTGGGACATATTGCCTAGATATGGGATTGACAGTTCACTGCTCCGTGCTGTGCAGTCCACTTACAAGGATTGCTCAGCATGTGTGCGGATAGATGGTGGCATGTCACCCTGGTTTGATGTCAAAATTGGTGTCAAACAGGGTTGCATGCTACCTGCTAGGCTGTTTATTCTCGATCTCTCGATCTCGTATCTCGATAGTTGTCTGCAGAGAATAAGGTCATCGAATGTAGGCTTGCGCATGGGTGACCTAGTGGTGAACTGTCTGCTGTATGCAGACGATGCCGTGCTATTAACAGATGCACCATCTGAACTGCAAACACTGGTCACAACGATGAAAGACGAATGTATGGAGAAAGGCATACTACTGAATGCGAAGAAAACAAAGATCCAGAACTAATGTAAGTATTAAGATTGATGATGAAGTATTGGAAGAAGTGGATGAGTTTGTATATCTTGGATGCGCTTTCAGCAGGGATGGAAGGTACACCGCAGATGTGGAAAGACGAGTGAGTGCTGGGAATAGTGTGAATGGAGCGTTGGGAAAACTTCTTGGCAGTAAAATCCTGAGCCAGAAGGCACAACTCGCTATACACAATGCAGTGTTGGCAGAAAGAGCATGAAAGTAGAATAAACGCGGTCGAAATGCGAGCGCTGCGCAAAATTTGTGACGTATGGCTTGTAGGCGTGGTCTGAAAGAGAGCGTCAGTGTTAAAATAAGAAAATGCATGCTCCAATGGTTCGGACATGTAGAAAGAATGCAAGATGAAAGAATGACGAAGCAGATATACAATGCAAAAGTGGAAGGATGTAGCAGCCGGGGAAGGCCAAGACTTACCTACCATGACCAAATTGGTCGTGTTCTATCAGAAGGTGATGTCAGGAGCCCTAGAAACCGGCGAGCGTGCATGAGAAGAGCAATGAATGTTAAAGAAGCGAGTGAGATATGTAAGGATCGAGTCACGTGGCGCTCGGTTCTCTCTGCCTACCCCGCAACGGATTTGGCGTGAAGTTATAGATAGATAGACCTGGAAGTAGTCTGGTGAGCAGCATGTATATGTCGTTTTATTCCGTTTCTTTTAAATAGTTTTTAGCATATTGAACACTGTATTAAATTTTAAAAGCAAGTCAGTGAGATGTTCTGGGAGCTGCTAACATCCATTTTTCATTTCACATATTTACTTCTCAAACAGGAATTAATTTTTGTGTAGATTTTTTTAGTTATCACTGGAATTTAATATATTTACACAGGAATTTAATAAATAAGATTTTCAAAAGCAAAAGTTAATTTCAAAATAAAATATTTTGGTATTTTGTCGGCTGTCACATTTGGCATCTAGAGAGAA
This sequence comes from Pyralis farinalis, assembly GCA_947507595.1. NCBI lineage: Eukaryota > Metazoa > Arthropoda > Insecta > Lepidoptera > Pyralidae > Pyralis > Pyralis farinalis. The sequence goes on from OX382280.1 coordinate 265,434, forward strand.
AATAGTAGTCTTTTTATCATTTAAAAGCAGATTATTAACTACTTACACTAGACTAATGAATAACTTTAGAGAGAGCATCGTTAACGTCGTCATAATTACCTGTCTATTAATTTTGTAAGTCAATAATGTTTATTATCAAACGAAACCAATCCATATACAATGAAGTGTTGCGATTGTTATAATTTTCGCTACAAAACGAACGACACTTACGACATCAACGAAGGCCATTGAATCTAAATATATAGTTAGAGAGAGGACCGCGTCCCCGGAGCACGAGGACAGTAGGCCGATTCTACTAAATAACTGCAACTGCACTGCAGCGCGGCGTATGTCAAAATGTGTACAATTTGACGTTTCGTTAAGCGATCTGACAGCAGCGACGTTTAACGAAACGTCAAAATGTACGCATTTTAAGCGATCTGACAGAAGCGACGTTTAATAAAACGTCAAAATATACGCATTTTGACACACGCCGCGCTGCAGTGCAGTTGCAGTTTTTTAGTAGAATCGGCGTACAGGCCGTGCGCGCGACAGTCGCCGTCTATCTTGTACTGTCACTCGTCCGTTTTCTTTCTTCATAGTATGCAAGAGAAGCACACTGTATTCAAGCTCTTTATTTGCAGGAATGCATTACAAGTTTCAAAATGTTCTAATAACTCCCGGTGTAGTCGCGGCCGCCGCGTGCTCTCGTACGTCCGGCGGACGCGCACGATGACAATTCAAATAATATTCTTTGACGAATTCGGTGGCGCAGTTGTTAACGTTGCAACTTTAACACCATCGCTCGCGGTCTCGATTCCCGCACAGGACAAATATTTGTGTACATGAACATATCTGTAGTCTTGGTCTGGATTTTTTCAAGAGAGGTAGGCCACATCAAAACATGCCGACCGGGGAAGTACCTCCACGTCACAGAAAACCGCAACCGAAAAATAACAACTCCTTGAAGGGTTATTGTGTTCCTGCGAGTGAGTGAGGTTACTAGAAAGCTCCTAAAGTTAGTAAGATGCTGTGTTATCTGCTGGGGTGGCAACGCGCGAATAATACTCCCTGTGTCGCAGGCGTTCGTAGGCTTTTTATACCACTAAAGTGCCAAACAAGGGTACGACCTGCCTGATGGTAAGTAGTTACAGTAGCCTATGGATATTTGTAACACTAAAGGTTCACTGATGCGTTGCCATGTAAAAATGTATTTAACTAGCTGACATCGAGGTGCGCTCGCCCGAGGGTGACTATACTGCTCCATGACACGGTGTGCAGTCTCACTTGTAACTTGAATAATATAAATCTTTGTTCCGCGCTAAAGTAATGCTTTGCTCTGTTGAGCACACCAAGGTTCTTGGACGCCAATTTGATGACGAGCTCGGTGACTCAGTCGTGAAAGACGCGACTTTGACACCAACGCTCGTGGGTTCGATTCCCACACAAGACAAACATTTGTGTGCATGAACATGTTTGTTTGTCTTGCTCTGGATGTTTTAAAAGAGGCAGGGCGCATCAAAGCAGCCCGTCTGGGGAAGCACCTTCACCTCACAGAAAACCGTAGCCAAATAACAACTCCCTAGAGGTTTGTTGTGTTCCTGTGCGTGAGTGAGATCACCAGTAAGCTCCTAAAGAGTTGCTGTATAAGCAGCAGAGGAGGCATCGCGCGAGTGATATATGTTACAAGCGTTAATACACTACGGTAACCGCTTTACATCAGGTGGACCGTATGCTTGTATGCCTCCCGACGTTGTATAAAAAAAAATATGCGAGGTGATCCCGGCGTTGAACATCGCCGGAGATCTCGACACCGAGCATCCCAATGATTTTGGCGACGGTGAGTGGTGCATTCGGGAATTGAGGAACCGCACCCAATGGAATTTTCTTAGCGGTGACCGCGCAAACTTATGGGATTGAATTGGACCAAGTTCAGTCAGTAAGTGTCCCTGGTGCCGTCGTCCGCATAATAATGAATGCTACCAATTGACAGCATGTCATTGATATGCAGCAGAAACAGCATCGGGCCCTGTGGGACGCCAGCATTGATATCCATACTATCGGAGCAGCCACTGTCGACCACGGATTTATGCATCCGTTGGATAAGGAACTGGCAACCCATTTGCACAAAGCCTGTGCGATGGTAACTTCTATAGAAGACATCGATGCCAGATCCGATCAAACGCCTTCGCCATATCTAGGCTGACTGCCAATGCCTAACCTTGACTCTCAATAGCCGAAGTCCAGAGCGGTGTGTAAGATACACTGGAAGATCACCAGTGTATGTATACTGTTGTGAATGTGTTTATCACACGCATCACCTTGTGAGAGGGGAGGCCGTTTGGCCCACTCGACTTACGAATGTCCAGAGAGAGTAATACCGCCGAACATCTCGCTGGGTAGTTGAGGTTTCCGGCATTCAGCTACCCTCCCCACGGGATGGCAGGTCGCACAGCTCCCTGTCATTCAGGTCGAGTTAGCGACAACGAGATTACCGAGTAAATCGGCTTTCTCTTTATACCGGATGGCCGGCATATTGACCGTTAAAACAAGAAATGTAAGTCCTTCGCATCGTGGGGTATCCAAATCACCCTCACGTAGGTATGTTCCGCGACTTTTCATAGATATTTAGTTATGATTTTTTTTATTTTTGAGAATTATCGACACGTACCCATAATAATACAGACAGGTCCCTGCCTTTAAGACTGTGTTGCCAGCGACAACCAATTTCCTCCCGAACGAAGATGCATACCCCGGTACGATGCACAAATAAGTGCTCAAGTTTGTACCCAGGATAATGCAAGTAAGATGTGTAGATCGATGAGGATATTTGTGTCTCCGTGAGGAAAAGAATGGCCGGCCGCGCGGTCTCCAGGTGATGATGGACCGCGTTCATGTTCGAGTGTAAACCCCTGATGTTGCAAAAATCCATGTGTCTAAGTGCCAGCTGGGGGCCACTGGCAAATAAAGAATTTTTATCCTTATCTTTTAGTAGCACGCGGTCGCCCTGATCTTTTATGGTCTTCAACAGAGGGAGTGTTCGTATATCTGTCGATAATAGGATATACGAACATACGGCTGGTACCAAGCATGTGAAGCGTCTTGAATATGACCGACGGCTCCATACTCACTTTGTCCAAGGCAATCACTGCAATCATATTTTCTTTAACACCCCATTTCATATTGTAATTTGATAATAAACACGATAATATGAGTAATATGTAAAACGGCGGGAAATCGAAACAAGTTTTTAACATAATTAACGCGATGCAAATTGAAAATAATTAAAGAGTTGAAAAAAAGTGTGTGTGGGTGTGTGTGTGTGTGTGTGTGTGTGTGTGTGTGTAAGGTCCGCACGACTGGAGTGTACTCCTTGTGAATGATAATTATGATGTTTCGAATAAAAATAGAGGGCAGAACGCATCTTTTTATATTACAATAGGTACATTATTTTTGTATTAGAAAAGAGAACATATTTATAACATGGGCTCTAGGAAATCACTCATCTCTTAGTGCATTTATGAGAACATAATGTGAGAAACAGGAATAGATTGCGTATGCCGCAAGCAAGCCGCTGTACCGGCGTACATCGTCTTGCTAAGACTAGTAGATCTTTTATTGTAAATTGCATTCGATTCTATAATAAATTACCTGAAACAGTTCTGTCCTTGCCTGACAATATGTTCAAAAGGCACATCAAAAATACTCTATGTAAAAAGGGTTATTGTAGAATCGATGAATATCTAACTGACAGAGATGTTTGGAAATGATTCAGCACATGAATTAATATATCTTTAATTGTACTGCTTGATATCACTACGCTCACAAATATTTATTGTTGTATATATTGATGATAAAAAAAAATAGCTATGTTAGCAAGTTTCCCCGCAAGGGACACGGCGTAAAGATACACATCTGTGCAAATACAGTAGCTATCTATCTATAAGTTCATGCTAAATCCCTTGCGGGGTAGGCAGAGAGAACCGAGCGTCACGTAACTCGATCCTTACACACCCAGTCGCTTCTTTAACATTCATTGCTCTTTTCCTGCACACTCTCCGGTTTCTAAGGTTCCTGACCTCACCTTCTGATAGAACACGACCAATTTGGTCAAAGTAGGAAAGTCTTGGCCTTCCTCGGCTCCTACCTTCCTCCACTTTTTGTCTTATGTATCTGCTTCGTCATTCTTTTATCCTGCAGTCGTTCTAAATGTCCGAACCAACGGAACATGCCTCTTGTTATTTTAACACCGACGCTCTCTTTCAGACCAACTCATTTTCTAACATCATCATTGCGAATACGGTCTAGAAGCGTTACACCACAAATTTTGCACAACGCTCGCATTTCAACTTCGCTTATCCTACTTTCATGCTCTCTCTGCCATATCGAGCTCTCGCTTCCATATGTAAGTGTTGCGACCAGCATTGTGTATAGCCAGCTGTACCTACTGGCTTAAGTTTTTACTGCCAAGAATTTTCCCACTATACCCAGCACTCACTCGTCTTTCCACATCAGCCTCTATATGAGTACCTTCCATCCCTGCTGAAAGCGTATCCAATGTATACAATCTCATCCACTTGTTTCAACACTTCATCATCAACCGTAATCCTTACATTGGTTTCGGTTTCTTCTTTTTCAAATACCATTATCTTTGTTTTCTTCGCATTCAATAGTAAGCCTTTCTCCATACAAGTCTTTCATCATTGTGACCAGTGTTTGCAGTTCAGATGGTGTTTCTGTTAATATCACGGCATCGTCTGCATACAGCAGACAGTTCACCACTAGGTCACCCATGCGCAAGCCTACATTCGATGACCTTATTCTCTGCAGACAACTATCGAGATACGAGATCGAGAGATCGAGAATAAACAGCCTAGCAGGTAGCATGCAACCCTGTTTGACACCACTTTTGACATCAAACCAGGGTGACATTCTACCATCTATCCGCACACATGCTGAGAATTCCTTGTAAGTGGACTGCACAGCACGGAGCAGTGAACCGTCAATCCCATATCTCGGCAATATGTCCCACAGTTCCTTTCGGACAACCCTATCAAGGCTTTCTCAACTCGCTCCGCGATATTGCGGAGCGAGAAAACTTGATCCGTACATCCCCTTCCATTTCGGAATCTCCCTGTGCATCCCACAGCATTCCGTCAGATTCTTTTTTTTATACTACGTCGGGAGGCATACAAGCATACATCCCACCGGATGTAAAGCGGGTACCGTAGCCTATTAACGCTTGCAATATGTTATCACTCGCGCAATGCCTGTTCCGCTGCTTACACAGCAACTCCTTAGGTGCTTACTGGTGACCTCACTCACACGCAGGAACACAATAACCCTCTAGGGAGTTTTCTGTGAGGTGGAGGTACTTCCCCAGACGGGCTGCTTTGATGCGCCCTATCTCTCTTAAAACATCCAGACCAAAACAAACAGACATGTTCATGCACACAAATGTTTGCCTTGTGTCAAAGTCGCGTCTTTCATGACTGAGCCACCGAGCTCGTCCAAATTCTCCTTTACCTTTCCATATACTGTTGCTGCTGAGCTGGTCGAACTGACGGCCCTATGGAATCGAACGCTCTAGAAACAACTCTAGGAAGACGTGCAAGTAATGTTGAAATTAGTAGTTTAATGCTTAAACAACTGGCTTGTAAAATAAAAACTCGTTAATTTGGTTGGAAAGTTTAAATTTTCTTACGTTTCAGGTTTTTAAATTGTTTTCCCCATGTCAGATATTTCATAGACTAGGGGATTTTTTTCACGTATTTCGCATTTTATAAATTTGTAAGCTATTTTTGAGACAAATATATTGTCTTTATAGCTTTGATGATACGAGTATGTTCTCTTCCATAATATATGCCTATTGCCATTTATAGTTCTAGCGGCCTAGCGTGTGCACGCATATATATAGCAATTAGCTAATCGACATATTCGTCACGTCGTCACGGGGTAGGAATATAATATGGCCATATATAGAGCTCATGTGCCAGCAGCGCGATTCTCGTGATCTGCCAGTCCAGTGCGTGACACCATACACCCGTGGTATACAATGGTTCCTTCGACCTGGTGATCAGTTGATCCGAATCGCAGGAGATGCGCAGCCACTTTGATGTATGGTCGCGCCGCGGGCGCCATAAGTGTACACCGTCTGTGTTGAATCGTCTCTCTACGACGATGTATTGCATTCGTTGCATTTAGAGTACACGTAATACGTGAATTGACACTGAAGAAAGCTGATGTTATTAATTAACGTTAGCATTCAAAAAGAGCAGAGGAGAGAAAACTTCAAAAACATCCAAAACACAGCTTTCCTATTTAGAGATAAACTGTTGAAAAAAGACGCATAAGAAATGTGACCGTCGGACAGTTGCTGCTATAAAGAGACATGCACGATATATCTATTAGATCGCATTTCTAGAAAACAAGTGATCGGTGATACGAGCTAGGATTCCACCTCCGGCGTGTCGGAACAAAAAAAATACTAGCATAATTATTTGGGGGTTAATAATGTTAACAATTTTAGAAGCTACGTATATGAATGTTGATCACCTGACCTTCACAACATCACAATGCTACACGTACAGTCCCGTTTGGAACACAAATGTCGTACGTCAGAGTTTGCGGTATCCTAGAAAGTTTGTCACTTGTCAGCGACGACGGCCGCGACGGAAGTGTCACTACCCACGGGCGGCGCGCGGCGGATAACATTGACCGACTGCTTCTTCACATGGTGCCCGTTCAAGTGGAGTCCTTTTCGCCTATACTCTCGTCCTGTAGCTTCGGTGGGCCTTGTCCCATACAACGTTGGCGTAGAATTCAATAGATTTACTCACAAAAACGTAATTCTGATGTTATTGGACGAGCTCGGTGGAATGGTTGGTGGATGCCTGTTAGCTCGAACCAAAAAAGTGCTCCAACGCGTCGAGAATTCATTCATCAGATTCTACTTGCCTATACCTCGCAAAGCACACATTTCTCCTTACATAAATAACAGTAATCTAATGAATATGGAGACGAGATGTAAGTTATACTTCGCTAGTTTCATCTTTACAATTGTAAAAAATCAAAGTCCGTCACCTGTTTTCTAAAATGCAATTTATTCAACGACAATCCCGAATAATTGATCGCCTAATCTGTCCAGCACATAATACCGCTACATTCCGTGGTAGCTTTTTCACAATCTGTTGTATGTTTTAGCTGATAAATCGTGTATATACAGTATCTCTATAAGACTATAATATATACTCAGTATTTGTTCATAATAATATTTATCAATAAATATAATGTTACTAAGTACATACATGATTAATACAAACATACATATCATCACGCCTGTCTCCCATTGGGGTAGGCAGAGACTATAGAACGCCAGGTGCACCGATCCAAACATACCGCTCTCATTTCTTCTACATTCATCAACCTCTTCATGCATGCTCTTCGGTTTTCGGTACTTTTGATTTGGCCCTTTTTCAACACATAACACATCACCAATTTGATCTATCAGTGTGCGTCCAGGGCGGCCCCTCCCGACATCACCACTCACTCTTGCTTGATACACTTCTTTCGTAACTTTTTTGTCATTCATTATTTCTAAATGACCAAACCATCTCAGCATACCCTTTTCAATTTTTGTCATTACATCAACTTTCATTTTACAAAGTTCTCATATAGTGGTATTTTTTATTCTATCAACCACTCTCACTCCACACATACTCCTCAGCGCTCTCATTTCTACGTCGTTCACTCTGCTTTCATGCTTCTTCTGCCTTGCCCATGTTTCACTACCGTACATCAATGTTGGCGTTAATACACCCTGAATGATAGCAAGGCGAGCTTTGCTCGTTATGTTATCGCTTATTACCACGGAGTACAACGCACCATTGATACGGTCTCCTGCTCTCACTCTTCTTTCAATCTCGCTCTCAAATTTTCCATCTCTCGTAAACAAACGAGTACAACCTAAGTACACAAATTCATTCACTTGTTCCACTTTTTTATCTTCAATCATTATCTGACAATCTGTAACACTTTAATTCCTTTCAAACACCATCGCTTTCGTCTTCATTACATTTATTTTCATACATTTTCTTTTAAAGGCCTCATTCACATGATTAATAATGACACTAATTATCATATTTATTTATTTATATGTTAATACCATTACATATTATGAATAGGCTTGTAATATTATTGTTTACTCGATGTCAGGCACCTCTTTTATTAATGGTGTCCACAGAATACCCGGCGTCGAGGCACTTCGTGCCGAGGCATTATGCTGAGTGGAGACCTATTTGGTACACATACTGCAATTTAGCCTTAAGTTTCTTCAAATTTATGTAAAAAATTTATGTGTTGCCAAATAAACGTTTTTCTTTTATTCAAAGTATAACAAATGTTTATTATAAAACAAATGCACAAAAAGGTAATTTGGATGAAATTGACAATTATAGGACTATCGTCTGACCCTATACTAGCTAAAGTAGTCTATATATAGTATATAATGTAATATAACTCTGGTCGCTCTGGTGGTGATTGTCCTCTGGTTTGCTTGACTGGGTCTTGAATGGGTATGGGTGGCTTTGTGTGCCCGTAACCTCGCTAAGTTTCGCTGCTGGTTTTAATTATATTAATCCATTTTCACACTCATATATAGACTGTTCATAAGTTTCATAAGTTGTAAGTATTTATGCATAGATACCTATTGTCTATATATATATATGTATAACATAACATCCGTGGCGTTATTCCTGCGTGCGTCTCCTTAATTTTCAGGCAGCTGCTGAAAATCAGTGGTTTGCTCTTTGAGCAAATAATGCACTGAGCCGCTGCCTTTTGTATCACTACCACACACAATTTATTGTACAATTACTATTGTATTTGGTGTCTACTCATTGTTTACCTGCTAATACTTACTGTTGTGTGTCATGGAGATACAAATAAATGGCTTATCTATCTATAATGAAGTTTTAGAAAAATGTATGACGCTAAGAAAAGTGCAAAACGGATTCCGTACCGGTAAATCAACAACACTAGCGGCTTTTAATTTAATGAAAATTTCGTTAATTAAATACACTTACTTACCTGCATCTGTGTTAAGTCTCAACCGGGCTCAATCACTCTGCTGTACTAATTTGAACATTACTGACATTGTTAATATCTATTATTTAAATAAATAAATTTAAATAAATTCTGTACATTGCTTTAAATATTGTGCTGTGTAAAGTTTACGTGCATAATGTTTGAGTCGGCGGAATTTGAATGTGTTAAGGCTGACAATGTACTGTTCGAGCTCCCAATGGTTATCATTCAATGGGAAATAAATCATAAACTATTCTAAAAATGAGACCATAAAAATGCTGTTACAGAAATACCTCCAACCGTTGAAGAGTCCGGAGAATGCGGGGCTGCTGGAGGCTTTCCTCGTGGACGAGATCTTCTACCAGGTGCCCGGCATTCTCGGCGTGCACCAAGGCTTCCTCGAGCTGCTGCGCCGGCGCCTGGAGCTCTGGGACCTGCAGCAGAAGGTCGGCGACGTATTCCTCGATGTGGTAAGGCTATACTTTGTCCGATTACAGCGACGTTGAATGGAGAGGCACGATATGTTTGTATGTATGGTACCGATATAAACCCCTTTGTCGTAGATTAATAAATGCGGTATTATCGGAAGCGTCTTGTCGCTCCGCTGGTGGCTGGTGGCTGGCGGCGTATGGTGGCCATAATATAAAGTACTAGAAAATATGTATTTTTTTTATTCAACGTCAGCTTGCACCCCAGCGTATGGAACGCAGTTACCGTAGCCGTGATATCGCAGACGTGATATATATACCTATATATGTATATTTATATGCCGATACGTTTATATACATAGGTACCTAATAGTTAAAAAAATGAATATTACCCCAAATCATACCAATATGTCTATAAAAAGAACTATATAATATATAGTTCAGTCCCTGTGCTATCTCAAGATAACAAAAACAAAAAAAAAAACTGAAACTGATACACGTCATTATTAAACACGTCACTTTCTTATTTAGGCAGGCGTCGATCAATGTCGTCTAAATAAAACCGACATTCATTTGAAGTATTATCTTATCAGATATTAGAGAAGTCGTTGTGCGGGCAGCGGGAGGACCGGCCAATATCGCACAATCCGTGTGGGCGCGGAAGGCTGGCGCGGTGGTCGGTCGCTGGGAGACGCGGCTAAACGACGGAGACGGACCGCTGCCCGCCCGCGGGTCAGAAGGTTTCCCGAACCCGGAGATTACATAATCTTTTCTGGAGGGAGGCTGAACCGCCAACCCGCGCAAAATCCCTGTCGTGGTGGTCGTACCGGAGAAGGAAACCGGAGTAGACCAGGCTGTTGCAGCAGAGGAGGGAACGGGGGCCCTTCCGCCTGCCGTGCCAGCAATTCACATAACCTGCACTATCCAGTGGCGGAAGATACCGCGCTTTTGTCCTCTCTCTGTGGGCTCGGCGACTTCTCTTTTCTTAGAGAACATCGACATCAAAAATGACATGAAATAGAAACCTAAAAATCACAGCGGCCACAAATTAATTACCAATATATATATATTTGTAATTAATTTATATATATATATAAATTAATTACAATAAATGTGAATTTTTGCAACATCAGGGGAGTTCACTCCGACGTTAACACGACACTACCACCTGGAGACCGCGCGGCCGACCCTTCTTTTCCTCGCGGAGACACAAATATCCTCACGGGCTTCTTACTTACGTTACCCCGGGTACAAACTGAGACACTTTCAATTCAATTCAATTCAATGTTTATTGCATTCGATAATGGTACCAAAGTTTACAATAAAATATGTTAAAAGGTATCACACATTACATACTCTTGCCGGGCACAGCGTGCCCTCCTCGGGCATGTTTGATTTTAATATTTATTTCATTTTGACTAAATATGCTTTTGAGAATTTTATTGTTTTTACTTATTATATTTATTTCGAATATTTATTACTTCTTACTTATCTATTTTTGTTAATTCTTTTTAAAATTTATAATCGAATTCTACATATCGTACCCGTGGAGGCAGCTTTGTTTCAAAACATATGATATTTAAGCCTGTGCGACTGTGGTAGCAGCTACGGCGATTTTGGGTAGCATGGAATGGTACATTCTCAATCGCTTAGTTGGCTGCTGCAGAAGCTAAAAAGCGACCGCGGTTTAGCCGGCCTTGTAGAAAAGCCAAACTTCTCAAACAGGCTGCTGTCGAGCAAAATTTGATTTCATCGGTAGAGTTCGCGAGTAGCCTGCAAGCCTTCAGTCTGGAAGCCGTCTTTCTGGTCGCTCGCTAAGGCTGCTGAGGGAAACTTTTGTTAATCGTCCATGCCACCATTGTAAAAACCGGATGGCAGTCTGGCCTACAGTGCTAAAGAGAAAACCAATTTACTGGGTAATCTGTTTGCCTTTAACTCTTGAATGGCGGGAGAACTGTGCCACCTACCATCCTCTCCCTCGACATTCATAAGTCGAGTGGGCAAGATGGTATACCGGTAGTGATGCTGAAATTGTGTACTCCTGAGTTGTGTTCTGTATTGCCGCGCCCTTTTTGTGCTTTCGTACTCCACTAGGCAAGTTCCGTCTTTATGAAAGACCGCCAATGCCGGTGCCTAAAAAGGGCCATAAATCAGATCCAACGAATTACAGGCTTATTGCTATAACCTCCCTTCTCTCTAAGGTGATGGAGTGTGTAATAAACACACGACTCCTGGTAGGTATACCTTGGTTAGCGACTGTTAATACGGCTTTTGCCACCATCGTTTGATTGGTGATCTTCTAGTGTATCTTACACACCGCTGGGCTTCGGCGATTAAGAGTCAAGGTGAGGCATTGGCTGTCAGTCTAGATATGGCAACGGTATTCGATCGGGTCGGGCATCGGAATTTATCAAAGTTACCATCGTTTGGGGTGCTCTAGGGTTTATGCAAATGAGTTGCCAGCTACTTATCCAGCTGTACCAGACTGTAATGGAGGTTACTTTGAGTAAATTACCTACCATCATTATACCATACTTGACGGAGACGATCAAGACTGGGGGCGATTGCACTTGGTCCAATTCAACCCTAACAATACACAAGTCTGCGTATTGACCACTAAGAAAACCCCATTTGCTGCGGTTCTTCAATTCCAGAACATGTCGCTTACAATTATCAAGAACATGGAATTCTCGGTGTCGAGGTCTCTAGTGAAGTTCGGTGACGAAGTCACGACGACCTCGGTAACGCAGCGGTGAAATGCGCTGTTAGGCTTTGACACCACCACCACTCGTGGGTGGGTGTGCATGAACATGTCTGTTTGTGTTGATCTGGGTGTTTTTAAGAGAGGTAAGGCTCATCTTGATACTTAATGTATTGTGAGCATTTATAGGTTACGGTAACCGCTTTCCATCAGGTGGGACATATGCTTGATGCCTCCCGACGTGGTATTAAAAAAAATCAGCAACATAAGGTGTGTAAGGATCGAGTCATGTAGTGCTCGGTTCTCTCTACTCTGCCACCAAGACCAAGGGATTCGGCACGAAGTTATACATGCATACATACAGGTAGATAAGAGCCAGTGCCGATGACGGCACTTCTCACATTATCAGCATCTCAGCCTGCACTCGTCCACTGCTGAATATAGGCCTCCCCTTTAGAGCGCCACTCGTCTCGATCCTGTGCCACCTGCATCCATCGACTCCCTGCAAACCTCTTGTGGTCCCACACTGCGTGTACCAGTACGGGGACGCCATTCGAGAACCTTTCTTCCCCAGCGGTTGTCTGTTCTACGAACTATATGGCCGGTCCACTGCCACTTCAGCTTGCCTATCCTGTGGGCTATGTCGGTTATCTTAGTTCTACTGCGGATATCCTCATTCCTGATTTTATCACGCAGAGAAACCCCGAGCATAGCTCTTTCCATAGCACGCTGAGCGACCTTGAGCTTCCCCACACGGTCCGCAGTGAAGGGCCTCGTCTCAGTTCCGTATGTCATCACTGGCAACACACACACTGCTCGAAGACTTTACTCTTCAGACGTTGAGGTATTTTGGATGAGAAGATGTGTCGATGTATCCCGAACGCTGGCCAGCTGAGTTGGATCCGTCTGTTGACCTCTCGGTCGAAGTTGGACTTACCTAGACGAGCTCGGTGGCTCAGTCGTGAATGACGCGACTTTGACACCAACGCTCGTGGGTTCGATCCCCACACAAGACAAACATTTGTGTGCATGAACATGTCTGTTTGTCTTGGTCTGGGTATTTTCTATGTATAATAAGTATGTATTTACAAAAAAAAAAAATGTTGTTACGTATGTTTATCAGTTGTCTAGTACCCATAACACAAGCTTCGCTTACTTTGGGGCTAGGTGGCGCTGTGTAATTTGTCCGACAATATTTATTTATTTATTTATTACCTAACTGAATAACCTGTCCTAGGTAAACATATTCGTCAACAACTTCGACCTTAGTGCTTCCCACCGTGACCGGGGTAGGTGTAACATGGTCTGACTATAATGTCAGGTAAAAAAAACATGGACATTCGACGTGATCTTAGTGTTGTCCATGTTCATCTTGAGACCTACCTGGTTGGATACACTATTGAGGTCATCGAGCATAGCGCCGAGTTCCAGCAGCGATTTAGATTTAGCACTTTTTACACTTAGGTATAACAGTTACTGGTCGGCGTTGTTTGTTTTGTGTGCGCGGGAATGTTGACGGCGCAGTGCGTAGTGACGGCACTTTGACACCGACGCTTGTGGGTTCGACATAGTACATGTGTATGCATGAATATATCTGTTTATTTGGTCTCAGTGTTTTCTATGTCTCATAAGTATGTATTTACAATATATATATATATATATACGTAAATATATATATATATATATATTTACGCATTTATCAGTTGTCTGGTACTATAACTCAAGGTTCACTTGCTTTGGGGCTCTAGCTACAAAATGTCCGACAATATTTGTTTATATTTATTATTATTATTAGCTATAATTTGTCGACGACTCCACCACCTCGTGCCGTCCTCCAGCCCTCAAGTAAACGCGACATCCGTTTCAGTTCACGAAGCCCAGCGTGATGGAGACGTACATGTCGTTCATCAACAACCTGAAGAAGGCCAAGGAGACGATCAAGACGGCGGCGGGCTCGCGGCCCGCCTTCGCCAAGTTCCTGGACGCGATGGCGCGCGACCACAAGGGCAAGCTGTCGCTCGACAACCTGCTCATCAAGCCCGTGCAGAAGTTCCCGAGCTACAAGCTGCTGATACAGAGGCTCATCAAACACACAGGCACGTAGCGACCCCCCTCGTTACAGACCGCTGGAAACGCTTCTCGTGCGTCTTTTTCAGCAACAAACAGATTGTATATTTTTATACCACTAAGGTGGCAAACGAGCGTACGGCCTGCCTAACGGTGAGCAGTTACTTTAGCCTATGAATATTTGCAACACCAGGAGTGTCACATTCGCGTTGCCAAACCTATTAGGTGCGCGAAGAAAGGAGAAATTCGTAAAATTGCGATAACGAACTGTCTTGTTTTCAATTTCAGATCCTTCTCATCCCGATCACAAATATCTACTGGAAGCACAAAAGGAAATCCACGAGCTGCTGGAACTGATAAACTGCACGGAGCGCGAGAGTCTCGAGCTGGAGCAGCAACAGCAGACGCTGCGCGAGCTCGAGGCCAACATCGAGGGCCTGTCGCAGCTGGCGGCCGCCGAGCGCTGCCTGCTGCGGCACGAGCACGTAGCCGCGCCCGGCGCGCAGGGCGGCGCGCCCAGGGAGCGGGCGCTGTTCCTCTGCAACGACACGCTGCTGCTCGCCAGCGTAAAGCGGCGTACCGGCACCGTTAAGAAACCCATTCCGTGAGTCGGCTGCTCGTATCATGTGCTGCGCACTCATAAGTGCACTGCCAAATAGTCTATCTTCTTCTATTTTTTTTATTTATACAACGTCTGAGGCATACGGCCCGTCTAATATAAAGTGGTCACAGGAACCTATGAACGCTTGCAACACAGGATATCGCTTGCGCGTTGCCAACCCGCGGCTAACACAATTTGTTATGTGGGTGCTGCCTTGATGTTAAGGTAGCCATCGCCGGGGGCGGGGGCGGGGGCGGGGGCGGGGGCCGGGGGCGACCCGCGTGTGTGAATGTTGACGTCGATGTCGGCGTCTCGTTCACGCCGAGGTACTTATTTCTACACAAGTCACACAATGGAGCTACTGTTTTAGTAAATATGTGCTATACTCTATACTAATGTGTGAAACAGAAGAGTTTGTTTGTCTGAACGCGATCATCTCCGGAACTTTCAGTCGGATTTGAAAAATGATTTTTGCATTTGATAGCCCAATACTTGAGGAAGGAAGAAAAATCGCGATGTACTAAA
Organism: Pyralis farinalis; assembly: GCA_947507595.1. Classification (NCBI taxonomy): domain Eukaryota; kingdom Metazoa; phylum Arthropoda; class Insecta; order Lepidoptera; family Pyralidae; genus Pyralis; species Pyralis farinalis. Next base: position 280,819 of record OX382280.1, read on the forward strand.
TGTATGGTACTGGACGAGCTCGGTGACCGATTTAGCGGTTAGTAACGCCGCTTGGACCTGGGCTCGTGGGTTCGATTCCCACATAGGATAAATATTTGTGTGCATAAACATGCTTGTTTGTCTTGGTTTGGGTGTTTTTAAGACACGTAGGGTGAATCAAAATCAAGGAAATCTGGGGACCTCCAGTTCGCAGAAAAAGGCAATCTAATAACAGCGTCTTGGAGGGTAGTCGTGTTGCAGCGAGTGAGCGAGGTTACCAGCAGGCTCCTGAGGATTGTCTATGTAACCAGCAGCAGAGGTGGTGTCGTGCGAGTCTGGACGTCGTAGAAAGTAGCAGGATATTACAAACGTTTGTAGGAGGTGTCGCGTTAACAGCAGAAACGGCAACGCGCGTACGATTCTTGTTAATTTGCATGCCTCCGTGTTACGATATCTACTTCAAATCAGGAAGGCTCGTTTGTTATCCGACGAAGTTTTAAAATAATTGTACATTAATTGAACAAGTTTCTGTGTTGTCTCGTTGTTGATATAGTGTAATCTATGTTAAATTTCAGAACATATCAAAGTAGTATAGCGAGCCAGATGGAGGGGAACAAATACAAGCTGCTCATGAGGATATCGCTGGCCGACGTCGAAATTGTAAAAAGTTAGTAAATCACTTTTAGTAAGGGCCGGCGCGGCGCCGCGCCCCGCCGTGCCCCGCCGTGCCCCGCCGCGCCCCGCCGTGACGACCGTCTTATGTTCCTTTCCAGCGAAAGACGAGAACGTGCGCCGCATGATGTCGGAGGTGGAGGCGCTGTCGGCGGACGTGGCGACGTTGCGGCGCATCGGCGAGCAGCTGCGGACGCTGCGGGCGCCGCACGCCGCGCTGCACGACGCTCTGCGGGATGCGCTGCACCACGCGGCGCGGACGCTGGCCGACGCTTCCGCCGCGCAGGCCGCGCTCTGCCAGCTCGAACTGGCCGTCTCCATGCCGTGAGTACATATCCTGGCTGCCGCGGACGCTGTCGCCGGCTCGAGGTCGCCGTCTCCACGCTAGACACATTCTACTGCAGTGATGTGAGGGAGTGCTCACTGTATACTGGACGTCGCCGGCCTCGCCGCACCGCGCACACCGCTTATAATACATCTTCTTCCTTACGATATCCCGTTTCCTAATCCGGGAGGGACCCGCTACCTAAGACTAAGGGTTTGGCGAAATTACTGATTTTTACATGGAGCCACTGGCGCCAGGTGTCTACAGCCCGCAGAGACAATCGGGCCTTTCTTAGGTTATGTTACACATCTTTCGAAATATAATTTCTTCTATTTGCGGTTTGCCTCACGGTGTTTACCTTCACCGCCGGTCACGTTGTAATCACACATGTGTACATGAAGCCGAGAACACTAATTCCGTGGTCCCGGGATGCGATCCGGAGCCAGCTGGTCAATAAGCCCGTTCTTTGTGCACTGTTTTACCGCTCGTATTACATATACATACTTAATCCACAATTATATTGAATACATATTAATATCGTGAATATCGTTGTGACTTAATAAGCCCCGCAGGGCAGCTTGTGGCGAGCTGTTGGTGCGTAATGACACCACGGGTACCCGAGTGCTCCAGAGAGTCGATCAGGGCCTTCGTCTCCGGCGTGTTTTCGTTGGTCGGAGTGTAAACTCGAGAAGGCCCACAGGACTCTCAGCTCTGGCTTGCCTTCATTGGCCGTCCAGAGAGGAGTCGATAGAGTAAATTGCTCTACCAGGTGATATGCTCCAGGGATGGAAGTGTTAAAGGGCATAACGCCGCGAGTAACTTCGGAGAAAGCGCAGCACTCCTCTCGACACCCCTGAGTCACTCACATCGGTGTTGCCCCCGGCCGACTTTCTCTGGCATTTCGCGGGTCCATCTAGTGAGTGGCGAGCCACCGCCTGCCAAATGTAACAGTCAGATATGATAGTTATGGCAGGTGTCCGTCTCTCTTCTGTAATAGTCCAGTACTAATAATCCCTCCAGATCTCATTTCAATAGCTCAATTATTTCCGACACATTTGCAATAGTCCCAATTACCTGCCGTGACCTGCTCGTGGGTATATTCTCCCATTGATATCCCTTAGAGCAGGTCACAGCGGGTATAATACATTACATCAATCTTTTCTAAGGGCCTCTACGCGTTGCATCCATATCTCCGCACACGCCTATCAAAAGACCGGGGTTAACACCCGCGATTAAAGAAAAACATAATAATAACTTTATTTCGAAAAATAGGTTAAAAACAGATCCGAGTTGCCCTGACCTCACACTAGGCTAGGCCTGCGTCGTGGGCGTCAAATGAATATTACAGGAAATACAACAAAAAAATATTACAGTTCTTAAAAAGTACCTGATAACAATATAGAAACTTCATACTGAACTTAGTTGTTTTTTTTTCAGAAATGGTCCAGAAAGTCTTACAGTTATCTTCTCAAAACCAGAAAAAAGAGCTAGCTGGGAGGAGTTGATAAACGAGACGAAACAAAAATTATGTAAGTGACGCGAAGAATATTGATAATTATGTGGCCGTAGGTTACAGGCAGACCCGGGAGATACTGACCGGTTTATTCTTATTACAACGACTTATATACAACATAGCATGATGATGCTAAATTAACATAATAAATGTAGATGAATATTGCTAATAAATACTTCCTTATGTATACTTCTGATTATTAAGGATGCTATAATAATTATTCGCAATGGCATCCATTAACAAGGATGACCATAAACGAAATTGAAATAATTACACATATTCTGTCGTAAGTAATTATATTTTATCATTACATAATTAGAACATCGGTCTCAGTTTTAGTTTCTAGTGAATGAGAACACAGGTACTTACTTATTGTGTAATCGATAAACATTCCTACTACTAGACTAAAACCTTTGATAGCTTTACATTAAACAAGTTACAAGATGTTAACTTTTTATAACAAAGTATACCTACAACAAATAATTAATGATAAATGATTTGGAATTCCACAAAGTAACATTTCAAACGTTTTCTTTATATTTTCTTTATATTTAAATTTAGATTTACTTTTTGGAATTCAAAAAATTCCCGTGTACATGTCGAATCGAGCGATATTTCCCGTACGTTTGTTTACAAGTGTCCGTTTGTGTGGTTGGCCCGCAGCGAGCGCGCAGGGCGCGGGCTCCGTGCCCGAGTTCTTGTCGCCGGTGCCGATCCGGAAGACCCGCGCGGGGCTGCAGTTCACGTGCGCCGCGCCCACGCCGGCCTCGCCCGGCCAGCCGCCGGACGTCTGGGTCAGTTCTCGTGACGAAAGCGTGGAGCTACTCCACAATGTTATATTTGTATCTTTTTACTACCGTGGCGAGCGGCCGCCCTCGGAGGAAGCGGTTGTTTTTTTACATTTCTATATCATCATGAATTTTAAGAGCTACACTCTCGTCGGTGGAAATTTTTCCATTTTTCTTTCTCCGCCGACGGTTTCTTTACTTCTTGATACGACATTACTTTTACTTTTTCCTTCAATTGCTTCGTGTAACTGTGAATTGGCCCGCCCGAATCCCTTTCCCTTTTATCTATCGATCCAATTTTGTTTCTTATGAAGCCATCGTGCCGAATCCAGTGTCCCATCATACAGAAGAGGAATTAAAACTTATTGAGTATATGCATGGTGTGTGCGCGGGCGCAGGTGTGCAACAGCGACGGGTACGTGGGGCAGGTGTGCGTGCTGTCGCTGGCGCCGCGGCCGCAGGTCACCTCCTGCAACGGCGTGTGCAACGCGCGCATCCTGTGCGTCGCGTGCGTGCCCGCGCCGCCCGCCGCGCGCCCCGCCGCCGCCGCCCCGTCAGTATAGTTACCGATACTACAATAAAACATTACATTATCTTTATTTATATAATTAACCGATAAAATAAATAAAATGATCTTATTATGTAAAACTATTAAACTGTTGACTGATACGTGAATGAGAAATCTTTCGTCTGAATTATTTTTACAAAAAAGAAGTATTAATGTATTGTGAATCTTATTTAATAGACGACGAACCTAGCTAACTTAACTGCGATCTTTAAGTGTATATAAACACTGTGCGGTGTAGACGAACGTTTGTGCATGTTGCAGCAGCAGCAGCTCGCTGAACAGCGCGGGCTCCGGCAAGCCGGGCATCAGCGTGTCCGACCCCGACGACAGCTGCAAGAACATCACGCTCGACAGGTGCCTCCGCTTGTTGTTTTATTCGCCCTCGAAGTAATGCTTCTATTTGAGTAGAGTATATTTCTCTCGTCCACGTATAAACAAACCTTTGCCACATCGCGTCGTGTTCTCTCGCAGACGTGTGGTAGATGGTGTCACGTATACAGAGGCCGCGCCACTTTGATAATTACTATACATGTGTACATATTATACGCATCATGTCGTGCAGCAGAGAGTACTTTAGCCCAGTAGTTCTCCCTGCGCGCTGCTCTCACTCAGAATCTGGTTCTGAGCTGAAACGAAGACCTCGAAGATTGTTTTTGTATTTTTCCGATATATCGTCATTCTTAAAGATGTGAATGATGCCAACAGTTCGTCGTCCAGTGACGAAGAAGACGACGCGTCATCGACGAGCGACAATCAAGACGCACAGTCGGAGCGCAGCCAGGACTCGGGCAGCGCGCGCCTCGGGGACAGCCTGGCGAGCAGCCTGGCGACCGCCGGGGCGGCCCTGCCCCCGCCCACTCACAGCAAAAGCCTGAGCTCGCCGCACACCGGCCACAGCATCACGGTGCACCCCGTCATGAAGTCCAGTTCCAACCCCGCCGTGGACAAGCAGGCCATGGGCATCACCTCGGGTAACATCTCGTAGCTAACGGTTCAACGGCACCGTGATGATCGCTCGATCACTTCCAATAACTTAGTTAATATTCTTCATTTTCCAATTCTCCAGGCGTTTGTTAGTTCGACCCGTGTGTACGACACCTACACGCGGTGACACGCCGGTGGACCGCTGTACCCACTTGTAGTTGTTGTATTTTGATGCAACTCGTCCGAGCCATGGTACAAACAAATAAGTACGATACCTTCATACATACATACCGAACACGGTTTACATGTGAGCGCGCCCGTACGTATGTGTCGTCGCACACACTCACAAAATTTATCGCTGCTAAAGGTGCCCCAGTCGTGGCTCGCCGTACGTAATACCGCCCGTGCCTACGCACGCACCGGCACCGCTGCTGCCGCTCGTAATAATTTGTACGTGTACCTACCTACTTTAACTATAAATTCGTAAAGATGGCTAAAAAAAACAAATGTGTAATTTTGTTCAAAAATCACAAATTTGCTACTGAAAAAGTACTTTTAATGCCTCTCATTTAGGTTACTGTAAAAATATTAAATTTCCAAATATAAAGATTATAATTTTGATAAGTGTATTAAATGAAAAAGTAAAAAATAGTTTAATGTAAACAATACAATTTCATAATCATTTAACTTTATTTGAATTAATACATGATTCAGTAAAGCCACGTTTGAATTAACCCTATTTCGACCGTAATTTTTCAAATCACGATAACTTGACGTAGGTTAGGTAATTAAAAAATTGTAGTCAGCTTCTGGTCTATGTACAAAAAAACGAGTGTGTTCTAGACACACGACTGAAGTAAAACTTACAGACTATAGGCAACTTAATATCCTTCGCGCTCGCGACGGACGGACCGACGCACGCACGGACAGTGTTCACTGGGAATTTCACTTGGTTCTTCTTCTTCTTCAAAAGCTTTATTGAACGTTAGCACTTAGAAGCACTTTTTTCGCATTCACATTATTATAGTGGTTGCTGTCAATAATTTATATCTCCCTCTCAACTTCCGTTCGCCTCGCCCGATCACACTTTTCGTAACGCTCTCATCACGCATTCACCGGCTTACTCCCCAAGTCAAGCGTGCGTAAAGAAGTTTTACTTCAAAAATAATTAAAAAAAAAGTTTGTATTATAGATCCCTGATGCCTACAGGGGAAAAATGTTTTGTATAGAGATTGACTATGCATTTTTGACAATTGTATAAACTATAAGCGACATCCCTACGTGTTTAGGCTATTATCGTTCGTTCGGGGCTCGAGTCGGCCTACTTATTTGTTTGTACTATGTCCGAGTACAGCGTGTTCTTTTACTTGTTTACTATATATTTGGTTCTCTTGCAGTTTCTTCACACGAATGACGCAAGATTTTTTTCTGTACAATATGTTACGACCCCAGGCGATATGTTCAAAGCGTGTTTAAACTATTGTCGTAACGTCTTACATCCGTTCACGAATCACCAATTTCTTAATTGTCTAAAATCATCATCATCACGTTTCTACTTTGCTTTCATTAGATCTGTCTATTACGTGTATTTATCCAATAAAATATCCATAACACATTCAATGTATACATAATATAAGGTCGCTGGCGGCCGACGGAGGCCGCGGTGCCCGCGCGACCGCGCTCGTCTGACCGCCCTCCGTGCTATTCCTATACGACTTGTACAGTTTCCTTCGCATCTCCGCGTGTGTAGTAGACATACCTGTTTCTCTCGTAGGCAGTTCCAGTTCTCTAGTGTTATTTATCCTGTGTATCCTTTCTCTTCTTGCACCGTAGCTGGACGATATATGTTGGGTAATGATGCTGTTATTTATATTTAATACTCGTAGTATATTAAATCACCATTCAGCGATATCATCGTTCACTGCACACTAATACGAATGCTCGATCCAGGCACACACGCTGGTCGCCGTCGCGGCGGTAGCGCCGCATGCTTTGTGTACATTATTCGCTCATGCTTTCACAACAATTTCGTAGAATGTTAAGCGAAGTATATTTACAATGTAACCGTGCAAGTTTTCCTTTGATCGTTTCTATAAAACTGAACCTAAATTTAAATGTCGAGTCGGCGTAGGGCTCGGCTCTCGCTCGATCGGCCGCCGAGCACAGCGCGTGACGTGTGTGTTCTCGGCTCAGGCACGCTGTCCTCGCCCGCCAGCCGGCAGTCGTCGGAGGACAGCTCGGCGGCCTGCCAGCCCACCATGTGGCTCGGCACCGAGGACGGCTGCATCCACGTCTACAACTGCCTCGACAACATCCGCCTCAAGAAGAACAAGATCAAGTTGGTGCACAACGCGCCCGTGCACTCCATCGTGTCAGTACTGTCTATCATTATTGTTCAAGCCGCCCGCCTCCCGCCTCCCTACATCGTTTATGAGTAAATGTCCTGTAATTCGGCAGAGCCTCGTTTGCGAGTCAGCGGGATGCACCACTTTTTTTTATATAACGCCATGAGGCATACAAACATACCGCTTACCTGATGTGAAGTATCGTAGCCTATGAACGCTCAATAAGTATGGTTCGCGCGTCGCTACGCCCGCTCCTAATGCAACAACTTCTCGGTAGCCTACTAATAACCTCACTCTCTCCCAGATACACAATCCTCCGGGAAGTGGTTTTTTGTGCGGCGATTTTCTGTGACGGGGAAGTACTTCTCGTGGCAAGCTGTGCCCTACCTCCGTTACGTGCAGGTGAATTTGGCTTTGTTTGTACAGACAACGGTGAGCCTCGTCATTAGACTGCGCCGTCGTGAAGAGCAGACTGCGGGCGCAAGTCCTGAAACACGACATTAATGTAGAGAGCTCGTCAACATTGTGATCGTGAGACCGTTCGTTTCGTCCGCAGGTACTTGGAAGGAAAGGTGTTCGTGGCGCTCGGGAACGGCGACCTGGTCGTGTACGGCCGGGACCTGGGTAACGGAATGTCTTTACCAATAACTTGCTTCTTTTAACTTCTCAGTATTCAATAAATAAACGCTGCTCCAACAGTTGCATGTCTACTGTTTCCTAAATAAGTAAGTCCTATTTCTTAAGTGTAGTAAGTCCCGGGACGCAGACAAGACAGGGCCAAGTGTTCAGCTATTGCCTCAGTAACACAAACTTAATTTAATTGACATTATTTTTATGTCCAACACTTTTACTACAGAAAGAATGATGATAATATATTTTGCAGACGGGTCGTGGTCTCGTGCGGCGCGGCTGGCGGTGGGCGCCGGGCCGGCGGGCGGCTGCGGCCTGCTCGCGGGCGGCGGGCGGCTGTGGTGCGCCGCGCTCGCCAACATCAAGATACTCAACCCGCACTCGCTGCAGGTCTGTGTTTGTATCAGGAGATCACGTCCCGGGAGACTTCTTTGCTGTATTTACCGTCTGCCGCGCCGCTGTCTATAACTGGTATTAAATTATACGAAATATTATCTGCCAGTTATATACACAGAGCAGTATAGCCTCGTCGATGCAGAACCGGCCCGCTGGCCGGCCGGTCCCTGTTTCGAATCCTGATGTGGGCGTAATATACCACTAAATTCGTGGCAAATTTTAGATGGAGCGGTTGCCGTTAGACCTCCACATCTTTCTTAGGTTAGGTAACACGAAATAATATAATTTCTGGACGTGCGGATTTCTTCAAGTAAGTAATAAGAAATCCGATCCGATGATAGTGGTAGGTACGTACCCTCACCACGATTGGATTGGTTGACCGGGCGAACTCCACCGTCCCAAATAGATTAAGAAACGGGATAAGGGTAAGAAGAAGAATTCGTATACAGTGTGAGGAATGGTTGCAGGTGGAGGACACATTCCAAATCAGCAGCGAGTCGAAGCCCATCAGCCACATGGCGCTGGCGGGCGGCTGCGTGTGGCTCGCGCTGGCGAATGCGCCTATGCTGCGCGCGTACGGCGCGGCCAGCCGCGAACTGCTCGCGGACATCAACCTGACGCCGCATGTTACGAAGATGCTGCACGGTACTACCACAACAATTGTCTATTTAATAATATGCATAAAACACAGTATTTTGATTTTATAGTCAGGGTAAATGGAGTCTATACAGACTGGTTCAATATCGAACGTGGTCTTAGACTTAGGACCCAGGGCTGTGTAGCATCCCTCTGGCTGTTCAACTCATTCATGGTCAGTTGATTGATAGAATTGAAAAGTATGATTGTGGAATAAAAGTGAATGAGTCAGTATTTCAAAACCCTATTGTACGCCGATGATCAGGCTCTCCTTGCATCCTCGGCAGCAGATCTACAACAAATAGTTACTGTAATGAATGAGGCCTAAAAGGAAAGGAATGAAAGTAAATGTAATGACGATGAAAGTGATGGTGTTTGAAAGGAAAGAGCCAGATAATGATCGACGATGAAAAAGTGGAACAAGTGAATGTATTTGTTTATCTAGGTTATATGTTTACGAGAGATGGAAAATGTGAGGGCGAAACTGAAAGAAGAGTGAAAGCAGGAAACCGTATCACTAGAGCGTTGTGCTCCGCGGTAACAAGCGATAACATATCGAGCAAAGCTCGCCTTTCCATCATTTAGGGTGTATAAACGACAATATTGACATGCGGCAGTGAAATATGGGTATGACAGAAGAAGTATGAAAGTAGGGTGAATGTTGTAGGAATGAGAGAGTATGAGTGGAGGAGGAGTATCTGTGGAGTGAGAATGATTGATAGAGTAAGAAATAACACGATACGAGAACTATGTGGAATGAAAGATGATGTAGATACAAACATTGAAAAGGGTAAACTGAGATAGTTTAGTATTTAGAAATAATGAATGACAAAAGAGTTACGAAATAAGTGTATCGGGCGAGAGCGATGGAGATATCGATGCACACATACAGATCAAATTGGTGATGTGTCAAACAAGGGCCAAATCAGAAGCACCCAAAACCGAAGAAATGGAAAGGTTGATGAGTGTGGAAGAACTGAGAGAGGTATTTTTGAATCGGTGCGCCTGGCGTTCTATAGTCTCTGCCTACCCCCAATGGGAGACGAGCGCGATGATATGTATGTACGAGTATGTACCTAAAACACATAATGAATATTAAAGGCACAAAACGCAGGTACTCCCATTTCCTATACTAAAAACTTCAGAAATTGGTTGCATGACTAAAAATGTGAGTAGCACGATGGTTTGAGCGCTTTCCTAACGAATCCGTCGGTTCCAGGCTGCGATGACATCATCCGGCAGCACAAGGCGGCGTGCCTGCGGGTGACGGCGCTGCTGGCGCACGGCGCCTCGCTGTGGGTGGGCACCAGTGCCGGGGTGCTGCTCACGGCGCCCCTCCGGCCGGCCAGCGCCGCGCGCGCCCCCATGGCCGCGCCCGTGCTCACCGGTGAGACGTGTTTCCTAAAACGTTGTTTCAATCATAACCGACATTAGAATAATAATTAACTCATCCATAATCTGTCAATCTGAAGAAGCCGTTGTCATTTCCGTCTCTCGGTTGTTTTATTACAGCGACTGGTGAGCGGTGGTCTGTGCTTTGCGACTGGAAATATATCTTCCTCTTCAATTAATGATTTAATTATTTTATTTTCCTATTTTTTATACATTCATTTTCACGTTTCAGGAATAACGTACGGACATACAGGTCACGTTCGATTTTTAACGATAGTGGAGAACCCCGCACCGTCGAAGCCAGCATCTCAAAAAGCGAGTCAAACGTCGATGAAGAACAAATCCCTGAGTCGCCGCTCCACCAACGCCGAAAAACTACAAAAGCAGGCCGAAGCGAGTCAGAGCGAGAAAGAGACGCTGATCATATCAGGCGGCGACGGGTACGAGGACTTCCGGAGCTCGACGATGACGGAGGACGCGGGCAGGGAGGACTCCACCAACCACCTGCTGATCTGGCGGGTCTGAACGAATTTGTCGGCCTACAGGGTTCTAGCTATATTGGCCGTCTCCGACGAGTCGGCCTCTCGGAGCGGACGCAGCGCCCGCCGGCCGCGGGAGCCTGCGGACTTTGAATGTTTCCTTAAATGTGAACGTTAGTATTATTCCAGCTTTCATTTAAAGTTAAACGTCGATGTTCGCTAATTAATGAAATATTATAAACGTTTAAAATAATGCGTTCGCGCGGTTGAGATTATTAACTATTAGTTAGGACATGAAATGTCAAATTTATCATCTAATGCCATAAGAAAATTATCGAAATTTTTGAGATTTATTTATATCATCGTACAGTATTATTGAAATTTAACATAGTAATATATTTGGACCGTCGCTATGGCCTGGTATACATATATATATGTAGACGTTTTATAATGTGCAACTGTGTTTTAGAACCGTTTACTGTACGTAGCCCTATCGGAAGGCGTCGCCCGGCGAGAGCGCGCGGGACGACCGTCCGCCCGCTCTCTGTTTAATTAGGTCGTCTACGTTGTTACCGGCACAAATAGTGAATTGACACGCATGGCTGTCTTTGGTCCCGAAAATATGAAGAAATTCCTCACAGTGATAAAAGTATGGATTACGATGACCAGAATACTTTGACGGCCAAATCAAAAGTACGAGCTCGCTCTGCACGCGAACGACGAACGAGCGATCGCAGACTCGTCGTATTCGCGGTGAAGTTCCGACGCGGAGTGTAACTTAAAATTAGTAATTGCTCAAAGTGTATTCGACCGCCGCCTGTTCCGACGTGTTGCGAGAGCAGCACATTTTGTAATAGTATGTTTGGATGGTGTCCTATATTTATAATTGCAGAGTAATAAAAGAAAGTCGCACTACAGCTGCAGTTTCATTCCGTTTCATTCCGCCCCGCGCACCACTTCGAAAGCCTTCTTGAAATCGACGTCACGATGTAGGTCACAAGTAGCGAAAACAAAACTATTTTGTCATCATACTCGCTCGTCAACTGCCTATTGTCTTTTTACTCACACACGGGCGCAGGCCGCCCGGCCGGTACAACATACGATCTAGAAAACGAAGTCTACAAAACGTTTTTACAAAGAGGTAAAACGTAAAAAGAAGCACAGAGTGTGATGTTTATAAAGAAAGTCTGAAATTATAAAACTACGGTGTATTGCATTTACATGGCAACCGTACAGATTCGCCGTAAGCTTTTGCGCAATGTGCGCCGTTCGGCCGTAATTAAACGCAGTTCACGTGGTAGCAATCAAGACATCGTACGTGTTCCAAAATCAATCAAATCATATTAAACTTTATATCATCAGCATATCAAAACATCCATGTTCACTTAGTAATAAGGTTGAAAATTATAGACATTTTCCAGTAGTTAAATCGGTTTATCATTTCTATCATAATAAAAACTAAGATAAAAATTAAAACCAGTAAAAAGGCTCTCAATACGGATAACAACAATAGACAGATATTCACACTCAATAATATGGACGTGTACCATATTATAATATATGGAATAAATTATAATTTATTATGAAATTTATTTAACGGAATCTTTGCCACTATAATCTTCGGTTTATTAATGTACAGAAATGTAAGCCAGAAGGCACAGCTCGCCGTTCACGTCGCGGTGCTAATCTCAACGGTAACCTATGGAAGCGAAAACTGGCTCTTCACAACACAAAACTTTCATGCTCTCTCTACCATACGGTAGAGAGAGCTAAATTTCCCGTACATGTTTCTACGGTTGTGCGTATCCATATACTCGTGGCCAGACAGATTCAAAGCCTGTATCAAAGCCAAAGATATCCATTTCGAATAGAATATTTTTTTTTTTGCTTAGACTTCTGTAAATATGTACATATAAGTTTTATTGAAATTACATTACTTGATAAAAAAATAAATGTATTTGTACCAGAACTTATGTCCGGACTCGGTAATATCTACATACATATCTATTATTAAATACATACATACCTATATTAAGGAATTTATTCCTCTCATAATTACAAAACAAAATGTGTTGGTGTGTTTTATTTACATAACGGTTATGTTTATATACATACTAAAAAACTTCATCTACTTACGTAACCTAAATGTATTACGTGATTAATTTTTACCGATAGATTAAAACACTACATTTACTCTTACATACTAATGTTAAGTATGTATGTATTTCTTTGCTCCAGAGATTTCTTAAGAGACACCATGTCGGCGTGTCGTTTCGAGCAGGCAATGTTCTCATAAACTGACCATTTGTAGTCCAAGGGGTTCAGATCTGGGCTAGACGACGGCCAGTCTTCACCTCTTATAAAGTCCGGGACGTTGGTTTCGAGCCAGGCTTGGGTAGTTCGTGCCTTGTGACCAGGTAGAGCCCGCTGGAAAGTCCTCGGTACATGTTTAAAAAGTGTACTGCTGAGAGGTTTCACAACACGATCCAAGACAGTCTCTTGATACACTTTGGCTGAAGTCTTCACTCCTTTTTCACAAAAATGAATTTTTGTTACTCCTTGATAAGACATCCCCACCAAACCGTAACAGACGCAGGATGATGATCACGTTGTATCTTTCTGACCACTTGCGCGGCTTCTTTAGAACTGTGTGTATACACTTTGTCATTTTACTTGTAGTGCTCTTCAAACGTGAAAATTTTTTCATCAGTAAAGAGGATATTTCTATGGCTTTCATCTGCGTATCGGGGTAGAAGGCGTTTTGATCGATCCACTGTTTTCAACTGTAGGGAATGCTTTAGGGCATGCCCTGTATATCGACGATAAGCACCAAGCTTCAAGTCTTGTTTTGTTATTTGCGACAGAGTCCTAGCTAGAATATTTCATTTCTCGCCATAACATTTTTTGTTACCTAATGGGGTTTCGGCGAATTCTGACTTTAACAGCATTAACAGCCTTTGTAGGTCTAACAGCCCGCGGTCGCCTCGATCTGATATGGTCTTCAACAGAGGAAGTGTTGGTATAACTGTCGACGGTACGATATACGAACATACGGCTGATACCCAGCTTTTGAAGTGTCTTGAATATGACCGCCGGCTTCATACCCCATTTCACCCCATTCCATATTGTAATTTGATAATAAACACGAAAAAAAAATATGTAAAACGTTGGGAAATCGAAAGAAGTTTTTAACACGCGTTCCAAATTTATAGCCAGAGCCTGAAAGGGAAAGGTTGGCCACAACGGATACCTATAGTACATTTTGACGAATATTTTGAAAAATAGGTACTGCATTTTTCCACCGGGAACGCAATACATCGTAAAATTAATGATTTCAAGTTTTCTCGCCGCGCAATGTATAAACACTTAGGATATACGTATCGCTCGGCACGTCGCCAGTAGGTAGGCTTGGCGCTGGTAGCTGGGCCGCAGCCGCAGACGTTACACGCAGAGTTGTTCTGAAGAAGGTAAAAGAGTGTGTCAGTGTCAAAATAAGAAGAGGCATGCTCCATTGGTTAGGATGTGCAGGAAGAAAGAATTACGAAACAGGTATACAACGAGAAACTTGAAGGAAGTAGGAGCCGAGGAAGACCAACACTTACCTACCATGACAAAACATATTATGTTTTATCAGAGTGTAATGTCAGAGCCGATGAGATAGCCGTAAGCAGAAACTGCCAAGCGTATCTCAGAAGAGCTATGAATGTTAAAGAAGCGAGTGAGGCTTGTAAGGACGAAGTCATGTGGGACTCGGCTCTCTCTGTCTAGACCGCAAGGGATTTGGCGTGAAGTTATAGATAGATAGAGATTTTCGAAGTGCTCATTGAACATTAGTCAGGCTAGGCAAGTACAGAACCGTTTCAGGCAATTTATTGAAGAATCGACTACACATTTACAAGACTAAACATTTACAAGAAAAGAGCAGTCTTATTTATTAATGTACAGAATCAGGTTCCCCGTGCACCTCGGTTCGATGGCGTCATCGTCCTACGAACAATATTAAGCTAGCCTTAAAATGACTATCCGGACATTTATATATTGAGAGCTCGATGGCGTCGTTGTGCGTGTCATTCTAACCGAACACGCAGGTTAAGCAACGTTGACCGTAGCTTATGTATGGATGGGTTTATTTACCTCGAGTTTCTCAGTGATCGGAGGGCACGTTAAGCCGTAGGTCCGGGCTGTTGTCGATAGATAACAGTCGTTAAGCTAAGTCAGTGGCCCTCGGGTGGCTTAAAAACATTGGCCTCTGCGAATCCTCATTTGAGCAGCGTGGTGGAGTATACTCTAAACCCCTTCGATTGAAGGGAGACCCGTATCCTGCAGTGGGATGAGTAAGGGTTGAAGTCGTATGGTGGTGGGACACTTATCTATCAGTAAAGTTTGACTTTTTAATGAAAAAATCGAATAAATGTGGGTCCTGACTGGGTCGGGAATAGTAATAAGAGAAGTTCTTATCCATGTCGTCCGTTCACCCAGACTAGCCTGCTAGACTATGAATCAGACAAAGCAATGCCTCTGTATGAATTGGCATTAACTGAATGTGTTTTCATCACTATTAACAATGGTTAACAAACCTATTGCGAATAGGGTGTAAGATTATATGATACGACGAGGTTGACATATTCCTAGGATAAAACATCATAGTAAAAAATAATTTGATGTTTACTTAGACGCCATAAGATAACAGTAATATTATATATTATAAGTCCGCTGGACTTCAAAATTAGGGCATTCGTAGTATATCATACAAGTGTATGGCATTGATTGCACTGCGGCACAGCACCGGGCGGCGCGCGGCGGGCCACAGCCTCGGCTTCGTCCGGGCTCCACTAGCGTACCAGCCGCGAATAAGCATTTACAAATACTCAGTAACACAAAAGTAATAGACTGTGTTTTGTTAAGATGGCTGCGGAAACATCTCGAAGTACTGGTCGGATTCTGGAAATTGTTTCACTGATAGCAATCTATACAATCCCTTGTGATGCAAACTATTTTTAGCTAAGGCTATGTTCATGTACTCCATGTGGGCAGTAGCCCCGCAATACGACCATTAACAATAAAACTTGTTATTATAATATAATTAAGTTAAATATTTTTGAACTCTTTAACATCCAAAGAGTTTAAAAAAACTATTTTTGATTGAATTGTAATAATAATATACGAGTAGGAATAAAGTAATTTCCAGAATCGGATTAGTTGAAGAGATGTCATTTCCGAGTAGACCGCCGGCCGGCAGCATCACGAGCAAGCCGTCTGGGGAAGTACCTCCACCTGAGAGAAAACCGTGGCCAAATAGCAACTCCCTAGTTAGTCGTTGTGTTTCTGCGTGTGAGTGTTCACCAGTAAGCTCCTAAGGAGTTGCTGTATTAGCAGCAGAGGTGGCATAATGTAGTACAAGCGTTCATAGGCTATGGTAACCACTTTACATCAGGTGAACCGTATACTTGTACACTTCCCAACATCAAATAAAAAAAGTTGTTCTTCGACAGTTGTTTTCTTTAGGCGTTTCATTAGTTACTTTCCCAATCGGATTGCTTTGATGCCCTCAACCTCTCTTATTAGAAAACTTTTAGTTTTACAAGAAGCAGAGCTGAGAGCAGAGATTGTGTTGCAGAGAGTAAGTGAGTACATATATGTAAGCTCTTGGAGAGTTGAGCATTACTAGTGTGGGTGGCAACGCACTAGTGGCAATAGTATTACGTATCTACATAAGTAACAGGAACCGATTTATATCAGGTGGGATGTATGCTTGTTTGACATCAATAACAAACAATTGTAATACAATTTTGATATTTATATAAATGTAAAACTCAGAGAAGGCTATGAAAGAAAAGTTAGTAAACAGTACCGGCTTTTATATTCGATGAAATCAGCTCAGGCCTCATATTAATATCGGCTTAACAATCTACTCCTATAATATAAGTATATCTACACATATCTGATGCTCGTCGTCGTGGTGCCGGCAGACTCGCGCCCCACCGGTATTCACTAGTTAGTCACATTTGGCGGCGACGTCGCTGATGAAGTCCTCCAAGTAGTCTTCGCTGAGATTCCCGTCGGCCCGTTTCTTGCCGCGGCTCACGAAGTACGGGTCCATTTGCAGCTGAGCCGCCAGCTTCTTCAATATCGTCCTCCTGTCGCGATCGTTGTCGCTCACTTCCCGTTTAGACTTGTTCGACTCATTTTTAATCAATACCAATTCGATTGTGGAACAGACGAGTTCTTTCGCTTTAACGAACTCCTCGTGTGATGCAGTTGAATTACCAATTTTAACATTTTGAGAGTCTTTCTTACCTCTGGCTATGTAATATGGATCGTTGCGCACCGACTTCACTATTTCCTCGATGGCTCCGCGCCTGCCTCTGGCAGCCTTCGATATGTCCAGATAATATTTCTTACCTCTGGAAATATAATAGGGATCATCTTCGGCCGAGGAGCGACTGCTTCTGTCCACTAAAATATAATGTGGTTCTTCAGCGTACATTCTATTATCGTAGATTGTGCTGGGTTCTGATTTTGAATTTGCAGAAAAATCAATATTCTTCGCAATATGTGGCACATGTTGGAATCTAATTCTCGAGGGATCATTGAACATATGTTCCAATTTGCTATCTCGTGCTCTATTTGCCCAAAATGAGGACTTTATATTACTTCTTCCGAGCCTCGCGAGATCATCCATATTGCCTTGCATGTCGTCAATAATATTCGATATGGTATAATTGAGATCTTGCTTTCTTCGCCCCCTACTTCCCCAAAAAGGTTCAGTGTCCTCGCGCCTGCCCCGATTTCCCCAAAATGGCTCGGCTTCTTCTCTTCGTCCTCGGCTGCCCCAAAAAGGCTCGATTGTATCCCTCCTCCCACGATTCCCCCAAAACGGTGTATCCTCGCGTCTCCCTCTATTTCCCCAAAAAGGTTCCTCTTCCTCACGTCGGCCCCTGTTTCCCCAGAACGGTTCCTCGTCTTCGCGGCGCCCTCTACTTCCCCAAAAGGGCTCGTTTTGATTATCTTGTCGTCTACCTCTATTAGCCCAGAAAGGTTCGTCAGTTTCTTTTAAGCTACGTCTCCCGCGATTGCCCCAGAATGGTAGTTCTAGTCTTCTTTCTATTGAAAATCCGTCATTATACTTTGGATACATTTCAGAAGCTCGACAGCTTTTACAATAACTATTTAAAAATTGATGGTCATTTGTGAGCTGTGTCGGATATTCCGTATCAGATTGTTCCATCGAGGGGCCACTGCGCCTGCCTCTGTTTCCCCAAAATGGTGGTTCTTTTTTCACTGAATTCTCAAACTGCTGCAGCAATTTGTAATTATCGCCGTCGGCGTCTTGTCTAGTCATATATTGTTTTTGGTGGCTGGCCGTTAATTTATTTCCTTTGTGCATCCAGGACGCTTTATCTTCATCGTCGTAAAGCGATCTTTTTATGCGGTCAGTTGATAATTTTGCGTCAGTTTTCGTGTTTTGCTTAGCGTGATCGGTTCTCGTTATCTTGGTTTTATTATTTCCATTGCCAAAAACAATATTGGTTGATATAATCAATAGAAATAGGAAAAAGGTGAAGATTTTTTTACGCATCTTGATGCTATCTGAAAAATTAATGTCACATTTATTTTAGATGCCCAGATAGATGATTTTAATTTGGAGTAATTTCTGCAATGAACCATAGATATTATTGGAATAGTATTGGAAAGTTATTTTCTAGAAGCCAAACTAAGTGATATATATGACTATGTCGGTCACAGTGTCAGCGCGAGCTCCTGATGGCGGTGCCGCGGTCGTAGCTGCATTAACATACGAACGGCAGTGCTGGGCGAGCCAGGTCCGTGCGTGTGTTCGCGGCCTCGGGGACGTACACACTAGCATTCATTATTCCAATACTAAGTACTTAATAGAAGACCGACTGCACTGACTCACGACGCTGTGTTACTTTTCACAATGAAACGATTCCAGTTTATCTATTTGTCTACATATTAAGCAAATTTAAATAAATTCTCGTAACGTGGTGGCAAATGTGGCACGGTCTGCTTTATGGTAGAAGATGCCAATGGATATTTACAGCACGAGAGCATCACTCATGCCTTGCCTATCTACCGTATGGTATACATGTGCGATTAAAAATGTATACTGGATTAAGTCATTGCCTTAAACTTGATTATACTGGAATCGACCACACGTGCGGACTGCCTCGGCGCTGTGAACAATAATCGAAATATTAAAACCTAATTCCACAACACGTACTTACATTTTCAGAGAAATACAGTACAATGACATTATTTTACAGAGCACCAGTCACACTCGTCGGGGGGCGGCGGAGGAAGTCGCGGTCTCGCCGGTAGTGGTGGTGTTCTGCGGTCCGGCGGCGGAGCCCCGCGTTTTATAAAGGGGCAGCGAGTAGGCGAGCTCCCCAGGGCTGTCATGACCGATCCCGTTTTTCTCGTTTGTCCGGCCCGGCGGGGCCGCGTGACGGTTATTAAATTAAAGCTGTGCTCGTGGCTTATTGCTTTGGACTTATGTTCCGCGGCCGCCGCAAGGCGCAGCTCTCACTTCTGAAAGAGTACAAATAAATGTATACATTGACGTTCGTTCTAGTTTTACATTATTAAATTGTATAACAATTACATAACAGTAATTTAGAGAGATACAACTATATCATAGAAATACACTGAAGTTTATTTATTTATTAGATAGAAGCAAACAGCCGTTTAAATACATACATCTTATATAGTTTTCAATAGTAAACCTTCCACTTTATATATTAACTTTTTATTTTAAACGTGAGGCAACAGTGACATCTTCCAATGTATTCAGAGCAAGTACAATACATTACGCATACTACGGTACTATAGTGCGTAACGTAATATATGTAATGTGCCTTTCGTATACTATGTTTGGTTAAAAGTTAAATATTGAGTGATGTCACATACGCCTTACAAAAATTCGCATTGAAATCAGCTTGGAACCTTTCCGGAACAAGTGTACAGGAGCGCCGCGCCCCCTGCCGGACTCACTGCCGACTATATATAAGTAATAAACTATATATAATAGAAAAAAGATAGAATTTGATATTAATTATAATTATATCGCACAATAATTGCATTCGTACTAGTCATTTTTAGGGTTCCGTACCCAAAGGGTAAAACGGAACCCTATTACTGAGGCTCCGCTGTCCGTCCGTCCGTCCGTCCGTCCGTCTGTCACCAGGCTGTATCTCATGAACCGTGATAGTTAGACAGTTGAAATTTTCACAGATGATGTATTTCTGTTGCCGCTATAACAACAAATACTAAAAAACAGAATAAAATAAATATTTAAGGGGGCTCCCATACAACAAACGTGATTTTTTTCCCTTTTTTATAGATAATGGTACGGAACCCTTAGTGCGCGAGTCCGACTCGCACTTGGCCGATTTTTTTATGATATTTCTCTAAACATTTAAATTCTCCGTAAAATCATTTTGTTTTGCCGTTTTTGGTAACAATTTTAGAAGACTTCCTTTGATCACGTCGTCAGAAGGGCGAGGAAGAGATGGTCGGCGTCAAAGCGGTAGGAAAGCCGGATAAGGTCGACCCGTTGTACCGACCATCACTCTCACCGCATCTCATCACTCTCTGGACGCCGGATAGTTATTCACTTGGCTACAGAATGAAACGTTTCAGAAAGAAATATTATCGAGATGCACATAATGTTTTTCCGCATTTCATGACCCTCCGCTGCCAAGTACTATAAGTTACTGTACGTCTCGGCATCGAAGAACCCAGGAAACTAAAAACTTGATTAAAAATGTTAAAAAAAAGAAAGAAAATGCGCTCTGCTATATTTTGGTCAGCCCTTATTATTCGCGGTGAGTTGTGAGAATGGAATAAATCCAATGAATATCTTACGCTCTCATATACATTTGGCTCGCGCCGAGCGAGGGATGACGGTCCGCTGCCCTTGACATTCTAATACTTTCACGGTCTCGTTTGTTTTACGATTCACTTTACGAAATATGGCCGCCGAGCTCCGCGCCATCAACATATTCAACGACGCCGGCTCTCGGCTCTCGGCCGACGGGCGATACGATCTGTTACCGATACCCAAAATAAACTGATAGACATCTTCATGTGTTCGCACGCTCCTGCCACAACAACATTTTGCTCTATTAGGTATTCAGTGAATACAATATTTATAATTCGTAAAACGTGTCACTTAAAAAAAGAAAGAATAAAACATTTGTTTGGACATAAACACAACACTATGCACATATAACATTAAAGAGATTATAGAAGGCAATAATGCTGTACGATGTGTCAAATCGGTCAGATCTGAAGGTATTGCCAGGGTCTGCATGAGTCCTGGCACGTATTTTCAGACCAGACCTGTTTATGGCATCGTTAACGAACAACCAAGCATAACAAAACACGATGATGTCACAACAAGACAAGAAATGACACATAAAAAGCACATAACAATCTATGACTGTTGAGCTATATATTTAGTGTACCGTGTTACAAACCGTTTTTCGTTGAACAAGATCATTATTAAGGATAAAAAAGAAGATAAAAATTCTTTATTTGCCATTGGGCCCTCGCGGGCACTTAGACATGTCTTACAGTTTTTGAAATATAATCTTATTGTATCTTGTTTAATTCTCTTTTTACTTTTTTCCTTTTTTTTATCTATTAGCATTTCGGAAATGACCATTGGCTAAGAAGAAATGCCGAAAGAAATTTGCCAATATAGGTCTCTTTTAAAATTGTCAATTAGATATTACAAAAACAATGGTACAATAATGATATCGAATGGTAAAATTATAGATTATTAAGAACAGGTAGTCTGTGCTGAATTATTTCCAGACATCTTTGTCAGTTATATATTCATCAATTCTATAATAAGCCCTTCTACAGAGAGTATTTTTAATGTGCTTTTTGAATACATTGTCAGGAAAGGACAGAACTGTTTCAGGCAACTTATTATAAAATCGAATACAATTTACAAGAAAAGATCTACCAGTCCTAGCAAGCCGATGTACCGACATACGCAACTTATATCTACTTCTAAGTTTTTCTGTGAAGTTTATATAGTATAAACTTCACAGAAAAACATAATAAATAATAAGTTTATATACACACATCAAAAGTGTCTAGGGATCAACATATATTTTTGCAATAACTTTTCTCCTGATTGATATTAATTAAAATTTTCTTTAAGGATTCATCAAATAAAGTGTTTTCGTTTGTCTACAGTAACGATAAACCAAGTCACCTTTGCATTAATAAAGAAATTTGCCATTTTCATAATAAAGGGATTTTTGACATTAGAACCACTAATATTAAAGTTCGAAAAAAAGACTGAAATAACAGTTTTCTTTAAAATTTTATTGGGTAACTTAAACAATTAATAATCCGTGTTTCTACCGCGAACACTAACGATGATAGAAGCTGGTTCCCGGCAACGTGCTGTGGCTTTAGCTCTGAATACAAGTCAGAGTGTTATCAGTCGACTTTGGACACGTTACCGAAGCACTGGTACCGTGGCTGAGCGCCATGGAGGACGGTATCGCTGCACCACACGGAAACAAGACCGATACATTCAAATCACAACTCGAAGAGCTCCAACAATAACCGCCATGATGTTAGCCGTGACGCTTCATTACTCTTCAGGGAACTTAATTAGCGACCAAACAGTCAGAAACCGCTTGCATGAAGTGAACCTTCATTCCCGAAGACCGCTAAGGGTACCACCTATAGCAATGCACAATCGTAGGATTCGATATCAATGGGCTTTTGAACACAGAAATTGGGCAGAAGAACAATGGCGTTTCGTGTGCTTTTCTGATGAGTCTCGTTTTGGTATGAGACCGGATACAAGACGTATACGACACTGGAGAACCCCTGGACGCCAACAGCGATTAAAATCCTGCCAGGAAGTCCATCCTTATAGTGGTGGAACCATCATGGTATGGGCGGGTATTTGGATCGGCGGAAGAACTGAGTTGATTTGGATCAGAGGCAACCTCAACGCTCAAATTTATGCTGAGACGATTGTATCAGACGTCATCGTTCCTCTACAAGTGCAAATCGGTCCCTTATTTCAGTTAATGCATGATAATGCACGATCGCACACCGCAAGAGTTGTAAGACAGACTCTCGCCGCAGCTAACATCAATGTCATGCCCTGGCCTGCTCAGTCGCCAGACTTGAACCCGATTGAGCATGCATGGGATATGCTACAGAGAAGAGCTCTGCCGAATATGGAGGGTATCCAGTCGCAAGAAGACCTTTTTTTGTTGTTGCAACGAACATGGGCGGCCATTCCACAGCGTGATTTGGATGAACTCATTTTGAGTATGCCAAACCGATGTTCTTGTGTTGTTAGTGTTCGCGGCAGAAACACGGATTATTAATTGTTTAAGTTACCCAATAAAATTTTAAAGAAAACTGTTATTTCAGTCTTTTTTTCGAACTTTAATGTTAGTGGTTCAAATGTCAAAAATCCCTTTATTATGAAAATGGCAAATTTCTTTATTAATGCAAAGGTGACTTGGTTTATCGTTACTGTAGACAAACGAAAACACTTTATTTGATGAATCCTTAAAGAAAATTTTAATTAATATCAATCAGGAGAAAAGTTATTGCAAAAATATATGTTGATCCCTAGACACTTTTGATGTGTGTATTGCGAAGTAATAGTGAGGATATTTATTTCTTTGAACAGTTCCCTTAGGGATTCTCTGGAGCCCATATTATAAATAGAGCGAATGGCTCTTTTTTGTAAGATAAAAATTGTCTCAATGTCAGCCGCCGTTCCCCACAACAGTATACCATACGACATAATGCTGTGAAAGTAGCTGAAGTAGACTAAGCGCGCAGTAGCCACATCCGTCAATTGCCTGATTCTCCTAACTGCATATGCAGCAGAGCTGAGCTTACCGGCTAGTTTATTTATGTGGGGGCCCCATTGTAATTTGGAGTCTACTGTAATTCCAAGAAACACAGTGTTATTAACAAATTCAAATTTATTATTCCCAATGAGAACTTCTGTATTGGCAGAACTCACATTTGGAAGACTAAATGTGATGCATTTGGTTAGTAGTAGCTGAGTTTAGCAACAGATTATTACATGTGAACCAGTTTAAATTAGCAGATCCAACACCATTTACCATGTCAATATTTTTACAACGGCGGGTCACAGTAAAAATTAAAGAGGTATCATCAGCAAATAGTACTATATCCGCCATTTTCTGCACCATGTAGGGCAGATCATTTGCATATACTAAAAATAAAAATGGACCCAAAATAGAACCCTGGGGCACCCCGATATTAACATTATGGCCTTCAGATTTATGTCAACTGTCTGCACTCTGTTGTTTAAATAAGATACAATCAAGTTCTGGGCTTTACCTCTAACTCCATAATAGTTCAATTTGAGTAACAATGTCTGATGATCTACACAATCAAAAGCTTTAGCGAGATCACAGAAAACCCCAATAGCATCCTGTGATCTCTCCCATGCGTTAAGGATATGCCTAACCAATGCCACTCCTGCATCCGTAGTAGATTTACCAGCTGTAAAACCGTATTCTGCATCATGAAAAATTTCATTGGTCTTAAAAAACAGTTGCAATTGATCAAGCATTATCCTTTCAAATATTTTATTCAAAACTGGTAGTATAGATATGGGTCTGTAATTCCCCAGGTCGCTCTTTTCTCCTGACTTGAATAAAGAAATAAGTTTACTGAATTTCATCAAGTCTGGGAACACACCCATATCAATACATATATTAAAAATATGTGACAAGTGTGGAGCTATTGCCTCTATAATACAATAAAAAACTTTAATGGACATTCCTCAGTGATCCTCTGAGTTTTTAATGTTCAACTGTTTAAAAGTTTTAATAATTTTAGTGGGTTCGATATGTGTAAACTGAAAAAGTTCCAAACTACGTTGTACATTTTCTTTTAATAACTTAGTAGCACCATCTGGAGATGAATTAAGGGAGTTAGTGGTAAGGTAAGGGATATTTATGAAGTAGTCTTGAAATAGATCTGCTATTTGTTTAACGTCTGTAATATTTCGATTGTCATATTTTATAGAACATTCATTATCCTGTGGCTTATATTTACCTGTTTCTTTACTAACTTACAATATCCCATACAGCCTTAATTTTATTTGATGATAGCTTAATTTTGTTTTTAATATACATAGACTAGCTTCTCTGCAAACATTTTTAAATATTTTCGAATAGTTCTTGACATAATTCACAAAGACAGGGTCAAATCTGTAACACTTTTCTGCGTACAAATCAAACATTTCGTTTCTACTTCGCAGAATACCTGTAGTTGCCCAATCATTAAACTCAAATTTATGTGTAATGTCAATTTTTTTATGTTTAAATATTTTTTGATATTCACTGGACATAGCATGAAAAGGATTGGTATAAAGAAAATCTGGATCCTCTACAGTGTAATCCAATAATTGCAACCTGTCCTCCAATACATTATTGTATCTCATAAATCTGTTTCTGGTCATTGGTCTGTACAAGAAATGATTTCTCAAATCTGTATTATGTGAACCTTCATAAACTACCAACTGACCGCAATGATTGGCAGCTTGCCCTCGGAAGCTGCCAATTATTGTTTTATATATATGGTCACATTTGCAAAAAACATTACCAAGACAAGTTGCAGATGTGGCCGTTATACGTGTAGGCTGCAGAAATAGGTTTTCTAGATCAAAGGATTTAAATAAATTTAAAAACCTAATGGTTGTTTGTGTTTCTACTAATATATCAATATTGAAATCACCGCAAACGATTATGTCTTTTTTCCTTTTGAAAACTTTTCTTAAAATATCCTCCATTACTTGCTCAAATAACAAATAATCGCCATTTCTGTACACAAATAATTATATAATTTTCTAATTCACCACAAGACACCTCGATAGTGCACTCAATAGACAGCCTAACAATATCCAAACGTTATTTGGCTTTTTGGTAATTTTTTAACACAATCATTGACCC
Source organism: Pyralis farinalis (assembly GCA_947507595.1). Lineage (NCBI taxonomy): Eukaryota > Metazoa > Arthropoda > Insecta > Lepidoptera > Pyralidae > Pyralis > Pyralis farinalis. Next base: position 306,471 of record OX382280.1, read on the forward strand.
ACCTCTTATTGAAGACTCTCTATTAAAGCAACTGACTATTTTATGATTACTAATACACTATATAACATTTCACTTTTTTTTAACCAATGCTCTTAAACATAAAATATCAATGTTATATTTTTCCATAAAAAATTGTACTACATTTTCACATCCACGAAAGCCTTGAATATTTTGGTGTACAAGATTTATGTTTTGCTTTCCTTTTGTCTTTTGTTTGTATTTGGGCATTGATGACATGATTGTAATCACTAGTTCGGATCTGACGAAACGATACCGGTGTACCTCACTACAGTATACGATGACCTAATAATCAATAAGTTAATTAGTAAGTAAAAGTAGAACAACGAACAAACAACGTTTAATGTCAACCTTCCGTCGCATAAGGCTCGTCAATTTCATACATTAATTTTATTTTAATGTATTATTAAGTGACCCTTAAGGACTGTGCCGAAAGATTTTATAGTTTGTAGGGCTCGAAACGGTGGAGGAATGATGTTCCAGCACCGAGCGGCCACATACCTAAAACTCCCCCGGAAAGCGCTGTGTGACTGTCAAACCCGCGGACCTCCCGATAGTGAGGACCCAAGTCACTCCATCGTATCACGGGAGGATGTACCTACTGCTTAACGTCTTGTGTTTGGAAAATTAGTTTATTTGTATAACACCAGAGTTTAGCGATTGTTAAGGTCGTCCAGGTACTGATAGAATTAATATTTCTAAAAATGGTCAATTTGTAAACAACCGACAGACTGCGTAAGTAATAGTGCTTCGTCTTAAGAGAGTGGCGGAGGCGGGCGCGGCCGGTGGCGCTCGGCGGATGTTGTCCCGGGCCTGTTGCCTGACCACGATGACGAGCTGAGGCAACTCGGGACACGATGGCAATATCCGCTTGATTAACAAAAAAAAAAAATAACTGACCGATATCAATATTTGTACTTTGGGACACAAATAACCCTTCTCTACTGATTAGTGAACACGGGTAAGAGAAGGAGTAGTGAGCTCTAGTGCACATATATAATTACTGCCACTCATTAGAAAACGGTCAAAAATAGAAACTCACAAGGGACTCGTTTCTGTACTCGACGACATCAAGCCCGCCTTTCCAAATACAACACTAATAAAAATTGCTGTACCTTTTTAATTTATCTATTATGCTTCGAGTACTTTTAGGTGATTCATAATATCAGCCCAGTACTGTGTATCCTTTAGGTGTTTCTTGAGGGAGTTATACTAGACGGTAATAAGGAGCGAATATTTAAATGTGGATCTCTAGTTCTTAATTCATGAGATCGTCAACATAGGTACGAGTACCTTTACTTATAAAAATGTATAATGTATCGCCTCCATCCGTTCTCAATTAGAATATGTTGTACACATTTGGCATCCATAATATAGCTTATGCTTCTGATGCCTTAGAATCGGCGCAGAAGAAATTGTTGCGCTCTGTTGACTTCAAACATAATAATATACTGTATCACGAGCGATTACTTGCCAGGTATAACATGGTTTGGTTAGTCTTAAGCACATGCGTACACAATTGGTTGCTGCTGTATGCAGTTCTATGATCTAATTTGTATTAAATACGATTGCACTTCGTTAGAAAAAAATAAATTGTCTTAGGTATAATATAAATAAAACACGCGGTACTTCCGTTGAAAATTGTTTAATTCAAATAAATAGTATTGTAGACACAATTTATTGAGTAAACGAAGTCAAGGTAGTAAGTAACAAGGTGCCAGTGTCACAGCGACCCGCACGATGCAATGTCACGTACCTGTCATCGGTTTGCATCATGCTGACATGCAGAACTCATGTCAGCATTGGTTTATTAAGCGTAACAACATTGGCCACCAAGCATTATCGAAGGCACCTGAAATGTCTAAGAAAATACCTACAACGTATTTACTATCCGAGAGTTCCACAATTTCACGCTCTGCGAGTGCCGCGTCGACAGTAGACACGGCCCACTTGGTGTATCTACGGTAGTTTTACATCAGGTGGGCCGTATGCTTGTATCACTCCCGACGTAGTATAAAAAAATAAAAAAAAACATTTTCGCATTTATGATATCTCTCTTCTTTTTGGTTGGGGTTTAATTGGTCATGAGTGACCGACCGAGTGGCGATATATTAAGTAAGTCTCTAGGGAGTTGTTATTAGGCTGTGATTTTCTGTGAGGTGGAGGTACTTCCCCAGACAAAATAAATAACAATTTACGTATTATTTGTGTTTTTTGGCAATATAAATAAAAACAATCCAATGGCGAAATCGATGATTATAATTGCGAAACAATCAATGCGAATTAAATGTGTTATAACAAGCGGATTAGCGGATTAGCGGTTTAGCACATCGGAAGACAGGTTGGAGGATCCGGGTTCGATTCCCGGGTCGTGAAAACTTAGGAACTTGTTTATTTATTCTGACGACGAAACTCTCATAAATGAAACATCCCGTCGACGAACCTTCCATATTGACGGTGAAACTGTCATCAACGAAACGTCGTGTCGGCGAATCATCCCTAGGTGAAAGGTTCTGACGGCGAAATTGTCATAAATGGAATGTCTTGTCGGCGAACAGTCCGAAGGAGAAACACTGTCGGAGATCGGTGGCGGAATCTAAATTGATTTTATCGGTGATTCTCGGCTCGGGGCGTTCAATTACAACATTAATGTATTGGGACCGTGATAAGTGTGTGGCGGACTGTCTTTCGAGGTTACCGGTTGTAGATTGTGAAGAAAAAACACGCGTAGATACATACGAGTATATTCATTTTTAAAAAATGCTGTACCTATAAAATACAAACATATAGCGGATCATACAGCGTTCGATGTGACATTGGAAAATGTAACGAAATATATTAAACCGAAATGGCAATATTGCAACTCGCAAGATATGAAGCCATATTTTAATATCAAACCATTTTTAAGCATCGAGCAAGGCTGTATTTTACACGGCTACAGAGTCATCATACCCAGCGTCTTCCAGAGACAGTGCTCCGGCAAATACATGTAGATCAATTACATATAGACGGGGGAGAGGGAAGTGCAGAGCAACAAATGGTATATATACATATATATACTATTTGTTGGAATCACAGCAGCGTCTTAAAACCCAAACAAACTCGCCAGTAGGGTTAGCTCCAGCGCGCATGCAGTTGCGAGAAGTAGTCAACTGACGGACCCAACACTGGCACAGCTCGCTGTACACAGTGCAGTGCTGGTCCCAACACTTACTTATGGAAGCGAAAACTGGACATGGCAGAGAGAGCATGAAAGTAGAATAATCGCGGTCGAAAAAAAACCGGCGGGCATAGGAAGAGAATTTAAAGAAGCGAGCGATCTTTGTAAGGATCGAGTCACGTGGCGCTCGGTTCTCTCTGCCTACCGCGCAAGGGATTTGACGTGATAGATAGTAAATAGAATGTTAATTTTCTTTCAGTATCGAAATATATAGTTCCAGGGTTGAAATATAATAGTTACCAATGTTAAGATGTAGTCGAGGGTCACCATTTTAGGGTTTATGGGCTTAGGTGCCGCGTGTGTTCTATTTGAAGTGGCCAGAGAATGTCTGTGCACATTTAAATCACAAGATGAAAGTTCAACAACTACTTTATTCTGTTCTTCACAATATATGAGTTTAGTGTTCGTGCGTCCCGTTGTCGGGCAGCGTCACGACTGGTGTTCATTTCATTAGTACAATGTGCAACGTAAAACTGTTGGCGCTATGGATTGCAGGCGCTGCGTCCCCACAGATAGTAAATAAAAATGTTAGTGTATCTTCAGCATCATTGCGCAGTGACTAAATGATCAAGTGACTACATTTTGCCGCGGTGACACTGATTTTTCGAAAAACAGATACAAGCCGAATACGCTTCGCTGTCACACGATAATTAAGAATATTTAATTACCTATATAAGTAATAATAATGAATTTTATTATTTGAGAGTGGCCGGTGTCAAAGGCGGCCCGAGCTCCCCGCATTTCCCGCGTGTGTCCACAGCAATATTGTTCGTGTTCGCGTCACCCGCTCCGGTAAACACGCCCGCGACCGGTGACCCGCGACCCGCGACCCGCGCCCGCTACCTCTATATAAAACACACACATTTCTCCACTGAACGTCATTGCTAATCATGTAATAAGACCGACCGTATCGGCGGCCACTTTTTATTTCATACGACGTCGGGTGACAAAGAAGCATACCTCCCACCCGGTATAAAGTGGACACCGTGGTCTGTCAATGCTTGCAGTATAAGAAGTGTCACTCGCGCCTTGCCAACCTTCCTGGTGACGCAGCAGCTTCTTAGGAGCCCAGTGGTGAACTCGCTCATTCGCAGCAACACAACAACCCTCCAGATAGTCTGAAATAGCTGCGTAGTTTAGAAACATAAATACGCGGCACAGTTGCTCGCCGTAACAACACTCGCTCCATCGAAATCAAAAATGGAACTATTAAAGAACAATGCCTATTACAAATCAATAAATATGTGTTATTACAGTTTAAGTGAATTTATGAACGACTGAGAGTTAAACATATTATGCGATGTGCCGAGTGCATCATCAATATGTCAATTATTACTTACTATCCACGAGTATATTGTTGTTTTAAATGTTATTTTGAACTATATATTGTTATAATTGCTTGACGAGCTCGATGGTGCAGTGGTGAAACGTGCTGTTGAAACGTGCACATTGGCACCGACGCTCGTGGGTTCGATTCCTACACAGGACGAACATTTGTGTGCATGTTTGTCTTGGTCTGAGTATTTTCTATATATAATAAATATATATTAACAAAAAAAAGTAAACAGTTCTCTGGTACCCATATAACACAAGCTTCGCTTACTTTCGGGTCCTGTGTAATTTATCCGGCAATATTTATTTCCGGTTATATTTGTGATTATTTTGTATGTGCTCTCTCCCAGGTGCGTGTGTATGGCTAAGTGTAAAGAGGCGGGTGTGTCACATTGTATCGCTGGTACGACATCAAGCGTACGCCGTGTCATGGACCAGTAATTGTTAAATCTTTGGCATTTCCAATTGAAAAAACAAAGAATTTCGGAAATTACGAGAACATAACTCTGGAAAGTTTAGTAGGGAAACAACAATGAGGGATTTGTTCGATGTATCATTGTATATGTATCGGATAACACGATTAACTAATCAATTGAATATATGTCTTTCAAATCCCAAACATATTACCGTTATTTACTGGAGAATTTTCTTCTTTTTGAAGTCAGTTAAAATTGTGTGTACTTTATAAATTAGATAGATTAAACGTTCAAGTATACACATCAGTCAATGAAAGTGGAATTAAAACTACGTTATACTAGATACCGTTTTTGTACTATGATATTATTTAATAATTGGTAGATAATTAAAATCATAATCGTCGCTAATAGATGTACGACGTCGCTGACGGGGAAGTGAGAGGTTGTTGGAAAGAAACACGTGTCGCAGAGACGATCGCAACCGCCGAGACAAAATGGTAACAGTGCTACTGGTAACTTGATATTTTTTTATACCACTAAGGTGGCACAAACATACGGCCTACCTGATGGTAAACAGTCACCGTGGCTCATGGATATTTGTAACACCAGGGTGTTCCTCATGCATTGCCGAACCTCTAAAAATCTTTCTCGTAGACCATGCTGCAGTCCCTTGGAAAAACCTCGGCTGGGAGCTCATTACACAATTTGAGAGTTCTCTGAAGAAAACTTCTAATTGCCTCTAATATATCGCTAACTATATGTATATTATGTGCAATGTATTAAAATATATCAAAGGAGCTCATTCTCAATTTTACGATACGCTTACATATATTTTTTATATTACTTGGACAGGTATACAAGCTTACGGCCCGCCTGATGTAAGGCGGTTACCGTAACCTATGTGCACTTGCTATATATTAAGGATCACTCGTCATAATATATATTTTAACGTGGTCAGTTTCTGATCCGATCTGTAGTCTCCATGCCAACGCATGGAGACTACAGATCGGACACCATGCTTTCTACGTGTCGACTGAAAGTCACGTGAAAAGTTTCCCTTCCCGTCAAATGTTATGTGATTTTAGGGAAAATAAAGAAACCACATGGTGCGGACTTACACCCGCGACCTCGACTTCCTCGGAGCACAGCGGGAGGAGTAGGAGCTAAGAGGAGGAGGTGAATCATGAGTACTATACACTTTCAGAGGCCTGTCTAAATTTGTGATGGAATTTAGTACTGAGTTTTCCAGTACCCTGGGGAAGGAAGACGTGCCGTTACCTTTTCACGAATAAATCCAGCTGGTCGTAGAGCCCGGTACCGAGGTGCCCTGCACCTGAAGGGCACAGGGAGCTCTTTATTATTACGGAATACTCACGCGGGTGCAGCAGCAGGCAAACGTTCAATAAATCTAATAAATATGGTATTTGTTAACTTTTCGATATTCAATCTTAATCAATAAATTTATTCCAGTTTCAGTAGCAGCACAGCATCCGGCAATGGACCGCGACAACAGAGATTGGACAAAATGTTATATTACTAGTAGTTTATTCTTTATCAATCGTAAAATATGAAAATGCCATTTCCGATGTCCTTATTAAAGGGATCTATGGGACAAACATGTTTAAAACTGTCTGTGTTCTGTAACGTAATGATCTAAAGTCAAGAAAGCTGATGCTACCACACTACGAGAGTAAACTAGACTGCGAAACTTTCAATTTGAATAAAATCATCTTGTCATTGACACTTGCACATTTTCCACTTCACAGAAGTTTGAGAAGTGAATCTGTACTAGTGTAACATTAACAAGATGACTTCAATACTACACCACTAGCAGCGGCCAACAATGAACAGTATCACCATCATTGAATAAAGTCATCTATCACTAAAGCGTATAAAATGAAAACTAAAACCCGCCACTCGACTTGGATGGCACGTAGAACAACGCTGAGCACAGCCAGCACAAAGACAGAACCTTTCAATGACGTAACGGTTTATCGTTACCAATTAATATAGCTGAATGTAACTAATCTACAAATGCTCCAATTAGCGCAATCTAGTGGTTTTGTATTATTTTAAAGTAGTCTTTCAGGTTTCAAATATATTTATTCAAATTCGATAGCGTGGCCATCGATGATCGTGACCGTCCAGCCGTCTGCTTAATGCTCTTTGTTACCTTCAACGTTATGCCCACGGCACGTCAGTCACATGTTGTTAACCGATGGCATCCATTGCTGCATTTGCTGTGCTGGCTGGTGAGATTGACTTCCGTCTTAAAGATGGTGGAGAGTTGCACTATCTGGATCAAAATTTTAAACTTTTGCGTTTAAATTTTATCTTAATCCAACATCGAGGTCGCAAACTCTTTTTCTATTATATATATTTATCTACTGCTACTGGAGTCGTTCATCAGTCACCTTGACAAAGGAGGCTATTGACTCCCGTCCTCATTATGCACGGTGTGTGACGGTAGCTATGTCTTGATGTACTCGTCTCTATTATTTAAGTTTTTTTGTACCAGGAATGAAGTAATTTAATACCTCTTGATGGGAGGCTTTTGCTTTTGGTAAAGTGCCTCATGGGCTGTTTTACTTTTTATTCCGCAAACTCGACACGACTGTGGACTTAAATGAAACTCTGACTGACAGTATTCAGCTAGCAATTTATAACAACTTTGCAAATAAGAAGCTTGTCGTTATTCTTTACGAAAGCTTGCACAAAATATACGTGACCTCGGTATGTACGAGTATGTTAGGACATCGCGCATAACTAAAAATATAATTTTTCATTTCAATAAATTATTTGTATAATAAATCGGTCGCCGGCGGCGCGGGCGCCGTTCAAAGCGGCGGGTGTCATGGCCGCGCGGTGATTTGTAGCAATCATAACGGCGGGCGTCGTAAACACAACGGGCGACGGGCGGCGGGCGGCAGGCGGCGGACGGCGGGCAGAGGGATGGAAATTGGAAAATAACAAATATTTATAATACATCAGTAACGAAGTATTAGACAGAAATCACAAAATATGTTAAACAGAGGTAGAAGACAGCAATAATATGGACTCGTTGGAACTTGATGTTCTATACTTTTATTTCAAAAGCATAGGATTGCAGCTTTTACTGGTAGCTTCGGATATGCGGCAACGAGGTGCTGGAATAATATCCCTCCACTTATTAGAAATGTTTACAATAAATTAAATTTCAAAATCCGACACAAATCTTTTTTGTAAGAGAAACAAAGTATCCCTAAACATTTCGCTTGTCGCATATTTTTCTAATTATCTATTTATACTGAATGTTTTATTTTTAAATCTTTCCTCTCGTCTTGTCACCAAGAAAGATCTCGGTTCTTGAAAACGAGAGGCAGAGCACTGGGGCATGAGAGGAAATGTTCCTCCTGTATTCTCTTTCTGTTTATATACCTAGTCTTGTCACAAATACTGAAACAAAGAAGAAAAAGAAAAATTCTATTGCAAATAACATTTATTACTTTTACAGTGTGTCAGTTTAATACATAAATATAAAACAATTTAAAATATAAAAAGCTTATTCGAAGTGGTCTCCATTGGCTGCCATACAGTCCTTTAAACGTTGAGGCCAGTTATCAATAGAAGCACGCACTCTTTCCATGACAAAATTCTTCACTGCCAATCGTACGGATTATTTTAGGGACTCCAAATTATTATGGCGTTTAGAGCAAGCCGTACTCTCTAAAACTGACTATAAATCATAATCCAGCGGATTAAGATCGGGCTATATAGACGACGGCCATTCTTCAGCTCTGATGAAGTCCGAAACGTTCATTTCCAACCAAGACTGCGTAGACCGTGCTTTATGACCCGGCACCGAGTCTTGCTGGAAGGACCATTCTTGGTTATTGAACATGGTGTTGTTAAGGGGCTTCACTACCTTCTCAAGTATGGTATCTTAATACACTTATGCCGATGTTTTGATACCTTTTTCACAATAGTATGGCTCAGTCACTCCTTCATAGCTAATACCCCACCAAACAACCTTTGACCCTCCAACGTATTTCGGAGGTACAGTCTGCAGACGAGTCCAGTAGCGCCACAGCGGACACATGTTCGCTCCACAGCTCGGCACAGCTTTTCGGGGTGGCCGTACTGTTGGTACTTTGTGCGGCATGTCACCCTAACTTAATCGGAGACTGTAATAATGTCCCAGCCCAGAAAAACCCTACCCTTGGCGATCAGCGCATCTCTCAGGGCTGGGGAGCATTCCAACACCACAGTGGTTCTTCAAACCAGCAGTGACTGAGACAAACAAACATGTTCATGCACATAAATATTTGTCGTGTGTGGGAATCGAACCCACGAGCGTTGGTGTCAAAGTCACGTCATTCACGACTGAGCCACCGAGCTCGTCACAACGATTATTTCAACGACCAGCCGGCATTTGTTGATGTCTCTACGATCAAAATAATTGAAATTAAATAATAACCAATAAACACTTCATTACATTAAATGGATCAACATATAAGTATAAGTAAGCCAGTAGCTCCTAAGGAGTTGCTGTGGAAACAGCAGGGGAGGCATCGCGCGAGTAATCCTACTAATATTATAAATGCGAAAGTTTGTATGTATGGATAGATGTTTGTTGCTCTTTCACGCTTAAACGGCTGAACGGATTTGAATGAAATTTGGCACGTAGATAGATTATGATCTGGATTAACATAAGGCAAAATCAGGCAATTCGATATGTTGATATGTTTTGGCCTTCGTAAATATGATCATATCTCTCAGTTTCGGCAGCAGCTTAACTGGCTACCTATAAGGCAACGTCGCAACATCCACATTCTCACCTCTATATACAATGTCCTTTTCAATCCCTCTTCTCGAATATATCTCCGGGAGAGGTTTCATTTTCGGAAAGTAGACGAACGCTTACGGCGTAGCGGAAACCTATTACTGAAGGTCCCGGTCACACTTACAAATACTTTTTGGCACTCATACACGGTACTAGCTGCACGCACGTGGAATGCACTTCCTCTGGAAATTAGGCATACTCAGTCTGTGAGCTCCTTTAAAATGAAATTAAACAAGCTCTATGGTACTCCCGCATCGAGTTGAGGTTGGGTAGGTTGTGTAGTTATCGTTTATTTAATATATATGTACCAGTATCTATATAATGTGTGTATTCGTTATTTATCTTGTTATTATTTTATTTTATTTTTGTTGTACAATAAAGTTGTTTAGTGTATTAAATGTCTTATTCATATACACTCTCTTCGATCTCTTTTTCTCACCGCCGTTCATTGCTCCAGTCAGGGACTCTAAAGCAATGGTTGGCTGGAAGAGATTCCTCTAAGGAATAAGCCCACCTTTGCAAATTATGTAATTTTTATACTTGTAATTATAATTATAAACAAACACATAGGCTAAGTTTTTTGACTCTACACGGGCGGAGCAGCGGGCAGCAACTAGTCTATACAGATAAATAAAATTGGAGTGTCTGTTTGTAATATTAAAATAGCAGCTTTTTACTAAATGCATATGGATGTATACACGGTACATATACCAAAATATTTTTTTTTACAATTCTGTCTGTCTGTCCGTCTGTCTGTTTGTTCCGGCTAATCTCTGAAACTGCTGGACCGATTTTGACGGGACTTTCACTGGCACATAGCTGATGTAATAAGGAGTAACTTAGGCTATTTTTATTTTAGATATTTTTATTATAATAAATAAATAATAATAATAATAATTAATAACCCCGCAGGGCAGCTTGTGGCGAGCTGTTGGTGCGTAACGATACCACGGGTACCCGAGTGCTCCAGAGAGTCGATCAGGGCCTTCGTCTCCGGCGTGTCTTCGTCGGTCGGAGTGGAAAACTAAGAAGGCCCGCAGGACTCTCAGCTCTGGCTTGCCTTCATTGGCCGTCCAGAGAGGAGTCGATAGAGTATATCGCTCTAGCAGGTGATATGCTCCAGGGGTGGAAGTGTTAAAGGGCATAACGCCGCGAGTAACTTCGGAGAAAGCGTAGCACACCTCTCAACACCCCTGAGTCACTCACACCGGTGTTGCCCCCGGCCGACTTTCTCTGGCATTTCGGGGGTCCATCTAGTGAGTGGCGAGCCACCGCCTGCCGGAAGTAACATCAGATATGATAGTTATGGCAGGCGTCCGCTCCTCTTTTGCAATAGCCCGGTTCTAATAATACCTCCTAATCTCATTTTAATAGCCCACTTTTTCCGACATATTTCCAATAGTCCCAATACCTGCCGTGACCTGTTCATTGGTATATTGTCCCACTGATATCCCCTGGAGTGGGTCACGGCGGGTGTACAACATTACATAGTCTTTTCAAAGGGGCCTCTACGCGTTGGATCCTTATCCCCGCGCACGCCTATCAAATGACCGGGATAATGCCCGTGAGAATAATAAAATATAATAATTAAAAAAATAACTATTCCGCGCGGACGAAGTCGCAGGCACAGCTAGTACTTAATATGTTACATGTGTTAATGGGCTACAGTAACTGCTTTATATCAGGTGAGTCGTATGCTTGACATACGACTGCAAAGCCGTTACTGTGTGTGATGCTCCCGACGTATAAAAAAAAAAGTATATATAAAACGTTTTTTTTTTTGCTTTTTAGTTATCATATTTAATTTTTGTATTTTAGTTGTTGAAATTCTCTTTTTTAGTTTAATTATTTATTAAACAATTTATAACTTTTATTTTAATTGTAATTATTAGAGTTTAAGTAGGATAAAACCGAACCTCTCTACGTAAACATATACGGTAAATTAATAAATACTGAGAGTAGGCAAATTTGTAGATCCAGTCAGTAGGCGAAACTAGCGCATCGTTATCGATACCTGTAACGGCGAAGGCGGAAATGTCGCCGTCTTCCGCCCGCCCTCGCCGCCGCCCGCCGTCCGCCGCCCGCGCGGCCGCTGCGGGGCCGTTTTACGTCATTAACGTAAAACAGTTTGTATAATATGTTGTGTTGAGATGAATCACATCATACGTTGTCCGCCCTCCTTCGTGTATTCTACTAGTTTTTAGCATTAGGTGACTACATTAATTGACGAGATCGATAGCGTAGTGGTTTTGACACTACTATGACACTAACGCTTGTAGGTTTGATTCTCACACAGGCCAAACATATGTGTGCATGAATATGTCTGTTTATCTTGGTATGAGGTTCTTTAAGAGAGGTAGGGAGCATAAAAGCAGATTCTCTGGTGCCCATCAGCGGTTTTCTGTGAGGTCAGAAGCTGCAGGCTTTTCTGCAGGAATTCAACTGGCAGTAGAAGCAGCGGTTTCAAGAACACGCAAAAAGGACATACATGGCGCCTAGTTGCGGAAAAAGAGCCTGGAATCAAGTGACAAGTAAAGTTCCTGTGAGGTCCTCTACCTCACCATTTAACCTACCAATTAGTTCATACGGCCTTGCGCTGGCCGGCACCCACCCACTACCGTTAGTAGATGTAAGATGACGCTGCCATGTCTGCTGCGGTCGTCCGCCATCTGGAACAGAAACCGCATGCCCCCACCACCGTCGCTGCCATGACTGCCATTGTCGTCGCAGCGACCTTCGCCTCTCCACGAGGCATCCTCAGGCGCCGTAGATGTTACTCGTTAGAGTAACATGCTACACACAACAAATGATAAAAATAAAATGAAATTGTACTTAAAGGCGGAAAAGGCGCTTTTCGCCGTTTTACTAAACTATTAAAAAAATAATAATTGTTAAATAATGTACGGCGGTGATATTGATTATAATTGAACGCTGGCGTGTCTCACTGTACGCACTGCGACTCTGCACGAACGGCCTCTGCACGTTTCAAAGACAGTCTTAGGTTGCGGCAATAAATTGAAAATTAAAAGTGTATGGAAAAATCATAGAAAGGAGAATGAGGGTGAAATCCGATGGAATGCTTTGGGAAGCACAGGGTGGATTTCCAAGCGGCAGGGATGTACGGATCAAGTTTTTTCACTCCGCAACATCGTAGAGTAGCATCTGGCTTTGGACCAGAAGGTTTTCTGCGGTTTTGTGGACCGTTGATTGATAGGGTTGTGCGATACAATCTCTGGAACATTTTGCCCAGATATGTGCTGTGCAATCCACTTATGAGGATTGTACAGCATATGTGTGGGTGAACGGCGGCTTGTCGCCCTGGTTTGATGTCAACATTGGTGTCAAACAGGGATGCGTGCTATCGTCTCGGCTATTCATCCTGTATCTGGACAGTTGCCTTCAGAGAATGAGAAGTATTAATGTGGGAATGCGAATGGGTGACTCAGTGGTCAACTGCCTGCTTTATGCAGACGACGCGGCATTAATAGCAGAATTACCATCCGAACTGCAAACACTAGTTACAACAATGAAATATGATTGTATGAAGAAAGGTTTACAATTGAATGCGAAGAAAACCAAGATAATGGTATTTGAAAGAGAGATATACAATCTCATTCACTTGCTCCAAAACTACATCATCAACCGTAATCCTAGTGTTCGTACTCTAGGATTGGAAGTGCTTTTAGCAGCAATGGAAGGTATATCGCTGATGTGGAGAGACGAGTGAGTGCAGGGAATAGGGTGAATGGAGCATTGGGTAAACTTCTAGGCAGCCGAAATCTAAGCCAGAAGGCACAGTTCGCTGTACACAACGCGGTGGTAATCCCAACGCTAACTTATGGAAGTGAGAGTTGGGTATGGTAGAGAGAGCATGAAAGTAGAATAAATGCGGTTGAGATGAGAGCATTGCGCAAAATTTGTGGCATTACGCTTGCTGACCGCGTTCGTAATGAAAACGTGAGAGAAAGAGTTGGTCTGAAAGAGAGTGTCGGTGTTAAGATAAGAAAAGGCATGCTCCGTTGGTCCGTTGGTTCGGACATGTAGAAAGAATGCGGGACGAAAGAATGACGGAACAGATATACAATGCAAAAGTGGAAGGATCTAGGAGCCGAAGAAGACTGAGACTAACCTACCATGACCAAATTGGTCGTGTTTTATCAGAAGGTGATGTCAGGAGCTCCAAGAACCGGCGAGCGTGCGTGAAAAGAGCTATGAATGTCACAGAAGCGAGTGAAGTATGTAAGGATCGCGTCTTATGGCGCTCGGTTCTCTCTGCCTATCCCGCAAGGGACTTGACGTGAAGATATACATGCAATAAATTGAATTCATTTTAATTTATTCGGACGTTCAAATCAACATTGTTTGTTTTACGAACCTCGTAATTGAAATGGAGTGTAATTAGCGAGTTGCCCGTCGCCAGGTGCACTTCATTAATGTACAGAATAAGAAGTGTGCTTGACGTCACGGACAAATATCTATATAATAGTTCTGGTATGTGATTAAAACAAGATTTTATATAAATATGTATGTACCTGCTTCTTATGCGGTCATAAATACGGTACAAGTAATTTTTCACACATTGAGTGTAAACAATTAAAATATTATTAACTTAACGACTGCTTAATAAAAACCAGAGGCACGACCTCCGGTTCGGAGTAACATTTCTATTACTCTAATATTGCATGTTACGGAAGATATTGTCAAATGTGTGTCGTTATAAAATAAACGAGTTATATCATTAAATTTATTACATATTATACTTTATTTTATTTAACTGTTTATTTTTTTGTCTCATATTTTTCGCTTTAGAATACTGTTGTATGCAGAGTAATCCCGTGGCATACTGTCTATTCGAGGGAGATCTCCGACACGCTGCAGACGCGAGGCAGACGCAGCGGCAGTTTAACAAACAGTTTACTGTTTGGTATCTGGCAGTAAATTGTTCCCAGATTTGAATTTGAGTAGTCGCCTATTCGAATCCAGGAGTGGGCCACTCATTTATGAATCACTAATTTCGTGATATTACGCCAACATCAGCATAATATGTCACTATGTTAAACACGACGTATGTTTCGCACTGTCTGACCTTAATATCTGTAACAGATAGAGAGACATAATTCATATTTTACTTAAGAATAGTGTAAAAAATTTAAGTTTTGAAATAACGAGTGTTGGTAGGATGTAGCGTACTCCGTCGCGCGGCGAGCGCGGCGGGCGCGGCGGGCGGCGTGCTGTAAACAAATAGAGTGCTGCTATTTCAGGGGCGGCTCTTGAAGCGAGCGTCGTCGAGTGATATCGGCCGGCCTCGGACAGCGCGGCTCGCCGGACGCCGGCCGGGGCCCGCTCGTCGCACTTCACTGCAGCGCGGTGACTCACGGCTGGTTACTTCAAGTACACCTTGAAAATTATGATCGAAGAAGAGAGACTATTTTGAGAGAGGAAAAGAAGACTGGGGGTGGTTCACCAGCATCCATAATCGAAGTCGAGATAAAGTCTAAAGCTGGTATCATTCATGCAAACACTCAGGATGTGTTAGACCGATGGAGTGAATACTTTCAAGAAATGTATGAGTATGCCTCGGACGCTTGCACCGAGAGTGAGTCTGATGCTCACTCCACGTTGACGGCGTCCGACGAAGGTGTAACTATGGAAGAAATCGAATGGTCTATGTGAAACTTGATAAATGGAAAGTCAGTGGGAATTGTTATCATCACAGCCGAGATGATCGATCTAGGTGGCACTTACGTCTGGGATGCCATCTGATTTTTTTATAGAACTTCGGAAGGTATACAAACATACGGTCCACCTGATGCAAAGTAGTTACCGTAGCCTAGACCTCTGGTAATACATTCAGTATTTCGTGATGACCTCACTCACACGCAGGAACGCAGGAGATTTGATGAGTTTAGCAGCAAAAGTATTTGGAAAGGTAAATGAAAGGAGAACGAGGGTGAAATCCTATGAAATGCTGTGGGAGGTACAGGAAGGATTCGGAAATGGAAGGGGATATACGGATCAAGTTTTATCGCTCCGCAATATCGTAGAGAAGCATTTGGCCATAGACCACAAGGTTTTCTGCGGTTTTGTGGATCTAGAGAAAGCATTTGACATGGTTATTCGAAAGAAACTGTGTCTCACATTTCCTTTCGAATAACTATTTGCCGAGACATGGATGTGCAGTTCACTTAGAAGAATTGCTCAGCATGTGTGCGGATAGATGGTAGCATATCATCCTGGTTTGATGTCAAACAGGGTTGCATGCTATTTGTTAGGCTGTTTATTCTGTATCTGGATAGTTGTCTGCAGAGAATAACGTCGACGAATGCAGGGTTGCGCATGGTTGACGTAATCTCTGAATTTTGCAGACGATACCGTGTTATTAGCAGAAATACTGAACTACTAACACTAGTCACAAAATAAATAAAGACGATTGTATGGAGAAATTTTTACTATTGAATGCGAAGAAGACATTGTTACACATTGAAATTAAACTATTTTTAACGGAAGTATCGCGTGTTTTATTTATTTTGTTGAAACCTGACGTTTCGAACCATCCATGTCGGTAGATGTAATAATTGAATAACTGATGTAAGACAAATACCACCTTAGTCTTCCTGCGACCACGGACGCTGCAAAGCGTTCGAAACGTCAGGTTTCAACAAAATAAATAAAACACGCGATACTTCCGTTAAAAATAGTTTAATTTCAATGTGTAACAATCGCGAAAACCTAAGACAAAGATAATGTTATTTGAAAAAGAGAAGAAACCAGAACCAATGTAAGGATTACGATAGATGATAAAGTGTTGGGTAAGTGAATGAGATTGTATATCTTGAATGCGCATTCAGCAGGGATGGAAGATACGCTGATGTGGAAAGTCGCATGAGTGCTGGGAATAGTGTGAATGAAGCGTTGGCAAACTTCTTGGCAGTAAAAGCTTAAGCCAGAGAGTATGCGAGTAGCTCGCTATACTACGCAGTGCTGGTCCCAATACTTACTCATGGAAGCGAGCGCTGGGTATGACAGAGAGAAAATGAAAGTAATGAAAGTGAAAATGAAGAATTAAGGCGGTCGACATGCGAGTGCTGCGCAAAATTTGTGGTGTAACGCTTCAAGGCCATATCCACAATGATGATATTAGAAACAGAGTTGGTTTGAAAGAGAGGGTAAGTGTTAAACCAAGAAGAGACATGCTACGTTAGTTCGTACATGAAGAAAGAATGCAGGAAGAGACAATTCCAAATCAGATATACAACACAAACCTTACTGTCAATCCTAATGGATTAGGTAACTCTAGGAAGAAAAACATGTACATACTTGCTGAATAATATTTTGAATTTTATTTAATTTTAGGTATATGTCACGTCTTTTTGTTGAATAGAATTGATTAATAGAATGGTAAAACCATCAATATTAACATTTTGTTTATCTAACATTTGTTGTGTCTTTTACAGAGTTCACGTTTGAGAATGTAACTACAAGTAAGCAGTTTGTACAACATGATAATCTATTATGTATATACGAAGTAGGCATCCACTAATAAATGATTTTGAAAGTACGGCAAAGTCTTTCATGTATGAACATAAAATACTTTATTTCTAGTGAATATCAGCAGTGCATGTCAAAGTGTGTGAAAATGTAGGATATTATTCTTGGTGTCGACGACAATTTCTTCGTTCATACACAAGAGGGTAAGATTACTAAAGTTGTTGAGGTCATACTGCCAATGAGATCAAATACTACATTTGTGCCCCAGTGATCAACAAAGTTTAAGAAGGGTATACAATCCAGAAAAGCAAATCTGTCTAGTATCTTGTATTAGATAATTTCTGGATTCAGTACTGATTTGGTGGAGTCGACTACTCGATGCCGGTAAATGAAAAAAATACGTAAAGAAGAAAGATATCTGCAAAAAAAAAGTTTTATATCTAACTCGATTGTTCACATGCCATTATGTGGTTTTGTTGCTGCTTCGTCAATTGAACACAAGTAAATATGCGATGTTATTGTTCAACTGATAGGTTTATGTTGTATTTACGAGTCTGAACATGATTTAACAAGATAATTGAACTGTATGTTATCCAAACAGTATATCTACATGTACTAATTTCAGAGGAAAAATAATAAACTGTGTTCAAAATGATGTGAGGTTAATACACACTGAAAGCGCTCCTGGCTGCTCGTAACTGATTGAAGCATTTTTTTTTTAATGGCTAGAAATCGTATGTAAGTTGTTTTTATCATGCGCTGATGTTCATCGTCTGTAGTGAAAATGGAAAATAACGAGAAAGAATTTAGTGTTGGAGAAGATTCAAATGCTTCGATTCCTGTTGTTTGTAATTTTCTGTGTAATTTGTAACGTTTTAATCAACTGCCTACTTTACACTTTGATGTTAGATGTTAAGTCTCATGGCATTGCCATAACAAAGTGTATTTTATGTTTGATGTTTGCTTCTTATCTGTATTACTTTCCTATAAATATCATGTCACCAACTACTTGAATGTCCTTTTAATTTTAATCCAACAATACTTCAGCCATCTCTCCAAGCAATTACAACACCGCCCATTTGGTCCTTCGAGCCAGATTTGAATCAGCAGCGGCCTATGGAAATCTTAATACTCATATTTTACAAATGCTTCATAAGTACATTAAAAAACCTAACCAGGTAATTGATAGTGTTGCACTTGTGAAGGACGATGGCTCGCCTTCACAGTCGTGACCTCTGGGTAGGGCCATGAAGTTATTTCTTGGTAAAGACAATAACGTCCGAGCTGTAATAATAAAAACAAAAAATGGCTTATGTGTAAGATCCATAACTAAAATAGTAACTCTTGGCTAGGATTAATAAAATTTCTTGAACAATTTTTGTTGTGTAATAATGTTTTACATATAACATTATGTGATGATGTACTTTGGCAATAGATTTCTTGCAATGTTCTCTTTCGTTAGTTCTTGCAGTAGACCGTGTAATGTTATATCAAATTTCTTGAATGCAATTCTTGTGCATCTCCTAAAGTTGTGTTAATCCTAAGTACTTCTGCGTCATGTATTCATTTTACATTGTACTTCCTGTACGCATTAACCTTATTGTTAATACTTGCATTTTGAACTTTGTGAATCAACTCACAAGCAGATAATTATTAAAAATTCAATATTTCTTGCATAATAAAGTACATGCAACGTTCAATATTATTTTATTTTTAATTTAATACAGTGTTCAGCACCTACATAGGTATTAAATTCTTACAAATTTCATGTTTTTTGTACGAATTCATTTTGAGATGTTTTCTATCTATCTATAACGAAACGCCAAATCCCTTGCGGGGTAGGCAGAGAGAACGGAGCGCCATGTGACTCGATCCTTACATATATTTTTTCACTCGCTTCTTTAACATTCATTGTTCTTCTTATGCACGCTCGCCTGTTTCCAGGACACCTTCTGATAGAATACGACAAATTTAATCATGGTAGGTAAGTGTTAGCCTTCCTCGGCTTCTACATCTTTCCACTTTTGCATTGTATATCTGCTTCGTCATTCTTTCATCCTGCATTCTTTCTACATGTCCTAACCAACGGAGCATGCCTCATCTTATTTTAACACCGACGCTCTCTTTTAGACCAACTCTGTATGTATGTATATCTTCACGCCAAGTCCCTTGCGGGGTAGCCAGAGAGAAGCGAGCGCCATAAGACGCGGTCCTTGCATACTTCACTCGCTTCTGTGACATTCATAGCTCTTTTCATGCACGCTCGCCGGTTCCTGGGGCTTCTGACATCACCTTCTGATAAAACACGACCAATTTGGTCATGGTAGGTTAGTCTCGGCCTTCCTCGGCTCCTACATCCTTCCACATTTGCATTGTATATTTGTTTCGTCATTCTTTCGTCCCGCATTCTTTCTACATGTCCGAACCAACGGAGCATGCCCTTTCTTATCTTAACACCGACACTCTCTTTTAGACCAACTCTTTCTCTCACGTCTTCATTGCGAACGCGGTCAGAATGCGTTATGCCACAAATTTTGCGCAATGCTCTCATCTCGACCGCAATTATTCTACTTTCATGCTCTCTCTGCCATACCCAGCTCTAACTTCCATAAGTTAGCGTTGGAATTAGCACCGCGTTGTGTACAGCGAGCTGTGCCTTCTGGCTTAGATTTCGGCTGCCTAGAAGTTTACCCAATGCTCCATTCACCCTATTCCCGACACTCACTCGTCTCTCCACATCAGCGGTGTACCTGCCATTGCTGCTAAAAGCACTTCCAAGATATACAATCTCATTCACCTGCTCCAACGCTACATCATCAACCATAATCCTAGTGTTCGTTCTGGTTGTCTCTCTTTCAAATACCATTATCTTGGTTTTCTTCGCATTCAATTGTAAGCCTTTCTTCATACAATCATCTTTCATTGTTGTAACTAGTGTTTGCAGTTCGGATGATGATTCTGCTATTAATGCCGCATCGTCTGCATAAAGCAGGCAGTTGACCACTGAGTCACCCATTCGCATTCCCACATTCATATTTCTTATTCTCTGAAGACAACTGTACAGATACAGGATGAACAGCCGAGCCGACAGCACGCATCACTGTCTGACACTAATGTTGACATCAAACCAGGGCGACAAGCTGCCGTCTACCCGCACACATGCTGTACAATTCTCATGGATTCACTGGATTGCACAGCACGGAGTAGGTCACCGTCAACCCCATATCCTAAAAAAATGTTTCAGAGATTCTTTCGCACGACTCTATCAAATGCTTTTTCAAAGTCCACAAAACCGCAGAAAACCTTCTGGTCCAAAGCCAGATACTTCTCTACGATGTTGCGGAGTGAAAAAACGTGATCCGTACATCCTCTGGCGCTTCGAAATCCACCCTGTGCTTCCCAAAGCATTCCATCGGATTTCACCCTCATTCTCCTTTCAATGATTTTTAGGGTTCCGTACCCAAAGGGTAAAACGGAACCCTATTACTGAGACTCCGCTGTCCGTCCGTCCGTCCGTCCGTCCGTCTGTCACCAGGCTGTATCTCATGAACCGTGGAAGTTAGACAGGTCAAATTTTCACAGATGGTGTATTTCTGTAGCCGCTATAACAACAAATACTAAAAAATGGAATAAAATAAATATTTAAGATGATCCCATACAACAAACGTGATTTTTTTGCTCGTTTTTGCTCGATATTGATAACGGCAACAGGTAGACGATTGAAATATTCACAGAATATTTAGTTATATATTCACTTTAAGAATAAATAATTAAATTAAAATAAAACAAATATTTAAGGGGGGCTCCCATACAAGAAACATGATTTTCTTGCCGTTTTTATAATGGTACGGAACCCTTCATGCGCGAGTCCGACTCGCACTTGGCCGATTTTTCCATACACTTTAGCTGCTAAGCTGATCAAACTGATGGCCCTATAGTTGGCGCAGTCCATACGTGAGCCCTTGCCTTTATAAAAGGGCACGATGACTGCGCGTCTCCAATCGCTCGGGACCCTTCCGGTTCTCCAGCATAATTTGCTCAAAAACCAGAAGGCGTCCCTAACGCAGGTACCACCTAGCTTGATCATCTCAGCTGTTACCATATCGTTACGTTACGTTACGATTCCCGCTGACTTTCCGTCTTTCAAACTTCGTATCGACCATTCAATCTCATCCATAGTAATGTCTTCATGGTACGCTGGCACTGCCGAGTCAATCACAGACTCATTCACAATGCCAGCGTCATGGACATAATCATACATTTCTCTAAAATATTCACTCCACCGTTCTAACACTTCCTGAGTGTTAGCAAAAATGCCACCAGCTTTACATCTTATCTTGTCCATTCTGGATGCTGACGAACCACTTTGGGACTTCTTTACCTCTCTCCAGAAGAGTTTGGTATTTGCCTCGAAGTTCTTCGTCAGCTTCTCTTCCTCACTCATATGTAGCCTTTCACGCTTCTCTTTCACTAAAGCTTTGGAGTCATTCTTGCATCGACGGTATATTTCTTTCTTCATTTCTTTCATACCATCACTCTGGTGCAAAGATGATACGTAATCCACCCACGCTTTCCTCTTTTTTTTCCACGGAGGATTGAACCACCGCAACTCATCAGGCATCTCCTTTTAGTGTTCTACGTCTCTTTGCGCATCCACATGCTTCTTGTGCACTGTCCACCATACTTTCGTTGAGAACTTTCCAACATTCGTCTACATCTGAGTCGGAAAGACTTTCGTTCGCAAGTCTTTCACTGACTAGACGTACATACGTACTCCTCACACTTTCATCTTCCAATTTTTCACTTCTTATTCTTTCATGGTCTCCGAAAGGAATACGCACTCGCCAGTGCCTCCACTTCTTGAAAAGGCCCACAAATCGGCTTATCACCAGATAGTGGTCCGTTTCAAGAGTGGGACCTCTGAAGGCTCTTGTATCCATTAACGACTTTCGGAGACGTCCATCTATCAAAATCAAATCAATCACACTTTTCTGTTCATTCCGTCTCCATGTGTAAGTGTGAACCTCCTCTCCAGCTCCAACTGACCATTTGTTCGTGATTTGGACAATTTTCTACGTGGTAAAAAATTTTCTTCCCAGGAGGCAGTATAAGATGATTTCACACAGTTTGTCGAATCTAGATCCCCAGAGTTATATCGCAAAAGCATAAATAAACTTCCAATTATATGGCAGCAATATATAGATAATGAAAATGAAATATGTTACATCTTAGAAAAAATAGAGTTTGAATTTTTCAGTACAAATCGGCAATTTCATACTTTAACCCTTAAATGAAAACAATACTTAAAAGCCGCACTATGAGAAGGTTCCTTCTTTCCTGAAAAAACTAAATATATTTTTAACATCCAAAGAGCTATGCCCGAAAGTATCCTACATTATAGTCCGAAACCAAAGATTTGATGAAACTTTCCTGCACGTAGTGCACCGTGCGGACTTGAAAACGGAGTCCAGCGGAATTTAGGTTTGTCGCACGTATCTTGCAGAAAACCTGAGCCAAATACCATAAATAATGATGGACATTTTTGCGATCCTCTTAGTATATGACCGGTAAGAACGTGTAAAGTTGCTTAATTAGTAACGAGGACGACCAGAGATATAGTATAAAAAATTGTTCATGGATGTTTTGAGTAACACATAATAGTTGGCCAACGGCGAGCGGCCGGCGGGTGTTCCGCGAGCGGCGATAAACACCGGAGGAATGTCGGACGTAAACACCGCCGAATAAACCGTCATACTTTATTGGTAATCATTACAATAACTATTGGATTGTCTAGAGAGACCTTGGCGGCGGCGGGCGGCAGCGGGCGGCGGCGGGCGGTGGCGGGCCGGGCGCGCCCGACCACGCTCGTGTACTTGTACGCGGCACATAATCATCTTTTGAATCAGTGTTCGTCTCATACACGTGACATCTCTTCTGTTATTGAAGAAGAGCACAGTGACTCCACTCTATTGCGTACAAATCAATTGACGAAGCACCTTTACCTAACCAAATTATAAAGGGCCTCTCCGCTAATGGGACCGGCGCACCACTCATTTCCACCACTGTGTCTCCTGTGTAGCCAGAATTAACAGCGGCGACCACCAAAAAAGGCAATGAAGAGTCTCTCCGTAAAGTATGCACTTTCAAATTGCAAATACAACATGCAGAAATAACATGGAGCACTGCCCACTAATCAGTGTGTGTATATGATCACTTTTTGGGTAAGGTTGTAAAGAAGCGTACAACCTGTCATATAGTAAGCAGTTACCGGAGCGTATGGACATTTATAACATCACTATTCTCTGATCGCGTGAAGGGATCTGCGCGCGTCCGCTATTGTGTGCGCATACGCGCGGATAACTTTACAAATAATGAGAAGGGAAGAGACAAGCTCAAAATGACTACGACCTGCAACGTATGCGGTAAGAAGATTTGTTCATAAATTACATGGAATGTTCAATATGCAAAAATCTTTATGATTTGAAGTGCATAAACATATCAGAGACAGATTTTAATAAATATTCATCAGAGTTTAAAAACTCATGGGTTTGCCCAGGTTGCGTATGTGCGAGACCAAAGGGCGACAATTCTAGTACTCCGGTAAGATCCGTAAGCCTCAATAACACATTTACAAATACTGACAACGTCACTATGTTGCGAGGATGCCGCCTTCAAAACACACAGGTATCCCCTAAGGCATCTGAATCGATTACATCAGTCTTAGTGGCGGAAATCCATCAGCTAAGGCAGGAAGTACTGGAACTAAAGCAACAAAATACTGATATAGCTCAAAAGTTGTCTGCAGTCTCCGAATCGCTGGATGATAAACTCGAGGAATTCAATCATCTACTTAAATCTAAAGACCAAGAGATGTTATTGCTTAAAGATACTATGTCCCAACTTCAGGATAGGCTGAGCTTACAAGAACAGGACAGTCTGAAAAGTGAGCTAGAAATAGTAGAAATCCCGGAACATGTTCCTAAAAGTCTCGTTCACATCGATGTAATTAGAGTATCTTGTCAGTGGTCTCAAAGGTACTAGAGAAGGTGGTGTATGAACAATTGTACAAATATCTGGAGGATAATAACCTGCTACCTAGCGCTCAGTCAGGCTTCCGTAGGGGCCGTAGTACATCAACTGCACTTTTAAATGTAACCGATGATATCTTGTCTGCCCAGGACCACGGAATGGGCACTATACTGGTGTTACTTGATTATTCGCGCGCATTTGATTCAATAAACCATTTGCTTCTTCTCACTAAGTTAACTCACTATGGATTAGATGCAGCTTCAGTGCAATGGTTTCGCAGTTACCTTGAATCCAGAAGTCAGGTGGTTGAAGTGAAAAATAATGATGGTACATCGGTTAGATCAGCGTGCAGCCCAGTCCGCAGGGGGGTCCCACAGGGCTCCATAATCGGTCCGTTACTCTTCATCCTGTACACGGCTGATATTGTGGAGAATATACAACATTGTCGATTCCATTTATATGCAGATGATCTCCAAATTTATATTCACCTGTATCCTCAAGATACTGACAGATCTGTAAAAAAGTTGAATGAGGATCTAAGCCGTATCTGCATCTGGTCCAAAGACAATTGTCTGCTATTGAATCCAAGTAAAACCAAATATTTATTACTTGGCTCAAAGCATCAAATCACTAACATATTAGATCACAATCCAAGAGTACGTCTTGCAGATCAGCTGATTGAACATGTTGTTGAGGCACGTAACCTTGGTCTCATTATGGACTCACAGTTGCGTTATGAAAATCATGTTCTTAAAGCAGTGCAAAACTGTTTCTATAGATTGAAAGTGATGTACAAGTTTCGTCGTTACCTGAGTACTGATTTGAGAATAAGATTGTGCGATTCATTAATCCTTTCAAAGCTCAACTATGCTGATACGGTGTATGGGCCATGTCTTCTGGCCAGAACTGAAAGGTTAACCCAGCGTGTTCAGAACGCCTGTGCGCGTTTCTGCTTCTCCGTTCCACCCCGCAGCCACATAACACCTTATTTTAACAAGTCCAACATACTGAAAATGGAATCGCGCAGATATCTTTACCTTGCCAGCCTCCTATTTGGTGTGGTCAACAACCGTCAGCCAGATTATCTATATACTAGGCTAACCTGGATGCAAAATGCACGTAAGTACTCTGCTCGGTCCTCCCTTTATCGTTTGTCCACACCGAGCCATAGGTCAGCTGCTTTTCGGGGTAGCTTTAAATATGCAGCCACCCACTGCTGGAATAACATTCTCCCACCAATACGGACCCTAAAAAAGAAGAAACCCTTTATCACGGCTTTTAAAACTCATTTATTAAATATCCAAAAACTCACTGAACTGTGACCCTGATTTAATTAAGTTGCTAGTTTAAGTTTGTTCTGCACCTATGTCAGCATGAATGAGTCTGTTATGGTCTGACAAGTTTACTTTATACTTAGATATATTTTATTATTTAGAAAATATCTAATTCACATAGTGTTCCTATTTTACGTGGACAACGTTGCTGTACTTCAGGTATCTGTCCTGTTATCTGTATCAGGGACAATCTTAGTTTAACATTGGTTATTATATTAAATTGAGTTTCTCACTTAGGTATCTTAAAAGTTTTTACCTTGGACATTTTGTTAACAAATTTATGATGATTTTTCTATTGAAAATTCATTTGCCGTGTCGCCCCAGTCTTGTGTTGGCCCTGACTCGAGCATCCCTGTGTGCGGAGCATAGGTAGTTGAATTATTGTTATGTGATTTAAGTTTGTAACGAACGATACGTAATAGTACATACTATTTTTCCTCCTCTGAGTATTTTTCTGTTCACTTGGATTGATGTCATGAACGCTTTTTATTTATTTTGTTCTTCCGTCTTGTATCTGCTTTTTCGTTTTGGCACTCGGTTCTTACAATCGGAATATTTTTGTAATCTTTAAACTGTATATTTAAGTATGTTTTATATTGTTTCTTTTATGTTGGTTAATTATAGTGTTCGTTGTTTGTCTTAGTGCATAGTGCTTGTTTGTTCCGTCCGCAATGTCACAAGACTGGTCTGGACTGAAAATCAGTGTCGGGTCTGCTACACAGGCTTCGACAATATACTGAGTCCAGACCATTTTGTTACATCGCACAACACTGTTTGCTGTGTTTATATTTGTTATGTTATGTTATGCTTAGCTTTGTATATATGTTTTGCTGTGTATATGTTTGTTGTTCAGTGTTGTGTTGTGTACGAATAAATGTTTTTCTTTCTTTCTTTCAATTACTGCGAAGAAAATAGGTGTGGATTTGTTAGAATCTGATGTCGATGACATTTATCGTGCGGGGTCTAGGCGCCCACAGGCTTCCAAGCCTAGGTCAATTGTCGTCAGACTTTCTCGCCGAACGAAGCGCAGTGAAATTATCAAGGCTGCTAAGGGCCGACGGCCACTTACCTCCGAGGACATTGTACCAGGCACCTCTAATAAAATATTTATAAACGAGCAAGTAACCAAATCTAACAGAATGTTATTTCGGGATGCACGCAAAAGTGCCGCAGTGTACAACTACCAATACTGTTGGATCCGCGACGGCACCATCTACATACGTAAAGCAGAGAAAAAGCCGGCAGTACTTATTCGAAATTGCGCCGATATTGACAGGAAAATTGGACCTCTACAGGTTACGGACTCTGCAGCTGCAGCTGAGGCTTAGTATTACTGTGCTGTATTTGATGTTTTTTATATATTTTCATATAACATGTGTTGAATCATCTTAAATTTACCTATTTATGTGAATTGTTCGTTAGACCAATTGACACACCAATATAGTATTCACTCTGAGTTAGGACTACATACTGCAGTAAAACTTTCTCAAAAACATTATCACAGAAATTACGATACACTGAGATATTTCGCGATCTCCGTTAGTATGATCACAATTCCTCTATTTCGCACTGTGAGACCCACTTTGGATATATCATGGAATTATGTATGTGAGATCTCAGAATTAATCAAAAAAAGTACAATTATACAGGTATTTAACTCAAGCATCCCCTGACACACATACACTAATAGTTTTTACTCTATTCTCAAACATTAAGTATATCGATTGTGGATAACTCAATTATTTTGGAAGAATTAGATAGTCACCAAATGATGTGTCAGGAGTGTACCTCTTTAGAAATGTGTAAATGTATTTTAACCCCAGATTACGTAGCATACAACATAACTTCGACGAATTCTGTGTGGCATTGAAGCGGTTAGATATCACATATGATGTGATAATACTCACGGAGTGCTGGCTAGCAAACGGCTCGATCATAGGGCAGCTGAATGGATACAATGTCTTCGCTACATTAAATAATTTAAATCAATCTGGTGGAGTAGTGGTTTACGTGAGAGACTGCTGGAACGCAACAGTGTCAGAACCTTATTTCAAAGACGGTGAGATACTGGTCGTAAAGGTTTCGGATGTCTTGTCACTTGTCGCGATCTATAGAAGTCCGTCAATAAAGATAATTGATAATTTTCAGTCATCTCTTGACAATATACTTAATGCACTCAAAGGTTGCCCTTGTCGCCGGTAACATAAATATACTACACGACACGAAAAATACAGAGTATCTTGATTTAATGGCCGAACACGGACTACAGTCTATAATCTCCAAACCGACAAGAGGTGATTCCTGTATCGATCATATCTTTTTAAAATCTAGACATGACAGTGCTGTTGGCATTGTCTGCGACGCAGATATCACGGCCAATCGTATGGTCGTGCTAGGCTATGACTCACACATAAGTGCAACTAAAAGGTTAAATCGAGTCATATCTAAAATAAATTACAATGGTGTATCAGAAGAACTAAAACATGTAGACTGGTCGAAAGTACTGAATGAACAGGAGGTTCGGTAAAAACTTTTGAGGCAATTATTACATCTTCTATTAAAAACCCACAGAAGAGAAAAAATTAGTTGACCTAAATATATACATAAACCGTGGATAACCCCTGGGTTAATCAGATGTATGAATCACCGAGATAAATTGCATTCCGATTTAAAGAAACATCCTAATGACGAAAGTAAAAGAGTTATTTACAAACGGTATAGAAAGTCTTTCCTGCGACCACGGACGCTGCAAAGCGTTCGAAACGTCAGGTTTCAACAAAATAAATAAAACGCGCGATACTTCCGTTAAAAATAGTTTAATTTCAACGGTATAGAAATTTTGTCACTAACTTATTTCATAAATTAAAACGAGATTATTAATGCAATCAACTGAAAGAAAATCAACATAACACTAAAAAGTTATGGAAAGCAATCAAAAATATCACTGAACAACCGAATAAAAATAATGAACCTTCGGATCTTCTTAATAATAAACATAATAGTCAGGAATCTATCAACAATTGCAATGAATATTTTTCAACAGTAGGTAAAGATCTCCCTAGTAAACTACTTAATAGCTTAAATGATTTATCTATCTATCTATAGCTTCACGCCAAATCCCTTGCAGGGTAGGCAGAGAGAACCGAGCGCCACGTGACTCGATCCTTACATATCTCACTCGCTTCTTTAACATTCATTGCTCTTCTCATGCACGCTCGCCGGTTTCTAGGGCTCCTAACATCACCTTCTGATAGAACACGACCAATTTGGTCATGGTAGGTAAGTCTTGGCCTTCCCCGGCTCCTACATCCTTCCACTTTTGCATTGTATATCTGCTTCGTCATTCTTTCATCTTGCATTCTTTCTACATGCCCGCACCATCAGAGCATGCCTCTTCTTATTTTAACACCGACGTTCTCTTTCAGACCAACTCTATTTCTAACATCATCATTGCGAATACGGTCTACAAGCCTTACGCCACAAATTTTGCGCAGCGCTCGCATTTCGACCGCGTTTATTCTACTTTCATGCTCTTTCTGCCATACCTAGCTATCGCTTCTATAAGTTAGCGTTGGGACCAACACTGCATTGTGTATAGCGAGTTGTGCCTTCTGGCTCAGGTTTTTTCTGCCAAGTTTTCCCAACGCTCCATTCACACTATTCCCAGCACTCACTCGTGTTTCCACATCTGCGGTGTACCTTCCATCCCTGCTGAAAGCGCATCCAAGATATACAAACTCATCCACTTCTTCCAACATTTCATCATCAATCGTAATCCTTACATTAGTTCTGAATTCTTCTCTTTCAAATACCATTATCTTTGTTTTCTTTCATCGTTGTGACCAGTGTTTGCAGTTTAGATGGTGTATCTGCTAATAGCACGGCATCGTCTGCATACAGCAGACAGTTCACCACTAGGTCACCCATGCGCAATCCCACATTCGTTGACCTTATTCTCTGCAGATAACTATCGAGATACAGGATAAACAGCCTAGCAGATAGCATGCAACCCTGTTAAACACCAATTTTGACATCAAACCAGGGTGACATGCCACCGTCTATCCGCACACATGCTGAGCAATCCTTGTAAGTGGACTGCACAGCACGGAGCAGTGAAACGTCAATCCCATATCTCGGCAATATGTCCCACAGTTCCTTTCGAACAACCCTATCCAAGGCTTTCTCAAGATCCACAAAACCGCAGAAAACCTTTCGGTCTATGGCCAGATGCTTCTCTACGATATTGCGCAGCGAGAAAACTTGATCCGTACATCCCCTTCCATTTCAGAAATCTCCTTGTGCGTCCCACAGCATTTAATCGGATTTCACCCTCATTCTCCTTTCAATCACCTTTCCATATACTTTTGCTGCTAAGCTGATCAAACTGATGGCCCTATAGTTGGCGCAGTCCATGCGTGACCCCTTGCCTTTATACAAGGGTACGATGACTGCGCGTCTCCAGTCCATTGGGACCCTTCCAGTTCTCTAGCATAGGTTGCATAGGTACCAGAAGGCGTTCCGGACGTAAGTGCCACCTAATTTGATCATCTCAGCTGTGATTAGATCAATTCCCGCTGATTTTACATTTTTCAAGCTTCGTATCGACCATTCGATCTCATCCATAGTTATGCCTTCGTCGGACGCCGTCAACGTGGAGTAAGCATCCGACTCACTCTCATTGTCAGCGTCCGAGGCATACTCATACATTTCCTCAAAACATTCACTCCAACGTTCTAACACTTCCTGAGTGTTCGTAAGAATGCTTAAATGAAAACCAAGAAAACCTCTCTACTAAACTAAATTTGGGAGAACCCCAGGGAGCGAGGTTTTTCTTGTAACCGACCGATATTTTTGAACTTGATAAAATTATACAAAAGCTCAAAGTCGATACTACTCCTGGAAGCGATGGTATTACAAGTGGGCTGATAAAACACATAAGAGGCGTTATCTTGGAACCGCTTACATATATTATGAATCTCAGCTTAAGCACCGGAAAATTTTCCGGAATTTCCAATATGCAAGATGGATCAAAAGACAACCCAGCTAATTACAGACCTATATCTTTATTGTCAGTATTTTCCAAAATTTTGGAAAAGATCGTCAATAAACGGCTCAACTCTTTTTTGGAAACACACAAACTAATCTCCAAAAACCAATTTGGATTCAGAACTGCGAAATCGACGGGATATGCTGTGAGTATGCTTACAAATCACATCGCTTCTGAGCTGGATAATAATCGGAAATGTATTGGAGTATTCCTAGATCTAGCAAAAGCATTTGACACTGTTGCAATTCCCATTCTTTTAAAAAAAACTGGAGTTTTATGGCATTACAGGCCTTCCTCTCAAATGGTTCGAAAGTTATTTGACCAACAGAATAGAAAGAGTCAAGGTTAGGAGTTGCATTAGTAGTCAATTGCCGATTGAATTTGGAGTACCCCAGGATAGCGTGCTCGGCCCTACTTTATTCATTATATACATAAACGATATCCATCACGTATCCATGCAAAAGTCTGAGGTTATATGCTATGCAGATGATACTGTAATTCTCTTTTATGAGAATTCTTGGGAAACTGTGTTTGACGTAGCAGAAAACGGTATGAGACAGATCGCCCACTGGTTAACTCAGAATCTTCTCTCACTTAACGCCGCCAAAACTAACTACATCTGTTTTCACAAAACTATAGTAACGTCACCAGACCATTCCTTTAACCTTAAAATACATTCAGCTGTCCGTAATCCTTTAGTTTGTACCTGCAACGCAATTGAAAGAGTCAGTGTTGTCCAATATCTGGGTATCTTAGTGGATGACAGACTTTCATTTAGGCTTCTCATTTCACAGCTTGCAAAACGGCTCAGAAAACTTATTTTCATTATGAAAGCATTACGAAATGGTGCAAACTCTAAAATCCTGCATACTGTGTATGTTGCTCTGTGTGAGTCTGTTCTCAGCTACTGCATAACTGTATGGCGGTGTAGGAATCACTAACTTATCAATAATAGAAAAAGCGCAGCGCTCTATACTAAAAGTTATGTTAAAACGTTTCCGGTACCCAACAGCTTGGCTTTACACTGAAGCAATAGTTTTGAATGTCCGCCAATTATATATACTTTAAATCTCACTTAAACAACATGAATTAGTTCTTCGATAAAACGATTATCGTCAGTTACTAAATCGAAGCACTTTTAAACTACACCTTGTAAAAGTTAACACACGATTTGCTCAACATATGTAGAATTTCATGTCTTCATTTATATACAATAAAATAGTCTTGTGTCACGTGTCACTTGGCTAACTTAAGACATTAACGACAAAGAAAGCAAAACAAGTAATTGAAAATTTCTTACTTACCTGAAAATCTAATCAAGATTACTGTATACATTTGCTAGCTTGACGACAGTATTTGAGTCACATACAACTGTTTTATAAATAGAGATAATTTATAGTCCTTTAATATATAACAGTTACATACCACTCAGACAATTAAATCAATTAATGTACTTATTTACAAATTCAATTAAAAATATATATTTGATTAATTAAATTATTAAACCAATATTAATATTATAATAGCTGTATTTCAATCATATTAAATGTATAATGCACGTTTTATATAATAGTGTATGCTACAATCAAATTCTATCGCAAAATCCCAGTCACTTGTTGTTCTATACTATCATTGTATACCTTTCTGCACAAGTTTTTCTCGATCGATTAATTTGTTATATTAATCATGTTACATATTGTGACCTCACTAAGGCTTCCACGAGACAGGCTCGTCCTAGTGTGGAAGCCACCAGATAAAATGAGTTTACGTTGGAAAGTCTGTATATGTAAAATGTTTAGATATAAGAAAAGGATGTAAATTTCTATGAATTTGACGAGCTCGGTGGCGCAGTGGTGAAACGCGTTGTTACGCTACTTTGACACCAACGCTCGTGGGTTCGATTTGCGTTATTCATCAATTCCATCACATCCGAAAATAGCTCCTCCTGCTATCTTAATGCATATCATTTGTAGATTTACCCCAACCTGCTTAAAGGAACGTACATAACATAACATATACATGTATGTTTATGTATTTATTCATGTTTATATATAATTAATATATTTATATAATTATTTTTATTATACTTAAGTTTTGCGCCGTGGCACTCTACCTTGTTTCCTTATTTCTCCTCTGCCCTAGGTTGTCTGGAAGAGATCGCATCGCGATAACACCGCCGTTGTACTGCTACTTTATTGTTTTTGTTTTTATTTATTATTCTTTTGGTGCAATACATTGTATTGTATTGTATCGTCTTTCATTCCACATAGTTCTCGTGTGGTGTTATTCCTTATATACTCGTATATCCTTACCCTATCAATCATATAACTCCTCACCGCACTATACCAAAAATATCACAATAGTGAGGAGACTGGGAAATAAATGATGTATTACTGGTAGCTATAATGATATACCAATATCGTTAATAAAAGAAAATGTCATTTTATTTATGAAGCTCTAAAGTGGATTCCACGTCCGAAAAGGTGCCGCTCCCCGAATCCGGCGTTCGGCGTTGACCGATAATGTAGTGTTGGAGCAAGTGAATGAGATTGCTTTTAGCAGCAATGGAAGGTACACCGCTGACGTGGAGAGACGAGTGGGTGCAACGTGAATGGAGCGTTGGGTAAACTTCTAAACAGCCGAAATCTAAGCCAGAAGGCTCTGCTCGCTGTACACAATACGGTGCTAATCATAACGCTAACTTATGGAAGTGAGAGCTGGGTATGGTAGAGAGAGCATGAAAGTAGAATAAATGCGATCGAGATGAGAGCATTGCGCAAAATATGTGGCATAACGCTTGCTGACCGCCATCGTAATAAAGACGTGAGAGAAAGAGTTGGTCTGAAAGAGAGTGTCGGTGTTAAGATAAGAAAAGGCATGCTCCGTTGATTCGGACGTGTATAAAAAATGCGGGACGAAAGAATGACGAAACAGATATACAATGCAATAGTGGAAGGATGTAGGAGCCGAGGAAGACCGAAACTAACCTACCATGACCAAATTGGTCGTGTTTTATCAGAAGGTGATGTTAGGAGCCACAGGAACCGGCGAGCGTGCATTAAAAGAGCTATGAATGTTACAGAAGCGAGTGAAGTATGTAAGGATCACGTCTTATAACGCTCAGTTCTCTCTGCCTACACCGCAAGGGACCTGGCGAGAAGATATACATACATACATATATAGTTTTGTGTATATAGTTTCATATGTATAGTTTCGTGTATATAGTTTCATGTGTATAGTTTCGTGTGTATAGTTTTATGTGAATAGTTTCATGTATATAGTTCCGTGAATATAGTTTCGTGTGTATAGTTTCGTGCATATAGTTTCGTGTATTGATGTATATACATTCTGTGTACTAAGTATCGGGAATTTGTCAATAAAACAAAAAATACAAATTATTCATCAAAATTTATTTTATCGCCTTCAAAGTAGGCCCCATCGCTTGCAATACAACATCTCCACCGCTTCACCCAGTCTTCCATACATTTTTCATAGGCTATTTGCGGTATGGCCTTTAGCTCATTCAGCGAATTTTCTTTTATGGCTTCTATCGACTCAAAACGTTTTCCTCGAAGTGGTAATTTTAACTTGGGAAATAAAAAAAAGTCAGACGGAGCCATATCAGGTGAATACGGTGCTTGGTCGAGAACTTTTGTTGAATTTTTCGCTAAAAACTCTTTCACTATAATGGCTGTGTGTGATGGTGCATTATCATGGTGCAGCATCCATGAGTTGTGTTGCCACAAATCTGGACGTTTTCGGCGGATACTCTCACGCAAACGCTTCATGACGCCTAAATAATATTCTTTATTCACTGTTTCTCCCTCTGGAAGGAATTCGGAGTGAACCACACCACGGTAGTCAAAAAAAACTGTCAGCATCACCTTGATTTTGGAGCGACTTTGCCGCGGTTTTTTGGGTTTCGGCTCGTTTTCGAGACGCCATTCTGAAGACTGTTGGCTTGTTTGCATGTCGTACTCATAAACCCATGTCTCGTCGCCAGTTATTATACGTTTCATAAAGGTCGGATCCGTAGAAGCTCGGGAAACCATGTCTTCAGCGACATGCTTTCGCTGCGCTTTTTGAACAAAATTGAGCTCTTTTGGAACTAGTCGAGCGGCGACGCGTTTCATGCCTAAAATGTCAATGAGAATGTTGTGGACGGACTTAAAAGATATGTTCACCTCACTAGCCAACTCTCTCAGACTCATACGTCGATTTTCGAGCACTAGCTTCTTGATTCTGTCGATGTTTTCTCTGGTCGTAGCGGTTGAAGGTCTACCAGAAAGAGGCAAGTCTACTACTACTTCTCGGCCTTCTTTAAAAGCCTTATACCATTCATAAGCCCTTGTTTTCGATATACACGATTCGCCGTAGGTATTTCGCAACATTTTTAGTGATTCACCGCATGAAATATCATTTGAAACACAAAATTTAAGGCACACTCTTTGTTCAACAATATTTTCCATTGTAAAAATCGCCGAGGACTCAAAACTATGACCAACAAAAAGTGTAGTTTAAAACAAATTAAATGACAGATCCCGCTCAAATTTTGCGCGCTAAATCAGTACAGTGCTACCAACATGCAGTAAAAAAATTAGAACGACCTCTTTTACGCGGGTCTTTTTATTGACATATTCCCGATACTTTTTACACAGAGTAGTAGTTTCGTGTGTATAGTCTCGTGTGTATAGTTTTAATGAGAATAGTTTCGTGTACATAGTTTCGTGTGTATAGTCTCGTGTGTATAGTTTTAATGAGAATAGTTTCGTGTACATAGTTTCGTGTGTATAGTTTCGTGTATATAGTTTCATGTGTATAGTTTCATGTATATAGTTTCGTGTGTATAGTCTCGCGTGTATAGTTTTAATGAGAATAGTTTCGTGTACATAGTTTCGTGTACATAGTTTCGTGTGTATAGTTTCGTGTATATAGTTTCATGTGTATAGTTTCATGTATATAGTTTCGTGTGTATAGTCTCGTGTGTATAGTTTTAATGAGAATAGTTTCGTGTACATAGTTTCGTGTGTATAGTTTCGTGTATATAGTTTCATGTGTATAGTTTCGTTTATATAGTTTCACGTGAATAGTTTCGTGTGTATAGTTTCGTGTATAGTTTCGTGTATATAGTTTCATGTATATAGTTTCGTGTATATAGTTTCGTGTGTATAGTTTCGTGTATAGTTTCGTGTGTATAGTTTCATGTGTATAGTTTCGTGTGTATAGTTTCGTGTATATAGTTTCATGTGTATAGTTTCGTGTATAGTTTCGTGTGTATATTTCGTGTATATATTTTGATGTGAATAGTTTCGTGTATATAGTTTTATGTGAATAGTTTCGTGTGTATAGTTTCGTGTATATAGTTTCATGTATATAGTTTCATGTATATAGTTTCGTGTATATAGTTTCATGTATATAGTTTCGTGTGTATAGTTTCGTGTATATAGTTTCATGTATATAGTTTCGTGTATATAGTTTCGTGTGTATAGTTTCGTGTATATAGTTTCGTGTGTATAGTTTCGTGTATAGTTACGTGTGTATAGTTTCATGTGTATAGTTTCGTGTGTATAGTTTCGTGTATATAGTTTCATGTGTATAGTTTCGTGTATAGTTTCGTGTGTATAGTTCGTGTATATATTTTGATATGAATAGTTTCGTGTATATAGTTTTATGTGAATAGTTTCGTGTGTATAGTTTCGTGTATATAGTTTCATGTATATAGTTTCATGTATATAGTTTCATGTATATAGTTTCATGTATATAGTTTCGTGTGTATAGTTTCGTGTATATAGTTTCATGTATATAGTTTCGTGTATATAGTTTCGTGTGTATAGTTTCGTGTATATAGTTTCATGTGTATAGTTTCGTGTATATAGTTACATGTGAATAGTTTCGTGTGTATAGTTTCGTGTATAGTTTCGACTGTATAGTTTCGTGTATATATTTTCATGTGTATAGTTTCGTGTGTATAGCTTCATTTGTATAGTTTCGTGTGTATAGTTTCATGTACATAGTTTCTTGTGTATAGATTCGTTTGTATAGTTTCATGTGTATTGTTTCGTGTGTATAGTTTTGTTTGTATAGTTTCATGTGTGTAGTTTCATGTGTATTGTTTCGTGTGTATAGTTTCGTGTGTATAGTTTCATGTGTATAGTTTCTTGTGTATAGATTCGTTTGTATAGTTTCATGTGTATTGTTTCGTGTGTATAGTTTTGTTTGTATAGTTTCATGTGTGTAGTTTCATGTGTATTGTTTCGTGTGTATAGTTTCGTGTGTATAGTCTCATGTGTATAGTTTCGTGTGTATAGTTTCGTGTGTATAGTTTGGTGTGTATAGTTTCGTGTGTATAGTTTCGTGTGTATAGTTTCGTGTATAGTTTCGTGTGTATAGTTTTGTGTATATAGTTTTTTGAACTGGAAAGGCGATATTAACGATGTAGATCAGTTCAGCACGGTAACTATTTAGAATCCTCAGAATCGAAATATAATATATATATAAAAGATATAAAATTGTATAATATGCTGAATCGATATAGTATGAGTATTCTGGAGAAGAAGTTGTAACTACTGTCCTGTAAACAACGAGAATCAGGTTCAGGGGAGCATTTAGCAATATGATAATTCCAAGGCTGTGTAGATTTTTATGTAGTTACAACACATTTTCGGAAACATATTTTAGAATAGGACATGGAAGACAAGATGAAAATTAGACAAAACACTAAAAGACAGGATTTAGAATCAATCATACGAGTATGACAGCCGTAGAGTGTAGTCGATGTGGTTACAGTCGGAATTGAACAGATTATTTTTAATTGCCTGCCTAGTAACGTAAAGAGAATCTTGTATTGTGAAGTGAAGGAGTATTTGTTGAAAATGAGTTAATACTTTTTAGACGAAAATCAGGTCCTTTTCACGTAGAAAATTAATATGTTGATTTACATAATATGTAACGACAGCACAATATCGGACAGCATTATTTGATTATTTTTTAACAAATTTATTTGTCTTTGATATTCGACAATTGTTAATCTTTGCATTAATTTGATATAAAATTTCAACACAATTGTATTTAATTGTTCTGAAATAAAATTGTTATGAATATATTTAACACTACAGTACACGCGCCCCTTTTTTACCCCTTTTTTTTATGAGTACACGCGTGGCCTATAGCATATGAGGCTGTTTTATATTGTCAATCAATTATATGTTATTGATTATTTGATTAAAACAATAAAATGGAATGATAAACGTTTTTATTTATTTTTACAATGATAATTTTTAGAAACATTATTTATAAACATAAAAATGAACAATTTTGTAAACATTTAAAAATTATTAACAAAAAGGGCACTTCTGAGATCAACGTAATTTTTTTTAACTTAAAACTAATCTTTATTACTATTTCTTTAGTTTCGAAGCATACAGGACACCCTACGGATTGGTGATCGGGACAAATCCATTTATTTCGACCTATTTCAGGCTCTCGAACACAGTGCACATCGACCAACTTGTTTTATCTTTACAGTCAAATCGTGTTGAGACTCTTGAGATTCTTGAGCTGTGGCGCCCAAAAGTGCTCCTATCCCGAATTTAAGACGTCATGGAAGTGTTTCAACAGAATCCCGGCGAATCAAAGCGGTTTTATTAAGTTAAGACAATTCGTGCAAAAAGTTACGCCTGACAATTTTGTAACTGTAGGCGCGCACTTTCAGCGCCAAATTAATAGCTCGTGATTACGCGCAGGATACACGCGGAGTACTGAGCTGTTGACAAATATACCAGACGAGGCTTTCCTGGAATCGTTAGTTTCCAGCGCGCTAAAGGAAAAAGTTGTAGCAAAAAAAGTTACCCTGGTCTGCAATAGTAGGCCGCGCGTATATTGTAGTGTTAAAGTTTATTGTATAAATTGCATTGTGATGACAGCTTACTTATATTTAATTAATAAGCTACTTTAATGGTATCAAAATACGTACAATGAACCAATACTTGTAACGCACTTGTTTTGTGTCCATACAATAGCGTAGTGCAGTGACGTCTCGTTGCACAAACGATGCAAGGCCGACGTTCGAATTTCCAATTAGTGCGAGCAGGCTGGCCTGCTGCCCGCCGCCGTCGCACAATGGTCTGAAAATAAAGCTCAATACTCATAGAAACTTAATGTAAGAAATTAATAAATAAAAAATATGATTGTGTTTTGTATACCTCCCTCCCTTTGTTTTATTATATAGTATGAAGGGTATGAGTAGCTCCTTTCGTGAGAAATAAAATAATTTGTTTTTTTTTGTATGGTAAATAACACTTAAAGTCATTTTTTTTCTAACTGAAAAGAACTGAAGGGCCGGTACTCACTGAGCTATTGCACCTCTCACGGCGATTAAGATGACATACGATTCTTTGGCCTTTCGGTGCCGCTTTGCATGTAGCAAGCTTTGGAAATTTTGAATTTTCGATAGATGATTTTTCAAATCTTTGACATAATTTAATGAAGTAACCAGTCACATTAGTGATATTAATATATAAAGAATATATTTCAATATTTATTATAACCTGCTAATGACTTTTATAATGAAAATAATAGAAAACTATGATTATTTACATTTTACCACAAATTTCATTTGACGAAGTAACTCATTTGGTAATCACCGTCATTATTGTTGAGATTTTATTAAGTACTAATAACATAATCAATGGGATAGTGGATGTAGATGTTTTTTCAAATCTTTAATGTCATTTTATGAAGTTACTTATCGATATTCATATAATAAGGAATAAAAACGTATCAAGGATAATTTTTGATTATTTTTATTTTTAATATATGGTAACAAGTGAAAAAATATAAAACACGTATTAAGTATTCAAAGTAAAATAAGTTAATGATGAATTACGGTTATACTAATACATTACAACAAAAACGACATTAGACTTATGTGCTAGAAAGATTATAAAAATAACTTAATTGACATTAAGTTTCTATGAGTATGGAGCTATATTTTCAGACCACAGTGCGCCGCCCGCCGCCGCCGCCCGCCGCCGCCGCCCGCCCCGGCTTTGAGCTCGCCGTAATTGTGTTTGTGGAGGGCCGTGCGACGAGCGATGCGCACACGGAGCGCCGGCACCGCGCTCACACCTACTGGTACGATCGGGATCAAAGTGGCTAACTCATTCAACCCATAAATAAAACCAGAAATACTAAGTTAGAGTGCATACAAGCTTACGGTCGGCCGGATATGAAACTATTACCGAAGGAATACCACTGTAGTATTATTGATTCATCAGAAGTCTTTATTAACGGTGCTCGTCAACTTCGAGTTGAAGTCGCACGTAAGGGTTCCGTACGTTCCACGGACCGTTAACTAAGTTTGTGCAACGGTTTATCCGTTACAAGCAATACAAAATTCAATTTCTTAAAATGAAGGTGTTCTTACATGCACTTAAACGAATCTAAACTCGTTTATTCTAGACTTTAAACGCTTCAACTAACGCCATCTAGTCGGCGTACGCACAACTTATATTGTAAATCGCACGCTATCTACCGCTTGGTGTCGCTGCGACGAGTAAAACCTATTATTTGGCAATTAAAATTCATCAAATTACCTAAAAAAATATATATTTCTATTCTCAAAAAAATATATATTTCTTTAAAATTGTATAAATTGGACCATAATCTACTTCATTAACATACTCGTATATCGAGTAGGATAACGGTTCTTCAAACCGATTTTTATAATATTGTTATATATTTTTTTTTATATACATAGAATGATTTGCTTAAAGATATTTTACCACGTAACCGACTTGGCCGCACCAAGGAGCATTGACTGTTTAATTGTCGTTACCCTATTGTGAAAGTATAATAATGTAATTAATCTCGTCTAGCGACAACTAGTAATAGTTTTTGTCTATCTACCTACCTTTCGTCTTGTACTTTCTCTCGGTTGCCGTTCGACTGTAATGTCAATCGGACCGGACCTGTCCACGTCTGAGCCGCCGGAGCTGCTTGTTCCGCCGCACTACGCCCTATCGACGGCGTGCATCCTGCAGTTCCAAAGAAAAGCTATGTGTCTACTAGACAAGCGTAGCGGAAACTACAACCTTATAATTTTGCCCTCACGACTCTTAACTTACAAGGTTACCCTGAATAAATGTTTGTCCGTATTAACTTTTTAATTTTCTCTCCACAGTAATTACGTTCATACTTACACCCTTCACACTCCATGGGCACTGACCCCTGCGGCAACATCGTAGTCTGATGCAGTTAACATTTGAGAAAGTGCTGTAAAATTTGTGAGCCCCCCAACAATTTAAAAAAAATGTGTGACTAAAGGCCTTTTTTTACATTGTGTGTGTAAGTGTGTACCTTATTTCACGGTGTCATCGTCCGAGATATAATTATGGTTTGTAACCTTAATTATAACGAAGCTTGTTAAATGAAAATTTACATGGATTGGTATGGACTCCACGGAGATGATCAAACTAGGTGAAACCTATGTCTGGAACGCTTTTTTGTACTTCAGCAATTTATGCTCGGTACGGACTGGACGCGCGTAGTTACCGTGCTAAAGAACGGCTTGGCGAGACAAAAGTGTTGTGAAATTCAGCACCCGCTGGTCACGGGTCAAATTCGTGTCATATTGCTTGCAGGCCGCGTTTGCAATGATGATTTCAGAAAGAGAGTTAGTCTGGGAGGTAGTATCGGTGTTGAGTTAAGAAGAGGCAGTCTCTGTGGGTTCGTTGAAAGAATGCAAGAGAACAGAATGATGAAACATGAATATGTATGTACGTGTATATCTTCACGCCAGATCCGCAGATAGATATATAGATAACACTTTATTCATTTCACAAAAATACGCAATGAAACATACAGTACCACAGGACTACAACGACGAACATTACAACGTGAAGTGAAGAGCTGTGTCGGCACCACGCTCCTCGCATTATCACTACATTACATTAATAAGTTTTGGAGCTACAAGGAATACTGAATTAAAATATAAATATGTACCGACACAAATACACAATTAACATATGATGTATATACGAGTATAAGGTAATTAGTGTACTCGTAATATCGTGTGTGTCGCAGAGAATCGAAAGGGCTACAGCTCAGTGAATTACTTACGTTACCGCAAGTCACTGGTTTTCAGCTATCACCCAGGAAGAATCGCGAGAGGCAAGCAAGAGGCGTAATGATGATAATGACGTTCAAGTGAACTCCATCGGCATATCATGCGAAAAATATGGTGATCACGGTAAATATACAACAAAATGAAGCAGGATTGAAAAGAAAAAAGTCAGTGAAGAGGGCCAGATGATTAGGACAAACTCACAGCATTTAACGCTAAGCTACAAGAGCCGATCAAACCTCAAACTCTCCAGCAGTATCAATTTTAATTGTTTTTAAACATGTATTTGGATGAGATTGTTCTTATTGGAAGAG
Organism: Pyralis farinalis; assembly: GCA_947507595.1. Taxonomy (NCBI): domain Eukaryota; kingdom Metazoa; phylum Arthropoda; class Insecta; order Lepidoptera; family Pyralidae; genus Pyralis; species Pyralis farinalis. The sequence continues at coordinate 348,613 of OX382280.1, forward strand.
GAATATTGTTCCAGCACTTAGTAGCTTGGGGGCGGAAACAGCCAGTGAAAGCAACGGTCCTATGATGATGGTAGGCTAATGGTAGTCGTGTTAATCTTGGGGCACCCGATCAATAATGATAATGGAATGTAGAAAACTTAAGTTTATTAAAGAGGTATTCCGTGTTTTTATACTTAATAAGATCAACATTAGTAACGCGGGAAGAAAGTATCTTCGAGATTCCATATTTAGAATGGCAGCGTTGCTCAGAAATGGCAAAACATGAGTTCGCGGATATTAAAACAAAATCTGCAACAAGCGTTTTGTACCCGCTGAATCATTCGTCTGACTTTATACAATACTTACCCACCTTACTCGCTTCAAGTTTAATGTAAGTAAAAAGTTGCAGTGAAATTTCTTTAGTTGTACTGTTTTTATCCGGCCGGTTTTGATACCATGGTTAATGACATTATAGAAATAGAAAAATGAAAAATATGAACCGATTTCTTCCATTTTTTTATTGTTTTTCTGTCCGGCAGAACGAGAGAATCTAGCAAAGAAATTCGATACATTTTGAAGTTTTATTACAAATAAGTACGAAAAAGCCGCGAAAGAAATTAGCCAAGTTTATAGGCTTAACGCAGCTTCAATAAATAAATAAATAAATTCGTTTAAGCGTTTTCAGTCCGAATCAGAATTTTGATGTCAAAGATGAATGTTCTGGTCGACCTGGACAAGGATAAAGTCGATGCCATTTCTGGAAAAGTAGAGCAAGTTCGGTATATTAGTAATTACGATATAGCTAAAGAGCTAGGCGTCGACAACCAAATAGTTTTTATATAACCCATTTGAAAAAGTCTGGATATATATTCAAAAAAGCTTGATATTTGGATGTCGCACGCGCTCACTGAAACAAGAATCGTGTATTCTTTGCGATTCTCTATTGAAACATAATGAAACTAAACTGTTTTTGAAAAGGTTTATCTCTGGTGATGAAAAATTTATTATTACCTACGACAACACGTGAAAAGGACCAAATAACAGTCAAGCTCCACAGACTTGGGCGAAACATGCTTTTACCGCCGCGAAACCATCGATTCAGTTATCTACTTCCAAGTGCTAGTGAGACTTGGACTGAGATCAAGATGCCATATTCTTACATACAGACTCAGGCCAACTATTTCATAAGCAGCCGCCGTGATACGTGAATTAGCTGCGCCTTACAGCAACCTGTGCAATACTGCTGTGGCAGTGAACAATTGCATTTTTGTACCTCATGCTAGTTCCGCACTTCTTCACGTTAACAAAATATTTTGTGAAAAGCTTTTGTGAATTTGTAGTAACCTCTTCTAAACCAGTTTCTTGATCTGCCTTTTTTTCGAAATTTACTCAACACAAAAGATGTAAATAGGTTCGTTAAATTCATAAATAAAATTGTGTAACATTCGGGCCGTGCGGCACCTCGAGTGTCCCATTAATTACGCATTCAAATTTTGTATTCTCACAGAGAATGGCGCCGGCGGCGAACATAACTCCACGCCGTGTTTACCGTGGACAGTACGCTCCTGTTAGTTTGGCGTGTTCCGCACCACACAAGGTAAAAACAGAGACCTTAATACAAGATCGCATACTATATATATTGACATTCTTAATACAGTATCTGTCTGATCGCTAATTCATTTTTTACGACTTCAAAAGGAGTAGATTTTCAGCTCGACCCACATGTTTTCCGTGTGTCTGTTACGCGACATTCTCGCCAATTGCAAACTTATTTTAAACAAATTGTTGCGTTGATCGTCGCAGCATTCGATTCACTGAAGTTGGTTTTATATGTTTTAAATATTTACAGTTAGGAGAATTCTATGAAACTAGTGTTGTTCGATTAACTCTACTCTAGTACTCTACGACGAGGTGGTGACTTCACTGCCGCCAGACACAAGTTGAAGTCCACGATGGAAACTCTTAGCCGCGCTATTTCAAGTTATTATACGAGTGTATATACCTAGCCTTGCCATAAATACTGAAAAAAAGAAAAAAAAAATTCTATGCAAATCTATTGCAAATAACATTTATTACTTTTACAGTGTGTTAGTTTAATACATAAATATAAAACAATTTAAAATATAAAAAGCTTATTCGAAGTGGTCTCCATTGGCTGCCATACAGTCCTTTAAACGTTGAGGCCAGTTATCAATAGAAGCACGCAATCTTGCCATGGGAAAATTCTTCACTGCCAATCGTACGGATTGTTTTAGGGACTCCAAATTATCATGGCGTTTAGAGCAAGCCGTACTCTCTAAAACTTGCCATAAATCATAATCCAGCGGATTAAGATCGGGACTAGACGACGGACAGTCTTCAGCTCTGATGAAGTCCGAAACGTTCGTTTCCAACCAAGACTGCGTAGACCGAGCTTTATGACCCGGCGCCGAGTCTTGCTGGAAGGGCCATTCTTAGTTATTGAACATGGTGTTGTTAAAGGGCTTCACTGCCTTCTCAAGAATGGTATCTTAAACACGGTGTGGAGTTATGTTCGCCGCCGGCGCCGTTCTCTGTGAGAATACAAAATGAATGTGTAATTAATGTGACACTCGAGGTGCCGCACGGCTCGAATGTTACACAATTTTATTTATGACTTTAACGAACCTATTTACATCTTCTGTGTTGAGTTTTGGAAAAAAGGCAGACCAAGAGACTGGTTTAGAAAATGTTACTACAAATTCACAAAAGCTCCAAACATTTTGTTAACGTGAAGAAGTGCGGAACTAGCATGAGGTACAAAAATGCAATTGTTTCACTGCCACGGCAGTATTGCACAGGTTGCTGTAAGGCGCAGCTAATTCACGTATCACGGCGGTTGCCTATAAAATAGTTGGCCTGAGGCTGTATGTAAGAAGATGGCGTCTTAATCTCAGTGTAGGTCTCATTTTTTTTATGTATTAAACTAACACACTGTAAAAGTAATAAATGTTATTTGCAATAGATATTTTTTTTCCTTTGTTTCAGTATTTATGGCAAGACTAGGTATATATTGTCTGTATTTAACGAATGTGAATTTCGACGAGCTCGTCGCAGTCGTGATTGATGCGACTTTGACACCAACGCTCGTGGGTTCGATTTCCACACAAGGCAAACATTTGTGTGCATGAACATGTCTGTTTTTCTTGGTGTGCATGTTCTAAGAGCGGTAGGGCGCATCAAAGCATCGCGTCTGGGAAAGTACCTCGACCTCATAAAAAACCGCAGCCAAATAACAACTCCCTAGAGGGTTGTTGTGTTTCTGCGTGTGAGTGAGGTCACCAGTAAGCTCCCAAGGAGTTACTTTGTAATCAGCAGAGGAGGCATCGCGCGAGTGATGCTTAATATATCGCAAGCGTAATAGGCTACGGTATCCGCTTTACATCAGGTGGGCCGTATGCATGTATATCTCCCGACATAGCATAAAAAAATGTGAAAATTTGCTAACGTATCGTAAAGAAATTTTTTTTTTTCTAAATTTTATAATATTTATAGAGAACCCTCGGGCCACGAATGTTACTTACACTTTTCGAAAGGGAGGAGGTCACACGTCACTGCTCAAAGGGCTCGAATAATGGCGGCGGCGCTGTCGAGCAGTCCGCAGGCGGTCTCTACGAACTAGACGGTGATCTGCTCACTCATTACTTTCAATAGAAACTACTTTCGATTTGATTGACTGTTTACTTTCGCGAGCTATCATTTGATTAAAAAAATAAAAGTTTTAAATAAAATAGAGAAATAAATTTCATTGAAGTGGCCGGCGCGTTTTGCATACTTCATGCGGACACACGCTGCCGCTGCGGGTCGATAATGTATAACTAATTAACATAGCGACCGCCGTAATGAACATAGCGACCGACGAAGTACCTTCAAGGAAACTTCGTCAGAGGTGGTGGTGCGTGGTGCGCGGTGTGTGCTGACCGAACAAACAAATATACACGTGAACAAAATACATGTGACGTGCCGCTACGAGTACTACGGCGGGCGCGCGACGACTGCTCGGTGAACGAGGGCGGTCGCTGCCTTTCAAAAACCACTGTTTGTGATATATCAAGAAATATAATTAAAACCACGATGTATTCTTACAGAGGACATTGTTTTCACAGACTGAGACGACACAAATGAGTTCAAGCTATGGTGGACTTACTTTAAATGTTAATGGGTGCTGCGGTCGCCTCAGCGATCGATTTTCAGAAATTTCTTTAAAAAAATATTTTCCTTCACAAACAAACTTAGTTCTTCAGTTAACGGAAAGTATGGCGCAAGTGGAGTCCACTTGCGCCATACTATTCTTCAATAGCTATATAGCTACTTTTCTTACTAGACCTACATTCGGTTCAGGTGCGAGTCATATCTAGGTCAGCAATGTGTAAACTTTGGATCCGGTTTGGGTCCAGATTGAGTCCGTCCTAATCAGGTATGGATAAAGACAAAGAAAATATAATGGTTTATGCAACTAGCACAGGCTCCTTTATAAATGATAGAGTGTAACATTCATATAAGTAGAGTGTCACCTACGGAAGCCTCGGGACGTCCGGCCCTCGCAACAAATATGTGTTCATATACGGAGCCAGTTCATGTGACGTGTCCTCGGTGTGGCCGGCCGCGGCCGCAGTGCTGAGTGGTGAGGGCTGCGCGTCATCTCTGGCGGAACAAAGGTTCATCAAAGATATGCCTCGGGAGACTGAAAGAAGAAAGATACTTTCTCTACGTTATGTAACATCACATTCAAATAACAGTTTTCTGAAGGATTATTACCATATACAGATATACCTACCGTGACCAAATTGGTCGTGTTTTATCAGGAGGTGACGTCAGGAGCCCCAGGAACCGCCGAGCGTGCATGAAAAGAGCTATGAATGTTAGAAAAGCTAGTGAAGTGTGCAAGGACCGCGACTTATGCGCTCGGTTCTCTCTGCCTACCCCGAAAGGGACCTGGCGTGAAGATATACATATTACCATATATAGTATCTAGAGAGCGGCGGTGACCCAGTGGGTCGGGGACGGACATATTGTCCCCGGTTCGAGTGCAGGCGGGGGAATGGTTTCGGATTTATGCACATATTTATCACTCGCACAGCGGTGAAGGAAAACAACGCGAGGAAACCTACACATCCAAGATGAAAGACGTGTGACCTAACACAAGAAAGATGTGGTTATTCCTTTAGGTTGTGGAGGTCTGACTAAACGTCAGTCGCTCCATGTAAAAATCAGTGTCTTCGCCAAATCATTAGGCTTAGATAGCGGACCCCAGTCCTAATGGATTTGGAAACGGCATAACACAAAGAAGAAGAAGATGACATGTAATATCTTCTCCCAGGTCCCTTGCGGGGTCGGCAGAGGGAGAGCGCCACACGGCGCAGGCCTTACACGCCTCACTCGCTTCTTTGACATTCAAAGCTCTTTCATGCACACTCGCCGTTGGCTAGGGTTTACCTGACATCACTTTCTGATATAACACGAGTGATTTGGTATTGCATATTATTATTATCCCGCCGAGTTCCGTAGTTACCGTTATTCAGTATATGCGTCATAAGCGAGGTCTGATCAGACCACCCGGAACCCGTCGGGTTATTTTACTACGTTTACAGAAATAAGTGAGGCAAGTGGTGGTGGTACGGTGACCGCTTCCCATAAGCCTAAATACAGTTGGAGAGTATTCCTCGTTGAAACTATTCCTTGTTCAATTTATTATTGAATTCTCCATAACAAAAGTCCCATGTCAAATAACTAACTTTACATTGGGAAGCGTCTAAACTTAGTTATTTTATATCTTTACATATTGTTATTTATAATACACAAAAATAGAAAATACAACACTAAAATTGTTCTAGGAAAGAATTGACTCCAATGATTATTATAAACAACGTCCGGTGTCATGCCGGAGGAGAGGTTGGACCCGCCGACGCCGACGGTGACACCCGCCGGCGGCGCGACGACGGCCCGCTGGGTACCTCCGCGCCGCCGAACACCGCACCACACCCGCCAGCGGTGTCGAGAAGTCACTCGCCTCCACGAGAGTATCACCACCTCAGACACACGTAAGTAACACTCCTTGTATTGCGAGCATTCATTGGCTACGACAACCGCTTCTATAACTTGTCGACTCTACATTGTGTATATACATATATTGTTGTTCCACTTTGTCAGTAAATATCATATATAAGTTAATAATTTTGCTCGTCTGGGAAAGTACCCCCACGTCACAGAAAACCGCAGCCAAATAACAACTCCCTAGAGGGTTGTTGTGTTCCTGCGTGTGAGTGAGGTCACCAGTAAGCTCCCAAGGAGTTGCTGTGTAAGCAGCGGAGGAGGCATCGCGCGAGTGATAATTAATATATCGCAAGCGTTAATAGGCTACGGTATCCGCTTTACATCAGGTGGGCCGTATGCTTGTAGGCCTCCCGACGTAGTATATAAAAAAAATGGGTTGCACTCCGGGAGTGCCGGCAGAAGTGAAAACTTGAACATTAACGTTGTGCATTTTTGAATATTTTGGAATGGCTAGGGAATAATTTTGTACGAATTGCTTTATTTATCAGTATAAAAGTACTATCATGTACGTGGTAAAATACAATATTCATTTATTACGCTATCGAACACAAATATGACAATTTATATTACATTAAAAATTTAACACTTCAGAACTATTACAATTATTTAACATTAAAAAGTTTATCTCTCAGAAAAATCAACTTTCATCCATAATTTCAACGACTCACCATCATCATTACCATCATCATCATCGCCAATCTCTAAAACTCAAACACACACACACTCGCGCAAGCGCCCTGCGCCGCTTTAACCCTTCGAAACCCGTGTGGAAATATATGACCGCGAAATGTATGGGAAATAACGGGTTCTGAAGGCGTCCAAACAGCGATGTTGATAACCTACGTTGAACGAAACGCGTAAACGCCAACAATTTCATGGCGTTTACAACGTTTTGGTGCGAGAAAATAATGCCCTATGAACGATCTAGCGTTTCATGTTTTAATTGTTTAATTAGAGGTAACTAATGTTTTAGCACTGCAGCGAACTTAAGTTCTAATTCTCTCCAAAATCTTACGGTAAGGGTCACGGGACCTTGACGCGAGTTTAATATTTTTTACTCATCCCAAAAAGTGCAGAACGCCGCTAAAGAAGTTTTCGCGTCAAAAATATATATATACTCAATTTCTCATTGGAGCTGGAGTGCCGATGATGGCACGCTTGATAGTGAGCAGTTACCTCAGTCTATAAAAGTCTACAACATCGAAGGAACAGGTAGAAATTGAAAAGGTCATCTGAAATTATGAGTTGTTTGTTGATATAGTACCTCGGCAAGTAATTCACGATGGAAATCGACTGACGGACACAAAAAAACTATAAAAACCAAAGCGGCGAGGGATGTAAGATTCGCGTCTCATGGTGGTCGCCTCTCTCTGCCTGCCCCGCTATGGATTTGGCGTGAAAATATACACACATACAAGTAGTTGACACGATGAAAACAAACGTATAAATCTTGTTAAAGACAAGAGCTCGTCTCTCGTGCAGTTCGACGTCAATTATACCACCGACACATATTTATGAAATGTGCAATCATTTCAATTTCTTCAGTGTACCACCGCATTGAATATCATAGTCAGCCACCTACGCTCCACGTACCATGAAAAATAGAACGAACTGAAAAACGTATTTGATTCCTTTTTCATTTTACATTCATTGCGGTTTAGAATAAAGTTACTTAACTACAATCGTAACTTAAGCGGCAATGGTAAATAAAAAGAGTTTATTTACGTAGCTACGGATTTTCCACTGTAGAGCTTTTCCTATCTTAAATCTGCAATGGCGAAAATAGTGTCATCTCTTTCTGTTATAATGGAAAATGGGTCAGTCGTCTCTGTTTAGCGTCGACGCGGGAAATTTTGTGGCAATGCGGATTGGCCAGACCTGTAGATTCACGCGCGTCGGGAACACGCTCCTCGCGGTGCGGGACTGCGGGACCGCCGAGCGGGAACTTTATTAACTGTCCCCTTGTTGTTGGTAGGCAGTGTTGTGTGCCGGCGGGCAGCAGGCAGCGGGCGGCGGGCGGCGGGCGGCGTGTGACCGCCGGGACACCAAGCACGGACACTGAGGTAACACTCTAACTTACTACAAACTTTGTTGCATCAATTTGCAATAAACATAAGTAAGTACTGAGGTGTAGGTGAATCACTATCACCTTCGGGGACAGAAACAATTTTAAATACGGACTCTGTGTCTGTGTGAGGACAGCCCGACTGAGGAATACCTTACAAAGTACCGCGACCAAATAACAACTCCTCGGGGGGGTCTCGTACTACAGAAGTCGTCGGTAAAGTACCCGTCCCGGAGTTGCTGTGCTGCAACTGGGGTGGCAATGCGTGAGTGATACTTTCTGTATCGTAAGCGTAGATAGACTTCGGTAACCACTATGTATCGGGTGGGGCATAAGCTTGCTTGCCTCCCGACGTTGTAAAAAAAAAAAAAACAGCTGTGATCAAAGGTGCAGGAGAGCGCGGTGTGCGGAGACAGCCGGGGCTGGGCCGCAGGCGGTCGCACATACGAACACTCTGAACTTTTATATCTAAATGAGTGAATAAACTACACTGAAATAGTGTCCACAGTCTCCATCCCGGCTCCCATCAATCATTCTACATATCACCGCAGTTCCATTGTGAGATGGGAAGACCAGTATTTTAGATAGCCTAAAGATTCACTTGAATTAAGGATTGTCGTCTATAGACGAGCCCCGCCATCGCGGCGTAGCGTGCGCTCCGAGTTCAGAGGAGTTCGAGAAAAGTAAACACACATATAGCTAATTGTTGTCGGTTAAACTGCAAGTTCGCTTACAGTAAAACTCTCCGACAGGTAGTGAGTAGAGTTGTTATTTCACCAGTCCGAGTACGTTTATTTTACGAGAGGCTGCTGGTAGGCAGGGTGCCCCACCTGCTAATGACTGAGTAGCCTTTGACTAAAAACGACGGCCACTTATATATTAAATTTAATTACTAGGTTGTTAAGCGGGCGGCCGGCGGGACAGGCGGGCGGGCTGGCTTGCAGCGGCCGCGCTGTGTGCGCCCGGGAAGTTCAATTTAATTAAAGTTAATATTGTTAACATTAGCACGTCGGTGAACTCATATAATATCTCTCAACGAGATTAAACAAATTTTTACTTCAAAAATATGTATATATATATATATATATATATATATATATATATATATATATATCTGAATACTTCAAATCTCCGTACTAATAAATGATTATGTTTCGCGTTCCAACTCCTGGCTGGTTCTCAATAAGATTTGGAACAGAAGGTAATAAATAAATAAATAAAAATAAATATTGCCGGACAAATTACACAGCGCCACCTAGCCCCAAAGTAAGCGAAGCTTGTGTTATGGGTACTAGACAACTGATAAACATACGTAAATACATTTTTTTTTTGTAAATACATACTTATTATACATAGAAAATACCCAGACCAATACAAACAGACATGTTCATGCACACAAATGTTTGTACTGTGTGGGAATCGAACCCACGAGCGAAGGTAGGGTAGTAATTACCAGATTGAGGTGGTCTCCACCGGCGAGAGCCGGTTATTCATAATTAAAACTTTCCATTAAGGCAACGATATTCATACTGGAGTAGAAAATTAATTAATTTATTTTAAACTCTCCGCGAACAAGCCCTTCAGTTTACCGCGGGCTGGCTGGTGCAGCCTCGCAGCTGCTTCACCGCATTCTAAATACTACGCTTTGTTGTTAGAGTATACATTTCGTTGTGCTCACGAACTCTATAAAATGTTTCAGGTTTTACGCACATGGAAAAAGTTTTAACGAACGCAATGAAAATGAGCCCAAATGAGTAATCCGACTGAAGTTCCACGAACAAACAAAGTAGTGCTCATTTTTTCACAGTGGGAGGGAGAGAGGTCGCCGTAGAGTAGAGCTTCCGGGGATCTGCTGTGTTAGCCGTGGGGGAGGAAACGTAGGAACGATATTCTTTGTATTGCGAGCAATTATCGGTGATGGTGACTTCAAATTAGATGGGCAAACATATGCTTATTTGCCTTTCGACTTGGTAGACAAGCAAGCGCTTAGTTTGCCAGATAACCACTATCATGTATGTTGAAAGAGCTGCAAACGTCTGCAATGCAAAGATATATTAATCGTTCATAATTTTTTTGTTATCTTTCATACAGTGAAGATAACTTCCTCAATATGACTTCTCTATATATACCAATATATATATATACCAATATATATATACCAATATATATATACCAATATACATATATCCTCTCTCTGATTGGTTTCTCCGACATTCTCTTTCGGCTCCTTGGCCGGGTGCCGATAATTACTTCGATCCCAAACTGTGTATGAAAATAATCAATAACATACATTAAATAGTATTTTACCATTTAATGTATATTATTACATATGTTAGTACATCACATTGCATATTCTACATTGTACAGTACATTATTTAGTACTTTACGAAAACATAAACCAAGATTATAGTATTTGAAAGAGAGACAACCAGAACGAATACTAGGATAACGGTTGATTAGTGTTGGAGGTGCAGGGAATAGCGTGAATGGAGTGTTGGGTAAACTTCTAGGCTAACTATCTAAGCCAGAAGGCACAGCTCGCTGTACACAACGCGGTGCTAATCCCAACGCTAACTTATGGAAGTGAAAGCTGGGTATGGCAGAGAGAGCATGAAAGTAGAATAAATGCGGCCGAGATGAGAGCATTGCGCAAAATTTGTGGCATAACGCTTGCTGACCGCGTTCGCAATGAAGACGTGAGAGAAAGAGTTGGTCTGAAAGAGTTGGTCTGAAAGAGAGTGTCGGTGTTAAGATAAGAAAAGGCATGCTCCGTTGGTTCGGACATGTAGAAAGAATGCAGGACGAAAGAATAACGAAACAGATATACAATGCAAAAGTGATGCATGATGAGGATGTAGGAGCCGAGGAAGACCGATACTAACCTGCCATGACCAAATTGGTCGTGTTTTATCAGAAGGTGATGTCAGGAGCCCCAGGAAACGGCGATCGTGTATGAAAAGAGCTATGAATGTCACAGAAGCGAGTGAAGTACGTAAGCACCGCGTCTTATGGCGCTCGGTTCTCTCTGCCTACCCCGCAAGGGACCTGGCGTGAAGATATACATACATACGAAAACATATTAAATGTTAAATTGTGTACTGAACTCTGGTCTCGAGTTGTATCTTTATATTATAAGACAACGTTAATAGTAAAAGATATTATTATTGGTATTTACCCAAAATGGTGGCCGGAAGCGGTTGGAGAAAGTTTGAGATATTCGTAGCGGTTCGTAGCCGACCTCGTAGACATGTCGTAGAGCCGTGATGTACAAGTAACTGTTGCAGTATCGCCCGCGTCCGTCGAACAGATGGACGGCCGTCGCAGTGCTCAGTGGATCAACTTACACTAGTACAAAAATGTAATTGTTTGTATACGTCACGTGGTAACAAAACATACTCTCACTTGACACTACCAGCTGGTCACCTCGGAGATTTATTGATGGTTTGGGCCCTCATTCCCTGTAAGCAGGCTACCTCTCGCACGTCCGCAGCACCTCTCAAGGACTTGTAATCAACTTACAACACACTTAAATACACTACAATCTGAGAACCACACGGACATCCCCGCATGAAGCGGCAGGCTACAAATGTTTTTAACAAACGAAGCACAGCTCACGCATCGCCGCCACTGTTATCCAAAACAATATTTTGAGAAATAAATATTTCACTATATGAGTGCCAACATGTCGTGATTACACCCCATTTCAAGTTGTAAATCAAAAATATTTTCTAAGGTATGTGACAGACTGACAGACACGTGAGTGATATAATATGAGTTTCCTCTCCAGTTCTGAAATGTATGAAATACGAGTATATTGTGGGAAACATACGTGTCGAAATCACAGACCGGCGGCGGGCCGGCGGGCGGGCCGCTGGTCTGTCATAAATATCTTATTATGTTATTTGAAACGAGCAATTTTTAAATATATATAAATATATTTCGTGTAACTTCGAAGTGGAACGATTGGGACCAAATTTTGTGTTTAGATAAGATTTTGCTTCTTAAGTTTACAGGTGTATTTCATGAAAAAAAAACGGGATTTTACACAAAACAAAATAAAAACGCCTCTTTCACTAACTAGGTACCTACTAACTAAAGGTGAAACATATAAAATATGTATATGTTACAAATGTGCAGTCACTATTCACATGTCAGTGACAAACAGAGACAGGGTAGTGCGGCATTGAACAAGCAAGCCCGGCCGGGGAAGATACTAACAGACAACTGTAATTAAATGTGATTCGAGTAACCAGTCCTCAGTAGTGGTTGCATTAGCAACGGAGGTAGTGACGGGCTAGCGATACACGAGTTTCATACATAGGCTTGTTTACTACCCGATGTATAGCATAAATAAACCGAATGAGTCTAAAAAATCTGTGTTGAAAGTAATATTGCGCAAATCGTGGCATTAGTGGCCGAAATATTTACAGAGAGTGTGAAGTATTCACAGCTCGAAAAGTTTGTTATTCAATTTACTGTTATGATCCACAGAGCGGTCCTTGAGCTGCATCAGTATGAAAAGAGTTTGAATACACAGTAACCAACATTAGCCATATTCTATCTATTGTTTTTATTTTTATTATCTAATATCGCCATTACCGCAGCCTATTAACGCTTGTAATACCTTAAACATCACCCGCGCGATGCCACTTCTGCTGCTAATATAACAACTCTCTAGGAACTTACTGGCGATCTCACTCACCCGCAGGAACACAATAACCCTTCAGAATTTTATTATTTGGCTGAGGTTTTCTGTGAGGTACTCCATACCTGTCTTTAAAATGCAAAATTATAACCATAAAGCAATATGGTTCCACTGAGTTCACACATGAATACTATGTACACGCTGTCAGAACTGTGCAAAACTCTTTAGTAAGCACATTCTTTTTATACTTTTTTACTTTTGAATATACTCGTACGTCTTGTTTTTATAAACGTCACTATTAATAAAATATTGTAATGGACACATCGTATCGAACTACTTTTTCTTTTCCCCTTTTAGTTTGATCGCGTTCATTATTGGTCCTTCTGTGATTTTTAAAACCGGAGACGTAAAATGGTAAAGACGAGGAATCAAGCTCTGGTTGAGGCCTCGGCGCCCTCGACTGAGGACGTGCCTCCTGTCACCAGTGCTCAAGATCAGCTCCTACGTAGTGATGCACCCTGGGTAACGCCGCCGACTAATGTAGTGGGCCCTGCGGCGTCGTGTCTTTCACTCGCGGCTAGCACTTCGTCTCGTTCCACCGTTAGAGCTCGAAAATTAGCTATTGAAGCAGAACATGCACGTCGTCTCGCAGAACTGGAATGTGCACATGCTGAGGCACAGGTTGCGGCACAGGCTGCGGCACAGGCTGCGACACAGGCTGCGGCACAGCATAAAATTTTGCTTGCGCAACGTGTAGCTGCCAATGCTGAGCTTAAAGCACAGCTTGCTGCTCTTGAGAGCAGCCAATCTAAAAAAAATAGTGATGTAGATTCATGGGTCGAAAAGTCACTTAACTTTAATTTTTGTTCTCAGGAAATTGATACTCCCTCACTACCCGGCCAGTTACCAAACCAAGGCCACGATGGACTTCCTGTCAACGATCCTGTCCGTGAATCCTACGCGATGGGTACTCAAAATATACCATCCACGCGTCCACTCCTAGACCGCCGGCCTTCCATGCAGGCGCCTACACTTACTTTATCTGGTCAGCTCCTCGATCCTACTTACACGACGGAGCGACTCCCTGCCAAGGGAGAATATTTGCCACAAAGAGTCGAACCACCACCTAGGTTTGATACGTATCAGGGCCAGTATTCAATCGTTCCTCTGCCTACTTTCGACGGTAAGTCCCACTTAGACTGGTTACACATATCTCGTGTTTTTACCGATACACAACATTCATTTTCGCCTTTAACAAATCTAGCTCGGATTAATTGTGCTCTAAAAGGTGAGGCTAGGGAGGCAGTTGCTGCGATTTTGATGAGCACTCGTGATCCTAATCTTGTTATGCGAGAATTAGAATTACGCTTTGGCAGGCCCGATCTAATAGTTACTCGCGAAGTCAACTCTATGCGAGCTCTCCCTAGAGTAGTCGGAGATGGCAAAGATTTGACCATTTTTACTTCACGAGTAAGAAATTGTGTTGAAATTATTCGCTTACTTAACCAAAAAGAGTTTTTGCATTCTCCAGATCTTTTTAATGCATTGTTGTATAAGTTATCGCCGTTAATCAAAACTAGATGGCTAGACTATGCGTCGCAATTTGAACGCGGTAATATTTCCAGGTTAGAATTGTTAGCGGATTTTCTATCTCGAGAGGTAGAGCTACGCACGAGGTTCGGTGGTACTAACGAATTTGCATATAATCGTGATAGAATTCACTCTGTTTCCGAGCAAAATATTAAATCATCAAGCGAAACTAAAAAATCGATAATTTCGCCAATCTGTCTGTGTTGTGAAAAGTCTCACAATCTACTTCAATGTGACAAGTTTGTGTCAATGACTGTTGACCAGAGATGGCAGTTTATAAAAGAAGCAAAAATTTGCCATAAATGTCTCAAAAAAGGTGGTCATAGATACAGTTCCTGTAAAGCTCGTATGAGTAAATTGCTTTTTAAGTCTGACAAACCTAAAATTGACACCGACAATAAACCTATACATATAGATGAAGAAATAGTAGCTCAGACAAGCACGTCATCTGCATCAATTTTTACACGTCGTCCTTTACTTAAAGTTATAGGGGTCACTGTCTCAGGTCCCGCCGGGAGCTTGGATACATACGCTTTATTAGACGATGGTTCGACAGCAACGTTTATAGATGCGAAGGTGGCCTCGAAGATTGGTTTGAGCGGCGTAGAAGGACGTGTCCAGTTAGACTGCGTAGGTGGTCTGTCACGCAACACTGAGACACGGTATGTAGATTTTAAAATAAAAGGTAGGCATTCTCCTACGACTTACACTATCCGTAATGCAAGGTCTATTAGTAGCCTAGGTATGGCTCACCAAACCGTTCTACCTAAAGACATATGTCACTATTCACATTTAACCAACTTGGTTGATGTTTTGTGTTATGAAAACGCAAAACCGACTATTATACTAGGGTCAGATAATTGGCACTTGACTATCTCAAAGTCTACTCTTAGAGGCACTAAATCTGAACCAGTAGCGATTAATACTAATTTGGGTTGGGTTTTATTTGGATTTGTTACTAGTAAATCCAAACCAGTAGACTTCATGAATTACGTTAGAACTGACAGTGACATTAGCAATGATGAAA
The DNA here is from genome assembly GCA_947507595.1 of Pyralis farinalis. NCBI lineage: Eukaryota > Metazoa > Arthropoda > Insecta > Lepidoptera > Pyralidae > Pyralis > Pyralis farinalis. Next base: position 363,991 of record OX382280.1, read on the forward strand.
TAAAGCCTTCTCTTGAAGCCCTTATTAAAGAACAATATCACCTGGATGCTATCGGGATCTCAAAACACATGGCACGCAGTAGTGCTGATGAACGCGCTGTAGATATCTTAAAACGTACTGCAAAACGCCTACCTTGCGGTCGTTTCGAAGTCGGTCTCTTATGGAAGGCAGACGATCTGATTATACCGAATAGCTACGGTCTAGCATTATCGCGATTTTTGAGTTTAGAGAAAAAGATGATTCGCGACCCAGAATATGCCGCAAGGTACCGGAAAAATATTGGTGATATTTTAGAAAAAGGATACGCGGAAGAGTGTCCTAAGAGTACAAATTCAATGCAATGCTGGTATCTGCCGCATTTTGGCGTCATTAATCCAAACAAACCTGATAAATTACGCATTGTTCATGACGCTGCAGCTAAATCGAATGGAGTTAGCTTGAATTCGTTATTATTAACTGGTCCTGATTTACTGCAACCGCTTCTACATATCATTTTTCGTTTTAGGGAAGAGAGAATAGCCATGACAGCTGATATTAAGGAAATGTTTCCTCAGCTTAAGATTCGTAGTCAAGATCGGGACGCTCAGAGATTTCTTTGGCGTGACAGCCCTAGCGAACCAATTAAGACTTATCGAATGTCATCCATGATATTCGGTGCAGCCTCTAGTCCTTTTACTGCACTTTATATCAAGGACAAAAACGCCAAAGATTTCGAGAAGCAGTACCCACACGCTGCTCATGCAATATTATTTGACCATTATATGGATGACTATATAGGTAGTGTTTCTACAGTAGAAAAAGCGGCTCGTCTTGCCGCAGATATTGTAAATATACATAGTCGCGCCGGGTTTGAGATGCGTGGCTGGATCTCGAACGATCCCGCAGCGCTGTCTCTTCTGCCAAATAATCTTTTGTATAAAGCACCTGTAGCTAGTCATACTAAAAATAGTTCGTCACTCTTAATGGTAAATAATGCGCACTATATTAGTTTAGGTTCACTTACACCACCAATTCGCACGTTAGGCCTCATCTGGTATCCATCAACTGACGTGATTACGTTTAATGTCAATATTGAACACAGTTTGCCTGACTGCCTCACCAAACGCATTGTGCTCTCTCAAGTGATGCGCATATACGATCCTTTGGGTTTTTTAGCTCCTATAACAATGAGAGGACGCATTCTTTTTCAAAATGTTTGGCGACTAGGTCTTGGTTGGGATGAGGCACTACCTCAAGTAGACTGTGAATATTGGAAGTCATGGTATGAAGACTTAGTTTTAGTTTCAAAAATAAATGTTTCACGTTGTTATATCACACATGAGGAAGTATGTCGTCGTGAACTTCATGTATTTTGTGATGCAAGTGCTCAAGCTTATGTTGCTGTTGCTTATTGGCGCATTTTGTACGCAAACGGTAACGTGAAGCTTGCGCTAATTGCTAGCAAGTCACGAGTAGCACCATTATCACCAACATCGATTCCGCGTTTAGAGTTGCAAGCAGCTCTATTAGCTGCTCGGCTTGCCACCACTATTTGCGAAGCTCATCGCCATAAAGCTTTAAGTCGCACCTTTTGGAGCGACTCTAAAACTGTTTTAGAATGGCTTAGTAATGATCCGAGAAATTATAAGCCTTTTGTTTCTCACAGGGTTGGTGAAATATTGGAACTTACGAACGTGTGCGAGTGGCAATGGGTTTCTAGTAATCTAAATGTCGCTGATGATGCAACTCGAGATAATCGTATACCTCTTACTGTAGATTGTAGGTGGATTAGGGGTCCAGCGTTTCTTTTGGACAATTTTAAACCTCGCCCTGAATCATGTTGTTGTACATCGCATGTAGATATTCATACATATTCATGTTTCATCCCATTAGTAGCTGATTCCCGTCGATTTAGTTCTTGGACTCGACTATTGAGGGCTACAGCTACTGCCCATAGTTATCTAATTTTACTACGCAAGCATTATCTGTTTAAGCGTGGGGTAATTGTTGACGAAATGAATTTGATTTCAGACTGCCTATTTTCATATGCTCCTCATGTACCCTCTGATGTAAGCGTCAATCGTAGGCGCTCTTTACCATCTTGGACGGGACTAACTGCCGAAGATTTGAGGAGGTCTGAAATACACATATTATGCCAGAGCCAAATGGAGTCTTTTGAAAGTGATTATCATAGACTGAGAGACAATAAGCAATTAGCGCCACGCAGTCGGCTTAAAAATATTTCTCCAAAAGTCTGTACTGATCATCTGATACGGTTGTCAAGTCGAATTACTGCTGCACCTGATATAAGCACCAAGATGAAATGCCCTCCTATCCTTGATGGTAAACACCCTGCTGTCCGTCTATTAGTTCAACATATACACCAGAAGGCTGCTCACGCAAATTCAGAAATGGTTGTTAATGAGATACGCCAAGAGTACTGGATAATTTCACTTCGTAGTACAGTCAGATCCATTGTTAATAGTTGTCAGGTGTGCCGCATCAAAAGGGCGGTTCCTTTCCATCCCCCAATGGGAAATCTACCTGAAGCAAGACTAACTCATCACAGTCGCCCGTTTACATTTTCTGGTTTAGATTATTTTGGCCCGATCCAAGTCGCTGTTGGACGTCGACGAGAAAAGAAGTACGTAGCGCTATATACTTGTCTGGTTACACGAGCTTTACACCTAGAGATTGTCGACAGTCTATCAACAGATGCTGCCATGATGAGCTTAAGACGTTTCGTAGCACGTCGAGGTAGGCCGTCTCAAATTTATTCTGATAACGGCACAGCATTTGTTGGAGCAAACCGCCAACTAAGAGAACTTTACGGAGAGGCTGTTGAAGACTACGCCGCTAATGAGAAGATTGAATGGCATTTCATACCACCTGCAGCCCCTTTCATGGGAGGAGCTTGGGAGCGTCTAGTAAAGTCAGTAAAGACTGCTCTACGTGTTACTATGAAGGAGAGAATCCCAACGTCGGAAGTTTTAGCGACCTTCTTATCTGAAGCTGAAGCAGTAATAAATTCTCACCCATTAACGCACGTTGCCGTCGATCAGGAAAGTGAAGAGGCGTTAACCCCATTTCATTTCCTTATTGGCTCTTCGTCTGGACGAGCTGTTCCTGCAAGTTTGGAAGACGCCGACCTTACAGGGAGGACAGGCTGGCGTAAGGCAGTACGATTAGCCGATCACTTTTGGTCGCGTTGGATTAAAGAATACCTACCGACCTTACATCAGAGGCGTGGAGGTGGGATTGCTCCTGAGATTTGTTTGGGAGATCTAGTTCTTATTGCAGACAGCAATCTACCGCGTAATGTATGGCCAAGAGGTCGCATTGTTAACGTATATCCTGGGTCTGACGGTATTATTAGGGTTGCTGATGTTAAAACTTTAGCCGGGATCTTAAAAAGACCATGTAAGAAATTAGTAAAACTTATCGTATAGTACCTATATAAATTTTGTTTGTCGTTTGTTTGTTTCGGTATCTATTGGATTTTGTTATTTTTTACCAACTTGTTTAACATTTAGTTTTGTTCAGTTTTGCATACTTCTTCTGAATGATTATCTGAATGTACAGTCTGTCCACCATTTATTAATACCGTTTCATCAGGTACAGTCTGCCTACTAACTTCGTTAGGTACTTTTCTCCTCCCGGGAGAGATGTGCAAAACTCTTTAGTAAGCACATTCTTTTTATACTTTTTTACTTTTGAATATACTCGTACGTCTTGTTTTTATAAACGTCACTATTAATAAAATATTGTAATGGACACATCGTATCGAACTACTTTTTCTTTTCCCCTTTTAGTTTGATCGCGTTCAAGAACAATAAACTGAATTAAAAAATAGCCTGCCATAAGGAGTACATGGAGGAAACAAGTAATGCGGATTTACGTTTTGGAAATGAATCTATCAGTAAATAGTACATTAAAATAAAATGGCGGCCGTTATAAATGATCACACTGGCGATACTGTGATAATACACTCAATTACCGAAGCAAACAGTTTGAATGAATCAATTACTATTAAAATGTAAATGGGTTGTTACCGCCGCGTCGGCGGGCGGCGGGCGGCGGGCGGCGGGCGGCGGGCGGCGGGCGGCGGGCGGCGGGCGGCGGGCGGCGGGCGGGCGGCGGAGGATTACTTCGGCGGTGCCACTTCTCTGAATACACCAAATGATGTATATTCAACATTTCATTCCATTCAGGTGTACAATATAACTATGTATGCATGGACAGAATAAAGATTCGAATGGTGGCACTGTGCAATGGCACTAGCGGATACTTCTCTTATATAAAAATATTGAGCGTCACGAGGATATGTCAAAGTTAAGTCAATTACTGCAAGTACTTTATCAAAGGTGTTCGAGTAGGTTTCTGCATGACTGAGAGCTCTCGGTGCTCTCTGAACGGCCACTGAAGATGAGCCACAGCCGAGTCTTGTGGGTCTTCTTTGACTTCCGCCCACCGACTACGATGTCCTCGACTCTGAAGCAGTCTGTACTTTAAATAATTCGTCCGTATTTTAAAGAATATTCTGCTTACAAAATTGACACCGCTACGGTTGTATATATTGGAAATTAATATGAAAAACAAATAGATCGCGCGTTGCCACTTCCTCTGCTAACATAGCAACTCTTCGGGAACTTCCTGATAACGTAACTCGCTTACAGAAGCACAACGACTTGTTGACATGAAATTAACAGAGTGCACCACGTGCAGGTGAGGGTGGCCTCGACTCTACGAATGACATTGTACCACCACGCGAAATATTTTCATACCGACTTCTTCGGCCGCGTGCGAGTTCAACCAAGAACAAGTAGCCTATGTTCGTTTCCACGCTCTGTATAAACTTCAGTTACGGTCCGATCCGAGATTTAGGCTTACACAGTTGAATTCGCATTTGTAATATTAGTATGGAAACAGCAGTTTCTCAAACGTATTAAAGCTATCGTCGCGAAGTCAGCCGCGAGCGTACTGTACTCGCTGTACGACCATTCTACAAAAAGCAGCCCCGCACTGCTCAGCGAGCTCTCTCAAAATGTTCAAACGAGTATATTGGTGGTTCGTTGCTGGCAAGCGATCTGCCAGCAACGACATCGCAGCTGAGCTATAGTGAATGGCTCGTCATTCTGTTTATAAAAACCTCGACTGTTATTTTTAAAACGTTGAAAGAACTTTTAAAGAAATTGATTTGCAGTTTGATAACGCCGGTATTCTGGGCAACTGTTGCGAAGGAAATTAATATTCTCAGGAAGAGATTTTATTACGATATTATAAAATATGAATTGTGTTTTGGGAGATGTTTGTGGAAATACATAAGGAAGGAGCTTCCGCTTTTCAATTTCAAGTACATCCACGACGGCAACCTGGCTCGACGGGGTGTGAAACTTTCATCTGACCTTCGAAGACAACATTCATTAACAGCCGTAGCCTGCGTAAAGGACTAGCGTGGAATATGGCGACATGACAGATGTTAGTTCATTCGCAGGGCACGCACAGTTGCAGTGCAGTTGTGGTTCACTGCGCGATCGCTGCACTGCATATTATAGAGTACATGTATTGGCACTGCACTGCTCCTGCGCGACTCAAATGACGTATCAGCGTAGCGGCCTCCTGTTCGACTGCTGCCAGCGACCGGCCGCAAATCAAACATAAACCTCAATATTGTTGACGATTTGTTTACTTTGGTGGATATAAATTAAAAGTTCAGTTGCGGGCCTCATAAATCTGCCGTAATTGGCAGGTGGTGCGCGGGCTTTATAAATAAGTTAGTACCGCTGCCTGCCGCAGTATTAAACTACATATCAGATTCCCCTTCGAATTATAATGATCTGAGCGATATCTGTAATAAAATCATCATCAATAGTCCACCGCTGCACACAGGCCTCCCCTCGAGAGAGAGACACGCCAATCGACTCTCTTCAAATCTTTTGCAGTCATCGCTCCATTTAGTCGTTCCACACTGCGTGTATTTCGAAATCCTTTTTTCCTCAGCGGTTGTCGGTCAGATGCGAGCAGTGTGGTGGGCCCATTGCCACGTCAGCTTGCTCATCGTTTGGACTACATCAGTTACTTTACTTCTACTGTAAATATGCTCATTTCTGATTCTAGCACGCGGGAAAACCCGATCATAGCAATTTCCGTAGCACGCTGAGCTATCTTGAGCTTCCCGATATGGTCTGCAATAAAGGCCCACCTGTACTGTGATGCAATGTGATGAGGGTTTATCGACTTACCGTCATCTTTGGAGCCGAAGCCAGCGTCAACATTATAGAAGATGTCAAATATTTTTTAGATGCCAACTAATTTTACCATAAAGGTCGCAAGCGAGCATACGGTCCACCTGATGGTAACCAGTTGCCGTAGCATATGGACACTTGAAACACCTGAGGTGTGCAACTCGTGCGTTGCCGACCCTGACCAGAAGGGTGATGTGTTCATACGAGTAATGTTAGTAACGTAATATTCTGTCGTTGCGTTTAAATTCCTTACCCGATTCTAATGATGAGGCATTAATCGACTTTATTTTCTTTATTAGCCTTCGTGTCCAATAAATAAATGAATTATTGTATATTATAGACCAGATGATATATAGGTAATCAATACTGTACCATCCAAAAGTGTGGCAGTCAGGAGGCAGCAGAGAGAACCGAGCGCCATAAGACGCGGTCCTTACATACTTCACTCGCTTCTGTGACATTCATAGCTCTTTTCATGCACGCTCGCCGGTTCCTGGGGCTTCTGACATCACCTTCTGATAAAACACGACCAATTTGGTCATGGTAGGTTAGTCTCGGCCTTCCTCGGCTCCTACATGTGTTTTAATAAAAAAAAAAAAACAATATTACCAAGAAACCTTTTAAATTAATTTACAAACAGCAATATATGCTTATGGTGTTACGTAAGAAGATATTGCTTCCAGACAACCTTTGATTAAAATTTTCGAATGAAACAGGCGAACATTCCGAATTCAAAAATATGACTGTGTGTGTTTATAATATCCCGCGAGGCGGAATAATAATTTGACTATATTTCACCGTTCACGAACACTGTCTATCGGCGCTTCTCAATAACAATCATGCAATAAGAACATCACCGCCGGCCGCTTCTGTTTCCGTTTCTTTTGTACAGGCATCATTTTAAATTCTCGCTATTAATAACTCCCACAAAAAGTATCAAGTAATTCTTTTATAACGCTATCTGTTGTTGAGTAGCTGTATTAAATATATCACATTTTATTTTGAATTGACTAAGAGATTTGAAATCGGCACTCGATTAAAAGCATTGACTACAAAAAAATTTAATGAGTATTAAATTTAAACATTTTTGATGAACAGTTTAGTTATGTATAGATAGTACTTGGGCATCAACATATGTCCATATAATTGTTCTACGAATTTTTTACTGTAACAACACTCAAAGTGTCTATGGTGGGTATCCGTTTCCACGTTTTATCTTTTACTTTTTCTCTGTACCACACAACTTGAAAATGTTATGCAATTATAAGAAATAGCACATGTCTCAGTGCGAGACAGATTAAGTAAAGAGTGGTTAGAAGTCGATCATCCCGTTGCGCAATTTTTAACTGGACATGGAAACTTTAGAGCTAAGCTCTTTTCGTTTAGACTTGTGTCATCGCCTTTATGCGAGTGTTCTACGACAAATCATGAATTCGAGCAAACAGCACATCATGTTCTCTGGGAGTGCGATCTCTGACGTCGGGAGCGGGACGATATGTTAAATTTCTTGCATGTCACATCCGGGGTAGTATATTATTCTGATTGGGTGGCAACAAGGGAGAATTACCGGGCGTTTAGGCAGTTCTGCAATCTATATTATTGAAATCGATGTGGTAGGTAACAACTCACAGTTTAGGTCCCAATAGTGTTAGATATTTGATAAACCGTGCTGCACGGCAGTTGAGCTTCTTTTGACTAGCCATCTCTTTGAGGTTTTTAAATGCCTTATTTGTCATATTGCTGTCTCTCACTTTGCCAAGAGGGGAAGTCGATTCTGAAACTTCCTACTCCCACAAATTTCTTCTGATTAAATTCGTAGTGAGTTCTAAGGCAGCTGTAGTTTAACCCCCGGGACGGCAGTGAACTTCACTGTTCATAGGCTTTTTGTTGGTCGCCGCTGTTAATTCTGGCTACACAGAAGACACAATGGTGGGTATGAGTGGTGGGCCTGTCCCAATGTCAGGTTGTTGTAGCATGTTTAATTCAACAATCAAGCCTCTGCTTCAAGTAGAAGCGCAAATATATAGATAAAAACATACACATGTGCAACTCCATTATAGTAAATTAGATTTTGTTTTGTTGCAGGTTGCACAACGTGACCCGCGCGCCGAGGACAGCGTGTGTTTGACGCCGGGCCAACTCGTACGACTGGCCGCTCGCTACGAGTGAACGACCAAGTCTACTTCATATCTCGAACACCTACAGATGGCCAAATTAATAATATTTTAATACACTAATTGAAACATGAATGAATAAAACACGAGTACCTATTTACAGTGCCAAAAATAGTTATAACGACAAATGTTGTTATTAATATCATAGTTTAACTAAAAAATATTTAAAGAGTTATATTTACAAGAGCTTAGTAAGAGAATATTCGCGTCGTCTCAGAAACTATAAGACTTTAAGTGAAAATGAACCCGACCAACTCGAACTTTACCATGTATGGGTGCGAACGGAACTGGAACGGTCCAAAGAACGAATTTAAGTAGCTTTTGTATGGGAGGTAGTGTATGTAGCAGACTTGCGTGTAGTGAAGCACGCCCGGGCAGAAGAGGGGCACATAGAAGCACATACTGTAGTAAGGTGTTGGCACAAACTGCATCATAAATACACAAAGATTTCATCATTATTTCCAAAAGGATGACGTATGCGTATTTGAACAAAAAGGGAATAAGGTACTTAGAAAAATATCAACATTTTACAGTACAATACTTAAGCCAGTGAGAACGGGCGCACGCTTCAAAAGCAGGTACAGAAGTTACGCATGCTTCGGAAGTTACCAAACTAAGGAAGTGGCGCACAAATCAAAAGCTGGTAACAGTAGGGACGTAGCGCGGAGTGCGGCCGGGTCCACGAGCATGGCGTCCCCGTCGAGCACGCCCAAGGCGCCGTCGCCGCCGCCGGGGCACACGCCCAGCAAGATGGAGCGGCGCATGTCGCACTTCAAAGAGTACAAGTTCTTCAGGTCGTTCAGCGCCAAGGTAGAAAACTGGCCCATGAGGAAGGCCGAACAGCTCTGGAGGAAGATGAGAGAGAGGAAGATTGCAGGTCAGTTATACAATATATTTTTATGGCTCTAAAAAAATATTAACATGTAAATAGTTATGAGCATTATATTTATCCAATTTAAATGTAAATATATTAGCTTCCGGCGGCATATTTGGATCACAAATCAAAAAACCACTTGACTGCACATAAAGTCACCCCGCGCTCATAAGAACGTGTTTTACCGTCTAAGTATCTCAGCGATTGGAGCCTGCTGAACAATGGGAGATTACATACTCATCGTGCCAGGGACAGGACCACTATATGTGGTCTCTGTCCTTTGCACTTTCCCGCATTCACACATACTCGATACATACCTACCCAGTTCATACAGTCTCTTATGAAATATACATATAGAATTCATTATTCTTATAATTTTTCGGTCTATCCGATATTATGCGGGCGTATGGTGGATAGTCGTGCAATGAGAAATCCAATGCAATACTATAATTTTAAATCAACACTTAACGTAATCAATGTTCAGGAAAATACAAAACGGGAGTTCCAAGACACAGTCCCAAGAGGTCGTCACTTGCCGTCGCTTGCACTCACTCCCTCTCTCCCAGTGTCGGCCTCTTGATTCTGCCAAAGCGCGCTACCGTTCGCGAACTTTCGCTTCGTTTTAAACGTTCATACTCGTGACCGGACGCGACAAACATGTCTGTGAAGCTAGACCAAGACAAACAGTCATGTTCATGCACACAAATGTTTGTCTCGTGGGGGAGTCGAAGTCACGAGCGTTGGTGTCAGTTTAGCGTTATTAAGCACTGAGCCACCGAGCTCGCCATACATCACACATATATCTAAATGAGGTGAGGTGAGGTGCAATAAAAACGTTGTTGATGTAATGACGAAATGAATAAACAATAGTTCGTTGCAAAATGCTCCAAATTCACAGAGAAAATTTAACGTGAATCAAGAATACAAATTTAAAGCTTCACCTCGGAATTTAAAGCGATTATGTCAATATGTACGTCAATCAACTGTAGTAGTGATCGCTTGTGGTTTCTTTTTCTTATGCAACGTCGGGAGACATGCAAACATACGGCCCACTTGATGATAAGCGGTTACCGTGGCCTATAAACGCTTGCAATACATTAAGTATCACTCGCGCGATGCCTCCTCCGCCGCTAACATAGCAACTTCATAGGAGCTTACTGGTGACTTCACTCACACGCAGAAACACAACAACCCTCTTAAGAGCTGTTATTTAGCTGGGGTTTTCTGTGAAGTGGAGGTACTTCCCCAGACAGGGTGCTTGGATACGCCCTACCTCTCTGAAAATATCTAGACCAAGACAAGTAGACATGTTCATGCACACAAATGTTTATCCTGTGTGAGAATCGAACCCACGAGCGTTCGATAGTAACGTAACAGCGCGTTTCGCCATTGCGCCACCGAGCTCGTCATCTTAGAAAAATCGTTACTTTTACGTCCTTACGGCCAGTTTCACCCTTTTTTCCATTACCTTCCTTCATCAATCTCTTATCACTCAAAAATACTTTCTTTCATTTTTCCATTACTCATTCACGGAAATGTCATTTTTTAATCTCAAAAATGAAGCTTAACTAGCTTCATTGTTCATGACGTTAAACTTTTTATGATGTATGTATGTATATCATCGTGGAAAAGCATCTGACTATGGACCAGAAGGTTTTCTGCGGTTTTGTGGACCTTGAGGAAGCATTTGAATGGGTCGTGCGAAAGAATCTCTGGAACATGTTGCCTAGATATGGGATTGGCGGTGACCTGCTTCGTGCTGTGCAATCCACCTATGAGGATTGCACAGCATGTGTGTGAGTGGATGGCAGCTTATCGCCCTGGTTTGATACCAGTATTGGTGTCAGGATCAGAAGGTGATCTTCTGATAAAACATGACCTTTGTCATAGTAGGTTAGTCTCGGTTTTCCTCCGCTCATTCGCCTCCAAAATGCAAAAATATTTTTTATAAACGGGCTGGTAGTACCGGAGATTAGCGTATTCGAACGAACAAACAAAAAATCTTCAACTTCATTATCAACATATCTGTAAATAAGTTTTGTAGCAATAAATAAAGTATATATTTATTTACTGCCTGTACTAGGAATCTTAACGTACCGTTTATAAAATTTTAACAGTTATCAGTGAACATAGAATTACTGTTGTTACTTTTTAGAATAAATTAATAATAAATAGAAAAAAATCAGGCGATAAGCGGCCGGCCACCCGCACACATTCTGTACAATCCTCATAAGTGGATTGCACAGCATGGAGCAGGTCACCATCGACCCCATATCTGGGCAAAATGCTCCAGAGATCCTTTCGCACGAAAGTATTTGATAGGAATCAAATACTTTCTGAAGATCGACAAAACTGCAGAGAACCTTCTGATCCATAGCCAGTTGCTTCTCCACGATGTTTGTAAACACATGATCGGTACTTACATCCTCCGCCGCTTCGACGTCCACCACACAACTTTTTATTATGTTCTCGTAAAACTAATTTCAAATAAACTTTCACAGACACCTACGCTTACGAGACTTACGAGCACCTTACGGACTTACGAGCAACTTACGAGACTTACGAGCAACTTACAGACTTACGAGCAACTTACAAACTTACGAGCAACTTACAGACTTACGAGCAACTTACAGACTTACGAGCAACTTACAGACTTACGAGCAACTTACAGACTTACGAGCAACTTACAGACTTACGAGCAACTTACAGACTTACGAGCAACGCACGAGTGGCGCTCTGATGTTACAAGTGCGTAAGCGCGTTTGCCGCCTTAACGGTGTAAAAAAAACGAAAGATATAAAAAAAGATATAAAAAGAGAGAAAGAACATATAAAAGAAAAAAACCAGGATCAACTTTATTACGACTTTTTTTTTTTTGGATACACTATTGATTTTTTATTCCTTAATATACTAGTCCTCAATGGCCCTCTAATGTTGGTGAAGAATTGATGAAGAAATGATAAAAAACTGAAAAAAAAGATAAAAAATTAAGTTATTAAATTTCATGTAGTCGGTTTGATTTTATAAATTAAAAGTCTTTATAATATTAATCTATTTCCAATAATATACATATCGTTTCCAATTTTCGAAGACCATAAGGCCTTACAGATGTCTAGCGGTTTAAGAAAGACATCCGCTGAAGGAAATGAAAGAACAAAGGAAACTTGTACCCAATCACCATTTTATTGCGGTCGGCGAGCCTTATCGTTGTAATGCCAGAAATAGAACTTGACTTTGTCAAAACTGACGGTGATTGATATAAAATTGATACGATCACGTAATGTGTGGGCAGACAAAACATGGCTACGGTCCGTGTGACAGCCGCTGTCGATCTCTGATAATAGTCTGTTAACGACAGAGCAATAATAAATAATAATTTACATTGACATCAATCCGCACTCATCCTACTACATGGAGATAGGATTCAACCGAAGGAGATAAGAGGATACTCCTTCACGATGTACAAGTGCGGATTGGCGGAGGCCAGTGTTTTCAAGCCTCCCACAGGCCACTGACTTAGATTACCGACTGTTTTCTATAGACAACAACCGTGCCCTTCGAATACAGAGGCGCTCGATATTGATAATCCCTTCCATAGGAAGGCTGCAGTCAACGTGGCTTAATCTGCGCGTCTGATTAGCGTGACACGCATAGAGGCGCCATCGCTATTCATCCATAAATTAAAAATATTTTATTTTAAATACTTACATGTATTGTTTTGTTGTTGAATTGCAGAATATTAAAATTAGAAAAATACCATCGTTAAAATAAAAAAAAAATAGTTTCGCCCAACGTGGGGCTCGAACCCACGACCCTGAGATTAAGAGTCTCATGCTCTACCGACTGAGCTAGCCGGGCCATATACAAGTTGACGAATTCATTTAATATTAGTCTACTGGAGCTCTTTCGTGTGTGATATGTGACATATTATTATTTCGTGTTCTACGTGTACAATATGCAAAACTGTCGTTTACTTTTATAATCGTGAGTATTTGGTGGGAGTAGGACGAGCTCGCTACAGTGCTGTGTGTGCACACCTGAGCCCGCCGTGAAGATATAGATAGAAGCTACAGGAGTACGTACTCCTGTAGCTTCTATCTATATCTTCACGACGAGCCTCCTGCGGCGTGGACAGACACAACTGAGCGCGTCAAGAGTATTTTTGTCCAACATATTTGTCTTCATTAGTAAATGGCTATTTTAACAACAAACACATGATTACTCATTGACAAAGTTTAAATTCATTGCATTTAACTTCGAGATGAGTGAGTGTTGGGAATACTGCAGAAGGCATAGTTCTACACAGCAGCAATGCAGTGCCGGCCCCAACGCTTACTTATGAAAGCGAGAACTGGGTATGGCAGAGAAATAATGAAAGTAGAATAAACGCGGTCGAAATGCGAGCGTTGCGCAAAATTTGTGGCATAGCTCTTTTAGATCATAATCGCAATGATGATGTTAGAAACAGACTTGGCCTGAAAGAGAACATCGGTGTTAAAATAAGAAAAGCATGCTCCGTTGGTTCGGACATATAGAAAGCATGCCGGATAAAAGAATGACGAAGCAGATATATAAGGCAAAAGTAGAAGGATGTAGGAGCCGAGGTAGGCCAAGACTTACTTATCTTATCAAATCGGTCGTATTCTATCAGAAGGCGATATCAGGAGCCCTAGGAACCGGCGAGCGTGCACGAGAAGAGCAATGAATGTTAAAGAAGAGAGTGAGGTACGAGTACGTAAGGATCGAGGCACTTGGCGCTCGGTTCTCTCTGCCTACCTCGCAAGGGATCTGGCGTGAAGTTATAGATAGAGACAGATTTAACTTTGAAACTAATTGTATTCGTACTTATTTACATTAAACTCCAAGAACGGAACACGAGTGTTTTAGGGTTTCCTACCTCGAAAGGAAATACGGAATCCCGACAGGACGTGTTCGGTGTCCGTCTATCAGGAACGCGTGTCAAGTTGAAATTGATATCAAATACTCGAGTCTGCGATCACTTGGAGTAGCCACAAATCGACCACCTCTGTCAACACAATCAAAACATTTGTCCGTTCATGTAATGTCAGAAATAAAACGCACGCAACTCATCTATCGACCAACAGACGAATTCCCGCGTACTCTTTATATTCTCTGTGGTTAGTCAATGCAGAATATTTTATATACTTTGCTGAATTTATAATAGTCATCTTAACTAATTTAAGCATTATTATTTATTTCAAATATCAAGTTACAAGACTCACTTTGTTAATATCTTATTCTAAGGTGTTATTAAATACAATGCCTGATGATGCCTCGTGGAGAGATGAAACACGTGTCGCAGCGACAACCAGGCCAGTCGTGGCAGCGACGGTGGTGGGGGCATGCGGTTTCTGTTCCAGATGGCGGACGACCGCAGCACCCGAGGCAGAGACTACCGGAGCAGCCATGGCAGTGTCGGCATATTGCATCTACTAACGGTAGTGGGTGGCTGCCGGCCGGCGCTAGGCCGCATGGACTAATTGGTGGCGGAAGCAAACAAAGCAGGTTAGATCAAATTGCATGTAAATTATATATATCAAGGACATCAGTTTACTGTGATTAAAATTCGAAAGAAAAAAGATAAGCAGCAATTGATAACACCTCTCTGATTTGAAGACTCAGTTACTTCACTTTCTTTGTGTACTGAGCCCACTCTGTTAACATGGCGATCACTGTACCACAATCAAAATTTGTTTATTGTCAAACTGGGTCAAGAGATGTTGAACTGCTTTACAGTGTAGGTACTCACGAATATATAAAATTGCTTTTAAATCATATTCAATTTCATCGCGTTAAATCATTATACCTTGTGCAGAAAAAATCATTTGAATTACAAAATATATAATTACCATTTCTTTAATACAAAGTAAAAATTACTCTTGTATATGCCTTGATGTCTTTAGAAATTGTATTATTTATACGCACGAACAGCAGTTAAATGTGTACATTTATCAGTTCGTAGGCCAAAAAATGTTTTTGAGACTACTCTTTTCCAAAATAAATATTTTAGATGCATCGACAGAGTTTCCCCAAAACTAATGTGTTTATTAAATAGGTACAGACAAACACCAAGAGTCTTATCCAGGCGGAGCTGGGCTGTGCCTGGTTTAAGGACAATCTATCACGTCACGCGAATTCACCATTTTCTTTACCAAATTTTCTTCATCGACCTTTCAAAAGTATCGTTATCTTCCAAGTACTGTAGCGTCAGCCGCTGTACTATTGATATTCTCAGACATAAGTATTCATACAGCGTTATTAACAAATTTTAATTAAACGATCTTGTTAACAATGAATGAATCCTACATTAAATATTATAATTTTCATTTAATATTGAGGTAGCTTAAAGCATAATAACCTAATATTGTTCTTATAATAAGTTTACAATCGATGCACATAAGTTATTTTTAAGTAGACGTATTTGTTAAAATGAAATGTTTGTTTGTAATATCTTTAATGTACGTTAAGAAATATACAATAATAATAAGTACTAAAAGATAATGGTACATAGCCGGACTTATCCCATAAACTTTCTACCAGCAAAAATAGATCTTTACCAGCCAACCTTAGAGTCATTGATAGAGAATTTTACAGTATCGTATAAGCACACGCACATTACAGACTGTACCTACCTCGATAATTGAGGAGAATATATAATTAACAATATAACTACATCTACCTATATATAAACTATGTAATAAAAAACAATCATGATAACACGAATAATAAAACAATATTACACAAGAATATAGGAAAATGATATCCAAATTACGAAAAAAATTAATAAAATAAATTAAATGATCGACTACGCAATAAAATATAAAATATTATTCCAATGAATCCACGTCTTCCCTATGTATACATGTCCCTTGTACTTGGTTTAGCAAAATGACACAAAGATTATATATTCAATTAGCTAAGTAGTTTTGGAGCCCCCACATGTGGGTGCAAAATTTAATATCAAATTTAAAATAGAGACAGCACAAAAGAAATTTATTAAATTATTATTAACTTCTCTCTGCCTACCCCGCACGGGACCTGGCGTGAAGATATACATACATACGTACAAAAGAAAATAACTTCAAATTGCGTCCATGTTCAAAGTTAATGTCACTTGATATTGAAAGTTTATTTACTAACGAAACAGAAGTTTATTTATGAGTCGTATGGGCTTACAAGTCCTCTCAAGAAAATAAATCCATCCATCCTGAGGAGACAGATGACATATTACGACTGATAAGACATTGCGCGACGCACAAATATTAACAAATTGATAATAAATATTGTATTTAAAAAGAAAATCGGTAAACAAACACAAGAAAATAATGTTTTTAATATGCAATGTTTGTGCCGTTTTCCATAACAAGTTTCATACGTAGGTGACCTCCCGTTTACCGTTCTTCTTAAAGGATACATTTTCATAAAATGTTACAGCGGACCGAAGCAGTATATTTCACATACTGTTATCTCAATTCAATTTCATACTCTTTTTTTACATATTCTTTTCCGTAAGAAAGATTCAAAGTTTGACATTCCGTATTCTCCTTTTAGATGTTCTAATGCTACGTAGGAGACATATAAACTGCCTGTATGCAGAATTTCATCTTCGTATTTCCAGTAGTTTTTGATATTTCGGTATATACATATACTTATGCATATACATATTTAAATAGATATAGGTACAGTGAATTAACTTCAGATAACAATCTGACTAAAGCAGTAACAGTTTATTGGATAAAGAACCAGCCTGTAATCGTCTGGTCCCCGGTTAGAACCCCGCTGTGGGCGTGTACCACTAAATACGTGTTGTCCAATTTATGTACACATTTGTAATGATCACTCGCTGACGGTGAAATAAAACATTGTGAGGAAACCTAACCTAAGGAAGGTCTGATTTTCTGTGTAGGCAGTGGAGGTACGACGGCAGTCGCTCCATTTTAAAATCAGTATCCTTAGTCTTAGGTAGCGGATCCCGCCAATTCTGATAGATTAGGAAACGAGATAACGCTAGGAAAATAAAAGTGACTTAAATTCAACAAAACTGTCTCACCCGTGCAGAGGGGCAGCTGTATGTTTCGAATCATTCCTCGGAACCGCTGGTAACGTTCACTGGGCGCTAGCTTGAAGAGCGACCCCTACCGCTCTGCCGCAAGCGTCGGTAACAATGACAAACGTAATGTAACTTCATTAGTTTACATGCCGTTAGACTTGCACTGACCGCGGTGAAACAGCCCGGTGACGAGCGCCGCTGACCGTGGCCGCTTGCTCCGCTCGCGCGGGGGCGGGCGGCGGCCGCGAGCGGCGGGCGGCGGCGATTAATGTTTTATGTGTTTGTTTTATCAGTGCTCGAGTGTTTACGAGTTCGTCGACGATCCTTAACGTGGCTGTAAAATGAAATTTGTGATGTTTCTCTTGGTGATTTATTGACATTGTTATAAATTGTAAAAAGGAATTCGAAATATATGTCATATAAAGTACTACTGTTTACTTTTTGTCGTTGTTTTGTCGTTTTGATGGATACTCAGAGCAATTATTCCGCAATTATAATAACTTTTTACTTGGCTTTGCAAGTTTTGTACAGCAAACTTAAAATAATAACGTATGTCATATAGGGATAACAAAGCCCGTCAACAAAATAATTTTCAGAAACGACCGAGTAGCTGCGGAGATGAGCCCACAATCTTTACTGACACATTTTTTGTACATTGTGGACAATTATATTAAACGTACAACACAAGCAATATCATGTGTTTATTTGTATAATATGGCTACATTTATTTATATTTTAAGTTGAAAAATGTATTCACATGATTTAATGTAATACATAACTAAAAGGTACTTCGTATGAAGTTGTAAATGTGTTGTTGACACGACATACAAATTGAAAAAAAAAATAATTTAACATGTAAAACAAAATTGTCATCTAAACAAACCGACTAAAGGAACATTTGTCAAATCTTTCTTAGGAGATGTTCAGTCCAGGAATTGTAAAGTCCCTCGGCCGCCTTCCGGAGTGGAGGGTCGTCTGTTAGCTGTGCACTCGTGTCTTGTGCTCACGAAATTTGCTCAAACAACCTTTGGGACAAATAGATTTCATTTAGTGAGGGTAAGAACGAAATGAAAAGTGTCTATATTTGACTTTGTTTTTGGCTGCGTATAAAAATTTTGTTATATTATCAATCTATGCTTACTGATATTCGCGTATAACCAATAATGCTCTCTCTATCTACTCCGCAAGGGATTTGGCGTGAAGGTATTGATAGATAGATATACGAGTATCATTGTCGAAAATTTCATGACAGCATACCAACTTGCATGTTTCCATTTTTGTTTCTACTGTGTCAAATTGTGTTTATTGATGACACTAAAGCTCGTCAATAGCTAATGTATAAAAAAATAAAAACGTCAGACAAGCAACGTTTACTTGCAGACGTAAAATTCAAACACTTGCGGAGGCCAAACCATGGTCTTTTAAAATATTGCTGTATCTGTCTGCACAGTCATCTATTTCACGGATTTTGATGAAGTTTAGTGTGATTGTACATGCCGCGTCAAGATATAGGAAACTTTTTATATCGAAAACGGGAATATGCAAAAATGGATGGAGTAAGACTGCCTGGGTAGATGGGGAGAGTCAAGGACTCCAAAAAAAACATCTTGTAGAAAATCTTAAGTGACATTTGCAGTTTCAAGAGACACTTCTTTACAAACTAACTTTGATTAACCGCAAAATACCTAAGAGTATCAATGGTTTTTAACAGACTGTAAATAAGGAAAATACAAGTTAGGCTGTCCGGGGATGTATCGCTACTTAACAATCTAGAGTTTTTCTTGCTTTCAGTAAGCGATCGATGTCACAAGAGCTTCAGAGGAGGCGCTATGTAGGTCTACGATAACCGGTTTTAATTTGAAAATGTTCAGGCTCTCAGAGAACCTTGACCAACACGGCAGCAGTTAGTAACTCTTGAACACAGTAAACCCGTCTATAAACGTGTACAGACAAAGTTTGTACGTGGTGTACAATGACGGGCAATAAAATAATATGTTGTGGGTAAAAATAATGGAATTCCAAATAAAATTATTTTATTCAAGCATACGGATCGCCTGTTGGTAAACAAACACCGCGGCCTGTACAATTTAGGGAAATTTCCCTGATGACTTCCCACATTCCCTTCACGTTTCTGTTTTCTTTCTGTTTCGGACTCATTCCAACGTGTAGACGACGTCCATGACAAATGTTGATGCTTTTCTTTCAAATCGTCACGCTGTAGTTTCTCTGGATAATCTCAGCAGGAGAGGACAGGACAATTTCAGCAGCAAGTAAATTTTCCAAGTTCTTGCGTCTTGTATACGTAATGTTGGCTTTGATTTTAATATGACGGTAAGCCAGTACACACACATCTCAACAAAAATACAGATAAGGTGAAATTAGACCACAAATTACATTGTCTGAGGATACACTCGAGGGTGGTTTCTTCCCTTTTTCTTAACAATCTGCGCGTTTTTACAATCCCGAGGATACTGAAGCTGACCCAGACTCGGGCAGGCACTCCGTGGACAAGATGATAACTGCAGTATGATAAGACGATCGGTCCTCCTTGTGCAGGAAGAAAAGTTTCAAGAGCTCATTGACTATGGCTACCGCCTCGTATCAGATGAGCCATATGCTTATTTACCATCCGACGATATGTAAAAAAATAATATTTCAATAGTAAACACCAATGTGAGATTGCTGAAGAATAACTTCTTCGGCAGTGGGAGCGCCAACACTTGCAGTCCTTGTGTAGCAAGCGCCTAAAGATGGCATGCTTATTTGCTATCCGACGTAGAGTAAGAGAGTAGTGTACCAGCCGGGCAGCGGTCGGCCGGAGGGCGGCAGTGAGGTCGGTTTACGACGTCCGCGAAATGTTTGTTTGAACTGCTGCACGTGACGGTACACACTCTCGCAAAGCTCCATTTCCGGTTCCACTTCTTGGAATGATTTGTCAATAATATAGGGCTTACTCATGAAAATATTGTGAATATTATTTGAATATAATTAATTACCGAGTTATAAATACACAATAAATCCTATTTCAGAAGAAATCACAAACACAGATCAGGCAGAATTTGAAAGTATTGAAACGGGGTAAAAATCAGAGGATTCATCGCAATGTTCACTAGTTTTCCATGTTTTAGGGATGCGAGCTAACTTGCGTTATGATGCTTCATGTATTAAGTACTAGCTGCTGCCCGCGGCTCCGCCCGCGTGGAGTCAAATAGCGTAGCCTATGTGTTAATCCAGATCATAATCTATCTACGTGCCAAATTTTATTCAAATCCGTTCAGCCGTTTAAGCGTGAAAGAGAAACAAACATCCATCCAAACATACAAACTTTCGCATTTATAATATTAGTAGGATTATTGACTACGTTAACCCCTTAAGATCCGGTGGGTTGTACATTTATTTACCTTTCGAAGTTTTGTAATACATATCATTAGTTTTAGAAGTACACTCCACGAATATTCTATAAGTGCTTAAACAGATCATAAATAAAAAAAAATCGAGTGACACAGATTAGTAAAGAATGTTAAAAAAATGTTCTGGAAAACTGCTGCAATGCAGTCTGTCGGTATAGTATTACAAGAATACTATGAATTTAATTGTTTTAGTTTGTACTGCACGCCCCTGCCGCTAACACGGGAACTCCTTTAGAGCTTATTGGTATCCTCTCTTAGCGGCAGGAACACAGCATCCCTCCAGGGTGTTGTTATTCGGCTACGGTCTTCTGTGAGGTGGAGGTACTTCCCCTGTCGAGCGGTTTTGATGCGTCCTACCACTCTTAGGTTAGCTTAACAACCATCATCTATCTATTTGACATAATTTAATAAACTAGTACAGTCAATTGAACGCCTGCGAAATATTGAAAACATCAATTATTAAGAATTGCTCTGTAACACTGGTGAGGCGTTTGGGAAATACACACGCGGACTACTTTCGTATTTATAAATTGGTGTGGAACAAATAGCAGTCACTGTTGTACTAGTACAAAATACACATCCTGTTTATTTATAATGGACTAGATCCATTATAAATAAACAGGATGTGTATTTTGTGTTCTATAAGGGAAGAATGTTGTGACACGACATCTTATTGTAACAGCGTGTTATTTGTGTTCAAGTTACCTTTAAATAATCATTCAAGTTGTATCTGTGAGGAGCTGTGATTGGCTCCATTAGCAATTAATATTGTTACCTTATTGTGTCACCTGTAGCTGTTGGTCTTCCTAACAATAAATATATAAAAGAATGCATTACATGCTGAAATATGGAAATAAAGGGAAAGAAAATAGTTTCAACGAAATTAATGTTTCTATCATCTGTAAGATAGAATTTAGACTTCAAGTGGGAAATAAGTTGTCAAGCGTGAGTCGGGCCCGCACTCCAGAATTCCGTGATTTTTTTGTGCCGTTTACGTTTTAACGTTTACCATCGTACAGCGCTGACACGACCTTCACAACACGACCAGTGTGGGTGTGGTCGGCGAGTGCGGGCCTTCCTCGGCTCTTGCATTCATTTACTTTGCTTTGTACACCTGTTTTCTTAGTATTTCTTTCATATTTGTACTTAAAGCTTAAATTAAACCCTTCCGGGGAATGGATACTTTGTATCAACGTGCAAAAAATATATTAGAGCGTGATGAAACACCTATTTCAAGTTGAAATTTCGAAGAAGAACGAAGAAGGTACCTATCTTTTTATAAAGTACTATTGCATGCACTCTGTTATTTCCAGGACAGGAAAGCATGTTAAGTGGATAAACTGTAGGGAGAGCACTTGAGCATACTAAGCAGGCGGCTCGCCGGCCGATAGCGGCCGACACACGGCCGACACACGGCCGACTCACGGCCGACACACGGCCGACACACGGCCGACACACGGCCGACACGGCTGACCGCCGGGTGGACTCATCGCAACAAATTTACACCACTTTAAACCTTTAATTAATATTTAATGGTTACATTCTGAGCGAAATGGTAGAGTGCATATAAACAGCTAGATTAGAGAATGATCTCCACCACTTTTTCACTTTAAGAGAGGTAGGACGCATCAAAGCAGCTCATCTGGGGAAGTACCTCCACCTCACAGAAAACCGCAGCCAAGTAACAACTCCCTAGAGGGTTGTTGTGTTCCTGCGTGTGAGTGAAGTCACCAGTAAGCTCCCAAGGAGTTGCTGTGTAAACAGTAGGGGAGACATCGTGCGAGCGATACTTAATATATTACAGGCGTTAATAAGCTACGGTAACTGCTTTACATCAGGTGGGTATGCTTGAATGCCCCCCGACGTAGTATAAAAAAAACAATGACATCGCAAGTCTGCACGTGTGGTTTTATGACGGAAGGGAGAGGGTGGGATAAGGGAAAAGAGTTCTTTAAAGCACTTACTATGGTAAAGGCGGTAAAATACGCTTAGTGAGCTTATGTCCCTACGGAGTTGAAGAGGTTCTAGGTTTCCTCTGCGACGTCGATTATGCGGATAGCCCGTCGCTGCAACCTATCGAGAGCCTCGAGAAGATACTGTGCGGAGCCGTCCCAGAGATGCGAGCAATACTCCACGCAGGCCCGAACTTGAGTCTTATAAACTAGACAAAGCTGGTCCGGCGTGAAGAACCAGCGCACCCTGTTCAAGACTCCGAGTTTTTTGGAAGCTGCGTGATGAAAAACATTCTGTGTACACTGGTACACAGGCGGTATAGGAATTCTAAAAAAAATATTTATTATGCTCCTGATTTCGGATTTGATTTTATATAATAATACATACAAACGTATCTGCAACACAGGAA
Source organism: Pyralis farinalis (assembly GCA_947507595.1). Classification (NCBI taxonomy): domain Eukaryota; kingdom Metazoa; phylum Arthropoda; class Insecta; order Lepidoptera; family Pyralidae; genus Pyralis; species Pyralis farinalis. The sequence continues at coordinate 387,106 of OX382280.1, forward strand.
CGAGCATGTATTAACTTAAAACTTTCTGATAGCTTTATCATACAAGCATATCGTATAAAATTTCGTAGTGGAACGGAAGAGCATAGTAGAGAGAAAGTGCGAGGCCAGGGATAGAATGAATTACCATAATACTATATATATATATATATATATAAATAATACGGCAGGATGAGAAATGCCCAAAATCAATTACTCGTAGAATTATGAGATTTCAACAGAAGAGTTTGTTTGCGTGCATGAGAAGAGCAATGAATATTAAAGAAGTGAGTGAGGTGTGTAAGGATCGATTCACGTGGCGCTCGGTTCTCTCTGCCTACCCCGAAAAGGTTTTGGTGTGAAGTTATAGATACATAGTTTGTTTGGTAGGAGGTAAGAGAATGAATAGTGGACAGTCAGAGAACTACCGATATCCGATAGAGAGAGAAATAACGAATAAAGGGAGTAAAGAGGAAAGGAAAGGGAGTAAGTTGGAAACTCTAAGGTTGAAAAGAAGACGAGCACAATTTTAATTGTTAATCACTCCGAAAAAGAGGAAAATAGAGAAATGGAACATGTTTTAACATAAATAAATAAATAAATATTGTCGGACAAATTACACAGCGCCACCTAGCCCCAAAGTAAGCGAAGCTTGTGTTATGGGTACTAGACAACTGATAAATAGAATAGAATAGAATAGAATACTCTTTATTGCACCAATGACAAATACATACAGAACACACGTAAAAGAAAACAAATGTACAATAGGCGGTCTTATCGCTAAAGCGATCTCTTCCAGACAACCATGACACGAAAAAAAAACATACATATATAAAAAGTAGGTAGGTGGCGCATTTAAGCAAGTACAATTTTCACTTAATATATTGTATACTTATATACAACGAATTACACATTCTAACAAATACAAAAAATAAAAATAATAATGGAAAAAATAACAAAGTAGCAAAACATAACAGAAGACCAGATCATACAATAATATTCACATAAAGGTAATGGCAAATATATATATATACATATATAGTACCATAGTTACATGGAGAGATAGTGAGATTTTACCATATTTTTAAAGGAGGCTAAGGATTGTGCACTGCGTATAGAAATTGGCAACGCATTCCAGAGTTGCATAGCTCGTACCGAGAAGGACTTAGTGTAATATTGTGAAGAGTGAGATGGCGTTATTAGACGAAGGGAAAGAATACTGCGTGTACTGCGATCACTACGATCTCGTACCTCACTGAGAAAAACAAAACGTTCCTTTAAGTAACTGGGAGAAGTAGGGTTGAAGAGAATAGAATAAAGAAGAGAGACAATGTGCCAGTTACGACGTAACCTGATAGGGAGCCACTTGAGCTGAGTGCGAAGTTCGGAAACATGATCATATTTGCGAAGCCCAAATATAAATCGAATACAGAGATTTTGAAGGCGCTCAAGTTTGTTTAATTGGTCTTCAGTGAGGTTAAGGTAACAAGAATCAGCATAGTCCAGAATAGGGAGGAGCAAGGAATGTGCAAGTGAAATTTTGGTATCGATAGGGAGAAAATTACGATAAACATACGTAAATACATTTTTTTTTGTAAATACATACTTATTATACATAGAAAATACCCAGACCAATACAAACAGACATGTTCATGCACACAAATGTTTGTACTGTGTGGGAATCAAACCCACGAGCGTTGGTGTCAAAGTAGCGTAACAGCGCGATTCACCACTGCGCCACCGAGCTCGTCATTGCATTGCATTTGAGAGGTAACAAGGTAATTTGTTACCTCTTTAATTCAGATGTTTAAGTATTTTATCACTTGTTTACAATTTTAATTTGGTGTGTGTGCGTGTGGAGCGGCGCCTTCAATCCCACATCACCATTCACTCTTGCTTGATACACTTCTTTCGTAACTCTTTTGTCATTAATTATTTCTAAATGACTAAACCATCTCAGCCTTTCAACAGTGTTTTCATTTAAGTGCATATAGAAATGTGAAGAACGTATTTTGGACTCTATAAAATTTTGGCTATACACTGATTATTCAGCTTATGATTTTGCAACGTATTTCATGCAACCTCGTACAATCTTAGGCAGAAATGTTTTCATAACCTCGTGCGAAAGTCGCTCAGGAAAGCCGGGCGGGTGTGCTAGTGCCCTGACTGGAAACATCCCTTCGTGCGACAGCTAGTATACTGGTCTCACTTCAACCGAAGGAGTAAGAGATTACTTCACCACTATGCTCTATTCCCAATTAGCGGAGACCAGTAATATCGAGCAGCCCGCAGGCCACTGTCTTGACTCGAAGAGTGTCATATATCGAGAAGAACCGAAAACGACGCCTAACATGGTGTCCGCTGAGAAACTTAAATAAACAAAGTCAAACACAGGCTGAGGGCGATGTCGCTTCACTAGTCTGCTCAAATCGACAGAAATGCGAAACGACGCCATCTAAATAGGTCCCGAGTATAATAATCTCCGTTAAGCTTAAAGGTATGTAAAACACTGTTGACCTGTGGTTGACCCTGGATTCGTCTGAGCCGCGAGTGAAACAAGCATCGTTCATTAAGGATGCAGGACACATTCATAGAGCTGCTCACACGCTGCGGGTAAACAAATAGCCCGTGGCCTATTTGTTTACAACACGTAGGACCACACGATCTGGACATTTGCAGGACAGTCTTACATTTGGTACTTAGTACTACGTTTAGTCCACAATAATAATTAGGCAGCGTGTCCTGTGGGACATCAATTTTCTGTAAAACTGAAAATAAAATATCATATTTGTAAGCTCTCTTAAATGTAACTCACATATAAAAGTAAAACTTTAAAAAAATACAAGTGTTATGCTGGCCATTGCTTTTTCTACTTTTATTCTCTTTCTTCGACTTCTAAGGGTCGTTTCGTGATGTCCAATAGCCTATAACATACCTGTAGAAATGAAACCACCTGTCGAAAAATAATTTAAAAGTGACTGGTAATTTCAGAGAATAGTGCGTTCACAAGCAAACTTGTCCGCTTCATATATTAGTATAGATTATGTTTTCAACGTCTAGATTCTCTTTGTAGAAAGAAAAACTATTCCAGCGTTGCTTTTTTCTGATTTAAAAGACGCTTACGTTACAATTGCAGAGTTCTATCTATCTATAACTTCACGCCAAATCCCTTACGGGGTAGGCAGATCAATTCCAAAGTTGCATTTTAAAATTCAACTTCTTCTGACTAGCAACTCGCAACTCCACTTTTATAGTTCGCTATCAACCAGAAAATCACAGTTCTCTCTTTCCATAGGTATTATTTCCTTCGTGTCTACCCTCCACGTCGTCTTACCTGTTTAATCCTACTGTCTCGACCCTCCCCTTACTTCATGGCATTTAGGCACCTGCTAAGAAACCCTACTGAAATAAAACCAAGGTAAGCAAGAATAAAATAAATAACTTATTACTAAGATGAAATAACCATCCAAGGAAAATTAGGATCAAAACTTGTTTCACTTTGTATTTTAGAATGTGCGACGCTAAGTCTAAACTGAAGCTAGCGAACACATAAAGTTTGGTCGAGAACACAAGGTCGACGTTTCATGACAACAAATCAACTGTACGCGGCCCACAGGTTACATTTGTGATTTCTTGAGGTACAGACAGTTTTCTTACGCTCGTGCTAAAAGATTTTGTTAATTGTCAAATTCAATGAATTATTTAGCCAATTATTCTTACCTCCTATGCTCTGATTTGCAATTTTTTGAAAGCCAGTCATAACCACATAATAGATTTTTCATTTTCAAGGCTTTGTGCTCAAAAGAAATCCCTCATATTAATATTTTGTTGTCGGCCTGCCTGTCCGTCAGTTGACCTGGTATAATTTAGTCAATATAATAAATTTGGCAGCAAGTGTAATATCATAGATGCCCTAAGGATAATGTCAAGTAATAGACGGCAACCGCAGTGATCACTTAGGAATTCCTGTTTACCGATTGGAGTGTCGACCCCTGAAACATTTTCAATTATTACGATTTATCATACGTTCATTGTCATGCAGAAATGTAAACACAAACACAAAAAGTATGTACAAATAGCACAAAATCAAGAAACGAGAAAATATAAGAAACTCCTTTTTGCACTCTGTTCGTATTCTAAAATAATATGTGTTCCATTTCAAATACATAATCAATATTGGCAATCTCTCGATGGGGCTCGGGGTTCAACGGCATATAAAATATACAAAAATGTTCACAGCCTCACTCACAAAAAAAGATAAAGCCATGTTCTAAAGCACAAACAATACGGACCCAAAAAGGATCGCACCAAAGGGCAAAATTTCCTTTTATTTTGGGTGCGGTGGTGACCCTACGCACAGTAAATATGTTACACAGTATGTAACATTCATCCTCGCCAAGGAGAATCGCTACATGCCGAGAATGTTGCGCGAGGCTATTGAAATAAGAAAACACCCCAATTTCAATAGAGAAGATGGTTGGCAAGTACCACCTGCTTGGGATCCAGTCCTAAAAATAATCAAGTCACAAATCCAAAGACCTACTAAAAAATGTTCGGACACTGTGAGCGATTTTTGTGTAAATCGGAACATATATAATTAATCCATCCATGTCGGTAGATGTAATAATTGAATAACTAATGTAAGACAAATACCACCTTAGTCTTTCCTGCGACCACGGACGCTGCAAAGCGTTCGAAACGTCAGGTTTCAACAAAATAAATAAAACACGCGATGCTTCCGTTAAAAATAGTTTAATTTCAATGTGTAACAATCGCGAAAACCTAAGACAATACTATGTAACATTCATGTTGTTCACTAGGACACAAGTCGAACATTTTAGTCGAAAAGTGCTCAATTTCCAATATAAGTCGATTATAGAAAGATTATAGAAAGTAAGTCGGGGGAATAAATGATGTTATCACTGCCTGTAAAATAAATAATTGAGTCCGGTGCTATGCTCTCCAGGTGACCGCGAAACTGTACATCGGTCGATATGACGACACCCAGTATACCGATGCTAAACGTAACGCTGAAGGGTATACTTTCTAATCGAGGAGCTACGATAAATTGAGACTTTTTCGCGGTAAATTGAACTAAATACAGTGTATCTCAATCCGAGACCTGTTCTAGTGACGATTCAGTTTCAGACACGATCTGTGATCGGCACTCATTGACGCAATCCCGAGAGATATTGGCTCGACCAGTGTATCCTGCGTCCACCGTACTGTCATCAACATAGCAATTAACGCTGCGCACGAGTCCCGGAGGGCAAGCGACTCTCTCGCCTATTATGCTAACAAATTTTGATGTTGCCTTCGTGATGCAACTCTTCAAAAACCTAGAGGCAGCGTTGTAACTTTTTTAAATGAATCCTGATTCCAATCACCAGCCGCCTGAGCATTGGACCAGGCTCGATACGATTCCGGTTTATGTCGAGACGCATCCTTGCAAGATCGATCGAACATGGGCGGGACTTGCCACCTATGGGCACAACTGAGCTAGGCATAAAAAGTTCCATACCCTGCAGAATCACATCGGCAACAGCGACAGTACAGACGCTGGGATCGTTCATCGAAAAGCAAATCTTCCCCACATGCGGTCGCGTTGGGAATACAATTGGCACTTCACTATATATCGGACAGTGCTCTGAGAACCGGAGGGGGGTGCTAACAGATACATGATAATTTTCAAGGTGAGAGGGCAGCAGAAGATCTAAAAGGGAGGGTGTGTGTTCCTCAATGTGTGGCACCCGCGTAGGCGAAGAAACCAATTGCGTCCTCCGGATCTCATCACTCACCGTACGAAACGCAATAGCATGCTATATCAGCAATATCAGCATGCCACTACTTCACGGCGATTTTCTATGAGAGAGTAGTACTACCCCGGACGAGCCGGCCCAATTACGAGCTATTGTCATTCAGCATATCGTCGACTCTAATTTCATTGGCGTAAGGGACAAACTACTACTTTTCAGGAGACGCGAAAAACGTTGCTTACTTTTTTCAAATAGCTATAACTTTTTCAATTGTTCATTGATGTAGATCATGTTAAGGGAAATTGTATCTAGATTTTAGGGTTCTTTAACTACAAACTATTCAATTTAATCTAAAATATTTAATTGCTTAATTATAGTCCCTAAAGCCTTGCCCATTTTACCCACTTCTGCCTCTTACAGCCCGTGAAATTGTATACAATACATCACCATTGAGAACTAAAGGCTGGTTCTGCTAAGATATATGAATACCTTTAGCTGTAACGATAGTTAAAAATTAAATCTAAGAGGTAACCAAACGAAATTATATAATCCAGTTACAACGAGTATTTTCGTCTGTGAGAACCGTAATTATGTTTTATAAAAGAAAAAGCAGAGTATTGTGCAATATGTTTTTTTTGTTTCAAAACAAAATACTTTCTGTAAACTTGAGTCGAATATTACAATAATAACGGACATAATCTCAAACTTACGTCGGCTTACGTAACTGAGTAACATAACATAATGTGAATTTTGATTGATTTAATGATAATTTTTAATAATAAAATAAACCCCCTTATACAATTAGGTTGTCACAATGTTCCACTAATTTAACTAAAGGCTGAATATACGAGTAGTATATATTATTAGTTGAGACGAGCTATTTGTGTACATGAACACATTTCGTGTACCTCGACAACGGCTCTGACGGACGACTCGGATCAAACTTCGTACTTAGATATGGTTCTCCTTTTAAAGATTATCAATAGAAGCGGATTTCCTGGAAAATCACGATTTTACACAAAAATGGACAAAAGACGGCGAACTTTCGCCGGATGTTCGCGAACAAACCGGCGGCGAGCGAGTCGGACGACACGTCGGACACTGTGTCTCACCAAAACAATAACAAATTAAAAAACATAAAAAGATAATATTTTCAGTGTGAAATGTTTCGGCCAATAGTTGTTACATAATAATATTTCAATATTTGAAAATATTTGCGTATCCACTAAATATACCCGTTCTATATTTATATTATATATATTTGCTATAATTATATTATATATAGTGGAGTATGACAACCTCGAGCGGTGTTTGTTTCGAGTTGACTCGCTGTCGCGGCCGCGTGCTGTGCGGTGGGTGCTTGTCATTGATGCGCGGGGGCACGCACACATTGTATGGTAATCGTCGCATGCGTCGAGCACTCGTGATCCGGACTCGGAAGGGCTGCCGCGGGTTCCTGGAACCACGCACGAGCGTCGCCGTCGTGGAAACGTCGCCTGGCGAGTGCTGCTACTTGTACCAGGGTCAATAAACAGGGCTGAATGGGGAAATGACCAGTGCTCTTTGGACAGTGTGTGGTACATGTTGAAATGTAATTGTAACCACTTCATCGGGTGGACCATGTGCTTGACAAGCTCCTAAGTAGTATTAAATGACAGCTGGTTGAGGTTTAACTGACCATCAGGATCAGAGGCCGGTGCTGCTAACACAGCTAATCTTTAGGAGCTTACTGGTAACCGGAATTACCAGCAGGAACATTACAACGCTCCAGGTAATTGTTATTTGGTTTCTATTTCCTTTGAGGTGAAGGTACTTTCGTATACTATATAAATATAAACAGCTGATTTTACGGATACGTTTCAATACTATTTATATAGATAGAGATGTCGCTTATTTACAAGTTGCGTACCGATCCTCCCGCGTGGACTGCCGCCTGGACATCGCATGCACATGACGGACAACATACAGAAGTATGCGTCTGTCACATCTGTCACCCACCATCTGAAACCTCGTATAGTAATGTATTAAATATTACGGGGTTTTACCATCAACTTGTCGATGGTTGGTGTGATGTAAACTTTTCATTTCGTTATCTGTTATATTATATCGAGTCGTCTGTTGTAATTATCCTGGCTAGATACGACGCTCGTTAAATAGTCTACCACAGATGTATACGTTGCGAGAGTCGCCAAGCTCACGATCGGTATGTGTTTGTTGAAAATTGAAGGATCGTTTGATTCTACTTATGGTTTAATGTAAAAAGTTAAGCCCTAGAAACCGGCGAGCGTACACGAGAAGAGCAATGAATATTAAAGAAGCGAGTGAGGTATGTAAAGATCGAGTCACGTGGAGCTCAGTTCCCTCTGCCTACCCCGTAAGAGATTTGGCGTGAAGTTATAGATAGATAGTAAAAAGTTAAGCTAATGTAATTAAAAAACGGTAGTAACTCATGTGTCCAAATATTTTGTGTGTTAACTATATAGTAGTTGGGAATGTCCTAGGTATGTGAAACACGCAGTGTATTTATTTACAGCGAAAAAATGAACATTGCGCTTAAATTATTCAAATCACTTCGCATCCGTAGAGATAAAATATCACCAAATAAAAGTCCGCCCTCTACCTAACATGTGTTTATTGTTTGATACGTCGCTGGCCTCTGCGATGTTCAGGACGACTGTAAACATGTTTATATTCATCCTCGTAATTTTTGTGAAACGATTCCATGAACACTCATTAGCGTATAAAACAATCGCCCAGAAAGATCACATAAGTCATAATAAAAACATAAAATGTCTTCTATGCACAAAGAGTACCTAAACCGCACCCCATTAAATATATTTTCGTTCACCCTTTAAAGTCCTCCTCCTCCGACTAAAGACGAGGGACGGGAATGCGATGGATTCATTCATACATGTCGCTTCAACGACTAACACCTACAACACCTGAGGGTGCCTCGTGGTGAAACACGCGTTGCAAAGACGACCAGGACAGCCAGTGCAGCAGCGGAGACGACCACAGGAGATGAGGCAGAGGCGATCGAAGCAGTCATGACAGCGATGATAAGCATTTACTAGCAGCCGTGGGTGCCGGCCGCGCTTCCTCCACTTAGTCTCTGCGAACTAATTAGTAGTGGATATTGGCATTGTGCACGAAATAGTTTACTTTAAATTGCCTGTGAAATTGTCTTTTGCGGAATTACACCTACATGTATTAACTTGCATGTTGTTATTGTTTGTCCTGACGTGAATTTGTACCGTGTTTGTCTGCAAATATATATATTTCATTACATTTCTCTGTGCTCATATATCAATCGCTAACTGTGCCGTCTCTGCAATAATGTATTCTTATCATATCTATAAATATCTCCACGCCACGTCCCCGGCGGGGTAGGCAGGGAGGACCGACCGCCGCGTGACACAGTCCTGAGCCTGACACGACTCATTCATTTGTTCAACATTCATAGCTCTTCACATAGACGTTCGGCAGTTTCTTTCGTCCATTAGTTTAATAGTCTATTTCCATAACATTTTGTTTCGGTATGACTGTACTAACCCTTAAACGACTAACAATTGTAATTTTTTTCTCAAATATTAATTATTTGGAGAGCGCGCGCCGCAGTACACGAGCCACTATGTTGGCGCCCAAATACTCGCATATTTATGTCCGTGATTGTTTTACTATTTGTATATGAATGTTCACCTTATATACAGTTTACTAACACGTTTCAAAACATAGTTATGGGAAGAAAGAGACCTCGACTCTACCATAAAACATCTTTTATAATTGTTTTCGCCGCTACTTTGTTAGAGTGGCGATGTCTACGTTGATGATTTATCGTCACATAAAGTAACGCGAACATCTTCGCCTAAATAATGATACGGAGATGATTGCCGCCCCTCCTCCCTCCTCCCTCCTCCGACCCTGCCAGTGGACTTTTACACGATTATTGTGTGTTGTTGATAAAATATGGTTTATTAGAAAATTATACGCCATAGACAATCAGATAGCACAGCGAACTTCATTATTATATTATGCCAGGTGGCAAACAACCATACGATCCATCTGCTGTGAAGCGGTTACCGTGACCAATAAACGTGTGCAATACAAGAAGTGCAGTGCATGCGGGTTGTTTACTGCTACCGTTGCAACTCTTATATGAATATACCACCTATCGTTTATTAGTCTGTAGCCTATCAGATTAATAAAAGATATTTCGTCGAATTATCTGAGTTATGTATTTGAATTATTTGACGTTTTAAAAGTCGTGATTTTAGAAATTGAATTTAGTTTCGCTTTTTCAATAATAACAATTTATAATCTTCACGTCTCGGGTCGACAGGCAAAATGTGTTATTCTGTTATTTGTAACGTCTTTTGCATATACATTTGCATCAATAAAGTTTGAGTTTACAAGGAAAACCATGCAAAGAATTTCTTGTATGGCTCCTTTACATTTATAAGTTTATTTTATTTTTATCATATATTGCTGCAGCGGCCATACACTCTGTAAAAAAATTAACCGTCTCCTATTATGGTTCAAAAGATACAGCCCTATGATAGATGCACAAACTGACGGTAGCACTACAATTTTAGGTCCTTACATATGAAATTAGCGTTTTAAATGGAAAAAGTAAAACGAAAAAACAATATATGTAATTATATTTAATCAATCGAAGTATATAATATTATTATCTATGTACTTTCGCCATTTTGTTGGTAGTTCATTAATTCCATTGCTGAAGAAATTGTGGGAGCGGGAATCGATGAAATCTTTGAAGGCGACTTGGACTGCCCCATTGAATTGATTTTTTTCCATTACAAGTTGTCCAAATTGTAAAAAAAAGTGGTAATCTGTTGAAGCAAAGTCAGGGGAGAATGGTGGGTGTCGGAGACATTCCAATCGCAGCTCCTCTAATTTAGCGACCGCCTGTCGTGAAGTGTGAGGTCTAGCATTGTTCTGAAGCAGCAGTGGGCTAGAGCAATTGACCAGCCTCGGTTGTTGAATAGCGAGTTTTTTCATTATGGTTTGCAATTGTTGTCATTTTTTTATATAATACAGATCTGCCGTATTCGTCTGGCCAGATTTGAAGAAGCTGTAGAGTATTGTAAAACTACTTGTAAATGAAACACCAACCTGTATTTTTCACTTTTTAATATCAGTAGTGGTCACAACGCAACTCATCGATCGACCAACAGATGAATTCCGCGTACTCTTTATATTGTCTCTGGTTAGTCAATGCAGTGTCTTTTATTATACACTAGCTTTTGCCCGCGACTTCGTCCGCGTAGACTACAGAATAAATCACCCTATGCACCATATCTTCTGTTTTTTTAACGAAATTAAATGATACGTGGCTTAGATTGTGATTAGTTTGTGAATGCATGCTATGTCTTCTAATTACTTTATAATCGTTATGTCTTCAATAAATTAATCACCAGTACCTTTTTCTGAGTCAACTTTCGCTTGAGACAGGATTTAGCCGGTTCTCCTGCGTTCCAACACTGTGATGAGCGTTTACGATTGTCGTACAGAATCCATTTTTCATAACAAGTAACAGTACGATTCAAAATTCCCTGTTTTCAAAACGTGTACCTGTCATATATTAAACGTATAATTTATAATAAACTGACAACGAAGCCTCAGTAATAGGGTACCGTTTCTACCCTTTGTGCGCAGAACCCTAATAAAACAAATTATTTCCGACATGAAAATTAGGTGATGTCAGGAGCCTTAGGAACCGGCGAGCGTGCATGAAAAGGGCTATGAATGTGAAAGAAGCGAGTGAAGTGTGTAAGGACCGCGTCTTATGGCGCTCGGTTCTCTCTGCCTACCCCGCAAGGGACCTGGCGTGAAGATATACATACATACATGAAAATTACAATTGATTGGAATGTATTTTGATTGGCAATGAGATAATGCTGGCAACTTAGTGTCGACCTTCAGCGAACTGTTGTAATACATTTTAAGAACAAAGAGGTTGATGAGAGTGGAAGAGGCGAGAGAGGTATGTTTGGATCTGTGCACCCGGCGTTCCTTTGTCTCTGCCTGCGCCAACGGGAGACTGGCGCGATGATAAGTACGTATGTATTTTAAGAAACCGAAGTTGAATCGCACTTATTGTTTTATCATCATAAGAGTCCGAGATGGGAGTAGTTCTGATGACAATGAAATAACATGGTACCACGAGCTGGCACAAAATCTAGGTGGCAGCGGGCTGTTGAATTGTTGATGGTAAGTACAATAGTTAGGCGAGCCCTAACTTGTGATTTGTATTTTTATAAACCAGTGTACAGCCTGCCTGTTTCTTTTTCTTTTTTTTGTATATTATCGGCTATCAGTGGGGTTGTACGCTTCAATCTCTTGTTGCGTCCTTGCTGTTTGTATCCTTTGTCCATGTATGTACTTTTTGGTCTAAATCATTATCTATTTGTTAACAGAGACTGATTTGGTGCTGCCTTGACAATAATCACTGGTAGATATAACTATATAATGCCCACTTGGTACTTAAAAATTGTGTTATAGGAAGACATAATTACATGATAATATTCAGATGCTGGGCTCCCAATCGTTGGTTCATACATACACACATACACACAAACACACACACGCCCGCGGTCAGTCTAACAGTTATCTACGAGTCCAGTAATTTCGCCGGCCGCGAGCCATATTTAGCGCTGTGATTTAATATCGATACGCGGATCGCTCCTAACTAGCTTGTAAGGAACTCCGCTTCTTCCGCAGTTAATAAATCGCCAAGAAATATCGAACAAACCAGTTTTTATTTCTAGTATTGAGCAGAAGGAAAGCAATCATTCATCGGCGGACCATTAGAGAGAAACCGCGAGGCGCGCCGGGTTAATTAATAAGTGTACTTGGCTATAAATTAGCGATCTATCGATGCGGGCTAAAGGCTAATAAAACATAAATTTCAATTTGGTCGCGGATTCACTGTCGCGCGGTTACTTTATGAGGCAGTAGCGCAACGTCGCGTCGCGGCGACTTTGAGCAATCTTGAAACTCTGTTACAACATTGGATAGTGTTAAAATGGACAAACATTTTATTTATAATGTTCGTCGGGTGGCAAACGTGCTCGCGGCCTGCCTAATGTGAAATTAATGCTTGCAATACCATACAACGAGAATTCGCGTTGCTACACTGCTAATTATCGGGTACTTAATGGTAAATTCACTCATTTTCTGCAACAAAGCAATCCTCTGGTACTTGTTATTTAGTGACGTATAAGGAGGTAAAACTTTTCCCATCGTGTTGTTTTCACCAGAATCTTGTCTTCTAATTCGGTGAGCGCCGCGTGCACATTGACTATGGCTGTAAAGAGGACAATAACTATCACCGTCGTCACCTGAGATGAAAGACAGTGGGCGAGGGAATACAAGTGAACGCTGAAGGGATTTCTATTTTCAATTGACGCTCAATATTCTGGAATAAATAGACTGAATAGAAATATAACACATAAAATGAAACAGGTTGATATTTCAGGGTATTACATGAATGTAACTTGAATAGTAAACATTTAAATGCAAAAAATGAATAACATTTCATCCATCAAACGCATTGTTACAATTCTTTAACTATTTCAACAAAATTGACGAGCTCAATGGCGCAGTGGTGAAACGCGCTATTACGCTACTTTGGCACCAACGCTCGTGGGTTGGATTCCCACACAACACAAACATTTGTGTGCATGAACATGTCTGTTTGTCTTGGTCTGGGCATTTTCTATGTATAATAAGTATGTATTTACAAAAGAAAAATGTATTTACGTATGTTGATCAGTTGTCTAGTACCCATAACACAAGCTTCGCTTACTTTGGGGCTAGATGACCCTGTGTAATTTATCAGACAATAATTATTATTTAACCCCAACGCTCGTGAGTTCGGTTCCCACACAGGACAAACATTGGTGTGCATGAACATGTCTGTTTATCTTAGTCTTTATGTTTTTAAGAGAGGTAGGGCGCATCAAAGCAGTCCGTCTGGGGCAGTACCTCCACCTCACAGAAAACCGCAGTAAAATAACTCTCTAGAGGGTTGTTATGTTTCTGCGCTCGAGTGAGTTTACCAGTAAGCTCCTAAGGAGTGGTTGTGTTAGCAACAGAGGTGGCATCGTGCCAGTGATACTTAATCATTCACGCATTCACAGGCTACGGTAACCGCTCATCAGGCCGTATCCTTGTATGCCTCCCGACGTAGTATAAGAGCCTGACTGTTTTCGTAGCGTAAGTCGTCGTTAACACGTTGAACATAGTTGAGTTACTGTGTGATATATTTGCGACAAGAATGGGCAATAATTTTTGCGGCAACTTTCTAACCGCGTAGATGCCGTTCACTAAATTAAATTAATTTATCTAACTCGTAGTTAATCAGTCGTAATTTGTTTTTATTTAGCAACGTATATGTTTTAATTGGACGATATATAGTTGGCTGTTCCTGGCCAATAATAATTATGAAACAAATGTTTGTTTTGTGACAACACTTTTACGACATAAATATACGAGTATACCACTAACTGTTGCCCGCGGGTTCGTAAGTTTTGTATTAGACGAGTTTTAGTTATAAACATTAATTAAGTTAAAGTATATACATAATAAGATACAGTAAATAAACCAGTAGAGATAGCCTAGTGACAGTAACGCTACGAGGAAGATAAGATAAAAGATCTTTATTTGCCATTGGGCCCTCGCGGGCACTTAGACGCATCTTACAGTTTATGAAATATAATCTTATTGTATCTTATTTAACTCTCTTTTTACTTTTTTCCTTTTTTACGGTTCCGTACCCAAAGGGTAAAACGGAACCCTATTACTGAGGCTCCGCTATCCTTCCGTCCGTCCGTCCGTCTGTCACTAGGCTGTATCTCATGAACCGTGATAGTTAGACAGTTGAAATTTTCACAGATGATGTATTTCTGTTGCCACTATAACAACAAATACTAAAAAATAGAATAAAATAAATATTTAAGGGGGCTCCCATACAACAAACGTGATTTTTTTCGCCGCTTTTATAGATAATGGTACGGAACCCTTCGTGGAGTCCGACTCGCACTTGGCCGATTTTTTTATCTACTAGCATTTCGGAAATGACTATTGGCTAAGAAGAAATGCCGAAAGAAACTTGCCAATATAGGTCTCTTAAATTGTCAATTAGATATTACAAAAACAATGGTACAATAATGATATCGAATGGTAAAATTAAGAATTATTAAGAACAGGTGGTCTGTGCTGAATTATTTCCAGACATCTTTGTCAGTTATATATTCATCAATTCTATAATAAGCCCTACAGAAAGTATTTTTAATGTGCTTTTTCAATACCTTGTCAGGAAAGGACAGAACTGTTTCAGGTAACTTGTTATAAAATCGAATACAATTTACAAGAAAAGATCTACCAGTCCTAGCAAGCCGATGTACCGGCATACACAAGTTATTCCCATTGCCTCGCACAAAAAGTTTAGTCAATACTTTTTGTGCCGAACTGCTGACCAGTGGAATAAACTTCCCGGCGATGTTTCCCGCTCCACACGTGTTCGACATTGGGTTCTTCAAGAGGAATATAAAGAGGCACCTTCATAGTAGACGCCACGAGACGACATGAAGTACATGGTATTTCGTGGCTTCTATTCCTGGACACCAGTGTCCTGCAGCCCATCAAGTAGGCCCCCAATAAAAAATACAAAAAAAAATCTACTTCTAAGTTTTCACTGAAGTTTGGAAACGACTTTAAATTTTTACGGGCATACATCATGTTTTCATAAATATATTGAGAAGTAACAGTGAGGATATTTATTTCTTTGAACAGTTCTCTGAGGCATTCTCTGAAGCCCATGTTATAAATAGAGCGAATGGCTCTTTTTTGTAAGATAAAAATTGTCTCAATGTCAGCCGCCGTTCCCCACAACAGTATACCATACGACATAATGCTGTGAAAGTAGCTGAAGTAGACTAAGCGCGCAGTAGCCACATCCGTCAATTGCCTGATTCTCCTGCATATGCAGTAGAGCTGAGCTTACCGGCTAGTTTATTTATGTGGTTATATAATACTGTAATTGTTGTCTACTGTAATTCCAAGAAACACAGTGTTATTAACAAATTCTAATTTATTATTCCCAATGAGAACTTCTGTATTGGCAGAACTCACATTTGGAAGACAAAATTTGATGCATTTGGTTTTAGCTGAGTTTAGCAACAGATTATTACATGTGAACCAGTTTAAAATAGCTGACACAACACCATTTAAATTGTCAATATTTTCACAACGGCGGGCCACATTAAAAATTAGAGAGGTATCATCAGCAAATAGTACTATATCCGCCATTTTCTGCACCATGTAGGGCAGATCATTTGCATATACTAAAAATAAAAATGGACCCAAAATAGAACCCTGGGGCACCCCGATATTAACATTATGGCCTTCAGATTTAACCCCATTTATGTCAACTGTCTGCACTCTGTTGTTTAAATAAGATGCAATCAAGTTCTGGGCTTTACCTCTAACTCCATAATAGTTCCGTTTGAGTAACAATGTCTGATGATCTACACAATCAAAAGCTTTAGAGAGATCACAGAAAACCCCAATAGCATCCTGTGATCTCTCCCATGCGTTAAGGATATGCCTAACCAATGCCACTCCTGCATCCGTAGTAGATTTACCAGCTGTAAAACCGTATTGTGCATCATGAAAAATTTCATTGGTCTTAAAAAAGAGTTGCAATTGATCAAGCATTATCCTTTCGAATATTTTACTCAAAACTGGTAGTATAGATATGGGTCTGTAATTCTCCAGCTCGCTCTTTTCTCCTGACTTGAATAAAGGAATAAGTTTACTGAATTTCATCAAGTCTGGGAACACACCCATATCAATACATATATTAAAAATAGGTGACAAGTGTGGAGCTATTGCCTCTATAATACAATAAAAAAGTTTAATGGACATTCCCCAGTGATCCTCTGAGATTTAATGTTCAACTGTTTAAAAGTTTTAATAATTTTAGTGGGTTCGATATGTGTAAACTGAAAAAGTTCCACACTAGGTTGTGTTTTCTTTTAATAACTCAGCAGCACCATCTGGATGAATTAAGGGAGTTAGTGGTAAGGTAAGGGATATTGATGAAGTAGTCTTGAAATAGATCTGCTATTTGTTTAACGTCTGTAATATTTCGATTGTCATATTTTATAGGACATTCATTATCTTGTGGCTTAAATTTACCTGTTTCTTTACTAACAATATCCCATACAGAAGAAGAAGAAGACAACTATACTCAATAAAAATATGTGGCGTACTCCTGAAGGCGGCCGAGGTAAACAATCTAAATAACATTGTTTACCTTGGCTGCCTGAACGTACTTTAGATAGAACAAACTTGATTTACATAACGGACATTGACGTAGAAAATCCGTACTAATACTTTTTACTTTTCTATGAGGTGGAGATACTTCCCCAGATAGGCTGCTTTAATGCGTCCTACGTAACAAATGTCGCCATACGCTGGTTGTTCCATAGTTTTCCGATTGAGACTGAGTTCGACACCGTGAGACAGAAATGCGAATACTTCACGGCCGAACAGACAGACAGCCGAGCCATCCATAGATACGCGATTAGTTTGACGAACAACTATTCTTGGAAATGCACAGAGAAAGTCGCTCAGCGGACTCGTGTGCCAAGCAGTATCACAACTCCGATGAACCGACCGTCGTAGGTGGTCTTGTCACCCTTGTCACTGTGCCAGAAAGAGGCTTTATACAAAAGTCATCTGCGTGGGTACGAAATTACGAAATTATTCTATAGAATTGTTATTTGACTGCGGTTTTCTGTGAGTGTGAGTACCTCCGTCCCCAGACGGGCTACTACGATGCGCCCTACCTCTCTTAAAAACACCCAGCCTGAAACAAATAGATATGTTCATGCACACAAATGTTTGTCCTGTGTGGGAATCGAACCCACGAGCGTTGTCAAAGTCGCGTCATTAAATGCTGCATCACCAAGCTCGTCGTATTATATTATATATTTTGTGGCAGCATAAACATGGCCCCCCTCAAACAGGCGAGCAGCACTATGCTGTCAAAAGTATCGAGTGCAGCTGTCGATATTGGTCGGCAGCGGCTGCAGGCTCAGGCAGCTCGCCGCAATACCCACAGTACAGAAGCCGGTTCAAATGATTTGATTTGGTTAGGCAACATTTTCAAATCAACTTCAACTTCGTGACATAATGCCGTCAATGCCTTGTATTTTATTTTTTGTTACTGTCACCAGATACATTGAAACATCAAATGCAATCACGTTTTATAATTGAACCAATTAGCAAGCCATTATGGCTGTCATTACTTTTAAGTGCGGGCTCTTGGATTATTCGAAGTGTGTAGGTATCGTCATTGCAGTGGTCACTGGTCATCGGCAGCAGCTGAGGGCGGCGACACCATTCATCGTCTTCTGCCGAACGCCGTCGACACGACAGACATACGAACATGTATTCAGATCGACGTACATTTTGTTATTCGGAAGCAGATACAGGATTCCATAAAGAAATCGAACATGACATCAGTAGGTAGAATAAGACGACCAAATGCACAAAACTTCGTGTAAGGTTTGTTATTAAGAATACCAACAACATATGCAGAACCCGTCACCTCCCATGGCTCCACCGAGATCGCGGTCATTTCAGCCGAATCGCGCGAGATGCGTACGGCACATGCTACAAATACAAATTATTTATTCTGCTCTGTTGTGTCTAGGTCCGCTTTCTCCCCATTCTGGGGTAATGACATGCATGCTTACGCCTTCGTTGCCGTCTATAAATACGTATATACTATAATCTAATTTAGCGACCCAAGCCAGCCTTTTTAACCCGTTCTTCAGCACTTCTTCTCCCGTGCCAAGCATGGGCGAACCTGCGGAAAGCCGCGTAATTCATCGCCGATGACACAAGATCGGTGTGGTAAACCGGACCCAATTGTGGCCCGTGGCGCACAATCCCATCCATCACACAACGCAGATCATCGTGCCAGAGACAGGACTACTATATGTAGTCTCTGTCCTTCTCACTTTCCCGCATTCACACATACTCGATACACGCCTACCCAGTTCATGCAATCTATTACGAATGCCCTAGAAGAATCTGTGAATCTGGGTAATCAGGCACGTACCAGGTAGCCCTTAGTCCGGCTTCCACACCCGGGAAGAATCGATATAATTCCCTGCCCCGATGAGTTGCGTTCTCGTTTAAATGTTTGAAGCTGAGACACTGGCAGACCAATGACTTGTGGCATTCCTTACTTCCTCTACTCGTACTAACCCCTTTAGGTAACTTTTACTTCTATTATTCCGGTGTCCGGTGTCCGGTCAATGTAAAAGAATATTTACACAGTCGGTAACGTACGAGTGATGCACTACGGGAGAATAATACTTGGCTTCTCAATACAATTGTAGATTTAAAGATCTCCCAAAGAAATACACGCATTTCCTGGCTGTTGTGAGAGTTCATAGGCTACGGAAACTGTTCACCATCAGCAGGGCTCCACATTTATTTGCTACATAATATTATAAAAATGTGGCAGTGTCGAGCTCTCCCCACCTGTTGGATACTATTCACTCGTTCATTGGTGGTTACGTTCCACCTGATTTAAAGTGGTAACCGCCATATACGATCGTTTGCAACACTACTAATGTCGTTCGCACATTACCACACCCTCTGCTAACACAGCAGTTCCTTAGGAGCTTACTCACTCGTAGGAATATGACAACCTAGTCGGGAGTTGTTATTTGGCTGGTTGTAACTATCTTTACGTAATTTTTTTTGAGAATTAACACTGACGTAAAAAGTTAAGCCGATTTTATCGAATTCTTTTTTTTTATACAATGTCGGGACTCATACAAGCATAAGGCCCGCCTGATGTAAATCGGTTACCGTAACCTATGAACGCTTGTAATATATTAAGTATCACTCGCGCGCTACCTCCTCTGCTTCTAACACAGGACACTCTTTAGGAGCTTACTGGTGACCGCACTCACGCGCAGGAACACAACAACCCTATAGGGTGTCGTTATTTGGCTGAGTTTTTCTGTGAGGTGGAGGAGGAGGTACTTCCCAAGACGGGCTGCTTTGATGAGCCCTACCTCTCTTAAAACATCCAGACCAAGACATAAAGTTCTTGTATACAAATGTTTGTCTTATGTGGGAATCGTATTTTGTCGAGCTCGGTGGCGCAGTCGGGAATCGCACTTGTACATAGTTGCTTTATAATTAGTGACGTCGACTTCAGTAAATGATCTAGGAGCTGAGGAAGGCCAAGACTTACCTACCGTGACTGAATAGCAATGAATGTTTATTTATTTATTATTTACGTACAATATTGAGCCTTACAGATAAATCCAATGCGCTCAATATTGTTAAAAAATTAGCATTATCATTATTAGGTAAACATAAATTCAATTATATATTAAATACACTATTTCGTACTATACCTAAGACTCTGGACATATTCTACAGCCGTTCTGTGAAACTGTTCTTTAGTACAAAATGTTAAAGAAGCGAGTGAGGTTCGTAAGGACGCTCCCTTCAGTAAAGTCAGTCTCCCCTTGTTGTCCTTCTCTCCTCTTGTAGCCCGTCCGTGCGCCGGCGCCGCTCGACGATAAAAGGAACAACCCCTGAAATCTATACATATAATGAAAATTGGAATGTCTGTCTGTGATTTCAAAATGAAGCCTGCTTTTGAAGCGTTTTTGACGGAACTTTCGCTGGTAGGTAGAGGACTGTTCAGAACAGAATGTAGGCTACTTTTTAGCCTGTACATGTGAAGTGGTCTGCGTTATAAAAAAATATACGTATTTTTTGTGTCATAAAATAAATTCGTATGTTTTTTTATTTATAAAAATTAAATTAAAAAACAAACGGTACTTTCCGTAAAGGTCAATAGGTGGCGCTGTATCAAAATTCTTGCGTTGGTTGCGTCTACTGGCCACTGTTAAACACATTGAAAATTTAATTTGAACGTACATACGTATTGCGTCGCAATTACTTTAATTAGGAAACGGAATAACGCTAAGAAGATATAAAACAATGGTGTGATTCATTTTATCGTGGTCCGGTAGAGCTCCTTCCAACAAGTAACCTGCTTCTCTTGATTTACGCATCGTTATCTCTTGACTACGTTGATATCGACGGCGTGAAACATAAACATGCACTCACCAAAGTTGAGTTGTCCTGGGATCAATTTCATTTTTTTATTTTTTTTTATTTTATTTAATTTTATTCACAACCACAGTACATAATTATATTACTCATACAATAGTATCCAAAATAACATAATTTCAGGTGCAATTCGAGTATACGTGACATCTGAACTGGTATGAATGAACATACTTGTATCTCAGATGCCACTTACATTCACAAAACGCAGGACGATGTGTGGATTATGCTACACTTAAAATTTTAAAACAATATCCGTATAATTACCAATATCAATACACGAACACTGTACCAAAACCAAGAAATCGGCAGTAATAAAATAAAAATCAAACACGTAGATTACATTTTAGATTACATTATTACAACAATAAAAACATATATGAATTTCAAACGTATATGAATGATCTTTTTTACATTACGTGAAATATACAGAGATAGTAACTTTTAGTTGATGTGTATTCATAAATTGGTGTGTTGGAGAGTAGCATGTTCAAGAAATTATATTACGAAAGACGTGTGGCCTAACCTAAGAAACCCAGAACCCTTATAAACCAAGCAATTTTCCTCAGGGTTGGCGAGGTCTGACGGCAGTCATCCATTTGCTGTAGCCCCCCAATTGGGAATTTGAAAAAAAATATTGATTTTTTTATGTATTTTAAAACTTTAATATTAATAATATTGATATTTAATGCTAAATGCTTAAAAAAAAACTTTTTTTCAATTAATTATAATCAGTTAAAAATTGATAAATTTTTAAAAAAAGCACGTGACTATTACGCCCCATAATTGGTCGCCATAGTTGTGACGTCATAATGTTATAGCTGTTTATTAACAGGACAGCGTTTACGGCACGTGACTTGACTATTGACAATAATATTGAAAATTTACTGCTCAAAACGATTTGTTGGTTAATTCTGATTAGCTATGTGTGACAAAGGATTTATAAAGGCAAAGTCAGATAATATTCCTGATCTCGTATTTATGATAACCAATTTTAAAAAAAATGACGTTCGGTTCAATTCTGCTGAAGTTCGAGGTGTCAAGGCATCAAGGTAAGTATGTTAAAAATAATATGATAAATGACAATATTTAAGTGTTTATTCATTACATTAAATATAATTATTTATTTCATTAATTGTAGAGCATCGCGTGAGAGTTACGGCGACAAAGCTATAGGTTATGTTCAACTTAGTCGTAAAAATAATATTTGTATCGTAAAGGGACGGATATGTCCGGAACATCGAGTTCGGAGTAAAGTTGTTTCAGTTACTTTAATATTAATGAAAAGTCAAGAAAAATTCAGGATGTTCAATGCCATGACTGTGCAGCTACAGCAGGTAATTTATACTCTTATTAAACTGAAATTGTTTGATGTTATAAGCAATAATAATATTTTATATTGTGTCTACAGGTGGTTGTGAACATGTGTTAGCATTACTTATGTGGACCCATCGCAAAACAAGAACGATAACTTTCGAGGTTCGACATTTTCAATATAAATTTGAGTATTTAACAATGACAACAGAATTAAATAGATCAAAACCACTGTACTTATTATTGCTGTATGAACCACAATAAGTAAAAACTAACATTATGACGTCACACGCGCTCGGGTTAGTTCGCGAGCTGTCGTCGTGTCTTCGGTACTGGATTCAAAAATTAATTTTTATTTTGATATAACTTTTGAATTATTGCGAAAAAAAAATAGTTTTGTTATAAAACTTATATATGATCTTTCCATTTATCACAAAAAAAAAAATTCAAAGACCCAATTCTAAACACGGCACTAAGCATTGCCAAGAGTATTGGGATTTTCGGCACCGAGATCTCCAGCGAAGTTCAGTACCGAAGCCACTGGGAAGAAAAGGTGAAGCTGGCGTCAAAGAAACTTGGTGTGCTCAACAGAGCCAAACAGTACTTCCGCGCTGAAGAAGGCAAAGACTTATATAAGCCGCAAGTCAGACCGCACATGGAGTACTGTAGAATCGTCGATGATCCTAAACTCACACACGGTATTGAGCCCTTGGGTTTAAGGAGAGATTTCGCCTCCCTTTGTGTGTACTACCAATTGTACAATGGGGTGTGTTCTGAGGAGGTGTTCGATATGATGTCAACAGCCTCGTTTTACAATCGCACTGCTCGCCGACGGCTAGGAGTTCATCCTCATACACTGAACCGCAATGGTCGCGTACTGTGCTTTTCCTGAGAAGTTTTCTACCGAGAACTATTAAGTTGTGGAATGAACTGCCGACGTTTTCCCAAGGGACTACAGTATGGGGTTCTTCAAGAAAGGCGTGACGAGGTTTTTACAGGGTCGGCAACGCAAGAGTAACACCCCTGGTGTTGCAAATGTCCATAGGCTACGGTAACTGCTTACCACCAGGCAGGCCATACGCTTGTTTGCCACCGTAGTGGTATAAAAAAAAAGTCTAGTCACTCTATGTCAAAATCAGTATCTTCGCCAAATACTTAGGCCTTGTAGCAGACCCCGCTGATTCTAATAATTAGGAAACGAGATAACTATACGAAAAAAAAGATGGCAAAATGGTTGATGAAATTGGTTATAGTCCAGTCAATACAGCGGGGAAATCGACCGAATAAAAAAGTTTCTTATAGGAAGATAGATTAAAAAAAATCTTTTTGCATTACCTTCTATGAGTCCTCTAGGTCGTTCGTGACTAGCAAGCGAAGTGACTAGCCCCCCCCCCCCCCCCCCCATTAAAAAAAAATACAAAATATAAGAAAAGTGAAAATTAAGGACTGAACATGTCCCCTAGTTTCGGTTTTCGGGGTCGCTGATCACGAATCCGCCATTAGTTTTCCGGAAAATTCACACGGGGAGCGGAAAATCGGAAAATTTGATTAATTTTCCTACTTTTTACTGCTTTCTTCGGTGTCGTCAAATTGGGCTCGCACCTGAAGATGAATAATGATGTTTTTGATGTCAAGACGTAAATTTCGAAAAACTGTGGAAAATCTTCGGAAAACTGTGGAAAATCTGGTATAAGAAAATTTTAAATTTGGGCGATATGAGCGTGTAGCAGGTCATTATGTGGGTTTTCTGGGTCGCTGATCACGAATATGCTATCAGTTTCCTGGAACATCCCCCATGAAAAGTGGAAAATTGGAAAATCTTGTTCATTTTTATTTTTGTTGTTACTGATAATAAAGTGCTCCAAATTAATGTTCAGTGTTACGAACAAGTTAAACGAAATAAGATTATCAAAAAAGTCGGAAAAATTAACCAAATTTTCCGATTTACCGCTCCCCGTGTGAATTTTTCTGAAAACTAATGGCGGATTCGTGATCAGCGACCATGAAAAACTGTTAGGGGATATTTTCAGTCCTTAATTTTACTTTTACTATATTTTGCAATTTTTTTAAAAATGGGGGCTAGTCACTTTGGCTAGTCACGAATGACCTGGAGGACTCATAGAAGGCAATGCAAAAAGATTTTTTTTGATCCATCTTCCTATAAGAAACTTTTTTATTTCCCCGCTTTATTGACTGGACTATTAACCCTTCGAAACCCGGGTGGTCGTATACGACCGCGAAATGTATGCGAAAACGTATGGTTCTGACTGCTCTGGTATTAAATATGAATGACGTACCCGCACGCATCACTATGCAATACCACATAGAACAGGATACGAGGGTTATCACTCGTATGCTGCCAACTGATTAGACTTCAGCAATGTACTGTCCAAAATAGTGTTCAGCGAATATTTTTCAGCGTAGAGTAGTAATCTCTTATCTTAATTAAACTACACACTGTTATTTGTTGCGAACGGAACGTTCTAATTACCTTTTATGCAACAATGCAGAGTTCTCAAAGAGATTCGCAGTATAAATTCGCATTACTAATGAAACGATGAGAAATGCAGGAATCTGGCGCCAATCGCTCGCCGCGTTAAACCAATTAGTTAGCGATGCGATGGGCGCCGGCTCTAGCGAGAATACCTTTTTACAATGCGAACGTATTGTGTGTGTAATGGCGCGACCCGCGGGAATCTGCGCCTTTCCCATTCACGGCCGTGACTCACGTGAACAACATGTTACAACAGTAACTAAATTTTGTATAATTGCTCGCGAATATACCTGCAATGTTGCATATTTAACTATGTTTTCCGAGAACACTCAAGCTGTGGAATGAGCTCCCAGCCGAGGTTTTTCCAAGGGACTACAGCATGGAGTTCTTCAAGAAATGCGTGAAGAGGTTTTTAGAGGGTCGGCAACGCATGAGTGACGCCTCTGGTGTTGCAAATGTCCATAGGCTACGGTGACTGTTTAACATCAGGCAGGCCGTACGCTTGATGGCCACCTTAGTGGTATAAAAAAAATGTAAAACGAAGCTGGAGATAACTTTCAGGCTGTAGCAACGAGCGTCTATTCCACCTCGTTGATTGAAGTTGGTGGCCCAGGACCAAATTCAATCAACATTCTATATATAATTCTGCCGCGGTACTCACTGTGTCGAGTAGTGTATCCCATATCTCTCGTGTTTGATATTCTACAACTAAACACCATCTACGCATAATAAACAATTCAGTGACAAAAAGCCCTAAATGACTCTCGAGCTTGTTTTTTACATGTGCATAACCAGGTTGTATTTTTTTTAACTTTTATTTTTATTTAACATATTTTTGATGGTCAACAGTTCCAAATTTCACAGTTTGGATACTTTTTCTGATAAGCTGTCAATCATGGAGAATACGGGTCGGGTTTTACTGAAGTGAAAGCAATTTTTCATTACACATTTTGACAATTTTGTACTTCATTGAGGAATAGTCTCTGCTGTCAATTTTGGCGCACGAAAAATCCGTTGTTGCGATAATAAGTAGCCTTCCATCCTACTCCAGTACCACAGCTGCACTGTACCAGATTTCATTACAATCCTTTCAGCAGGAGGTATTCTTGAAAAGTAAACAAATTAGCAGTAAACAACCACACAGACAGAGTTACCTATACTTTTATACAACGTCGAAATGCAACAAGCATACAGCCTACCAGATGTAAAGTAGATACCGTGGCCAACGCGCAATACTTGAAGTATTGCTCGCGCGTTACTACCTCGGCTGCTAACAGCAACTCCTTAGAAGCTTACTGGTAACCTCACTAACTTTGCAGGAATTGAAAGATAATATAGAATAAATGTAAAAGCAAATCTTAAATATTAACTGGTTTCTGTCGGCGGCGGCGGGCGGTTCGCCCCGTTGTCGGGATTCCGTCGGGAATGTTATTATATAGGTAGAGTCATAAATATTTTTTCTTTCAATTTATTGTTAAACTGCGGACTTCGGAGATACCTCTAACGTATGGTACTCAACTTTCTGAACTACATTCTCTTTTCCGATACGACCGGACCCGAAGAATCATCAGAAATGAGATACTGCTTGCTTATTATTTTGATGACATCGAAGGTCGCCTTCTTTCAATCCTCGTCGGATTTCTTGAGTAATTAGATACAAAGCACTCTTGGAACAAGTGGGCTCACAAATGGAAACCGTGGAGAGGCTGGCCCGTAATTGGAGATTACTCCATCGAGGCGTCGCCTCGGAATGATGTCACCGTTTGAAGAAGTTTGGACGTTTGGGGAGCTAAGTCACTACAGTCGGTCGGTATTTTGTTGAGTGTAGCTCAGAAATCATTTCTATCAAATCGGCTATCAAATTAAAATATGACTAACCTTATTAAAATCGATTACCGTAGCCGTAAAAATCCGGTGGAGAGGCAAAACACGTATCGCAGCGACGACCAGGCTAGTCGTGGCAGCGACGGTGGTGGCGGGGGCATGCGGATTCTGTTCCAGATGGCGGACGACCGCAGCAGCCGAGGCAGAGACTACCGGCCATGCAATTCTGTAAGAGCAAACGTCCTTACATCCTCGGAAACATCGGCTGTTACAGCCTTGAACACAAAATTGCAATTCTTTGGTGTCGCTTTTCATGGTTGTGCGACACTAGCGCCGCAAGGCTGCGTTTGGAATTGGAATTCTACAAGGCAAACAGCCTCGCGTACGCTTACAGACTTACAGAATATCAAATAATTTAGCCGTGATCGCAGTAGACAATGTCAAAGCTGTGACATCTGTGATCACAGCGACGCACACAGCCATTACGAGTCGCTTAGAGAATTGCATGGCGGAGCAGCCATGGCAGCGTCGGCATGTAGTACGTACTAACAGTAGTGGGTGGGTGCCGGCCGGCACTACGCCGCATGAACTAATTGGTGGCGGAAGCACACAAAGCAGGTTAGATCAAATTGCATGTAAATTTGACTTTCGCAAAATAACGCCTGAATCTATTAACTATATAAAGTCTTTTGTGGTGAAGGCGTTCTTCGCGTGGGGCGAGAGTCACGTCGGGTGACGCTGTCGTGTCCGCACCTGGAAACGACAACGTTACGACTGATTCACATTCGCTTTAGCATTTGTAATGAAAATATCTAGCACAGAATCACGTTTTGATTCAATTGTAGGATAATTAATAAAAAAAAATTGAGTTATGTAATAGAGTTATGTTACACTTCAGTAACACTTTTTTGGTAAATAAAAACAAATAGTTTTGTTTTTTATAAAAGTGTTTGAACTTTTTTTATGTAACTCACTTTTATAAATCAGTTTACACATGATGTGGATTTTTTTTAATATTAATTCTATTAATGATTGAAATTAGCGTTTACGACCTAGAATTTAATAACTGGAAAGCATCAGTGAAGGTCTATGCTCAATAGTAGGATTGTCAGGTGATGGTGACAAAAGTTGTTCTAATCAAAAATCAATTGAATGGTCGTGTGTTAAAACCTCACGTAGGCGGCAAAGGTAACCTTTTCCATATTAAAAATATTCAAAAGGACCCTACGTTCCCAAAATATACATTAAAAGATTTTTTTAATGATTTTCTACGCACAAACATATGTGGAGAAATGTTTGTGAGGATGTGGAGTGTGCAGTGCGCGTGGAGCACTTACACGAGCTCGGTGGACAAGTGATTAGTAATTCTACTTTGACACCAAGGCTCGAGTGTTCGATTCTCACTTAGAACACACATTTGTGTGCATGTTCATGTCCGTTTGTCTTGATCTGGGCATTTTTAAGAGTGAAGGGCGCATCGACGAAGCAGCCTGATTAAAAAAGTACTTGCACCTCACAAGAAATGCACGGTATCCTTAAAGAAAAGTGTAGCCAATAATCAACTCCCTATAGGTTTGTTGTATTCCTGTGAGTGAATAAGATTACCAGTATATCGCCATCACCAACCACTGGTCCGTCTGCTTGTATGACTCCCGATTAAAAAAAAATCGGCCAAGTGCGAGTCGGACTCGCACACGAAGGGTTCCGTACCATTATCTATAAAAAACGGCAAAAAAATCACGTTTGTTGTATGGGAGCCCCCTTAAATATTTATTTTATTCGATTTTTTAGTATTTGTTGTTATAGCGGCAACAGAAATACATCATCTGTGAAAATTTCAACTGTCTAACTATCACCGTTCATGAGATACAGCCTGGTGACAGACGGACGGACGGACGGACGGACGGACAGCGGAGCCTCAGTAATAGGGTTCCGTTTTACCCTTTGGGTACGGAACCCTAAAAAAGTCGGTATTAAAAGAAGTGGCACGCTCCGTCAGTTCGGGCATGTAGAAAGAATACACGTTGAAAGAATAACAGAACAGATATACAGTTCGAAACTGAATGATGTAGGGACCTAGGAAAGTAAAGTTAAATGGTATCATCCCCGGTTTACATTAACTAAAATGGATAATACTCGTATGTACCGGTAATAACATAAAATGTGTCATAAGAACTATCCAAAAAACTGTAGATCGATTTTTTTGTTAGAACTAGTAGTCCTCCTAAATGACAACATTGTAAACTTAGTAATAGTCAATTTCGTTCGGAAAGGAAACATTTACTAGTGATGCTATAGCCAAGTTAGTTGATGAACTTGTAAATAAAATAAATGACAAGCGGGAAATAGTGGGCCTTTTCCTCGTTCAGGTTCTGTAGTAGACGTGGCAAACTACGACATACTTCTGAGAAACTTGCTCTCCTTCTTACATAAAAAAACGATACAATTTGGTCAAATTAACGGTGGTGCTAGAGGATGGTCATGACATTACGTCGGTGTCGTAAATGGAACCAGTTCAATCCAATATCATTAACAGGATTGGCCGATTGGAACAATTTATCAAATTACAAATAATTTCATTAATTTTATAAATTACACCCAATATTGAATTATTAATTTACGCTGATCTGAACAAAATAGCTTCTTTTACTGCGATGCAATTTCAAATTGTTTGTGTTAAACCATGTACAGTATACACTTTTCAGTGTGGAAGTTATGATGTTATTTAATAAATAATCATTTTTATTCTGATCACATGTACAAAACATGCCAATATGGACACAAAATGCAATGACAATCAAGTGGACGTATTTAATAATGCCAGGTTCTTGGGCACTTATACTGATGAACTTCAATGTACCCATTTGAATGTCGAAAATTAATATACCTACAGTAAACTACAGTAAAAATATCGATGTTCAAAATATCGAAAGCTTAAATATCGAACGTTTCAAAATATCTACAATCATTATATATAAGTATAAAATATCTCCGATTGAAATACCAACATATTAAAATATCGAATGGTTCAAAATGTCTTATTTATTACACCTAAGTTTAAAATATTCACCTGAAAAATGCCAAATTATTAAAATATCGACAGTATGCTCGTATAAGCTACGAGTAGTAACATGTTAGGCACATTGGAGTACATGTGAAGTTATCACATTGTTAGTTGTGAGTTTGTTGTGCGGATAGAGTTAATAGAACAAAATAATAATTTGTACATATTTTATCTGGTAACAAGTCGTTTCTGACAGGGTTGCAGTTGGAACCTAACCAAACCTACTATTGTAGTACATACTTTTATATTGGCCTTATTCAATACTCCATTATATTCCTAATTACAATAAATATACTATGAGTTGATTGATTCCCTAGAGGGTTGTTGTGTTCTTGCGTGTGAGTGAGGTCTAGTAAGCTCCTAAGGAGTTGCTGTGTTAGCGGCAGAGATGGCATCACGTGAGTAATACTTAATGTATTGCCAGCGTGTATAGGCTACAGTAGCTTTACATCAGGTGGGCCGTATGATCGTATGCTTCCCGACATTTTATAAAAAAAATGAGAAAGGTACTTTCTGTTCTTTTAAAATGTTGCCAAATACTGACCAAGAATATGTACATGAGGTGTGAACATGAAGTAAACAGACGAAAACAATATGAGACCTTGTTTGTTATATTTAATTTTATTGTTAGTGTGGCCATGTTCAGACACAGTTGAAAACTGATAATGAAATACGCACCCGCTAAGTGATAATGAGAGATAATTCCTTGAATCCTGAAGCTGCAGCTGATGAAAGCTGCGGATGTAAAAGAAGCTATTGAGGTGTGTATTGAGTGCCAGGGTCGAGAGACACTCGATTCGCTCTACCCACCATTCAAGCAACTTGACAAGATGATATACGTAAATAGACTTTGTTAACAAAAAACTGTTTTTAAATGATAATGTTATAATTACTAAAAAATAAAAGAGATTTTTGTAAAGTAATTGAAACTTAAAACAAGTTACAGAAATAGTTATGGAAACTTGTTTAATTTAAAATATCAAAGATTTTTACAATTAAACAAGTCTCCATAACTTTTTCTGGTCATTGTTCATATAACATATTAAATGACTGCAAATAGGGCAACTGATAAAAAACGAATCCGACTGGCTGCATCCTCTCGCGGCATCTCGCTCACCGCGGTGAAAACAGAGCGAGACGACGCGTGCGACCGCTTGGCCTCGATGTAATGGAATAAGGGTGGTTTCAGTGTTTTGTTTTATTTGTGGACACAGCGGCTACTGTGCTACGACTATAAGCCACACGGTGTACAAGTTATAAGATAAAGCATTTATAGGAAAAACATCCGCGTGTAATATTTGCAAGGAGTGTGTAACAATGATATGCTACATATTCTGATTACTTAATTCTTATGTAATATTAATATAATAATTGCATATATAAAATATAATAATTGTAAACATCATGGTCATTCTTTCAGCGTAGTTATTGTACACGTCATACTGGAGGCGCAGTAGTGCTCAGGCCACGGTATGAAATTTTTTGATTCTGATGTTAGATGCGTTATTTGGGTCAAATAATAGTATTTGGTTTTATTTCCATTTAGTAAGTATTGCGTAGAGTAATCCTCTGTTGACTTGGTGAAACGCTAGTTGACCTCACTGGCACGGCTCCAGCAGTCGCTCCGACATGACCGTTTGAACTTTTGTTAATTTGTTCATATATATTGCGTTTAAAGGACAATGATGGATCTGGAATCGCCTCTCAGGTGGTACTCAATTTAGAATTCCGTTTCTCGTTTGTTATCGCTGATTATAAAGACATAGTTTGCTCACTGCCACCTCTCTTGCTCGCTGATTTTGGGTGCATGAGCTCATGTAGTTCCGGTCCTACGAGACGAGGTTAGTGAAAATCCGGGTACAGGTCTCGAGCTCTTGATACTCTTTATCTGAGCTTGCCCCGCCTTTAGGTGAAATTTATCTACCTAGCGCAGTGTTAGGAAATCAGATGATTTGTGTGGTTTAATGAAATAATCGTCTGTGTTTATAATTGCCAGGACTAACATTTGTGGTGTGGTGTGCGTTTTGGTGAACATGTATACGACGCCAATAACATCATGGATTTTTGTTACGTTTTACAAAAATCCATGATGTTATTGGCGTCGTTTACTTCTAAGTGGATAATACAGAACAGAGATATGACGCGTTACACTATTGCTCAACCTGTGCCCCCTCTCATCTCATCTCAACCTAGCAGGAATGGACTTGGACGTGAGTGAGGGCAACCGAGGCCAGCCGTACAACTTGGCCGACATTGCATCCGAGTCTAATTGTCAACTCATGTAGGCACGCCCCTGATGACCAAACGTCAATCCTAAACCCCAGGCGTCTGCCCTCGAGGTTCCAACACTACATTAACCTAGCAAGAACGAACCCCGTGAACGGAGTCCGCCAGAGAGAGGCGTTAAATCAACTATTGGCGCATATGGATGGCCATACATATGGTCATTCATACGGATCGTCTTTATTCCTTTTTTTTTTTTTTTTTTATACTACTAAGGTGGCAATCAAGCATACGGCCTGCCTGATGTTAAACAGTCACCGTAGCCTATGGACATTTGCAACACCAGGGGCGTCACTCATGCGTTGCCGACCCTCTAAAAACCTCTTCACGCATTTCTTGAAGAACTCCATGCTGTAGTTCCTTGGAAAAACCTCGGCTGGGAGCTCATTCCACAGCTTGAGTGTTCTCGGAAGAAAACTTCTCTGGAACCGCACCGTACGCGACCATAGCGGTTCAAGCGTGTGAGGGTGAACTCCCCGCCGTCGGCGAGCGGTGCGGTTATAAAAAGTAGCCGTCGGCATCATTTCGAACAACTCTTCAGAACACAACCCGTTGTACAATCGGTAGAACACACAAAGGGAGGCAAAGTCTCTCCTTAAACTTAAGGGTTCAATACCGTGTGTAAGCTTAGGATTGTCGACAATTCTCACAGCTCGTCTCTGAATCGAATCACACGGTCCAAGCTGGTATTCAGGTGCTCCCGCCCAAAGGTGACTGCAGTACTCCAAGTGCGGTCTGACTTGAGACTTATATAATATAAGTCTTTGCCCCGCACTGAAGTACTGCTTAGCCCTGTTAAGCACACCAAGTTTTTTCGACGCCAGCTTGACCTTCTCCTCCAGGTGATTTCGATATTGCACATCACTGGAGATCTCGACGCCAAGCATCCTAATACTTTTGGTGACGGTAAGAGGTGTGTTCTGGAATTTAGGAACCACAGCAAATGGAGTTTTCTTAGCGGTTAACGCCTTTATTCCTTATACAGTATTGATAAAAATAAACTGCGCAATTGAACTATACATATCCTGATTGTGTGACCGAATGAGAACTCTGGTTCTCAAACGAATTTCCTCGTGCCGGAGAGTGTACCTTAGAGAGGCTCCAAGTTTGTATATAACTCCTTTAATCGCTGGCTGCTGGCTCTCAACCTGCGGATCAGTGCGAAGATCAGAGAATCACTCTCCACACAATGGGACGACGAGGGCGCGACAGTTGAAAATTGTGGTATTAAAAGAACAGCACAGTCGGTGGCGTTAATAAAGGTCTTTTGCTTTCTCGTAGTTCATTCATCACCATGGCCAGGCTAATGACTTAAGAAGCAGCATGAGATCGCCTACCGTCCAACTGAGAGAGAGAGAGAACGGGTATTTGAACTTATTTAATCATTGTTATTACTTTGGCGTCTATTAAAATGAGTACAGTAACTCGCTGTATCCTAAGCCTTGCGGCGCAGAGAAGGCCGCCGTGACTCAGCGCTGGCGCTGGTTCGATTCCGGGCACGAGCCGCGTCACTTTGTTTCCTGCTGAAATTTGATGCCGTTGGTGATCGATTGGTGGTGTTCCCGGGACCATCTGTTCCACTTCCCCGACAAGTGCTGACGTAATTACAATGTCCCGTCACAACAAAGTGGCGTAATTAGTTAACGTTCAGCCAAATTATTTTTACGAAGAGCGGAAATTCGAATCCCACCGAGCTAATGTATTTTACACAACTGCCCAAAAAAGGAGTATAATGTTTTCAGCGTTCACATGTATTTCTTAATTTTTTTTTCTCAAACGTTTCTTCATTAGCCGATTCAGATGGATGAGCTATCATTACAATCCATATGTTATCTCGGGTAACATAGGCTATGTGACGCGTAATAGGAACAATTTGGCGGATTATGTTCTTAATATTATACAATATATCTATGTTATTGTTAAGTCATGTGACTGAAGAAAAATAATCTTCCAAATTTATCGAGTAACTTTCGAAAGGTCAACTCAAAAATATATACGAATATGTTTGTTTATAACTTTAAAATTGTTTTGTTAAAAATACTGTCAGATACGTTATTTAATTTGTTAATAAATGGACTGGTTTGCCGGAGCAGCGATCGGGTGACAACTAACGCAGGGTGTAACGATTACCCCACGAATCTGTACACATGGATTTTGGATTCTTTATTAATGGTGACGACAAAAATGAGATGTTGTCGGGGGCACGAAAGCGTCGTCGCCATTACTACGTCGGCGTAGCAAACAAAAATACGACCGGCATGATATGATACAGCTACTGTGAACGTTTGCAATCAGAGGTATTGTTTATGCATTGCCACGCCTGGTGAGGTTTCGGAGTTTTCTGGTTACCACACCCATTTGCACTCATTCTGCCAACTTTGTGATTTTTTTTATCTTAACACCGACACTCTCTTTCAGATCAACTTCACTTATTACATCACTACAGATTTTGTGCATTGCTCGCATCTCAACAGCGTTAATTCTACTTTCGTTCTGTTTTTGACATTCCGTAATTATGAAGAATATAGAAAATGTTTGTTTATTTGTGTGTAGATCGTAGAAACTAAAACAAAAGGATTGGTGTCCCTAAGGGGAGAGATATTCCTTGTTTTCAGTCAACCGGTATTTGAGAGGTTTTTAAATATACAAATGTGGTGTAATAAGTCTGTTACAGCTAAATTAACCATTAAAATATATATACAACTCAATTTGAAACACATTTACTCACTGACCTAATTTTTAATAAGGGAAAAGCTTTACTTAAGGACCGAGACAATCTATAGAAGAGGACATTTTTTACATTGAATAGTAAGGTGTTTGAAAGTTTATCGCCAAATATTGTAAATGATTGTAGTATATATATATATATATATATATATATATATATATATATATATATATATATATATATATATATATATATATATATATATATAAAAGGGTTTAAAAAAGGAGATACACACGGTGACAAAATTCTCTACAATAAAAACATTATAACAAATTATGAATTTTATCAGTTAGTACCAACATACTCGTATAAAATATTTTATTCGAAGATGGAATTGTTCTGGTAGCTACTAAATTGAACAAACTGAATGGTATATACATTTTCTTAAAAGCAAAAACGCGTCCGCGCGCCCCCAGTACACTCCCAAATGACAACATGACCGGACACGCGAGCCGCACACTTTATGTTATCCCTCACATACATTTATGAAACAGAAACTAAACTTTATACTCTTTAGACCACAATATCATGATATTATAATACCTATAATATTATAACGGAGTTTAATCAAAAAGTAATTTCACTTCTGCTTTTCGTAGGATGTATAGTAAATACAATTCTTCCAACATCGCTTTTACACTCGAGTGATCACTGTGTCATAAACCATAATAACGCTTTCAAGCGCACATGAAACATTGAAAAAAAAGTGTGATTGTAATTTTTCCGATCTCAATTTAGTTTTAATTTGACGTCAAGTATTAAGATGAACACTAAGTTAACCAGGTTACGAAATCACTTAGGGTTAGTAGTTATAAAATATAGAGTGCTATTCTTTAGAAAAAATATATGACACTTTGAACTTTAAAGTACATACAGTACATACCAATAGTCGGCATTATGTAGTGTGTTTAAAGCATAAAAAAAGCAACTGCGGGTCTGTCTCAAACTAGTTACTACGATATAATGGACAATTTCTCAGTTGAATCTTAAACTGTCGAACTCTACCCTTATCGTATGCCCTGTTTGTGGTGGCGTGAATCTGTCGTATGTCAAAGTTAACTTACTGTGAGGTACATTACTGTGACAAAAGGATAACACGGACGCACAAAGGGGCTTTATGATGTGCAAGGCATGTAATTCATCGTGTACGTTTCGTTATGGATCTGTCTATTTGCACAATGTTACGTTTGTTCCGAGCTCGTGCCACCGACGATACATTGTATATACCGTGATTAATAAACAGCGGTCGGATAATCAGACGATCATTTACAATTTTTACCGCGAAAGAAAAATATATGTAATTCGGTAGTATTATATACGGAGACTGTAAATAACCAACATGCCAATTTTAACAATATAAAAACTCTTAAAATCTTATACTGTTTGTTTGTACGAAGTCACCTTGATTACATCTCTCAGGTATGGAATCCCCAATACGAAATATATAAATTACGATTGGAGAGAATACAGAAAAAAAATCTTAGATATCTGGACTATAAAGCGCATATGAGATTACCTGATTATGATCATAGGTGTAAACACTATCATTTTTTGCCACTTGAGGTTAGACGAAATATAAGTGATATTTGCTACTTAATGAAGATAGCAAATGGAAGTATTGATTCGCCTGATTTATTAGTTAAACTTGTATTAAATATACACCGTCCAAATACGAGTATAAGAAACCCTTCCTTACTGAATGTAGCCTTTAGCAACACCAATTATAGGCAATACAGTCAATCAGGCTATCTTTGGCCCAGTTTGCACATAAAAAGTTAGGCCAATGTTTAAAATAATATGTTACTCAAAAAGATACACTTATTATGGTGGCTTTATGTAGCCTACTTCCAAAAAATTTACTCATTTACCAATAATATCTAGGAAAATAGTTTCAAAAATCCATTTAACCACTGGGCCAATGTTAGATTGTGAGTTGGGCTTGGATTGGCCCAGGTCCCAATTGTAGGTTGTTTTTGCTTATTTTATTTTATTTAAAGCATTTTGCTAACATTGGCCTGCATATTTACCATAAAAACTACAGCTGAGAGCCATAGCCAAAAATAATGTATACATTCGTTTTCATTTATTAGTACTAAAATGGGTAAATAAATTGTTGCCATAGGAAAATCAACACAGTTTTTATTCAATCTTATTTTTTTGGTCAACAATGCGTTTTTAACTTATTTACTAACTTACCATATAGCTAAGACAATGAAAAAAGTATCAAAATAATAAAAAAAATATTTAATCCTACATATCATGGGGTTAAACTTTAAAAAATTTCCATTCCATTCCATGGCCAGGAAGTCGTCTTATATGATAAAATACCTTTCTTTCTTTGAATATTAGTGTCATTCAGCATTTGTATGATATTTATATCATTCATTATACAAAACTGAGCCACGACCTTTACCACATTAACGCCAATCATCTGAAGGTCCAGTCTACCGTCATGTACTTCGTATGTCTCTATAGAAAAAAAATCTTCCTGTGCTATATCCAAACCACATTCTTCTTCATGTGTCTTCATCTCCTTCCTCTGCCCTTTCTTCACACTTATCGAATATATCTCCTCCCAATATTTTGAGAATTTTGAACTTTGGCCCGGGCTCAAGTTACCCTTATTCACCGGTAATAATTTACCTGTTCAATATTTATGGCAATATCATGAGAATTAGCTAATTAACTCTCGTAATTTTTAAAAGAAATGATAGATAGACACATATGAGACACTTTAAAATAACACTTGCCTCCTTAAGTATTCAAATGACAACACAGCAGACAACTTTTTGGCGCTTTCGTAACAAACCGCTCTATTTACACCACAGAAAAAAGCAACTGACGTCTCAACAATGATAGATGTTAATTATTTGGCAGAATCTGAGCATTTACGAAGATATATTAGAATCGATGTTTACAAATCTAGTTTGAAATACATAAAATCATAGCAAAAAAAAATCTATAATATGCATTTGAAATTTTGGGCCAATTTTATATTGAAGGCTTAAGTTACCCTGATCGACTGTATTCAATTTTCGTAAGAGCTTGCAAAATTTTAAAAAAAATATTATCAGACTTTGATTTCTGCTCGTTTATTAAACACTGTCAGAAATTATCTCACATTGAGTTATTTTCAGCGTTGACTATATTGATAGTTTTAATAATTTCACTACATTTGGTTTTTCTGTCTAGTATTTATTTTATAAAACATTTTTTCTTTTTGTTTGTATTCATCATCCTTTGTTAACGTGTTATATGCGGAAATTTGTTATCAGCATCTTCCCATGTTAATAATATTATACTACGTGATTTGTGAATCTGTTAATTTCCCGAAAATAAATACGCAAATAAATTATTTGATTCTAACTGCAGCCCACTACCACGTCTACGCGTATCCCGCAGGGACTACTTGTTTTCCTCTGCTTCTAAGAGTAGTGTACTGGGCTGTTAAATCCAAAAGTAATTTCTTAAATCCGTCGGTAGTTCCAGAGATTAGCGCGTTCATACAAACAAACAAACTCTTCCGTTTTATATGTTAGTATAGATAATGCAATGGATACATCTCGATGCGCGAACTTTTGTATAATACTAGTGAAGGGGTTATTTTTAACACATAAAGAAAACTTTGCGCCAAATACTTGTTAGCTTTAGAGTCGAGAAAACTTCAGCTATAAGTGGTGCACCGCATCGACCAGCAAACGATGCTAAAGTGGGCATGGTGTTACTTTTTATATTACAAAAGAGAGCTATCCGCTCTATTTGTAACATGGGCGCCAGGGAATCACTTAAAGAACTATTTCAAGAAATAAATATCCTCACGGTTACCTCTCAGTATATTTATGAGAACATACATAATGTATGCTCGTAAAAATGTAGTAATTTTCAAAATTTAGCGAAAATCTTAGGAGCAGGAATAGATTGCGTATGCCGGTACATCGGCTTGCTAAGACTAGTAGATCTTTTATTGTAAATTGTATTCGATTCTATAATAAATTACCTGAAACAGTTCTGTCCTTGCCTTACATCAAAAATACTCTGTGCAAGAAGGGTTACTTATTATAGAATCGATGAATATATAAGTGACAGGGATGTTTGAAAATGATTCAGCACATGTATTAATACATCTTTAATTGTACCACTCGATTTCACTATATGTACACTCACATATATTTATGGTAATATATATGAACGATGAAAAAAGACCCGTATTGGCAAGTTTCTTTTCTTCTTCGCCAATGGTCATTTTCGAAATGCTGGTAGATTAAAAAAGAGAGATTAAAAGTAAAAAAAAACTGGAAAATTATGGAAGATATAATATGATTTAATTTAGAGAATGTAAGACGTGTCTAAGTGCCCATAATGGCATATTAGCAAATAAATGATTTTTATCTTTTATCTTTAATAAGAGTTACTTGACTGGATTAGAAGGGGACGTACTTCACTGTACGTAAGTATAGTCACCAAGAACTGACGAGTCGCTCGTTCACTGGCCGGCTCCGCTGAGTCAGGACATCAGTGGACCAGTCAGTGAACGAGCGACACTACTTATTTCGGAATAAATCTAATTCATTAATAAGCCACCCGCAGTAGTATAATGAGAACTCTGTACACGACCAATAGTCCAATTTTCGAATAAGGAGTCTCCTGGTCATCCATAAAAAAACTAGAAAGGTAAACATAGTCGGCAATTGAAGGACATCTCCAAGGTCTCTCCATTCTGACGACGTAATTAAATCTTACCTTACCGAAGATGCTTTGTAGTCCATTTTAAATGAAATATCACTCGCTCTATTCTCCTAGAGTACAACGATTTAATCAAGATAGGGACAAACATATTTGCAGGGCGAACGGCACCTTACAAAAGACAGCAGCCAAATAACAACCTCAGTGGAAGACTGTTTCTGCCAGTGGGTGAGCTTACCAGTAAACCTCTGCAG
Organism: Pyralis farinalis; assembly: GCA_947507595.1. Classification (NCBI taxonomy): domain Eukaryota; kingdom Metazoa; phylum Arthropoda; class Insecta; order Lepidoptera; family Pyralidae; genus Pyralis; species Pyralis farinalis. The sequence continues at coordinate 426,680 of OX382280.1, forward strand.
TGTCACTGTGTTAACATCGCGGACAGCAGCGAGCGATGTTGATTGTATCGCAAGCGTTAATAGACAACGATAATCCCTTCAAATTTAAAATTCCTGGCGGCCGCGTGCCGGCTGGCGTGTCACCTGACGCTGTATAAAACAGCCATCTTCATTTAAACGACGCTTATTCATTTTCACTCTTTCGCGTAAAAGTCTTCATTCCATAACTTTTACTTTATTGCTAAACCGTCATCTGTTTTCGAGAAAATCTCAATCACACGCAGTACACCAATGGACTGTCGAAAGTAAAATCAGATCAATAAAACAAAGACATGAAGAAAGGGGGTTTCTAAAACATTTGTTTTTAACTATTTATTACCTATCACCAAATATACACAGAACTTATACAAGTCTAAATTAGACTCTAAATTAACTGATCACAATTTGAGTTAATCAAATACGTAGAGTAGTTTCCAAGTTAACGGTAAACATAATTACATAAAAAAGAAAAAATATACGCAAGAAACGTAGAACTTCTTTTTTCGATGTCGGTTATAACTATCAATAAATTACGTTTCTTGTTATTTTTATGATCCCGAGGCCGCGGCCCCCTCCCGCGACGTCGCTTCTCGATATAAATATATAAAAATATGTGTTAAATCGTCTATCTGTATGCAAAACATTATCATAAATAGATATGTCGCTTGTTACTGACAGACAAACAACACGGTTCTCGGTATGTATTCACATAAATCTGACACATTCATACGCCGTCGGCTCCAATTTGAATGTTATAATTTGGTCATTCCAACTGTGTCATAAGGCGCCCATCTGTACAAAACGTTGTTACGATCAGTTCAGGGGGCAGGGCGTAACTTCGTGTTCATACTGTGTGGTCTGGATCTTATAATGAGTCCAAAGAAAGTTTTATATGTTAATATTCCATATTTTAAGTACACATATCGGGCAAAAACATTCATCTTCCTATCGCTATCCCATTTTCTAATCCATTAGGATGGCGGGGTCCGCTACCTGAGACTAAAGATTTGGAGAAGGTACTGCTTTTGACTGTCGTCATACTTCCACAACCTACAGGGAAAACTAGACCTGTCTTAGGTTAAGTCCACACGTTTAGTGAAGAAAAAATTCTCGGACGAGCTGGTTTCCAAACGATGTTTTCCTTCACCGTCGAGCGAGTGCTAATTACAAATATGTACATAAATTTGAAAACACGAATTTATAAGAGCATGCCAGGATACGAACCGACTGTGCTTTGCACTGGGCAAAAACTTTGTATGACAACATTTTGTGAATTTTGTATTACAGTTTTTTAAATTTTTGATGAAATGAGCGTTCGTAACTTTCTTGCAGTGCAGCAATAAATAATTCATTCCGAAATTAAAAACACGGCCTCGTAAGGGGCGCTCTGGCGAAAAATAAGGAAAACTCAGATATTAATATATTAAGAGGGGCTTTAATTATAATTAATTAGTTATTTATTAAAAGAGCCAAGATCCAGCGAGACGTTGCGCCTTGCCCCGCCCATTCTGCCTTTTTTTATAGTTTATGATATTAGGAGCTTTGTTTTGACAACTGCAGGACCGGTGGATGCAATGTGGACCCGACAGGTTGGCCTCTGGCCGCCCGCAGCTTAGGAGGGTTTCCGACCATAACTACCTTACCTGTATCCCAGTATACTGTATTACTAATATCGATATAAAATGTGGAGTTTTAATTACAAAACAAAACCTTATTGTGAATCAACTGTAGAGTACACACATATATATATATACATATAAGTTGTAGTTATATTTATATATATATATATAAAACTACTTTTGATTGTTCCGAGCAGACGGTCTAATGGTATCGTAAATAGCGTTGGTATAAGGTATCAACATATTAATTCCGCGTGAAAAACATAACCCAATCTCTAGTGCCACGCTGTCAAGATCATGTCATTACGAGTGTTCACGCCCTTTGTCGTCAAAAATAAAAGACATAAACGCGTTAGTTTCTGCCAGGCACCTCGTATTTGCGCGTCCTCCGAATAAACCTGAAGGTTAACCCATCCAACGACGAGCTCGACGAGCTGCTTCTTTTGTTGTTTATTGAGCGTATCTGATTCGCTACTGATTCACTAAGGATATTCATGACCTCTTTTTTCTATTAGAATTAGAGCTATTACATTATTGTAGAGTCGGTCTTCATTTAATGAGATGCAGGTGGGTTTCCTCTTTGGAAGCAGAGAACCTACACGTGACACAATCTGCCAATTGCTATGAATTGCAGGTGAAAGAGACGACATTCCTCGTTGAACGTACAGTAGGCTGTTGGAGGAGTGCCTTCACCCACCCGAACAGACGACTGCCGACAAATTATTATCTATGTCCTTGTCTTAATTGAATGCGAATGAATAACGTTGTCATAGCTCCTCAGTAGGTTGTGTCTATGGCCGGCAATGAGTGATAGTTTCCGTATTTTAAACGTGGAATATTCATAGAGTAGCAGTCAGTTCCCAGAGTAATAGGTATAGCCAATTGCCTCGTTTTGAAATACGGCTGGGAATTTATCCTCATACACTGGAACCGCAACGGTTGCGTACTGTGCGGTTCCAAAGAAGTATTCCTCCGTTGTATTCCTCAAGGACTATAGTATGAGGCTCTCCTAAAAAGGCGTGAAGAGGGCTGGACAGAGTCGGCAACGCACGGGTACCAACTATCCGTTCTAAGTTCAATTAGTTACTAAAGCTCAAGGTTGACCTCCAAGTGTGGTGTCTGCTTATTTCTATCTATTTGTAGTATCGTCTCTGGGGGATACTAGCTAGGATAGGAAAAGTTCAGTAGTGACTCCTTTTATGATGCAACAGTTTGGCGTTTATTGCGAATGTTTAGACGCGTGACACAAACGGCGGTACGCGGGCGACTGCCGTCGACTTAACCACTAGGCCTTTGATTCCCTGAGCTGACCTGATCACAATACATACGAACACTACATATCTATAAATTCACGTGACGTCCCTTGTGGGGCGGACAGAGAGAATCGAGCGCCACGTGGCTCGGTTCTTATACACCTCACTTGCTTCCTTAACATTCATAGCTCGTTTCATGTACGTTCGCGGGTTCCTAGGGCTCCTTGTATCAACTTCCGATAGGAACTGATCAATTGAACCTAAACCTTCCTCGGTACTCATATCCTTCTATTTCCGCGCGTCTGTTTCGTCTGTTCTGTTTCTTAGTTCTTTCTTATTCCTTTCTTTCTGCGTGTTCGACCAAATGGAGCTCGCCTCTTCTTATCTTAACGCCGAGCCTCTTTTTTTGTTTCACTCTCTGTTCTACAACCACATTGCGGACTCGGTTTACAAGCATTACGAGTTATGCACAATGCCCGCATCTCGACCGCGTTTACTATACTTTCAGAATCCAGCTCTCGCTTCCATACATTAGCATTGGGATCAGCACCGAGTTGTATTAAGCACGTCATTGTCTACATAAAGCAGATAAGCCACCATTAGATCACCCAATCAAAAGGCAATTCTACATTCGTATATTAACAGAGACACAGCCCGTCTGATACAATATCGCCACCTCACAGAAAAACGCAGACAAATGACAACTCCACGGAGGGTCAGTGAGGGAGGCATTGCGCGAGTGATACATAATGTAATGTAAGCTTTCATAAGCTACGGTAAGTGCTTTACATCAGGTGAGCTATATTGCTTGTATGCCTCACGATGTTGTATAATAAAATACTCAATCTGTACATTCGTGCTTTTTATCGTTAAGGAGTTCTGTTGTGTGCTTTCGTAGTCCAAATCCAGGTAGGTAGGTAGGTAGTACTGCCATCTTTTACGATTGTCATAAAGCTAACAATAATCTCTTTAAATTTTCTGTGTTTCTGAGGATTTTCCTAGGCTATCTTCGAAATGGAAAGTCTAACTAATGAAATTAAAATGGGACCACCTTGAAGCTATACAGAAACTAACACAAAATAATTATTTAAATCGGTTCATAAACGATGAAGTTATGCACGAACATACATAAAAATATATACAGTACAGACGAATTGATAACCTCCTCCTTTTTTTAAAATCGGTTAAAAAGAAAGCACAATATTTACTTGTAAGTTGTGTCTGCTCATTTCCTGCACGAAAGCTCCCAGCTGCCGGCAGCTTCCGAGGAGCTCCCAGCTCGTTATCAACGCCGCCCGATAACACTGTTTACATTTACAATAATGTTGTTATCTCACGGGTCGGTGTTGCCAGCTATCAGCTGTTACTCTTATAACAAAAGTAGGTTAATTTACGCAAAAGTGTACCTAACTTAAATTATAAGATTAACTTACTTAGTCCGTGATGTAGCTATTAAGAGAGTCTTTTTTAGTTTAATCAATTTAAAAGAGCTATAATTAATATGACATCCTTTTGGAGAGTATTTCTACTTTATACACGGCTGCCATCATACGGTTGATATATTGTTTTGGGATTGGGAGTTGCCTTATCCAGGCATTGTAGGGGTCATAGTCAACGGTAACTAATTTACATCAGGTCAGTAGAACGATTAATTGTCACTCAAAATTATGAAATATAGATGTCAATCATTTAACTAATCAGCTCATTGGTAGGTGTAGGGTGAGTTATTTATCGCGTTAATGTTAATACTTGCACTTGTACAGATTCCACTTCACAATTTTTAATTTTTAATTAACATTAACGCGATGTCTTCAAAATTCCACCAAGTGCCTACAATCAACAGTATCAACATAATGAGTTATTTATATTTAACCATCATTTTCAACGACGTTTTGTGATCTTTTTTAAGATAAAATTTCCCGTTATTCCATTTCCTAATCGAGGTTTTTACGGAGTCGGCAAATCACGAGACACACCCCTCACATTATATTCATTATATTCACAAAATTTTTAGGGATATATTCACTTTAAGAGCAAATAATTAAATTAAAATAAAACAAATATTTAAGGGGGGCTCCCATACAAGAAACGTGATTTTTTTGACGTTTTTATAGATAATGGTACGGAACCCTTCGTGCGCGAGTCCGACTCGCACTTGGCCGATTTTTTTAAATGGACGCTAGTATGTTAGTTATAGTTGTTATAAATTTTAAAGTTTTTGTTATACATCACCTTCATAAGAAGCGACCAGTTTGATGGCGATGGCGAATTTGTTCGCAAAACGTAAAATTAGAAACATTTAGAGTTAATGTAATATTAATACTATGGTATAGTAGTAGTTATATATAATATACTATATGTGAGTATTATTGTAAAAAATAGAGAATAATTGAATAATAATGTGGCGCTAGTTCGCAGGAACTAATCGGCGGCGGAAGCTCACAGAGCAGGTTAGATCAAATTACTTGTACTGACTTCCGCAAAATAACGCCTGAATCTATTCACGAAGAATAATATTTATAATTAAAACATTATATTAAAAATCACCGAGGAACTTGACGATAAGTTAATCTTAAGGTTTGGATTAAACCTAAGTCATGTTTATGTCAAATGTAGGTTAGGTTTGAATAAAGATGGGGAACAATAAGATATTACGAAGAAGTACCATTTCATAAACAAAATTTATTTTCTTATTTAGATTATACTAAGCGAAGTTACAGCGACCTCCGCGTTCTTGGGTCTGCGCCGATTCTGTAGCGCGTCGGGCATGTTTGCAGAGGTTCGAACCGCATGCATGCGCAAGAGAGCCGCGACTTTGCGCACCAAAGTTCGGACCAGCTCCAACGTCGTCCTGAAAATGCCGCCGACAGGCTTGACTGCCCTTTGTGCCCGCGATACACTACTAAATAATTATCCATTTTTAACATTCACATTGACATGCTATTTAAATTACCTATAATTATTATTGTTTGATTATTATTGTTATCTAAATTGTATACAACATGACATGAAAAATAGTGTGCATGTTTATATTCTATTTCTGTTTTATAATTTAAAATGTAATTGTTATGGATATTATGTATTTAATTTTTATTGTAGAGTGTGTTTTTAAATTATGGATCAATGTTATACGAAATAAATGAATTTTAATTTTAATTTAAAAAAGAAAAAATATTATGCGGTACAAGGAGCCCGACCCTCGGCGCGGGAGTCGGGTACGCGCTCCTCGTGCGCGCGAGCGCGAGCCCGACTCCACTACTACATTTGCTTCAGTGGCGGTGACAGCATCGTCTACAGCCAGTCCCACCTGTACTCACTCGCCCCTCGACGTCACACTGGTTCTTCGTACCTTCTATAGGTACCTGATGAAATAATATAATTGCATTATTTCTTTCTTTGTTTAACTTGCATTTCTTACTGGATCTGAAGAAAAAACTAGATGATTTGTATTTAAAGGAGGTAATATCTAGCCACTTAGTTTTGGTGCTAAGTAGATCATAATAACGGCGCTGCAGCCCATCAGTGATCCCTTATCCTTACAAGGGCGCGACTATTACGCATCTCCAATTGTCTGAGACGATATCGGTTCTCCAGTATGCATTTCTCACAAACCAGAAATAACTATCTAGCTCGATCATCTCCTCTGAGGCCATATCAACACCTGCTGACTTTCCATATTTAAATATCGTATCGATCATTCAAGCTCATCCATAGTGATGTCATCATCGGCCACAGGTATTGTGTTGTCAGTCACAGACTCGTTCACATTATCAGCGAACAAGTTTAAATATGTGAACACTATATATATATATATATATTATATTTCCTAAATAATCACTCCACAAGCAGCAACAAGTGTTGGCAAGAATGTCACCTTTAGATTTCATGTATTCTAGATGCTGATTAACAACTATTAAACGACACATTGCTACTTACTTCAATGTCTTCTTTGAACCTCTCTTCCTCATGTAATACTTATTGTGTAACGATTCTCTTTATTGAAGCTTTCGATTCAAGTCTGCACCGTCATGTCTTCGTTCGAATTAGATGAATAACGTGCAATTTGAAATTATTATGTTACCTTGGCTGCAGATGACCGAACGTTGTGTAAATTAAGGTAAATTTTACGATTTCAAATGAAATATGAGGTAATTCTGAGAAAAATCGTAAAAGTTAAATGTGTTACTTGGACAAAGTATTTTATTAAAGTGTTACTGGTACTTGCAGTGAACAGTGACGTGCCGTTCGGTTACCGAATATTATCAATTTAATTATCGCGTGCTCTCCGCGTAATAAAAACATCGGCGGCCTTGCCTGCGCTCGGCCAGTGGTGCACAATTTGTCGATTTTCACAAAGTTATCGATAAGGTGTCGTTTTGAGACCGCGTCAGCTGAATACCCCCGCTCGCACGGCGGCCGAGCCCGCTCGACTCGCCTCCGACCGAGCGAGTCGGCGAGTTCAGTCCGCTCCGAGTGCGCGCCGCGTACGCCGTGTTGCGCGCGCAGTTCGTTCACCCCGAGTTTACGATCGAATGTCAGCTGTCAAAATTGACATTCCGTAAATACGAGTGAATTGCATCGACACATTAGTACATATTATTGAGATTGTAATCGAACAGCCGCCGCCGCCGGTGCGGGCTGCGTGATGTTTTGACGTGGAGTGCCAGTGCCGCGTCCTGTGATGCGAGTCGCGCCGGCGCGCCCCGGCCCAGTGCTTACTAATCAGTAATCTGTTGTGTTTGTTGTTATGCTATTATCATGTATTAATGTCGCTCCACGCTGATATGTCTATAATTAGCGAGCTGCGATGGCTGCAAGACGACGAACTCTTAGCCCTCTCCTATCACGGTCAGTACGCTGCTTTTTCTCTGCTAATTGTCCGTTAGTGCCAAATGAGTGAACGACGCTGTTATCACACAAACTGTTTTAATTCGTCGCTAATTTGAATTTCAGCCGACACGAATTGTTAATTTGCATTTAAATAGTTTTCGCGATCACACGGCGTAAATAAACAGAGGACCGTACGAAGGTAACGCCGGCGGTGACTCGCCGTGTCACTGCGACCGGTGACACGATCGATTTCAGTATTGATTCGCGAACACGCCATTACAAATTGTAATCGGCCGCGAGCTCAGCGTGCACGTGTTCCGATCCATAAATAAGGCCGTGCGATTTGTTTCCAAAATCTGTCGATCGGTGTTAAATGGCGCCGGTACTGCGAAGTGTCGCGACGTGGTTAGGTCGCGCGGTGTCGTGGTAGAGGGGAGTTGCGCCCGCGCACGTAAGTAGCGAGTAGGAAATAATAGCCAAGGTGAGCTAGATTCCAGCACCGGCTCGCCTGTTTACTCTGCTGGAGGACTCCATTACACGGCCGACGACGGTGCCGTCGCGAGCCGCTGACGTCACGTGTCCATGTTTACCACAACAAATAAGTTATTGTTCCTGCCGTTGGCCGCTCTGGTGATTCTGTTTTCGAAAAGTGAGAGTTAGATGCTCAACCATTTTGTCACGTAATACACGTAGTACTATACTGTATGATTCCTGTTGTCCTAGTCCATTCCTTAATAACCGGGAAAGCGTTATAAAATAATGACATAAGTAGACACGCGGCCGTGTGACAAACAACTTTGGCAGAAACGGACAACGCGCCGCCGGCCGCCGCCGCCCCTACTGAAAAATTGGATTCCTGGCAGTCCGAAACTTCTTAACTTCAAATATTATATTTTTAAAGAGAAAATCTGGTCTAATTCCTATTTTTTAAAATGTACCTTGTTATAATTGTCGTTTAAAAAAGTGCTATTTTATCGGCGACACCCTGACCAATGTACCGAATTTGAGTCATTTTGTAACATTTATGTCGTTTCAGACCTGAGTGGGTACAAATTGTAACGTTTTTCTTTTACTTTGTAGAGTCTCCTCCTCCTGCGGTGCTCGTTTCTATGTACGCAGTCCACGTGAACAAGTTTGTTCAGTTACAAACTCACAAGAACTTGAAGAACAAATTATACATTCAATGCTTGTCAGTTACAATATTCGCGGGCAGCCGGAGACGGAAGTCCGACATACAAAAATAAACTCCCTTAAACGCTTCCTACCTAATTTTCCGACGCAGTAGATAACATTGAAGTGTCTCGCAAAAACGTAACTGCAGCTTAAATATTTATTGTGTTTGTCATGTTTAACTTGTTAAACGGTGGGTTCGGTATGTTACAACGACTCCCTCGCCGCAGTGACACCTCTCCGGGAGCCGATGGACACTTGACAATATATTTGCACCAATTATATAAATTGAAACAAGTTAAATCGACCAGCCCTCGCCCGCCCTCAACAGTATGACCAGTATGAATCGGGCTCGCAACTGACACAAAGCCGGTCCAAATAAATTTATTTACTTCAGTTTGGTCAGATTACCGACTAAAATCTGCACAAATGTGACCCTGAGTACCCTGACTCACAACTGACTCTGACGAACAGAACAATGTTTTTAACTAGAATAGTTCTTTAGAAGTCATTAAAATGATTAAAGTCTCATTACTTTAAAGCCGAAATTTATGAACTGAAAAATTTTACTTTACGTTACGGAAGAAAATAAATGATGTTAGTAACTAATACGGTTTGTTAGAAATCATCAAAAATGTTGACAACATTAACGTTGTTTGTGAAGGAACCCTTCACAAGGTGCCTCCTCTTGCAGACACCACCGTGACACATTCACGTTAGGCTCTCCGGTGTGTTACCACTCCGATAGAGATATACGTTTGAAGACTTGGGAAACAGATGTGTGATATTGATGCCTGCTATATGAAACATGTGGAGATAAAAAATCTATCTTTACATCTACATTTTAAACCCTGCCATTTTTAGTTTACGATAACGAAGACATAAATAAGGAACCGTAATGGTGGTAGCTTATCTATTCCGAAGTCGAAAATAATTATAGTTGTTTATGAACTATAAAAAAAAACACATTTGGTTTGCTTAAATACGGAAAAATAAAATGGTCGAGTGCGAGTTAGTTCCGTACAGATCTTATATTGTAAATAGTTTTATATTTACCACTTTAAAAATATAAGTTTGGAGAACAATAATAATGATTGGGGATTAATATTATTCTCAATGTTCTCTAAACTACTATATATTTTTTAATTTGGAAATTTTAGGATATCTCACGCACAATGGTCTAATTACAAAATTAAAAGAAAAGAAGAAAGCCGACCTCGTGACTAACTTTTGGTTGGTTTTCTTATGATATACATAACTTTAAAAAATTTGCTGAAATATGCCGATATAACAAACAGACAGATAGAAGGACGGGCAATGTCGCGTGAAGTAGGAAATCCAAAAGTTCTGAAAATTGAAATAATAACTATTCATGAAATATTAGATATCGATATATACCTAGTGTTTCATGAGTTGTATTTTAATCACAAATAATAGAAGGCTATGTCTAGCGCACAATTTATTGCAATCATCAAAAACCCTGACCGCTCAGCGAAGTTCGTTTGTGATAGATTGTCCTCGCGAACGAACTTAGTTATGTACTTAATAAAAAGCATGAGACAGACTCGGATGTGTTAATTTCATCGTTAGACATCTAAAACTATGAATCTCACGAATGTACTCCAGTGGATTACCGTACTGTAATGAATATACAAGAGATTAAGTTGATAATACCCCTTCGTCTCACAGCCTGCGATCCTCTTCGCGAGGTGCAGAGTGTCAACCGTTCGCTTGTTATTAAATGATCTCTCCTTTTGGCCATCGATATCGACGTCTCCTCTACCCGAGGGTGCTTAAACAAAATTTAGCTCTTCTATTTCAACGAATATGAATTGATATTTTACAGTGAGCGTATCGTCACATAATGATTAGATTAGGTTAGTAAGTACGTGCCAAGGGTCTTAACACTACCTCTGCGATACATAGCGATAACATAGCGATAGATCGGTCGGCAGACTTCGCTACTGTCATGTCGTGTGCCAAGGAATTTTAATGCGCTAACAATGGGGCAAAGGTCAATGAAGGTACACGAAGCGCAGAGTACAAGTGCCCTGACGTATGTACACCGGCCTACTCGTACAAAGAGCTACACAAGGTGTTGAGCTCTTTATTTTAAAAAGACTCTTTGCCTCCATTTGTTTTTTCTACGGATTATGGGTTATGTTCAGAGGTGTTTTTGTTGAACACAATGTCTGTAATTTTCTTCTGTGGCTCTTCATCATCTTTATGTCTACAATCTTCACATTCGTCGTCACATACCGTATCAAGGGTTCTAATATATAAATAACTTTCCGGTTCCAAAGAGATCTTTTGTTTAGCTAACCATAATGATTGCGGAATGAGTACCTAGTAAAATGTTCCCAAGTAATAGCAGCAAATAAGTAGAAAAGCAAATTCTGCGAAGAAAGATTGAGGAAGTTGTACAGGTTCAGGAACACGAGTATTGCAAGTGTCCATAGTCTGTAGTAACTGCTCAATATCAGGCGAGCTATCTGATGTCTAAGTGCTACAAAAAAATCGTAATAAATATGACTTGTGTAAAATACATAACTCTTGCGTGAAGAAACGTATCTAATTTACCATTTCTGTCATATAAATAACCGAAGGTGGCTGGCGAGTTAAGTGCAATTACCACGGGCGGGCGGCGCAGCGGTTCAGGCAAACGCGGACTCCGACGGATTCCTAACTTAATGATGATGACCGCCGCCGCGACTTTAATTGGCGAGTGCACATCTAGGAGACGGACTCGTCGCCTTCACAAGTTCTGTTTGTCAATCTGAACAACTTTACAAGCAAGCAGCGGCCGCAGCAGCCCGCCTTCAGACGAGTCCATTGATCTGACGTGGTCGAGGTCCGTCACGGCGGCTTTACTATTTTACAAGTTAATAACTGAATTGTGCAATTGTAATCCCTTGTAATTGTTGCCGAGGGTTAGGACTTTTGTGTACAATACCGGGAGGCGTACAAACATACGGCCCACCTGATTTAAAGTGGTCACCGTAGTTTATGAACGCTTGCTATACATTACGTATCGCTCGCAGGATGCCACATCTGCTGCTAACACAATAACTCCTTAGGAGCTTACTGGTGACCTCACTCATAGGCAGGAACACATCAATCCTCAAGGGAGTTGTCATTTAGAGGTACTTCCCCAGATGAACTGCTTGGATTGATGTGCCCTACGTCTCTTAAAAACACCTAAACCAACAAAACGAAGCGTGACCAAGCATATTGCGGGTCAGCATGGCAGCGTCAACTGGCAGGATACTGTATAGTCTTTTGTCAGTTGCAGTTGCGATTTGGGCTCCTCTTTCGCTTACCATCAGGCAAAGAGGAGCCACTATGCTGAGCTAATATAAAAAAACACACATGTTCATGTACACGAATGTTTTTTTTTTGTCGGACAAATTACACAGCGCCACCTAGCCCCAAAGTAAGCGAAGCTTGTGTTATGGGTACTAGACAACTGATAAACAGAAACAGTGCGTTTCACCACTGCGCCACCGAGCTCATCAAACCCTGATTGTTTCACTGTTTTTTTTGTTTATTGTAATTTTAAGATCCAATTAAATATCTTCAGATCCGATTAAATAATAATTGATTTGATTAACAATTAAGGATATCTAACATGTGGTGTCCGTCTTTGTCTATACTTACGTTTTAAAGTATCTGGCTGAACTGGGTACCATCATATAACACTGGCCAGTACGCTCGACCCTGCGAGATCCGCCGGCGCGCCGACCGCCCGTGTGCTGTGAACTTAAACGTCTTAAGGTTGACGACGCAACCGTGTGGTTACGACTGTTAACCATCGTTTACTGCCGAGCCCCGCTGCTCGCCGACCGCACACCTTCCGGAAATTATCTGGAATGCACTTTACCTTACTGTGAGAATTCCTCGCTGTATTGAGTGGAAAGGTAGCTATTTATTTTCTTGCATCAGTTATTTCGGAGGACAGCTCGCTCGTGGCAATATTAACTCGTATTGTACGCGAACAATTACACTGGCTTAAAAAAGGCTCACTCTTTGCCAATCGCGAGAACTACTTATACACGTCGTATGGGACACGCGACCACGTGGCGATCGACCGAGCCCTCGCCGCGCTTCACTTCAATGTTTGTGGAACCTCTGTGGATGTTGCGCGTTCACGACACCACTCTCTCATTCAGGCCTACCTTTGTTTAGCACGCTGATGTGTTCGGGACTGTATGACACAGCGGCCGCTTTACACCGAGGGAATTGTTTTACTCTAGCTAGGTAGACCTGATCGTGCAATAAAGTATACTACGTCGGGAGGCACACGGCCCACCTGTTGTAACGCGGGTACCGTAGCCTATTAACGCTTGCGATATATTAATTATCACTCGCACGATGCCTCTTCTGCTGCTTACTCAGCAACTCCTTGGGAGCTTACTGGTGACCTCACTCACACGCAGGAACACAACGACCCTCTAGGGAGTTGTTATTTGGCTGGTGTTTTATGTCAGACGGGCTGCTTTGATCGCCCTACCTCTCGGTGCTAATGCAACAACTCTTTGTGATCTAACTGGTTATATTACTCACTAGCAACAGAACTCATACTCCATACCCCACCTCGTGACAGTATCGCGGTGCCTGCTGCTCCGATTGCGGCACATTTAAATACAAAATAAAGCATTGTATACAATAAAAGTATGTCACCTAACGCAAACCTGCTGACCGAGCACCGCACCGGGCGGCGCGCGCCGGTGATGTCACCGTACACTGCCGGCGATGAGCCGCGATGACGACTCCACCGACACTCACAACGAGCTCTGAATACTAAACAGTTTCAAACAATAAACACGACACCGATTATCCTCTTCAATTCTTTAATTTAATACAATACTGTTTAAATTACACTAACAAAATATAGCAATACAAATAGAACAGCAATGAATAACAAACATTTATCTTAGCGTAAGTATACTGCAGCCGTAAGCGTCTCATAATAGATGGATACGATGGTATGGGGCCGGGAGCCGGCCGGAATGTGTCGGCCATCTGTTGGACTCTCGGAGATCAATGGACAAGATTAAATGACGTTAAAGTGTTGTAATTAGCGACCATTGGGAGAATCTGAATGTTTACATGACTATGATTGGAGATTGTTAGAACAACAAAGATGCGGTTCGAAGGGATTCTGAGAACACGAAAACCCTCTGTCGTTTATAATTTCAATCTCAATGTCTATCTGACGATTTTCGTTTCCGAATCGACAGAATACTTTGACTATAAAGGCGAAGTCAAAATCTTTATATTCCGTAAAATGGCTACATTTGTTTGGAATCGTCACAATTTTTTTCCCTACCGCAGTTTATGACTAGGTGAGCACTGATAAAAATATATAAGATAATATAAGATATACAGATACATTTTCTTACACTTCGATGCAGAAATAACTTCAATGAATAATTAAATGTCATTGAACTTTTAGCGATATTAAAGTCCCGATTAATCATATCATAGATGTAAAGAGTGATTATGAAGGAAATTTTATATTAATGTAGGATAACATTTTCTTCATAATTTAATATCTAATTGGTATATCGTTATACAATAATATTCATGTATATATATATATATCTCCACGTCAGGTTCCTTGTGGAGTAGGCAGAGAGAATGCACTCCTATGTATTTTATGTTATTTGTGCATATATATGTAGTGAATGAACGTCACATTGTGTACATTCTACGTAACAGTAACGTTTGGATAACTGAAATGTTGTTAACTAGTTAACAGAGTGGGGGTACGTCATACACCCTAATGTTTTATAGCACAATTTTATAGCATTTAGTCGAGTTGTAGATAATTAAATCCAATATAAGTTTGTTAATTAAAATGCAATACAACTATTGTTAGCTAAAATTATAAAAAAAAATGTCGCGTATTACCATGACAGTGATATGATCGAAACGAATCCAACGACAGTATGTCCCGGGCTGGCGAGCGGGCGCCGGCGGCGGGCAGCGGACGCGGGCAGCGGCAGCGCTGCACAGACCACGCCAGCGCGCAGCTCGCTTCTTGACCTGGATGTGATGTTGATGTAACGAATGTAATCGATGATACAATATTCGATTTATTATTCTATTTTAGATATAACTTCATAGCAGTTATGAAGCAATATCACTACATCAATAACAGGCTTTAAAACTTCGACAACCGACTTCCATGAAGTATTTCAGACTAATGTGGGACCAACGGAATGATCCCAACAAAACAACATTTTGAACTCAACTGTTTGAATCGAAGTAAAATCTTAACTTCACCGAATGTATGGCGCGGTCGGCCGCTACAACCTCTCCTTCAAAAGAATAGTTTCAAAGTCAGTTCAGAATTCGGTGAAGATATCATTCACGCGCACTTATTACGTCTCATCGAGAACATGTTCCTCTTCGAAGTCGATTATAAATTATATTTATATTTCCTGATTCGTTCACGTGTTCGTGGAAAAAATATATTTATATTTTTCCTCAAGCCCGTGTTGTTTTCGTAATACGTATCAAAGTTAATTAAACCGACTACTTCGCAACGGACAGATAGAAGTTATTTTTACAGACAAAACTTTCATTATTACGAATCCCATTCGATGAACAGTTCAAATGTAATCAAAGGACTTAATACATACAAAATGTATGTGTTTAATAAAATAATTAAATCACATTTCGAATTAAATTTTCATTAAAGTGGGTTCACTATGTTAGTCAAGAAAACGGAACGTACGCCCGCTCACCTTTGAGCAGTTCTATACGATACAAAAGCTTAAAAATACGAAGCTATGATTGGTATTACACATATATGTAAACGTATGAAAGTGGCTCACCGAGAACAAAATCAGCAGTCCGTGCTCCGGAGCAGGACAGGTAGAAGCTGTAATGATGTAACGGCCAGTGCTGATGACTGACATCAATAAAAATACATGACGTAGTTTTAACTGTGAACAACTGTCAATATTTTGCAAGATCACGTTTTAATAAATATTTTTACTCGATTCTTTAATAGTTACGGACTTGCTTCCTTTATTTGCTAAACAATACATCAATCATTGGTGGCGCAGTCGTGAATGACGCGACTTTGACACCGACGTCCGTGGGTTCGGTTCCCGGTTGTATGCCTTCCGAAGTTGTTTTTTTTAGGGTTCCGTACCCAAAGGGTAAAACGGAACCCTATTACTGAGGCTCCGCTGTCCGTCCGTCCGTCCGTCCGTCCGTCCGTCTGTCACCAGGCTGTATCTCTTGAACCGTAATAGTTAGACAGTTGAAATTTTCGCAGATGATGTATTTCTGTTGCCGCTATAACAACAAATACTAAAAAATAGAATAAAATAAATATTTAAGGGGGCTCCCATACAACAAACGTGATTTTTTTTTGCTGTTTTTATAGATAATGGTACGGAACCCTTTCTTGCGCGAGTCCGACTCGCACTTGGCCGATTTTTTTTTTTTTATAATCTGTATCTGTCGGCCAAGTCGAGGCAAGCTGTCTAGTATCTCTTCAATGTCAGATGTTTTAAAACTATGTGGTAGCAGATTATCTGGGAGTACCGTTGCAATAGGTATGGTTTCGTCCCGAGCATCATCATTAGTGGCCGCGACCGCGAGTTTAAGCCCTGCGGTAGCCGGTCTTCATGCATCAAGTGGGTTCAAGGCGCAGATATTAGTCATGGAGCAAACGACGCTAGTCTCCATTAATATTGCGCTAGGGCTGGTAATTAAGGAGTGCTGTAGGCCGGGCGGCCCCGCGCTAATGGTTGCATCTGTAATGTTCTTGCATTTCCACATCGTGGCATTAGGGTATCTGTGCGTAATGGCTAATTTGCTCAAAGAAATTGCACGCAATCATGTACATTGCTATGTTTATATGTTTATGTAGCTTAAAGCTGGCGCTGCAGTCTTCGGTGTATAACGTAACGTATAGTTAGCACTTGCAAGAGGCGAGTGGATTTTGACGAGCAATATCGATAACACAGTAATTACAATTATATCGTTATTTTCATAATTGTTTGTGTGTCTCTAAGGTGAAGGATTATCGTATTTACATTTCATGTTTTCATATAATGATGATGTTTAGTTTTCGGTGGTTTTTACGAACTGCCTTTGAGATGCACCGCGTGGTGGGAAAGGCGCGTACGTCCTGACTGGTGGTGAATAATGCGACATAACTCCTGGATCGCCGATCTTGTAAAAACCTCTCCGCGCCCTGTGTATACCTAGTCTTGCCATAAATACTGAAACAAAGAAAAAATAATTCTATTGCAAATAACATTTATTATTTTTACAGTGTGTTAGTTTAACACATAAATATAAAACAATTTAAAATATAAAAAGATTATTCGAAGTGGTCTCCATTGGCTGCCATACAGTCCTTTAAACGTTGAGGCCAGTTATCAATAGAAGCACGCACTCTTTCCATGGGAAAATTCTTCACTGCCAATCGTACGGATTGTTTTAGGGACTTCAAATTATCATGGCGTTTAGAGCAAGCCGTACTCTCTAAAACTGACCATACCATAAATCATAATCCAACGGATTAAGATCGGGACTAGACGACGGCCAGTCTTCAGCTCTGATGAAGTCCGAAACGTTCATTTCCAACCAAGACTGCGTAGACCGAGCTTTATGACCCGGCGCCGAGTCTTGCTGGAAGGACCATTCTTGGTTATTGAACATGGTGTTGTTAAGGGGCTACACTACCTTCTCAAGAATGGTATCTTGATACACTTGTGCCGATGTTTTGATACGTTTTTCACAAAAGTATGGCTCAGTCACTCCTTCATAGCTAATATCCCACCAAACCATCACTGAAGTCGGATAGTGCCCACGTTGCACTCTGTCGACTAGACTAATTGGGAAGCTTCCTTAGAGCTTTGAGCATAAATACGGTCATTTTGTTTATTAAAATGTTACTCAATTGTAAAAATGTTCTCACCCGTAAACAAAATTTTTTTGTGACCTCCCTTTACGTACCGCTTCAGTAGTTGTTTCAATTTTACCACTTTATTCTTTTTTAAATTATCAGTTAAGAAATGACCAGTACGTCTCTTATAAGTCCTAAGTCATCTTTTAAAATACGCGACATGGTTCTAGATGCTATCTTCATCTCACGAGATAAAATCTTTTGCTTTCGGACAGGATTTCTTCGAGTTCTTTCCCTTACTGCTTTGACCACCTTTTTCGTACGAACACTACGTGGACGGCCAGATCTTTTTCTGTCACAAACAGAGGAGGTCTCATTGTACCTATTAATAGCCAATAATATAATAATACATAAACATTTTACTAATACCAAGCGTATGGAGAGTTTTAAAAATTGCATTTGCCTGCATACCTACTTTGTATAATGCAATCACAGCGATTCGGTTCTCTTTATCACCCCACTCCATTTTAATATCGCAAAATATTGTACAATGGATTGGCGCCAAAATGAGAAAACTCAATGATCAATCATAAAATGACAGATTCCAAATTCAAATGCAATATTTTGTTTATTTTATATTATTTATTTTTTATTTTTTATTTTTTTAATTGTAACCGTATTTATGGCCAGACCAAGTACAGTAGGATACGGATTTCTTTTCGAAAAATCTTGGTAAAATATTATATTACTAGCAGAAACCCGCGGCTTTGCACGCATGAGATTTGTGCTTTTAGTAGCCTTTACTTTTCTGTAGACATGAAATTGTTTTTGTTTAAAAAAAAACAAAGTTCAGGGTCGTAGATGCAAGCATAGAGCGATTCAATTTTCATACAGCGCCATCTATTGACTTTTACAGGAGGCAACGTATATGTAAATTATTTATATTACATAAAAAGTGCGTAGTTTTTTTATGTTACAAAAAATACGTATTCTATGAAAATAATAAAAATAAAATTGCTCCGAAGGGGAAGATATTTCCCCCTAATTTTAACAGTTTTTATTTTTTTACGCAGGAACCCTAAATATTTACGGGATAATAAATAAATAAATATTGTCGGACAAATTACACAGCGCTATCTAGCCCCAAAGTAAGCGAAGCTTGTGTTATGGGTAGACTAGACAACTGATAAACATACGTAAATACATTTTTTTTTTGTAAATACATACTTAATATACATAGAAAATACCCAGTACAAGACAAACAGACATGTTCATGCACACAAATGTTTGTACTGTGTGGGAATCGAACCCACGAGCGTTGGTGTCAAAGTAGCGTAACAACGCGTTTCACCACTGCGCCACCGAGCTCATCAATAAAAAAGGGATAAAAAGTACCCTTTATTCTGCTCTGAACAGTCCTCTACCTACCAGTGAAAGTCCCGTTAAAAAAAGGGTTCAGCCATTTCGAAGATTAGCCCGGGTAAACAAACAGACAAACAAAAAAGTTAAAAATGCGTATTTAGGCTTTGGTAACGTGAAAATAATAATATGAGCTTAAGATAAAGGCTTTATTTTGAAATCACAGACAGACACTTCAATTTTATTTATATGTATAGATTATGACCAGTATAACGGGTGTTTAGTTTAGAAAAAATAGATGGCCGTCACGGGACGCCCGGCAAAGGTGAAACATCTTAGTGAATATTTAAATTTTTAATGAATAAAAATCAAAAACAATAAAAATATGGAGTAAAATAATGTAAAAAAGTAGAGCTTTGTTAATAAAAACAATATATTTTTCTTTTTACGCTAATTTTAATAATAAATCCAATATATATATTGATTAGAAAAAAAACGTATTTTCCTAGAATAGAAACTTAGGTAGATAGTAGAGTTTTTGTCTTACATATACTCGTAGATTCCTCGTAAGACTTTCTTAGGAGGGTTACTCTTGTTGGGTTCTTGCGAGTTAGTGATGTCGTCAGGAAGGACAGCGTTACTGCGTTGGCAGCGGAGATAGCGAGGAGATAGCGGTACGATATATTTTACTTTGTAAGCGCGTCATTTGAGGTGGGTCTTATTGTTGTTGCTAACCACAGTTCATATAAATAACTCTTATATATTACAAATTCACAACTCATTTAGAATTATAACATATTTTACAATATTTGATTGTAAGTTTTTTAATGGCGACTGATTTGGATTTGAGTAATAAAAATGTCGATAATTTCCTTTATTATGTGATAATATTTTGTAGGCTACAAAAAACGTTTCAGTTATGTACTCTTTTGTAATAAATCATTTAAACATTTTACGTATTATTTCGTAGCACAATTAGGGGTTCAAAGGCCCCAAAGTTAATCAATCTTCTTTGATGCAAGACTTCCGTCATGCAAACTACAATAGATGTTTCACATTGGGGATGCGCGATCCTGTTTGTCAATCCGATTTTAAGGATCGTATCAAATCTTAACGTTAATAAGACTCGTGTATATCTATACCCGCAAAAGATGTCGCCAAGTTGGGAGCGTAACATAAACAAAACATCTAGTTCCTTTCATAACAAAAAATCCAAAATACCCAACTTATATATAGGTAAATAACTGCGTTTTAATTCATACCACATCTGAGCGATCCGATCTTTAAAGTTTTGTATCGATACGAAAAAAAATCTTAGCGTCCAGATCCGATTCAAAAGTCGGCGGATCGTATGCTTTTGATCCGATTTTCCAAAAAATCGCATCGGATCGGCGCATCCCTATTTCACATCAAAAGTAAGTAAACTTTGTCACTTGTTTTTCCGTTCCTGGTCCTACTCTATGGTCTATCTTCCGGTCCGGCGGGAAGTGAAGCTATAACTTCGGGATTGTAGATAATGGTTTGTTCTTGCCAAGTGACGCTATCGGGATCTGCTCGGGCTAGCCTGGGACAGATCGGAATGCAATAAAATATTTTTATTAGGTTTTTGATGGACATAGTCATGTGAATGCAATAACATTTCTGTCATTAAAAATCCGTGCGTCAACAGTCAGGCCAGGGCGTCACCAGGCAGGCGTCTGAAGTTGAGACATGTTTGCAGCGTGATATCACTGTCTACTCACATTGTCATGACTCGCTCTATGCGGAAGCAGAAATGCAGACATTGAAAGTCGATATTAAATCGAATGCAACAATTTCTTGAACACGAATAATAAGTGTTTGAGTATTGAATGTGTGGCAGCCGAGTGGAGTCAGAACCAGCCTGCTCTCTACTTCGAACCCTGGTGTGGAAATATAGTATGAAATTGCCGATTTATATGGAAAAATTAAAACTCGTTTTTTTCTAAGATGTAACATATTTATTTAATCAAAATATTTATCTATTCATTGTCGCTATCTAACCGAAAGAGCCTTTGTGACAGAACTCTCGGGATCTAGATTCGACAAGCTGTGTGAAATCATTTTGTACTGCCTGCTGGGAACAAAATTTTTACCACGTAGAAAATTGTTAAAATCACGAACAAAATGGTGGTCAATTAGAGCTAGGTCTGGCGAGTATGGAAGATGACGTATGGTTTCTAACTGCAGCTCCTGTAGAGCTACAACGGTGTCTCGTGGAGTGTGAGGTGTTGCGTTATCATGGAGCAATAAGATGAAGATCGATTCACGAGTCGGGACTGTTTCACTGCCAGTTACGCCATCATTGTCCGAAGTTCGGCACGGTAAACATCTGCTGTTATTATTTGAACAGACCTGAGAAAGCTATAATGAACAACGCAACGAAGTTTGGTGGTCCAAACAGTTATCATTACCTTTTTATTTTTATATACTTTTTATTAGCTTTGCTTTCCTGTCGCGGCGTTTGACCTGGAGTCAGGGCCGTTGTATTTTTCGCTTATCATAAAGAATCCACTTTTCGTCACATGTCACAATTCGATCCAATATTCCTTCATTTGAGTACCGATTCAAAAAGGCAACACAAGTTTCAACACAAGTTTCTTTCTGCAGATCAGTTAAATAATTTTTCATATTCTTTACCTTATTGATTTGATGCAAATGAGTCAATATTGTAGGTAAGGTAACGTTAGACCATACCGCTGATTCCTGGGTAGTTTGACTCTGATCGGCTAATCACACCATCACCATCACACATCATCATCACCATCTTCTTCAATTCAGCGTTATTCACCTGTGTGGGCGGTCTTCCACGTGATTCGTTCTTCAAGACGAAGTTTTCATTACGAAAGCGTTTAACCCAAAAACGCACGGTGCGTTCATTAGCAGTCTTCTCTCCAAACGCAGCATTGATATTGCGAGCCATTTCAGCCGCGTTAGTTCCGCGTTGGAACTCGTAGGGTAGACTGGGTACAGTTGTGACAATTTTCAATTGATCGCCCATAATTTTGTCAGTATGTCAGTTAGCTTCACGGAAAGTGTTTTTATAGTGTACATGTACATTTGTTTACGTATAATTACTACAATTTTGTCTCCAAGTGCAATGGATAACGCGTAGGAGCAAATTAAAAAAAAAAAGAATTTTTGTCACAACAGACCACAGGCCAGGGGCGGTTGTGACAGTGTGGGGTCGGTAGTGACAGGTTCAAAATAAAACACCAAAAATGTCTAAATTCACGTTTATTGCAAATAATATCAAATTAATACATTATGACATTCTTCTGAAAGAAATAATAATTACGTAACAATAGAAATAGAATTTGGGACCATTTTAATCGCTTATAGCAATAAAGCAGTACAGCACATATAGTTATTATAACATTCTTCATGTTCATCAGTCAAGAAAGTTAACTAAATTTACGTATTACGGTAAATATCAAAATATAAAATAAATTTTAATAAATGTTATAACGAAATCCCCTTGATACACCTATCCCTATTAAGACACCCTACTGGTAGGGATAATGGAAAAATTAGAACTAAAAATTAAATGACGTTTATTGCTGCAAGAAGCTAATAATATCTTCTTGAATATAAATATTTATGTTAGTATTATCATACAACGTCAAAAACCAATAAAAATCTAAGTTTGATTCTAGTTGTCTATAAACTGAAAAAAAAAACTACCAAGATCTAGTCAGAGTCATGACAAATATAATGGCGAGTACCACCTGGGCACTCTGTGTGGGACCAGAGCTCACATTTTTCGCCAGGCCTACTTTCAGAATATGCGCCTACACAGACCAGACAGAAATACTCTTCTTCATCCGATGGTGGTGGCGATGATATCTTCATTTTCTTAATTTTCTTTTTCAGGCATATCTGTATAAATGACTTCGATGATCGACTTATTTGTTCTAGAACATCTTATTTTTCTTTGACGAACCTACGGAAAAGTCGAACAATTTCAGGCGAAAAAGAGGTTAATGCGGATGACGCACTTGGCTAAATATTGCTTTATTTTTGAACTAAAGATTCACCCAATTAGTTATAAGTTAGTTAGGAAATTGGCGGCATTTCATCGTTAGATTCAGTATTATTTTCTCTCGTGTCAAGGTTTGGTATGTCTGCAACAAGTGGTGGTTCTATAGGATTAGTCTCTCCAGTGTCTTTGGTCTATCCATTACAAATGATGACCCTGCAGGATCTGTTCGTTACAAAATACGGTACAAAGTCAATTTCGTGGAATAGATTACGATTATACGGATAAATTCCAGTCTTCCTCGTACGTGTTCTGGGCATCTAAAAGCAAAAAAAAATTTTACTTGTGTGTACCCAGAAAATGTGGCACAACTGTACCCAATGCACTCATTTGTAAAAAAAACAATTCTCATGACAATACCCAATAATCTACGAACAAAGTAATCACTGCTATTTGATACCAAATATTTAACTTATAACGAGGGAAAACACTCATTACTCTATCTGTAGACATATAACAACAGTTATTAAAAGAAATCGAATAAAAATACTTACTTTTGACTGTTAGAAAGTAATATAGGCCTCTGCAAGCGTTAACGTCGCGCGATGGCTGACCCAATACTGTACTGTGAAACACGTTCAGGTGGACACACTGCTCCTCTTTCCCTTTGCAGCCTACCCGGTACTCCTTATACTTTTGCTGATATGACGACTGTCACAACCGTACCCTGGCACAACCGTACCCAGTCTACTTCAAAAATTACTCAGATTTCAAAGTATCCATCTTTCCCGTCTAACTGAATAAAAAAAAAACAATTGAAATTCGAAAATCAAATGTTGCACATTTTTTAAAAGAAACACCTATCATGGTATTATGTGAAAAAAGTTTTACTCGAAAATCTCACACCGTGAAGGTTTAATGTCAATTCAAAGTATCTATTACTTTAAAACGGCAGTTTCATACTATAACCCCTATTATTTCCGCACTAAATTCGTATTTTCGAATTTATGTAGACAATTGTAATTGTCAATAAACGGCGGTGAAGGAATATACCGTGAGAAATATATATATTATAGTGATATACACATTATAGAGAAACGTGTAGCCTTAACTAAGAAAGATCCTCTGGGTTGCGATGGTCGGCAGTCGCTCTATGCCAAAATCAGTATCTTCGCCAGATCGTAAGAATTAGGTGGTGGACCCCGCCAATCTAAACAAGTTAGGAAACGAGAAACACTAGAAAGAAAATGAAAGTCTTCATGTATCGAAAAAAAATCGAACGTGCTTAAAAATCTATAACAACACTTTACATTATTTCAAAATTGGATATCTAGTTGTGTCTGCCATGTATGTTACCTGCTCAGAATATAGCACAGAAAGTCTCCTCGCCCCGAGTAGCATGTCATCATGTAGTGGGGAGGCATTATGCTGAATTACATAAGCGGTTATCAATCAGAGGCGAGGAATGCGGGCTGATAACGTCGGAGCGTGCCGCGGGCCGAGTGCCGAGGGGCTCCACAAAAATGGAACAATTCACCGCTGTGCTCTATATACGAGTGAGAGTCAATCGTAACCTTTCAATGAGCAGCTCGCGTCTCTTCTGTATTTGTATAAGGTATCTCGTCGCTTTGTTGTTTTACGGAAGGCGTACAAGCGACTCCACAGGTTAGGCAATCCTCCAGAGAGCTATCATTTGGCTGCGGTTCTGTGTGAAATGGATGCACTATCCCCGGTCGGGTTGCTTGACGCGCACTACCTCTCTTAAAACACCCAGACTAATATAAACACACATGTTCAAGCACGCAAATGTTAACCCTGAATCGTACCCCCGAGTCTTGGCGTTAAAGTAGCCTTGCTAACTACTCCGCCACCGGACTCGTCAGACTCGTATAAGTATCTTGCTGATAAGTATCTTCATATGAAGAAAACGTAGACATTTTGTTTTGAAAGCTACATTTTAAACTGAATTATTGGATCTTAAAAAATGCAGTCAAGGAGTGCATCGTATCAGCGATCTCAAAAGGTTTATTTTCAGCGGCAGACTGATAGGCTGAACCCATGATTCATTTTAAAACAACTTCAAAGCTTGAACTATCAAATGAAACACAGAAAACGTTTTTAATGATATCCTACGTTAAAGTCGTTTTTATGTAACATTATTTTTATTATCGGCGTCGTATGACGTCACAAATAATAAATTAATTGTTGTAGCTATCGTTTCATTAATAAAGATAAATAATACTGAAAGTGTAGCGTCATTTCAGCGCCGGACGGAGTTTTATTTATTGGCGGGCAGCGGCCCCGCTTTAATTAGATAAACGTATGGCACTCGTTAAAATGTAAGCGATACGCCACGCTTTGTACTCACGAGGTATTTATATCGCCCAGTTACGGCAATTGCTGTAATGTAAACTTTATGCAAGATAGTAATTACTATTTTAGGCGGACCAAACGAGGCCCTTATTGATTAAACTATTGGAGATAGAGATTGGAAACTCTGGTTTGGTGTGAGTTAAAACGATAAATATATCGAGTTTTTAAATTAAACGAAAGGGAAATAATGAAAACGATGTAAAATTGTACAACAATAAAGTCATCAGACAGATAAATATGTTTATTGACAAAATACAGATTAAAATTAATTTAAGATATAAACATAGAAAGTTTATGTGTAATTTACAAAGCCGTGTGGTTCAACATGAAGTCAGGCAACAAATCATAGTCTCGAACGTCGACGCTGGAGTCCAGTAAAACGAAGGAGACAACAATAAAACAAAGTGGCGTACTGTTACAGTGACATCAAACTTTATTTTACGATGACCAAGTCAACACCGCACCATATGGGCGGCGGGTTCCCAGATATTGATGATGGTGTAAACAAATTGGGATCTACAGCAAGGGGATCTTCAGAAATGGTGCGAATAGGTTTTTAAAGAGTAACTGCGTATCATCGAGCGAGGAGGTTTTCCCAAGGGACTACAGAATGGGGTTCTTCAAGAAAGGCGTGAAGAGGTTCTTACAGGGTCGGCAACGCAAGAGCGACACCCCTGGTGTTGCAAATGCCCATAGGCTACGGTAACTGCTTACCGTCAGGCAGACCGTACGCTTGTTTGCCACCTTAGTGGTATAAAAAAAAACATTGCCCAGATCACACGTTCGATTGCCACCTTTATATAGAAGCCAGTAGATAGGTTCCCAATCAGTGATCCGCGTAGATCCTACTGCTAAAGTCAAATACTATGTAATATATTATTTGTTGCAGTATTGTCAAAAACAAAAGTCGATCAAAAATAATCCACACGGAGACGGCACTCGCTTTACTCTTACTCTAGTGTCTACTCTACTTTAAGTAGTCAGCTCAACACTCATATTGATTCAAACCGAATATACTTTCCCTCTAAGAATATTAGCTGCGCGACTGAGATACGCTCTGCCATTTTCATTTGTGTAGAGTAGTGTTTTTTACAGGAAGGCACCTGTGGAAACTTAAAAAGTGAGTCCATACAGTGAATACAGAATTGAAAATGAAAAAAAAAATTAAGAAATGTTTATTTCTTAACCATCAAAGTTTTACAATAGCAATGGCTGACTCTTTCTTTTAAGTGTACAAAGCAAAGCCGCTTTTCCATAACAACATGTCATTAGGTTAGTAAAATAAAAACATTTAGCAATTTATACAATTCTAGTTCATAAAACAATTAAGTGAGATTGCGAGTAATACGTCAATCTTCTACTGAACCATGAACACAATATGTGTACCTGTGAGTAAATGAATGAATGCGCGCTCGTGTATAATGTGTGAGAGTGATGTGTGTATATGCATAAAGAAAGAATTTGATTCACGACAAAAATATACTTATACACGAAATATATTTATATATAGAAGAATTGCTGGTTTAAATTAATAAAATATTTATATTTATAATAGCCAACGTGGGTTCAATAAATGTCTTAAAAATCACAGCAGTCTGGTCAAAATAAAATTAGAATCCATTCCTTAAAGCCCTTAATAATGGCGCGAAATATACTTGATTTGCTGCATATTGACATTCACGTCGAGGTATTTAATGCCAATTAAACACACAACCTGATTGTGCAGCCAGTAAAGGTTACAGTCGTACGCAGCACGGAGCCGAGCCGAGGCGTAGATTGCTCGAGACTTGATAGCTAAATTATATCTGAGCGGTGGACAATCCAAGACAATATTTATCAAAGCGAAGCCGCCATTTCCATATAACAAATATTTGAACAAAATCAGTAGACGTTATGGTGAAATCGTGATCTGCCATCGCGGGCGTCTGCGTCGCCCCAGCGCTCCAGCGCCGCGTACGGAATATTCTAAGTGCGGTCAAAAGGCTCCTGCCTAACTGTCCCCGCTTTTATGGCATAACGATTGTTTGGAGTCTCGTTATGGTCGGTTATGGCTGTGAGAATGAAGGATGGATCATAAAATTGATATTTCTCACAATAATTGGCGTTTACTGCAAACATAGTTTCGTTTACCGCTTTTAAAAGTCTTATAATATTATCACATGCAATCTAAATACGACTTTAGTTTGTTTCTAATAGTATCGTTTCGTGTCAGTATTACATCATTGTGTCTTACAAACCATTCGATACGTATATTAAGTTGAGAGGCATTATTCATGAGATCATACTGTCATTTCGAGTCATTGCAACATATTAATTTAATTCCACGAACGAGTTAGTTTTTATACCGAGACATGTGTTTTTACAGCTCGCAGTACCAGTTATCGCCCGTCATGTGGTATCGATAGCTCTGACGATTCATTATTTTCTTTGAGAAGGAACTTTAAAACTTTATAAGCTAATTGTTCGTGTTGTCCGCTAAACACGTGGACACGGGCGAGCATAATGCTTCGTTTGGCGCGTGTGTTAGTGTCGGCGTAGGGGTGTTCGAGTTCGAAACATGTTGTCGTTTTGTCAGTTACTTTGTAAATATCGTATTTGCGACTACATCACGCCATTGAAGGTAATGTCACAGCTGGAACAACTCCTATGTCTTCATACCTATCGGATGCGGTTTGATTTCTGATTAGTGGGTTGATTTTGTTTTGGATTTGGTCATCCATGCCTATAGCCTATTTCAGCCCGTGTTGTCAGTACTGGTTTTTTTAATACTATTTTCACATCCTCCGCCCACGTCAAGGTTACTGACTAAAGTAAAGTATTGTAGATAATTTCCAACTATTTTAACTGTTAATTTAATTTGTAGTTAGTAGACCTTGTTCTTTCAACAAATATTAATTTCATATTATAAAAATATTAATGAGTTGTAGACTTGCCCCGTAGGCCAATTCCACTAAAAAACTGCAATTGCACTACAGCGCGGCGTGTGTCAAAATGTGTGCGTACATTTTGACGTTTCGTTAAACGTCGCTGCTGTCAGATCGCTTAACAGAATAACGAAACGTCAAAATGTACGCACACACGCTGCGCTGCAGTGCAGTTGCAGTTTTTTAGTAGAATCGGTCTGGGCGGCCGACGGCGCGCACTTTTAGTTCGGGCAGGTCCACACATGTAGTTTATGCCAATAGATTAGTATAATATATTAGGTACTATAACTTCACGCCAAATTCCTTACGGGGTAGGCAGAGAGAACCGAGCACCACGCGACTCGATCCTTACGTACTTCACTCGCTTCTTTAACATTCATTGCTCTTTTCATGCATGCTCGCCGGTTTCTAGGGCTCCTGACATCACCTTCTGATAGAACACGACGAATTTGATCATGGTGGGTAAGTCTTGGCCTTTTTCGGCTCCTACATCCTTCCACTTTTACATTGTATATCTGCTTCGCCATTCTTTCATCCTGCATTCTTTCTACATGTCCGAACCAACGGAGCATGCCTCTTCTTATTTTAACACCGTTGCTCTCTTTCAGACCAACTCTGTATCTAACCTCATCATTGCGAATACGGTCTACAAGCGTTACGCTACAAGATTGGCGCAACGCTCGCATTTCAACCGCGTTTATCCTACTTTCATGCTCTACTAGGTATTTTTATTTGAGTCGCTGTGCAAAAAAACGACACAATATATAACTTGAGTTAAAGTATAAGCCTCTATTAGGTTTAAATTATTAGTTTATGGTTCTTCATCCGATTAAACGAAAGTTAAGATCTTAAACTATTTATTGTGTCCACTAATAAAATGAACTCTAATAAAACATTGGAAAAATAAGTTGTTTAGATCAGTCTAAAATACGCAAGTATGCGTTGTTAACGACACTAAACAGTAACTTTAGCGGACAGCTATTAAATAATTAATTATTTTTCTTCATTTTGATGTCAGTGAATGAAGAAGTGAGAACAACGAGTGTGACATCGCAGCGAGCAAATGTATTTACACGACTTAGTCAAAGGTCGTGGTCTCCAACACGTTGTCTTGTTCTGACTTTATGAATTTGTAATTCACCAACCGTGACGTCTCGCTCATTATTCAATGCTTTCAGATTTATTAAATAATTTGTTTCAATTACATGAAATGAAAAAAAAAACGCCTTTGTCTTTTTGTAAATTGTCTGAAATTATAACTATATTTTACATAGGCTGCCGCTCATACATAGTTTCTCGAGTTAAAATGCTTTGTAACATGACATCAGATGTTATTTCTGTCTTTATTAAAATATATTTTATTCAACATTTTAAGCAATATTGTTTCGCGTCAACCCGTTTCCTAGTCCAATAGGTTTCCGGGATCCGCTCCCTAAACTTATGGATTTGGCAAAGATACTGGTTTTTATACGGAGCGACCGCCGTCAGACCTCCGCGACCCAGAGGGAAAACCATATCCTTCAGGACACGTCTTTCGAAATACAGTTTCTTGGCCGTGCTGGTTTCTCCACGATGTTTTCCATCACCGCCGAGCAAGTGATAATTACAAATATGTACTTACATAAATCCAAAACACTAATTTAGTGGTCACCAGGATTCGAACGCGCAACCGTCGGACGGAATGGGTCATACTTTATCCACTGAGCTATCACTGCTCTTGGTATAGTTAGGCGTTAAATATATAAAGAAAGTACGGTGTGTAATGTTTACTTAATTTTTAGTTCGTACTTTATTGATTTTATGACAGTTAAAAAAAACGCTGTAAATACAAAGGGCTCACCAATACAAATCAAATGAGGCCAAATTAGATGGACTTTCTGTGAACCGACGGCGCAGCGTCCACGGCCACCTCTGACCTCCGCTATCAGACCAGCTGGCCATCGTCGAGCTCGACGGCAACATCGGCGTCTCATCTGAACACAAGTCGATGAAATTCCTGTCTTTACGTCGATATAATAGTGTTAACATCCCGGTGAATACTCGCCACGAAACTTTATTTTATGTATTAACGTGGCAGTAACCGAGTGTAAGGCTGGTACAACGAACGACAGATTTAAATTCATAGGAGAATTTGTGCAAATCTCATTGTTTATATCACGTTTGTGCCTAGGAATAAGAAAGAATGGGAAAATTGTATTGTGTATTGTTTATTGCGAGTTTCTTTACGATTATGTAAGTGCAGGAAAGTCGATTCACAGCCTGTCATCATTACTTATTACACTTTAGACACGGCGGAACACGTAAGCCGGATGTCTGCTCGTAAAATGTTGGTGGAATAGAAAAGTCTTTACTATTTATAGGCACTAAAACCGATTGAATCGCCATGTAAATCTGCTAGCAAAAGTTGTGGAGTTCAGTCGAAGTATGCACACACACATCGAGCAATCTCAGAGTCGTCGCACATGACAGCGACAATAATAATCACCACGGACAGTTGGTCGATGTTCAGCCGCGCAGTAGTTGTAGAAACCAACTCAGTTAATCCCTATGCTGATCAGTACCTCTTTCAAATACCGATAAGATTCTTAAATTGCAAAGAAATAGAAGTGACTATAGGAACAGGTGACGTTAGATTTACCCAAACTGGTATCGGGCATATGACGTCTACATATGTTACTAAAAATCATACATATGATATTACTGTGACAATCACAAGAGTATTTTCATATTCCGTTGAATGTAACACGGTCGTGTGAAAAGTATTTACAATTCTAACTTCAGGTGGACACAATGTTTATTTACACTTGGGTTTTGAACGGATTTTGTTGGATATAATGCACTAAAAGGTACAAAATAATTCGGTGCCAGTCAAGCATTTAACATTTTTGGGGAAATTTCCTCAGATTTACAAAATATATTTAAAGTTACGGTAATGCGATAATGCTGCAATGCCCAATTAAACCTACTTACAAACACACACAACAAGTGCGCTCGCGCCGACTACAATTATAACAATGTATATCATTGTCCTAATACATTGATTTTATTTTAAGTAGTCAAAAATATATATGTATATCTTCACGCCAAGTCCCTTGCGGGGTAGGCAGAGAGAACCGAGCGCCATAAGACACGGTCCTTGCATACTTCACTCGCTTCTGTGACATTCATAGATGTGACATACATACATACATACATACATACATACATACATATACATACATACAAAAATATATATCTAACTTCTGTTTAAGTACAGATAGACACTGTAATATATATTTACAGTCATTAAAAGACACAAAAAAAAAATTATGTTATTTGTCTCTTATTACTATCCAAACTCTCCATTTCTACATTAACATGAGATTACATTCCGAACACGCTATTCTGTTGAATAATTCAGTATCATCACTGGTGTCTAGTTCTGTGTCCCTCCACCGTGCAATGAACACAAGGTGTGGACGTTAAACAAAGCTAAAAAGAAAAGCAATTTTCACACGTTAAAAAATATAAGATTTCACCGGGACGCATGCGCAGACAAACACTTACGAGTGCATCCACCGTGACCGACGTTTGCTCAACGAAAGTGGTCAGCGCTGCGCGCCGGAGTGCGGAGTGCGGAGTGCCGCCTTGTAACGACATTATATTTATGTAAATCGTGAAAAGTGAAATCCTCCCTCCATTGAGAGTGCTGCACTCTCAGAGGTCAAGGCCGCCGTTAATGACATGTCCTGGATGATTATAAAATAATCATCGTCGTGAACAACTTTAATGTTATTTTAACTCCACGGTACGTTCATTTATAAAATGCTTAAGCATTACCGAGTCCGATGTTTACTGCACAATGTTGTACGTGATGCGAAGTTGGTAGAATTAAGAGTGACACTAACGTCGCCATTGAAAACTCAAATCAACTTTGTGAACATAGGCGTACCCATATTAATATGCTTTTATATGTATTTCACGAAGACAATAATATAAGTTTTACGTCTCTCAGTCAACATTTAAAATGTTGTTTACTTTTACCTTGAAGCACTCCTGAACTTCGTGGTATAAAAGTTGTGGGTAAAAGCGCCTGATATTGAAACATTTTTTATGTTACAAAAGTAAGTAACATGGGCCCCAGAGAATCACTTAGAGAACTGTTAAAGTAATAAGTGTCCTCACTGTTACCTCTCAGTATATTTACAACAAAATAATGTAACAGAAATAAGTCGCGTATGTCATCTTCCTAAAACGGCTATATATTTTGTTGTAAATTATATTCGATTCGGTAGTAAAACGTCTGAAGCAGTTCACTCCTATCATTACAATGTCTTAAAAGGCACATCAAAGATAGTTTTTTTATGCTACAGAGGTTGCAATACGATTAAAACATACGAATTTTTTTATTGAATATTTTTATTGAAAATGCCAACCTTAGAATTCCATATTCAATTAAATATTTAATTGAACTGAAGAAACGTTTTTTCACCGCAATGGACACAACTTTATTTACATCGGATTGGAAAAATAAAAAGATCGATGAGTGTGAACACTCTGTATAACAACAACGAAATCATTTTGAATCTTGTCTCAACTTAAACACACGAATGAACAGATGCACCACCGGATTGTCACTTGTCAAGTGGATTCTATATAACAATCGATACTATCAGTCGCACTGCTTGAACACAGGGGAGGCAAACCATGTTTACATTACAAATTGAGTCAGCAAGGAACCGCCTCTGAGTACATGTCGCACGTGTGCCAGCATGAAGCTTCCTGAGACTTAGCACCAAAATGACTGCTGAGGTGTAGTGAAGTGAGTAGTGCTTTTATCTACTCTTTCTTCATGACACATAACGGACCACCTCAAAAGTACAGAGTTTGTTGTAAGTTTTGCCTGGAAACTCCCTATCACTCACCATAATAACCAGCATGTGTGCGAATAGATGGCAACATGTCACCCTGGTTTGATGTCAAAATTGGTGTCAAACAGGGTTGCATGTTGTCTGCTAGGCTGTTTATTCTTTATCTTGATAGTTGTCTACAGAGAATAAGATCGACGAATGTAGGATTACGCATGGGTGACCTAGTGGTGAACTGTCTGCTGTATGCAGATGATGCAGTCCTACTAGCAGAAACACCATCTGAGCTGCAAACACTAGTCACAATGATGAAAGACGAATGTATGCAGGAAGGCTTACTACTGAATGCGAAGAAAACAAAGATAATGGTATTTGAAAGAGAAGAAACCAGAACCAATGTAAAGATTACGGTAGATCATGAAGTGTTGGAACAAGTGGGTGAGTTTGTATATCTTGGATACGCTTTCAGCAGGGATGGAAGGTACACCGCAGATGTGGAAAGGCGAGTGAGTGCTGGGAATAGTGTGAATGGAGCGTTCGGAAAACTTCTTGGCAGTAAAAACTTGAGCCAGAAGGCGCAGATGGCTATACACAATGCAGTGATGGTCCCAACGCTAACTTATGGAAGTGAGAGCTGGGTATAGCAGAAAGAGCATGAAAGTAGAATAAACGCGGTCGAAATGCGAGCGCTGCGCAAAATTTGTGGCGTAAGGCTTGCAGACCGTATTCGCAATGATGATGTTAGAAAGAGAGTTGGTCTAAAAGAGAGCGTCGGTGTTAAAGGAAGAAGAGGCATGCTCCGTTGGTTCGGACATGTAGAAAGAATGCAAGATGAAATAATGATGAAGCAGATATACAATGCAAAAGTGGAAGAATGTAGGAGCCGAGGAAGGCCAAGACTTACCTACCATGACCAAATTGGTCGTTTCTGTCAGAAGGTGATGTCAGGAGCCCTAGAAACCGGCGAGCGTGCATGAAAAGAGCAATGAATATTAAAGAAGCGAGTGAGGTATGTAAGGATCGAGTCGCGTGGCGCTCGGTTCTCTCTGCCTACCTCGTAAGGGATTTGGCGTGAAGTTATAGTAGTAGTAATAGTAGTAATAACCAGATTTTGATTTTGGAATTTGGATAATTTGTAATCGGGTGTTGTAATCGACGAAAATCACCTGCAAGAAGATATATTGACTATGACCATCAATAAATACAAAAGACACAGAATATACACATAAGATAGGATATAGAATGTATAAATGGTATATGGTAATGTATTTGTTATTCATATGTTACACAACAGACGTAATTCGTATACAAATTAGACACCTACTCACAATACAAACGTGAGTCATTGGTCCCGCGCTGTAATCTGTGCTAAATATAACATGCAGATTAGATTGGAAAATAAATCAAGTGACTTTGTTTATTAAATATTAGCGGATGAAAATATTTAGGTTAGAAAACAAAACTCCGATTACTACAAAATATTCAGTAATTAAGTCTGATTTATAGAAAAAATACAGAAGTATGAAAAGAATGATGAAACAGTTATACAACACGAAATGAGAAAGATATAATAGCCGAGGAAATATGTAGGAGCAGAAGGTGAGTCAGCAGACCTAGAAATGTGCTGTAAATGTTAAAGACTCGGGTGAGATGTGTAAATATCGAATCATATGCCGCTTGCTTCTTTCTGCCTGCCACACACACACGGAGAAGACGAAGAAGACACTGGTTACAAAGGCAAATTGAAAGTACTCCTCTGTTTTGATGTAACATCAGTCCTAATAATTTGTTTCGAATAGGTAAATGTACCCCACGCCACCTGGATTATAGTAATGTATAATTTAATCTTCATTCACAGGGGGGATTTCGAAGCGGCAGAGGATGTACGGATCAAGTTTTTTCACTCCGCTACATCGTGGAAAAGCATCTGGCAATGGACCAGAAGGTTTTCTGCGGTTTTGTGGACCTTGAGACAGCAATTGATGGGGTCGTGCAAAATAATCTCTGGAACATATTGCCCAGATATGGGATAGATAGTGACCTGCTCCGTACTGTGCAATCCACCTATGAAGATTGATTTTTCACTCCGCTACATCGTGGAAAAGCATCTGGCAATGGACCAGAAGGTTTTCTGCGGTTTTGTGGACCTTGAGACAGCAATTGATGGGGTCGTGCAAAATAATCTCTGGAACATATTGCCCAGATATGGGATAGATAGTGACCTGCTCCGTGCTGTGCAATCCACCTATGAGGATTGCACAGCATGTGTGCGAGTGGACGGCAGCTTATCGCCCTGGTTTGATACCAATATTGGTGACAGACAGGGATGCGTGCTGTCGACTTGGCTATTCATCCTGTATCTGGACAGTTGTCTTCAGAGAATGAAAAATATGAATGTGGGAACGCGAATGGGTGACTCAGTGGTTAACTCCCTGCTTTATGCAGATGACGCGGTGTTAATAGCAGAATCACTATCCGAACTACAAACACTGGTCAATGAAAGACGATTGTATGAAGGAAGGCTTACAATTGAAGGCGAAGAAAACCAAGATAATGGTTTCTGAAAGAGAGACAACCAGAACGAACACTAGGATTAAGATTGATGATATTGTTGGAGCAAGTGGATGAGTTTGAATATCTTGGAAGCGCTTTTAGCAGCGATAGAAGGTACACCGCTGATGTGGAGTGCAGGGAATAGCGTGATATGGAAGTGAGAGCTGGGTATGGCAGAAAGAGCATGAAAGTAGAAATGCGGTCGAGATACGAGCACTGCGAAAAATTTGCCATAATGCTACAAGCGTTTTGCCAAAAATTTTTCGCACCGCATTTTTCGACCGAGTTCGAAATGATGACGTACGAAAGAGAGTTGGTCTGAAAGAGAGTGTCGGGGTTAAGATAAGCAAGGGCATGCTCCGTTGATTCGGGCATGTATAAAGAATGTAAGATGAAAGAATGACAAAACAGATACACAATGCGAAAGTGGAAGGATGTAGGAGCCGAGGAAGACCAAGACTAACCTATCATGGGCAAATCGGTCGTGTTTTCAAGTTAAAGTTCACACAGACGCCTCCCCGCCACGGATCGGAACCCCCCACTGGCCCGCCCCCGCACAAGAGCAGACATGGGACAAGTGATCCCCCCCAAACTCAGACCGGCTAGGGGCTCCCTAGCCGGTCAAGACCACATGGTAAACGCCTTCATCGAGTTCGTGGCAGTCACCAGAGCAACGCGGAAAGTAAACATACCTGCAGATAAGGATACCTGCAACTCCATCTTGCGGCTCGCAGGAACTGCTACGGATAAAATTGGGCGAAGCTGAGACAGCGATCTACGACAGCGACAGGAACCTAGTAATACTGGGTAACATGTCGGGGTCGTACATGGCAGCATACAGCGCAACTGGCGGTTTTGTGCCCCTGGACGAGAAGAGCGAGGAAGGGAGGATCACCTTTAAAACACCGACCGAAGACCCGGTAGTGGTGGTAGCCAAGTGCACAAAGGTAATGCTGGACGACAGGATCCTCGATATGGCACAAGCCATAGCGGGGGACCTGCTCAAAGGCGGAAGCCCGAAGCATAGTCAGGAGCCTTAGGAACCGGCGAGCGTGCATGAAAAGAGCTATGAATGTGAAAGAAGCGAGTAAAGTGTGTAAGGACCGCATCTTATGGCGCTCGGTTCTCTCTGCCTACCCCATGTATGTATGTATGTATATACATACATACATTCATCATAATCGGCTCAGTAGTTTAAGCGATGTGGAGTACATATATAAATATAAACGTACATACTAACTTAGACCACTAAATTCATAACTCGGGTCGGGTCCCCTGGAGTTACTTCCATCTGTCGTAATCGTAATTTCAACATTCGAGTTTATAGTTACAATTATAAGCTATATCACCATTTTATATTGAACAAATATCAAAAATCGACTGGCCTATGAATCAACTACTGAAAACTCGTCCCAAACAATTAATTAGCAGATCGCACGATTTCATTTGATACTGATAGTTTCTGCATAATAACTGAGTAATTATTAAATTATGATTCGATTAGATAATGACTGATGACTATTATGATGATGACGATAAATGATAAACACGAGACCGTATGGTCTGTCAAATATATTTTAAGTAATTTATGATACCTGTAGTAACGTAATGTAAGTAAGTGTAGTTCGTGTAAGAACCAACTTGGAGTAAAATATTTATATTAGCATGCCTCTCGCATGCGAATAAAAACTTAAGAATACTACTGAAGAACTAGTTCAAGGGTAATTTTAGATAAACATAATGTCTGTCAATATTGCGAGATGCAAATCAAATGACGGCACAAGTGTAAAGGGCGGGCAGATACGGGTGTTTCTATTTTTAGTAAATCGTAAGTGAATATCACCATTGGTCGTCCGGTAGGTTCGCTGTAGGATAATGTTCGTGAAGTCCGTGCTACGGGCACGAGCGTCTCGTTGAGTACAATGTTACTAACTGTAAGTGAAAATACTGTGTATATAATGACCATAATTTGACGTTCATTAATGTAAATCTAAACAACATAGTAATTTATAACCGTAACGTAGATAATGAGGTAGACAAAACTGCAGTCTCTAAATTTGACACTGGGGAAATATTACAGTTTTTATGAAGCTGATTGCAGATGAGTACCTGGCAAGAGGAGTATGAAAAGGAAAACCCATTTCATACTCTGTCCTTAATAAATTCATACTGACGCTTCTCATCTCTAGCATCTGAAGATAAATAGAATATAGTCAGATAGGAATTAGGGAGACCAGTGTGATTCGTGGAAGCACCCGTCGTTGTGTACGGCCTCTGCCGGCCGCACGGCGCACGACGTGTTATGAAACGCCGGCATTGAGAGTTTTTGTAACAGTTATTATCTCCTCCGGCTCATTACTGGACCTTGAACGAACTCTATTTATTTACTAGCGGTCGGCTCTTATCTCGGAAATCTTTTGCTTATAGATTGCTGCAATATTAATCTATAGATTACTTTTTAAATTGTTGCGTAACATTAGGTAAGTTTCTAAGATTTCTATTTACATGAAATATAAACGATCGAACGAAATTACAAATGTGCAGCATAATATGTTTACCATTTGCATTGGAATATTGGAATGCACTCCTAACCAAAACAACTATGTCTAGAATATGATAACAAACATAATTCGAATGTGACTTTATCAATATTTATTTGTATGTTTAGGTCGTGTGTATTTATTTACATCTCACGTTATACTAAATACTTTATATTGTCATATCATAATATGTGTATATTATACAAATTATTTTGTCTCATGAAATTTATGTTCATTTATCTGCATCAACAAATAAGCAAATTTGATCATTATCAAATAAGAATCCACTTTTCATCATCAAAATTGAATTATCATGTTTATCATTCTGCCGCGGCGGTACCCGCCGATTGTGTAAAAGATTTCTTTATTCAACACGTTTGTAAAGAGTCCACTGATATCTCTTTAATGACACACAGGTATTCAGGAGGTGACGTCTTTAGCTTCCCAAATATCTTTCGATTTATCGCGAGTTCATCTTCATAATTGCGGAATTATAAGAAGGCCATGATTCACCTCGGTAGAGGACGATGTGAGGTGGGACCGCGACGGGTCCGGAGGGCACGTGTGAACCAACGGACAAAAAGTTAAACTTCAATATCGTCACGATCGCCATTGTCAAGGAATTACTGTCGAACCGCGCTCCACAACAAAACGAGACGAAAGATTATGTAAATCAGGAGCGCGACGAGGAAGCATTACTGTCAATCGACTCATTATTAACTATTCACTAGACTCGCAAACAAACCGACTACCGGCAGATAAATAGTTTTAAACTTTAATACTTTAAAATTAGTCTACTTCTGAACTCTACCGCGTGCAAACCGTGTTGGAACGAACTTATTATAAACTTAATCATGCATGATACACTTGATTGTACGATATCTAGATTTCAACGGCGGCCGTCCATATAAATGTAAATCTTATCGGCTCTACGTAGAGTACAAATTTAATTTAGCTAAGCATGTTTACCGACAATATGGCAGTTGGTTTGCGGAGTCCTTATATTGCAAATCCTTTTAGTCCAAACCTCTCTGTATTTTAGTCGTCGGCTAATGAAAGGTACGCTTTAGACAATGGAATAAAAAAGGTTAGGAGGTATAAATTAATTAGGATGCCGCAAAAAAAGTGTTATTATAGATTGTTATTGTTTTCTTGTATTATAAAAGGAAGTTTTCCTGGCAGTTTCTTAGAAATAAACATGCGGTTTTTATGTTTCGATCTAAATCGATTCGTAGCCATGAGCGTATTATTACGACTGTGTAGTTATAATACTGTAGATATTTATTTTAGGTTTGTTTATAAATATAATAAAATATATAATATATACATACGATAATAATCTACTTTTCCTGCATGTGTTCCTGCAGGGTCTTCATCTGTCTGTAGAGTCACGGGGGTATATTTTAGATGTGAAAAATGTTATACGCCAAATTCCTTGCGGGGTAGGTAGAGAGAACCGAGTGGCACGTGACTCGGTCCTTACACACTTCAATCGCTTCTTTAACATTCATTGCTTTTCTCATGCACGCTCGCCGGCGCAGTTTCTAAGGCTCCTGATATCACCTTCTAATAGAACACCATCATTTAGTCATGGCATGGCAGGTAAATCTTGGCCATCCTCGGCTCCTGCATCCTTCCACTTTTGCGTTGTATAACTGCTTCGTCATTGTTTCATAGTGCATTCCTTCCACATGCCCGAACTAACGGAGCATGCCTCTTCTTATTTTAACAACGACGCTCTCTTTCAGACCCACTATGTTTGTAACGTTAATGACGTTAGAAACAGAGTATGGTCTAAAAGCGTTACGCCACAAATTTGGCGCAACACTCGCGTTGCGACCGCGTTTATTCTACTTCCATCTGTGTAAAATCTGTCACGGAAATGGCAAAGTAGATAGGCAAAAACTTATTACTGACTGAGTTTTCCTATCGAATTAGTAAATAGTAGATTATATTACAAGGGAGCAAAATGGTATTTTCCGGCGAGGGCGCTACTTACCACTTACACGAGTGAAGCGAAGGATGCCAGAATAGAATCCTATCGTAGAATCCTGAGCGCAGCAAGGAATTCAAAGTACATCGCCCGAGGGAAAAATAATTTGCTCTCGAGTCATATACTCTACTTTTCATCCCCTTTCTATGAGAAGATATGAGTAGCTATCAATTTTAATATTTTTATTGGTATTTACTGTAGATTTAAGCATTGAGTATATACTCCAAAGGGTAGAAGATTGTTTAGTTTTGGCCAATTCTTGAAAATAGGCCAAAAACACTTTTTCCGAAAACGTTTTCTCTCCTTTTCTGTTTTTCCATAGAATAAAATTGTCATAGGCCCTTAAATATTTCCCCCGGGATTTTGTGGGTAATAATATTCGTACGACGTTGTTAGCTTCTATAGTTATTGAGTTAATGCATTGTCACTTTCATAACTCGACGTAGAACTCATTATTTTTGCAAAATACAATAAAATATGTACTGATTACAAGAACAGAGACGTAATTCGTGCGTTTTTGTTCTTTTTTTCAGTGAGCCCGGGTCCCCGCGCCGTGCAGCCAACACGTACCAGCCAGTAACTCATACAATTTGCGTCCATTTCTATGAATATTCCAAATCCAAACCTCGTTTCCGCCCGCTAAAAAGTTCCTATCAGAAAAGAGCTATTTTGTTCCCACTTATAGAGGAACAAAGCGACACTTTTCGAATAGAAGGGATGAAAAATAAATTCTCCAATTAAATCCATAGTTTATAAAAGCAATTATAACAATTACACAAAGGAATGGTGTCAGTAGCGTGGCGGAGTAATGAGTGACAGTGGAGTGCGAGCCGGCGCCGATAACGACGAGCTAATTTAAAAAGGTGACATAAGAAGATAAGCCACCGGATGTTGTGTCACAGGTCACTGAACCTCACGTGTTTGTTCTAATTAACTAAATTTTTTCAAACATTTCTTAATTCTGCACCGCATACAAAACCCGTAAGATGGAGAAAAGCATAATATTTTCCATCATAAGCAAACAACAGGGTAAGACAGTTCTTCGCGCCTGAGCAGCGCTGCCTTTTATACAAAGCGCAAGTTCGCCCCGCCGTGGAGTACTGTTCTCACCTCTGGGACGGCTCCGCCGAATATCTACTTGACGCTCTCGATAGAATGCAGCGCCGCGCTATACGCACTAAAGATAGCGCTGAAGTCACTAAGTCCCTTGAACCTCCTCAGCTGCGTAGGGATATTGGTAGCTTAAGGGTTCTCTACCGTATGTATCATGGGGAATGTTCTGAGGAGCTTTTTCACCTCGTCCCTTCTTCTCCCTTCCTGCTCCAGAACACTCGCGCTGGACTGAGATCACATCCACATAGAACTCTCTGGGTTGCTTACCCGGTACTAAGAAGTTCGGCGACTCATTTCTTTGCCGGACTATCAAAATGTGGAATTCGCTTCCGGCGTATGTGTTCCCCATTTCCTATAATCCCGGGTCATTTAGACGAGAGGTGTGAAGAGGCACCTTAGCGGACCGTCAAGGAGGGGACAGTCAGCACAGCGTTTAATCACTGTGATGGCTGTTCTCACATCTGGTTCTCATTGACGCTTTCCATCGGGTGCAATGAAGACATTCTGACAGGCCATATTAAAAAAAATCCAAGAACAGCACAAAGACAGCAAAGAGTCAATCTTTGCTGTCTCTGTAAAAACCTTTTCGCACTCATTAAGAATAGATTATTAGATGGTTTTAAAATAAGAAGAGACATGCTCTGTTGGTTCGAGCATGTAGAAAGAATGCAGGAGGAAAGTATTACGAAACAGATATACAACGCAAAAGTAGAAGGATGCAGGAACCAAAGAAGGCCAAGACTTACCTACCGTTACCAACTTGATCGTGTTTTATCAGAAGGTGATGTCATGGGTCTTAGAAACCGGCGAGCGTGCACGTGCACCTCACTCAGGTGTGTGGGAATTAAGTCATATGGCACTCGGTTCTCACTGCCTACCGCACAAGGGATTTGGCGTGAAGTTATAGATAGATAAAATAGATGCGGTTTGATTGGTATGCCACGGTTACTGGAGGGTGGAGTACTGGCCGCTGTTGTTATCGACACTATTGTCTCGACGGTGGGTCCATTTCAGTGGAAGATATTGGAATTGCCCCTTAAGTAGAAATTCAAAATTTGTTGATATGTTTACACTTCCAAGCGTTTGTGAGTTGTGGCTGCGTGAATACATATGTGTTACATCTGTGGTCAAAGCAATTAAGTGATTTTTGGTTGGTAAATGGCGAATGGGCTTATGAGTCCGCGTCACGGACAAGCTCGCTATGCCAATATACTAAAGTGAACAGTATATATGTAGCAATGATTGATTGCGGTTTAAGTTTCTACTTTTAATTTGATCATTATTTTTTTAGTAATTTTAAATAATATCATGTGAACTAACGCCGGCCGACGCATACCTATTACTATTATTAGATGCATTCCGTTGTTGCTATGGCTGCTCTGGTCGTCTGTGCATCAGCTGCTGCGATTGTCTCTGCGGCACGCCGCCATCTGGAACAAAACTTTTTTTAGTTTTTAAAAAGGGAAGTATCAGAACATGCCGTTAAGTATACAGTGACTCCGCCTTGTTTTTGCGTCAAAAATCAACACTAGGAGAATATCTAATAGAAAAATGTATGTTACGTTTATCACTACTAATACATTCTTAATAATTATGATGTAAGTGTTTATCGTTGATTTGACATCACCTGTCTAGTTTAACGCTCCTTAATATTTAGATGACATACAACCGAGCGATAAATTAGACACTTTATTATAATCTCATTGAACGACCTGCTCGAATCCTTTCACTCTAATAAATATTTAGACGATGAAATAGTTGACAAATCCATATATCGGGCCGCTGGCGGATCACAAATATTCGCACTGTGCATACGAACTATGCACAGTTATACGACGGAGGATATGCGAACGATCCAGCGGCGTCGGCAAACAGCGGGCGCAATATCAAAACAGACGTGTTTGCTATTTCAATTATCACCGGGAATGTCAAAGACGCTCGGAGGATGTTTCAATGGTTTACATAATACTAGATGTAGCTCGCTGACTGTGTACTTTGTTGTTAATTGCAGTGGTTAAAGGGAATTCTATATTTGTGGCACGTATTTCATGTAAACCAGCATTGTCCCGTCTCTTCAACCGCGTGGGAATGCCGTTACCGCGACAACTTTTGCCTGGAGAGGGCTCCATGTCCCAAATTCCCTTTTATTTGAAATTTTATTACGACCCATTTAGTGAAGAGTAACTAACAAATAGATAAACGCATAGATTGATATAGTTACTTTAAAACTTATCTTATTTTATCTCTAACTTGGTTTGTGCACGCGGGAGACGTCGCAGGCGGACCTAGTAGACTTCTGCCTGCGACGTCGTCGCCCGTATGGAAAAACCGCTGTTCTTACCTATAAGCTATTTAATGTTCCGAGCTACCCATTCAACTCATCAACTTCCCTGACTACTAGTTTCGTCGAGAAAAAGTAAAGAATCAAAAATACCTTCGCAATTAATTACAGTATCAACATGAGTGATCAACTTAGATATATACTAACATGATTTTGCCGCCTTTAAAAGTTACTGCAAATAAAGACTGAATAAAGGTACCAGTCTGGTTCAGGTCATATTTTTTGGTTCCAAATAATTAATAATAAGCAAACAACGACACGCTGAAGGAAATTCGGTAAAGTTTCAAATGATACAGTCGGTAATACGATCCTTTACATGAACCTTGTCGAGGGCGCAGACGTCGCGCCGAACGTCCCTGAGAGCACGGCGGTCGTGTCGCTAGCCACTAGTTAGCTAGGAATTTCTGAAATGCAAGAATTCACTATTCACAATATGAGTAGCCCTCTGCATGCATAATTGCAGTCCGGTGGCCATCTGCGCGTGCAGCATCACAATGACTCATTCAGGACATTGTGTTTACCGGAGATAAAGCGCATTGCAGGTTCCGGGTTCGCTCCACAGCGCACGTTTGTTAGCTGTGGACAGGCTGTGGATTGTTAACTGGAAATGTGTTGAGTTGTTTTTCTATCGTTAATGCTTTTAGCGAGTACACTCTCCTGTTGTTTCGTATACGAGTAGGTAGACGTATGTACGAGAAATGTTACTTA
Source organism: Pyralis farinalis (assembly GCA_947507595.1). Classification (NCBI taxonomy): domain Eukaryota; kingdom Metazoa; phylum Arthropoda; class Insecta; order Lepidoptera; family Pyralidae; genus Pyralis; species Pyralis farinalis. The sequence continues at coordinate 471,193 of OX382280.1, forward strand.
TTTACATTTGACTTTATCTTACATTCTTTACCCTTTCTTTTGAATTCCGAATAAAACACCGTCTTCTAAATATGTAATTAATAAAATCAGTGTAATAATATGTAGCATGATGTGGTATAAGTATGTATAGTATAATGTGGGGCAAACAAGTCATTCACAAGACAGTTGTTTACAGTGTAAACTTTACTCTATAAAACGTAATAAAAAAGTAAAAGGTTGTGACGCGAGTAAATCGAAATAATTATCTAATATACATTACACACATTTCCTGGAATCTACCGACTGATGTCAACGGAATTCTGTCTTTGAAAACTGGATCTGATTGCCTATATTTGGCACTACCTATCAATCTGTAGGCCACACGTTACGCTCGAGTAGCTTTGGGACCGACCTCAGTAATGCTCGGTATTCGGGCGCGCGGAGCCCGCCGCGGCCGGGCGCGGGCCTCGCGCGCCCTCTGTAATGCTGTTTGTTCTGTTTGAGAGTGAAATACGTGATGATCTATCTTCGTTACTAAAATTCTATTCATAGTCTCGGCGATTTACATGTTATCTTGTGCGTTGTTTGTCTATTTTGTAATAGTTATTTCGCGCGATATGTTTACAACGTAAGTGTAATTTACACAATCTAAGAAACTGGGGGCCCGGCAGTGCCTCCGTCAAAGCGAGCCGTACGAAGCGGGCCACTACTAATCTATATGTTTTACGTAGCGTTTCGCCGCATTTTCAAACTGTCATAGTCTCGGTCTGGATGATCACTCTCAATTGCTCTCCAGCAGCAATTTGATCTAATCAGCTTTGTGTGCTTTCTTAGTGATGGAAGCACACAAAGCTGTTTAGATCAAGTTACATGAAAGTTTGACTTTCGCAAAATGACGTCTGAACCTACGAATATTAACTAGATACTGAACAGCTCACATCTGTGTAGTTAGTAGACTTCTAAACACGCAGACATCATGACCCGCCGTTTACCATGAGGGAGCTCACAGCGGCTGTATCGTCGTTCAACCCGAAGAAGGCTCCCGGTGTCGACGGTCCCGGTCACCCCTGACATTTGCGCTCGGGCCATCAACGGTGACCCTGAGTTCTTCCTGGCCCTTCTCAATAAATGTCGAGCCCTCCGCTACTTTCCTCGGCTGTGGAAGGGGGCCCTCGTAATTGTCCTTCGGAAACCAGGCAAAGACTCGTATACCTTGCCCAAATCGTACAGGCCGATTGGGCTTTTGCCTGTCTTGGGCAAGGTATACGAGAAAATGCTGATCGCTCGCCTCAAGCACCACATTCTGCCGAGGATTAGTACTCGCCAGTACGGGTTTATGCCACAAAGGGGCACCGAAGACTCCCTCTATAACCTGGTGCAGCACATCCGCGCCAAGCTTGACGAGAGGAGAATGCTCACTCTCGTCTCGCTGGATATAGAGGGAGCCTTCGACAACGCCTGGTGGCCGGCAATCAAACTACGACTGGCTGAGGAAAATTGTCCTCTGGGCTTGAGGAGAGTGATCGACAGCTATCTCAGCGATAGGACGGTCAGAGTTAGGTACGCCGGGGGGGAAACCTTGCGGTCCACCACCAAAGGGTGCGTCCAAGGGTCCATAGGAGGACCGATTTTGTGGAACCTCCTATTGGATCCTCTTCTGCAGCAACTCGACCTTGCGGGGGTGCACTGTCAGGCCTTCGCCGATGACGTCGTGCTGATGTTCGACGGCAACACTGCGCTGGATATAGAGAGACAGGCCAATGCCGCTCTCGAGCATGTGAGGGCGTGGGGTGTCAAAAACCGGTTGAAGTTTGCGCCGCATAAGACCAGCGCTATGCTGGTCACGCGCAAACTTAGGTATGACACTCCGCGGCTTACCATGGGCGGGATAGACATTGGCATGTCTCGGCAGATCAAACTGCTGGGGTTGACGATTGACGCGGGTCTGACGTTCAACGCGCACGTGGCTACTGTCTGTAAAAGGGCAGTGGCCATATACGGGCGCCTTGCGCGTATGGCCCACGTCAGTTGGGGTCTCAACCCTGAAGTAATGAAGATCATATATTCAGCCGTAGTGGAACCAACGATATTGTACGCTGCCGCCGCATGGGCTCCAGCGGTCAATAAGCTGGGCATCCAGAAACAGCTCAACATCGTACAGCGGGGCTTCGCGCAGAAGATCTGCAGAGCCTACCGCACGGTCTCCCTGAACTCCGCACTGCTGCTGGCCGGGGTGCTGCCTCTTGACCTCAGAGTGCGCGAGGTCGCCTCTTTGTACGAGGCCAAGAGGGGGCTACCCCATCCGCTGCTCGGGGACAGGGAGATCGAGCGGATGGCCTCGAAGATCGAGGCCCCGCATCCCGCGGAGCTAGATAGCTTGGAGTTCGGCAGCCTGGTGGACGAGGAACAATGCAGGGCACACTCCAAATTTGCCCTGCGAATTTACACGGACGGCAGCAAGATTGAGGGCCGGGTTGGCGCCGCTGTATCCATATGGAACGGCGGCGCGGAAACCAAGGCCGTCAAGCTTGCTTTGTCGTCCTACTGTACCGTCTACCAGGCGGAACTCCTGGCTATCTGCACGGCGGCCGAGTACGCTTTGAGCTGCAATGGGCCCAGTATCGGCATCTTCAGCGGCTCCATGGCGGCGCTCCAGGCGGTGGCGAACGTCGAGTCCCCCCATCCCCTGGCGGTGCAGACACGGGACGCTCTTAAACTGTGCAAAAGCCAGGGTAAGAGCGTCTCGTTGTTCTGGATCAAGGCACACGCGGGGTTGGAGGGGAACGAACGTGCCGATGAACTCGCCAGGAGCGCCGCACTGGGGTTGCGGAGGCGGCCAGACTACGACCGCTGCCCTGTCTCATTCGTCAAAGGTATGATCAGCAAAGGGACCATTGACGAATGGGACAGGAGATACAAATCGGGAACAACAGCTTCGACGACGAAACTGTTCTTCCCGAGTGCGGCGGAGGCGTACGGCATCGTGGGCAAAATGGTGCCGTCGAGCATCACCACGCAGGTCCTCTAGGGGCATGGTGGGTTCTCCGCGTACTTGCACAGGTTCAAGTGCGCGGATGACCCATCCTGCTTCTGCGAGCCCGGCGTGGACCAGACAGTGCAGCACATATTGTTTCGGTGTCCCGCATTCTCCAAACAGAGGTACGATTTGGAGCAGGAGTTGGGAATGCGGGTCACCGAAACCACAGTCTCCGAAATAGTTTTGGGGGGAAATAGATCTAAATTTATAAAATACTGCGTCAGTCTAGCTACGGTCGTCATTGATCGCAACAAGCAGAGCAGCTCCACCTAGGACTAATGCTGTATACCTCGGCTATACTCCGTATAGCCGATGGGATCGCGGTGGCTAGGTGGAGCTGTGAAGCCCGCTGTCGCCCGTGGATGGACTGACGTAGTATGGGGAGGGAAGTTCGAAAACAGATAAAATAATTTCACCGGCGTTCAAAACGGGCAAATATTAGAATTTTAGGGATTAACACTGAAAGATGATGAATGAAAGAAGGAATTGTGGAAAGGAAGAAAGTATGATGTATGAATGTCATAATTTATATTTAATGTAATAAGTTTTAAAAATGTCGAAATAGCCTTGCCCATGGCAGGGGTGCACGAATTGAAAAAAAAAAAAAAAAAAAAAAAAAATAAACACGCAAACACAGTTATATGCTTAGTTGCCATCATAGTGATAAAAAATAAGTATAATTAAATTTATACTTATTTTTTAATTAAATTTATACTAAAATTATCTGTAGATATCAAGCCCATCGTTGCTACCTGCATCGCCGCTCCCCGCGCAGTATCACAATTAAAATGGCAGTGTTCTTCAGAGCGCTATCGGCAGCCGCCTTTTTCAGGCTGTGGCGCCTCACAGGCCGAGTCTCCCTTCTGGTGACGTAGTTAGCCCACAGAAGCCAACTACATACGACAGGTCAAAAAAGAAATGGGTGCGTGTACTTATGTACGCGCGTGAGAAGTTATATTTCTATGGCATCATTAAATAAATATTTAACATAAATAACTTAATAATATTTAGTATTAATTATATTAAACAATATTTTTTTCATTTATAAGAAGGATTACTGGAGTAAAATTAAAAAAAACGTCTATCAAGTAGTAGCGGCGATGTTTATGGAATGTATTACATACACGTCAAATGTAAAATACAAATATTATACATTTTTAACTATACCGCCATCTACCGGTAATACCGTGAAACATTTAGCCGTTTTAACCTATTGCACATTGTTAACTATAGCGCCATCTACCGGTAATATCGTGAAACATTTAGTAGCTTCACTCTCGCTCTGTCTCTTTCTATTCACCCTCCATGGTAGCGTTAAACGTTTAACGCAACCTTGTTGGAAGTCGCATTAGAAGTATAACTTCAAAAAAAAAATCAGAGCGTTCACAAGAATGCTGACATACCTATGAGTATCACAAAAATATAGCCCAGAAAACTAAAACTACTCTTACTTTGATGTAATCTTAACAGAACTAACATGTTGATACAACAAATTGTCAACACTGACAAGCTCGTAACGTTAAAAAAGTTGTGTTAAAAAGTAACCAAACCTCAAGTAGAGCCATAATCTTTCCTCTACAAGGCATCACTGGCTTTAATACTATATCATGCCTAGTTCAAACAGACAGATTAAGGAATCTAAATTAACAATGCTTCGTAGAGTTAATGGTTTGGGTCTATGTGAGATTTGACAGTGTTACGTGCTCTTGAGTCTTGGCAATCAATTTGTATGAAATGTTTTTGTTGGAATTTCATATTCTCTAAATTAGTGAACACCAAACATGTAAGTACACTTCTATACGTATAATCCTTGGCCTCGACGGTCTATTGGTCTAGTCCAGATTTCGGTAGTGTTACTGATCGATAGAATTGGTGGTAGCGTATATTTTGTTAATACACACATCAAAAGTGTCTAGAGATCAACATATATTTTTGCAATAACTTTTCTCCTGATTGATATTAATTAAAATTTTCTTTAAGGATTCATCAAATAAAGTGTTTTCGTTTGTCTACAGTAACGATAAACCAAGTCACCTTTGCATTAATCAAGAAATTTGCCATTTTCATAATAAAGGGATTTTTGACATTTGAACCACTAACATTAAAGTTCGAAAAAAAGACTGAAATAACAGTTTTCTTTAAAATTTTATTGGGTAACTTAAACAATTAATAATCCGTGTTTCTACCGCGAACACTAACAACACGTGGGAATGATAGAAGCTGGTTCCCGGCAACGTACTGTGGCTTTAGCTCTGAATACAAGTCAGAGTGTTATCAGTCGACTTTGGACACGTTACCGAAGCACTGGTACCGTGGCTGAGCGCCATGGAGGACGGTATCGCTGCACCACACGGAGACAAGACCGATACATTCAAATCACAACTCGAAGAGCTCCAACAATAACCGCCATGATGTTAGCCATGACGCTTCATCACTCTTCAGGGAACTTAATTAGCGACCAAACAGTCAGAAACCGCTTGCATGAAGTGAATCTTCATTCCCGAAGACCGCTAAGGGTACCACCTATAGCAATGCACAATCGTAGGATTCGATATCAATGGGCTCTTGAACACAGAAATTGGGCAGAAGAACAATGGCGTTTCGTGTGCTTTTCTGATGAGTCTCGTTTTGGTATGAGACCGGATACAAGACGTATACGACACTGGAGAACCCCTGGACGCCAACAGCGATTAAAATCCTGCCAGGAAGTCCATACTTATAGTGGTGGAACCATCATGGTATGGGCGGGTATTTGGATCGGCGGAAGAACTGAGTTGATTTGGATCAGAGGCAACCTCAACGCTCAAATTTATGCTGAGACGATTGTATCAGACGTCATCGTTCCTCTACAAGTGCAAATCGGTCCCTTATTTCAGTTAATGCATGATAATGCACGACCGCACACCGCAAGAGTTGTAAGACAGACTCTCGCCGCAGCTAACATCAATGTCATGCCCTGGCCTGCTCAGTCGCCAGACTTGAACCCGATTGAGCATGCATGGGATATGCTACAGAGAAGAGCTCTGCCGAATATGGAGGGTATCCAGTCGCAAGAAGACCTTTTTTTGTTGTTGCAACGAACATGGGCGGCCATTCCACAGCGTGATTTGGATGAACTCATTTTGAGTATGCCAAACCGATGTTCTTGTGTTGTTAGTGTTCGCGGTAGAAACACGGATTATTAATTGTTTAAGTTACCCAATAAAATTTTAAAGAAAACTGTTATTTCAGTCTTTTTTTCGAACTTTAATGTTAGTGGTTCAAATGTCAAAAATCCCTTTATTATGAAAATGGCAAATTTCTTTATTAATGCAAAGGTGACTTGGTTTATCGTTACTGTAGACAAACGAAAACACTTTATTTGATGAATCCTTAAAGAAAATTTTAATTAATATCAATCAGGAGAAAAGTTATTGCAAAAATATATGTTGATCCCTAGACACTTTTGATGTGTGTATTTGAGTAAATCAACTGTTGTTTTCTTATCTTCGAGTGTGAGTACCTCTCGTCGGAGTCGCTCCGGCGGCCGTCTACCAGACATGGTTTACATCACTGTTTGCTCAACAATTAACAATCTGTTCCAGTTTTTGCGAACATATAATTCCTTTGACGGTCATCTCTAAGTTTAACATCAATTCTTACATCATGTTCTGTGTTATTTTCTGCACATACAGAATACATACACACACTCTAAACGATCGACGGGTAAGTAAAGGTCAAGAAAATTACGAAGCTGTTCGCCTACTCACATCCTTTGAATCGATTTCACACTCAGGGCGATGCTCGGCTCACTCGCAGTACATCATTATAGTCTGCTATTTGTATTGTAGCTTGTACTTTGCCTGCACGTTCCGCCGGCCATTTAGTATTTCTCGTTTGAATGAGTCTGGAGTACGTTGTTTACTTGAGAAGATACGTTATAATGATTACACTAAAATTCTCTTAATGTAATTAAGAAAAAGTCTCTAAAACTCGATCAAACTCAAACGAAGTTTCAAAAATGTACAATATTGCCTCTGCGCGAATGATACTTGCCCTTTAATAACCTTGTTCAATAGTAAACGTACCTTAGCCTGATTAAATTTTTAGCACATATCGAAGTTTCAAATAATTATTTAAAAACTGGGTAGATTTTGTAACTTGTCAATAAGTAAAGTGTTACCGCGCCCAGTCGCGGTGTGAAATCGTACAATTACAGTACTACATGGAATGTGCACACACACCGGTCCAGCGGAACAGTAATGATATGACCGTGCGCAGTGCACATTAAACGTCCCCGGCCCACGCGCCCTCTCCGGCCGGCGCGGCGCGGATTACAGCCGCCATCTCGGCCGCGCGGAGCGCCGGAGGATCGCGCTGACGCTGCCCGCCGTCGCCGGGCCAAATGATAGCTGACAGACGAGCCAAATTCTGATGTATGTGCTCGGTCGCCCTTTGCTTTGTGTACCGTATAAGGCTTTTCTGTATATAAGTGTCATCAGTCGGGTGCGTGCGATCTTTTTCTTAAACATTACTTTTTCTTGTAAAAGGGTAAACAATCGTGTGTATCACGTCATCTGATGGTAAGTGATCGTCGCCGCCCATAGTCCTCAACAAGAGCGATGGTCACTGATCCGGTGCCGACTTTTCAGAAGATAGAGTCTTTTCTTTTGGCACCGAGTGGCAGTGGAACAATCAGTATACGGTTTACTAACTCTAACAATAGCTTGTTGCCATTATCGTTGCTGACAGCTGGCAGGACATTTTACTGTTCTGTACTTTTAGTGCGAACATTATCCAAATTTAACATATCTCTTTATGTAGTCTTCACTTCGTCACAGGGTACTGCAGTGACACATTCCCACATCACTACCGTCACAGTAGATAACGCAAACTGTTATTTCAGGATTACTAGATAACGGGCGACGATATTAATGACAATTTAGTATCAGCTATGATGACACAAGGTCAGCGCGAGCTCGCAAGTCCCCTGTTATGTTTGAGCAGTGGTATCGGCGACATTAGCGCCGCGACCCGAGCGGCAAGCGCCACAGGCACGCGGCGGCCGCTCGCCAATTACCTTCGACCATAAAACTAACTAGTTTGCACCACGCGCAATGAGAACCAGTATGCGAGTTTGACTATAAAACTTAAGTTTTACTAACTACTTAAGTTGAACTATTTTGATAACTCTGCCGTGGACACGATCTTCGATGTTGAAGATGTACTAGAGAATACACGACGAAACAATACGCGAGAGACACGACGACAAAATTAATCCGTCATCATCTAATTACCGTTTAATTAGTCAATAGTGACTGGATGCCAAGCATCGCTCTTTTTTTTCTAAAAACGAATATTTTTTTCAAGAAAGTAATCTATTTACATAAACTTAAATAATGAAATACAACATTTGATCCAAATTGTTGTCGCCATTTCCGACATACGCGAAATATATTTATATACACAGAAGAATTGGCCATTTAAAGTAGTGGGATTTTCTTGTAAGTAATTAGTGCACCGGCCTCAAACTTTACAGACGAACAAATATCTATTTATTTACACGGAATAATATTACCTACAATAACTGCCTTATTTAGATAAGTATCTGGACGTAAAGTCGATCAGTACTCGCTATCTCCTGCTCAGCTGAAAGTTTCGTTGGAATTTCTGAGAATGTAGAATAAACGGTACGTGGGATAAATAGGGGTTTATATTCGTTTAACAAAGGGGATGAAGACGAGACATTTGCGCCAGTTAATATAGTAATGATCCTATTTAGAGTTCCGTGGCAAATAAAGAACCCTTATAGTTTAGTCGTGTTTTTGTGTTTGTCCGTCCATTTGTATGTCACGACTATTTTACTCGCAGACTATTCCCGTTCGAACACTATAATTTGGTATGTGCATACGTTAATAAAATATAAAAAAATACGTTTCAGAGGTCCTTCCTACATCTAAAATGGGTGATGATTTTCTGTTAGTGCATTATTACTATTAGAGCACCCTGTGAGTTTTATTTGGAAAGTGCTTTTGTTGATATAGTAACGAAGTTTATTAAATAGTAAAAAAAAAAATGTTTTTACTTCAGTAATTACCGTAATATATTAGATATTTTAAAAATGTACTATTTAGGTGTTATGCACACTTTTTAGTTATAATGGCGTGCGCCGATCTCCTAAAACTTAACGAAAAGAAAACTATCGCGCGGCCAGCAAAAGGCTTTACTATTTTTTTGGTGACAGTCAACCGACTCGAAGTGCAGTCAATCTATCGCCTACTCCAGGCCTCTAGCGGGGTAAGCAGAGAGAACTGTGCGCCACAAGAGGCGGGCCTTACGAACCTCGCTGGCTCGAATAACATTCATAGCTCTTTTCGAGCATGCACGCCGATTTGCAGGGCTCCTAACACCACCTTTTAATAAAATCGCCCAGTATGGTTGTGGTAGGTAGGTCCTGGTCTTTAGTTCCATCTATCGTCTTGTGCATTGCATGTACCTGTTTCATAATTCTTTCATCCTGCAAAGTTTCTACATGTCCGAACCAACGAGCCATGTTCTTTCATTATATTGACAATCATCTTCAGACCAACCCTCTTTCTGACATCGTAGTGAACATGATAAAGCGAAGTCTCTTACAGAAACATCTGTGTAATGTAATTAGTTATATTTTTGTATATTTGGTCCCGACCTCTGGGAATGTAAGTAATCGGACGGATAGATGTTAGATTACGTTTTCTATCACGGAACCCTTCCCCGGCGAGTCGACTAGCACTTGGCCGGAATTTTAACGATTATCAGAGATTACTAACTACTAACGAGATCGTGTTTATGGCCACTAAAAACAAGAGTAAACAATCCCAGCTATAAAATAAAGCTCCCAGTGGAGCGAGCTGGCTCGGCGACCGGCGGAAAATATGGTTAGTAAAGACTTTAATGAATCGATACTAGAAAAATAAATGATATCGCGGACTCGCATCGTGAATACATTAACATTTCTGTGTTCGGTACTTAAAACTGTAATAAACATAATTGCTTATTATTTATTGTAAAAAAAAACAAAAGCGAGGCAGATAATGTACTAAAAGCTCAAAACATGAGGTAGGTAAGAGGCACCACCATCACAGCACTCTCCTCATCGACGTACGATATTGATCACGCTAAAAGAAAATCGTGAATCGTGCCGTCACCCGAGTGGGCATGGGAACGGTCGCGGTGTGGTGTCGCGCGGTGATTCTGACCGATATACACCTACATTTCATATTGAATATTGAGAACATGCATCCGAAGTGTATGATGATGTTAGATTTGGCCCACAACCACAACCCACAAGAAACAATCAAGCGATATAAAATCGTTTAATAAAAACGGATTGTAAGATCATTCACGCGTCCGTATGTCAGTGTGTCACAAGTATTTATCGCGGAAAGATGTTGAACACACAAACCTGCAATTTGACAAAGTCTCGTATCATGCTGACCAAATTTAATTTGTAAATTATTGGAGGGGGCGCGTCCCACCCAGCGTAAAGGTTGAAATGAGCTTCACTACTCGCTTCCCGTACGTTGCCAACTCCTTGGTGCTTACTAGTAACCTAATTCACTCTCAGGAACACAACAACCGTCGAGTTTGACCGCGATTTTCTGGAGACGAAAGTACTTTCATAACTTTGATGCGCTCTAAGAGGTATTTAAAAAAAATGAGCTGATGTACTTTTATCTTTTTTTTATAAAAATCACATGGAGCTCAGTCTTTTTACATAATAAAGAAACTATCTTTCCGTTGCAGTCTTTGCGAGGAACAAAAATGTATAAGTAATCAAAGAACAGCTAGCTCTCGACTTTCTTAATGAAAACATTTGCTAATTTAAAAAAAATGTGACCATTACAATAAATAACATACAATATTATAAAAATCGTTACAAAATACAATTTCATGTTTCATCATTACACCTTTAAGTGGAAGAAAAAATATAATACTTGGAAGTTACATTACATGTAACTTCCAAGTATTATATTTTTCCTATGTATGTATGACTTTGGATGCAATTGGTCACTATCATTCTGCGGACCGGATATTAACTTTCTGATGTAAAGTCTGTGTGTTCTGTTTCTACTTCTTAACGTATGGAACCCTACAGAGAAACTCATGAAAAATGTGGGCGCGACCAACTCGGGTCGGCTTACGATTATAAATATCGCGAATGAGCGGCACCGTGTCACACACGCACTCGTTATCAAAGAGAACGCGGTAGTACAAATACACTGGGCTGTAAGGATTATCACGACGATCTTCAAACGAGACCTCATTAACACCCATTTTTATTACGAGCTCGGGAAAATTGGAGAGTCGCGAGTTCTGAAATGAAGTCTACAGATGACACGGAACTGATTACAACGTCTACCAAAGTAATCGAAGACTCGAGTCACTAATGAACAGAGTAATGCAAAAAAGGCAAATGCAAGAGTGAGTCATAAAAAGGCGAATATTGCACATAATAGATTATAATTATTACAAGGAGATTGCTGAAGACAACAAGTAGTCACTCCAAAAACAACGTTTCCACATGACCGCCGCGAACACAGTGATTATAAAACCGAGTATAACTATTTCAAGGTTAACTGCCTAAAAGGAATGTCACTGAACTTGTTTCGTTTTGCCAAATTCGTGAAAAATTGGTTTACATCCATACACTTCACTATTTCATTAAAGCAACTTAAATCGTTGTTCGTTAATTTGAGAACACGCACATTGTACCAGTTCATATCAGTAGCGGAACCAACCATGTCGTGGATACATAAACATATTGCTTTCCTTTCCTAAAAAAATACCCCTCTCTCTTGTATCTTGGTTTCCGATCCTCAATGCTCCACCCTCACAGCGTTATCATATCACGTACTAATACTGGGCCTCAGCGAACTGGTGGACCCAGATATCCTTCCGAATGCTGCATCTGAATTTAAGATACAAAAGTAGTCTAAATTAGGTCCTATTTGAAACAGTTCCGTGGCCTTATGTTGTAGTGCTTAACGACATGGCGCGAGTGTCGCCGGCCGTTCGCACGTAGGCTGCTGTTTGATTTTCAATGTTGCTTTATTGTGTAATTGTACAGTCAGCAGTCCGTCGTAATGGAGGTACTGAGGTGTAACATGGTTAATTTTTTGATTGGATTATTGGCGATATTATATTAATTTGAATGTCGTACTTATCAACGGGTGTAGAAAGACATATAATTGAATACGTATAAGATAATGATAATTACTACGGTTGATGATGTAGTGTTGAAACAAGTGAATGAAATTGTATATCTTAAAAGTGCTTTTTATCAGGGATGAAGGTACGAGTATGTCGCCGACGTGGATAGACGAGCGAGTACAAGGAATAGTGTGAATGGAGCGTTGAGTAAACTTCCACGTTGAGGAAATCCAACCTGATATACGCCGAAAGCTTTATATATACTATATTAGCTTACATAATTTTATATTAATATTAATGATTTTTAACAACAACGTAAATGGACTACTTAAATTGTTCGCCGCTGACAAAGAGCTGTCCCATCGCATCAATGTACCTGTTCTGCTCACTTAATTAAACCTTAATTGATTGTATACTTTGTATAGTATCAAAGGACATTGAAAATAAATGCCGATTCACTGCAAAAACTTTGCTACATTTTTCATAATTATAACAGACAAAGGAATTTGCGCGATTTGAATTCCTTTGAGTGTTCACTTTAGCATATAAATAAAGAGCTTGCGAGGCTAGTTCCACATTAAGTGCATTATTTAACGGAGAACTAGCCTCGGAGTCTAGAGTATCAGACTGGATAAAAAGAATACTCAAAGGCTAGTGACAAATCAGATAGCAGACTGTAAAATGCAATTACTTGGAACGCTTTCCATCCGCCGTGCTCTAAAGATGCTAGACCGCCTGCACCAGACCCGACGCCTATTCGTCTATTGCATTTTGTGGAGGTGTGCGTTTGTGCCAAATTGCATTGTAATTTATGCTTTCTGATTACAATGATTTATTATCAGTTCTATTGCATTAAGATAAGCCTTATTTATTGCTATTTCAATATTCATTATGGCCGTTTTGGAAACACTGCATTTGGAAACTTATATATTACTGAGCAAGAATAATGTACTAACGTTGTATTAAGTTGACTCTATAATTTGGTATCATGTGCGTGGAACCGAATACTTCTACCCAGCTTCATGCTCAATTGTTTTAGGATTCCTAAATAATAATTTTATAATAAAACTTTAAGTTTATCTATATCTTCACGCCAAGCCCCCCGCGAGACAGGCAGCGCGGTCCTAGCGTCATATGATTACGGACATCACCTGCTTCTTTTACAGATACTCATAGTCTGTCGTTTGCACACTAACCGGTCTCTGGTGCTCTCGATATCACCTTCTGATAAAAGAGTACTAATATGGTCATGGAACGAAGGGTTTATTTTCCGCGGAGCAACCCTCCTTAGATCGGCTCTTTTAGACCAACTCTGTACTTGAATCTTAAGTGTAACGCATAAGGTATTATTTGAAGGAGGACAAATGTAATTGCCCGTAAATATGGTATGTACTGTAGCTTTAACGACTTTGATTCGCTTTGCACTTTGTTGAAGCGAGTCCTCGGTGCAGCGCGCAGAGAAGAGGCCATACGTAACTAATGCAAATTATTCAAATGTCGTTTTCTTGTCGCTTTAGCACTCGACGTCCCGCTAAGCTTTCTATCGGAAAACAAACGCCAACAACAGGACCTCGGTTTTTATTCAATACGCGGGACACGGGCGCCTTTTAACGGCTCGCGTCTGACTACACCATTTGCAAGTTAAATGTTCCTATAAGTACCTATTAGATTTTAGTTTGCACTATTGTTATTTTAGACCTTGTCATTTTCACTTAAGCTACCTTTTTATTTAACATCTTTAATTTCTCAATTTGAAATTTAGAATACGATTGTTCGATTTTCGAGTCGTAAAATTGCATCGATCTCAAATGAATCGATTTGTACGCGACGAGTGTCCGCCGTGGAGGTACGTGATTGTCTCCATTTATATTGGCGTCGTTTGTGTTAATGACGTATCTTGGTTTCCATACCTTGAAAAGATAAAGAGATAAGGTCTCATGTGATTGCTCCTATGTCCGTCTGTCACAGAGGATTTTCTCAAAAAGTAAGTAACGTAGAAACTTGAAGTTAATGGCTATTACAAACGCGCACACACATCGCTCGTCAATATTACGATAAAAATATTCATTATAATAGGCGTTATTGCCTTAGCAAGTAATCGACGTTCATAGGCTACATCGACCGCTTCATACCAGGTGGATTGGATACTAGTTTCCTATACGTCATAGTAAGAAACGCAATGAAATAAGTTAAAACTTGTATGTGAGTAACTTATTCTGTCTATTTTTAATGCGTAATTGTTATGCATTTATATCATCCACGCTATTTTAGCAACATCTTATACTGTAACCATTTACGAGTACTTAAGTTGCATTGTTTGATAGTTATGTTTTGAGAATTGGTGCTACACTGGCATGAAGAAAAAATATTTATATATCATATACACAAATACAACCTCGCTGTACTGTTACTGGGGTATCAATTTACAAAGCACTCCAAATTTTAATATTTTCTCATTTGAAATTCTCTAAAATAATAATACCAATGATTAACAAAATAACGAATTTTTCAATGCTGTTTTTATTCTACATGCATAAATATCGCGTTCTTCGAGATTAACCATTAAGGTGTTAAGTGTTATTTGATTCAACCATTAACATCTCGTTGTCTGTGTTTTAGCACATTTTATTGCAAATCTCTAGACGCCAGATAACAGAAGAAAGCTGTTTAAATTGTTGTTCTAGAAAAGTTTCGCTACGTTTGCTATATGTATCTACTGAGACAATCCGTTGTTTTATCTCCGTCGTCGCTGACCTCTGGTGTAGATGGTGGCACTCGTGTCTGAACAAAAATACAACACTTCGCATTTTTTTATTTTTAATACATTCTCAGTCGTACTGAGTGAGAATGTCAAGTCAGTTTTAAAGTATACGAACAGACCCGCAGTAAAAGCTAGTAATAACTTAAATATTAATATCAATAGGAGAGGAGCTGTTAAACGTCACACGACCTGAATACTTGTGTCAATTGACATCTGAGCCCATAAACAGTCGAACTAGCGGAGTCCGCGCCACAATACACGCGCCGAATGCAGTAGGTACACACACATTGATACAAAACATATCCTCTATTAGATATTTTTGTTGGACATGTTATATACCTACATTTTAACAGAGGTAATTGCTAAGATGGGTGATTACGAAGAGTTTGTATTGAACATTTATGTTTCAGTTACTTTATAAATAAATAAATAAATATTGTCGGACAAATTACACAGCGCCATCTAGCCCCAAAGTAAGCGAAGCTTGTGTTATGGGTACTAGACAACTGATAAACATACGTAAATTTTTTTTTTTTTTTTGTAAATACATACTAATCATACATAGAAAATACCAAGACAAACAAACATGTTCATGCACACAAATGTTTGTACTGTGTGGGAATCGAACCCACGAGCGTTGGTGTCAAAGTAGTGTAACAATGCGTTTCACCACTGCGCCACCGAGCTCGTCGGTTTATATTTTGGGATGAAGACGAGTAGCTCATTAGACGCGAGGCCTGTGCTCGGCAGTGGACGAATACGAGCTAAGATGATGATGATCATTGTGACTTTATATTTATTACATTTGAAACCAACGATAGTAGTAAGCTTTATTTAAAAAGGAAATTAGTCTCATCCAAAATCATGCACAATCCTTACGTACGAGTATTACACAAATGGTAATGGAACTTGCAAATAGAATCTACGCTGATTACTTAACTCTAATTTAAGGTATATACCTACCAATGATATTATTATACTACTTGAGCATACTCTACTCCATTACATCAAATAATGATATTTGTTACTTCAATCTTGTAATATGTTACAATAACAATTCGAGAGCGCCCTGAAATAGCTATGCTGTTCCAATTGCTTGTTTTGTTTTTACACCACCTACTGCAGGTGCTGTCGGCGCCTACTGCAGGTGCTGTCGGCGCCGGTGACCGTGCACGGGTGCCGGTGTTTAAGTAAGAACCCAGGCGCTGCGCCCTCAGACTTTTCATTGCCTATTTATTAGCGAGCGAGTAATCATCCATCAGATAATATCGTTTTTATCAAAGATGACACTTTAATAAATCTAAACTCCCGCAGTGCTAGTCCAACAGCACTTAAAATAATTACGAAGGTAATTGAGGTACATTATTTAAATGTGTGTATTTTGTGCTCAAGCGAATGGTTTCACTGGTAGATATAGTTCCAGTAAATCAAATGTTTTGTATACTCCTTGATTGGCAGTGACGCCGACCCGTGTGCTAACTTCACTTGGCACACCTTTACCGTGTCCAAGCACGCCGCGCGGCCGTACTTCGTCTGTCGTTTTGCGAAGTGTCGCTACTGTTCCCGCCGCTCGCGCCGCTGTCGTCGCGTCACAATTATGCGCGCCCATTAATTAGCAAACGGCGACGTTCAATTATAATAGGGTTAACCTTCCTGGAAAACCTCATACATCAATAAATTGTACGGAGAGCGCGGGCAGTTGTAACATTTGACAGTATACGTATTACGGTGCAGTTGGTATTGCACAGTTCAGCCAATCATACCATAAAACAAATTCTCGGACTTGTGATCGCGGCTTGGTAGCAGCTATATGTTAGAAGTATGTAGTATCAAATATCAACAAGAACTTACAAGAGTGGTCGAAGTGAACGGAGATTCAATATCATTCCCTAGAATGGTAAGTTAAACAAATTGTTCCCGTGGGCGAGGTCCTGGACGACTGTTTAATATCGCATATTTGATAAAATCTGTGATTACAACCATTCCATTAATAGCCGGCGATCAATTAACGAGCGTACGGTCTGTGAACGTTACGGCGTGCGCCACTCCAGAGAAATGGTGGACATATATTTTTATCACCACAGTAATAGCGGCGGTCTGTCACTCGCACCGCACACGACGACCACGTGTCCGTCGCCGTGCTTCACGTGGGAACAATAACATTAAAGACCCGAGAAACGACAAGCTCGTTAAAATCTCTAGGAACCTAGACATACCAATTTGAACATTACTTCGACTTTGCCCGCGTGTGTTGACTCCACACATGTTTTCAGATTCATGTTTGTTTCTCCGGCAATTAGATCTACATGTGCCACTTAGTGCGCTTCCGCCACCAGAAACACAATGCTGGTACAGATCAACTTTTTTGAAATTTGACTTTCGTCAAATATTCCCGGTCTTAGCTCGCCTTGGGATACTGGAGCGCGAGTGTCCATAGATATATTTTTGTTGTACCTACATAAACTTAGTTCCTTGTTGTTTGTTTCATTCCGATCGGTTAAGTCCACGGCTTTAGGTACCGGCAGAGTTGCTCCGTAGTACTATCGTAAGAAATGTTACGGGAATTTACCAGTGCACAGAAAACTGATGAAGCACTAGACAACTTATTGTGGCTGAACTGAATTTGGAGGGAAATGAACTGAAAAAGTGGAAAACTGAAACAGTGATAAGATTTTTTTCTAGATGTTAACGATCTTTAGGACGATTCAGATATTCCTATATATGTTTACTCAGAAACAAAAGTAATATTTATAATCGGCAGGCATTAATAGCTAGTTGTAGTGGTTTTAAATAATAGTAAATAGTAGTCGCAAATAAATTTATTATTTACGATCACTTTTATTCTATTTTTTAAATTCAGGAGCGGACACTGCAAAACGTGGAAATCGATTGTGGATTCCGACCGTATTTAAGTACCTACTGTTTTATTTTTGCCACATTTTAATCTTTCTTCATTGGGAGTATAAGGACTTTAACACCAATTAAATAAGAAACTTGCGAAGTAAACTATATATAATTAAAACAATATACTTGTATTGAATTAAGTCATGAGATTGACAAAACGATAGTTCGACGCTTAGCTGGTATACCTTCAATTCTTTAATTATTTTATATTTCCATCGAAAGATAAAGGTAAGAGCTAAAGGTTGAGCAAAACACATAAAAAGCCAACAGCGGTCGATCGTTGTTTGCGATCGCCGAGCTCTCGTCGTCCTGTTCTGTTTGTATTACATTTAAATTCTGATTGTTTTTATTGTCGTATCTGTTATTTTGTATTTCATTTGTGACCACGTTGTAATTTAATACGTATTCTGTGTAAGCTTTTATTTTATCCTTATTCTTTTTCACTCTCTCTCTCCTTCTTTTTTATCTATATTTATTGAGGGACTTTTATCGAACCGTCACTTTAGTCCTATTAAACCTTATATTCCTAAAAAAGTTGTCTTCGCCGCCAGTGGGATGGACGTTGGCGATATTTCTCTTGTTTCATCTAGTTTGAATATTTGGCGTTTGGAGGCGTCAGTTTAGCATAACTGGAATAAAATACACGTCTACCGCAATAGCCAACAGTGAGCTCGAGCTCAGTGCAGCCAGTCCCGGCCGAGTCGGCGCCATTCCATACACACGCTACTAACAACAGTAGGATATCTTCGCGGGCTAAGGCCCGCTTTCATGGGAACGAAGTCTGTTCACACATTCACTTATGATGTTCGTATACCACTAAGATGACAAGCAGAAGAACGGCTTATCTTGTAAAACCACCAATTGAAGGCATCTCCACGTGTGCACCTGGCACGCCTGGAGAGTGCCGGCCTTGAAAACATGATCGCGAATGGAAAATTCTGGCGAATGGAAAAGACGATATTTCATATTTTATTTATTTATTACCGTTTTATAAACTAGTAAATAACAGCAAGCTGTGTAGGCAGAGCTGATATTTTTTAAATTTAAAAAATATTAAAATATTTTATTTTTAATTTTTTAATTTTTTCGACATCTAGCGACGAGTGCTGTTACTTTTTCTGTTGATGGGAGTGCAGTGCAGACTCTGCACTGCAGAGTGGCCGGCCATACGTTTTCCCATATGTTTTTTTTTCTAATTGGAACGATTTTGGACCGTTCTTCCTCACCAACGAACATTTAAATTTCAAATTAAAGGATACAAAACTACAATATGTTAGCTATTAGTGTGTCGATTTTGGAGTTTCTCACTATTACCGTCTAAACGCTAGCTGGATGACATCAGTCTACCCCAAACGACAATTTTGAGGGTAATGTGGCTCCGCTGGCTATCGCAGCTCTGCCAATTAATACGATACAATTCGGGCGCATTTAAAAAAAACAACTGACGTTTGTAATGAAATGCAGTGTTCGTCAAGCGGATTAATAGTATATAAAATAACCAATATCAATAAAATACATAGTGATATATCAACAAATACACATACAACTAGATACGACATCAATTACAAACATGATTTACATAAATATACGCAATATCCACCGTGAGATTCGTTCTCTGACAGGCAACCGGGCGAGCACACGCGTGTGTCCACGCCGAACAAAATGATCACATTTACTATGTACATAGTAAGTACATGTAAAATTTAAAAGAGACGAGTCGTAGGTATCTCAACATTGTCAATTTTCCACGACCGCCCGGCCGCCCGCCCGCCGCGCCAGACTCGTCGCTGATAGAGCACTTCACAGTAGAGCGGCAATGTACTCAATACGGGAGCAATCATAACCTTTGCGTACGTTCCACTCAATCAATCAAAGCGCAGCATCATTTTGCTGAAACCTTTGTCAAACAAATTAAGTTACATTTTTGTTTTAACAAATGTATTTACCTACTGAATATTTAAATATTCAGATAACTTGCCTTACCACGGTTCATTCGTATGCAACTCTAGTGGCAATAATTACTTTGACCTACGCCTGATTACACCGTTCACTATATATGTAGTTAGTTAGTACATACTTATACATTTCAATTACACTGAAATATTTGTAACCAAAGACGAGATAATTATTTAGAGTGTATAGAGGAGTGGTGTACAGGTGTACGGGTGTACGGGCGGGCGAACAAACATTATTTGTCGCGGCGTCGTGTTAACACAGTTGTTCTTGTGCGATCAATGGAATCTGAAGGTCGACTGAGGCAACCTAGGCACAAACTTATAGTCGTAGGCCCTTTTACGTCTTTATACAAACTACGAGTGTTGGAGTGTACGATAATTACCACCGCACCTATTTAATGATTGACGTTCTGCCGCAAAACGTTTTCGTTCCTCCTACGTTACTACCGAGCGGGACATGGGAACCTTTAAGAAAAGAAACAGATGTCAGGAACCCAACGAAGCGGCATGCCTGAAAAGAGCTATGGATGAAGAAGCCAGAGAGGTGTAAAGGAGCGCGTCTTTCGGCACTCGGTACTCTCTGCCTACCCCGTCAGGCCGTTTCACACTCCCTGCCGATGCTTGCTGTCTCTCGAATTGCTAAGAAAAAGTCAAATATTGTTTTCTTTTCACTTAATTAGTCTGACAATATCTGGCTGCAACGTTACAAAACCTACCGCAAGTATTTCGAAATCCGTCATCCTTCATTAGGAGGCAGCGAGTCACTGCCCTCGCAAATCACAAACAAATTTTGAACATCCCTCGTGGTCCTGGACACTGTCAAGTAAACGCTGTGAGATGACTTAACAAGGCCGGGGAACTAGTGAGCGTCGAAGTGGTTATGTTTCAGCTCAGGAGTGGTGAGTCAGAGCCGTGCGTTACATTACGCAAATCACAGACGAAGTCACCAGTAATGAACAATATTACTCGACATTATTTGTGTAAGAACTAAACGTCGAAATATCTCAACGTATTCCTCGGGCGCGTTTCGCAAGATGACATTTATGCCCGATGATGACAAATCGCGGTGCTTACCGAAGATAAGTGTGTGGTTATAATGTGTTTAGTAATAGTTGGAGGGGCCCGTCGGCCCGGCGGCCCGTGCGTCGGCCCGGCGGCCCCGGCGACTGATACTGCAATTAATGACAACTAATGTCTCGGCCGCCGGGTCGTGATTTATTCCACAGTTGTCGTCGTTGCCGTGCTGCTGCCGCTGTCGCCGTGTTTGATGACCAACAATCACGTTTGTCAACATTTTAGGTGTTGTAATGCGCGTCGCTTCCAAGGATCATTGTCTTCGTGATGTTGGAAGCGTATAGAATAGAATTGGACTATTAAATGCAAAAAGGATTTTTCGAATTCGACGGATAGTTAGATATATATTAGCGTGTTCAATCAATCAAACAAACTCTTTAGTAGTATGTGTATAGTTAATGAAAACATTTTATCCAAACTCATTGCGACGTTAAAAATCCAACCGTACTAATTTTGTATAAACAGATTTAATGTAAAGTAGTTACCGTAGCCTATAAACGCTCGCCATACATGAAGTATCGCTCGCGCGTCGTGTTTACTACTGCTACTAGGGTTGACTTGGCCTGCTGCTAACACAGCAAATCCTCAGGAGCTTACTGGTAACTTCACTCTCTCACAGAAGCACAATCACTTCAGGGAGTTGTTATTTGAGTGCGCTGTACTGTACTGCTGCGCTGCTAGGTGGAGGTACTATCCCTTTCAGGATGCTTTGAAGCGCCCTTTCTTCCTTGAAAACATCGAGGCCAAAACGAGCATGATCATGCACAGAAATATATACATGTAAATAAATGAAAATTGCCGGTCAAATTACACAGCGCCATCTAGCCCCGAAGTAAGCCAAGCTTGTGTTATGGGTACTAGACAGCTGATAAATATACATAAATATATTTTGTTTCAAAATACGTACTTATGATACTTAGAAAACGTTTAGACCAAGACAAACAGACAAATTCACGCACACAAATGTGTGTCATGTGTGGGAATCGAATCCACGAGCGTTGGTGTCAAAGTAGCGTTAGTAACCGCTGCGTCGACGAGCTCGTCAAAATGTTTACCTTGTGTGCGAATCGAACCGTTTATGATAAAGTAGCCATCGCTAATCACTCGACCATCGAACCCGTCAAATATAAATGTGTGTAAATGTTCCTGAATTAGATTGTTTACGGTCGTCTCACGTCTGTCAACTGCCTTTAGGACCTTCCTCAACGTTTTGGCAAGAGTGTGGAGCAGAGCGGTGATGACGGGTGCAGGGCGGTGGGGCGGTGGGGCAGTGGGGCGGTGGGGCGGTAGGGCGGTATGTGGGTCATCCTCACAACACGTGCACTTGTGTTTATTTTTGAAACGTAACGCACATGTATCTCTCCGGGAGAGGCCGCCGGATGCAACTCGATACTGGCGGCGGGCTCGGCAGAAACACTGCAATTAATACTCAGCCATGGAGAATTTTATTTGTCTATGTATATACTCATGTACTAGACCCTTGTTTTATAAACAAATAACGGCGCATGAAAACAAGATACTTTGATGCGCCCTACCTCTTAAAACACGCGGACAAAGACAAAGAGACATGTTCGTGCACACAAATGTTTGTCCTGTGTGGGAATCGAACCTCGTCGGGAATCGAAATCGAGCGTCGTTGTCAAAGGCGAGTTTTAAATTCTGCGCCACCGAGCTCGTCGACGCGATAATTACAAATATGTACATATATTTGAATAACACGAATGTAGTGGTATATTCCCCCGTCAGAATTCGAACCAACGGCCGCCGGTTAACAAGCAGATTTTTAAGGCTGTCCCCGCTCTGATCGTATCTTTCTGTTTAATGATCAGGTAAAGAACTTCAGAAGCTTTTGACGGTAGAGTCTCACCGCTACACTAAGAACCAAATTCAACCCTCCTCCACACGTAGTACTTCGCAGGTCGGTAACCAAGAGTCTGGCGAAAGAGGATACAATAATATCTAATGAGAGAGAAACCCTTCACCGGCCCATGAGCTGACCTAACCGCACGTGTCATACGGCCGTGAGGTCAGCTTCATCAGCATCACATTCAGCTATTCTCTGAAACGTAGCATTCTTCAGTTCGGTAACAAACCAATTACATTTTATTTGTATCTATAACCTTAGTTTCCGGTCTCTGTACTCTTTTGATCGACAACATCATCCTCTATTCTTTTCTTCCCAGACAGACGCTGATGTCCAGTACAGGGCTTCACAATGTGGTCTGTGTTCCTAATGAAATCTAATTAGAAACACCACAACTGACACAAATCTCCGTACACCACAGAAGATCACAGCTTGACACTGATTCCTGAAGATGATTGAGATTTTGGGAGTTGGAGTGTCATTATTTGTATTTGCTTTTTAAAAAGAGAGAGAAAGATAAATGTGTAAAAATGTATATTTTTTCTCAGTGTCAGTTTGAAATCGTGTTTTTGTCTCTCTGAAATCCTATACTTCATTTGTACCATTCTGACGTACTTCAAATTATAAAAAACAGTTTCCGATAATAATATATAAATGAACATAAATCATAAATACAGATAGCTTTTGATGGTATTCATGCCTTAACCCAAATCTACGAATAATTTAATAATTCTTTTATATCATTAGGTTCAGAGCTCAGAAACTGTGTTATGAGGCTGCAAGTGGTGTAAAAAAATACAACGCTTAACGATGAAATCCTTTTAATAATATACATATGTAGAAAAGCAGTCTGATCGTAAATATTTAACTGCGTTATGTAACTTTTAGTATTGACTATACTGATCAGCTGTAGATCAAACTCAAACAAAATGTTCGACAATGACAACCATCTGGCGAGCTCTCTCAACAACTGCTGCACTCAACTAGACCGAGCCTAAACTGTAACCACAAAGGAAACGGTCGGTGTCCTCAATTAATAATTTTCCGCCAACGCGACCATTGTTACCAAAACAATGACGTCCAAAGAACCACAAAGAAAAATTGGGTAAACCGACGCAACTGCGTCTAAATCTCGGCCGGTGATGCAACGCGCCGCGGGCTGGGACGGCGCCGCGCCGGCCGCTTCTATCGATGCCGCACTAAATGTGATCTCTGACTAGGCCAATTCTCACCGATTTTATTTGATTGAATCCATGAGATCCAGGACAACCTCGGGAAAAATACCTTTGACTGTAAAATCGTTCAAAATATATAACCTATTGTTACTGCGGTTTATTCAGTTGGATATATTTTTAGTTTTTAAGTTTAGTACGAAAACATACGGTGTACTGTTTTTATATTTTTGCTTGCATCCATAAACTTAATTATGTAACTTAAAGAACATAGATAAATGTTGTTTTATGATCACCTCTCGCTTTTTGATCGCTCGCCAAAACTAGCCACGGATCGGAAATGTATACCGGCGCAGATTATAACACGCAGTATTCAATGGTTCGAAACGGTTTTATTAGAGTACAAAAACATCTTAGTATTAACTCCAACGACATTGTTAATACCTTCATTATATAGATTATGACTCAAGTTAATAATATCAGAAATAAGATTGACAGTAATTGTGTTAAATATGATCATATTTGACAACCACAATATTTTGAAGAAAGCACGTAGTATCAGTTTTAGATGAACACTCCATTGAAAATACAGGAACACATATGTTTTCAAGAATGTTAGTAAATAGTATCCGCCATATGTAGAAATGTAATTTGAACATCACTACTAATTAACACTTGTATCTTTTCAGGTAAGCAACACTGTCGCTGTTAATATGAGTAGCGTTCGCTCATACTCTGTGGTAAGGATTTATTATTATATGTTCATTTAAAATATCATGTTTTTGTTTTACCTTAGAGTTCGCCGTCGTCGAATAATTTCAATTTTGATTTGCAGCCGACGTCTCGCCTCCTTTGTATCCTTGCAAAGTTCCAACTGTACAAGCCATTATTTTTTATTTATACTGTGATGATTTTATGTTATATAAAATAACTTTCATATAACCTGCCGGAAGTAAAATATGTTTGCCTATGGACACTCGCTTCACCTCCTTTCCAGTCTCCTGGTGACGTTATGTGCAGAAATATCCCAGAAAGGTCCCAATACTCTGCGGTCATCTCCAATTTCTAAGAAAGATAGGACGGAGTTTTATCTAATAATACGAATAGTCGGATCTAACTCCTCTCACCTAAGTCTCCTCTGCTAAACGGAAGATGCTTCTATTGCTAGTGAGGTTGGAATTAGGTCTAAATATAATGGTGAGTCACTTACTCCTTTATATCGAAAATGTTCAACAAAATGGTTATAAATAGTAAATTATCGACATTGTCCCGTCACTATTGCCGTCAAAGTCGACCCATATAGTCGAAAAACTGCTTCCTCGATTCACAATCGAGCACTGTTCGCGGCGGGCGGCCGCGGGCCGATGACACGCCGCCGTACTCTGCGAGTGCAACACTCGAACGCATTTCGTCAATAATGTCCGTTACGCAATCCGTTTATTTTACGAGAGTACATCATTATGCAGCTCCCAGGTTCATCGAGCGGGCCGATTCTAATAAGACGCGCGGTGCTCGTAACTACCGCCGTCTAATGTTCCTTAACTTTATTGTCTGAATTTTTTTTAATATATAAGTTTAGCATAGTGGCTCCTCTTTGCCTGATGGTAAGCGAAAGAGGAGCCCAACTCGCAACTACAATTGACAAAAGACTACATAGTGTCCTGTCAGTTGATGCTGCCATACTGGCCCACAAGATGCTTCTTCACGCTTCGTTTGAAGGATCCCGTATTGTAGGAGAAGACATGTGCAGGCAAGGCGTTCTTTTTTTTTATGGTACGACAGAGATAGTAGTTGCCGAACTTTTTGATTTGAATTTTTGAGAAATGTTCTCAACAGTGGAACAATGACAACGTAAGCCTGCTCGTGAGGTTCTATGACGGAAGGGGGTGGGATAAGGGAAACCAGTTCTTCAGAGCACTCGCCATGCTAAAGGCGGTCTACATTCAACTTGTTACACAGCGAAATATAGGCTAAGATAAAAACGGTCGTATTTGGTCCTGTTACGAATAGATACTTTAAATGTTTATCGATTCATGATATACTCGCCGCGCAGTCGCTAGTGCTGTGTGCTGTGACTGTGGGCGACGCGACAGTCTGGTGTCGCGGCTGCATTCATATTGTCTATGGCTGCTCGGCTCGTATTACATAATAATAACATCTCTACATCATCGTCTCTTTTTCAAATTTTATGAGTACATAGTTCAGAATTCGCAGTGAAAAAGGATTTCTTATGAGATCTCTCGCTTGTCTGTCAGTCTGTCACGGGCACGTATCTTAGAAAGCGATGGGCAGACAAAGGTGACATTTCGCATCGTTGTAACAAGCTGGTCTCCGCGGATATCAATACTAATTTCTTAAAAAATTATGTGCAACAAAGTAGAGGGGCTGCGAGCGAGGGGCAGGGGAGTGCACTTCGTATATATTTAAACAGGTTGGTCGTGTGTCTTATTTGATACGAAAGATCTTATTGAGCACATCTTTACATTTATTATTTTAGTATTTTTCTCGCTCTGACTTCTGCCTCCCACTCGACTACTTTTTCATGTCGATTTCGTAATCGTTCTGGAGCCTCGCGGCCCAACCGTGTGTTGTTTTTACTGTCTCAACAAGTCTGCACAAATAAAATAGTGCTACGCCAATAATCTGCCAGCAAGATATCAAAGTCGTCGGAGCCCGCCCGCGGCCCGGCCTCGAGGACGACATCCTCAGAAACACGTATTCACTAGAAACCACTTCAAAACTTTATACAAGCCTGCTTAATTACCGCTAAGTACGAGTACTTCAAAGTCGCAGTTTCAAAAGTCGTTTTTTACCAATCACATAGTAGTGTACAAAGTAAGGTTTGTCAATATTAGTTATACTCGTAGTTTGCGTTGCGTAGTCCTTAACCAGCCACGACACTAGTTCAGAAGCAGTCTGATGCCCTCGTATGTGCCACTGTACCATACACCGATGGCCTACTTTCCTCAATATTTTTTTACAGACATTAAAATGTGCTCATGATAACTTAAAATTTAAAAATAGATTTTTATAATATTTTTCACTGAAATTACTATAAATGTTGTAATAATACGCCAGCTAATATTCACAAATAATATCCACATTGTGACACAATTTAAATTCATTCACTATGGACCCATTATCACTGACCCAGAATCATAAAGTTTTTACCAAAGGTTGTTCTACCAATGTAATGTTCAAATGGCAAATTGCGCGGAGCGCACATTGCGACAAAATGTAAACTAAGTACGTAATTAATTAGCATACGTTAAAAGAGTTGACAATGACACCTCGCATTCCGCGGCTCAAATCTGTGATGATGTCAACGAACTTACCTCATTGCTCCGTCGGTAACTCGCAAATGTTACCTCACCGGTGCCGCAGTGGCGTCGGGGGCGGCGCTGGACAGCCTCGGAAACAGAACACGACAACAAGACTCTTGGAGACGAACATAACTTACCAATAAGTGTAAGTCATACTAGTGCCAAATCAAGGAGCAGTGACAGCGCAGTGGATGAAGAACCGGCCCGTTCACCAACTGGACCTCGGGTCGAATCCTGAAGGCGGCGAAGTGAAACCATCGTGAGGAAACCCGTACGCCCAAGAAATTATATTTCAAAGGCGTGTGACCTGACCCAAGAATGGTCTGGTTTTCTCTCTGAGCTGTGGAGGGCTGAGGGCAGTTGTTCTATCAGTATGTTTGCTAAATTCGTAGTTTTAGTAAGCCATCCCCGCCAGGGCGCCTGTCCTGTATGTTTAGGAAGCGAGATAACGCTGAAAAGAAGACACTACAGATAAATTACATCTGACAGATGCGTGCACTGAAATGACTTCACGAGAGATGTGACCGCATTCAGAACTCAATAAACATTCTGTAATAGGTAAAAAGCATTATACATTTTGGGATAAGAAACGTAAAGTGCGATTGAGTGTACATAGGCACCGTTTCCTGTTACAATCGCGAAGTAATTAATACCGAAGGGAGACCGACAGCCGGCCTCGTTCACGATGACCAAACAAACGCTCCCACAAGGTGGTCTATAGTCAGTGCAATCCATTCGTCGCAAATACACATGACCGTCAATCCGATAAGTGTATGATTTCTAGACTCGCCTCTTTCTATACTTACACTTGTAAAGCTCCGTACCAGGTTACTGGCAGAAAATAACCTAAAACCGGTGTATAAACTAATTTCAAACTTACCGTCGCTAAGATTGAATCTAGAGTCGGCTGTCATATTTCAAGCAGTTGACGTAAATGCGGCGGTCGGGTGGGAAACGGAATAGAATTTTCAGTAGCGAAGCAAACCAACAATAGTATTGGCAGCGACGTAAATCACCGGCTTACTGAGAGCGGCGAGAAAGCGACACACTCGTAAACAGGTATGTCCCTCGGAAATCCTGTATCCAATATTTGCCCTTCAATTATTGTGAGAGATACCTTCGGTAATCTGCCGATACACATCTACTGTTTCTGAATACTTTAGTATACACTCCATCTCATTATAATCGTGTTGTTGTAATTACTAATGGTCGTCGTTCGTACGTGTCTAAGAATATTGTTCTATTGAATGAGTAGAAGGTTGTCTGTACCCGTCTCACGATATCTTCACCAAATTTGAACCAATTTTGTGTTTTTGAAGCGAAAACGTACTGAGTAGTAGAGGAAAATCTTACAAGTTCTCTTCAATCAACATCAAAATGATAAAAAAATAATGTCTACTGTGCGACTTTGTCCATCTGTCTATAATTCCGATTAATAAAACTGTTGGATATAGCGGACATACCGTCTGTACGTAAGTGTATGTAAGTACATATGTTGCACGGTATGTTCATGTCATTATTTTTTCAATCGATTATCAATCGGCGTCTGCGTGATATGACCTCCCTGGGGGGTTGTAGTGTTCCTGCGTGTGAGTGAAGTTACCAGTGAGCTCCTGAGGAGTAATTGGTGGCGAAAGCACACAAAGCCGGTTAGATCAAATTACATGTAAATTTGACGTTCGCAAAATAACTTCTGAATCTATTAACTCCTATGGAGTTTCAACAGAGGTGGTGTCGTATACCCCATATTACAAATATCCATAGGCTACGGTGACCGCTGAGTAGTTCCTATGTTAATGCAATTATGTGTTACCATGGAGTTGATCTGTGAACTGGGTCGACTATATAACAATAGTATGGTTTAGTTGTTGTTGGTTCCTTTGGCGTCTCGAGTCTATTGAATGAGTTATAATGATTACGTATTCGCGGTTCCATAGAGATGTTCTTCCGACAAGAGGTGTTCCCGAGAGACTACACCATGAGCTTGTTCAAAAAGTTCATGGAAATACTTCTTACGAGGTCTACTTGGCACACGCAAATGATGCCTCTGAAGTGTAAACGTCTGTTTACTGTAGCTTCCTGCTATTAGGCATGCGGGATTGTTCGTTTGATACCGTAGTGACAAAGAATATAAAAGTTGTAAGCAACACGTAAAATGTAACAAAGCTTCGAAGCGAATTATGTGAAGTACTTTGCAACTGCTTCAACACTCGCACGAGTACGCTCAGCGGCTTAACACTTCAATCTCGGAACAGTCCCTTCCAGCCAGGGTCACACACGTCATATCACCAGAGGGAGACTTTGTACAAAAGTCGTCTGCGTGGGTACCTCTGCAGCTATATTTATATAGCTGTGTTACAAGCTATATAAATATAGCTGCTTGGCGGTAGAACTAGGCATAGGTTACTTCGAAACGGCCGTTGGTCACAAGATTGGCAGCGTGCGAGTAACATCCCCGTGGTGTTGCGAGCGTCACGAGGCTGCGGTGACCGCTTACCGTCTGATGCGGGCCGCATGCTTGTTTACCGATCTAGTTGTATAAAAAAAGAGTTATGTTGTCCACGCTGTACAGTTCACTATATACTCCTACTGAAATGTTAACAAAATTAAGTAAAGGCTGTAAAATCCTATATATAAAAGTCTCGTGTCACGGTGTTTTTCTGAATTTTTTTTTGTATATTTGGTAGGTATGAGAATAGGTCATAACGTATATTTCATAAAAAAAATATAATTAGAAAAAAAAATTATGTCAGAACAATGTTCGCCGGGTCAGCTGGAAGACATACGAGTATTTTTAACATTTCATATATGTAATTAGAAATTGCACAAACTAGCTGAACGTTATTTGTTTGCAGTGGATACTTGCTAATAAATAAGACAATCTCAACTGAATATTTGTGGTATTTCGAAATATACATCGACTCCGAGACCGGCCGCAACACCAGACACGAACTTCTCGCGAGTTCCCGACCAACAGCGTCCTGAACATTATGTGTTGTCTGCCGACCGCGAGCTGATGACCGCGGCAGTAACGATGTCCTGCGAATTGGTTCAACGAGCGATACACT
Source organism: Pyralis farinalis (assembly GCA_947507595.1). Taxonomy (NCBI): domain Eukaryota; kingdom Metazoa; phylum Arthropoda; class Insecta; order Lepidoptera; family Pyralidae; genus Pyralis; species Pyralis farinalis. The sequence goes on from OX382280.1 coordinate 501,501, forward strand.
TCAATCCGTAATAAAGTTTCAAGTGTATGGCCGTGTCGCCGTGTGTCGCCGGCCGGGACTTCACATTGTTCACCTTATTTGTCGATACAATCACCGGTGTGCACAACAACGTGCTTACGTAGGTATGTTACCTCTTGGGCAAACGTCGCGCCCGTACACTCGGCATCTATGTTACTTGATACCGCTTCAGTTTGACCATTTAACTTGCACAAGTCCAGTCGTACGACTTTAGAGCCAAGTTAATGTTAAATGTATGGAATTGACTTATGTTGACTTAACAGATTTATTTTATGTATGAGTAAGTCCATATATTTGATACTAGCAGAAGCCCGCGGCTTCGCACGCATGAGATTTGGACTTTTAGTAGCCTTTATTTTTCTGTAGACATGAAATTGTTTCTGTTTAAAAAAAAAAACAAAGTTCAGGGTCGTAGATGCAACCATAGAGCGATTCAATTTTCGTACAGCGCCATCTATTGACCTTTACAGGAAGAAACGTATACGTATTTTATTTATATTACTTAAAAAATGCGTAATTATTTTATGTTACAAAAAATACGTATTCCATGAAAATAATAAAAATAAAATTGCAAAATACTTCCCCCTAATTTTAGCAGTTATTCATTTTTTACGCAGGTACCCTAAATATTTACGGGATAAAAAGTACCCTATATTCTGCTCTGAAGTCGTCTAACTGCCAGTGAAAGTCCCATTAAAATCGGTTCAACCATTTCGAAGATTAGCCCGGACAACAAACAGACAGACAGACAGACAAAAAAGTTAAAAATGCGTATTTAGGCTTTGATTACGTGAAAATAATAGTATGAGCTTAAGATAAAGGCTTTATTTTAAAATCACAGACAGACACTTCAATTTTATTTATATGTATAGATGTATAGATTCTATTCAACTACTTTATAGGTATCTTATATTGTACTACCGGACCCAACAGAGGTTGCCCTGTCCGAAAATAAAAACAATAAGTCCTGTAACCCGTTGCAGCGCCACCTAGCGGTTTCAATTGTGAATCTAAACCATTCCCGAATTCCCTTGAACACAAAAAAATTCATCAAAATCGGTCCAGTCGTTTAGGAGAATTTCAGTCACATACACACGTACAGTAGATTATATATATAAAGATATATACTTTATGTTGTGAGTACGTATGTATGTAAATCTGTAATCTGGCTTAACAAATTATCGTAATACAGTATCTTTGCGGTCTCCTAGAAACGCAAATTACCAGATACCATGATGGCAGTCCCGTTTCGCAAATAACCAAATGCTTGGAAGCCTCTTGTGGGCAGAAAAAGCTCGGCCCTTGCATATTCACCAGACACCAACTTCACTCATTCACCTATATTTATATAGCTGTGTTCTGGTTTGAAGGGTGAGATGGCAGTGAAATTACTGGATACTGTGACGAAACAGCCTTAGGTCACAAGATTGGCAGCGCGCGAGTAACATCCCCGTGGTGTTGCGAGCGTCAATAGGCTGCGGTGACCGCTTACCATCAAATGCGAGCCGCATGCATGTTTGCCAATCTAGTTTCATTAAAAAAATATCTCACTTAGCCGAACAGACCTAATGAATATTAAAGAAGCGAGTGACATATGCAAGGATCGAGCTTTTGTGTTGATATATGCTCGTCGGTATTTAAAGATTCTAATATCATCTTCTGATAAGACAGTTTGTGGATGGTAGGTGAGTCTTGGCCTTCCTCAGCTCCTAGCTCTCACATTGTAAAAGTGTTTGGCTAATCTTTAATCTGCATTCTTTCTACATGTCCGAAACAACGGAGCATGCCTCTTCTTATGTCAACACCGACACTTACATAATCATTGCAAACGCGGTCTACAAGAATTGCGCCACAGATTTTGCGTAATGCGAGCGTTGCCCAAAATCTGCGTAATATTGTAAATTAATTATTCGTACAGTATACAGTACATAGGTATGACATAAACAAATTTAGACAGATGATGATTGATAATTTACACTATGTCGGGAGACAGAGAGTACGGCCACTCTCAAGACTCCAACAATAGGGGCTGTGCATGAAAATTATTTTTCATTTTAAATCACACAATAATCATATAAAAAGTAAAACGAAACACAGTTCTTTGTAGTTTGTTTTAGTTCAGTTTAGGTGTTAAAAATCGTAAAAAAGTCAAACGGTTTCTATAATAAAAAAAAATTTCATAATTTGAATCATTGTCATATTCTGAACATGTTTTACTATGACACCATCAATGTGAATGCTTGAATTGCGGAAACACAGCTAATATTTAGATGAAATCCATACATTTCTTCATAGACACACGGCAAAGGCTGCGGCAGATGACGTCACAAACGTCATCTGCCGCAGCCTTTTAGTATGAAGCGTTTTCAGGTCACGTGATAAAATCCCATTTTCAAACAGCATTATCTCGGAAACTAATTATCGTAAAAAAAATACTTTGAGATATCTTCCCGTCTATATCTTCGCTTATAAATCTGTCCTAAAATCATGCAACTCATGTATGAGACTCAATAAAATATACATCGTCGGTGTATTTTTGATGACTTCCGTATGACTTTAGAGATTGCCACTCTTTTATTGAGGTCGTCATCCCTTTCTTCCGTCTCGATTAGAAGCTCGCTATCCAGCGTCTCTCGGACTGTGTCACCACTCGCGTCCCGCGCGGTGTTAGCACTAACATGCAAATAGAGACATTCAATGTATAGATAATTGATACGTGAATGTTGGTCGATTGTGTCGACATCCAGGCGGCGCGCGGCCTCGCCCGTGAGTAAGCGCGATCAAAGTTTTTTGTCCATTGTGAACGCATCTGTATGTGATCATTGCCGTTGGAATATATGTGAAGTGTCAGTTTTATTTACACACTAAGTGTGCTATAGAACAGCTGTTTTTATTTCTCAATTTGACGATGGTGATAATGGTCTTCGTAGTGGAATATGATTGACTGAATCTGCCTCTAAAAATTTATTATCTTTAAATTTTGTGTTTTGTTTGTTGGAGTCGTATAAAGGTGAAAAGAGCACGGTTTACCTGCTCTATACAAACAATTGAAAGGCTTGGACACCTCGTAACTGTGGCACTCTAGTGGTAACTTACACATTAAGAGCAGCACTCTCAGAGGTCTTCAATAAATTATTTGAAAACTGTATAATTATTTATGGCATGTATCTTATTGATGTATTAATTATATTTATAATATTATGAAATGTATATCCGCAATGTATTAAATTTCTCAATAAATAAATTACCATTATCGCCAAGGGCAAACATAGTGTAGTAAACATGTGATCAACAGTCATTTAGATACATTTCCTTGACAATGACTGTATTAGTGTTGTGCCTCGTCGTGATAGTTATCCGCTGCAAGACAACGGATGATGGCAGTGTATTACAGGTGTATTATTTTATAATAAAAAAATGTTTTCGTACAGTTTTTATTTTTTGAAATAAACAATAAACAATCTCATATATTAGTTCGAAGTCGAAGTCCTTCACAAACGCATTTGTTATGATGTCGATGAGAAGTCCGGAGAGAATCCCACTCGCACTTGACTTAAAGTTCCAATAAGGTTTAACATGTTTGCGTAACCATAAAAAATATGATTATAAACTACCGCTGTTTCGTAAACAAACTTAGTGACGCGTTGCAAATTAATTCCATCGTGCATATGTTGAGCAATGACAAATTTTGATCTCTCCTTAATATGTCATTAACACCGTCGTATGATGGTCTCCGCACAGCCAAAGAATATTAACATTACGAATACTGGTATCTATCACGACCAGTAAGTTACACCGACACTTTGAACCTTGCATCACAGCCTTCAGCCGTAACCGGCGCGGCGGGCACGCACCACCTCAAGGCAAACTTAAAGACACAAACATTGACATGGTCGGTAATTTATTGTGTCCATGCGCCATCAATATCGGGCTGGCGCGCGACGGCGGCCGACGACGGTGCCTCCGCGAGGGATATTCGTCCACAAAGCGGCCGACCGGCGAAATTACACGTCGTCGCGAGAGCAAACAAATTATTTACATGTCCACCCAAAGCATGTGATTCCATCAGCTAGGAATTATCAATACTTACACCTTCCAGAATTTATAATGGTCTGTGTGTTTTCATTTGTTTATGTTTATGTGCACTAGCGCCGCCCGGTGATAGATGCATGCCGCTGTTAACATGGCAGCGCTGGTCGTCTTTGGCATGTCCACTATATGAAACAAAAGATACATGCAACGGCCGCTTCTCAGGCTTCTCTGGCCCTTTCTGACTATGACAGCTGGGACGGCAGTGTTGACTGTTGCATGAATTATCTATTACAAATGGCGCGCAATCGTTGACATAATGCAGCAGCCGAGCCAGAGGCGACCAGAGCAATCATGGTAATTGGCATGCATTATCTACCTACATGCACGCTAACGGTAGAGGGAGAGCGCCGTCCAGTGCATCAAAGCAGCCCGTCTATGGAAGTACTCTTTACTCACAAAATACTGCAGCCAAATAACAACTCCCTAGAGGGTAGTTGTGTTAATGCGTGTAAGAGAGGTCACCGGTAAGCTCCTAAGGAGTTGCTGTAGCAGAGGAGGCATAGCGCGAGTGATACTTCATGTATTACAAGCGTTAATAGGCTACGGTAACTGCTTTACATCAGGTGGGCTGTTAGCTTGTATGCCTTCCGACGTTGTAAAAAAAAGAATTACTATCGAACCTCCAGTGTCAGGTGGGATCTGCTCTTAGCCGTACAACAGAGTCCTTTGTCTTAGCCGACAGAAACACACCTCCGATGACAGTCATTGCGCCTCTCCGAGTTGTCACTTCGATTACGACAGCTGTAACTCGGATGCGCACGCGCTGCGTAACGATTGCACTGCATTCGTACAGTGAATATGAGCACCAATAACATGTTAGCACGCCTTGTTCTTCAATCAACGAAATAAGATCTATAATTGATTGGATTCTATGTATACGTGTTTTGTGATAGAAATGTACGCGTGCTGCCGGCTGGTTTTCTATTTATTTTAGTACGTTGTTAACCGTTACAAGTTGTAGGCATGCGTGTGACGTAACACATATCGACGTACCGAGAAATCATTGCAGCGACGAGAATCGATATTGTGGAATACATTGTAGTGAGATGTACGTACTCATGTGCAGCGAAAAGATTTCACAGCGAAATGGTTACTTACAAATTAACTAGTAATTTGGATCATGTTCCAAAATGTTGTGAATTTTAAGGAACCGTTTGTTAATTAAGTAAAGGTTGATATTTTTAACTCCTGGTTGTTCCATATATGTTTGGTGTATATTTTACTTCGTAGAAGCCCGATTTTGGTGGTTTTGAAACCATCAGTAGTGTGATAGTCTGGGCTAGTGGGAGTTACAAAATGTTATTTGTCACCATGTTATGTTTTTACCACCCAAATAGAGATGATATCAATTTGAATATCTATGTTCCTCCATCACATAAAAGATCGTAACGTTAAAATAATACCCTCGGGCGACATTTTATATCTTACTGTCTTTAAGAGGCGACCTTTTATAACTATAGCACAAGAACAATTCAGTTTATGTATTCAGTTTATGTTTACCGTCTTGCCAGGTCCTTTGCGGTGCAGGCAGAGAGAGCAGAGAGCTGGGCGCCATTAGACATACATTCATATTTCTTTTCGTGTACGCTCGCCGGTTCCTAACGATTCAAATTACTAATAAATGTACAGTTTTTCATCCAAAAGTTAATCAGACGGCTTTTTGCGACGGTCTCAAGAGAAAGTTATTTGTTGCGACGAATACTTCCGTTTCTAAAATTGTATTTGTATAGAGAATGCCCCGGTGCTTGGGGTGTTCCTGCTGATGATGAAGTCACCGAAGCTTATAAAAAGACGCCAAGAACTTGTGACTGACATGCTGGTAGGTACTTTAAATGCTAGTATCTCCGTGCGCTGTAGAGTCGTTCGCCACCAGAGTTGAGAATTACATAAATATCAGATTAATTACCTCCGAAGAATTGGATTTAAATACTTTTGAATTCGCCTGAAACACGCAATGAGATATTTTAATTTGTAACCGAGCCGAGTTCGAGTAAGGGCACATATATGGCTGTAAAATTAACCAATAATTAAATCTCCGCGAACTGGCTCGGCTGAGGCCTTTGTCGGGGCGCGGCGCGGGTGATGTTTGTGTACATTGCGGTGCTTGTTTTAAAAAATGTCACCGTCTCCTTCCTTTACACTGCTGTGAAGTTTCAATTTTTCAGGAACACCGTTCCTATTTGAAATCTATATGTTTGGCTGTGTGCGTTTTTTTAATATTCGAATTTTAACTTCAGATTCGGATTCAGCATAAAAAAGTAGAATAGGAATGTTCAGGAACACCGTTCCTATCTCTTAAGAAACATTGTCAAAATGGCCGACAAACTAAAAAAAATGTTATATAAATGACGAGCCAGGTGTTCCTCTGGCAATGCAACCTTGCGCATTCTCAACTGGTTTTTATATCGCTAAGATACCAAACACTGTTACTTTACTATCTGCCTAATAGTCAGTGCAGTTGTCGTGGTCTACACCAGGGAGTACTCGTAGGTTACCGACCCTGTAACAACCTCTTTACGCCACTGTAGTCCCTAAGGAAACTCTCAACATCGAGTCGTTCGGCAACTTAAAAGTTCTCAGTAGAACATACTCGTAACATAGGAACCGCATAGTGTTCGACCATCGCGGCTCCAGCGCGCGAGAACGAATGCCCGCCGACGGCAGCGTCTCCTCGGAACGTAATCCATTGTACGGATATGAGCAGATCACGACACTCGAAGTTCGAATGTAGCTCTTATTATGTACGTCGTAAGAACGGTAAAGGTCTAAGTATACTGTTTCGTGCGCACTCAGCTCTACAATTTGTAAAACACACAAACACACAATTTATCTTGTGTAAAATAAAGATGCAGATTACAAGGAGCTTGTGACTGCATACTACACTGTAAGTACATATTATCTTTGTGACTGGATCATTCAGACAGATCATCACCGTGCAGCATCTCACCGTCGTGTCAGGATATCGCCACGTATCAAATAACCTGAAGTTTCTAGTTTTTGGCTAAATATATTTTGATCAACTCTGACTATACAATAAAAGAAGTAAACATTTTACATTTTATTGCGGGTACCAAAACAGGCTGTTAACATAACCACATTAACTAGTAGTTTGAAGTATCAGAAGTTTCCCAGAGTGCTCGAACGCCATTGAGATTAAGCCAAAGTCACAGCGTTGTACCTTCTTCTTTTGACTTACCTTTACAGAAAGAAGTCTTATTCTTATATTCTATCTAAGTCTTAGGCTAAAAGATTAAACTCTGTCAGTTTTTATATTTGACTGTTAAACGAACAAAATATTTTGACAGACGAAACTTTTCACTAGCACAAAGTGTTTGGAAGTTAAGTTTCAATATGTTTGAGGTTGAAGCCAACTTCAAAATGTCTGCCGATTACCAAGTGACGCTATGGCGAGATCGTTTCTGCAGTCAAAACGTCGGACGTCATATAACAATTTCCTGACGAGTTGTACGTTCCTCAGAGTAAGATCACCAGAACGACGGTGAGGTGTTACAACGTTAGTTGCTACAGACGAGAGTTTTCGCCTTTCTAAAGATCGCCAAATAACAACTTGCTGGGAAATTGTGTTCCTGCGAGTGAATACGGTAAATGAGTTACTTACATCATGAAAATGTTACGAATTAGCGTAAGCCATACTTGTATTACAAGCATCTCTAGAATATGAAGCGGGCCGAGCCGTGTGTTAGTCGCCCGAAGTCCATAATATATGCGCGGAGCTGTGACAGGCCCCAGTTGAACCGTAACGACGTGCACTTGGCATATTGTTACGAGAGCTGCCTTCTTTCCCGCGCTCACCGGACGGCGGCGGCGGCGGCGGCGGACCGCTCGCATTATTCAATTACGTTTTATGACTGCGAACTGGCAACACCAACCTCGGAATTGCACTGTGATTTATCGCTTCGTTTATTCTTTTATTCGCGGGCAACCCCGCCGCGGCACAGTCTACGAGACAGCCTGAATATTCCGTTGACGTACTGTGCGCTGGATTCAATTTTATCTGGAATATTTTTTACGCACGTTTTTAGGTTAAGATTTATTTTTATTCGGCTTTGAGTGGCAAGTTTACTGTCGTCGATTTGTTATGTGGATGGCCGTTTTGTTGTAAAACCCCACTCAATGTTGTGAAATATTTCAAATCGTATTTATTATGAAATGAGTTTTATTGGTTTGTGTTTTGATATCGATATCTTTTTTATCTTTACGATGAAATATTAAGGTTATTTTGTACCGTAACGCGGTATAACTGCGGTACAAGCGAGGAGACATGATTATGAATGTTGGGTTCAAGTTTCAGCATCAATAAATCACAGTAGGAACTTGAATCCTGATCGATGATCACCTACCTAGGCCTACTATCTAAAAGAAGACGATATAAACTAGGCTTTTGATGCCGAAAATCCAACTTCGTTCGTTTCGTTATTTTTTTTGGCGATCTTGTTCGGCCAAGGCTAGAGGTCTTAGATCCAAGAGCTCCAACCGACTGAACATAAGAAAATTTTTACTTGGTTAAAGTGATATGCAATATTTAGAATCAAAATAAGCGATATGCAACGTTCTCGTTTTAGCCGAAGGGCTCCGGGTCTTCAGATTAAAAATCACCCAGCGAGCAATGAAAAGCTTGGATTTTCTGTAATAGTTGAAAGCAGGAATTAGTTAATTCAGCACCCAAATCGTCGACACAGATACTTTCAGAGTTAACACGTACAACGGCGGCACATCTACCGAGTTATTTTATGAGAAATAGGGGGAAGGGTCTTCTTACAGGGATACCGTATTTGATCAAACATTATATTAAAAAAGAAACAGGAATATGGGACGATGAAGTTTTGGATGTCCTCTCCAGGTAATGTCAACTGAACGGCCGGAAGCAGACAACGGAGAATTGAATATAGTGGAAAGCAGTAGAGAAGACCTGCCACCTTGTAGACACGAGTACAAATACATACAATATTGAACGAAGCAAAAATAAAATGTATATGAGCTAACTATAACATTACAGAATAGACGCCCGTGATACAAGAAGTATCTCTAAATCTTACCTTATAATTATCCCCAGCAGCTAACCGACAGCGATTTTTGGTCATAAGTACAGAGTTTCGTAAACCATGTTCGCGAAATTTATGCCTATAATTAACATGTTCATTCATTATAAAGTTATTTTGTCGAAGTCAAGTTTATAGGCAATTTGACTAATGATTTATACCTTGTAAATGTATAGAGAGGACAGAGGATATACATATACATATTTAAACAACGTAACAATTACACAGACAAATTATAGTAATTACGGCGACGTGTTTGTTTCAATCTCGGCCACGAGCTGGTATTCAAATGCCAAATCGTTTTGATACAGGATTTTTTGCCGAAGACTGCGACTCTATAATTACGCCGGAGTTGTGTGTCGTGTCCATCTAACTTGAAATATTTTTGTCCGTCCTCGAAGTGATTTAAAATGCGTGATGTCTATTACATGTAGGGATTTACACAATAAGCTGTACCTACGACTTCGTGCACGAAATTGTACGTTTGCTTTGAAGGTTTATTATTACTGAAAATAATAGAAAATAACTTTTAAGTGAAGTTTGATCTGAAATATAAGAGTCGTCGTCATTTGTAGACATAAAGCGCGGCCGAGGCGGCGGCTAAATGCCTGCGAGGGCACTATCATAATGACAAATATTATTTTTTTTTATCTTTTCAAAAACGTAATAAAGTACTATTCAAATTGAATTTATCAAAGATAACATCCCAAAAGTGTAACTCCTCTTTCCAGAAAATCGCGCCAAATAATAACTTTCCAAAGGTTTTGTTTGGTGTGCTCCAGCAAGTATATGAGGTTTGAGATGCATTTTACTCGCAGAATATTTAACCTGCATGGATACAAACCATGAAGGAAATAATATGGAGACCCGATAACACGATTATGCGTAGTATTTTCACCGCTACGAATTAGGGATTAAAGTAGAACGTGCACCCCTTATTGCCTTACCGAGTATTTCTGTATACTGCGCATTCGTCGGTAATTCGCAAAAAATAGTCAATATTAAAATCAAGTTACATGATTATAATAAAGGCAAGGTGTTCAACATGGCATCGCTTATCAGCTTACTGGTAATCTATCCTACGTTAGCAGGCTAGAGTCGTTGAGATATTTAGACGAAAGACTACATTTCGGCGAATGAGCTGGGCCTACATGTGTCAGTAATGTATTGCTTTGTGATACAAACGCTCCGTGCGCTGCCAATAGACAGACAAACAGACATAATTAAACTATAAACGTTTCTTATTTACTACGGAACGCTTAAAAGGATCAGTACTCCAAGAGATGGCGGCCGCGGGAAAAGAAAAAGAGTCTCGTAAAATAAATAAAAGACAACTGTACGTCACAACGTTGAATTCCAAGTGCAGCCCTAGACCATAGACCCTCACCGATCATAGATCTCTTGACAATGGCTGTCGTCGAGGAATGCGCGCGAGTTTTGAATTACAAATCAGCGCTGGACTGTTAAGGCCAAGTCGGTGACGCTCAAGTCTATTGCCAGCGACAACCAGCGTGTACTTCGCACGTGGCTTTGAATTTGGCGGCTGGAATTTTGCAAGTTATTGTTTGGTTTGTTTGTATACTTTGACACATGCGTTGAACACAAAAATAGTAGTCAAAACCTGCATTACGTTTATTATAACTGAATGAGTACGTATTCGTGTATAGAAACGATTTAATTTACATAAATATTTTTATTGTGTAATAATAGGGAATATGCATGAAAAAATGTTTGGACATTCTAAAAGAGGAGATAGAGACCGGAATATATCTCAAAGTATTTTTTTTTTTCTACGATAATTAGTTTGCGAGATATTGCTGTTTGAAAGTGGCATTTCATCACGTGACCTGAAAACGCTTCATACTAAGAGAGAGGCCGCGGTAGATGACGTCACAAACTATGAAACCTATGAAGAAATGTATGGATTTCATCTTAATATTAGCTGTATTTCCGCAATTCAAGCATTCACATTGATGGTGTCATAGTAAAACATGTTCAGAATATGACAATGATTCAAATTATGAAGTTTTTTTGGTTATAGAGACTGTTTGATTTTTTTACCCTTTTTAACATCTAAACCAAACCAAAAAAACTGCAGAAAACTAAACTACAAAAAACTGTTTTTTGTTTTACTTTTTATATGATAATTTTGTGATTTAAAATGAAAAATTTCATGGATATTCCCTACTGTCTGACTTGTATGTACTATCAATCAATACAATTTAATTTCAGTCTGTTGAATTTCCATATGAAGTTCTATAATTTCTGATCGTGGAAAACTAGGCTATAACAAGAGCCTTGTAATCAAGTCGCTAGATATTCGCCAGTGTTGAAGGTCGCTTATTATACGTAAAACTAAGCATACTTTGTAGAGTTTAGCATACTTTGTAGCACACTCCTCAGTTGTCCTTATCCAATTTAAGATGATTGTAATCGTACGCGTATGTATGTATGGCAGTAGGTACATAAACAAAAATTTGCGCCTTAATTTTCTCCAGAGTCGTTATTCCGTTATACTAGTATTGATTTTTATAGTGGGTATATTTCTACCTGACTTAGCTTTGGGTTACTCTGGAAATCAATTCCGATACATCGGGATTAGAATTGAGCTCTCAAATTAATACAGTATTGTCAAATCGATTTGATCTTAGCGGACGATTACCTAGCTTCGTAGAGTAAACATCAATGAGATTCAATCCCATGTTACCAATTTGTTGTCAATGTTACGAAATATTCCTCGAAACTTCCATTTTTGGGAATTGGCGTCCAGGATGATCGTACTGTTTAGAAAATCGGCGTAATCAGACTAGTGACAGTTTGAGTTTTATTTAAATAAATATGAACTATTGTGAAAATAATATTTTTTCTTTAAAATAGGAATGCGTTGTAGATTGCCAATACAATGCCCTATTTATTCGTCGATGAGCGTGTTACGAGTATTAACTACTTTCATCGACCTATTTAAACGATACTATTTTTTTATTAATTTTGTCCTCGAAGAAATCTCTTGTTTTATGAGGATTCCAGGAGCTACAAAATCAGAAACTCTACAAAATGGCCGACCGCAGACCGTTTCGAATAATAATCATAGATTTCATTGATATAGACAGATAGACATTGTATATAAATCGAAATTCTCAAATCCGCATATATTAATAATATTTTGAACTAAGTCACCTTTAATTACTATGTATTATAGGAATAAGAGGGAGAAATTAAATAAACATAAATAAAGATATCACAAAAAGCTGTTAATATACACTATAGAGTTACATAATGTTCTGCTGTTTGTGATACCTTTATTATTTAATACGTATTCTATGCTCATCACTATTATCTACAATAAGATATAAATTTACCACACCTATGGACTAATACTGCTGACCGATAATGATAGATCAAGCGGTGTTGACGTTATATATATACATATAGATATATATATATATATCCCTTAAAAGTTAAAACCATTCCAAGATGTGTATGATCATAGAAGGGTTTATTCATCACGCCTGTTTGTCGATCTCTTAGAAGACGTCAACGTATAAACGTTATGCCTACTCACACACACGGATATATGTTTTAACTTTTAAGGTGCGGGACTCCAATAGTAATTTCCGAAACCGCTAACGCCTCAATGTCGAAGCGCCATTGCCTATTACAACAGACAAACGTAGATATCTAGGTGTCAGATCAGAACAATTTCATCATTATCCGTCAACTATTAAAGAAAAATAATTACTTAAAATTAGTTTTCATGCTTTATTATTACCAAATTACTTAAATAAATACGAGTAATGAAGTAAACAATCATTCATTTACCATTACTTTGCACATCCTGTTCAAACAAGGCCAAATTCCTGACTTCTAATGTATTTGTTTTGTGAATGGCTTCGCCTTAAGGTTGATTGTCAATCACCTCCCGCGATGTCGCCTGTGAGTTTTGACTGTAGCTGCAGATGACCACCTAGTTACAATATATATATTCTTATATATACAATTTTATGTACGTATGTTCAATGCGGACATCAAAACGGTTGAACTAATTTTGATGAAATGAACGTTCCGGTCACCCTTGCGATAGCTTAGTATAATATGTATATATACCTATAATATACTAATAGACTTGGAGCGGCTTGAAAAAAGGGGTGAAGCTATGGCCGTGTGTCAGATTCTTTAGTTATCAAGTGATGTAATTAAATTTTGGATGGAGATGATAGATATGTAGCGGCAACACCAAACTGTATCCCCCGATTTTGTTATCATTAGTTTTTTTAATTGCCTCCCACTGTGGGAGCTGTTTTAAAGACGTATTCACGTCAAAACATCACTCACTACAACAGTCAGGGTACTCGTATTGGCTCGGAAACACATATTCGAATCGGAATCGAATCCGTTTCGAATATGACTTTCCGGAGCGCCATGAATACCTTCACAGATTACCTCTTACCTATTCCCTGTCTGTAACCCCTTAACTCTAAAGGTAACCTGTGGCCTGAAGTTATTAATATTCGTCTATGCATACCCTTTATCCCACGGGACACTACTATGTGTCTTGCGTAATTGAACATGAACTAAGTTGCCTTTCATACTTCCTTTACGTACCACGTCGGGAGGCAAACAAGCGTACGAGTCTGTGAACGCTTGCAATAAACTGTGTATCGCCCTCGCATTTATGTCCGCCGTTCAAACCGCCAGGAGGTTATTGGCTTATAGTACACAATGTCATAGTCAAATAGGCCAAATTATATTGCATAAAGGCGATAGTTTCCATCGACGGCGTCAGATGTAACTGTTACACAAACAGCGGGCGTGTTGTCCATAACTCGTTTGCTCCGCCACAATGCCCACCAAACACACAGCGGAAGCGGTAAACGTTAAATAAACAAATATATTGACGAACGAAATTACACGCTGTTTACGTGGAATTGACATATATTGGATGTGGCCTCCGAGAATGGACTGCTCGTGAAATTATGTAGACGGCGTGTCGGCCCAGTGCAGTGTGCGCAGCGTGACAAATATAGTATTCATAGTAGTTATGTATTTATATAACATTGAAAAGTGTACAGATTTACGAAGCGAAAGTAGAAGGATGCAGGAGCTGAGATGGCCAAGACTCACCTACCATAACTAAATTGGTCGTGTTTTATCAGAAAATGATAGCTATAAATGTTAAAGAAGCGAGTGAGATGTGTAAAGACTGTGACTTATGGCGATCGAATCTCTGCCTACCCCGCAAGGGACTAAAGGGTAGGTACGGAACATTTACATACATAAAGAAGCGTACTTCTCAGTGTTTCGCGAGGATGACTGGTAGACTTATACGCGTCATTGATTGACTTCAACTGCCTCGGTTCTACATCTGATGCAGATGTTTTTAGTATATATACCCTGCGGGCAAAAAAGAAACCCATACTATGCCTCTCTGCCTATCCGTCCGTCCATCTGTCTGTCACCAATACCATTTTCTATTATTTTTTTCACGTATGTTTTGATTAGATTTTATTGAATGAGTGACTGACTGAATGAGTGATTAGTGAAGATAATTTTGATGACGATAGATATTTTCTAAATAGCAAGTCGGAGCAGCGAAAAATGAGTATTTCTCGTGAATCATTACTCCTTATGTATTAAGTACGTGTGCCTCTAAAATACTATTAAACACTTGTTGAAACGTTTTATGTGGCAGTACGATAAAACCGACATCGTAGAATTATATATTTGTAATAGAGTTTCCTTCATTGCATGTACATCACCACACATAATCACATTGCACTGTCATAACAGCCCAGAAGACACAATAGTATTGCGAAGCGACGGATTCATTTTGCTGGCCGTCACAGCCGTCTACCAACGGCCTTCGATCGGGTGTGGCACGAAGCACTTCTTAGAGAGAAGTGATGCAGCTTTCTTCTTTTAGGCTACCCGAAAAAAAATTGTGTATGAGTTGCCAGTTTTCTCATTGGGCGGAGCATCAAGGTAGTAGTCGACGGTGCGTGCTCAAATCAACTGCCCCTGAACTCTGGCGTCTCACAAGGCTGTGTGTTGTCTCAAACTCTGTTCCTTCTGCATATCATGACTTTGCACGTGCGTAACATTCATTTCTATGGCGATGACAGTACGGCGAACGCAAGATACACTGGTCAAGCCAATATCTCTCGGGATTGCGTCACAGAGTACCGATCAGCTCGTGTCTGAAATTGAGACATCACTAGAACAGGTCTCGGATTGGGGTATACTGAATTTCGTTCCACTTAATCCCCTAAAGACACAAGTGGGCGCATTTACCGCGAAAAAGTCCCCATTTATCGTAGCTCCTCGATTAGAAGGTATACCCTTCAGCGTTCCGCCTAGCATCGGTATCCTGGGTGTCGTCATATCGACCGATGTACAGTTTTGCGGTCATTTGGAGAGCAAGACAAAGTTGGCGTTCAATAAGATTGGTGTGATCAATAGAGCGAAACAATACTTTACACATTGAATTATTAAACAATTTTTAACGGAAGTATCGCGTGTTTTATATATTTTGTTGAACCTGACGTCCGTGGTCGCCGTGGTGGTCGGGACCACGGACGCAGCAAAATATTCGGAACGTCAGGTTCAACAAAATAAATAAAACACGCGATACTTCCGTTAAAAATTGTTTAATTCAATGTATAACAATCGCGAAATCCTAAGACAATAATAATTTACACTTCAACTTCGCCTTCAACTTTACAAGGCCCTGAGCCGGCCTCACACGGAATACTGTTCACATCTTTGTGCCGGCGCTCTACAATATTTGTTTACTTCATTTGGTCGCGTACAACGTAGAGCAGTTCGAATCGTCGGCGACCCAGTGATCTCCGGCCGGCTGGACTCGCTTTGTACATGACGAGACGTTACTTACCTATGTGTACTGTACAAATTGTATCATATATCTTAAATTTCACCCTCACAATGTTGATGAAAGGCAATCCACTACAGTACGCTTTTTGAGGCATTTACTACCACGTACGACGAAATTGTGGAATAAATTACCCTCAGCGATGTTGCTGAACAAATACGATATGGGTGCCTTCAAGAAAAGAGCCTATGTTTCCCTAAAAAGGTTGGCAACTGATCAGTGATCCTTTGGTGTTGCTGATGTCTACGGGCGGTGCTGACTACTATCAGGTGACCCACATGTTCGTTTGCCCCCCCATCTAATATAAAAAGAAACCTTCTCATAAAACGTTCCCAGCCGCCGGCCGCCATATAAAGTCCAATACAAATGTACCGGTCGTCAGTCTGTTAGTTGGTATTGTGCGCCGCGACCCTGTAACTGTATTACTGACATTTCCATACAATCTGTGAGTAAGAGCGCGCGCACATCGCGGCCTCGGAGCCGCAATGCCTTTTATTGAGATGTGTGTGTCTGAAACGAAGTTGCGATATATCTAAACGCAAAAGCAACTTCGACATTTGTAAACAAGTACTACAAGCTCTAAAGCCGATGTGAATTCATAGAAAATACCAGGAAACAATACACCGAATGAGAGAGATAAGTGAGGGAGAAGTACCTGTTACTCATTCTCTGGAAATATAAATACATAGAAAATAACACAAAAACGATTATAATTTCAACGCACAAAAAGACTCTTAAACTCTGGATAACTCAGGGCCCTCTCCGCTGTGTGAGAAATAGGAATAAACTGCATCTGAAAAAAAAGAATCTGGAAAATGAAACAATATAAACTACATACAAATGATACAGAAATTTCTGCAATGATTTAATTAAAAAAGTTATAAGGAACTGACTATCAGCGGGTAAAAATAATAGAAAAATCTGGGAGACGATCAAAAATATTATCAACACTGGACATATCCAGAACCTATATACCAAAGAGCTTCATTGTAAGAGGCTGATACTGGGCCTCAGGACCATAGAAATTCATCGATCTCGTAAATGAGTAAGTACTTCACGAATATTGGCAGATCCTTTGCTGTCAATGAAACCAGTGATCCAAATTATGCCCCCTCGAGAAACAGAATTCAATATCCCATTCTCTTGTTCTCTTAGGCACAATCGAACAAGAGATTGAACAACCGTTGGAGAGATAATAATTGTCTAGAAGGAACAAAGTCTCAAATAACATTTTAAAGTCATGTTAGTGACTCCACAAACCCACATTTACAACAATTGCATTAAACAAGGTATTTTTCCTTCTCCTTTCAAAAGCGTATCCATGAGGAGGGATATCACGACAGTATTGATAACTAGAGATCCATATCAACTTTTTTTTTAATAATAAAAACTCGTCTGATTAACTATTTGGATAATAGTATGATACTTGCAGATAAGCAGTATAGTTTTAGACATGCCAGAGCAACTGCGGATGCTGTACATTCGCTGACAGATTTCATCTTCAAAGGCCTTTCCTTAAGCAATATGGTTATATGTCATATGATTCAAATATAACGTCAAAACGGAAATCACATAACGTTTGTTTCCGAAAACTATTTTTCATACCGCTTTCGTACACAGATTCTTTCCCTCGGCCGCTATCTCTGCAACAAACCAAACAAAAAGTATCCATATCATTCGATACAAATTTCAATGTAAAAAAACACTTTTGGCTTACAACACTGCCGTATGAAGAAATTAAAAGTTGGCTTATTATAGTTAAATAACAAAATCACTCTACAAATAGCTACCGTTGTTCCAATACCTGTGTGTGTTATATACACATATGTATATGGTACATGTATATATGAACATTTGCATTTAAATAAATATAATTATATATATAAATATATATATATATATATATATATTTAAATGCAAATGTTCTCTATTTAGAAGCGTAGCGACAAAGGAAAGTAAACGGAACTGGAAGAGATTAGTACCTACCCGACCGAGTACGACATACTGGGATCATGTTCCCGAGTACGACATACTGGGATCATGTTCAGTTACACATATGAAAAGACTTGAAAAATGTAGTCTCCAGTATTAAATCAGCTCACACCCTTACGCCGCCGTCGGTAAGGTCACGCCACGGTTGACATCCATTTTTTCCGAGTAACTGCGCGCGTCATTGCGCAGGCGCATTGTTGCAGCGAGGCGCTCGTCTCCGCAGACGACTTGATGTTACATTTGTTGTGTTCCGCCTTCGTGCGTTTCAAGACGCCAATTGATTTTTGATATGTGTGAGCATTGACTTGTCGTAGGCAGCATACTAAACTGTTTATTGTTGCAACACATACCACGTCTGAAACATGCGCGTCGGAAGGCCGACCCGCATGTTTCAGACGTGTTCACTCTCGCACTTGAATTGACATTTTTGCAACGAATGTGAGAGATCGCACATCATCTCCGCGTTCCGACCACAATGTGTGTTACATAAAGGACAAGTCGATCGTTTGCTGCCTTCCAGTGATGTTATTTTATTCATTACGCATTCATCCCAAGTTTGCGATACGCTCATAGCACCGTGCATCAAGTAGTCCCATTAATAAACGATTCAACTGTGGCAGAGTCTTCATTAACGTCTTGGAACAACATTCATCTACAATCAGTTACAACACTGATATATGTTTGACTAGAAGTAATATGTGATAGTGTTGTGATAGGTAGGTAGGTATACAGTATATCACAACACATTAGAATTATTATTCCATATTAGAATTGGACGGTCATCGTTTCGTATCAAAATCATTCTTTGCTATAACCTTAATCTAAGACACTGGACCCCGACAATCCTAATCGATTAGGAAACGTCGTAGGTATTGATAATGCTAGGAATAAAAAAGGATTATATTAATGTTGAAGTTTCTTAATTTCGTACTTACCTTAAGATATACATTTTTATCACTTTATATGTTAAACCGAAGAAAAGCACTATTAGAAAACATTAATTAATAAATAATTAATTAATTAATTTTCTAATTAATCTTCTAATAGCTATGACAGATTGACTAACAGGCAGACGAGGGGTCCTTTTACTGCCTTTAGTAATAACAATTCTAGATTTTGATTATCGGCACCTAGTTTACGAAAATGGCCCAAAATATTTTAGCGTATGTTAGTATGGATTCTACACACCCATAGTAAAAGTAAACCGTGAGAATCATCTCTCTGGTCACGTCTGACATTTCTAATAATTCAAATAGAGCGTAAGCAAATTTATTTCAGTTAGCGCAATTTTCTTCTGTGTGCTTTTTCCGCGTCAATTTACTGTCTGTTTGTACACCTAGCAATTTTGCGGCGAGCTTTTGTGTGCGGGGTTTGAGTGAAGTCAGTTGTTTTCGTCTTTTTAAATTAATTTATTGTATATCAGTTATTTATATTTTCTCCAGTCTCCGCTTTTAATAATCACGTACAATCATTACCTATTACTTGGTACGCTTTAGGTGTCTACGTAAGTCATCGATAACGGAATAGAACGCTCCATCGGGGACCCGAGCTTTCATTATGTGTCTTTTGTATTTAAGTTTATTTACATTAATTGTTTTGTTGAGTTAATTCTAGGCATTGTATCCTGTTGTTTAGGTACGATTTAAGTAAATCTATTTAATTTCTCCGATAACAATAGTTTTCGACATTTTTTAACAGTCCAACTTGATCCAATAGCTTTCTTTGCTATAGGTGTTGGTGTTACGTCACGAGTAATTATTTAGTTATTTTCTTTTCTACGTATTGGCAGGTATTAGAAGCTAATACAAAATTTAACTATATTGAGAGTTTAAGTATTCACTTATTAAGTGTTGTCATTGAAAATATTGTCTTTCATTTCGTTTAAGTTTTTGTAATAATTATTTAAAACAATTTCTATCAAATTTAACATTCTATAAATTCATCCCATAAATACTAAAGTATAATGGAACCACGAATAGGCAATGCGTAATTCTGCTGAAAATAACTAAATGAGTGAATGAAATCCATCGCTAATAAACATCCAAACTATATAATTAGTGCATTCATTTGATTGCAAACAACTAGAACACGACATGTATATTAGATGAGAGAGGCACGGCACGGCATGTAACACTGCCCCTCCGTCTAGTATGGACTACATCACGTGCTACAATTGTCGTAGAATAGGAATTTAGTTAACCCAGTCCTGTAGCGTTACTCAAACATATAATCTATTTCTTAGCATTTTTGTGAAGGAAAACAAATCTAAGAAATTATATTTCGAAACACGTGTGTGTTACCTGCGGTCTGCTTGTCTCTCTGAACTGCAGTCGCTCCATGTTAAGAAGAAAACAAGTGTAATGTGAAGTGTATATTAGAAACTTGTTAGTGAGGGAACCACTTAAATGCCTTTTCATATTGTCTGGAAAAATTGCACTTGTAACCTTCTACTTTGAAGAATTATTTCTTTACACAAGTAATATTTAATAACAATTGATCAAACTTAATAAAAGGCATGTACTTATACATATCCTGGTACGAGGTTCCTATGTTCTACACAATTCAAGTCACGTCAGCGCGATCGTCAAGGTATTCGTCACCGCAATTGGGCAGCGTACTAACGGAACATCGTTGTGTAACATTGTTTTTGTCGCGTGGTATGGCGGTTGGCGTATCATTGCTGTAGTAAATACACTGCCAGTAACTGAAAATAATACCGACACACGATTCGTAAATAGACTACTTTAGGAATAACAACGCTAAAAATATATGCCTATACTTGTACTATGTTCTCAGGAATAATATAATCGGTACAGTACCATCGCCGACTTCGTTCCTCGAGCAAAGGGCGGACTTCATAAGCAACAAATGTATTGATCACACTTTCCACTTGCATCGTACTCGTGATCACCATTGTCTGAGATTCCCCATCTGCATGTTTATTCTGCACTGAATATGTAAGAACTTCTTCGGTTGGTTTGTTCCAAATATTGCTATTGCCCACTTCTTACCGAGATCTGTTTTTGAAACCAGCTGACAAAGTGCAGTTAAGGCTGGCTTTCGATTTAAAGACGTAATCTTTGAACTATCCACTACTATATTTTTATTCCTAAGTACTATAGTAACTAAGTTATCGTAGGGTTGACGTACTGTGGTATATTTATTGTGGCCGCGATTCTATCTCCGAAATCGCGGCCGAGATCAAACGCGTCGCCGAAATGACGATAAAAAATCATATCGTGGGTGTCGACTGTAATAATAACGATGTTACCAGAAGTAGAGCGATGCGACGCGACTCTACATTACGGTAGTTAAACGCTTGCATAGGTTAAGGCCCTTCCTATTTTCTCTGTTTGAAAATGGAGGAAATTTTCTGTTCCTCGCGTGTGTTTTGTGTAGGTATGTTTCGATATCTTGGAAAAGATTCTACTGATTTATTTATGTCAATCTGTGTTCTAATCCTGATTTATTTGCTCATAAATTTCTCGAAGATTTGATGATTAATTAAAAAGGTATAAAAACAAAATTTCAATGACAGTTTGTTCATGAATTCTACACTCAATTGCCAAATTTCCTGAGGACCACACAATATTAATATACGTATATCTTCCCGCCAGGACCCTTGCGGGGTAGCCAGAGAGTGCCAAGTACCAATGGTTAAAATTAGATTCTGGTTAAAATAAATAAAAAAAAGAGTTACACGTCAACGTAACAGTAGGCACAACATTGTTGATGACAATCTACTTATATTTTGTGTAAAATATCTGGATTAAAGTAAGACACTTTAAACCCTGTAAGCATTATCCTTTTTGCCGCCGTGTCACCGCGCCCGCCGGCTCCCGCCCGCCCGGCTCCCGCCCGCCCGGCTCCCGCCCGCCGGCTACCGCCCGCCCGGCTCTCGCCCGCCCGGCTCCCGCCCGCCGGCTCCCGCCCGCCCGGCTCCCGCCCGCCGGCTCATTGAATCGACGTGAGATTTCAATAAAATGGCCATCACTTTTATTTAAACGGTTTTATGTCATATTTTTTTAGTTTATCGTGAAATAATTTCTACATGAAATGTTCTATGACCAAGACCATCAAAGTCTACACTCATGTGGAAAAAGTGAAGGACGTCCACCTCGCAGACGGTCGCAGTCAAATAACAATTCCCTATAGGCTAGTGGTGGCAGTCAGTGCGTGTGAATACGTTAGTGCCTACCAGTTAAGTTAGGTGTGTGTGGTGCTATTCTGTGTCACCGCTGACGCAGCGACCACTATCAGTGGGCGAGGATCGCTATGTCAGTGTCAAGGGTTATGTGGTAGTGGTAGGTAGTGTGGTAGGTAGGTAATTACTCTCTACTTTCATGGGCTGCGACAACCGTTTTTATCAGACAGCGCCTGACTATTTGTAACATGACATACTACAAAGAAATACATTTTATAGTGTCGTTTTTGTATGGAGCAGCCTGGTGGCGCATTACCATTCACAGCCCTATAGTCAGCAATGGCTACTTTAACACCGAGTGGGTTTGATTCCCGCGCAGAACAAACATTTGTGTGTGTGCACATGTCTGTTTGCCTTAAGCAGCCGGCTGGGGAAGTGTGCCTTCATCTCACAAAAAATAACATCGCCGCCAAATAACAACTCCTTGGAAGATCATTGTATTCCTGCAAGAGAGACAACAACACGCGAGCGTTACTTCCTGAATTGCAAAATGTTCATGGACTACAGTAGCCACGTTACATCAGGGTCATCAGGTAACCCTCTTGATTGCGTATAAAGGCACCCCTCACTGACCAACACGTAGTGCCAGCGATTCGAACCTACCGACCAATGGTAGAATAATTTACCTCATAAACTTGTGAACTAGCCAATAATAGCTGCGCATTTTACTTTCCCACTGACGCGTAGTGGTCATTTTATTTACGACGTGAAATCGTGTCATTGAATCTCCGTAGGTTATTACCTCCATGCCGTATACTTATATCCCTTCCGTCATAGTATAAAAGATGTAGTGGATAATTAAATGCTAATGCTGCAGTCCTCACATGAAACAGTCGTGTAAGAGCCCCGCCGAGCACCCCGCGGAGACCCTCCGCCGGCCGCCGCGCCGCGCCGCCTCTTGATTGTGTTTGTGTGTTTTGTAAAAGCATTGTCATGTCCATTTAATGTACGAATACAATAATACATGCACGTAATACAACTAACTGAGAGACGTTTCAAAGCCTGTCCCACTCTGCAGTGAACTGAAATTTTGGTTTGCAGGGGACTTGGGCAAGAAAGGATATTTCTACAGTATACAGCCCATGAAGGAAACAATACACGACCGATAAAGCGAGTTTCCTTTGTAACTCAACTCACCGTTACTGGTCGTAGGGTAAAGTAAAAAGTTTTATTGTCACGGCTCAAAGTCACGGCAAAGTCACGGCATTTATCGGCTTGTTGGTTAAAATATCTTCCCATTTGACAGTGTAAGGTCGAATCGCTAAGATGTTTAGACACTGAAATACTACATTTCAGTGAGCGAGGGGAGCCTTTATGCGCCGTCAATAGGTTTATGGTTTATGAGGACACCGGATATACACGAGGGTTGTAGTAAATCTGGTAATAGCTATGGACGAATATGATTATTGGGTTCAGCATTAGTTACAGAGACAAACTCAATTCACCATCCGGCGGTGCGGCGGACAACGGTCAGGAAATGACCATATAGAAGTTGGCTCACAGATATTTTTCTATTATTTAAAAGATTCTCATCCATATAATAGGTAACCTAATGAACACAATTTCTACGTCTTCTAATACGTACGTACCATCATGGAACTCCGCTGTTAACTCAACTGATTATTTTTTTATATATCGTCGAAAGACAAGCATACGACCTGATGTAAGGCGTCTGTGACGCTTACAATACGAGAAATGCTCGTGCCACCCCAGCAGTCAGTGACGTGCTCTCCATATAGGCAAGAAGACATTGCCTACCCTATCAATTTGATAAATACCATCCGATGTTTCTTCATTCGTGACCAGTCAGAACCCGTTATATACCTTTTCCCATACATTTCGCGGTCATATATGACCACCCGGGTTTCGAAGGGTTAAACATAGTTTTTAACTAATATTTCCAAAAAAAAATTTACAAAAACAAAAAATTAAAAACAGCTCCATCTATCGGTATCGGTGCAAGTTATTAAAATCATCGCTAGTCATATTCAAATCGCAGCTAGACGCTAGTGTAGCACATCGACCTAGCGGCGCTATATCGATGTGTTACACTATCGCCGCAATGGGAGCTTAACGGCAGAGACACGAACTATTTCTGTCTAAATTTACGTATGTGTGCCGTGTTGGTAATACGGATTGTGTCGTGTGCATTCCTGTCGCATAGTATAGACATTGTCTTTTCAGCCGAACTATAATGTAAATTACCGAAGTGTCGCGAACATTGCTACGTAACTATTTTAAAAAGTAGTTTGCTCCATATAATTAACGGCCGCCATTGATTTTGTTTTGAATCGATTGACTGGTAGCAGACAAAATAAGATTTTAAAGTTTCATAGTTGATAAAAATGGATAATATTCACTGCGAAAGTTGTTCAGGTGGTGTGTATGTAGGGAAATTAAAAAATGATGCGTTTTCAAAACTATCTTTCGGTGAAAAAAAAAACAAGTGATCACATAGGTACATCATTATTTCCACAAGACTGGGTAACCAAAATCAACATGCTGTATTTTTTGAAAAGTTAATAGCTTTTAAAAATTCTTCCTACCCTGTCAAAAATCACAGAGATTTTGAGAGCAGAGCACGCCACTGCCAGCAGCTAACACAGCGCGACTGCTTAGAAGCTTAATGGTAACCTCACTTACTCGCAGGAACTCAACAACCCTCTAAGGAGTTATTATTTTACTGTGGTCTTTTGCCATGTCGGTACGTACTTCTCCAGTCGGGTGTCCTTGATGCGCCTACCACTAAGAGCCCTGTTCAATGTTGCGGTATTGTCATCACCTTATTATTTTTAACAGTGTTATCATTGTTGACGAGTGCTGTGTTAGCTAGTTAAAACAATAAAAATACTATGTCTATAAAAAACTAGGTACTTACCGTAATTGTTGTTTACATATTTTGAAACTTGCTAAAATAATGAATCACTCTCATCAGTAAACATTTATAAATTCATTTCTGTTTATCTGTGCACAAGAGTAGACATTAGTTCAATATTTAGTAGTAGGGGCGGCCACAGGGATAACAGACCTCGTCGTATTTGGTGTTCCTGGCGGCTGGCGGCTAATGAAGTACAGGAGTTATAACAGAGCCCGAGACTATAAACGGAACCACTCGCAGGCTGCAGGCGGAACACCAAACAATACACAATTAACAGTATCTAAATACGATGCACAAGGTTATACATGTCACCAAATTTCCACTTCGCCCTAAAGTTAATTTACTGTTGCGATGCTACCCGTATCGTATTCAGATTTTCAAACAATTACGCAAACTCCTTATATGGGCATCCTTGAAATATCGGGCTTTAGTTGGTTTTTGTTTCTTTAGCCAGGTATATAATATGGATTCGTTAGCGTGATATCATTTTAAAAACCGTCCGGATGTATGGAATATAATTAATTACTTAATGAACTTTCGACTGGAGTTGTCCAGAATATTATCTATCTATCTATAACTTCACGCCAAATCCCTTGCGGCGTAGGCAGAGAGAACCGAGCGCCACGTGACTCGATCCTTACATATCTCACTCGCTTCTTTAACATTCATTGCTCTTGTCATGCACGCTCGCCGGTTTCTAGGGCTCCTGACATCACCTTCTAATAGAACACGACCAATTTAGTCATGGTAGGTAAGTCTTGGCCTTCCCCGGCTCCTACATCCTTCCACTTTTGCATTGTATATCTGCTTCGTCATTCTTTCATATTGCATTCTTTCTACATGTCCGAACCAACGAAGCATGCCTCTTCTACGGTCTACGAGTCTTACGCCCCAAATTTTGCGCAGCGCTCGTATTTCGACCGCGTTTATTCTACTTTCATGCTCTGTCTGCCATACCCAGCTCTCGCTTCCATAAGTTAGCGTTGGGGCCAACACTGCATTGTGTATAGCGAGTTGTGCTTTCTGGCTCAGGTTTTTACTTCCAAGAAGTTTTCCCAACGCTCCATTCACACTATTCCCAGCACTCACTCGTCTTTCCACATCTGCGGTGTACCTTCCATCCCTGCTGAAAGCGCATCCAAGATATACAAACTCATCCACTTGTTCCAACACTTCATTACCAACCGTAATCCTTACATTAGTTATGGATTGTTCTCTTTCAAATACCATTATCTTTGTTTTTTTCGCATTCAGTCCAGAATATTAACTATAAATAACACTTGGAACTTACTAATATTAGATTTAAGAGGGCAATAAAGCGCGCGTTAAATGTATGCGATTTGTAGAATTGTGTTCATAAATTGAATATCTGTTCATGCTTCTACCTCGCGTTTGTCCCGTCGACTTATATTTAGCTAATTGATTATGTTTAATGCATCGAATTTCATACAATTATTTTTGTTGTGTCATCGTGAAACTTGGCAATTGGGTGTATTTCTGACGATAATAATTGAATCCAGCATTTTAATACCACTGAGCAAAATGATGATGGCGTTTAAAAGTATACCTTAACTTTCCTATCCATCGTGTAATAATGGTGCATTAGAAAGCCTTGCAATGTCTGCCTATATTCTAACATCATAAATACTCAAATAACTATATTACTAAATATTATACTATAAGTTAAAATAATTAAAAATATGTCTTTTAAATCTCCGAATGGGAATTGCCAAAGTTATGTGGATACAACGCAATATATTTTTCTAAAAAATAACAATTATTAAATAGCAAGTTTGTCGAGGTTTTTTCCAGTCATTACATGTTAAATTGTTGGCATTTAAAAGAGCCATCAATGCGCAAGGGTGGAATAAAATTATTCCAGCCAAAAATATACTGCTTACATGTCTGAATTCAGATAATATTTGTCTATAACTTCAGACCAAATTTCTTGCTGGGTAGGCAATAATAAATAATATAAATTAATAATATCTATAATGTTTTAAAAACCAATTACTAGTCCTCCAGTGTCATTAAAGCTTTACAGTGTTTTTAAAGTGACCAACTTAAGCGTTAATTTAAAAAATTCAGCTGTAGAAGACTAGTTAATTTATACTTATGGTAAAATAATTAGCGCTATGTCGGTTATCGGTATTTTATATTGCAGTTTAGTTACTGCTTGTTGTGTTGTTTAGTTAGATGACCAGTAACGTGTAACACAAGAACGAATATCGCAAATAGAGAAGCCTTAATACGTGGTTATCTCGCAGCGTGGGCGGCGGTCGGCGCCAGCCCGTCTCTCGGGGGACATAGAGGCCGCGACTTCTGGCAGACCACTATAATCTTGCCAGTGTCATAGAAGCTACTAAGAGTAGCAGAAAAAATAGGGTAAATATGTATATGGTTGCGACGTGAGTTGGAGAATTAGGTGGTTGTTTTTTTAAGTGTCATTCAGAAAACGACCACCTATAAGGTCATGGAAGAAGTTACCTATGTATAACCGATAAAACGATTTTCCGTAGTAACTCAACTCATCGTTTTGGGTAAGTAGAAAGCGTAGCTCTCATTGGCCAGTTCAATGGATCTTCATCGCGGTCACTTGTCGGCTTATTAAAATATCCTGTCCCTTTTGATTAGGTTCGAATCGTTAAGATATTTACCCGCAAAACGCTAGAGTGAGGGTGCCGGCCGGCCGGTGAGTAATTCAGAAATAATAGGCACAGAGTCTGCTCCGAGTACTTCGTCACTAGACGAACACTGACGTGCGAGGGGTCGTGTCACCATCAGGAGGGTAGGTGTCCTCGTCTACTGCCCGCGCTGGTAATTGCTACATTTGGACGAAGTAACTTCTTTTAGCATTCCGCTAAAAATATATAAACACATCGCTTAATATAAAGATGTTATTGTTAGAGTGACGCTGGCAACACAGAGTGTGTCTCTTCTTGACATCGTTAACACTGTACCTAATACCTAATAATTGACGATATGAAGTAAGACCTATATTGACAAGTTTCTTTCGTCATTTATTATTTGCCAATAGTCAATTTCAAATTCTAGGTGATTGAAAAAAAAAACAAAGGGATGTGAATAAGATATGTTAAGATAGTTTTTAAAAATGTAAAACTTGTGTAAGTGCCCGCGAGGCCTGATGGGAAATAAATAATTTTTCTTCACATGCAACACTCTTGTTTTGCCACCTCCGATGTCAAGGCATCGGTTTTTAATAACAATCTCACTCAAAACACTCGATATATCTGTATACCATTTATGACACCACTATATGACAGTTAAACCTAACCAAATGGACAAACAAACTTACTGCAAATGTGTTGGTGACCAGTGACAGTAGACTTTATACTTGTAATATATATTATAAGTATCGTGCTCTTTTAGGAGACCATCATTCTGAATAAATAAATATAAATATTGTCGTACAAATAACATAGCGCCAACTAAGCCTAAAGTAAGCGAAGCTTGTGTTATGTCTACTAGACAACTGATAAACATAAGAAAATATTTTTTTTGTAGATACATACTTATGATACATAGATGTCGAGTGGTGTCGGCATAGCATTGAGTCGGCTGAGAGAACACACAACCGGATGATCATCTCGTGCACTGCTTCAAACTGCGATCATCAACCCGCCTGCCAAGCGTGGTGATTCTGGCAGAAACCCCTCTAAATATGGCACGCACTAGTAATACACGGCCCCGCTATTCCGCATCACGGTAGCAGTCGCGGTAACGGCGGAGCTGGGGGTGCGAAGAATCCCCGGCAGGGATCCGGCTACCAAAATCGACGACGATTGGACCTGGTAACATATAACACGCGCTCAATGTGGACTGATGAGAAGGTGCCGCATGGATTATAGGTAGGTATATCGAAGTATTGAGGAGTATATATGAAAACACGACCGTGTCGATCCGACTACAGGACCAGAGTACGACAGCTATCCAATCGCAGAGAGAAGTGAGACAGGGAGACGTTGTTTCTCCGAAATTGTTCACGGCTGCATTGGAAGATGTTTTCAACCTACTGGACTGGAGAGGAGACGGCATCGATATCAACGGCAAGTATCACTCACCTTCGATTTGCCGATGATATAGTAATCATGGCGAGATCGCCGGAGGACTGAACACAATGCTTGAAGATCTCGACAGCGCATCCCGACGAGTGGATCTTAAAATGAATATGGACAAAACGGAGATCATATCGAATTAAATAAATAAATATTGTCTGATAAATTACACAGCGCCACCTAAGCGCCCCAAAGTAAGCGAAGCTTGTGTTATGGGTACTAGACAACTGATAAACATACGTTATATACATTTTTTTTTGTAAATACATACTTATTATACATAGAAAATACCCAGTACAAATACAAACAGACATGTTTATGCACACAAATGTTTGTACTGTGTGGGAATCGAACCCACGAGCGTTGGTGTCAAAGTAGCGTAACAGCGCGTTCCACCACTGAGCCACCGAGCTCGAATATACATGTTGTAGCCACTCCAGTTTCAGTTGGTTGGGAGCTCGGTTCTCGAAGTTGTTGATGAATATGTCTACCTCTGGACTACCAGTCCAGCTACGTAGATCCAACTTCGAGAAAGAGGCCTCTCGTCGAATCCAACTCGGACCAGTAAAGACTTACGATACAGAAACATGGTCCCTTACTATGGGCCTAATACGAAAGCTCAATGTTGCACAGCGCGCGTGAGTTTCTTTGCAAGATAGGTTCAGAAATGAGCATATCCGCAGCAGAAATGGAGTTACCGACGTGCCACTAAGGATCAGCAAGCTGAAGTGGCAGTGGGCAGGCCACATAGCTCGGAGAACCGATGGCCGTTGGGGCAGAAAGGTTGTCGAATGGCGACCACGAACCGGAAAACGCAGCGTTGGACGGCCCCCACACGATGGACTGACGATCTTGTGAAGATCGCAGGGAGCCGTTGGATGCAAGTAGCACAGGATCGATCGCTGTGGAAGTCTTTAGGGGAGGCCTATGTGCAGCAGCGGACATCCTTCGGCTGATATGATGATATATACATATAAAACACCAAGACTAAGACAAACAGACATGTTCATGCGCATAAATGTTTGTTTTGTGAGGGAATCGCACCCATGGGCGTTGGTGTCAAAGTAGCGTTACTAACCACTGCGCCACCGAGCTCGTCAATATGTCGTCAATGAATACGTATATATAAAACAGTACCTTGACCACTGACAGACGCAAAGCCTAAACCACAGGTCTTTAACAATTAAACTCGAGATGCTATGAGTATGAAAAAGTCCCACGGGAATGCGTGCAAGGAATAGCACCTGACCACCAGCGCCGTCAATAAATACTCGTGATTCCTCAACCCTGACAATAGACCAACTCGACCCAACCGCGCACTCCTCGGGACGTCCGGCGTTCGATCCAGCTGTCCAAACGTAGCGGCGATCACTCGAACAAACACACAAAACTTACAAATGTTTATTTAATTCACCTATTTAGAGGGTGGATAGATAAACTGATGTAGGGCTGTGACAAAGATAGAAACGCGATAGCCAAAATAATTGAGAATTATAAACATATACATTTCGTTGACTATATATTTATCATCCATTTAATTTAGTTATTTTATGAAATTTTACAAATTTGAATCTGTTACAGAGTTTTGGGGAGATGTATATATATTATTATAACTAGCTGTGCCCGCGACTTCGTCCGCGCAGAATAGTTTTTTTTTATTATTTATTTATATTAATAAAAATAAATAAAATTTCTAAAATAGAGGTAGCCTAAGTTACTCCTCATTACATCAGCTATCTGCCAGTGAAAGTCCCGTCAAAATCGGTCCAGCCGTTTCAGAGATTAGCCGGAACAAACAGACAGACGGACAGACAGACAGACAGACAAAAATTGTAAAAATATTCATTTTGGTATATGTACCGTGTATATGTATATCCATATGCATTTAGTAAAAAGCGATTATTTTAATATTACGAGCAAATAGACACTCCAATTTTATTTATCTGTGTAGATATGTAGTATAAATTTCAGTCTGACATTTTGGAGTGTTGCGGTGTAAAAGCTTTGCACAGTTTAAAATACACATTTCTCGTAAACTATTGCTAATAAGTCTTTTTTTACAGAGTACTAAAAAAAAGAGAATAATGTAATGACTTCTTTTATTTTCATAGTTATTGGACTACCATTTGCAGCCTCTAATCAGATTATCCGCGGCATCGCAAGGTCTCAAATGAAATGCAGTTCGTAGTTCCGTATTTCCAATCTGGTGTGACGAACATGAATGTTTTTAATGCCATTGTCATTAAAGAAACATATTCCTTGTCTTTGCCAACCCTAGCCCATTCGTCTTCATTAAAATAACATACGGAGCATGCCGGTCGCCGGTCGCGGGTCGCGGGTCGCGGGTGTGGTAGCTACCACGAAACCATATATTTATTGTTTGATAAAGGAAATAAACTTGTTGAAAGATAAATGTCAACTAGCACAACGTTCGCCTTAATAATGTTAAAAGCCAGGAGTAAACCGTTGCCTCGTGATGCGTTGATTTCGTGGTACCATCACGTGCTACACGATTGTTTGATAACTCATATCATTTATTTAGCTATGTCTCATAATCATAACGAAGGTTAATATATTATATTTTTTACATCGGATAAACTATTGGGTTTTACGTTTCATTAGTATTAAAAAATTACATATTTTAATTATCACACGTTCGGCAGTGAAAGAAAACATTATAAGGAAACCAGCATATTCAAAAAATTATATTTCGAAAGTCTGGTTTTCCTTGAAAGCTGTAAGGTCAGACGGCATTCGCTCCATGTCAAAATCAGGATCGTGGTCAAATCTTTAGGCTTGGGTAGCGTCCAATCCTAATGGATTAAAAATCCGCCTAACGCGAGGAAGAAACATTTAAAAAAAACTACAGGTACTTCAATGTATATTTTTTACTAATTGTGTATTTCGCGAATTATTAAGTTTTATTTGAGTGACAAGTAATAAACCCGTATGAAGCCCTTAGGGGATGCAATGCGCCATATTATCAATATGTAGAGGGCGCTAACGTTGGCGCACCCACGGTGACGGTCGGAGGCGGACTGAGCGGCTGAGTTGATTGGAGTTTCGATGAACTGCGAACTGTGAAGAAGTGAAGAGAACTTAGTTCAAGTTGCTCTACTTATCCATTTTTCTGCGATCGAACCTGACACTCCATATGTAGAGCATTCTTCAAAAATTATATACAATCACTCAGGTGGCCTTAAAACGTAAATCTATTAACAAAAGTTGAAGTTCCACTGCCGGCAACAAGAATAACTTCGCTTAAGAATGGGAAAGGACAAAAGTGTCTCCTTAGCTGTATATTAGGTTCATTTATCTCGTTGAATCATTTATTTATGTTAGTTAAACAATGCTTCGACTCATCGTTTACACAACTAATGATTCAAAACAACCAACCGTTTGGACGTCATTAACTATTACTTTCAGCAAACACACTGGAACATTGTAATAACACTTCCTAAATAGAATGGTTTATAGGAAACACAGAAAAGTTACCGACACATGTAGAACATACTTTTTACTAATGATATCACTGCAGGTAATTTTCCCTTATTCCACCCTCTCCCTTCCGTCATAGAACCACACGTGCAGGCTTGCGATGTCATCATTCCACTGTTGAGGACATTTGTTCTCGTACTAAAAAGTTCGGCAACTCCTATCTCTGTCGAACTATTAAAAAGTGGAACGCCTTGCCTGCACATGTGTTTCCTCCTTCCTGAAGCGTGAAGAAGCACCTTTCGCTTACCAACAGGCGAAGAGGAGTCACTATGCTGAGCCAATATAAAAAAAAAAAAAAAAAAAATGATGGCTTTATTTTTTATACTTGGTAACAAACAAGCTTACATGATGTGACATATTTAATAGTCCATAGTCCAGTATACCCCCAAAGAGTATTTATATATTATTACTCGGGGGTTGTTACTGCTAATGCATATTTTTTTTACAAACCATCAAAGAGATAATAACGACCTTACACATTCGAACAAATCACCAGTGAATTGTGATTTAGCGGCATTCTAAAGGAGACGTTTGCGCGTTCACCGCTAAGAAACCTCCATTACCTGCGGTTCTAGCGATTATACAACGGGTTTTGTTCTAAACAATTGTTCAGTATGATGCCGACAGCTTCTTTTTACAACCACCCCGCTCGCCGACGCGCGGCGGCGGGGAGCTCGCACATTGGAGCCGCAATGGTTGCGTACTGTGTAGTTCCAGCGAAGTTTTCTTTAAAGTTATCGTTAAACTTTCAAGTTGTAGAAGGAACTCCCAGCCGAGGTTTTCCCAAGGGACTACAGAATGGTGTTCTTCAAGAAAGGCGTGAAGAGGTTTTAACGGGGTCAGCAACGCTTGAGTGGCACCGCTGATGATGCAAATGTCCATAGGCTGAGGTAACTACTTATCATCATAGCGCCATACGCTCGATTACCACCTTTGTCGTATTTACAAAATGCTTCTAATTCAATATAGTAGTGTTCCGCCTAGCTTTCACCAGAGCCTCCCAACGCTCAGCTGGCTTCAATGCCAATGCCTGAAGATGGCGATAAGCCACTCACATGCTGAAGGACGTGGCTAGCATCACCCAGTTTCTGCACAACCCAGGCTTGACTTAATGTGGCCTAGTAATAATAAAAAAGCTCGAGACGAAATAAAACTCATCCTAAGACAGACTACCATCGCGTGGCGCGACTGGACTCCTTGACTACATTGACATGCATAACGAGTATATCTAATTATTCTTGCTTATATCTTATTTTACGTACCATAATTTATAATTTGAACAAACCATCAAACAATATTGTTCGTATTCCCAGTCAACAACAATATTGTTGCTCTACAAAACTAGCTAGCCGATGCGCTATTTTTAAAGTCAAGTACTGTACCAAAAGTTTATATTTTATAATCTAGCATATTATATTTGTATAAATTACATTTTAATAAAAATGCAGTAAAGGCTATAATCACGCAACTCACAGCCTGGAAGCCTATCGCGCAAGCTGACGGGCAATTAAACGCGTTATTAAATTAACCGGCGGCGGTATCTAATGCCTGTTGTAAAACTCGCCTTAACGGGACGTGGCGGCATTGTGTCGCGCGGCGGGGTGCTAGAGACACCCTGGTTTAAGTTACCTGCGTGCATACTGCTGTGAATAAAGACCAACTAGTTATTTCCATTACCACAAACGGATTCATATCATGATTGCCAATATTTTAAGTATATAATTTAATGAGGATTCACGTGTAAAAATTGAAAAATGGAGCTTCACGCTGGCGATTTTACCGGGAGCAGCGAGTAAACGATACAATTTTAAAAATGGTGTTATTCAGATAGCCTACGGAACCGGTATGGTTCGGTTATTCATTATCATTACATATTCATTAGATTAGTTTTTTATTTTAAATATTCACAAATACTTTTGTATACCTTCAGAGAAATGTACGGAGCGTTTGATACGCGGCTCTGACTTACACTTACTGTGTAAACTACATGGATATATAATAATAAATATCTTTATTTCCTCATACAAATATAAAGGCTTATCAACTAGTCTTAAGTAAACATTCTATTTGTATAATAATATCTATATGTTTATCTCCAGCTACAGTTTACGAGTCCCTGATATTAAATCGTAGATATATAACGCCTAATGCTAGGAATTCAAAGAGATGATTAAAGTCGTATGTTGAGAAAATTCTGGGGGGTTGATCAAAATGTTTCCTTCTGTAGGTGTACTAGGTTGGCTCTGCGTCTTGATTTACTTCGCTTTGTTCAAACTCGGGGTCACCAATATAGTCGTATGTGGGGTTAATTAATTAACACACACTAATTTAAAAATCTCCGTATATTGTCTATATATTTTGTACAATCTTTTGTTCAATTGTGTGTATACTAATGAAGTAAACAGACACAGAACACCATAACCGTATATAAACTAGCCTTTCGAGATTTCAAAATATCATCAGGGCCGACGCACATACCGTAAACAACCGACTAACTTTTTATTCAATATTCGCACGGTAGGCATGAACTAACGCGGTGCCCTGCGACGCAAACATTAAACAAACATCCGTGCGCTGCGACGAAATACTTCACCGACTGCGATGCGCAAGATTATGGCGCAGCCAGATGATAATTATTCACTTATCCCCGTTACTAAGCCTTCTTTATCTTTTCAGGAGTTCTTGATACACTCTGTGCAGATAAGTTCGTTTTCGTCTTGACATGGCGGTTGACCTTACATCGGTGCAATACAAGGCAATATATGCTCGAATACGAGTAGTTTGCGTGTCTCATCTCTCTGTCCCTTAGACAATTCAACAAAGTAACAGTTAGTAACATGTCTCTGCTCTGTCCGCATGAAGATAATTTAGACCCTGCTTAGATTTCGAAATGATTGCATACGACATATATTGAATGCCATTTCACGCAGCCGTGTGTCTCACACTGAAGCGTCGTTGAGTAATACCCACATTTGCCAACCCCACAACGTTCTATGGCTGAATTAATTACTATGTCTTTATAAATAATATACGGAGATTAATAAAAACACGACGCCGCGTTATAAAATAGCATTCTTCTGAGTACTCATACTGGTATTGATCTTGCTGATGGTATCTCACCAGATAACATCATGGATGCCAGAAATACACATAACGACATTTCAAACTATGCGTATTATGCCGTTGTAGGAATGGTGAATTTTGAACGGTTTTGTATAGCTTGTTCTGTCGCGGTGTGTAACTCGATCTGGGGTAGGATAATGATCATTAATGCAAACAGCTTTTATTATAGAATTTCGATGATAATTGTAACCTCTGAACATAATCAGATCGGTAAAGTGCGTGTCGAACTCACTTTCAAAGGGTTCCGTACGTGCTTCTGTGGCGTATTCATTTACTGGTGATAGGCACTGTCAAGACGAGCCAATCTTCATATCTTCATATTCCCGAATCGTTTCTTATTTCTAAACTCTCCTAGCTTCGATGTAGGTGACAAAAGTACCTAGTAGTAGCCAATTCGATATCGTTAGAACACTAAAATTAATTTGTTTAACTTTTAGATTTTGGTAAGATCTATCTCATTTCGTCACTGACTCCCTCTCTCCCTGTCCTAGTGAGTTTCTCGACTGCATTCTATCTTAGTGTCATACGCCATCAAATAATTATGAACCTTATGCTTTTAACCATCCAATATTAAACACTTTTTGATTATATAACGTTCGAGATAAACAAACACCTCATGTAAATTAGTTATTGTAGCCTACGATCACTTGTGCGAGGAGTATCAGTCGTACATTGCCACATACGCTGCCAACACAGCAACTTCTTAGAATATTACTGGTACCCTCACTCACTCGCAGGATCACGACGACTCTTCAGGGAGTTATTGTTTGGCTGCTGCCTTCTGTGACCATATGGAAGTCACCATGTCAAGTTGCGTTGACTCTATAGATAGTCAGCTTCGGTTTGACTGCTATAACTATTTGTAATGTGATTCGACATAAGTATAAATGTACACATGAGTATAGTTTTCCCGAATGGCGTCTATTAATATCTGATATGTTAGACAAACGAGAATATCTAAAAGATTTGCCATTTAAAGCGGAATTATGAAGATCATAGGTTAAATACATTCACCGATTAATATTAATATGAGACACAAGTCGAGACAGTTCGTTCAGAGACACGGGCATTGGTTGATAAATAATGACTAATTTACAAAAATAGATAAGAATATTTCTGTTTAACTTATATCTCAATATTACGTTTCTATGTTACCAGTACGTAATGAAGTTTAATATTGACCAATATATATGTAAAGTTAGTTTGTGTACTTATAGTTAGTTGCCGCAGTCCCGACCGAGCGGTGTTCGCGGCCGCCTCACCCGCACCACTACCAACTCAAACAGAATATTAACAAGTCAAACAGTATGCATGTTGCAATGTTATAAAACAAATAGCGGAGAGTTTACAACGCAATAGAACGAGAACCTGACTATGTCGTCTTCTACTTCCTAGCATTATCGCGTTTCCTAATAATCCTTTAGGATTGGCGCGATCCGCTGACTAGCCTAAGGAATTGGTGAGGATACCGCTCGTGCCGTCAAACGACTCCCGTCAGACATCAAACGTCTTCTGAAATATAATTAGTTGGACGCGTGTGTTTCCTCGCGATGTTTTCTTTCACCGCAGACCAAGTGATAATTACGAATATGTACTTACATAAATTCAAAAAGACTTTATTAGTTTAGTTGTACATGCTTACCCCGGGATTCGAACCGGGCCCGCTGGTTACTGCTGGTTCTTTATCAGTGCTCTTAACAAAAACTATATCTATTTACAGATAATTCGATATATAGTAGTTTACGTGCTTCCACCACTAGTTACTTCATGTGAAGTAGTGCCGACTACCGTTAGTAGATGCGTACCAACGTCGTCGCTGCTCTGGTCCCTCTGAACTCGTTCGCTCCAATGCCATCAAATCGTCTCCGTTGAGAGGTTCAAGTCGGTTAATAAAATTAAATAATCTATAAATCGATCTGCTTAAAAATTGCCACACGACGCGGGAAATGTGCATTTTTAACATTCACGAGGACAGAGTAGTGTGGTAGTGGGCTGTAATTATAATTCACAAGTAAAATGATTTCCGTTTCCGATGATTAAAACTTAACAATAGCAATAAGAATAATTTGAGGACCGAAATAAGCCGTGATTGTTTCACAGTAAGTACCGCCGTCTGCCCCCCCCGCCCGCCGCCCGCCCTCTGATTACAGAAACGTCCAAATTCGAGTAATGACCCGCATTACACACAGACAATGAAAACGTGCCGTAATCACAACCGTATATAGAAAAATTACAGAGGTCGTGTAATTGTTGATACGTCCGGCGACGTGTTGTTCGTTGAGTAATATTCGAGGAAAAATGTCGACGTTCTGGTTCGCATTTCTAGATTTGACGCTGCATTACGTAGCATTATTTTTTATTCGGTGGCTCATATTTGTAAATTTACACTTTTTTACAAGATATCTATTTTAAAAAAAAAATCCCTTCAATTCATTTCTAATATCATTATATCCTTTCCGAAAATTGTATTTATGACATTGAAGAATTTAAGGCATTGATATATTGATAATTGATGAAAATTACTGACTCAAACATGAACTTACTGTCTGAAAAATGGGTGTGGGAGGGTGCCGAATTTAAGATATTAAACTTTAATTATGTTTACGAATTAAATAAATCACAATTAAAATTATGTCTAGAAAATTAACAATTAATAAATTACAATAATTAGTTATAATATTTGCAGCCAGTTACTGGGGCGACGCGCTTGTTCCAATTCTTTATACTCGCATGTATACCGTGTTACTGACAATAAATATATTTGATTTGATTTGATGTGAGTTTATTTTAAATAAATTATCGTTATTTATGATTATTTTAATGTTTGCAGGTTTTCTTTGTAACCCTTGTATGTGCAATGTTCCTAGTCTTACCCATCTAAGCTGTACTGTTTTTTGCTACATATCAATTATGCAGGTTCATTACCAAAGTATTTAGGTTTTTTTTAGTCTATTCATATGCTCACAGTTTGTTGTAGGTACAAGACAATATATATACAATTTGTTGTAATTAAAGCTATAGGTGCATGATTCTCCACTTCGATTTGTCAAAGTCTACCTTTTGAAAATTAAACGAAGAGGATATGCCGTATGGTTGCTGAACCTTTACCTGTCACATCAAGAGGACGTATACAGCTAAGTAGTGCCCTCATTTTGTTTTTATTAATAACGCTGAATTTAAGACCAACACCAAAAATCGTTAAATACTGGCATTGTAGAACCATATTTATGTTTTTTTGAGACCACACAAGACAAACATTTGTGTGCATGAACATGTCTGTTTGTATTGGTCTGAATGTTTTAAGAGAGGTAGGGCGCATCAAATCAGCCCGTCTGGGGTACCTCCACCTCACAGAAAACCGCAGCCAAATAATAACTCCATAGACGGTTGTTGTGTTCCTGCGTGTGAGTGAGGTCACCAGTAAGCTCCCAAGGAGTCGCTGTGTAAGCAGCGGAGGAGGCATCGTGTGAGTGATACTTAGTGTATTACAAGCATGTAAACATACGTGGGCCGTATGTTTGTATGCCTCACGACGTTGTATAAAAAAATGTGCCCAGATTAAGGAATAATTAAAATTTTTGGTTACTTGTACTCAGATAATAAATACAAGATATGTTTCAAGAAAACGTAAATATGGTTCTACAGTGCCAGTATTGAAAGTTTTTTGGTATAAGTCTTAAATTCAGCGTTATTAATAAAAACAAAATGGAGGCGCCACTTGGCTTTGTGCGCCCTCTTACAGGCAAGAAAAACGGAACGGTAGGTATCTAAAATTGATAGTTATTTAATAATGTACAAACGTTATATTAATTAACTAAGGCTAATTTTCTAGGGTGTAATGATCAGATGACCTTAAGTGACTTTTAGTATATGAATTTAAAACAATTATTTCGTTATGCTTAGCGTGGCCCGCGGGGCGTCTCTTATAATGACCCGACATTAATAAAATTACATAATTAATTATAAATATATAGCTGTAATTACACGTTAGAAAATTAATAAATTGCCGTTTTATTACGGCAATCAGTCGACGGAGCGCTTCTACAACATTGTAGTGATTATGGTTTGTTTTATAACAAATGTGTCATATAATTGTTTGTTTGCGGAGAGATGACAATAATAAAAGATAAAAATAAAAAATATTTATTTGCCATTGGGCCCTCGCGGGCACTTAGACACGTCTTACATTTTTTTAAATATAATCTTATTGCATCTTATTCATTCCTCTTATTTTACTTTTAAATTTTTTTACTCTACTAGCAATATAAAGTATTAATAAAGTAATATTATTTGTTAACTGCTAATCCCGCGTATACTTACCGCCGTTTCAGCTCTAGAATAGATTTTGGTGTATTTCATTTTACTTTGGACTCTTTTCACGTGTAAATAATACATTCGGGAAAATTAAACGATACGCAAAGAAAACATTAAGTACGTATAATACGTACTGGTTGTAACGTCGGGAGGCATACAAGCATACGGCCCACCTGATGTAAAGCGGTTAGCGTAGCCTATGAATGCTTGTAATACATTAAGTATCATACGCGCATTGCCACCTCTACTGCTAACACAGCAACTTCTTGGGAGCTTACTGGTAACCCCATTCCCACGTAGGAACACAACAATCCTCTAGGGAGTTGTTATTTGGCTGGGGTTTCATTGGTTGGAGCATTGGTGTGATGTGAAAGCCGCGTCATTCTCCACTGCGCCACCGAGCTCGTCGTACGTCACGTCATCGTCGTACGTCACGTCGTTTTTGTATGAGATATAAAATCGAACGGATAGTGGGTTTTTTTCTTGTTGAAATGTAATCTTGCGTAACGTAATTTATTGCAAGCTTAAATTAAAGCGTTGACATGAACATGTTAATTTTATTTTTGTCAGTCGGTGATTTAAATTTGCATAAGTACGAGTACCTAGCATGTGTACAGTTTGACAGCGAATACGACGGACTTCTCACATTTCGTATATGAATGTCTATTGTATACGTATATCGATAGATAAACCTATTAGTTGTTAGCGTACTAACTTACGGTCACTGGTTCGAATCCTGATGCGGTCGTGTACTACTAAATTCGTGTTTTAGGACTGATGAGTACATATTTGTAATCATCACTTGCTCGGCGGTGAAGCAAAGCATCCGCTTACGAGAAATTATATTTTAAAACAAATGACACTTAGTAACCAGTAAGTTCTCAAGGAGTTGCTGTGTAAACAGCAAAGGAGGCATTGTGCAAGTGATACCTAATATATCGCAAGCGTTAATAGGCTACGGTACCCGCTTTACATCAGGTGGGCCGTATGCTTGTATACCTCCTGACGTTGTATAAAAAAAAAACAACCTGAGAAAGTTTTTGTCGTCCTCTGGGTTGCGAAGGTCTAACGGCAGTCACTCCATCTCAAAACCAAGAGTATCTTCGCCAAATCCTCAGGCTTAGGTAGCAATCTTTTATAGCGCGTATTCCGGTACGTGTGAGAGATTTTTTTTTAACATAAGATAGCAGCAAACCTATA
Source organism: Pyralis farinalis (assembly GCA_947507595.1). NCBI lineage: Eukaryota > Metazoa > Arthropoda > Insecta > Lepidoptera > Pyralidae > Pyralis > Pyralis farinalis. The sequence continues at coordinate 542,842 of OX382280.1, forward strand.
TACGAGTTATTGTGTTGTTGTGTGAGTTGTCAGTTGAGTGAACGAGGATACCAGTGAGCATGAGTAGTAGCTGCGGTAGCAACGAGAGTCAACACGTGGACGATACTCCTAGCATTACGTTCTTAGACCGGTAGTCGTTGCACATCAGACGGCTCGAGTTCTCATGTGCCTGTAAAACTTGCAAAAAAGTGCAAAATTACCGATGTCAATTTCTTCTTTTAAAAAAAAAGTCAGGTCTAATCACTTGTCACTTTCTCACAAGCCATGTTTACACAAGTTGCAACATCCGCACCGACTCGCCGACTAATTCTTTTACACTGTAAATATGGTTCAAAGTGTATCAGCAAATCGAAAATGTGAGCATTCATTTTTATGGCCCCTGTAATATCATAAATTTAATATACTGCGTCGGCTGTAATCAATTTGTATAATGAGTTGCTTCGGAACTAATATTAGGACGAATTATGCAAAATTAAAGTTATTAATGGTCATAAACAGCCGGTGAAAGTAACAACCACCTCGGAATGGCGGGCGTAGGTGACTCACCAGAATGTTTATGAACACACGTACTACTCTACTACTCCTTTCCGCTAGAGTCTCGATTGCCGGTTGGCAGGGTGCATCACGTGGAGGTGACGCTCGCCTGGACTTCGAGATGTTGGTGAACCACTTACCTCGTACACTTGAAGTATCCAGATTCTATTTTTAATATAAACTCACGAACGGTAAGGAACCGTTCCCCAGAAGCCGTAATTCGATTTGCTGAAGCAACAAGTGTTAGCACTCTTTCACTTATGAATCCCTCGGTCAAATTACCTACTCGAGAAATCACAGTCTGCCGTCCCTCTCGCTCGCTTCATCGTCTTGGGTATATCTGTCCCGCTTTAGCATCCTGAACGGATATAGACTTCCTGATACGTGTTGGCAAAAGTATGGATTTGACTTCTACGCTTTGAGTATTTAATAACGGACACGCCATCGTTACGTTGAACAAACTTCTAATCTCGGCATTGCATCTGCGAGATGATGCTGGCTGATTGCTGCATAATTGTGGCCCAAGATGCTTGTCATGAACAGGATCATGTCATTTTTAAGATGCTGATGGACTACTTCTCCGGACGCCGTCTGGGCTTATTCGTTAGTGACCATGTACTGTAGAAGGACCTAACTAAAGGATGTCCGCAGGGCTCTATGCTTGGGCCGACGCTGTGGAACGTTCTAATGGACGATCTGCTGCGTCTGCCCCTACCTTGTGGAGCCAGGATGGTTGCGTATGCTGATGATGTGACGGTCGTCATAGAGAGTAATTCAAGAGTGGCCATAGAAAAGGCTGCTAGCATGGTCCTAAGCCTAGTTGACGACTGGGGTTCTAGTAATAGTAATAGGTGCCAATAACACGGTGTACAATACTGATCTTATGTCGTCGGTGGCGAACTTCGCGGCCTTCTGCAGGTTCGCTACGCACGGCACGCGCGCAGATCTGCGGAAAAGCGAGTAAGTGTGCTTGTTGCTGCCCCAGAAGGGGGTGAAAGCTAATATACCGAGACAAAGACAGAGAAATAAATAATTTGTAGGGAGCGAAGAATTGCCCGCGGCACGTAGAGAGCCTTAGAGCAGCATGTGCCGTGCGCATCTCCCGCGATCCGGCTCAAATGACCGCAACGTCAGTGGAGCCATGGGCACCACCGACCATGGGTCCTGTTTGTCTTGGTCTGAGTGTTTTAAAGAGAGGTAGGGCGCATAAAAGGAGCTCGCCTGGGGACATACCTCCACCTCACAGAAAACCACAGCCAAATAACAACTTCCTAGAGGATTGTTGTGTTCCTGAGTGTGAATGATGACTTGCTGTGATATTTAGTGTATTGAAAGCGTTAATAGGCTACGATAACCGCTTTACATTAGGTGGGTCATATGCTTGTATACCTCCCGACGTGTCGAACGAACTCCGCGTCCACTCCACAACAAACACATCAAGTAGTAACGTCAATTTAATTCAACTTGCTATTCGATAGCTACCTGATAAAAACTCGCTGTTGTTTTGACCATAAACGTACCCATGCGACAACAGAAAACGATCGGTTTCACGTGAATGTGTTCGTACACCGGCGGTTTACGATAATGATGCGCCAACCAAAATAATAAACAAATTGTTAATAATAAATATATTTCTAAAATATGTATTAACTATAGTAAGAGGTATTACGTCAAACACAATATTATGCCACTAATTGAAATCCTGTGCATGATATTCCATTAAAGCAATTTGAGCATCTGATTACATACATTGTCCGTACTCTGCGGTCAACTATTTTGTTTTGTTTTTACCGCTTAATATTGCATCGCTTGATACAATTACTAAATAGCGCCTTGACGTGCCGGCCAGTATGCATTTCTGTCCATGAAGTGGGTGTGAGTGAGCCACTGATCATCAGATTCCTTTGAAATAAAGTTACTAGCAGTTATTATAATTGAATATGACTTCCACCCGTTCGAAAGTGATGCTTGATTTATATCTTTACAGCTCGATCTCCGGTTTTCAATTACTTAAACAAAGTAAATATGCACCAATTAGCGTTTTAAGAGAAAGTAATTTCCGAAAACTAATCTAATAAAATAGCCTTAATTATTTCCGCATCTATGTTTAGGAGTTATAAACTTGTGAAATAAATTAACATAATTTCTCTATTGTTGGATAACTGGTGGCTTCCGCCATTCTAAATCCACGTACAGTAAAATATACTTAAACGTAAAACTTACTTCCAAGTTGTATAATTTACCGGTTTTATTTTTTACTTTTTTGGTGATGATTCTTCTTTTTCTGTCGATGCTAATGCGAACCTGAGTAATGTTAGTACCAGCGGTATGCGTAACAAACAGCACAAGCCGGCGCCGCGGCGGCCCGGTGGGTTGTCGGCCGCCGTCGTCATACGGGATCTTGGATTCGAACAAATAATCGAAACCTGGCTGAAAATGTGGCATAGCTTTGATCATCAAAACGGTGTAAAGAGATTAATTATCTCCAGACAAGTAAGGTTATTTTCTAAATGGATATAAAAATAAAACTGTTCGCGAAGGACCACCGCCACTATTTTTAATAGTTAATATACTCAGGCGTTATTTGGCGAAAGTTAAATTTACACGCAGTTTGATCTAACCGGCACCCACCCGCTACCGTTAGTAGATGCAACATAGTGCATGCCGCTATAATGTGGTACCTATATATACTTTTGTGGTGTTTTCGCTTACTAACGATTTTTTTTTGTTACAGGTGAGTTCGAGAGCACATTTCCAACGATAAATTAGTTTCCGTAAGTGCAATATTATTATTCCTCGAAGCATCTGTCAGAAGGCGGGCGCGGCCGTCGAGCAGATTGACCCACAAATCACTGGATTCGCACCTCACCGGAGATAAAAAAGGCATTTTAAAGAGCCGCACTTCGCGTCTTTCATTCCGTAAACGTGCCCTTTCTTTTTTTGGTCGTATCCATGTTACCGGCAGCGATCCTATGGGTAATTGAAGTTTTCTCGATGTTAGACTTTACATTGCGTAATGTTAGGGTTTAATATTGTCTGCTGATGGAACGGGCGGTGTGATGTTTAAGAATAGGACGGAGCGCGGTATGAAAGCGCCATAGGCACGTGGTTAACAGAACCATCTGCTTCCCAATTAGGGTGCCTTTGTGATATAGAGCGGTCTCCGAGGTTTTTTACACGTATTTGTTTTTGGGTCATTGTTCCCGAGTGAATAGAGTACAGGAATGTTCATTCAGATTGGAATCTATCACCGGTAGGCGCAGATGGCGGCTCTTTGATATTGTGTAACTGATGTTTGTGATGTTGGCATCGCGGCGATTGTGCAGTCGTCCGTGTGGCCGTCAGCTGCTCGCTGCATCTGTGTCCCGCGCTGGCTCCCACACCAGCGATAATAACGAATACATGGCAGGTGAAACTGTCCGTCCAACGCAGGAACGACTCGAGCACGTTCCCACTCCCTTTATTGACGTTTGATTATCAAAAATGTTATGACATTGTTCCTACTGTGTTGTAATGCAAGTTATGTTACTGGTGAACACAGACTAATCATCATGTGTACAGGCAGGCCATCTCCATTGCACGCGGTGTACCGACCGTATCGTAAACAAGGCTCTAGCTAAATAGAGCATAATTTTTTGATTTAAAACTCTCACCTGGGGTAGTACCTCCGCTTTGCAGAAGACCGCAGGCAAATAACAATCCTCTGGCCTCATGTTGTGTTCACTTTTAGTGAACAAGATTATCATGAAAATGGTGAGATGAATTTGTTGCGTTAGCAGCAGTGGTAGCAACTATGTACTCGTTACGTTTGCAAGTGCTCATGAGGAGTCGAGGAGAGAGAGGAGAGGATAAATGTACGTGTTTGATCCGAGATTATATTATAAATTTAGTCCTGGTCTTATTTGAAAGAAAAGCAACATCTTTACTGAATGAAACTCAGTTTGCATGAACAACTTTGAAAACAATGAATAATGCCATCGCCGTTGATTCAACGGAACGTTGGTTCGAGCCGAAACGCCGAGTTGGTAAGAACAATATTCGATTTGGGAAGTTTGTCGAAGTGCGGGAGCCGCGCCGGCAATCGAAAACTTTCGCTAATTCATAAAAATATGGACGAGTGAACAATTCACACGATTGTTATCGAAGTTATTAGCTTATTTTTATGTGTAATAAAATAGAAAATGCCGTACTACAATTATCTGGCGGGTTGTACACTTGTTGAGTATAACCTAACACTAAGATTCGAAACATATTCCTATTAGGTAAGCAACTATAACATGTACCTACTTACGCAGCATTGCATTGTTTCCTACTTACTTATCCACTTATACAGTAAGCATTTTAGGGTATAGAATAGACACAATTTTTTAATTAATTAATATTCTAAGAAAGATAAATGTGGGACTGCGAATGGGTGGCTTAGAGGTCAACTGTCTGTTTTATGCAGACGACGCGGTACTAATACTAGAATCACCATCCGAACTGCAAACACTAGTTACAACAATGAAAGACGATTGTATGAAGAAATGCTTACAATACAATGCGAAGAAAACCAAAATAATTTGAAAGAGAGACAACCAGAACGAACACTAGAATTACGGTTGATGATGTAGTGTTGGAGCAAGTGGATGAGTTTGTATATCTTGGAAGTGCTTTTAGCAGCAATGGATGGTGCACCGCTGATGTGGAGAGACGAGTGAGTGCAGGGAATAGGGTGAATGGAGCGTTGGGTAAACTTCTAGACAGCCGAAATCTAAACCAGAAGGCACAGCTCGCCGTACACAACGCGGTGCTAATCCCAACGCTAACTTATGGAAGTTAGAGCTGGGTATGGCAGAGAGCACATGAAAGTATAATAAATGCGGTCGAGATGAAGGCATTGCGCAAAATTTGTGGCATAACGCTTGCTGACCGCGTTCGTAATGAAGACGTGAGAGAAAGAGATGGTCTGAAAGAGAGTGTCGGTGTTAAGATAAGAAAGGGCATACTCCGTTGATTAGGACATGTAGAAAGAATGAATGACGAAACATATACAATGCAAAAGTGGAAGGATGTAGGAGCCGAGGAAGACCGAGGCTAATTTACCATGACCAAATTGGTCGTGTTTTATCAGAAGGTGATGTCAAGAGTCCTAGAAACCGGCGAGCGTACATGAAAAGAGTTATGAATGTTAAAGAAGCGAGAGAAGTGTGTGAGGACCACGTCTTATGGTGCTCGGTTCTCTTTGCCTACCCCGCAAGAGATTTGGCATGAAGTTATAGATGTAGAAACCAAGTTTATTCTGAAACGTAAAATTTCCAATAACAACAACAATGTAACTCGTCAAAAAGTTCTTTTGATAAAGAATCGTTCGACTCGCGCACTGCTGTCGAGCCCGTCCGAATAAACCTGCCCTCTTTAAATGTTCTTGACAGGAAAATAGCTGTTGCTGAAAATCAATTATAAATCCATCCGCAGAACTTTAGAACAACGTATATTTTGAACAATCATCCTCGGGATTCTTTATTCGAGCGGGTTTAATCTCAGAAGAATTTTAGTATCCTTCAATATGATTCCTATTCAAAATAGTTTCGTTGTCGTACAAATATTAAACCTCTTGTAATATAATGTAGTATGGGGCCTACACACTGGACCCGGATCCTGGGGACATGGCATTTTAAGTGAATTGGCAAATTGCATTGTCATTTCACTGCCACAAAAGACCGATGGTCCACAGCAGGCCTAATCTGCTGCTGACCTGATTGCAAAACCTAAGTATTTGTAGATTGTTACTTACATTGTAGATTTCTTGTTAATATAGTTTAACCTACTTGTGCGACTGTCTGACCACCTTGACAGAGAGCTCGGTGTGTTCTGTCAAAATAGTATTTAGAGTATTATCGGCGCGGGCTCCGTCTCCGTAATGATTTGTGCAAGTGTACTGGCCCGGCGGCATGTCCTCGCCGTCGCCGTGACCCAATCGTGTCACCACCACGTCGGCCCACACTAGTTTTTCAATCAATCACCTCGAGAGCGGTCGACATCGCGTCTCGTGAGCCATGCACATTGCACAAATATTGGTTGTTGAAACCAACATCGGCCAGAGTTTGGTATTCAGTTAATAGCTGAATAGCAGTTTTATAGGGTCCGTAGCTTGGTTCCTATCATATAAGAACGACGTCTTCCTCATAAAGTTGTCCAAACGTTGGGTAGTTTAAAGTGGTCGTGAGGTGTCGTTGGACTTCAACTGTACTTGTGGTGTGATTAGTACGAGAACGTAGACATTCCCAAGTTAATAAGTACCATTTTAGCTAAGACCTCTTTAATCCTTACATTTTGAATCCTTATAATATGTATATCTTATATAAGGTGTTTTTTTTTTATATGCTCGAACTTCAATGGGAGAAAGAATATCGTTTATTTGTTACGATAGACAAGAAACTTCGTGTCCCAGCATTGTTAAAAAAGTTTGAGAAATCAAATAAATAAAGTACCTACTTGGTTCATGGTGCATAATGATTGCCCCGTCATCATCATCATCATAAGTTGTTATTAATTCAGTTTGACGGGGTCGATGCACGGTCGCGGGTCTAATCGAACACGCCATTTACGCAGCGACGACCACAGCGTTTATAGGCTACGATAACCACTTTACATCAGGTCGACCGTACGCCTCCCAACGTTGTATACAAAAAAGAAATACCTATGACTATGCCGGTAGAGTAACGCTGATAGCTACCTATTTATTTAAATAAAAATGGAAATTTAGAACTTACCGGAACTTACCGGATATAACAGCTGATCCAATTTCCTTAAAAAAGGTCACAAACTTTCCATCACACTTTCACACAGGCTTTGGATTGTCAAATTAATGTAATAACGTTAAATTTGAGTATTTAGTATTTGTTACGACAACATTAAAGACTAGATGGACGTGGTTTGATATTGAAAAATAAAAAGCTATCGGATAACGTTTGTTACTTGGCTTGTTTCAAAGTTCATCAGTTTACGAGTATTTACAAGTTATTTACACATCACAATCACGACACTAAATACAAAATTGTTGCACAAGCGCACCCTGGCGTTCTATACAAAGGTTCCTATCCACCTCATGGCGTACGTAACGTCCAGATACTCGCGAATACGCAAGGCGTAATGGGATGGTTCTCCATCGTGCTGGAAGTATAAACCCCTTAGATGTTCAAGTGGAACATTTTCCAGCATACTGTCTACTTGTGTTTGCAGTAGGTGAAGATAGGTATCCGCATTCTGTCCACAAAATGTTGCGGCGCTACGCACGAAGCTAACGACAGAAGTCAACGCGAGGCGCATGATCTAGTGGCACGAGTTCTTGTACCCTAGTGAAGTGGTATGGATGTAGCCCTTCATCGTTAAGTAACTGCCACAAGTAACTGTTACTCACATTGAAAACGGCAGCTCCGCCGTCGAGGATGGTGTGATGGCTCACTCGTATTCCGAACTTGTACGAGCAAAGGGCTCGTACAAGTTCACCGCTTGTGCAGTGATGTTATTGCACTCGCGATAACAAAGTACCATTTCGAGATACTCCTGATTAGAGTAACGACATCCAGGCATGATTATGGTCACGCGTACTAGTGTAATGCGCGACACTGGGAAACACACTGATAGACGAGTGCCGCGCGTGCGTCATCTACACAGCGCGGTGGCTGCGCGGATGGATGCGCAGTCGGCGTTTTTACAAAGAGCCGCTCAGCGCGCCTGCGTGTACCTGCGTACCGTATCATGGCATGCTTGTAAGTATTTTCCTAGCTGGTTGGATTCATACAACAGAAAGCTATTTTTTAAGACGGATTTATTTTTTCTATGAAAGAATTTGTAACACGTGGGGCATAAAATATATTTACTATCATAATCAGCATACATAATACTATTTCCCATTTCAATTTGGGCATATTATTTAAGAACACCATATATATATATTACTCACACACATACGCGTAAGTGTATATGGAAAAGCTCATCATTAGATATTATAAATATATATCTTCATATATATATGAGTCTTCTGTACGTATGCCATTCAACTAAACGGCTAGACTGATTTATATATATAAATATATTATAAGGATTCAAAAATGTAAGGATTAGATAAGTCTTAGCTAAAATGGTACTTATTAACTTATATAATGAGCGAGCGTTTCACACAGTCAGCTATTTGAATGTCTCACTCGTTTAGAAACAAGTCGTACACGTGATAAAAACATCCGTGCAGTACACTCAGATGGCAAAGTATTCACCAGATCATAGGGAAAACCGTAATCTTTACACGCTGACATCAGCCTGTATAAGTGATCACCGCCGCCAATAGACATCAGCAAGAACAAAGTGTCACCTTTCCGTTGCCAGTCCTTTGAAAAAATCAACGACTCTATGAAACCTACCTTTAAAGACGTGTTCGTCAACAGGCTGATGGAAGGGGATTCATTAAAGGAAGGAAAGGTGCATTAAAGCAGCTCTACTGATGCCGTACCTACAATTCTCAGAAAACCCCAGCCAAATAACAACTCCATAGAGTTAATGTACTTGCGAGTGAGTGAGGTCACCAGTAAGATACCACCAGTAGACCACGTAACCTCGCGTGAAGGTCCTCCTTACTCACCAAAACGTTGTGTTTGACGTCAAAACGTCTCAGCGATTCGTCTATTGACCAATGGGTGGATATTTTAACCAATAACCCGAAACTGACGCCATATTGATCTGTAAACTAACTAATAAGGGCTGCCCGTTCTGCTTTCCTCCCGACCCGTAGCGGTGAGTTTATTTAATACGCAAAATCTTGTCATTGCATCTCCATAAGTTATTTCCTTCCCGGTGACAACGCCCGAGCGATGATCCCGTACTGAATGCGTTGGCCGTAAGCTTGTTTACCTCTTGTTTACCACAAGCGTACAGCCAAAGCATTCAGTTCCCCCAATGTTTTATAAAAAAAAAGTATTCAGCGCTATAGGAAAGGTATGCTTATCCCCCGAGTGGTAAAATATGAACGGGTATGTAGTACTTGCGGACTTAGTAATGAGCATTACGTACGCAAACATCGTCCGAGTCGCGTGGCCGGCCGCGGCGGGCGGGTCGCCTTGACACGGCCGCCGCTCGCTGCCAGCCGCGCGGGCGAGGAGGGCGCGCTGGTGCGTGGCGGGCTGGCGGGCTGGCGGGCTGACCCCGGGTGTCGTAACGGCCCGTGTTAGAACGCACGCACCGCGCTCCACGAATTTAAGTCTCCCATTCAAATAATGTGACATTAGCGTCGTATTGCCATCAGATAGTTTCTTCGGTATTATAAAATACTTAAATATTTTAACTGACTCGAGATCTTTTTTCGACAGAAGCGCAACACTCTAGTCTAGAGCTACGGACATAATTCACTCTTGAACGACCATGTAAACTGAAGTATGTGGTGACAGAAAAAATCTGCCGGATTACGAAGGTGCTCAAAAGTCGAGAAAGTTCTGACTTTGTCAAATGAGTTATGCAAATATTACAGGAAAAGGAAAAATATGTATCTCAATAGCAAAGTATTTGAATACAGACCGACCGACAGAGGCACATTTCATGAAAATGGTATTAATCTATAGAGTAATACCATACAACAAAATTGATTAAAATTTTCTTTTTGTTAAATACGTTTGTTAACATTCTTTCTTTTGTAGATTGTCCCATTGACAGACTGCAGAGATATACGCGGATCCAGCAGTTAAAAAAGATCGGTTAAAAATTGGTAGTTCAAGTAGTAAACGTACCAATTGTCATTAATTTCCAGGTCGGTTCAACGAGGGTCACGATCCGATAAGCTGCTGTTTCCAGAAACCTTTACAAACATCTCCGAGCAAAATTGATCACAGGCCAGATAATGCGGCCCGTGTAATGCGCTGGCATTTATAATAGATCTTTATTAGTGTTACGTCACTTACACTTCGGTCGGGTTTTAGGGACCAGTTTTAGAATATATCAGACCAACTCTTAATCGCAGCTTTGTTATTGACAAATCGGATTAAAGAAAAGGAAGAAATCTGAATTATTAAAAATTATTAAATTTCGACAAACATAGAAACAAACTGCATTGCTAAAATTCATATCAATTGCCATAATATTAATTTCTGGAAGGATCTTTCACGAGAACCTATTCCTCCTGTATTGTTGTCAGCGCGGTCCTCATCGGTATCTTCCTCAAGGGTCGGCTCTTGTTGTGTATTCGCCTTTCGTGACTATTGGCAGGCTACGGTAAGTTCCGACCACTGGACTGTGCGCTGGAGGGCATTCCGTAACCACCGCGCATCTGTACCCATAACATTTATGATATTTTCTTTATACTGCTAGTGCCTGTATGATGGTAAGCGGCTGTCGCAGTCTATGGACCTTGTAAAAATATCTTCTTGACCGTTTTATTAGGTGCTTACTTGCATCCTTTCGAATGTGTTTCGTTTTCCCTCGGTCGCTTTTTTTATACCACGTCGGAAGGTAACCTACAAGCACACGGCCCACCTGATGTAAAGCGGTTATCGTAGCCTATGAAAGCTTATAATACATTAAGTATCAGACGCGCGATGGCTTCTGTGCTGCTAACACAGCAACTCCTTAAAAGCTTACTGGTGACCCTCTATAGAGTTGTTATTTGGCTGCGGTTTTCTGTGCGGTGTAGGTACCTCTCCAGACGGACTGCTTTGATGCGCGCTACCTCTCTGAATGTAAAGGGTTAATAATTATTAACTCGTTCTAATATTACATAAACGTAAATGAGCTAAACGTTGTATAATGAACGTCGAAACTTAATGTACAAATATGTTATAAGTAAGACCATGCTAAACCTAAGTACTGGAATGATAATCAACCCCTGTTATCGATATACATGCATACTGACGTACAAAAATATGACTCATCTGATGCAAGTTGTACTCGACAAACACATGAATGCCATAAGGTGTTTAATATGTTCTTAAAAATCAACCAAGTTTACTCTGTACTCATCACAACATGCCCGGATAATGCAAACAATCGCCTCGCGTGGTTTCGTTTGTGAAGAATTGGTGGTGCCTTCTAAAAAGCTGTACCAGTTACAAATTATTATATTTTTCATCATCGAGACCTCATACAAATAAAACTTAAGCCTGATTCTAAACTAGCACAAACCTCATACTCAAGCACGAGTTGTGGATAGTAATACAGGATAGTAATACTCGCCGAGAGGCGTTTTTATGTTATTTTTGCGTTTTTCAGAAAGGATTCTATAAAACCAATCTGAAGAAAGGGAAACGTGGTATCTCGCGGGAACAGCTTATTATACTTTCTGTTATCATGATGTTGCATGGCCTATAACCTTTCTGAAGATCTGGCCTGTCGAATGTAAAATATTTTTTTTTATTCCGACCGGTAGTTCCAGGGATTCCCGTGTTCAAATAAACTCCTCCGCTTTTTATAATACTTTAGAATTGATATTTTAAAGTGATAGTATTATACGTACAGAACCTTGTTCATGTTAATAAATTTGGAAGTGTTATCTAAAGTGTTATCTCTGTCGATAGATGTACGTCGGCCTGGGAAAGGGCCAATTATGTCATTATAGCCCTGACGAGCCAGCCTCACCTCCGTCCGTTGCACAACCGTTGCATTTTAAGAGAGGTAGGGCCCATCAAAACAGCCCGTCGGGGCAAGTATCTCCATCTCACAGAAAACCGCGGGCCAAATAACAACTCCCTAGAGGGTTGTTGTGTTTCTGAGTGTGAGTGAGATCACCAGTCAGCTCCCAAGGAGTTGCTGTGTAAGCAGCAGAGGAGACATCGCGCGTTAATAGGCTACGGTACCTGCTTTACATCAGGTGGGCCATATGCTTGTATGCCTTCTGACGTAGTAAAAAAAACAGGGCGACAAGCTGCCACCCGCACACATGCTGTACAATCCTCATAAGTGGATTGCACAGCACGGACCAGGTCCCCGTCAACCCCATATCTGGGCAACATGTTCCAAAGATTCTTTCGCACGACTCTATCAAATACTTTCTCACGGTCCACAAAACCGCAGAAAACCTTCTCGTCCAAAGCCAGATGCTTCTTTACGATGTTGCGAAGTGAAAAAACTTGATCCATACATCCTCTGCCGCTTCGAAATCCACCCTGTGTTTCCCAAAGCATTCCATCGGATTTCACCCTCATTCTCTTTTCAATGATTTTTCCATACACTTTAGCTGCTAAGCTGATGGCCCTATAGTTAGCGCAGTCCATACGTGAGCCCTTGCCTTTATACGAGGGCACGATGACTGCGCGTCTCCAATCGTTCGGGACCCATCCTATTCTCCAACATAATTTGCTTAAAAACCAAAAGCGTCCCTAAAGTAGGTGACACCTAATTTGATCAAAGTCAAAGTCAAAGTCAAAGTCAAAATCTTTTTATTCCGTAAAAATGGCTACATTTGTTTGGAATCGTCACAATTTTTTTCCCTACCGTGCAGTTTATGACTAGGTGAGCACTGATAAAAATACTGCCAAAAAACTCAGGCATCCCTCTTTTGGTATCCAAACAAATTTACATATTTTATTAATTACATTATAATTGGATCGACTCACTCCCAGGCATTTTTATCATTAATATAGTCAGATACTTTATAATATGCCCTGCTACACAATTTGGCTTTAATAGTAGTTTTAAATTTGTTAATTGACAATTCTCTTATATTGCTGGGAAGTTTGTTATAGAACCGTATACATTGCCCCATAAAAGAATTACTTATTTTGTGGAGACGGCTTGCATGTAAGACAAGATTATGCTTATATATAGTATTTATGCTATGAGTATCACTCTTTTTACAAAATGAGTCTATGTTTTTGTGGACATACAAAAGATTTTCATAGATATATTGCGATGCGACTGTTAAAATATTTATTTCTTTGAATTTTTCTCTAAGGCTCTCACGGGGACCAAGTTTGTAGATAGCTCTTATGGCTCTCTTTTGCAATAAAAAGATGGTGTTAATGTCCGCGGAGTTACCCCAGAGAAGAATTCCATATGACATAATACTATGAAAGTAGCTGAAATAAACTATTCTAGCCGTATCAATATCAGTGAGCCGTCTAATAGTTTTCACTGCATAGGCTGCAGAACTTAGTTTTCCTGATAATTTTTCAATTTGTGGGCCCCATTGTAGTCTGGAGTCAATTGTTATACCCAAGAACACAGTTGTCTCCACAGGGGCCAAATTAGCTCCATTAACATTTACATTGGTAGCCACCTGTCTTACATTAGGTGTTGAGAACTTAATTACTTTAGTCTTTTTATCATTTAAAAGCAGATTATTAACACTAAACCAATGAATAACTTTAGAGAGAGCATCGTTAACTTCGTCATAATTACCTAACCGTCTATTAATTTTGAATGTCAAAGAGGTATCATCCGCAAACAACACAATCTCATGTTTATCCCTTACATAATAAGGTAAGTCATTTATATACACCAAAAACAAGAATGGACCCAGAATTGACCCCTGTGGGACTCCCATAACTACAGGGGACCCCGAAGATCTTTTACCATTAACATCGATATCTCGTCGATCATCTCAGCAGTTACCATATCGATTCCCGCTGACTTTCTATTTTTCAAATTTCGTATCGACCGTTCGATCTCATCCAATGTCTTCATGGTACGCTGGTATAGTACCTGTTAGATTCTATTTGTATATAATTATTTAACGATTGCTTCTTAAAGTGCCAATAATTGGAACGTACTTTATTAAACAATTGACAAACAAAACAAACACGAGTTTGTGTTTATTCGAAATTCAAACAGTCACGACATGGAGCGCAAACCCTCAGCGCCTTATATATATTTCCTTGATTGACGTATTCTGGAAAATTTTAACCACGTATATGGTAGAATTCTATTTAACTTTATTATTATATCTCATTTACACGTTTGTCCAACTCTCGTAAAGTCGTCGAGCTACTCATCACAAGTTAAATGAGCTCTCTTCACTTTCCAGCGAGGGTCCCCCCCACCCCCACCCCCCACTCGCCCAGCCCTGGTGTGACAGACGAATTAGTATTTATTCAGCCGGCCGCTGGAAAATAGGACGGGAATGGGAAAAAAAACAAACATGGATCCCTTGGGTTTTTAATTCTACGCGCGCGCGGTCTGCCCGACGTGGTCGCCGTCGCCTCTGTGCACTAGGACGAGGACTGTGTTTAACGCTCTGTCACTCCCTTTACTTCCGTACCATCATCAATGTCCAGACGACATTCCCTCATACTGAGAGAACTGCGCTGTAAACGGGCACCCCGTCCGAGGAAGTACCTCCACCTTACAGAAAGTCGCAACCAAATTACAACTACCTAGAGAGTCGTTGTGTTCCTGCGTGTGAGTGAGGTTACCTGTAAGCTCCTTAGGAGTTTGAGAGCAAGGTGGGATCATGCGGGGGACACTTAATGTAAAACATTTTACATCAGGTGGGCCGTACGTTTGTATGCCTCCCTACGTTGTATAATAAAACACGTGGCCAGAACGAGCCCCGGGGGAGTTGTAATGCAGGTGTCATCTTCTGTAAAGTATTTTCATCAAGTGTAAAGAGGTTTGTTCATGCGGGGTGTGCTACGTGCAGGTGAGGTCTGATTTGGGTCCTCAGGCAGCGGTAAGCCACTGACCTCACAAATCTTCAAATGAGCTTGTAAGCAACGACCAATTAATTTGTGGTTTGATTCTCATTCAAGCCGTGGTTTCGGCAAATATTTAAGGAGCAAGTGTCTTTTTATAGAATATCGGCAGGCTTACAAACAAACGGCCCACCACATGTAAAGTGGTTACTGAAGACTATGGGCGCTTGTATTACAGAAAGTGATAGAGAGTCTTCTTCTTATTCGCGTTATCCCGTTTCCTAATCAATTAGGTTTGGCGCGATCCACTACCTAACCCTAAGGATTTGGCGAAGATACAGATTTTTATACGCAGCGACTACCAGGATCCTACCTCGCCAGGATTCTAACCGAGGACCAGTTGGTCAATAGACCGGTTCTTTATCCGCAGGGCTGTCACAGCTCTCCAAGTGAAAGAGATTGTCGGTGTTAAAATATGGCGAGGCATGCTCTGTTGGTTCGGTAATGTTGAAAGAATGCGGGAGACAAGGATCACGAAACAGATGTTAAAGTGCGAGATATAACTACTCTGGCCGTAAATACTGTTTCATAGAAACTTTTCTGTTTTGCGCCACTTCCGCCGTCATACATATTTTTTTCGTATTTTGTTATAAAATCACAATATGGAATGGGGTGTTAAAGAAAATAGGATCGCAGAGATTGACTTGCACAAAGTGAAGAGCACTACACGAGCAAAATGACAAAGTGTCACAGTTCTGAAGAAGCCGCGCAAGTGGTCGGAAATGTACGACGTGGTCATCATCCTGCGTCTGTAATGGTTTGGTGGGGGGTGCTTATCAAGGAGTTAGACAGCTTCATTTTTGTGACAAAGGAGTGAAGACTTGTCTTGGATCGTGTTGTGAAAACTCTCAGCAATACACTTTATAAAAATATACCGTGGACTTTCCAGCAGGACTCTGCACCCGGTCACAAGGCATGAACTACCCAAGCCTGGCTCGAAAAGAACGCCTGTATTAAAAAAGCCAAAGAATGTGAAATAGAATCACATTTTTTAATTTTTTGCTGCATCGTCCATAAATATGCACATATAAGTTTTATTAGGATTAAATCACTTCATATAAAAATGCATATTTCATAATTGTAATATAACTTATGACCGGACTAAACATAAGCAAGCTACTTTGTATACCCTAAGGTCGCGTATTATGATGGTGGATCCCTAGGAACCAGCGACTATGCATGAAAATAGTTATTCAATTGTCTGTGAGCGATTTTTGTGTGAATCGGAACATATTTAATTAATCCATCCATGTCGGTAGATGTAATAATTGAATAACTAATGTAAGACAAATATCACCTTAGTCTTCCTGCGACCACGGACGCTGCAAAGCGTTCGAAACGTCAGGTTCAACAACATAAATAAAACACGCGATACTTCCGTTAAAACAAAATTGTTTAATTCAAAGTGAATGAGGTATCACGAACCGAGTTATGTGGCGCTCGGTTGTCTCTGCCTACCCGCAAGGGGCTTGGCGTGAAGTTATAGATAGACATAGAATAGTCTTTGAAGTTGTCATACAATAGTTCCATGACACGGTCAAGTCGAGTTTTATGGGATTTCTTTAATTTCTCCGTGTGTATGTGTTAGTTAGAGTCTCAGTTGGCACGAATCGCGAACTAATTAATCCAGAACCATTTATTTCCAAACTAAAGCAAAGTTTTTATTATTGGTAGTAGATAACTGATGAACGTAACTAAGTACACATTTCATAGTAAAGTAAGTAAAGGCTTCGTTTGTAAAAAAAATACGATTTTACATAAAAAAATACTTCACTAACCTTATTATACAAAACCTTATCTAAATACAAAATTGTATCCAAATTGTTAGACCCGTTCGCTGTATACGCGAAATGTATACTTACATACGTCGCTGGGAAATGACGATTTCAGGGATTCACGAAATCCCCGAAGACATCACGAAATGACGGCACGTGTGGCGAATAATCGTTTCTATTGCAACTTGCTACTAAGAATATGCAGTGACTTTCTTCCGAGAACTCTCAAGCTATGGAATGAGCTCCCAGCCGAGGTTTTTCCAAGGAATGTCTTCACGCATTTCTTGAAGAAATGCGTGAAGACATTCCGCATTTCGAGGTTTTTAGAGGATCGGCAACGCATGAGTGACGCCCCTGGTGCTGCAAATGTCCATAGGCTACGATGACTGTTTAACATCAGACAGGCCGAATGCTTGATTACCACCTTAGTGGCATAAAAAAAGTGACATTACAAAATCCTAACGTACTTTCAGTGATACGTAGTTTCGCTGAACACAATCTAGTATAATGAGGAAAGGATTGGCCAATATAAAATAAATTGAGAATGAACCAATGGAAAAAAAATTAGAGAAAATAGTATTTTGTTTCTACCAGCATGCCCAGATGATTCAAGGCCCTCTGCGAGAACACCGTGGTAACCTTCCTCAGCTGGGGTAACTACAACCATTGAGTCTGATTCCAACAGTAACAATCAAAGCTTTAATTGGCCAACACTCTTTATATTATATTTTGTTTCATAGTAATGTTTGAGTGTTTACGAGATTTATTCAAAATTATATTATAAATAATTGTATTCATCAATGAGCTTAATTACATTTTTGACATCATCTGCACCGTAACGGATTATCTCTCTCTCTTTCTCTTTTCGATATTTTTATAGCAATTTGACAATTAAAATCGATTTGATCACAGTCACGCGGACCCTCGGGCCGGGCCGGCACTCGTGAGCCGAGACAAAGGTCCGGTTTTTTAACATTTTTTCACAAAACACACGGAACTAGCCCGCGACTCGCGCTTTTATAGAAGCCGTTGCAAGCCACTATATATAGCACCGTTCGTCGATTCACGTCCGAACTTTAAGATATACGGAACCAGGAGGCGACCGTCGCCCGCACGTGACCAAACTATTTATTAATTTCAATAATAACACGTCATAAATCAATTCTTCGAATGCATTCCCTCTCGGAACGTTAAGGGTCGCCGCACACGTGCTTTCTCTGCAGGTATTCAGTCCGCGGGCCGTATAAGGCCGCCTGAAGACAGTGGGATTCCGCGGCGCGCTCCGCTACCTACACGAGGCCGTCTTGAGATACACGCCCGAACATCAAAAGGATATAAATGGAACATTTTATATATCCGCTCGTGTGAACGTAGCAGTCGCTCTTCTCCGCGATTCAGCCGGCGCGGCGTCTTCCATTGATTACACGTTGGAAGCGAAATATTCACAAAATGTGGCAGAAATCTGTTACAATCAGATCTGAAATGATCGGGCCTGAATATGTTACTGAGGGCAAGATGTAGCCAATCTTTGTTACGGGGTGTTTTAATTTAGTGAAATAAAATATTTATTGGTAACAATAAATAAATAAGCATTTCTACGCAAGTTACCCAACGTCATTCAGTCCCCAACTAGGCCAAGCCTGTGCTGTGACTATTTGTTGACTGACAGACATACATAAATACTTTATTTTTGTAAACACATGTATATATGTAACAAACATATAGATTAAGAGAAACAGACATGTCCATACAGTGAAATATTTGTCTTTCACGAGAATCTATCCAGAGATCGTTGGTGTCAAAATGTTCACTGCTAACCACTCGCCCACCCAAGTAGTCGCTCTAGCGGGTCAGTTTGATACTTTAAGTGTCCGAGCATCATCTCTACAACCAAAACTAACCCTTCAGCTATGAGTAAACGAACTGCTGTGCAACTTGGCACCCATTACATCCCTTTTATCTTCGACACCGATTATCCTAAAGGTCGTTTCTACCGAACTTGGCCCCTTTTCCATATTTATGTGGTTGATGTTATAAAGGATTAGTGGTAGTTTTTGTCATTTGCATATTAAGGGAGATTTCATACCACGCTAAGCAAAAATGAAAAAAAAAAAATTTTGATCAAAAACGGTAAAATAAAAATTTCTTCTGCAAATTGCAGACTAAATATGTAAACGAATGAATGAAATGTTTAAGTAAAATAACATTTTTCCTTACTTATAAAGTTACTTTTCAGCTGTCCGATATGAAGCGGTTACATACGCGTGACATACATTCGGGGTATTGGGCGGGAGTTGCCATCACCGTTGCTAATACAGCAGTTCCCCGCCAGATTTATGGTGCAGTACCCACTCATAGGTATATAACACCCGAGGAATTGTTGCGGGGAAGACTTCTCCTGCAAGGTAAATTCCTCAGTTGAGCTAGTTCTTATTATATGTAAATGAGGGCTCGGTCTCTCGTTGTGAAGATCCTTGTTCGTTAATCAGCAGAGTGCAGCGGCAGAGTTAAATAGTACGGATCAGGTTTGTCTATGAGTGTTGAATATGCAATTAGAGGACACGCTGGTAACTTCAATTTATAAAAGGCAAATGTGTTAAGCAGAAGAAAATATATTATAACACATGAAAATTTAAGAGAGGTAGGGCGCTTCAACGCACTGGGGAAGTACTTCCACTTTACAGAAAACCGGAGCCATATTGTTGCGGTACGGCTTCGATTTTCTGCGATGTGGAGGTACTTTCCCATTGCGTTGATGCGCCCGTTGTATGAAAAAAAACATTAAGTTAGAACTCATCTCTTGTTGCGAGTAATTATAGGCGTCGGTAACTATTATACATCAGGCGCACCGTATGCTTATTTGCTACCAGATGTAGTATAAAAAAAATAAGGAAGATGTTCCTTTCGAGGAACCCTACGCTGTAGTCTCCTTTGAAAAGGTCTATATACAAGTATTTATGTAAGTGTGCACTTCTGACTGTACGTTTACCCAGACAGACATTACCCAGCCGTGTATATAGGTGAGCTATTGAGCAATCGGGAGCCACTGGTTCATTACTGATAGAGGCGTACCTGAGTGAGCACGGCCCGCGCCGCGCCGACCGTCTCCTTTGGAGCCCACCCATCCATGTTGTTAATTGATTTTCGAGGAATATTAAAACAGGTAATGAGGACAACGAGTTCAAAGGATTCCTATTGTCAGTATGAAACTGAATGTCGGAGATTTTCAAAGCAACGTTTTACGTTGATGATAAAATATTATTTTTATTTGCTGAGTTATGCTCGGGGCGCAATAGACAGCAGAACTGAGCGAGAAGCTCAGCTGTTTACCGTGTGCTTTACATAGACTAGCCCCCTAGCGAATAATTAAACATTGCCTACTAATATTCTGGAGAAACTCAACAGAGAATTAGTCTTCAAAGCTCAAAAGAATTGTCTAAGTCTTATGTCTGTCTAAAAACTAGAGACAGGTGCCAGGTGTATGCCTTATTTTACAAAATACATTATATAAGTATTTACGACATACGCGTCTTTAATAAAACAAACCGGAATTTGTATCCGCGACTATTAGTCTCTAATTAGTAAACGACATTACGGTAGGTGAGTCTTGTTCTTCCTCTGCTCCTAAATCCTTTCACTTTCTCTGTATATCTGTTTCGTCAATCTACGATACGCATCTTTTTACATGCCCGAACCAACGGAGAATATATATGAATGAAAATATACATATACCGGTAGCGGAAGCACACAAAATAATAGATCAATTTGTCTGAATATATGAATGTAATATTGATTCATATATTCTGACAAGTTGATCTATTTCTCAATGATCTGGTGTCCACTGGTCACTTGGCCGCGCCGCAGCGACAATTACAATATAACAATTAAATAAAGTGGCTGACGACTCTGTAAACAATAGGGTTATATTGAGATGGTTTTACAATCGATGAAAAAACTATTGAAATCATTTGACCATGCGAGCTATAATAAGATATATAGGAAATCAAGTCAACGAATGGAGGCATATTTTGTTTTTCAACGACATACTAATTTATGCCAAATAATTGTAACTTGAAATTGCCGATTTGTACTGAAAATTTAAAACTCGTTTTTTTTCTAGGTTGCAACCTCAGAATACAGAATCTGTATTCTGAGGTTGCAACATATTTATTAAATCAAAATATTTACCCTCATTATCTATTGCTGCCATGTAATCGGATGTTTATTGAGGCCTTTGCGACAGAACTCTCGGGATCTAGATTCGACAAACTGTCTGAAAGCATTTTGTACTACCTCCTGAGAAGAACATTGTCCAAATCATGAAAAAAATGTAGTCAGTTGGAGCAAGGCCTGGCGAGTACGGAGGATGACGTATGGTTTCTAACTGCAGCTCCTGTAAAGTTATAACGGTTTCTCGTGCAGTGTGAGGTGTTGCGTTATCATGGAGCAATAATGGTGAAGAACGATTCACGAGTCGGGGCTGTTTCACTGCCAGTTTCACCATAATTGTTCGAAGTTTGGAACAGTTAACATCTGCACATATTGCTTGACCAGACCTGATGAAACTATAATGAAGAACGCAATGAAGAGACCACTAAACAGTTACCATTATCTTTTTATTGGTAAGCTTTTCTTTAGGGCACTGTTGCGTCGTTTGACCTGGGGTCAGCCATTGCGTCATGTGTCACAATTCGATCGATATAAGGAATATTGTTCCTTCATTTGTGTACCGATTCAACAAGGCAACACAAGTTTCAACAGGCGTTTCTTTCTGTAGATCAGTCAAGTCATGAGGCACCCATTTTAAATTTTTTTTTTGTGATTAGATGTATGTGAGTCAATATTGTAGGTAAAATAACGTTAAATCATGCCGCTAATTCCTGGGTATTTTTACTCCAATCAGCTTCCAACATCTCCTTCAATTCAGCGTTATTCAGCTGTGTGGGTGGTCTTCTACGTGGTTCGTTCTTCAAGTCGAAGTTTCCATTACGAAAGCGTTTAAAAACACGGTGCGTTCATTAGCAGTCTCCTCTCCAAACGCAGCATTGATATCGCGAGCCGTTTCTGCCGCGATAGTTCCGCGGCGGAACTCGTATTCAAAAATTACTCGGACTTTCGAAGTATCCATCTATACCGTCTAAGCTGAATAAAAAAAAACAATTGAAATTCGAAAATCATATGTTACACATTTATTAAAAGAAAAACACCATGAACGTTTTCTATTTTCAAAGTACCTATCTATTTAGGTACTATAAAACGGTAGTTTCATACTTTAACCCTAATTATTAAGAAGGGTACCCAGACCCAATGAACCCAGTTTAAATGCCACCCGTAAAATGATAGTGATTTTTACAAGGTGTTCTTGATGAACTTATTCACGTCTTCCAAAAAGTGTATACACGTGTTATATTTGAATTTTTCATTACTGTATAATTTCACTAGCACTTATGTTACCTACAAAATACTATCAAAATTGTCACACAAAACTAATTTTATACTGAATTGTAAAAAATTCAAGTATAACAACAATGTCACTCGTCAAAAGCGCGGGAAGAAGTCCATAAAGCAATAATATTAATCTCTTCGAAATCTGAGCACACACTTTAACCATGAACAAAAAGTAGGTATATATTTGGGAATAAATTTGTTTGTGTATGTATCAAACGCATGGCAGTGTGTGTAGTGGTTTTTTTTTTATTAATTTAATGTATTTTCCAAGCATTATTATAAAAAACATTTAGCTTTCTGGACTTCTTCTCCTTATAAACTTTAACTGTGTCAAATGTCATACTCCTCCGTCCGCGTATTTTTTGTAAAAAGGGGGCAAAGTTTTTGCTTCACGTATATTTCTAAAATGGTACTAATTTATAGAGTAACATTCTACCTTCCATCCCTGTGAAAACCACTTTCAACATATGCAATTTCATTCACTTGTTCTACTACATCACCAACAGTAGTTTTCTTCACATTCTATTGTAAACCATTATTCATACAATCATGTACTTTATATATCATATCATACATTAGTTTATTGTAGTACTACACTAAACTAATGTATAATATGATGTATTTTGTATGGGATCCAAAATTTACAACAAATTGCCAAAGTGAAAAATATTATTAACGGACAAATTGCAATGTTTCGCATTTTTAGTATCAATGATGGACAACTATTATAATTAGAATACCAATTTTATTTGTATTTTTTTACATTGTAAATAGATCATCTCCCATATTTAGAAGTCTGTCTTCCTGTTTCTAGCGTTATTCTATTTCCTAATCCATTAGATTGGCGGAGGAGACCTAAACCTACCCTAAGGACTCGCGAACATAATGATTTTGATATAAACGACTGCGTACACCAGACCTTTCTTAGGTTAGTTAGGTCGCACGTCTTTTTGAAAGCCGATCAAGTGATCATTTCAAATACGTGTACGTAAATTTGAAATCACGATTTTAGTGGTAGGTACACACAGGCCTTGATTCGAACCGAGGCCCGTCTGTTAATTGGCTGTCTCCTTATCACTGCTCCCATTAGTTAAAGACTGTATATTGTACTCGTATTAATCAATTTATTATGTGCTATCTATTCTGTTTTTGTATGCCTGTAACATGTAAAACAAAATATAAATATTCATGACACCTTTTTTTACACTACGTCGGGAGGCATACATGCATACGGCCCACCTGATGTAAAGCGGATACCGTAACCAATTAACGCTTGCGATATATTAAGTATCACTCGCGCATTGCCTTGTCTGCTGCTTACACAGCAACTCCTTGGGAGTTTACTGGTGACCTCACTTACACGCAGGAACACAACAACCCTCTAGGGAGTTGTTATTTGGCTGCGGTTTTCTATAAGGTGGAGGTACCCCAGACGGGCTGCTTTGATGTGCCCTACCTCTCTTAAAACACCTTGTTCTTGTACGCCTCATGATTTAAGATAAAACAAAGTCGTGTTAGTTACACCATTTAGAACTCAAGAACGGCTGGATCGATTTTTATGAGTTTTGTGTTTTTGGATTTGTCTTCGTCCGGAATAGGATAATAAGTACCAGTATTAAAAGAAATACCATCTAATAATTTAACATACCATTTATTGATCCTGAGGCGGTACGAAGTTCGCCGGGTCAGCTAGATGTATATAAAGTAGATTAATTAATTAAATTTAAGATATTCTTCCTGCATATTACCCCCTTTTCACAGACGACCATCTTGTGGTCGGTTCACATGCCGGCTATGTTCCGTTTTATCGAATATTTGTTGGCACTTTCCACCCGTTCCCAACCGTTTATCACCGGAACATAATTACGTCGCGCGGGTTTGCCTGCCTTGTCATTACGCCGCCGATATTGAGTCATTAGCTTATTACGCGTAAATTATTAACTTTCCACGCAATGCGCATTTACAGTGTGTAAATTATAGTATTGCCGGAGTATATGTATGTACGCCAGCTGCCACCTCGCGACATCTCCTGGTCTTGTTCTGTTAATAGCTTTTAGTCACTCGGTTTCACTAATACAAAGTTTACTTTCCAAGGGAAACCGCGCGGCTCGCGGCCTTACAAACCTTACTCGCTTCCAAAATGTTTCAGGGCTCCTGACTTCCTTCCGATGACACTTGTCCGATGTCGTCATTACAGGTGGTTCTACTTCCTCGGCTACTATATCCTTCCACTTTTTGTATATCTGTTTCGACGTTCTTTCCTCTCGCATTCCTTTTCCATGTCCGAACTAGCAGATCATGTTCTTATCGTTCCGTTCTTATCTTAACACCGACACTCTTTTTCAGACTAGCTATAGCTTGTCCATATCATCGTTGCGAATTTGGTCTGCAAGCTTAAAAGCATAGATTTTGCAGTACTCGCATTTCGATCACGTTTGTTAACGTCGGAAGGCAACGACCGACCTGATATAAATGGTTATTGTGGCATATGAATGCGTGCAGTACAGGAAGTATCGCTCGCATTATGCCACCCCCGTTGCCACATGGCGATTCTTCAGGGGCTTACTGGAACACGACAATACCGTCTGGATCAGTTCTGGACCCCCAACACTTCACACTACTCTCGGCTCTCACTCGTACTTACCTTTCGTCAATGCAATCAGCACATTCGAGATGTACATGCATGTTCAATGTTCCAACTCGACATCATCAACAGAATGTCTTGCGTTCGTACTGGTTTCCTCTTTTTTAAATACCTTAATTTTTGGTTTTTCTCATTCATCAGTAATTCTGATACTAAAAATAAACGTATGCGTAAACATTGAAACATGCTAGCAACCTGAATACCATTCTGGGAAGCAGGCGGACCTGGGTGAAAGTAGCAGTCTTGCCCGCGGTCGCAATTATTGAAACGTATACCAGCATTACAACACTGTACTCATGGACCGCGGACCGCGGACGACGCCCCGAGCTGACTTCTCTAAAGATTCCGTGGTTATCGAGCCAGGACTCGATGGTTACGTTAATCGGTGTTTGCATCACCTTACAAAGGTCTGGTTTTCCCTGAAGGAAGTAAAGGTCTGACGGCAGTCGCTCCATCTTCAGCTCTAAAATCAAAATCTTTGCCAAATCCCGAGGCCTAGGCAGCGGACACCGCCTATTATGATGGATTAGAAAACGGAATAACCATAGTAAAAAGAAGATTGTACCGACATCGCGCGGCACTTAATAAACCGTAATAAACCAGTAAATCATATAGTAAACCGCAACCGTTGAAAAATTCTTACTTTAAACATAATTTATAGATCTCGCGAAAAATCTAAAATACCTTTCTATACCACTTGAATACCTGTGAGCGACAAAAATGTATTAATTAAAGAACACATGGAACCATCGGTAGCGAGCCCGGCGCGCACTTGGACGACCATTTGTAACGTATTTGTAAAAACAATACGCCCTGAATGTGGCTCAAGAACCGGCTCGCGCGCCGCCGACCGCCGACCGACGCGCCGCCGTGAAATTGGGAAACGACAACGGACCATCAATAACTCTCGGAAATTTGGGCATCCGGAGAGGACGACACCGCAGTCAGTACCGGCCTACACCGGAGAGAGTCTAGAGACTTTCTTCACGTCGAGTGTTCCGTAGCTTGAATCTCCAAGTCCAGATATTCCCCGGATCATACTCAATTAACTGTGGAGAATTTTGTCTAGTACGAGTAAAGTAAGCCTCTGCTCTAAGTGCTGGAAGAGAGGACAGTCATGAGGGGATAAGAATCACTAGTGATCACAAATCTGTTTCACCAACACAACAAATTCCGCTAATTCGCAATGAAACAGCGTGGCGAACTAAGCTGTAAACTGATTCGTTTAAAAAATTAATGAACACCTTCATACACTGGGCTTCGAAGAATTTTCTAGACCTCGCTGCTCTAGATATCCTAAACCGCCATCTTTTAGAAATTTCACCACATAATTTCATCGGTCGATGTTTTTACTGTCTCTATATTTTGCCCAAACGGCAAATGTATACTTTCCTCATATATCTCTTCAAATGTGCAGAATTACCGATGTCCAACAAATTTCAATCGATTAATCGTCGCTTGTCGACAGACGGCGAACCGATTGTCAGTGATTAAAGGTATGATTCGAAATTGGACTCGACAGAGCGATCAATTTGATTTAAAAAATCGACACGATTTGTAAACGACGTCCGAGATTGTCCGACATTCCCTCGCATTCGAATTTGTGTGTAGTATCGATTACAAGTTGAGATTGCAGTCGACTGGGTATTTAGCGATTAATCAGATGGCGAATATCATGTAGCAAAAAGACATGATGTACAATATTGAAAATTGTTGAGAATTTATCAAATAATTAGGGTTCGAAACAAGAACCCAAAAGAGGTTCACTGGTGTCTGTCCGTCACAAGCATGCGCTCTGAATTCATTGGACCGATCATGTTGAACTTTGGTACACAATAATTTCCCAAGTGTACCGTAAATGTTTGTGAGAATAAATTAGAAAACTAAAACAAATGCAATCTGGACTGTGTGACATATCAAATGAAATATATTTTTACATAGTATCAAACTAATACTTACTTATCTCTATTTTTTAATTGTAAAGTAAAAAATTGTCTCAGATAATTAATTAAAATTGTCAATTTCCCCAACCTCTTATCTCCAAAAGTACTGAGCCCAAAATTTAAAAATGTATGTCTTTTTTATAGATTGCAGGAATATCTTCAGCACCATAAATCTCTCAATACTGTACGAATAAACATACATTACCACTTGGAATATAAGAGAAACCAGTCTATCAAATACAAGTAGATTCTTGAAATAAATTATTTTAGTTACGATTTACAAATTTGGGTCAGATTTAGTGCACGTAGTATGTAACATCATATACATCGTACAGAACCTCTCCTCGTGAGTTCGTAAAGCGTACTAAATTATAGTTACGCTCAATTTCAGGTCCCGGTTGTATTACTTCAGTGTGGGAGCTCGCGGCAGACGGACAGAACAATAGATAATCGCCTCTGTGCTTGTTTGTTTCTTGCTCACGAAGGTATATCTGACAGCACACGCGAGCGAGGGACAAACACACAGAAGCGTTACTGCGAGACCATTATGAACAACCACTTTACAGATGATCTGGGGGTCGGTCTGTTCGTGCCAATGATCAAACTGACTTCCTGGTGAGCTCAATCACTACTACACTATAGTAGTAAGAAGTTTGTCACAAAACAGTCATTACTGGAGATTGAGAACCACTGAAACAGCCTTTAATAAAGAAATGTTAAAGGATGGCGAAATATCTGTCACTAACAAGGTCGGTCAAGTACGTGTCGCGTTCACGCCGTACTTTCATCAATCGCACAAACAAGTATGTTCATGCAGGATTTTTCTCCACAGACAAACTTAGTTATGAGGTTAATACGGTGTAAGTGTCACACGCGACCTTAACATTTGGAACAGAATCAAGTCAAGTTTGGGTCTAATCTGTATCAGATTTAGATCACGTTTTAGTAAAAAGGCAAAAAAATGTCAAGAATAGTGTCATAACCAAACTTAGTAATGCGATGTAGACACAGCACGGAGCTGCGCGCGCGGGGCCGGCTCGGTCCGTTTTAACTATGATAGTACTGATGTGGACACGTCGGTGCTAGCTGGGCTCCGTGCGCCGTGAGCTGAGCAGATAGAGCGGCGGCCCGCGTCCTCGGCTCACAATGTAAACCACTACTGCCGCCCGTGAACGGTAATTAACTCGTTAGCTGCGTGGCGGACGGCGGCGGCGCGGTGGCCCCACCTCCATGCATATTCAACACTCGGGCTCATTATTAAGATGTCACGCAGCCGACTACGGCTAATACCTACTTATATACACAGTTAATATCCACTTACTGCCACTCTTCGTATTGACAAAGAATATAGTAGCAATATTCTCCACTTGGTGAAACACGTATCCATTTTTCCCCCGTACTGTGAGAAATGGATACAAAGTAATAAATTATCAAAAATGACTCGAATAAGTACCAAATTGATGTTCAATATTGATATTAGACGTGGGTGTAAGTGTTTCACTTTTATATTTAGGGTTAAGAGCAACTTAACCTGCACGTGGAGCATCCGAAAAGGCGAAGTAGGGTCCAGCGACATGTCGGAAGATGTTTAAGATGTGCAGCAAGACCGGAGAGAGAAGAGAGAAGATCCACCTTATAGGAGAGGTAAATAATATCTTGAAGAGCTGTTTCCACCGGTGAACGAGATGTGTACAGTTACTCTAGGATTTAATTACTGTCGATCGGAATTCGCTTACAAATTATCTGTATGCAGAACAAAATATCAACATTTTGCCGACTTGAGATTGATAAATATTAATATCATGCACAACACTTCGACCTTGGATTGAATTGGTACTGGTTTTCACTTCAAGAGTCACGAGAGGTCACAAAGTTGGGCACAGCCAGACCGGGGAAGTATCGACACTATTAAAAAACCTAACTTAAAAAGCCAAATTATAATTTTATGGGGGTTGTCGTATTCCTTCTGAAGGTAGCAGCGAGCCATGCTTACAGTATTACAAACTTCCATAGCCTGCGGTAACCACATTACATTAAGTGATCCACAGGTATGGAGGTGTTGTATAAAAAATGCAAGCGACGAGGTGTCAACGAAGGGATAACCTTTGTGCGTTTGTGCGGCTACTGGCACTTCATATCAGACGAGCCTTATATTCTCCCACTCGAGTGGTATGAAAAAATAGTCTTTACATCTACATGTTCACGGTGAGTCCCTTGCGAGGTACCAGAGACAACCCAGCTCTTTACTTAATAAAAAATAGATGAAAAGCCTTTGGAAAGACACGATATTAAAATTGCTAAACACGGATTGTAAAAAAATATCCTTGAACAAGTAATTTTGCGGCGCGAGGAGCTGCACTCTCGTCCACGGCGGGTGTACGGGTGTATGACGTATGAAGGGAACGAAGTTTAAAACAACATGTAATTATCGCCAGTTACATTCGTGGCCGTCGGCGGCGCGGAGTGTTGCCCTGGTGCCTAGGTCCAGGCTCCGGCTGGCGTGTGACGGCCACTTACAGCAAATGGGTCAATTTAGCAAACAAGGAGCGAATAGCGACCTATCGCCGCGCCGCGCCATTACAGCGGCGACCTCCGAGTGGCCAGGGTTGACCAAAATACGTGCTCGAAAAATCGTAATTGAAAAAGAAAGCCATTACACGCTTTTAGGTCGGCCTTTAAAATATCTAATACACTGAATTTAATCACTTCTAAATGCTATATTGTCATACAATTTGGCGAATTATTGTTATTCTATAGATATGATGTACAGTACGATATGAGGTAGGGCATCAAGGAGCTATGCAGGGAAGTATTTTCACCTCACAGAGAACAGCACCCAAATATCAACTCCCTGGTGGGTTGTTGTGTTCCTGGGAGTGAGTGAGGATACCAATAAGCTCTCAAAAGTTACGGTGCTAGGAGCAGAAGTGCCGTAACGCGAGCGCGTTAAGTGGTATGCATGTATGCCTTCCGATGTTGTATAAAAAAAGGTTATGTATCAGTAAACTGCGAAATATACGTAGATAGTTCCGCCAATCCACGGTGGAATAGGGTGCTACAGAATGCTCAAAATCCTTATGATGGAAGATACTAGTGGCTACCGGGATATGTAGAGTAGTGGTTACCAAACCAAGGCGGTGGTTAAGGAGGATATACTTCCCCGGTCATTCTTTTCAGTCAAGCTTCACTTGACTGACTTCTGTTCGGGTTCAGTCAGTCTTCTCACGCATTGCAATGAATGCTACATCTATGTCAAGTATCATTGTGATAATTAAATGTGTTTCGTATAAAGTTTTCGCATATATTTTTGTTTATATCCTCGCAAATGTGATGTCAAACATTGTATAATGAGTGATTTTTCTAAAAGGGCGGCTTATATTCACCAGTGTTCTGTTCAGACTTTTAAAAAATCCCTCTTGTGATTTGTTAGCCGCGGCATTACAATAACCTGTTGATTTCTGCACTCGTAGTCCAAACGTTACATTAGTCTGTAAATAAAGCAGTGACAGCCCTACGCTGTTCGTTTAACAGTAATGAGCAACAAATTAGCGGTCCGCGTTCAGGAATCCGAATATCTGTGTTAAACGGCCGTCCATCGCCGCCCTCCATCGCCGTCGTCCATCGCCGCGCTGCTCAGAGATATTCAAAAATGGTATCGCCAGTCGCTGACATGTCTAAATTACAGGACTGTGCTCGCACTCCCGGCATTCTGGCGCGGCGGCGTGTTCTCAAAATACATACATAATTCTTTAATAACGTATCATTTATTTAGTATACTTTGTCAAGTCAGATTTCTGTATGAAAGAAGAAACCGGCCGATTGACATGCTCGGGCCAACCGTTCTCAGTGGTAGAACGTTGGAATTTTCCACGGGGTTTCCTCAGAAATATGGCGCGAGACCGTCAACAAAAGTGTATGTTTCCTTCAACAGGCTTACACCGGATCGGCGACCCTCTGATGTCGCCGATGTCTGTGATGATGATGTAAAATTTATAAGATACAATACGATTTGATTTAAAAAATGTAAGACGCGCCCAAGTGCCCTTGAGAGCCTAATGGCAAGTAAATGATTTTTATCTTTTATCAGAACTCCCCCTTTTCTCCTTTGATGTAAAAAAACTTGTTCAAGCAGAGTGTCGTTTGCTAATGGCAGTGGCAGTAGCGTTGGTTTGGACTCTGCCGACGGCCTCCTCCGCCCTCCACTCCCTCACACTCACACGTCATTGGTTCCCCTCCCGTCACAACGAATTGAGCACACTCGCTGGCCGCGGATTATACCACCTTATTGATATGACGTACAACATTTTCATACAAAAATATTTAATAACGTCCTTATAGGTGCCTGCGTGTGGTCGACGCGTCTCGGAAAACAACAAGAATTAAGTTATTAAGCAATGCAAATTAAGCTGGTATGGTAATGAAAGTGCCGCGTTGCAATCGAGATAGGAGATGGATACTCGTTTTTGAACCCTATTGCTTTGCAATACAGTACAATATATAGATCTGTTGACGCCGATCGATAGGAAATGAACAAATGAGAAACAATTGTGAATCTTATTTTATTCAGCATATAGTTTAAAATTACTTTAAAAGAGCGCAATAAACATTACAATCGCATACAAGTATTATAGTGTAGTTTAAAGTAGTGAGTACAATACGCACAAAAAATCTCATGATTGCTTGATGATGATGACATTGGAAACATTTCCTATAAATATAATTGCAACAAAACAATGAATGTAAAAAGGAGCCAAGTTCGTTACTTAAGACGTCAGTATTCGTAACTGCTTTACATTTGGTAAAGCTTTGTACTTTACTCCCGTCATTGGTGTATTACTTACTTCCCCCCCAATCTCTCTGAATCGATATTATAACCTAAGCTTTACTATTTTTTTTGCGGGATAGGCCCACCACTCTTACCCACCACTGTGTCTCCTGTGTAGAATTACCAGCGGCGACCACCAAAAAGGCAATGAACAGTTCATTGCTGTCCCGGGGGTTAAACTACAGCTACCTTGGAACTCACAACGAATTTAATCAGAAGAAATTTGTAGGAGTAGGATGTTCTGGAATTGACTTCCCCTCTTGGCAAAGAGAGAGACAGCAATGTGACAAATAAAGCATTTACAAACCTCAAAGAGATGGCTATTCAAGTGAAGCTCAACTGCCGTGCAGCACGGTTTATCAAATATCTAACACTATTATTGGGATCTAAACTGTGAGTTGTTACCTAACACATCGATTCCAATAATATAGATTGCAGAATCGCCTAAATACCCGGTAATTCTCCCTTGTTGCCACCAAATCAGAATAGTATACTACCCCGGATGTGATATGCAAAGAATTTAACATATCGTCCCGCTCCCGACGTCAGAGAACATGATGTGCTGTTTGCTCGAATTCATGATTTGTCGTAGAACACTCACACAAAGGCGATGACACAAGTCTAAACGAAAAGAGCTTCGCCCTAAAGTTTCCATGCCCTGTTAAAAAATGCGCAACGGGATGATCTACTTCTAACCACTCTTTATTTAATCTGTCTCACACTGATTGAAAAGCTTTACTAATATTGACAATGCACGAAAACACTGCAATAGAGTTCTCAGAGTTAACAACCATTAAAAAATCAAGAGTTTCTCTCTGGTTGACACAGCCCGAAATAAGTAATGGTAACACCCCGCACCCTCGCAAATGGCCGCTGAATCTTTGATAGAAACCCCCGAGCTAATCTCGAACACCGAAATTACGTGTACTCTCGGAGACACGCGGCATGCACGATGAGACACCGAGATAAGTATACACCCTTGATCGGTAACTCACGGCAGTGATGTGTCTGGATATAATATGCACATAACAATGTTAGAGAATTTATACTTTACATATTAATATTTACAATATAATATAACAATGGTGCAATACACAAATTATAAACCAAGTCAATGTCTGTCCAAAATCTTAGAAGCAGAAATAAGTTGCTTTTACATCGGCTTGCTGAGACTGATAGATACGAGTATTTTGTTGTGAATTGTATTCGATTCTATAAGAAAGTTCCACGTTTGTCTTGTCGGTCATAACTACCATTTGCCCCCTTGAAAAAATGAAAGGAAAATGTGAAATCATTTTATATCTAAAAATATATGACAAATATCATAAAAACAAAATGTGTGTGTGTCAGCTCCGACGCACGGCTGGAGTGTACTCCTTACGAACGATATTTAAGATATATCGAATAGAAAAAGAGGATAAATGAACGCATCTTCTAAAATAATAAGAATAAAATTAATTTAACCGCATTCACATGTCTTTGGAATTCTTCTTCATTGCCACTCGAATCAATTTCTTCCATATTTTCCAATATATTTTAACTTGTTTAATAGTACATTAAAATATACGTAAAATATACCAAGCTTCGTAATACGCACGCACGCGCACACAAACGTACTAACAAACGTAAACGATCGGACTCTGTAATAATAGCTGCATCTGAGACTCTCTGACGTTAAATCCTACGGATTTATATATTTGTCTCTTTTTAAGCGGACGAGCATACGCCGCCACTTTTTGTTACCGCGTTCACTTGATTTTTACTCGTCATAAAATTTCCGTATCGGGCCTGATAACTCAAAATCGTTTCCATTTCCATTCGTTTCGTAAACTCCAAAAACTATAATGTATGGAATATTGTATGAAGCAAACACACATTTAATACTTAATTACAAATAAAATGTTATTTGTAATTATAAATAAATATTGCCGGACAAATTACACAGCGCCACCTAGCCCCAAAGTAAGCGAAGCTTGTGTTATGGGTACTAAGACAACTGATAAACATACGTAAATACATTTTTTTTTTTTGTAAATACATACTTATTATACATAGAAAATACCCAGACCAATACAAACAGACATGTTCATGCACACAAATGTTTGTACTGTGTGGGAATCGAACCCACGAGCGTTGGTGTCAAAGTAGTGTAACAGCGCGTTTCACCACTGCGCCATCGTGCTCGTCAAATTAAGTATTAAATGTGAGACCTAATATTATACCTAATGAAAATAGCCAAGTTTGTTAGTAAACTTACTGAGGCTTATATAAATACGATTCAAGCACGATTTACTAAACTCTCCCTATCTTTAAGAAGGTAAGTCGCATCACAGCAGCTCGGCCGGAGAGTGCCTCCACCGCACAGAAAACCGCGGCCAAATAACACCTTAAATATCAAACTTAAACGGTCTTTTTTATTGTGCCTGCTGGAAGGAATAATGTATTTTTTTTCTTTTACATCCACAATATATTTATTCCATAACCTTTGTTCGGTTTCGACCGAGATGTTGACAAAGGTTTATCGTAATGTAATGAACCGTAGCAACGCATAAAATAGGAAGAAACAAATTTTAATTCGTAAACATTTCTCTTTTTCATTCATTTTTCTTTTATACAACGTCAGGTAACATTGACAGAGACGGTTACCATAATCTAATTACTTGGCTGCGGTTTTCTGTGATATAGAGGTATTTCCCCAGACGGGCTGACTTGATGCGACCTACCTCTCTTAAAAACGCCCAGACCAATACAAACAGTCATGTCCTTGCACACAAATGTTTGTCCTGCGTGGGAGTCGAACCCACGAGCTTTGGTGTCCAAGTTGCGTTATTAACCACTGCGCCACCGAGCTCGTCAAAATATTTAACAGATTTCCTACAAGTGCGTAATGTAATGTTTACCAGAACATGTGGCCAGTTCCGTATCTTTGTGTAAATGTAAGTAAAGTACATCATTACGACCGCCTTTTATATCGATGTCTTAATCATTACATCCTTTTTGACGTGATCCTGTTCATGACAAGCATCTTGGACCACAATTATGCAGCAATCAGCTGGCATCATCTCGCAGATGCAATGCCGAGATTATAATCTGTAACAAATACTTACAATAAATAACATTTTTTAAACACTCACCGGCAAAGACAAGGGTTTCAATCAAATACTGCCACGGCCGCCATTTTCACGAGTTCATTAAAGGGAAATACTTCGAATATCAAATGTGCGTAAGATGAGATTCAATTTTGCTGGCATCATTCCCTGCCCATTTAATGAGGGCCCTTTGTGGAAAGGTCACGTTGTGTAATTAGGTCTCCAAAAATACCCGAAATTTGAGAGCTCCCGCACAATACATGGTATCTGAAAACAGTATGTCAACTGTATTGTTTGTTCTCATAGTGACAGTTCGTTATTAGTGTCGCGTAATATATTTTCGGAAATGTAATTCACCACAAAAAAAAAATCGAAGCTAAATAGTAAGTCCCTGGATGGTTGTTGTATTCCTGCGAGTGAGTGATGTTATCATTAACATCCTTAGCAGCGGTGCATTTACAGACTACGGCAACCACTCTACATCAGGTGTGCTGGTACGCCTCCTGACATTGTAAAATAATCAAATATAAATAATATGAACTATATACTGCGGTGAACGCTTCACAGGAAACGGGTAGTATGCGTATTGGCACATCGTAATCATCATCACGCTGCTGAGTGTGAGCGCCTTCTAAACGTTGCCTGCTGCATGCGATCCAGTGCACCACGTGCACCATGTACTGGCCATCACCGGCCGGCATTCACGTGATAGGGACGATGTTCAACGACCCGTCGTCCCAAACACGCTCCAGGACTTTTTTGCATTACTAAGGTGACAAGCGTTATCGTAGTCTATAAGCATTTGCAATACCAAGGGCACCCTGCCCGACCCTAAAACTTTTCTCCTCTCTGTCAGTACTGACTAAGTACATAATTGGCCAGTAGCATCTTTGAGTGTATACCGAAAATTATTTCTGTAATAAGTAACTAATTACTTAGTATAAAAAATCCGCCAATCATCATCTATCACAAACAATCATAAATCAATTTTTTCAGTCCCTTGTAGATGCCTACGCCAAGTATATATTGCTGCACGACTTTCAACGTAAACCAGATCAACTGACAGAGAACTTAAGTTTCTACATCATAGGTCTATTACCGGATCCTTCAGCCACCCTGTGATGTACACAGCACGACCACTATTGCTTTATATTTATTACATTCCACATTACAGTGCAGAAGCAGCCCTCTTGAAATATTCGAAAAGATGTTACTCACAATAAACTCTAAACTAGAAAATATCGTCAAATGCAATAACAAAATGATAAACATCGAAATAATGTTGCTCTTGGTCCCTCGCAATTGTGTCTGCGTGGAACACAAGGTGCCGGATATAATATAAGGCAGTAACTAAAGCCTCCATCTTTTCGTGATCTCCGAAACGAGAAACTTAAAACTTTAGGTTTCCACTTGAAACTTTCGATATGTACAAACTTGTAGGTAAAACTGAACGGGTCCGAGTGTTATGGTTTATTTTCTTATTGAGGAGAGTTACAAACACGTATAGATGAAAATGATATACGAATATGTAAATACCGAATATAATGAAAATGGGCGGGAGTTCGCCCAATAAATTGAAGGTTAATACGAAAGCAAACAAGACAGAGCAGTTATTAATAAATGCATGCGTTTAGAGTGTGCGACGCACAGCAAGCACGCGCCCACCTCGAGTGATCGCTGGCCATATTTAGTGATCGCAGTAATGGTAGTCTCTATGGCCTTTTTTGTAGCCACTTTGTTTTAGTCCAAAAACTTTATAGAATGTAACATTTTACGTTATTTAAGGGGTCATTAAATCAGAATTCAAATTAAAGATTATTGTAATGTCGTAATTCGTAATTTTACACACCATATATTGTTTTTTTTATACAACGTCGGGAGGCATGCAAGCATACGGCTCACCTGATGTAGCCTAAAAACGCATGTAATCATCGATGTATACTCACAAACTGTATACTAACAAACAATACATTGAATATCACTCGCCCGATGCCATCTCGTTTCTATTTTTTATTTTGTTAATTTCTTGTGAAAGTTGTGTTCATCTGTATTTGTAATTGAGTTGCATGCTGGGCCCAGATTTGTACAATTACTTATATTGAATGTAATCATGGTGGTGTAATCATGGTTGGTGTACCTTAATAAATAAATAAATAAAAATAAATCTCTGCTGCTAATATAGCAACTCCATAGGAGCTCACTGGTGACCTCACTCACACGCAGGAACACAACTGCCCTCTAGGAAGTTGTTATTTGGCTGCGGTTTTCTGTAAGGTGGAGGTACTTTTCCAGACGGGCTGCTTCGATGCGCTCTACCTCTCTTAACCTTTACTTACACTTTGCGCCTTACCTTCTTCTTATATTAAAATATAGTAATATAATTAAAATAATATTTTATAATAATATTTACTCAAAACCGAAGCGCATTCATGAAGAGGTTGATGAGTGTGGAAGGTGCGAGAGCGGTATGTGTGGATCGGTGCGCCTGGCGTTGTAAAGTCTCCGCCTACCATAATGGGAGACAGGCGTGATGATATGTATGTAATATTAAGAAGTAGTCGGTAAGAAGTCTTCGAAATCAAAGGTCGCAGAGATTTAAAAAAACCCCCGTGCATTTCTCATTGCCGACCTGAGTATTCACATTCAGTCATTTGAGTCCACAGTCGCGACACGAGTCGCCGCCGCGGTACTGTCTAATGTTCACTGTGGCAGTCCCACGGTGCTATCAAGTTCACTATTTATTTTTCAAAGTCACGGTCTTCGTGTGGTTGTGATATAAGGCAGCGTTATGCAACGAGTGATACCGACGTTCGCTGTACAACAGTGGAATTGGAAGATTTAGATAACGACAAATAGGATTGATACCGGCCGCTTCTATTAAGTATTCAGATAGCGGCGTGGTAATAGCAATAGAATTCGTATAGACTCTATATTCGAAATTGCACGACAATAATTACATTAAGATACCGTTACAGGTATTTGGGACCAGACGTAAAACGGATAACATTGAATGCTTGTTCATTACACACTTCGAAATATGTGGGACCTACCCTAGGAAAGGTCGAATTTTTTCTCTGCGTTGAGGTCTGACGGCAGTCGCTCTAAGCAAGACTCAGTACCTTTGTCAAGTTCGTAGGCCTAGGTAGCGGACCCCGCCAGTCCTAATGGATTGAGAAATGCGATTGCTCTAACAAAAATAAGTTTGTTTATTACTCACGTGAACTAATCATATTGCTATGTTGTTATATCTGTGATATAAATTTTATCCTCACGCATCAGTACCAAAATGTTTATCGACTGTGCACTTTCTTAGATTCTTCCCTCTGTATAAGTTTCATAAAAATAGCCACATTCTTTCAAAGTCACCGTTTGCTTATACAGGAATATTCCCAGCTCTATTTTGAGGAGCTTGATGTCAAGGTTTCACTGGAGATCACCTGCACTTCTTCAAAATGAACAATAATAAATTTTACTCTACTGTGGAGCTTTATATTTCCAAGATTCATTATGTTATCTTTTCCGTTGGAAATAGTGAATTTTAAGTTTTGAATAATTAATTTGTTTACTGGTTTCCAAAGGCCGACTGATGCTGCATCCATACAGGCAAGTGCCTACCATAGATACGGTATAATTCAATCTTTTTTTATTACTTATGGCAATCAGAAAACCACTTTGCTACTCGTAGTATCAAGTGAATCTAATTATCTTATTTGTGTCGAGTACAGGAGCGTATCCATAGGAGCCAAAAACCTTGTGAAAAAGGATAGATAAATAGATAATTCGTTGGAACCATCGGTATTTAGATGGAACACAAACAGGGCCGTTTATGCGACTCTGACCACGAAATCCTATTTTTGTACAATTCATCAAGTGTTTGTTTCTTTTATTCTATCAGTACTACAATCAAGCCACGAAACACACAGAATTAGTAAAAATAGCCAGCGATGCCAACCGAGCCCAGCCAGAAAGCCAGAGTCCCTGTTCAGCTTCTGTGTAAAAAGTAAATATTCTATTGCTCGTCCCGCTGACACGTAATAGGTCAATTATGTCTGTAGTTACCTATCACGCCCATCTGTGTACTAGTGAAAATTATTTATTTCACGACGCCTGCGTTGCGGCGGGCCAGGTTCAAGTTGACGCGGCGCACCCAGAGGTCAAGTTCACTACATTTGACGCACTGCTTGTGTAATCATTTTAAGACTGCGTCGATGTGCCCGTAACAATGTCGGCAGTCATGAACTTGTGACAGCTCAAATAAAAGTCTTGTCACGCTTTTATGATATTTGTACATTAGTTTACTATTGGTTCATCTATACGTTTATATAAAACACAGAGCGAACCTTACAGTAGTCGCATGTAATGTGTAACATCTGACATCTCACCGATAATAAGCAACATGAATTATCCGTGTAATTAATTTGTTTTTGAAATTTGAATTCCTTAGAGACGTTTCATTATGTATAATTATAATTTTTCGGGTCAGAAATAACATTTTCGAACGGAAATGACGTTCAGTAAAAGATATATAAGTAGTTCGTTCCCGGCAGTAGTGTGACTATATTTAGCTATTAATTCAAGTAAATACAATGAAATACCTGTGTATGTATTTGATTAATACTTTTACAAATGCAAAAAGGTATTACTTTATATATATAAACATTAGTTTGTTGTCTGTGACATTGTCTGTCTTGTTTTTAGTGATTATTGACATCTTTTGCCAACCAATAACTCGATAATTTTTGACATCATTTGTTAAACAATCAGTCATATTATGATAATAGTTGAATTGACTTTGTAACAAGTTACGAAAATGTGTTTTTTTAGTACTCATACTGTAAATTACATTATCAATAGTACCAACCTGTCTGAGAATCAGTTGCCAACTCTACTACCACACACGCTAATTGGTCCAGCTCCCCGGATTCCTGTTACTCACTTCCATCCTTTTACATGAAATCGCTCCCACGTATTACAAGAAAGGGAGAGGAAAGATGTTATACATCAAAAATAAATTAAAAGTATAGGTTCAAGTATAAGTTGGTGTTCGGTAAAATTGTTATTAAAATTCTCAAAGACCCCAGAAACTTATGTTAGTTATTTTCGGTGATAGATAAGTTATAACTTACGATTATGGTGGTCAACTGAATGAACTACATTTTGCATGATATACATCAATTTAAAATAATTAAGTAGGTTTTTTTTATACAACGTCGGAAGGCATACAAACATATGGCTCACA
Organism: Pyralis farinalis; assembly: GCA_947507595.1. Classification (NCBI taxonomy): domain Eukaryota; kingdom Metazoa; phylum Arthropoda; class Insecta; order Lepidoptera; family Pyralidae; genus Pyralis; species Pyralis farinalis. The sequence goes on from OX382280.1 coordinate 582,990, forward strand.
TGATGAAAAGGAGTTACCGTAGCCTATTACCGCTTGTAGTATATTAAGTATAACTAGCGCGATGCCTCTTCTTCGGAGCTTTATGCTGCTGGACCTCACTCATACGCAGAGGTGGAAGTACTTCGCCAGACGCCGAGCTTTTGAAATAAGCTTCGTAAACGTGTAATATTGTCCGGTTCGTAGCCCGCGGCCCGTTCACTTGTTTTTGAATATCCTCAGAATACAGAATAAACCAGAAGGAGCCTACAGCCGATAATACATGCCGTCCGCTGTGTCCAGAAACAATTCGCAATCACCCGCACTCCTCATACTTCCCATCCGTACAGTGTTGCTAGCTTAGTGAGTGTTCGCCTCTTTGTCTTTGTGTTATATTAATATACTGTTATACATAAAAAAATGCTTTAGTAAAATAAAACACGAGTAATTTACAAAAAATATGTCTTTACTTAGGTACATTTTGTTGTACCAATTTTTTATAATATGGCCGTTTTGATTTTGAGGTAATCAATACATTTTTACGTTTCGACAAATGAAGAAGTCTTGCTCTTTGCTTTTATAATTTCATCAGTGGGGAACTGAAATTCCACATATAATAATTAGAATAGTTTTACACAAAACATTTTTGTAAAAAAACTACTATTTACACAATTTCACATATGCAGACTATATACGAAAAACATTAGTTAATTTCAATTTCAATCATCATTTCAATCATTATTATTAAGTCAATAATTATTATTTATTTCAGGCAATATTTATATTAAAAGCTCTCAAATAATGTAAACATAGTCCCATATCATAAATACCTTAAAATTAAATAAATATATTTACATATTTTATATTAATCAAACTATGTTTTAATTATTTAACATGCATTTATTAATTATTTCATCAACTTCAACAACTTAGCCAACTTTATATAAAAAGTAGGGTAAAGAAACCAGTAAAACTGGCAACATGAACAAAATGGACTCGCCCAAATTGTTTACCACTATCAACGAGTAAAAGAAATTCATTATTTAAATAAAATGAGATGTAAATGTGCTACTTACACATGAAAAGTAATCCCATCTTGTTTTTTTATGCTTCTAACTGCATTCTTGCAGGTGAGAACCGCACAAAACGGCATTATTTAATAAAAACTGTTGGGATTTTTTTACGTCTAAGAGACATGGTGGCCAAATATATATTAGTCACCCAAATGTCAAACTACTCTCATTGAGAGTGAGAGTAGTTTGTATGGCTTCAGTTTAGGGCGTGTTCGCGGTTTCTGGTTTATTCTGTATTCTGAGTGAATATCATAAAGAACATGGCGAGCTCTAAATAATAACTGGGTAAGACATCAGTCCGTAAGTTAAGTTGTGCTCACCTAGTCATGAACTGCACGGTAGGGAAAAAAATTGTGACGATTCCAAACAAATGTAGCCATTTTTACGGAATAAAAAGATTTTGACTTTGACTTTGACTTTAAGTGGGCTCGTGATTTCCGTTTCTTGCATGAAAACGCGACTTTTCCTGTACGTCAGTCACATCGTTGGTACTATATAATTTAACATATTAAATTGTAATCCTCGGGAAATTTCAATGGTTTTCTGAATGCTAAAACTAAAAAAAGAAAAATTATGTACGTGTGAAAATCGACTTTTGTCGCTGTATATTAAGTTAACAGAATATTAATGAAACCGAGGCGTGTGTTTGCTTGTGAACCGTGGGTTGACGTCATTGCCAGTATGCCGGGACCTCGCCTACACCTGATACACCGTCCGTCACTCCGTGAGATACTGTGCTGTGCAACCCCGTCATTGTATATTGGTTCCCCGAATATGGTTCAAGAGTTGTTGATGTAAACGTTTCCTAATCTCTGTAGGTATATTAATTCAGGGGTCGCTTGTTTTGGACGTGATTTTCAAACCACGTTTGATGTTGATTATTGTTTTTGTGTATAGGTATTATGTATTGCATCACAATTCATGCGAACAGTTGAATTTGTCGTGTTAAGATCTTCTATATCTTGTTATATGATACATCTACTAAAAACTACCGGTCGATACAATATTAAGATCTAATCAATACTAAGTCACGTGAAGTCAAACGTACTACAAGGAAACAGTCGAATTGTTACAAGTGTTCTGGAGTAAAGTTAGTGCAGACTTTTGTTACATACACAGACATACACGGCCTTTCAAAATGATGCGAGCTCGGCTTGAAATGTGAACATACCAACAAAATGTGAACTTCGACCTTTGGCCCGGTAACAAATATATTTACATTATACCTACTTGTTCCAGATTAATGCATGACGTGACCGACCGGTGTTATTGTGACCGGCGTCAAAAAATACTACGGTAGAAAACACTCGTGTCAAAAGGACAAAATGGCCGATGTAATACTGATAAATGCGGGTGTTTGTAATGAATACAATAACAATTCATACATCGGACATTTGAAGTTTTCTAGTTGTGTTACGTTTTCATGTTCTGTTACCAGAACGATAGTCTGGGTGAGTGAGTAAACTTGTATTGAGCAGTGCTTGCATTTTACTTCCTTACTACTAGAACAGCTTTTCAAGTCTACTCCAGTGCGTTCTGAAGACATAAAGACTTGTTAACATATCGAGGCTGTGAAGAGACTTAGCTCTTTAAAGCACAGCTTTAAAAACCATTTTTCATTGTTTAATCTTTTTCTCGTGGCATGTTGAACTACAGCTAAATATATAATGTTAAGCTTCTTATTTATTTAGCAAGTACAAATATTGTGGTTTTCATTGTGCAGTGTGTATACACAGAGAACCAGCGCAAGTTCAAAGGAACTTACTGTACCCACGCCAGCAGCGCGCTGCACCTAGTGGGTGCACCGAGCTGTGTGTCAAACGCGAGTTGGACCCACATCTACATGACTGCGTACTATCAATATAAATAGGTATTCTTTGATATTAGTCTGATATAATAATTAAAGGAATCCTTTGCAAAATCCTGACTTGTGCTTGACCGCTTATATATAGTCGTTCAGACTGTATTATTTATAGTCGTTCAGACTGTATTATTTATAGTCGTTCAGACTGTATTATTTATAGTCGTTCAGACTGTATTATTTATAGTCGTTCAGACTGTATTATATATAGTCGTTCAGACTGTATTATTTATAGTCGTTCAGACTGTATTATTTATAGTCGTTCAGACTGTATTATTCCTTGGTAGAGTTCGTACTGTATGCACCCCGTGGGACTTTTTAAACTACAGGAGGAAGAGAGAATACTCACAGAGAGGCATACACTAGATCGGCAAACCTTATAATAAAAAAAAAAAAATTAGCGCATACAATGAAAATAAATGTATATAATATGATTATATACTTACTTATAGGTAGTGTCAAAGTACTTACTCAAGACGAGTATGTTGCAGTGCTGAGCGCCATACGACACAGAAGCAGGTCAATGAAACAACTGGTTTGTTCAGGTACTCGAGTGATGTGACAATCCACCTCACTAGTTCCATCGATGTCTGTACATTCTGTGTACTAAGTATCGGGAATTTGTCAATAAAACAAAAAATACAAATTATTCATCTAAATTTATTTTATCGCCTTCAAAGTAGGCCCCATCGCTTGCAATACAACATCTCCACCGCTTCACCCAGTCTTCCATACATTTTTCATAGGCTATTTGCGGTATGGCCTTTAGCTCATTCAGCGAATTTTCTTTTATGGCTTCTATCGACTCAAAACGTTTTCCTCGAAGTGGTAATTTCAACTTGGGAAATAAAAAAAAGTCAGACGGAGCCATATCAGGTGAATACGGTGCTTGGTCGAGAACTTTTGTTGAATTTTTCGCTAAAAACTCTTTCACTATAATGGCTGTGTGTGATGGTGCATTATCATGGTGCAGCATCCATGAGTTGTGTTGCCACAAATCTGGACGTTTTCGGCGGATACTCTCACGCAAACGCTTCATGACGCCTAAATAATATTCTTTATTCACTGTTTCTCCCTCTGGAAGGAATTCGGAGTGAACCACACCACGGTAGTCAAAAAAAACTGTCAGCATCACCTTGATTTTGGAGCGACTTTGCCGCAGTTTTTTGGGTTTCGGCTCGTTTTCGAGACGCCATTCTGAAGACTGTTGGCTTGTTTGCATGTCGTACTCATAAACCCATGTCTCGTCGCCAGTTATTATACGTTTCATAAAGGTCGGATCCGTAGAAGCTCGGGAAACCATGTCTTCAGCGACATGCTTTCGCTGCGCTTTTTGAACAAAATTGAGCTCTTTTGGAACTAGTCGAGCGGCGACGCGTTTCATGCCTAAAATGTCAATGAGAATGTTGTGGACGGACTTAAAAGATATGTTCACCTCACTAGCCAACTCTCTCAGACTCATACGTCGATTTTCGAGCACTAGCTTCTTGATTCTGTCGATGTTTTCTCTGGTCGTAGCGGTTGAAGGTCTACCAGAACGAGGCAAGTCTACTACTACTTCTCGGCCTTCTTTAAAAGCCTTATACCATTCATAAGCCCTTGTTTTCGATATACACGATTCGCCGTAGGTATTTCGCAACATTTTTAGTGATTCACCACATGAAATATCATTTGAAACACAAAATTTAAGGCACACTCTTTGTTCAACAATATTTTCCATTGTAAAAATCGCCGAGGACTCAAAACTATGACCAACAAAAAGTGTAGTTTAAAACAAATTAAATGACAGATCCCGCTCAAATTTTGCGCGCTAAATCAGTACAGTGCTACCAACATGCAGTAAAAAAATTAGAACGACCTCTTTTACGCGGGTCTTTTTATTGACATATTCCCGATACTTTTTACACAGAGTAGTATATACGAGATGTAATGCTGACAGACCCATTTCCTGACGCACATACAAAACGTACTGGTATTAATTACACTGTACACTCTACATCATTCCCCTTGGAAAAAATATTTATATAATAAAATAAAATATATAACATATGCCTCAGTTAGATATAACAATCTTAAAGTTAGGTAGTATGCATCTTAGTTCTATTCTTATATAGTATCAGTTCTTTATTATTCACAATTATATTATATATAACTACATTAGGTTCTATTTATTTTATAACTAAAATTGTTTTTTTGAAGTGAAAACTTCTTTAGCGGCGTTGTGCACTTTTTAGGATGAGTAAAAAATGCTAAACTCGCGTCAGGCGTCAGGCGTCACGCGACCCTGGCCGTAAGATTTTGGTGGGAATTAGAACTTAAATTCGCTGCAGTGCTAAAACATTAGTTACCTCTAATTAAACAATTAAAACATGAAGCGCTAGATCGTTCATAGGGCATTATTTTCTCGCAACCAAAACGTTGTAAGCGCCATGAAATTGTTGGCGTTTACGCGTTTCGTTCAACGTAGTTAATCAACATCGCTGTTTGGTTTAAGCGGCGCAGCGCGATTGCGCGAGTGTACGTGTGTGTTTGAGTTTAGAGATTGGCGATGATGATGATGGTAATGATGATGGTGAAAGGGTCCTTGAAATTATGGATGAAAGTAGATTTTTCTGAGAGATAAACTTTTTAATGTAAAATAATTGTAATAGTTCTGAAGTGTTAAATTTTTAATGTAATATAAATTGTCATGTTTGTGTTCGATAGCGTAACAAATTAATATTGTATTTTACCACATACATGATACTACTTTTATACTGATAAATAAAGCAATTCGTGCAAAATTATTCCCTAACCATTCCAAAATATTCAAAAATGCACAACGTTAATGTTCAAGTTTTCACTTCTGCCGGCACTCCCGGAGTGCAATCCGTTTTTTTTTATATACTACGTCGGGAGGTATACAAGCATACGGGTACCGTAGCCTATTAACGCTTGCGATATATTAAGTATCACTTGCGCGATGCCTCAGGTGTTAACACAGCAACTCCTTGGGAGCTTACTGGTGACCTCACTCACACGCAAGAACACAACAACCCTCTAGGGAGTTGTTATTTGGCTGCGGTTTACTGTGAGGTGGAGGTACTTCCCCAGACGGGCTGCTTTGATGCGCCCTACATCTCTTTCCCCAGGGCCCGGTTTATTACTCATTAGTGTTTATACTAATTAACACGTGCACATGAGGTTAGTTTTGAGTGTATTATGTAGATGACAACGAGCTACTTACGTACTACAGTTTAAAAGTAAATTGATGTTCGTCTTCGATACAGCCTCCGAGGCTCTGTCACGGGACGGACTTGTCGTCATCTGGGCTACGCTTGGTCACGTGATATCACGACGGTAGACCAACCGAACGCAGTCAACCTAACAAAAACTTTTTAACTTACGTAATTTTCATAATTACTTATGAGTATTGTTGTAGTTGCGGATTGCGGTTTTGGATTAAAATAAATCTTTCAAAATAATGCGTATGGCTGAAGGACCTGCGGGAATGTGAAATTATGGAAAATAAAGGAATGCGAGACTAACCTTAAATTCCTCGTTTGTAATGCTGCGAGTGATGCGGAGTATCTTCTTTAGCAGTGAGAACTTCTTTTTCTAGTATCTTGAATTTTCACATGTGGTTTTGCGATATAGGTATGAGTGCGCGCGCGCGGTCGGTACCGAGGTTAGATTGCGTCTGGTTCTTTGTCTCGCAATAGGAAGGGATGTACAGAAAAGGAATGTGCGGGTGGTGGGAAATTAGAATATCTACCCTCAGTCATTTTGGCGCAAACATCCCCCTCCACTTGAAGGAACCCCTTCAAAATAAGAAGCTTGTATGCGGAACTCTAACGAGACATGCGAGGTTAAAAATACCATTAAATTAGACAAAATGTGAGATAAATATGCGGGATGAAAACTTATAATAAACTAAACATGAATATATTTAAAATCTAACTAAACTAACCTAAGATATACTTGCATTTCGTTGCAAGTCACTGACTGGGCAGTGGACACAAGCGGACAACTGGACGAAGATACGAACCAGTTGAAGTTCTAACGCGTGCGACTCTAATAATGCCATCTTTGGCAGGGTAAACTTCCTCAATTATACCCAAAGGCCAATGAAGCGGGGGTGCATTGTCTGTGATGATGATCACAACATTGCCTGCTGTAACGGGATTGCTAGGCGTATTCCATTTTTGTCGAGTTGTCAGAGTGTGCAAATACGAATGTCTCCACCGCGACCAAAATGTTTGAACTAATCTAGTCACCAACGAATATCGTTGGTTTAAGTCTACCTCACTCTCATCAATGACGGGCGCTGGCAAGTACTTCAACGGCGTTAATGTTAGGAAATGAGACGGCGTTAAAGCGAGCGGTTCACTACTATCTGACGATAAAGTGCGACACAAGGGTCGACTATTCAATACCGCCTCTATCTGAGTAAGAACGGTGGACAACTCCTCAAAGGTGAGAACTTGCGTTCCTATAATCCTATACAAATGATGCTTGATACTCTTGACATTCGACTCCCAATTTCCCCCGAAGTGCGGTGCAGCAGGTGGGTTTAAATGCCACTCTATGCGGTTTTCAGCTACTAAATGAGCAAATTCCAAATTAAATCGTTCTGACTTTAAAAATTTACGCAAATCATTTAAATAATTTTTAGCAGCTACAAAATTAATTGCGTTGTCGGAATATAAGTGTGATACAGGACCACGGCGCGATAAAAAACGCTTGAAAGCTAGCAAAAAACAAGCGCAGCTTAAGTCTGACGCCAGTTCAATGTGTACTGCCCTAGTGGTCAGGCACACGAACAGACAAGCATAGGCTTTGATTGCGTGTATACCACGGCCTCGTCGTGGTGTGACCTTTAATGGACCTAGGTAATCTAAACCGACGTGGACGAATGCTTTTGTGGTCTGCTTAACACGACAAGCAGAATGGCTTGACATTTCAGGAAAAGTCTGTCGTGGACGTAATCTGAAATACCTATTGCACTTATGTATTGTGCTACGAATAATATTGCGAGCTGAAAATATCCAATAGTTTTCTCTAAGCAGAGACATCAATAAATCAGGACCGGCGTGACAGTGAATCTTGTGATAGTAATCGACAAGCAGGGTTACTACGTGGTCCTTTCTTGGCAGTACTACTGGATGCTGTTGTTGATAGGTTAATTCAGAATTTTGTAGACGACCACCAACACGTAAAATTCCATCTAACATGAATGGTTTAAATTTCAGAAACGCGCGGTTGCGAAGTGAGTCTTTTTGTAAGGATTTAATTTCACTACAGAAATAAAAAATCTGTAATTCTTTAATTATTTTGCATTCAGCGAATCGTAAATCAGATGCCAAAATGTATGAACGATGCGGAAGGGTTCTAAAAAAGCGGTAAATATAAACTACACATCTCAACAGTTTAGACCACGATGAAAATCTATCTGCCAACTGCAACAATATAGATCTAACCGGTTTTTCGGATAGTACTAAAACGTGTGTCTTTTCTTCCGGCGGATTGGATACACAAGTAGGATCGAAAGGCTTGATTGACCATTCTGCGGGATTTACCGAGAGCCAAGATGGGCCACAGAACCATTGCGGGTGGTCAACAATTTGAGCTGCAGTTAGACCACGTGACAAACAATCCGCGGGGTTGTCTGTTCCAGCTACGTGGTAGAAATGTTCCGGTGATAATTGCTCTTGCAGTTGCGTTATGCGGTTAGCTACAAATGTTCCCCAGCGGTGAGGAGACGAATGAATCCATGACAGTGCCACTGTTGAGTCCGAGAATGCGAAGATATCTTTAATTACAATGCGGTTACTGCATGTGTCATACACAATGCGTATAAGTTTAGCTGATAATAATGCGGCGCACAGTTCAAGCCTAGCCAAAGAAACTACTTTCGCGGGTGAAACTCTCGACTTTGAACAAATTAAATGGATGCTGTTTACTCCGTCATTGTTGACGTGGAGGTAAACTAGAGCCCCATATGCTCCTTCTGAAGCATCCGAAAACCCTACTATTGTAATAACACTATTCTTTGTTATATTCACATGACGTGGCAAACTAATCTTATTGAGCAAGGATAATTCTGTGCGGAATTGATTCCAACGTTTAATTATGTATTGTGGTGGTGACTCATCCCAATCACACTGAGATAACCATAACTCTTTGATAAGTAACTTTGCGTATAGAGTTACAGGTCCTAAAAATCCCATCAAATCCCAGAGTCTAGCAACACATGAGAGTATAGCGCGTTTTGTACACAGCTCGTTTGGTGGATCTACTCTTATATGAAACAAATCTGTTTCAGGAGACCAACTCAAACCTAAAACTTTAAGTGTTTGGGATTCGTCAAACTGTTTGACTGATGAAAGACGGTGCGAATTTGGGATAGAATCTAGTACTTCTTGTGAATTGCTTGTCCATTTTATAAGATCAAATTGACCCGTTTTTGAAAATGATATTAATTCATTTGAAATCGATATACCTTCTTCTGTGGAACTGACAGAGTGAACTACGTCATCCATGTACAGCCCCACTTCCAGTACTTTCTTTGCGTGCGGAAACTTGGTGCCCTCATCTTCAGCGAGCTGCTTGAGGGTGCGAAGTGCGTGAAACGGACTAGATTTGATGCCGAAGCATACACGGTTGAATTGATAAGTTACGATAGGCTCCGTTTCATTAAAACGATATAAAAAATTTTGATATCTACGATCGTTTTCACACATTTCAATGCATAAAAACATTTGCCTTATGTCGGCTGAAAGCGCTATTGCGAATAACCGAAAATTTATTATTATTGTAAATAAATTTCCTTGTAAATTTTCTCCAGCGTGCAAAATGTCGTTCAATGAGATAGACGCTGTCGTTTTCATACTGGCATCTAGTACCAATCTTAAAGGCGTACTTGTTTTGTCTTCACGAAAAACACCGTGATGTGGTATTACGTAAGATGGTAAATTACTGTTTGTATCTGTGGGTGCGGGTGAGATGTATCCCTTTTCTAAATATTCTAAAATAATCTTGTTATATTCTAACCTAAAAGCAGGCGAAGCGACAAATTTACGCTCCAAACACAAGAGTCTACGTTTTGCCGTTTCATAAGACTTGCTTAGTAGGGACGGATCCCTAGAGAATGGTAGAGAGACTGAATATCTGCCACCTTGCGGGTTGCGAGTTACAGTACTACGATAATGTTTTTCACACTCTTCATCTGCGTAATTTCTAGGAATTAAAACATCTACCTCCTCTAATTCCCAAAAACGTTTCATCAAGCTATCAAGGGTGTCCTGTGTGTGGCGCTGCGTAACCACGCAGCAACATGAAACTGCGGTGGTATAGGTATCGACAAATGCGGCGGGCGCTGAACCCATTATTACATAGCCTAAGGTGCTCTGAAATGCGTGCGGTGAGCCCATGCAATTTACTACCTTATGTGGTAACCATAAATGTGGAAATAACGATGCGCCAATTAAAATATCTATATCTCCCGGTAGACTATATGTGTCATCGGCTAATGGTAAGCAGTCAATATTTGACAGCATTGATCTATCAACTGTGACATTTGGCAGCTTATCTGTTATTTTGTCAACTACCAATGTGTCTAAATTATACGAGATATTTCTATCGAGGCGTGAATGCAACCTTATATTTAACAGTGTGGAGATAGCCTTATTTCCACTTATTCCTTTGACGACTATATTTGCGGCTCTCTGTTTGTCGTCCAAACCTAATTGTTTGCAAGCTTTACTAGTTATAAAATTACTTTGTGAACCACTATCCAACAAACAACGTAAATAATGTTCGTTACCCTGTGAATCGTAAACAATTACGAGCGCTGTACCTAGTAAAATCGTGCTATGCGTATTAGATAGCGGAGCATCACTAGACGTCAGTGCTACCGACGAACCACACGGCAATGTGTCTCGTACTGGCTGATGCGTCGTCTCGCGAACGCGTGATGCCTGCGCGGGCGTCGTGTAGGTTCGGCTGCCTTCGCCGGGCCTCGGCTCGTGTAATGATAGCGGCGCGGTCGGTGAGAGAGAAACCGACGCGGTGGGAACTGCGGTCGGCCCTATGCGGCCGGCAACGACAGAATTTACTTGTGGCAGTCCGTTCGCCTGATGGTAGGCAGCAATAGGTTGCGAAATTTCTTTGTTGTGGTGTATCATAGTATTATGTCTACCATTACACTTTTTGCAATAAGACTTAGAATTACAATTCTTTATTTTATGCTTAGTGCTCAAACAATTGAAACAATAATTATGTAACTTAACAAAATTATACCTATCCTGCGTGGACAGATTGCGAAATGCGGTACATCTATATAGACTATCATGTGTCAAGTTACATAGGCTACATGAGAGCGGCTTATCAATCGGTGTCGACTGTGTTACATTGCAAAATACTGAAGTCTGCTTAGTTGACCTTTCATTACTTCTTGTATATCTATTTTGCTGCGATCTTAACACGGGTGTTCTGTGTAATATCTTAACTTGCCCTCTTAAAAATGATAATAAGCTATCGAATGTAGGTATGTCTGCATTGCGTGAGTCCATTTCGAATGCGCGTGTAATGTCTGGGTCCAAACGTTTTAAAGCTAAATATAAAAATACGAAATCTGCTAACTCATCGATTTTTAACCCTTTTAAGGCGGCGACTGACGACGCTAGCTTGTCTACAAAACATTCTAAACTTTCTGCGGTAACAATACTTAAAGGTTTGAGGTTAAAAATGTTATCTAAGTATGTTGTAGCCTGAAATCTCAAGTCCTCGTATTTGTTCACCAATGTGTTATATATAATATTGTAATTAGATGCTACCGGGGTAAGCCCCGCACAAATAAGTTTGGCTGAACCCTTAAGTTTAGATAGAAGGTAATGTAATTTTTCAGCATCAGTGAGTGAACTATTTTCATGAATAACGGACTTAAAACTTGTATAGAACAAAGGCCATGTTTCAGGGGTGCCCTGAAAATCTTGAATTTCTAAAGGGGGTAATTTCAACTTTGAACTCTTAATGTTAGTGTCATAAGACTTGCATTCGCGTGGTATATTTATTTTATCTACCTTTGATTTGATAAGACAGTACAAATCTTCAAAGGCTAACCATGCTTTGTGGGTTGGTTTGTACTTAGGATTCAACATCGATTCTAATGTATTTATCGATTCTATTGTCTCCAAATAACTATCCCTTATAGCATCTAAAGTTTTAATTTTAGATAAAAATAATTCTGTTGAAACTTCGTCTTGTATACTTTGCGACAACCTATATATATCTTGAACTCGCTCGAAATACGCCTCGCGTCTCGACAACAAATTATTTAGTTCAATTTTAGTATTTAAATCCACTTTAATCGAACTTTCCGTCATTTTGAATAAGTATGTAGGTAAGTATGCACTTAACAATTAAATAATTCCTACTGCGGCGTAAACTAACAACTCGACAAATTCTGGAATAATAATATTGCACTTACTATGCTATAAAATGTGAGTTTAAATATAGCGGAATGCGAATATATAGTTTTAACAACTTTCTTGTAACTACTGGGGTATGGAAATACTTATTGGGGTAACAAAATGGCGGATGCGGAATTATAATGCGCTGACTGTTTAAAACATGGGTGACTGGCTATTAATCCGGAACGGATGGGACCAAAAATGTTGTAGTTGCGGATTGCGGTTTTGGATTAAAATAAATCTTTCAAAATAATGCGTATGGCTGAAGGACCTGCGGGAATGTGAAATTATGGAAAATAAAGGAATGCGAGACTAACCTTAAATTCCTCGTTTGTAATGCTGCGAGTGATGCGGAGTATCTTCTTTAGCAGTGAGAACTTCTTTTTCTAGTATCTTGAATTTTCACATGTGGTTTTGCGATATAGGTATGAGTGCGCGCGCGCGGTCGGTACCGAGGTTAGATTGCGTCTGGTTCTTTGTCTCGCAATAGGAAGGGATGTACAGAAAAGGAATGTGCGGGTGGTGGGAAATTAGAATATCTACCCTCAGTCATTTTGGCGCAAACATCCCCCTCCACTTGAAGGAACCCCTTCAAAATAAGAAGCTTGTATGCGGAACTCTAACGAGACATGCGAGGTTAAAAATACCATTAAATTAGACAAAATGTGAGATAAATATGCGGGATGAAAACTTATAATAAACTAAACATGAATATATTTAAAATCTAACTAAACTAACCTAAGATATACTTGCATTTCGTTGCAAGTCACTGACTGGGCAGTGGACACAAGCGGACAACTGGACGAAGATACGAACCAGTTGAAGTTCTAACGCGTGCGACTCTAATAATGCCATCTTTGGCAGGGTAAACTTCCTCAATTATACCCAAAGGCCAATGAAGCGGGGGTGCATTGTCTGTGATGATGATCACAACATTGCCTGCTGTAACGGGATTGCTAGGCGTATTCCATTTTTGTCGAGTTGTCAGAGTGTGCAAATACGAATGTCTCCACCGCGACCAAAATGTTTGAACTAATCTAGTCACCAACGAATATCGTTGGTTTAAGTCTACCTCACTCTCATCAATGACGGGCGCTGGCAAGTACTTCAACGGCGTTAATGTTAGGAAATGAGACGGCGTTAAAGCGAGCGGTTCACTACTATCTGACGATAAAGTGCGACACAAGGGTCGACTATTCAATACCGCCTCTATCTGAGTAAGAACGGTGGACAACTCCTCAAAGGTGAGAACTTGCGTTCCTATAATCCTATACAAATGATGCTTGATACTCTATTATTCCGGAACGGATGGGACCAAAAATGTTGTAGTTGCGGATTGCGGTTTTGGATTAAAATAAATCTTTCAAAATAATGCGTATGGCTGAAGGACCTGCGGGAATGTGAAATTATGGAAAATAAAGGAATGCGAGACTAACCTTAAATTCCTCGTTTGTAATGCTGCGAGTGATGCGGAGTATCTTCTTTAGCAGTGAGAACTTCTTTTTCTAGTATCTTGAATTTTCACATGTGGTTTTGCGATATAGGTATGAGTGCGCGCGCGCGGTCGGTACCGAGGTTAGATTGCGTCTGGTTCTTTGTCTCGCAATAGGAAGGGATGTACAGAAAAGGAATGTGCGGGTGGTGGGAAATTAGAATATCTACCCTCAGTCATTTTGGCGCAAACAAGTATGTATGTAGGCATAGACACTACAGTTATGTATAATTTCCGTCCCCGATTGACAACGGATTTTCTTCTTATTTTTATTCATTAGGTGTTGACTAGCTCTAGTACTATAAATAAAAGAAATTATACATATATAAATTCTAAATCTATATGTTAGCCACAAACTATCACTGATGGTAATGGCTGAATTTAAATAATAGAAGCTAACACTAAAGACTATTTAATTATGTAATTTGTTCTCTGAACAAATTATTTCTCAAGTCCGCCGCCAGTACTTCCCGAGAGAGAAAAAAACAATTATCAGCAACCGTTAAAAATGGCGACTTGTCCGGACAATCGGTGGAGGGCTGGCCTTTATCAAACGCTAATTTAGATCTCATAAATATTCATAGTATTTGAAAAACGGAACAAGTTAACACTCTAGTAACTGTAAGTTTGTTTGTAAATCATTCTCCCATTTCTTCTTTTTCATCACCATCTCAGCCTGCACTCGTCCACTGCTGAACATAGGCCTCCCCTTTAGAGCGCCACTCGTCTCGATCCTGTGCCACCTGCATCCATCCCCTGCAAACCTCTCGAGGTCGTCGCTCCATCTAGTGGAGGTCGTCCCACTCTGTGTGCACCAGTACGGGGACGATATTCGAGAACCTTTCTTCCTCAACGTTTTGCGGTTCTACGAACTATATGGCCGGCCCACCGCCACTTCAGCTTGCTTATCCTGTGGACTATGTCGGTTACCTTACTTCTACTGAGTATATCCTCATTCCTGATTCTATCACGCAGAGAAACCCCGAGCATAGCTCGTTCCATAGCAGGCTGAACGACCTTGAGCTTCCCCATATGGCTCGCAGTGAATCATCGATATTAGCTAGCCTGTATTTCGTAACTTTGTTTACGTTAGTAGGTAGTTCGCAATACCACACAAGGACTACAGTGCAAATAGGTCGACAGTATATTAATAGTTACAAAGTATAAGGTTAATTACTAATAGAAGCACAGTTCCGCAGAACACAAGGATAAATAAAATATATTTAAAAACAAAATAAAACGCATGAAAACGTACAATTTGCACAGAGTTTCTACAGCGTACCGCCCACCGCCGTCCACTGCTCTGATGAATAGCATGCTAGCGCTCTGTCATTCCCGCCTAATGAACCCTTCCGCCCACAATGAGACATGTGGTAGGAGCGGGGCGGAAAGCTTAATGCAAAAATTAAAACAAAAAAAACCGACTCTAAAGATAGTTTTGTCAGATTTAGACGGCAACAAATTATTAAATCGGCCACACGACGACAGAGCATCGGTGGAAATGATAAAGCTAATTCTTCTCTTTTCTATCTTCGGCTCAATATTGAAAAGTTTCGATGGCCATTTTTATCAGCTCTATTTAACTAAAAAAAATGATACTTGTGAATGCGAATTTTCGTATTTATTTTAGTTTGCTATAAATACCGACATCGTTATATGCGTGCCTATGATATTTGAGGAGTTGTCAAATCTTCATGAACCCCGCTATCAGAATTGAATTTTAGGATATGAAAAAAGAAATTGGGACCAATCTGGAAGCATACTCTTTCAAATAAAAAAAAGTTTTTTTCAAATCGGTTTATAAATGAGGGAGCTGTGAAGTAACAAATATTAAAAAAGTACAGCCGAATTGAAAACCTCCTCCTTTTTGGAGTCGGTTAAAAATAGTCAAATAAGCAACTTATAATACTATTACAAATACACGTAGAGTCGTATAAGTTTTTTAATATTATAAACATCAATATAAATAATAACAGTGAAATAATGAATTGATTAATTTTATTATAATACGAGTATCTTAGAATAGTTTCAGCGTATCTTAAAGCTGTAATGGAAATGAAGATGCTATATTTGCTGTAAACTCTTTATCTGCGGTGATTTCACCGTGTTTAGGACCTCCGCTGAATCACTCGTTCGATGTAGCTGGCTTCGTAATACTGGGAGAGTGTAACACATACTAATGTATTTATTTATTACGGAACTCGGTGTAATATGCGGACGGACGAGTGACACAATTGAACTGCTTTGTTCACTTTTTTGGTGCAGGACCCTAAAGTCACGAATGTTGCATTGTGGACGACTCGTAAGGAGCACGTGGCGATGTCACGGGTTCCGTGGCACCATTTCATTTAATGGTCGCGCTGTAGTTAACGGGATGGTTATCAAAGGTGAGACAGTGACTACTTCATATAGCTCGAAATCGTAAAAAAGACATTAAATATTTAGAATAGGTCTACGTTATACATAATTTATTGAAATGTGCTAATCTACATATACAGAGCACTATAAAATGTCCGGCTGTATATCTCGCGCGGCGTAGGCGACTAATGAAATGTGCTTTTACTGTTTGATCTGCCGACTTCCGGTTTACTCGCTGTGACCTAGTTTGATAACAAAACCAAAACAAATAGCGAGTATTCAATAAATTGTTGTTTTAAAATGAATAGTGCAAGCGAAGGTGGCGGTCCGCTGGAAGGGAAATAATTACCGCCAGCCGAGTCCGGCGGCGACTCCGGAGACGACGGCAAGGTCGATAATACTCGCACCTTGCCTCTGTACACTCCTCTTCAAGTTCCTTTGAAGATACCCTTGCCGGTCTCCTGGAAACGCCTCGACTGAGAGCTTTTTACACAAGTTATAACACGCGGGAGAAAATCTCCTTGAGCCCGTACTGTACGTGACTATTTCGTTTTTAACATATAAAGAGAATTCCCTATAAATCATATTGATGCCATCGAGTTGCTCTAGGCTAGGGCAAGGCACTTTGGAAATTATTTCTTTCATAGTAGTCTATCAGGTGCGCCATTTTAATGAGTAGACAATATTTTTTCAAATTGTAAAAGTAAGCAATATACTCTATATTGCAGAGGTTCCCAGACTTTTTTTCTCACAGGCCACTTTCAAAATTGAGCTGGTCCCGGTGGACCCCCTGCAGCTATATTTCTACCATATTCCCAAAACTCGACAAAAAATGTCAAGATTAGATCTAACTATGGAAATTTTCGTTAAGGCTGAGTTCAACCATGAATTAATAGTAAAAAAATCGGCCAAGTGCGAGTCGGACTCGCGCATGAAGGGTTCCGTACCTCTCTATAAAAACTCTCTCATCTTTAAAAACTGCAAAAAAATCACGTTTGTTGTATGGGAGCCCCCCTTAATTATTTGTTTTATTTTATTTAATTATTTATTCGTAAAGTGAATATATAACTAAATATTCTGTGAATATTTCAAGCGTCTACCTGTTGCCGTTATCAATATCGAGCAAAAATGAGCAAAAATATCACGTTTGTTGTATGGGAGCCCCCTTAAATATGTATTTAATTCTATTTTTTAGTATTTGTTGTTATAGCGGAAATAGAACTATATCATCTGTGAAAATTTTAACTGTCTAACTATCACGGTTCATGAGATACAGCCTGGTGACAGACGGACGGACGGACGGACGGACGGACAGCGGAGCCTTAGTAATAGGGTTTCGTTTTACCCTTTGGGTACGGAACCCTAAAAAGGGAGAGTTGATTGGTTAATTAATTAATTGATTGTGCTGTGAGTGGATATCAAAAAAGTAAAGTTGGCCAATCAAAATAATCGCCCAAGTGCGAGTCGGACTCGCGCACGAAGGGTTCAGTACCATTATCTATAAAAACGGCAAAAAAATCACGTTTGTTGTATGGGAGCCCCCCTTAAATATTTGTTTTATTTTAATTTAATTATTTATTCTTAAAGTGTAATTTAATTATTTATTCTTAAAATAATCGTTTCCCGTTGTTTTTTTAGGGTTCCGTACCCAAAGGGTAAAACGGAACCCTATTACTGAGGCTCCGCTGTCCGTCCGTCCGTCTGTCCGTCCGTCCGTCCGTCCGTCCGTCCGTCCGTCCGTCCGTCCGTCCGTCCGTCTGTCACCAGGCTGTATCTCATGAACCGTGTTAGTTAGACAGTTGAAATTTTCACAGATGATGTATTTCTATTGCCGCTATAACAACAAATACTAAAAAATAGAATAAAATAAATATTTAAGGGGGCTCCCATACAACAAACGTGATTTTTTTGCCTTTTTATAGATAATGGTACGGAACCCTTCGTGCGCGAGTCCCACTCGCACTTGGCCGATTTTTTTATACTCGATGTATATGTATAGTTTAACTAAAATAAAATAACAACTCCCTAGAGGATCGTGGTGTTCCTGGGAGTGATTGGGAATGAGATGTGTTAGCAGCAGATAGCCATGCGCGAATCCTGAATTGCAAACGTTTATAGGCAGCGGTAACCACTTTCCATGAGTTTAGTCGTATGCTTGTGTGTGCCTCCCGGCGTTGGCTAAAAAAATATTATGATTTAATTGGTCGAAGCGAGTGTGGACCGTGAGATCACACGACACTTGACACTCTTGACTTCTCAAATATTGACTCGCCGTGGGAATCGAACCCGGAACTCGCGGGCCGCGCTCCGCCGACCTCTACAAACAGACACATCGATGACACACTCAGTTTAGGTTTTGAACACGCACAAACAAACGTACACTCTTGTATTGGGGCTCCGCTGAAGGACTCGCTGCAATAAATTAACGATCTTCCACCGGCGCTAACGTCGTCACCACAAAATGTATTTGTTTATTGTACTACGGCGATCGGCAAATACTGCAACTACAGCTGGCTATGGACGCTTGCAACGTGAACTGCTTACGCTCCAAAATCCAATGCTACGTATATTCTTTCTTATACGTAGTGCAGAAAACCGGTTAGAACCTATGCTAGATAATACGACAATAAAGAAGAAGTAAGTATTTAAAGACGTAATTAACATTGTGCCTTGTGTTTCGAATGATCTCGATAAAATATGGCCACAGTGTTGAGAATCATACAGGCTCGGAGACTTGGCTCGAAACACTCCGACAAATATTAACATATAATAATTGTTTACGCTTGTGCTTATCGTTCTTGTGATGTTTTCCCACACGAAAATATTTTTGCAGATTTAACTTTTTACCCCACATCAATTGGGGCACAAGGAAAAAGTTCTTACTTTCCTCTTCAAGATCCTTCATAATCCCACTGCTCCCGCTTACCTTCGTTGCCGATTCAACCTCCGCCCTCCTACCGTTCGTTCCCGTCGTTCTTGCCATGCCAAGACGCTGCTGCTCCCAGTTGCGCAAACTAAATTTTTCTATAATTCCTTTACCTACCGTGCTGCTCAACTGTGGAATAAATTACCAACACACATTCGGAAAAGCCCATCAATCCACTCCTTTAAAAAAATATTGAAAGAGCATTATTTATCAGATCGAAAGTAAGTATATATATGTATGTATATATATGTATGTATATAAGTGTATCTGTATTTATGTTATATGTGTAGTATATTTATGGTATATATGTGTGTGTATTCGGTATGTATGTATTTATTTAATTTATTTAGGCACGTACCGCTGTCCGCAACTGACGAGATATCCCACTGCTGAGGGTTGGCTGGAAGAGATCTCTTTTAGAGATAAGCTCGCCTCTGTACTATCTTTACTATACACATGTAACTGCTTGTATTTATATGTGCAATAAAGAATAATTATAAAAAGGGAGGTAAATATCTGTGATACACTGACAGACGTTAGTGATCTTATAAGGACTACATATTTAGCATTTATACAGAATCCTAAAAAGCCTGAAGGTGTTTTACAAGGCCACGACGCATGAATGATGCCCCTGGTATTGCAAGAAAGTGTAAGCTACGGTTACGCTTATCATCAGGCAGGGCATATGTCACCTGAGCGGTATATAATCTTGCGTGAGTTCTGAGCGTAACCCTGTCATCTAACTACAGGCCGCAGTTAACCTTCCCTAACCTCCACAATCAGACTCCAATGTATCTAAGTCATCAACACTGATCGCTGACCATGGAAGAGCCCTCATGACCACACACGTCTATGTGACACGACGGTCGCGGCACTCGCGGCGGTCCTCGTCGACCGCCATATAGATTGATTGACAGACAAACAGAATGATTTTCGACGGCAAATAAACAAGTGGCGCACAATGGGCCATTGACAACACAATGGCGAAATACCTATTTGATATTGTTATCATAAGGTGTCACCACACGACCGACGAATTGAATAGCTCACAAAACGTATTCGTTGTTTTATATAACGACCAAAAAGCTTACGGCTCGCGTTATTTAAGCGTTTAGCCTAACTATAAACACTTGAAAACATGTAACTTTACTCGCAGGAACACAATATTCCTCCGTGGAGTTATTTAGTTGCGGTTTTCTATGAAGAAAAGGTATTTCTCCAGTCGGGCTGCTTTGATGCGGTCTACATGTCTTTCGCCAGATCCTCGTTTGTTAATTAATATACCACGTGTAGGTTTTGACACTGAAGTAGCAGGGAGTACATATACTTTCCTCCTCCCTCGAATATTTAATCTTATTTATTTAAAAAAAAACTATCGTATTTATAACAAATAATCTCTTCGACGTCATTTGTCTGCTCTATTCTGATTACAATAGATTAATTTCCGTTTAAAATTTACTGTTAAAAATTTTAATTAAAACCCACTTAAGTCTAAGGATTTGGCGAAGATACAGATTTTCACAATTGCCTTTACTGAGCGACTGCCGTCTGACCACTACAGCCTACTGTCAAATCTATCATAGGTTAGGTCACACGTCTTTCGAAATATCATTTCTAACACGTGCGGGATTCTGGACGATGTTTTCCTCTTTTTTTTTTTTTTTTTTTGTGACGCGGGGAAAAATGCGTTACGCACACCACCGGTGCCTGGGTGGCCTCCGGTGGTAGTGTGGGACTCCCCGTCGGCTGTCCGACGGTATACCCACTAAACAACCCCGCGAAATGCCATCGGCCGCGTTGGTGTGGTGCCCCGGATCTGTCAGCAACAGGGCACCACTACGACTGGCCAGCCCCTCAAAAGGGGCCGGACTTCTTCTCTCTAGGGGCCATCCCGGCAAATTGGGACAGCCCCTCCGGCGGCGGGACCATTATGGGGCCAGGTTCCCATCCTGACCCCTAGTCCCACAGGTTAGGGAGGCGGCAGTAGGTGCGCATAGCGCCTACGCCGCACTCCCGTCCGCCGTCTCCGGAGCGGGACAGCCTCCGGATCGTCCTCCCTGTCCCGCTCCGAGGCCTCCTTCTGGGACATGACCGTCTCACAGAAGGAGGCCATCGCCTGCCAGGCTCTGTCACTCCCGAGCATGGAGCGGACCACGCTCGGGAGCGAGAGGTCCGCGCTTCCTAGCGCGGACACCAGATCGCGGCGATGCCGAGACCACTTGGGACACCGCTCCAGAGTGTGCTGAGCGGTGTCCTCGGCCGCGCCACAATCGTGGCAGCCCGGCGTCACCTCCCGCCTCGCGACCCGGTGCAGGTACTCACCGAAGCACCCATGTCCAGTGAGCACCTGCACAATGCGGAAAGTGAGGGGTTTGCGCCGGCGGCGCATCCACGCCTCCAGGACCGGACACGGACACGCAACGCGGACTCCGTACCGCGGCTGCGCCAGGTCCTCCCCCCACCTCCGCATCATCTCCACTTGCCCTCGCTGGCGATACCGCCCCACCTCCACCGACGTGGGGCGCTCGCCGAGACTCCTCCTATCAGCAACGAAGCCGTATACCTCGGCGAGCACCTCCGCCACCAACTCCCAGGGCGGGTCGCCAGCGAGGGCGGTCGCGGCCGTCCAAGCTACCGTACGGTACCCCCTTATCGCCCTCTGCGCTATGACCCGCTGCGCTCTGCGCAGCTGGGCCCTGTTGCGGCTGCAGAGGGCGTCCTGGACGATGTTTTCCTGTATGGCCGAGCAAATTACAAATATGTACAAATATCTGAAAATACAAATTTTGTGGTACATAACAGGATACGAACCGGCGACCACTCAGATCACAGCAAACAAGGTTATTTCTGTGATCTGTGGGGGACCGGTTCTCTATCTTCTGATAGCCCATCACTGATTTACTCGTAAAAAGATACAATGTCCTAGCCAATCGAAACGTTCGCTCGTGTAGAAGCCCCCTAACAATCGGAGACTTATTAGGTGCTATTTTTTACAATTCGAAGTGTCATTTTTTACTATCAGTATTAGATAGTGAACATTGTTTAACATACAATGGAAGCAGTGTCCGGTTCACTGGTTTTCGGGTAACAGTACTCACTCGCATCCAAACACACACCCAAGTATATGCTAACGCTAAGATTGTATTTATGGCTCTTATTTTAAATATAATTAGAAGTGAGTGAAATTTTGTTCCATTACATTGACACAATCCCCGCCAACCGATGTTCTGTGTATTATTATTGTTGTATGATTTTTTTCTATAATGAAGTGGATAAAAATTAGATGTAGTCAACCTAATGAAGAAATATAGACAACTAACTTCACTTGTCTATTTATGACAATAACAAATCTACGTGATTAATTATTCTGATTACAATAGGTTTATGTTAATTTGCGTTAAAAGTTTACTGTTAAAATTTTAATTTTTAATTAAAATCATTAAATAAATTTAATTAAAATAAAAAATAATTATCAGAATTGGTTAAATATTGCGAGACGCATGCAGTACACGATCGGGGCCTGACATACAAATGCAATAGATATTTGTTTTTTCGGCAAATTAGTCTCATTAGTTACATTGAGCGAAACGAGATGTTTTTGAAATTACGCACGCAAATAAGATTTATTAATTATTACAAATTTAAAGGGTTAAATAAACTATTATTGCTAACTATTATTAAGAATAATTCTTTATAGATAAATTCCAGAATCTCACGAGGTCTGCTTAACATAAATTACTTATGTGACTTCCTCTGTACCCTCGTGAGAAGTAAATAAATTATTTTTATTATAATACATATAATTTATTAATTTAGAAGGCTATTAATTGAATTTAAAATGAAACCTTGTACAAAGAATTATAAAATAAAAATAGTTTTAAAAGCTATTTTGACATAAAGAAGGTTTTTAAACAAAGGTTCAATTCCCACCCAAATATTCGTGTGCATGAAATGAACATGTTGGTCCGGGTGTTTTCGATCAATTATAAATACGTATTTATAAATACAATTGTTATACACGTATGTTTGTCACTTGTGTAGTACTCACAGCACAACATTTGCTTAGTCCGTGACTAGATAGAATGGTGTTCTTTATTTCTCAAACAATGTTTATTATTTATTAGCTGTAATCATTAATACTTACATGTATTTATTTAAAGGCTACGGATGTCCTATTACGAGATTGTAGAGACCCAATACGCCCGCGCGCTGTGCAATAAAAACTTAGGTATGCAGGTAACAAATGGCGCGAAATAGAGATATTAAAACCATTATGTACAGGCAGACATACAGTAGTGAGAGGTAGGAGCGATTGGTTTACGAGCGAGCGCGGATCAAAGACGCCGGGCGCCGCGACGCCGATCACAAGCACATCCAGGTATAAATAGATCAAACGATTGGAGCGCCTCGTCTGTGATCACTGTATTCTTGAACCTCGTGAACTTGCACTTGCCCGGCTGAGGAACGTACGCATTCACTACATATACAGTATGGTACGGAAACGGCACTTTGATGGCGAATAAGCATACGGCCCGGCTGATGGTAAGTAGTTACTGTGGCATACAAACATTTGTAACACGACGGACATCCCTCGTGCGTCGACCACCCTGTAATCATCTCAAATGACTTTATTATTACACATTTTTTATTATTATAAAACAAATAACAAGTCAATTTATCTGTTTCTTATATTAGTATTGTCTTAGGTTTTCGCGATTGTTACACATTGAATTAAACAATCATTAACGGAAGTATCGCCAGATTGACACACCAACCTACAAACTGGCTCGACATCTATCGAAGGTATTCTCACAACTTCGTGGACATACAAGTGCATATGTTAAGGATTCCTACCATTTCATTAGCCAAATAAAAGACCTAAAATTGACTAGTGATGAAACTATGGTCAGTTTTGATATACAGTCACTATTCACCTGCCTACCTATACAAGACTGCACAGAAATTGTGAAAAGGAAATTTTGTGAAAATGACATGCCTGAGGAATATGGAGAACTTTTAGAACTTTGCTTAACATCTGGCTATTTTCTTTGGAATGACGAATTTTACACCCAAATCGATGGCGTAGCTATGGGCTCTCCCATTTCTCCTGTTGTCGCTGACATTTTCATGGAAGACCTTGAGGAGAGAGCGCTGTCGATGGCACCGGCTGTGCCGAAGATGTACAAACGGTACGTGGATGATACTTTTGTTGTCATACCCAAAGATAAAGCGTCTATATTCCTACACCACCTTAATTCCATCAACAACAAAATCAAATTCACCATGGAATTAGAGGCAAATAATTCACTAGCATTCCTTGATATATTAATTACCAGGAAACTTGACAACTCACTTACTCACACAGTGTATAGGAAACCCACCCATACAGACAAATATCTCAATGGTAACTCACACCACCATCCATGTCAGTTAGCTACCGTAGGCAAATCTTTGTTTCAGAGAGCACAAGGCATCTGCGACGCTGAGCATCTAGAGGAGGAACTCCAACATGTTAAACAAGTACTGCGGAGCAACAGTCACAAACTCCCTCGCATGCGTCACAGAAGCCGCCCGAAGCCACCTACAGTTGAACGTCAACCTGCCATCTTACCATACTTAAAGGGAGTCACAGACAAAATTGGCAACATCTTACGGCGAGCTTCAATTAAAACTTATTTCAAGCCCCATAAGAAGATCAGTCAATTTCTAAGACCTATCAAGTCTAATATCCCCTTACAAGATGCAGGAGTATACAAATTAGACTGCGAATGTGATTTATCATACATAGGGCAAACAAAGAGAAGCGTAGGTACTCGTGTGAAAGAACACATTGGTGACATGAAGAATAGGCGCGATAAAAACTCTGCAGTATGTGAACATACACTGGACCAGCCAAACCATTACATCCGGTTTGATAAACCACAAATCCTCGCCAAGGAGAATCGCTACATGCCGAGAATGTTGCGCGAGGCTATTGAAATAAGAAAACACCCCAATTTCAATAGAGAAGATGGTTGGCAAGTACCACCTGCTTGGGATCCAGTCCTAAAAATAATCAAGTCCCAAACCCAAAGATCTAAAAAATGTTCGGACACTGTGAGCGATTTTTGTGTAAATCGGAACATATATAATTAATCCATCCATGTCGGTAGATGTAATAATTGAATAACTAATGTAAGACAAATACCACCTTAGTCTTCCTGCGACCATGGACGCTGCAAAGCGTTCGAAACGTCAGGTTCAACAAAATAAATAAAATACGCGATACTTCCGTTAAAAATTGTTTAATTCTGTTGCGTGGGCTGTTCGATGTTTGGTCGTGGTCATAGATAACAGAAACAACGGGAGATGTGACGAGGGGGCGTGGTTGGTGTCGCCGCAAAATGCTCAAAACGAGAACATTGCCAAGAACAGCTAGTTAGTTGCAATCAAGTTCGATTGAGATACGTTGCTCCTTGTTTTAGCAAAATGCCAAGTTGTGCTGTTGCAATTTGCAAAAATAGAAGTGCAGTGGTTAACTTTAAATCAAATGGAATCACTTATCACCTGTAAGTACAAATAATATTACGTTTTATAAGCATAAATACAAAATTAATTTCAAAAATTCTCCGACGCCATTTCTACCCGAACCTTACCACGATGCAAATTTTAAATAATCAACATCTCATTCTTAAATCATACATTGCTTTTCTACCATTTCGCAGTCGCCACCGCTCGTTTCCCAACACGCAATGTAGAGCGAGTGATATTATTCGTTCACTGTGTGTGCAGTTTCGAGATACGGCCGCTTGTTTCTGCCGTTGGTTAGGGGTGCGCTTTGACTTCACTTTTTATCGATACGAAGTTTTATCTAAGACTGCTAGTATTAGATAAAAATTATAAGTCTTTACTGTAGTTACTATTTGTGGGCTATGGTATCCTTTATATTAAAGTTGTATGGAAATAGGTTACAAAATATGTAATGATTGTATGATTACTGTGTTTGTTTTCTGTTAGTTTCCCACGTGACCTAAAAATTAAAGAAGAATGGATCAAGGCTACAGGAAGAGAAGATAATTGGTGGCCATTGGAAAAGAGCACAATATGCTCTAATCATTTCACTGAAAATTGTTTTCAACCCCTCAAAAGATCACGTAGACTCTTTGAATGGGCAGTTCCCTCAATAAAACTGCGTCACATATTTGCATCGGTATGTTCATAAAGTATAATCGATTTTGAACAAGTGAATGTAAAGTGGGCGCACGCGGGTGGGTGGGACGCACGAGTAACAGACACGCTTTGTAATGATATAAAAGTGTCACTCGCGTGTCGTCACCCCCGCTGCCAATCCAGCAACTCAACTTCTTGTGACCTCACTAACTCGCATGAACTCAATCATCCTCCAGGGAATTGTTATATAGTATAGTGGGGTTGGCTTTGGCTCTAAGTTGACATTGATCCACTTACACCCCACAAATATTTTATTACAAACATTACACTTCTTGATAAATCATAGATCGATATAACGTTGTCAATATCGACAAAGTCATATCGACCCGCGTGTCCCAGCAAAGACGCTTTATCAGTGTTTGTAGTAGTGCGTGCTTACTTGGGTGTTGTTTAAATAAACGTCCAATGACAGCGTCTTAACAAAAGTGTGTCGTTGTACTTGTGTGCGTAGAATGACATCTTTTATTTATTTAAGTGTGTGAGTGTTTTATGGTTGTGTGAAATTCGGCGACAACCGTCCCGGTGTAAACTCACGTAGTATGTCACATCTCCCGTTGTTTCTGTTATCTATGGTCGTGGTGGTATTGAAGTAAATATTTCGTTATTTAACTGAACTATTTATTTATATAAGTGAGCGACTGACAAAGAAGCGTGTGCGGCGTGCGGCCGGTGGATACGGAAGAGAGCGTGGATGGTGTTGCCATTGCTGTCGTTAACAAGGTAGTTATTACATGTGACATCTTCCTTTTTTTTTTTTTGAAATAAGTTACATTGAAAACTTAAATTCTATTATGGCAACATCGTCCATACTTTACAATTATTTGACAGAGGACAATTGTTTTCGGCTTCTTAGACTAATTTTGTTGACTAATACAATTTTGACTATCGCTTAGCTTTAATCGTTACTATTTATTATATTTTATTACCTTCACCCTTTTTTTTTTTTTTTTTTTTTTTTTTTTTAATAAAACAATAACTTTATACTTATTTAATTTAACATCATGGAACATGATACAACGTGAAACGGAACACAAATAAACTCTGTATCCAAGGCCGTGAAAACAAGAAAAAATAATGTTTTGGCGTAATCTGTAGCGGTAGACTGACATTCGCCTTGAAAATAAAAGTAAACAAATGATGCAAATTTTACATATTATTCATGTGGTATGAATAACAAACAAAACACATTAATTAATAATTTGAACGACAGTATTTCAACGGCGGTTTAATTTCACGCCCAGAACGTGTACATTTACGAGTGTTATCGTGAGAAATGTGTTGATCTGAAGTGTTAACCTGAATAGTTTCATCATCGGAAATGTCTACATTGCCATTATCACTACAGGCACTCTGTGGTGATGAAGTATCTATTGGAATTTTACGCAATAACAAATGCTGTCGGTTTCTACGGTATTCACCTTCAGGACTTTGTACCATGTAACTACGTGGCTCTGGACCGACTTTGGTGACAATACCTGGTATCCATGAACTATGTGGCTGTTTTTTATATAATATATGATCGCCTAATTTTAAAGGTTTCAATTCTTTACTGTTTTTATTATAATAAATATTAGACTTTTCTCTGTAATTATGTAGTTTCATTTTAAAATCCTTGTAATTGTACACTTTAGGCTTGAGATCTTTTTCTAAAATAGGTAATTTTGTTCTTAATTTTCTAGAAAAACATAATTGAGCTGGAGAACATAAATTATCTTTTGGTGTGTTCCTGTACTGTAAAAGTGCTAAATATGGATCAGATTTATCTGCGTGGCACTTTTTTAACATATTTTTAATGATACCTATTGATCTTTCTACTAAACCATTTGAGCGACTTAAATAAGGACTTGAAGTGATGTGCTCTATATCCCAATCTTTACAAAAATTGCTGAAATCTTGTGAATTGAATGGTGGACCATTATCGGATATTAATGTGTATGGAATTCCTTGTCTAGCGAATACTGATTTCAAATTAACAATAACATTACTGGAGGTACTATTGCTATGTAACAGTGCAAGTTCTATAAATTTAGAGAAATAATCTGTAACTATGAGATATTTTTGTTGATTAAATTCAAATATATCAACTCCCACTTTATGAAAAGGTATCAACTTGTAATCATGACTTAATAAAGGTTCTTTACTGTTGCTTCTACGATAAGTTAAGCAAATATTACAATTATTTATGTAATTCTCAATTTGATTATAAATGTTAGGCCAAAATACAGAATCTTTAGCAATGCGCTTACAACTATTTATTCCCTGGTGACCTTCATGTATAATTCTTAAATAATCTAAGCGCAGCGACTCAGGAATTACAATACAGTGTGACTTGAATATGACATTATTGACAACATAAAGTTCGTTTTTAATTGAAAAGTAAGGTTTTAAATTATCATCTACTTGTCGTTTATGTTCTGGCCAACCTTTACTAGAAAATTGTATTATTTTAAGTAAACATTCATCTTTTAAAGTATTTTCTCTAATTTGTGATATTCTTTCCTTGCTAAGTGACAAATTAGACATGACTAGATTAACATGTAAATCTATTTCTTCATCTAAATCAGTTAATTCATGATTCGGTAATGCAGAGCGGGACAAGGCATCAGCGATGTAAAGATATTTACCTGGCTTATATGATATTTCCAGATCATAAGGTTGTAATCTTAGCATAATTCTTTGCAATCTAGGTGGTATACTATGTAATGGTTTCTTATACAATGTAACAATAGGTTTATGATCAGTCTCAACATAAGTTTTTTTTCCATAAATGTACTGATGAAATTTTGTACATCCGAACAAGATAGCTAGTGCTTCTTTTTCTATTTGTGAATATGACTGTTGACATTTATTTAAAGATGCTGATGCATATGCAATGGGTTTTTTATCATGTGAAATTACTGCACCCATAGCGTCTTTTGATGAATCTACTGACAAGGTAATGTTTTTATTTTGATCATAATAAACCAAGATGGGATTTGAACTGATAATATCTTTTAAGTTATTAAATTCAGATTCGTGTTGGTCTGTCCAACACCAAACTGTATTTTTAGACAATAGAGACCTAAGACTAGACGTTTCTTGTGACAAATTTTTAATGAATGGACCAAGGTAATTTATCATACCTAAGAATCTCTGTAGTTCAGTTACATTTGAAGGTGGTGGCAATTTTCGTATTGCTTCTACTTTGGACTCATCAATGCTAACACCATCTTTACTGAAAATGTGACCCAAATATTTGACTTTATTCTGACAAAATACTGACTTTTGTTTATTGAACTTTAAGTTGATTTCTCTAGCCCTTTTAAGTACTCTTTCTAAGCGTTCGTCATGTTCATGTTTGCTCCTGCCAAAAATTAGAAAATCATCCATCATGATTTTTACTCCTGGTATGTCCTTAAACCGTTCAGTCATTAATTGGTGGAAGATTTCAGGTGCAGATTTAATACCAAAAGCTAACCTCAAAAAACGATATCGCCCTTGTGGAGTGATAAAGGTACATAGTTTAGATGACTTTTCACTA
Source organism: Pyralis farinalis (assembly GCA_947507595.1). NCBI lineage: Eukaryota > Metazoa > Arthropoda > Insecta > Lepidoptera > Pyralidae > Pyralis > Pyralis farinalis. The sequence goes on from OX382280.1 coordinate 612,857, forward strand.
AGTTTTAACATATAGAATCCTTTATTTGCATCTAAAGTTGTAAAATAAGCGGCACCTTGTAAATGTGACTTTATTTCATCTACTGTAGGAAATGGATAGTGTGGTCTCATAATTGATTCATTTAATTTTTTGGGATCTATACACAACCTAAGTCTACCATTTTTCCTGCTAGTGATGACAATTGGACTCACCCATTCGGTTGGTTCCTCGACTTTAATTATTATATTATTATCTTCAAGTTCTTTTAGTTCCTTAATTAATGGTTTTTCTAGCTGAAATGGTATACGTCTACAAGCAGATATAGAAGGTATTGCATCAGGTTTTAATTTTAAATCACATTCGAAATCTCTAATACAGCCAATGCCCTGAAATAAATCTGCATATTCTTCGAATACATCTGACTGAGTAATGTTGTTATCAAATGTTACAGTATTTATTCTTTTAACTAACTTTAAATATTTGCTGGTATGTCGACCGATGATGTTCTGACAATTCAAATCTACAACATGAAAACATACATTGTAACTGTTATTATTATAATATACTGTAAGTTTGCATTGTCCTATTGTAGGAATGATTTCACCACTAAAGGAGGATAGTTTATGATTACTAGGATATAATTGTTGATACGAAATGTTTAAATTATTAAAGGTGTCAACTGAAATAATATTTGTGTCTGCCCCTGTATCCAGTAAGAATGAAATAAGTTTATTATTAATAACAAAATCTACATTCCAATTGTTGTTCTCGCTACCTTGGGTGTTAACAAGTGAAACCGTTCCTATGAATAAACAATCTGAGCTATTATCATTATACTTAATGGGACTGCATGTTACCTGTTTTATGAATTTACTTCTGCACATGGATGAGTAATGATTGTATTTTTTACAATTTTGACATTGTACGCCGATGGCTGGACATTTATATCTGTGCTGCTGACCGCATTGCCCACATTTCTTTGTTGCGTGGGCTGTTCGATGTTTGGTCGTGGTGGTATTGAAGTAAATAGTTCAGTTAAATAACGAAATATTTACTTCAATACCACCACGACCAAACATCGAACAGCCCACGCAACATGGTGTCAGAGTGGTAGTTAATTACATCTCATATTCTTCACGACCGAACAAGGCCGAAGCAACAAAATGGCGCACGCGACCACGAACATTAAATCAAGTCCAAGTCTGGAGCAAAGCTTTGACAATCACAAACAGTCAAGTAAGCCTCTTTCAGGTCTCGAACCACTAAATATGTTAGGTAATAATTTGCCTTTAAACTTTAAAAATTGGCTAACAAGATTAAAAATATATCTACGCGCCAATAACCTCGAAGGAGAAAACGACTCGAGGAAAGTTGCTATATTTTTACACTACATAGGATCCGATGCACTTAATATATTCCACTCTTTTAATGTCGATCTGGATAAGATTAGCTTTGAAGAACTGTGCAATAAATTCGAAAACTATTTTTTACCTGAAATCAACATCATGATGGAGCGCCATAGACTTTTTAACAGAAGGCAAAATGAATGTGAGGATTTAGATACATATGTCACCGATTTGATAAACATCAGTTTCCAGTGCAATTTTAGCCATTTACGAGAAGACATTCTAAAAGACATATTTTCTTTCAACCTACATCATACATATTCATATGTTAGAGAAAAGCTCTTGGACCACAATCCTCCAACTTTATCTAAAGCAATCGAAATCGCAAAAAATTGCATAGCCACAAGGAAAAACAACATACTATTAATGTCTCCAGAACAAGCTTCGTTGAATACAATAGCTATCGTCCATAAATCAAGAAGTGAACATAATCAGCAATCAAGAGCAGCGTCAAAGTCTCCATACAGGCGAAACAACAATCGGAGCAATTCACCTAATAAGAAATGTGGGCGTGCGGCCGGTGGATACGGAAGAGAGCGTGGATGGTGTTGCCATTGCTGTCGTTAACAAGGTAGTTATTACATGTGACATCTTCCTTTTTTTTTTTTTGAAATTAGTTAATGTTTCTTATATTGTTTTTAAATGATAAAATAAAGAAAATAGAACTAAAGTTGTTTTATAAAATAAATGAAATAATATGCAACTATGCGTTAATGACTAAATTAACATTATTACACGCTTGGATTGAGATGAATAAACACACTTCACATTTTAAGGCATAGATCAACTTGCGAACTATTTTGGTATTTTCTTTGATTACAATAAAGCCTTAGTTTCCGAAGTAGCCCAGTTGGACCCCTAGGGGTCCACGGGTGACTCGCCGGGGGTCTACGGTGACATGACAAAAAAATGGTGGTTCACAATTCGTAAGCGGGGGTCCACGAAAATGTATCTGCTTTCGGTAGTGAAGAACTAAAATGTTGCTTGACTATACTCACTCGTATCAATGCAGGCAGATAATATTTTAAGAAGCTCAGCGACTGCTACTTGTAATAACTTGCATATTCCATATTCAGTACAAGGTGTGGAGACTCGCAAAGTCTGTCTGTCAGCAGGCTGTATCTCATGAACCGTGATAGTTAGACAGTTGAAATTTTCACAGATCACGTATTTCTGTTCCCGCTATAACAACAAATAGAATAAAATAAATATTTAAGGGGGCTCCCATACAACAAACGTGATTTTTTTGCTCGTTTTTGCTCGATATTGATAACGGCAACAGGTGGACGCTTGAAATATTCACAGAATATTTAGTTATATATAAGATATTTTAATGGTGTAAGTACATTGTTCACAATATTCTACATTCTGACTTGATTGCTATTTTATCGATAAATTTAACCAGTTAATTGAAACAGATAATTAAAACCAGTCCAGCGCAAGTCGGCCTCGCGCTCCGAGGGCTCCGCGTGTTCCCCGCGGCTCACGTTCACAACTTGTACATTTGAATACTCACAAGGAGACCAAAAGCTTTTTAAGAGAGGTATGGTGCAAAGCAGCCCGTCTAGGGAAGTATATCCAGCGTACAGAAAACCGCAGTCAAATAACAACTCCCTAGAGGCCTAGAGGGTTGTTGTATTCCTGCGTGAGAGTGAGGTCACCAGTAAGCGCCTAAGGAGTTGCTGTGTAAGCAGCAGAGGAGGCATCGCGCGAGTGATACTTAATGTATTACAAGCGTTCATAGGCTACGGTAACCGGTTTACATCATGTGCGCCGTGCGCTTGTATGCCTCCCGATGTTCTAAAACAAACACTTTTTTATTTTACTTTTGCAAGATTTTTCAGAATACGTTTGATCTGACGATGTTTGCATATATAGAAAGACAGACAGATATGCCTGATACACTGTACATTGTACTATTCATTGTCTTAACGTGGATTTATAATGTAGTTTGTAAACTTTGAACGAAACAAGAAAATATTTTTTTTACAGGGTATGAGACATTTTTATTAACCACACATTTGTTTGTAGTCTTCGAAAATGAAGAGCTTCCAGCCAGGACATGGTCCACACCTAGCACACTTCTTCTTCTTTTTTAGCGTTTTCCCGTTTCCTAAACCATTAGGATTGACAGAGCCCTCTACATAGTCCTAAGTATACGAAGATAGTGATTTTTACATGACGCGACTGCCGTGATACCTCCACGATCCAGATGTAAACGAGACGTTTCTTAGGTTAGGTAGCATGTCTTAGGGAATACAATGTGTTGGACGTGCGGGTCACCTCACAATGTTTTCCTTCGCCGCCGAGAAATGAATTATTAAAAACATGTACATAAAACACAAAACACGAATTTAGTGGAACATGCCAGGAATCGAACCGGGGAGCTGTTGGTCAAAAGACCGGTTCGTTATCCACTGGACTATCAGTGCTGTCACACGTCGCACCCTGTGATATCAATAGTGTCCTGAAAATCAAAGATGCAATGAAAGGCTTATCGTTTACGAAGTCAGAATGGACTTTCAGTCAAAGTGGACTTCGTTTTGGAAAGTAAGGAATTTGATTCCATTCAAATTACAATTTCGAGCCATAATGGTTTCTTCTTCTTAATTGCTAAAATAACGTAATGATTGCACATTACGTTATTTGACGTATGCGGGTTTTGAAGCGTGTGTACTTAATTAAAAATGAAAATCATGAAGATAGAATTGTCAAGTTTCGTATATGTAAGACACAGTGCAGGCCTCTTGTCTGTATCACACTATGGAGCTAAAGAAGTTTTTCTTCAGTCGTGTGGTCAAAAGCACACTCGTTTTCTTTCGTATTTTCTCAATTTGGGCCGCTACATGCAGTCGAGTTGACATACTCAGACGACACTCGCATAGACATGGACAGCCACAGCAGTAGGAGACTGGGGGAACACGTGTTACTCGGAAATGCGTCCAAATCCAATGATTTAATGACGACGCCGTCATTAACTTAATGAATAAACATGGGACTTGCGCAACCGGGCGCCGGGCTCGCCGCGCCGCGGGCGTCGCCATGGGAACCGGCCGATTTTGTTGGTAACTTGTTTACTTTAAACTTAATTAACCACTGCAAGTGGTTTTCGAGCTAATTGTTTTCCCGCCGGGGCGCGGGGTCGGTCGGAGCCGAGAACGCGATTCTGATCAGATAAAATGAAAAACCTACTTATTCAATATATCTTTATTTTTTCTTCTTACCGTCATCCCGATTCCTAATCCGCTAGGTGGCGAGGTCCGCTACCTAAGCATAAAGATTTTTACGTGGATCGACTGCCGTCTACGTCCATAAGCCAGAAGTTAAATCAGACCTTTATTAGGTTAGGTCACAATCTTTCGAAATATATATTTTTTTGGAGGAAAACATCAAATATCAACATTTCAATCACCGCCATAAACAAAATTGGAGTGTCTGTTTGTAATATTAAAATAACAGCTTTTTATTAAATGCATATGGATGTATACACGGTATATATACCAAAATATTTTTTTTACAATTTTTGTCTGTCTGTTCTGTTTGTTCCGGGTAATCTCTGAAACGGCTGGACCGATTTTGACGGGACTTTCACTGATAGATAGCTGATGTAATAAGGAGTAACTTAGGCTACTTTTATTTTAGAAATTTTTATTTATTTCTATGAATATAAATAAATATTAAAAAAACAACTATTCCGCGCGGACGAAGTCGCGGGCACAGCTAGTTACAAATATGTCCGTAAATCCCATAACACAAATTGAGTGGCACGCGCCCCCGCCAGGAGCCGAACCGACGACCTCTGCTCTCCATTCAGTATATCTTTATAAACATATATAATTCTTATGACCGTGTGTACATTTTTTGTATATATTTAAGTGGATTTGAGAATAATTTAGATTCATTCCCCTGGTAGGGGGCGCTGTGATCGGGTTACATGAGGTATTTTATGAGGTTTTAGAACCTCATTAGCATTTATATATATATACCAGGAAGGTTGCTAAAAAAGAATGTGGACAAAGTGGCGGGTATGAGCTAGTAAAAAATACAGTACAAATCAAGACACATAAAAACGATACATGAAGTACTTCGCGCCATCCTGTGCGCTTATAAATCGTTCACATTTCATTTTCTAGTTATGTCGCAACCATCGACAAACACATTAATGGCGACATCACAGATGCCATAGATAAACTGGTGTCCACCAAGCAGCCCGCGTCGACAGCCACAGTCCCTTCACCGCCGACTGTTGGCCAACAACCGCCCGATACAGCTGAGGCAATTATCTTATCTGTATCGTTCTAGTCTATGGTTAGAGTTGGCAGTACGTCGTGCGGTCAGCGGTGTTTGTTGATTGCGATAATTCTTTCGTCATTGCAGCTGATCTCAATATGTGACACACACTTCAATCAAGTGCTCAATTGTTTTATTTACTATCTATAGGTGCATTTTTTTTTAAGAAAGTTAAGGCACGTCAGAGCTGTTCGACTAGAGGAGAGATGATTCTTGTTTGTGAGATGTGATCTCACGGGAAACAAGGTTGTTTTGTTCCCGCCGGTGAGTGAGATTACCAACAGGCTCATCCAACTGAGGAGATTTGCCGATTCTACTAAAAAACTGCAACTGCACTGCAGTGCTGCGTGTGTCAAAATGCGTACATTTTGACGTTTGGTTAAGCGATCTGACAGCAGTGACGTTTAACGAAACGTCAAAAAATAGTACGAATTTGGACACACGCCGCGCTGCAGTGCAGTGCATGTTTTTAACATGACAAGCGACAAATGAGCCTCCGAACGGCCGATGTACAACATTTAAAGAATCATCACCTAAAGTTATAGGCACATTAAATATTTTATCATTGGACTTTATACCAATGCCTCATTTTTTATATATCTCATTTACGTCATAGTCTGTACAGGATATCATGATAACACTTTTATAGAACTTTCCGATGAGAACTACTAAAGTCTCAGTTCCCGCCGATAGCAGCGCGAGCTCTTCCTTTTTCGCAATGCCTCCACTAAACTAAGCCTTTTTAGTCGTCGGGTTAAATGTGCCCGTGCCCCCCCACCCCCACCCCCACCTCAGGCGAGGCCATTCCCGGCTAACTTTAATTACACGAGTCCATCGTGTTCACGAACTAATACCTGATTTCCTTAAACAGATTAACAATCAGGCCGCGGGCGGTGTGCCGTGTGCCCGCCCAGTGCAGTGCAGTCCGCTGCGAATACGAGTACCCTGCACCGCGACCGTGGCAGGCGCTATTTACCGCGGAGACAGTGCTGCGGTGTTTTTTTTTTATACAACCTGATTGGCAAATAAGCATGCGGCCAAGCAACACCACGGCGATGTTACTCGCGCGCTGCCAATCTTGTGACCTAAGGCTGTTTCGTCACAGTACCCAGTAATTTCTCTACCATATTTCACCCTTCAAACCTTCTATATAAATACAGCTGTTTGGCGGTAGAAATAGGTGAGGCAGAGGTAGCCACGCTCACGACTTTGTGCAAAGTCTTCCTCTGGTGTCCCATGGCGGAGCTCTACTCATAGTATTGTCATAGAGTTTTGTCAGAAGGTGATATCAGGAGTCCTAATAACCGGCGAGCGTGCGTAAAAAGAGCTGTAGATGTTAAAGAAACGAGTGATAAGCCTCTGCCTCACCTGCAAGGAACTTGGCGTGACGATGTAAATAGATATATAAATAGGAACATTCAATTGTTCGTGATGTTTTCAACGAGAATCTAGTATCTAGCGGAGGCAGGACACCATAATACAGGTAGTTTGGTTAACTTCATAACTTAACATTGTTTTGAATCTAATGAATCGAACCGAATCATTGAATGCAGCGCTGAATAGTTTCGAAAAAAATAACGTCTCACTCCTCTCTGCAATTGGATAGGTGTCCTACTCCTGGGCTGGCCTTGGCTCCTGTGCCGGATCGACATGGTCGCGTTTCGTAAATACTCCTCAATACTTCGATATAGCTGTAACCAACGCGGCACCGCTGGAGACACTGAATCTTATTTTTAATAATGATAAATATTTATGATAGTTCTTTAAGAATTCAGTACCTGAGCTACCGAGCTTGACTGAAAAATCATGACTTTCTAATCTGAATATAAAATTTGATCAAAATCATCAAAATAGCTCATCAATATATGTTATTACTTGAATATATACAAGAATTACTCGTTATGAGTACATAATAAGATATAATTAGATATCGTGTATTGTTATAATTGACGTCACGAGCCGATGTGGTTCATGAACACGTCGTGTTAGCGACTCATCGTAGCTGTAATTAGCTGTGATAATTATAACCAGTATCGACATGGGCTACATACGAGTATTATCCGCGGCCCGCGCGGCGCCCGCGATAACCCGAGATAACTTGTGGATGTAACATAACATGTTCCAGTCAATAGGTATTGCCAAATTGTCAAATCACAGATTATACAATCAGCATACCTATATATGGTTCATTATATATACTTATGAGTTCAATATTGTACATAACTTTTGATCAATCAATTTTTATCAACTAGTTTTTTGGTTATTATACGTAGCTGTTAGTGAAGTCTCTGTTACTGAAGCTGCACATCAGGCGGGCTAATTGCTTTGGCATTTGTTTGTACTACGTAATGTCATATTCTTCACTGGTAAACGTCATGTTTTCTAGTATTGTCTTAGGTTTTCGCGATTGTTATACATTGAATTAAACAATTTTTAACGGAAGTATCGCGTGTTTTATTTATTTTGTTGAACCTGACGTTTCGAACGCTTTGCAGCGTCCGTGGTCGCAGGAAGACGTAGAAATGTCAGGTTTAATCATCTAAGAGCTTACGCGCAGCCAACGTGCAGCAACGGCGCCACGACCGCGCAGTTACGCGCTGTGTTCGCTCGGCGCCCGCGTCGCTGTGGAGGAAACACTTCTCAATGCCGCAGGGAAAACAGATGAACTACGGACTGTATGGCAGTTGCGCGGCGGCTGTTCGGTCGTTGCGCATTTGCGTTGTGAAGGCGATTGCGGCGTGTACACGTATTGTATGTAAACGCGCCCTAAAAAAGAACACGCGTCTTCTAAATTGGCAACCGCCCTGTCGCCTCCATCAAACCGCCTAGGAAAAACAAATAGTCATCCAGTTGTCATTAATTGTCACCATATGAGGACGGCTCAAAACGTCCCGTTGCGGGAGTTTCACACGTGTCGGGGATTAACAGTATTTTGTCTTGTTTCAGGTACGTGTTATATTGATAGCGCTGGAGTGCAGGCGTGCGGCGGACGACCCCCGCTTCTCATAATGTGGAAACATTCATAAGTAATTTAAAATACTGTAAATACATTTGATCTGTCTGTCTATATGTTGCCGCCAAGTCCCTCGCGGGGTAGGCAGAGCCAACCGAGCTCCACATGACTTACACGCTCGTTTTTTTAATATTCGTACCTATATACACTATATGCCTTAGGTTTACGTATATATGGCTAGAACACTCATTCATTTCATCGATGGTGAAGAACCTCGCTGACGAGCTTGGTGGCGCAGTCGTGAATGACGCGACTTTGACAGCAACGCTCGTGAGTTCGATTCCCACACAAGACAAACATTTGTGTGCATGAACATGTCTGTTTGTCTTGATCTGGATGTTTTAAAGAGAGGTAGGGCGCATCAAAGCGACCCGTCTGGGGAAGTACCTCCACCTCACAGAAAACCGCAGCCAAATAATAACACCCTAGAGGTTCGTTGTGTTCCTGCGTGTGAGTGAGGTCATAAGTAAGCTCCTAAGGAGTTGCTGTGTTAGTCGCAGAGGAGGCATCGCACGAGTGATACTTAACGTATTCCAAGCGTTCATAGCCCACGGTAATCGCTTTACGTCAGGTGGGCCGTATGCTTGTATGCCCTCTGACGTTGTATAAAAATAATCCTTACAACACAAGAGGCATCGCTTTGCTATCTCTGATGCTAATTATTCCTTTTAAGCTTTCCGATGACCTCGCCTCATTCGTAAATCACAGCACTTATCCATTGGACATTGTACTAGTAGTGATTTTCTGTTTCTATAATCACAGAACTAGTAGTATAGAATATTACAACCCCTGCAGGCTACGAAAACCACTACAGATCTTGTCGTGTGTTTGTTTGCCACCGAAAATACTATAAAAAAACTACTTACCACTAGGCCGTATGCAGACTACCTCTGCCCTAGTGATTCCCATAAGATAAATCAGTACGTCAACTAATTACAGTCGGCCGATAGCAATTAACAAACCAAAATGGTGAGCCGTCAACCGAGCAGGCGCCTCACCTCGCCGCTTCTGTTCACAAACATATAATTTGCTTTTAGCCGACGGCGGAATACATAAAAACTGAAGAGTACAGTTAAATATCACTTAGGACTGTCATCAGAGACGTTAAATGTTTTCATAATGGGAACGCTTCGGCGAAATGTAACATTCAAATTTTATATTGAATGGTGAGGCGAGGTAAAAAATTGCGTATATATAACATCAATCTACTACTAAACAGGCTTTATGTAATTTGTAATTTAGTACAATATATATAAAGACATAAAAATACTCAGAAATTAACCATCATTTTGGATACCAAAAGAGGGATGCCTGAGTTTTTTGGCAGTATTTTTATCAGTGCTCACCTAGTCATGAACTGCACGGTAGGGAAAAAAATTGTGACGATTCCAAACAAATGTAGCCATTTTTACGGAATAAAATGATTTTGACTTTGACTTTGACATTAAAAGATAGGCTTTCTTCTGTACATTTTCAGACAGTGGAATCAATTTCTGCTAAAATATTTCCAGGACACGAGAGTCACTCGTTGCTTCCAACGAATGCGAAGGTTGGCAACGTGAAAAGAATGATCCTGGTGTCGCAAGTGTCTATAGGCTGCTGTGATTGCTTACCATCTGGTAGATTTAGCATTTTATCCTTATTTGTATAAATGTCTGCAATAAACAAAAATCCTTCTATAAAAGTGACACTAAACTTTTACGAGTCACTAAGTGTTTAGTTGCTGTTTAATATATTTACCATGAACACGTTTATTTACGCTTTGCGCGCAGTAAACATAAAAGTACCTGTGACCTACAATATTCATCGTTTTGAAGAATGTCATCTTAAAGAACAATCGTAAAATACAACAATGTAATTAAAATTATAGCTCACTTGCAAGCTTCACACGGACCCACAAATGAAACACAGCCTACACTATACAATATTCATAGTTGATGTAATTTCCTATTAGTGAAAGCATTTAGAGAAAAATGTGAAAGCTTTGATCATTTATTACAGTGTACCGCCCGTACTGTACACTATATTTTTACTAACTTACGTAATACAATGTTCAAGAACAGCTACGTACAGGCGGTGTACAGATACAAACACGTATCTATCTTGAGACTTCGCTTTTAATAAGTTTAATTTGTATGAGCCATTAATCGACTTCAAATTTATTGGGGAAAGAAAAGCATTAGTAAATAACTACTTTTAAAATAGTTTGGTTGGCAAATAAACTCACCAAAACTTAATTAAAATGTTGGCGATAACAGGGCGAGGTGTGTAAGACCCGAATCATGTGGGAATTTGGCGAGAAGTTATAGATACGAGTACATAACGCGATAACAAAATACGGTTCTTAAGGAAAAACTGTTTAGTTTAGTCATTTAAATTTTAGCCACAACTATTGTATAAGGCACAGCGATATACAGCGGAGGGTAGTAGCTCTAGGGTTTTAATATCGTAAAATTGCGGAAAAAGTATTTCAAGCATAATATTTAGTATGTTACTTAATTTATTATGAAATATATATCAACTAAAATGCAGGATATTATGCAAATCCTTCTCAATAATAAAAGTTTTTTTAACAAATTCGACAGCAGAGTGGGTAATAATGCTACTTTGATAGCAAGACAAAACTTTAGTGTGCATCAACATGTCTGGTTGTCTTTTACTGGGTGTTTATGATTGGTGGGGCGCATCAGAGCAAATCGTCTGAGGAACTCATCCTCTTAGAAAACCGGAGCCAAATGACTGGAGTGAGCTCCTAAGGAATTACTGTGTTAGCAGCAGAGGTTATTGTATTACAAACTTTCATAAGCTGCGATATCGGTTAACATGCTTGTATGCCTCCCGAGATTATATAAAAAAAGGTAAATAATCCTATTTTCATTCGTAACCTCTTTGCGTAGTATTTGACGAATAGTTAAGATTTTTACAGATATAGTACGAGTACAACATATTTTGTGCCAGCGCTGGCGGCCGCGGCGGCTCCATCCGCTCGAAGTACGCTTATTTCATGTTTTACAATATTTTCAAGTAAAAATATGTGTTAATTCAGCACGTAGCCCTCCCGCGTCTTTAACATCACTACGGTCTGTCCGTACGTCAACATTGGTGTTCACATTTACAATATTTGTAGGAAATTTACGACCTCTGAATAATGACACCTCCACACTAACGGAATAAGTATTTTTATCTCTCGCCACGAAGTACACGTTAATTAATATCTGCCGTGAAAATAATACAATACTATAATTAATATCGTGGAACAGTGACAGATGTGGATGAAGAGCCGGCCCAGCGACCGACAGATGGAGACCAGGTTCGAGTCCTGGCGTGTACCACTACATTTGTGTTAAGTGATTTATGTACATATTTGTATTTATCACTCGCTCGTCCGTGAAGAGAAACCATCGTGAGGAACCCCGCACGTCCAAGAAATTATATTTCGGAAGACGTGTGACCTTGCCTAAGAAAGGTCTGGTCTACCGTCTGAGTTGCGGAGGTCTCACCAGTGTCAATGGATTGGAAAACGGAGTAACGCTATGATAAAGACCGCCTGGCCCCCAGTTCGAGTCCCGGTGTCGGCATGAGTACCTGCACCACCGTGCAGTACACCGCCACGCAGTATGTTGAATTGTAGGCTTCATAGAAAATATCTGTACCGCAGTGTAGTCAGCTGTTTCATTCTCACTTTAACGGCTACGACATAATGTGCATGGCTCTATAACTTGGACTATCCTTGGCTGTGCCATTTTAGAGCTGCTCAACGGGGTCTCCTTTTGGGGCTAAGTCCACATGCTCCTACAACAAACACCAATATAACACAAAGGCATCAGTAGACTAAGAGGGTCGTCAAGTAAAGCTCCACTATCGATCATCACGGACTGTTATATCTTAACACTAGGAGAAGTCTTTCATTGTAAACTGTTTGGTTCCGGTAACACAGATTGCAGAACCAAATTATAGATTGTGTAAACATCTGGGTCTCACCCTAGTTGCAACTAGATCTGAATAGTACACCACACCGAGTGTCAAATGCAAGAAATCCAACAATATTCCTCATAACAAGAATGGCGCTCTCTGAGTCCGCGACTTGCTGTATGTCACGGATCAATCTCAAAATCACTCTAATTGGGAATGTTCTTTGTACTGTGTACCACGTTCTGTTCTGAAACAACAATAATCGACAATAATCATGGGCACAGTTGGCACGATGTGGACAAACAAATGAATATTTTAAACGGCTTCAAAAAAGATTATATTTTTTGGGTAACGCCCAATGTTTTGGTCGATTGTAACCTAATTCCAGAAATTATCGAATATCAGACGTTTTATTCGGAGGTACATACGAGTACATAGCACACGACGTAAGGGCTGACACAGAAAGAGAGCATTGCGGAACCTTGCAGAGCGGGCCCCGTCTCGCCCTTGGCCGGTTTTAGTCATTATTTGATCAGTCAATGAGAGAGTATTGACCGTATCTTTTCCAATTAACTCGGCAACGAGTCTCCGCGTACTTTGAATTCTACACACGCAAACAAAAATAACGTCTTTCCATAACTTCTCCTATACCACCAGTACATCTACTACCACTGCAGACTTTAAAACAACGGCATTAACGTTCAGAGTCATCCAATCTGTTGTCTCTGTAAACTGTGCAATTTTTTTTTGCCAAGTTAAAATTGCAACTTTGTTGAATTTTAATGCAATGGAGTAAGTTTGAGATTCCAATGAATCTGGTGTCTTAATGATTATTCTATGTTTGCCGTGCAAGCACGGACGTCGGGCTTGCAGACTGCATGACGCGTAGATCTTGTGGTTTTTGCCACCGAGTAATGGTAAATAATTTAGTGATGTTACAGTGCATTAAAACTCTTATCAATGAAATGAAATATAATCGATAGAATTTTATTTGCAATCAAAACAGTAGATTATATTATATTTCATTTATCCTAGACCGATTAAGATCGCTATATATTTTTTTCTACATTGTTTTATTCTGTGCATGGCATAAGGTTCACGTAGCTGCAAGCCATCGAGTACGTAACCTAAACCGGTAACCGCGGTATCCGTAGCCAATGAACGCTTGTAATACATCAAATATCACTCGCACGATGCCTCCTCTGCTGCTAACACAGCAACTCCTGAGCAGTTTACTGGTGCCCTCACTCACACGCAGGAACACAATAACCCTCTACGGAGTTGTTATTTGGCTGCAGACGGGCTGCTTCGACGCGCTCTGCCTCTCTTAAAAACATCCAGACCAAGACAAACAGACATGTTCATGCACACAAATGAACACACACGAATCGAACCTACGAACGTTGGTGTCAAAGTAACGTAACGGCGCGTTTCACCACTGCGCCACCGAGCTCGTCAAAAACTTGTTTAGTATACAGACTAGACTCTAATAATTTGTATTTGTAAAGCCATCACGCTATTAGTACATATATAGAGTCACTGCGGACCACCATGCCCGCGCACCGCGCCACTAATTAATAAATAACCACTCGTTTGCACTATATCCAACGCAACGAACCGCAAACAGGACCAATTTGTAAGCAATCTCCTGACTAATCAAGGAAATTAGGTCGCCGGTAACGGTCAATTAGTCCTATAATCTAACCCTCCATCGTTGAACATCAGAAAGGCGCAGAAAGTGCCCGCAACGTCCGCAGCTAATGTAACGGACGCAGTGACTCAACTTCGTAAAGAGCACCGATCACGGAGAGGACACTCGCGCTCCGTGGGTAAAAGCAATTACTATTACTAATTTTGTTGAAAATGAGGATTTGTCGCTGGTGTACAGTAGACTTATTTATATTATCCAGTAGCATTTATGACGAAAATCAAGAAAAATTGATTATAAACTTCTTAAAAATTCATCACTTTGGAATATATTGATTAACATTATTGAGCTCGGGGCAAATACTTATGCCGTACAAATCTCAAGTAGGTACCTGGATACCCACTTGGTAGTGAACGAACTCCCAGCTGATGTTTTCCCTGGAGACTACAGAATGAGGGTTTAAAAAGATCGTGAAGAGATTTTTATAAGATCCGGAAACAAGTGAAGCGTGTGTTCTGCCTGATGGCAGTTAGCTGGCTAGACAAGTCACTCGCTTGTCACATTTTAAAAAATGTAAAAAATATGCAATAAAATGTCGCTATCCTGCAATTTTCTGTATTCTAAACCACTTTAAATAGCAACAGAATAAATACTAGGTCTAGTGACGTCCAAAGTCAGAGGTTATCGACTCGATGTGTGTCGTCGGCCACTCGCACGGAACGCAATGAGCTCGCTCTTATTTTTTTGGATCACAATCAATGTTCATTACACTTTTTATAAATCAAGTTGTATGATGAAGTCGTTTCGTGTTACAGTAGACGTCCGTCCGAACAGACTTCATTCAACGGTCGTATATATTTTAATATTAGTTAAGACCCTGAATTACCTGTTACTTCACTACAATAAAAGTACACTTAGCGTTTTATGTTTAAATTGATTACTAATATGACTTGCGATACGTATTTTTGTGCGAATGAAATATATTGTAAAGATATACAGAGATACAATTAATACAAAGATATGGCTCATTACATCAATTATTTTAATACAGAATATGTGTCAAAATTGGTCACTGAATTTTGTTTAGACTTTTCAGACAAAATAAGGTAAACCAAACTTTCACACAATAGAGAACAGGTAGCTGTCAGTCGGACGTACCAGTAGTTCACAGTTCCATCATTAATGCTAAGTCATCGCCGTGTAATTATTAAATGTTCATTAATTTGCAAGATTTCCAAGATGGCCGCTCAGTTGCTAATGATGGCCGGTCTGTAATAACGATTGTGCACTACGTATACATGATTAATTAAAATGATTAATGAATTTCTTTTAATCTATCGAATGGTGCGTTACCTAAAATGTTGATCGGTATTTAATTATAATGAAATACATTTGTTACTTCAAACGGGGCGAATAAATTATGAATGAATGGATGAACGGAAACTCTGGTGTCCTGGGGCGATATTATTTTCGTTTCGGTAAATATTGTCGATTATTATTTAATTTTAATTCGATAGAACATTCATAAACGTGAGTATCGTTTCCATTTCACCTCCTCGCCAACTCGACCGTAGGGGTCAGTCCAATGCTATACAAGTATTTATTTCAGCTTAAAACAAGGTCCCGTGACTAGATGAAGCCTATTCCGTAGGTGTCAACTGCGTTCAATATCCAAATAATAATTATTATTTGCAACAATATGCCAAAGTATGAATGTTAAAGAAGCGGGTGAGAGGTGTAAGGATCGAGTCCCGTGTCGCTGGTTTCTCTCTGCCTACACCGCAAGACATTTGGCGTGAAGTTATAGGTAGATAGATAGAATATGCCAAAGACAGTGCAAGATAACAAACAGTAATTACTCGTATAACAAAAAAAACAATCATTCATGTTATTTTCTACCGTAATTGACAAAATCAAATCAAAACTAAAAATATGTAAGTGTTAAATGAAAAACTGTACCTACTATTTTTTTTTTTACCCAACTTTGGGAGGCATTCAAGCATGCGGCCCACCTGATGATACTGTAGCCCATTTAAAACATGTAATATATTATTATCACTCGCGCGATGCCTCCTCTGCTGCTTACACAGCAACTCCTTGGGAGCTTACTGGTGACCTCACTCACACGCAGGAACACATCAACCCTCTAGGGAATTGTTAGTTATTTACCTTCGGTTTTCTGCGAGGTGGAGGTACTTCCCCAGACCGGCTACTTTGATGCGCCCTACCTCTCTTAAAACATCCAGACCAAGACAAACAGACATGTTCATGCACACAAATATTTGTTTTGTGTGGGAATTGAACTCACGAGCGTTGGGTTCAAAGTCTGAAGTCGTCATCTACGACTGAGCCACCGAGCTCGTCAAACTATACTATAAAAAGTACCGGAAATTTCGGAACTAGCTATCACTTGTAGATTGACCTCGCGCGTGGATGTCGAGATGATTGGGACTTGTTGAGAGTGTGCGCGTGTGACGCGAAATATCTTCTCCTCGCAGTTCCACTATAACAGAAGCTCCTGAACGAGTATTTTAACAGCGAAACTCGTACAGTATTAAATATAAATTGTAGAATCATGGGAATGTATGTATACTAAATCTTTGTGTAAATTAGTTTGAGATCGGGATTTAAAATGTACATTTCACAGCCAAATTATGATGTATAGAATTCAATACTTACCTGTATGTATACAGTGTCGCTTACATTTACAATATTACATTTTTAGCTTCACTGTGCAATTGTTCGAAGGCGCTTTTCAACGTTTTCTAAGGGCGGCATGTAGGGGAGTTTCATGACCGTAGCGTTGCATACAACTTCAGGGGGCATATGTAAAGTGGTGTATATAAAGTGGTTTCCGTAGCCTATGTACACTTCCAATACAGGAAGTATCGTTTAAGTATTGCCACTCCCGCTGCTAACACAGGAACTCCTCAGACTCTCTCATGAATGCAGTAATCTTCCAGTGAGTTGTTATTTAGCTGCGGTTTCTATGGAGGTACTGCTCCGTACGGCATACATCTCAAAACTTGTTCAAGTAATGTCACCCTGAACCTGGATGCGATAAGTTAAAACCTATTGTAGAGTACTAGGTATACTCTTAATTGAACTAATGCCAGTGACAACCTATCAATCAATGTGTGAATAATTGTATTTACCCTACCAGTAGACAGGGCTACTGGTAGGGTAAATACAATTGTTAAAAAAAACTGGTTCATGGCTAATATTTTTTATGACTAATGGATTCACAAGAAAAAAGACAATCAGTATTGTAACAACAGTAATGACTGTGCAGAACTATTTTTGTCAACTTAGGAGGAACGGAGTCTAGAAAGAAGCCAAGACGCAACAAGCCAAGAGGTGCAACTACGGTCTCCATTATGACATTCATAGTCGACTTTCCACGACCGAATTGGAAGCATTTTCTATCTTCTAAGTAAATAACAACTTGTTCACTATTTATTATAAAGTGTGCTATTAAAAGAAAAATATGCCGGGAAAGTCCATAAATGCCGCTTTATAGATTCAAATAACTATTACGAGTGTTCAGCTGTTTCCAGACGTGGAGAAATGAGTTTATAATGGCTGCAAGTGTTTCTGTAATGATGTAAGCCACGTTGATTTTAAAATTTTATTGCCGTCTGCACCGACAGCACGATCAATATCAAGACTGTTCAATCTCAAGACTTCCAGAGCATGGCAGCGATTTTCAACCGGTGTGCCGCGGCACAGCAGTGTGTGCCGTGTAAT
Organism: Pyralis farinalis; assembly: GCA_947507595.1. Taxonomy (NCBI): domain Eukaryota; kingdom Metazoa; phylum Arthropoda; class Insecta; order Lepidoptera; family Pyralidae; genus Pyralis; species Pyralis farinalis. The sequence continues at coordinate 630,852 of OX382280.1, forward strand.
GTTTTCAAGTGTGCTGCAAAGTAAGCCGCATTGAAATCATTATACTACGTCGGGAGGCATACAAGCATATGGCCCACCTGATGTAAAGTGGGTACCGTAGCCTATTAGCGTTTGAGATATATTAAGTATCACTCGCGCGATGCCTCTTCTGCTGCTTACACAGCAACTCCTTGGGAGCTTACTGGTGACCTCACTCACACGCAGGAACACAACAACCCTCTAGGGAGTTGTTATTTGGTTGCGGTTTTCTGTGAGGTGAAGGTACTTTCCCAGACGGGCTGCTTTGATGCGTCCTACCTCTCTTAAAACATCCAGACCAAGACATTGCCTTGTGTGGTAATCGAACCCACGAGCGTTGGTGTCAAAGTCGCGTCATTCACCACTGAGCCACCGAGCTCGTCAACAAGTTTGACAATATCGATAAACCTGATGTATCACGCACGACATCACTACACCGTCAGACGCCAACTAGTCGGCTGGACTGCGCTCGCCAAACAAAATTATATTTTTCCATCCGATCCGCGGATCACCACCATAGTTAAACCTCGAAGTAACTGCAACATGTGGACCAACAAACATAAACCCAGATATTATGTTAGATGTTAGTTTTTGACCAGTGATAGTCCACTAGAAAAAAAACCGGCATATGGACCAATAGGTCTAATCCTGTGCACCAATTGGTCCCCGGTTCCTGGAATGTTCCACTAAATTCGTGTTATCAGATTTATGAACATATTTGTAATTACCCCTCGCCCGGCGGTGAAGAAAAACATCGTGAGGGTACCCGCGCATCCGACAAACTATATTTTGAATGACGTGTGATCTAACCTGAGAAAGGTCGGGTTTTCCTCCTGGGCTGTAAAGGTCTGACGGAAGTCGCACCGTGTGAATGTCAGTATCTTCGCCAAATCCTTAGGTGGTGGGATCCCGCCGATGGATTACGAAACGGGATAACGCTAAAAAGATGGTTATATTGGATCTACGATTAGGTGTTCATCATGCTGAATACTACTAACACAAATGGCTTACAAACAGACATACAGACTACATCATATAAAGCGTCAGAAGGCATATACATAGCTGTTTGTATTGTGTGTTTAGAGATCGGGCGCATCAACACAGCCCGACTACAGAGAAGAGAAGTACCGCCATCCCACAGAAAACCACGCTCAAATAACAACTTCTTAAAACGTTGCTGTATTACTCCGAGTGAGTGTCATAATGACTTACTATGATACATATTAATACTTAGCGCGCAATAGTTCATAGGCTACGGTAACCACATTACATCAGGTGGGCCGCATATTTATTTGTCATTACACCTAGTACGATAAAATGTTACTGCTACATCATAAAACTTAGCAAAAAGATAAAAGACAGCCGTGTATCCGAAGTCTACGTTATCGAACGCCACTAAAGCACGCAATATTTCAATAATCCGATGCTTCGTATTTAAGACATAATAAAATGCACGTCTAAGTCTCTCCATTATCCCCGAAGAGCGAGTTAAACCCTAGCTCGAAGCTAAAGCACTAAGGTTTATCCCGTACGTGATGCAGAATTGATTAGATGCTATATCACAATTTTACTGCGTATAAAAAAACCACTTGGGTATTATCTGCTCCGATTGTAGGGTGCGACCAGATCGAAACATTACGCCTTTAACTATTATTTGGCAGATAAGATAAGTAATAGTAAAAATGTAATATCGGTAGCACATTCACAAGGCTTTTGTGCTTAGAGTAGTCGTGTTTTGTAAATTACAAAAATTATAAAATATTTTTTCACTGCGCCTGAGAAAAAACTTAATTCTTTATATGTTTACGAAGAAGAAAAAAATAGGATAATTAAAAACGAAAACTTAGTTAAAAGTGGTACTTAACAAGTATGCGCGTATACCTACGTATTTTAAAAATGTTCACGGCGATCTCTCGTGTGACGTGAGTACATTGATAAAAAGAGATTTTGTAAAGATTGAAGCGGCTTGATGACGAAAAAAAGGGGAAGTACGAGCACGAGCCGGACTCAGGCACCAGGACAGGACAGTCCTGTATCACATTGAATTTTGCGTTTTTTTACTTATCTACACACTTACGATATGTTTATTGTCTATATTTTCGCCATGTGACCTTAGTTCTCACCAAATTTCTTCATTTCAGGTGTACTATTAGTACTTCATTGGATTTTACGTATGATTTCTAAACAAACAGATGTGCCGACATACTTACACAATGATGAATTCTGGACTTTTCTGTACTTGTGATATGTGGATTTGCTTGTTGGCTTATCAAATGAGATTGTTAGTTAATAGATTCAGGCGTTATTTTGCGAAAGTCAAATTTACATGCAATTTGATCTAACCTGCTTTGTGTGCTTCCGCCACCACCAATGAGATTATCTCAACTGTGGGATTAGATAACGAGACGAAACTAAAATAAGTTAAGGACTTACTTCAACTAATCCTGTTAAAACACGGAAGTCCTTGTTTAAAACTAGAACCCGAAGTATCCGCCAAATATTCAGCCTTTTCCTGTTACGAACTTTGTTTGTTGATCACCTGATTAAATCATAGATCCTACAGGTATAATAAAGATATTAAATTTGTTTCTAACATCATCATTGTGAATACGGTCTACAAGCGTTACGCCACAAATTTTGCGCAACGCTCGCATTTCGACCACGTCTATCCTACTTTCATGCTCTCTCTGTCATACCCTGCTCTCGCTTCCATAAGTGAGCGTTGGGACCAGCACTGCATTGTGTACAGCGAGTAGTAACGTGAAACCTTGTGAACGTTTATTTGCAATTATTTAGCGATGCTGTAAAATGATGCATTAAATTATTCAAGATGTGGTCACCGCCTAAGGTCTCCAATGGTTGCTATAAAATGGCCTGGCTCTTGGTGATCGTATTCAACAAAATGGACGCCGCGCTTAGATATACGAGAGCGTTGTTTATTGACCATTGTAAGGGAAAGGTACGCCATTACGATTAGAAATAGATTGAATGAATTGTATGCTCATATAAATTAACCGTGTCTCCAAATGCTATTTGTTAGTATTTCAATGAGGTGGTTAAGCTATCACGATACTCTGTACGAACGGGCCAAGTGTGTGGCCATCGAAGTCGCGCTTCTACGTTCCGTAGTACTTCTTTTCATTTCAGTAGCACTGAAACGCCGTTTAGGTTGTTTGTTAGCTTGAAGAAACATTGTATCGAACGGGGATTATTCGGTATAAAAGGAATTTTAATTAGTTGGTCTTTTTTTTTCTTTTATACTCCGTATATTTTTTTCTTAGTTCATTTCGGAACGTAGTCGATTGAGACCACCATTTACCATATGTATTTTGTAATGTGTTAATACATTTTTTGAAGGCCTGCTTGGTAGGCCTACTGAGGGCTGTAGGCGCTTGCACGTGAGTTGCCGAACGTGTAAAACTTTCTTCACGCCCCATTTCGATAGAACGTCTCTGAAACTTGAGGTTCTATAAAGTTTCGGATGGTGTCTCATTAGATAATTGTGGTTTCGATCTCCTGCCGACTTCAAACGGAGCCATTGTAGAAGGAAGCCATGGGCCTCGTATCGACCAAGTCTTTGGAACACAACCCATTTGTTCAATCAGTAGCATACTACTCTCCGCTATGATGATGTGTATATATGCGTAGTAACAGTTAGTCAAGGTGTCCACAACGGTCTGTTTTATGCATCTAGCGAACTTAGCATGTAGCGCCTCATTTGTATTATTGCGACGATTTAGAACATTTATTTAAGTTATTTAGTTCTACTACCTGTATTCTCGTCCATGGCCTGCAAAACGCACACGAGTGCGGGCATGTGCCTCGTTGATGAGTTGAATACATTCGCGACAGCCCTGTCAACTTTCTTGCTGAGCGGCCCTGCGCCGACCGGCCGCGGCGACACTTTTTGCGTTGTATTGATTCAAGCGGCGTGTTCGCACGTCATTACCGCGTATGCATCAGGGGAAATTGACTGCCGGCGCGTAAGTCTCCTGCAGTACTTCAACTTCATACCGACGCCCGATCCGGTACAGATAATTAAAGAAAACTCATTGCCATATATTATTCAGCGCCATCCATTTCCAACTATGTACTCACTACGGTTAGTCGATGCATGCCATGGATTCTACGTCATCTTATGTGGATACCATGAGCGGAGAAGCTGCTGCGGTCTTCTCTACGATTGTTCACCATATGAACGGCAGCGGTTGGACAAACTAATAAGCTGTTTGACCGTGCAGAAGGCACGACGCTCATAATAACGTAGTGTTTTAGACCTCAACTATCTCAGTGCTTCTAGCCTACTGGCCTATGGAAGAATATTTTAATCCATGAGCCGATAAGTGCCGCGAGTTTGATCCGCGAACTAGCCTGCCTAGAATTGCGAGCTCTTACCCCCGACCTGTAGCGGCGAATTAAGCTAATATGCAAAATAGGTCTCATCAGTTCTACATAGGTTATTATCTTCATGAACAGCAAACAAGCTGACTAAAACGAAACAAATGCTTGTTAGAATCGAATAGTGCCCGAGACAAGCTACTGGATCTGTCAAGAAGCTGTCAACACCGCTAAAGGTTCGCTCTCAGTTCCGAAGTTTTAATTGACAGATCTACTTTACTGCCCACGTCTACCTTAGATACTGTTTTAAATGTATATTATCCGCTGGTCGCTAGTGCAGTAGGTAATCGGGGCGTTTATTACAACACCGTAAAAGGATCGATCTCTGATGACCATCGATCATACGTGCAGGCCGGCGCGCCGCGCGCCGTGCCCGGACTCGTTATGTTCAACAATAATACGAGAGCACCAGAACTACTTGCGATCAAGGGCGAGACACCACACTCCTTTTATTATACCACTATAGTAGCAAACGAGCTTATGGACCTTTTTATGCAACGTCGCATCGGACAGCAGTCAGGTGTAATTTCTATTTAAAACGATTCCAAGGCCCTTGATATGAAGTCTCCCGAGCGGCAATTTCGCAGTTTACTGGTACTCTCGCTTACAGAAATACGCCTAATATTGGAAGGAGTTGTTGTCGGTACAGCAATTAGTTAGTATGATTATACTCCACCTATATATAACCAGATTTTTGTGCGTAGGCGTGGAAATAGTAAGACGTGTTTCCTGTGCTACAAAATAAAGTATTTCATTTAAAATAGTATATACAGGAAAATCTATCATACTATAACTACTAGGTACCTGCCAGTTCAGCATATTCAATATTCAAGTTCCATCTCAATACCACAGAATAGTACATTATCACTTAAGAAGGCATTGCCACTTATAACCTGTACCACTTGTCACTATAGCGAACTTCCAAAAATCAATTGAGGACTTCACTGAGCAGCTGAATAAGCGGATGGCTGAATTTGATGCAGAGCTGGCAGCGGCCTGAGTGTCTCCAAGTGCACCGCAAACATTGGATTCTTTAGCGGCTGACTTTAGGGCATTTAGATTAGGTACTATTTCCTCTCTCAACAGTTTTAAGTCAATTGATTCAATATTAGTGCACGATGTTCAGAGACATAGATTCGCAGTCGTCGCAAAATATTGTTGATCCACGGTGTGCTCGAGCTGAAGGATGAAAACACTACCGATGCTGTTATGTCTGTGTTAGCAGACTTGGATTGATTTTCCTATCAGTCGGAATGATGTGAGCAGATGTCAAAGCATGGGGCGCTCAATTAGTGGTAAACCAAGACCTCATCTTGTTAAGTTCCAGGATATGTCATGGAGAGATAGAGTTTGGTATGCTAAAAAGCAATTTAAGAACAGTGGTAAGACACTATCTGAATTTTAATAGCATCTCGTCATAGGTTGTTTATGACGGCACGTACAAACCTCGGAGTATCTCGCTGTTGGACTCATGATGGTGCCATTTACTGCATAGCAGCAGATGGGAAAAGGCTGCGCATTGGTTCTTCGGCTGAGTTGGACGATATTGCTAGCTCCTCTGTAGTCGGTGAATCGAGTGCGGATACTGGTACGACTCTGGAGCGGTTTTCCACCCAGGCTCCAACACAGAAGTTCCTACAAACGTGCAAACAAGTAACCCCAGCCGTCAGAAATAATCGTGCTTTTGAATGTTACTTTTATGTTGTAGTAGGTACGTTATTTTTTTTTTGTATATTTTATATATTTATTTAAAAGAGGTAGGGTGTATCAAAGCAGCCCGTCTGGGGAAGCACCTCCACCTCACAGAAAACCGCAGCCAAATAACAACTCCCTAGAGGCTTGTTGTATTGACGTCACGAGTCGAGTCGAATTCCTGTGTATGCAGCAGAGGAGGCATCGTGCGAGTGATACTTAATATATCGGAAGCGTTAATAGGCTACGGTACCCTTTACATTAGGTGGGTCGTAAGCTTGTATACCTCCCGACGTAGTATATAAAAAAACGTATATTCAAATTTTATAAAACTTAAGGTTTTCCAATGGTAAACAGGGGTCAGCTTTATTTATTGCAAGCTTACATTGTCAACGTAACCACTTCATAAAAACTCACGCAGGCAGTTCGCAAGTCTCCTTATCAAACTGTCAATCTCGAAGTGCCTTTATATACGAGTGTACACACAGTATATCAGTGGTCATCACATGCTGCCCTGTGATACGCAATAGTTATTGTCATGTTAAAAGAATGTTTGATAATCTATTTGTTTATTTATTTTTTCGCTAGTATTTCTTAACATAAGAGACGTGTAACTTATTGCTCTCAAGTGTAATTCAGTTATCGATACATTATTGACCCTAATTACAACAAGAGACTTGTACTCGTGTGATTCTTAGATTTGAATGGATCATCCAATGAGTCATGGAAGTGATTTCAGCCATTACGTCAATGACGAATCAATTTGAACGTCTTCATTCGGATTAATGGACATTCATTTAGCATTGCTGTAATAACTGTCAAAAATGCTATGTTAAATTGATTGTAAGGTCGTTTCATAACCTAAGTAAATAAAGGGTTTAAACAGTCTGGAAACCACTTTTCAAATTGAAAGTTAGCGTAGTAATATTTGATATAAGTAATCTTTATAATTTACATTTTAGTATTGTCCAGTTATATCAACTCATTGTAGAGATCTCTCATTCGTTACATCTATTTGCTCCTTTATCTTATCTTTCAATCCACCTTCCATATTTCTCGCCCACTATCGGCAGGCCGGCGATCTTCTTCGCCACACATGCATTTATTTTGCACCAACATGAGAAATCGGGCGTCGCCTACGACCAATGTCCTAGACGGCGCGGTGTTGCCTAAAATTGCAATGTTTGATTGGAAGTTGATTGGTTAGGGGTTATGTACCAGAAATGCGTTCATTGCAATGTACACGCTTCTGGTAATTGACATCACAGCGACCACGGTAGTTTTACCAATGATCTATCATTTTAAACTATATACTAATGAATATCATTCCCTGTCTATCATTATATATTTTCCAAGTAGAAACCAATTAGTATGAGTTCTAAAGCGAGCCGGTGCGTAGTGCGGAAAGTTTTAACTCTTGTTAAAAAGTTGCCAGTGGAGTCGTTGAGAAAGTTTTTTCTAAGCCTCGAAGATAAAGTACAACTTCCATTGTTACCTGCGATTGTTTTTCCTTTTATCTGTAGTTTATAGAGTCACGTGTTAATTTGCAGGAAATAAATTTATAAGCATTTTTTTTAAATATGTGTTTTGTTTACTGTCAAAAAGGGCGCGAATGTTTACACGGTAGTAGTGTGCAGGTACTGTACGGAACTATATGCTACGATTTGTTTGCTATCTTAGTGTTCTAAAAACCCGTAAGTATTGTTTTTCGACACGTTATGTATTGTATTTCAATATTAATATAATGTTTTTAAAACATAATATATAATGTTTAAAATATACATTGTATTGCCAAAGCACAAATCAAACTAGCCCCAAATGATGGAACAGTATGAAATCCCTACATATCATAATCACAGTAGTACATCTCGATGGTACCATATTATCATATTGCCATCTCAACCTAATTACCTACATTACATTACAATTATAAAGATCATGTACCTTTATAACGAAACAGTTTTAAATTCTGTACTTTAGATTTCACTCCAAAACTACATGCACATCTTCATTACATAATGATCTGTACATGGTGCAAGTGAATAAGGTTCTGACGTAATAAGGGGAGGGAAAAGTGATTTTAATAGTAGTATTTATAAATAGATGGCGATGTGTCAGAATTAAATAGAACTAGGTTAGTTAGGTTTAGAGTCTTAGAATCTTCTTTGATTTGAATTACATACAAAAGTACGTGCAATCACGTTTATCCCTGTAGACGAGACCAACGTAAATGTATAGTGCTCATGTTTATTTATATTACGTCATGCGAACGAAGTCACGACTAATCGCTAACATTGAATGTATTAGTGCCGTTTCCCTCTTTCACAAGACCGTCGGTTGCTTCCAGACAAGGTGCACAACGTGCACGTGTACTGATACAATAACATCATATATAAACCTGGCTGCCAATTTGTATAATAAGGAACCAACTGCGGAGAAGGCGTGGGTGCGACACGAGCTGCGTTGTTAGTGGCGGCTGGTCGCACGCGATCTTACCACCAGAGTAATGGTGCATCAGCTCTGGTAACACTGCGATGAGGATAGCATTTACAAAGACGCTTATTTTATTGATCCTTGGTTTTTGAAATGCAAGGTAGGTCACACAAAAATTTATGATAAATAAGTGACACTGTTAGTTAGCTTATTGAAGTCGACATCTATTCGCCCTTGTTTTAATCGCTGCCGGTCTCACTTCTTTAAAGTTTTTCTTTCGCAACATTTTACTATATCATAAAGTTCATAATTATTTAAGAAAATGCGTAATCCACAAGTGTACTAATGTATTTATAATAAAATTTGGGTCATGAACCAAACACAGAGAAGTTATTTAAAAAAAAAAATTGCTATCAAATTCTGGTCGCAATTTCAATAGGTTAAAACATTTTAACAAATTCAAATTTATATGCATCTATCTCCGTGTACACCTTAATAGAATATAATTTGAAATATACAAATCAATGAGCCTCCTCGGAGATGTCCGTCAACATAAAAACTAAAGTAATCAACGAACATAGAATCAACACGTTTTTAAATTTGGTTCAAAATAAATGTTTCTTTGATCAAAATCTGAAATCTCCAAATGTTCTTGGTAATTTAACAGTATTAATAATAAGATTTATCTCATTGTAATGATCACCAATTATCCCATAGAATAGAGGGATGAGAGAGATTATATCAATTAATTACAATTTATAATAATCGAAGGGTTTTTCTCAAATGTACAGTTTTTTACTTCCGGAACTTCTGTTTGTTAATTGCCAGGTTATACCACGTGCAGGTTAGGTTGGCTTCATCTCCGGAGATAGCCGTGAGCCAAGATACGGCACGCACGCAGCCACTGTCGCATGTAGTGATGACGGACGCGCGTAAGAAAGGAACTTTACGACGACGGCCGGCGGGCGGCGGGCGGGCGGCGTGGCGGTACAAGTACCAGAGATCTGCCGGCGATACGGCCGCTGCCGGAACACCGATAACATCGGCCCGTCGCGGGAATACCGCTGACAGCATACAATAATGATACATCCTTTAATAATCACAGGAAAGCTTCAAATAAATGAAACCGACCGAATTCATTAAACCCATTCACGTGGTTTTTGTTTATCTGCGTCGAATAAAAGTTTTTTTAATATATAACTTTGTAGTTTAACATAAAATCTTATTTTATTATTAAAATAAAATGGCATGGGGGTTATAAAAGATCCCTGTGAATGTTAAGACAAAATACGAATACTCTATTTTTTCTAATCATTCTAACATTAATGTTGATTACCATCTCGGCAGCCTCTCTTTTGATTGGGACATCCCAAAAAGTTGTAACGAAAAATTTTAATAATAAGACAGATCATTGTCACATTAGTGGGCATTGTGGTGTTCAATGATTACATCGCAGGAGTTGTGCCTATCCACCGCAACTTGTAACGAGTGTTTGTGTGAATTGAGGCTCTGTTTAATATATTTGAGCGTGCAGATGGTATCACAGTGGTGCGACGCGGCGCGGCGCTGACACAATACGACCGCTCCATTTCACCGACTTCACAGGGAGGAATGTTAATTTGTAAGAAAGTTACAAAGATGGCGGGACTGATATCAAAGTGAAAACAACATTTATCACAAAAGAGTGATGTCTTTTTAAAGAGTTGACGTCATCGCCGTGGTGTTTTTACACAGCTGTCCCAAAAAAAGGTGTGTAATATTTTTAAAGTTCATCTATGTATGTTCGTCTCTTCATTAATGTCCATAAGTCTTACATTTCTTAACGGACGATTTCATGCGACGAGCGCTGTGGCGCAGTGGTGAACAGGCTGTTATATTACTTTGACATCAACGCTCGTAGCTTCCATCGCCACAGAGGACCAACATTTGTGTGCATGGACATGTCAGTTCGTCGTGGTGTGGGTGTTTTTAAGAAAAGTAGGATGCATCAAAGCAGCCCGTCTGATAAAGTACCTACACCTCACAGAATAACCGCAACCAAATAACTACTCCGAAGAAGATGGTTGTGTTCCTGCGTGTGAGTGAGTTCATCAGTAAGCTCCTAAGGAGTTGCTGTGTTAGTAGCAGAGGTCACGTCGCGCAAATTTTAAACCTGTCAAGTGGGTTATTTAAACTATATACAGAGGGTTCCGAATAATAATCTCAAAATATGTACGTTTAAAGCTACTTTATGTTAGTAACTGTACTTTGTCTGTGTAAATTACATGTTTAAAGCTACTTTTTAATTAACAAAATATAATAAGTATTTTCAATTAACTTCGTACTAGTAATGATGTCAGGTGACGTCAGTTCCGGCGAGCGCATGAATCAATTCAATATTCTATTCATTAATCCTGTACAATTATTAATTTTAATGTCTTTTTATTACCAACTAGCTACTCGACCCAGCTTCGCACGGGTGATCCAATCGTTACCAAACTTTACAGGATCACCTGGCGGGCTAACCTGAAGATTCACTGAAAATTTCATCAAAATCTGCCCAGCCGTTTTTGAGTCCATAGAGGACATACAGACTAACATTCATTTTTATATATATGAATGAGAGGCGTGTAACTTAATGACTCGATAAGTTGACTCGTTATACCACTCGGATGGCAAGTAAGGATACGGAGTGGGTATCGAGAAGCGGTTACCGCTCCTAATACTGCAACTCCATAAGAGCTTCGGCGTAAGCTCTATCACTGATAGAAATCAAAATATTTTAGAAGAAAAAAATATTAGTCTGCGACCATCTCGAGAGTGGAAGTCTCAGGGGGATAGTAATTAACTATCGACCTTCTCATTTGCTACACGTGCAGGTGAGGCTGGCGATTTGAAAATAACCTATAACATTAGTCTAAGTAAGTACCTGGGGAGCAAACTTCGCTTGGCTTTACTTTTGTATTTTCGTGTGCAGAAAATGCACCTATATACTAAACCTTAAAGAGCAAAATCTTACCTAAATACGAAACATATTTGTGTATTGACAAGGATTCGTATATATATTTTTTTATACAACGTCTTGAGTCATACAAATATACGGTCCACCTGATGTAAAGCAGTTGCCGTAGCCTATTAACGCTTGTTATATATTAAGTGTCACTGACGCGATGCCTTCTCTGCTTCTTACACAGCAACTCTCCTTAAAACATCCAGACCAAGACAAACAGACATGTTCATGCACACAAATGTTTGTCTTATGTGGGAATCGAACCCACGAGCGTTGGTGTCAAAGTCGCGTCTTTCACGACTGAGCCACCGAGCCGTAAAGATATCGTCGGAAGTCTGCATTATCACACGATGACATAATACAATAGAAATCCAGTTGTGCTATTAGAACACAGCGTCCGAAATATTATGTAGAAAACGAAGCTGTAATGAGTGTGATTACAGTCACGCAGAGCTCATCACGAAAACCAATAATAACTGCTCACAAAAAATGTGATTGCAGCGAGCTTGCAGCGCCGCGGTCTCGGGCACTAGCGACCACGAGCCACTCCTGGTCGCTGCATCCTCTACTTCTAACTCTTTGTAATTTAATGAAATGGAGCTTCTGTAACTAACTCTTGCCGGGCAGTGGTTAGTAAGGCCTATTTTGACACCAACGTGGGTTCAATACCCACATGCGACAAACATTTGTGTGCTACATGTTTCTTTGTCTTAGTCTGGGTGTTTTGAGAGAGGTACGGCGCATCAAAACAGCCCGTCTGGGTAAGTAGCTCCACCTGACAGAAAACTGCAGCCAAATAACAACTCCCTGGAAGGTTGCTGTGTTCCTCCGAGTGAGTAAGGTCGCCAGTAAGCTCCTAAAAAGTATATATATTAACAGCTTAGGTGGCATTATGCAAGTGATAATTAATATCTTGCAAGCGTTTATAGGCTACGGTAACCGCTTCACATCAAATGGGCCGTATGCTTGTATTTCTCCCGACATTATATAAAAAAAAACTAGCATGAGTTTCGGGACTTGTTCCTGTCCCGCTGTTCTTTAGTAATTTTGTTTATTACAGCCACGTATGTTACTTGTAAGGACTTTTTAAGTTCACGTAGACTTGTGATTATTGAGATTGTCGTCAGATTAACATTTAAATCGTTTGTTAGCAGATTCAAATCTGCATAACGATAAGATACCAGAACATTAGTGTTCTGGAATCTTAGCATAATGCAGATTTGAATCTAAGTCGGCGTAAGTGTATATAAATATAATAAGCGCGGACGACGTCGCGGGCAAAGCTAGTTAAAAATATTTGTTGCTGTTCGGATATCTCTACTTTGAATGATGGTTGGTTTCAAAAGATTATTCTCTTCGTGAACTAGATACTGCCGACGACTTCGTTTGCGCGATGCCAATATTAGATACCGTCTGTTTGGTAAACCATCGATGGGTAAACCAAACCGCAACCTATATTATTCTATGTAAATCAGTTCAGCCAGCGAGCCGTGATGTTGAATTGATTGAAACACAGCCTTACATTCGTCCCACACGCCGATAACCCCCAATTACTGCGTCAGACATTGATAATTTCTAGTTTTCATTTCAGATATCTCCTTTGTTATGTTTTTGAAATCATCATGAACTTGCTGAATTTCGATGAATGAGTTAGTGAATGTTACTAATTATAAATTACTATTAATATACTAATTATAAATTATTATTAAGGGGAGATCTATGTTCAGCAGTGGACGTCTTTCGGCTGATATGATGATGATAAATGTTTTAAATTACAAGTATTACCTTAATCGGACATGTAGAAAGAACGCGGAACGACACGGGAAACAGATATACAATGCAAAAGTGTAGGGATGTAGGAGCTGGGGAAGACCGAGACTAACACACCACGACCAAATCATCAGAAGGTGATGTCAGAGGCCCAGGAACCGGAGAGCGTGCACGAAAAGAGCTATGAATGTCACAGAAGCGAGTGAAGCAAGGAGAACCGCGTCTTATGGCTCTCGGTTCTCTTTGCCTACCCGCAAGGACCTAGCGTGAAGATATATACATACATACATATTAACTTATATATAGATATGTCCCTGTTAGTTTATAGGGTTCCGTAAAACGGAACTGAGGCTCCGCTGTCCGTCCGTCCGTCCGTCTGTCACCAGGCTGTATCTCTTGAACCGTGATAGTTAGACAGTTGAAATTTTCACAGATGATGTATTTCTGTTACCGCTATAACAACAAATACTAAAAAATAGAATAAAGTAAATATTTAAGGGGGCTCCCATACAATAAACGTGATTTTTTGCTCGATATTGATAACGGCAACAGGTAGACGCTTGAAATATTCACTGAATATTTAGTTATATATTCACTTTAAGAATAAATAATTAAATTAAAATAAAACAAATATTTAAGGGGTCTCCCATACAACAAACGTGATTTTTTTTTTGCCGTTTTTATAGATAATGGTACGGAACCCTACGTGTGCGAGTCCGACTCGCGGTAGCGCGAAACGGTTCTTGTAGACAAGCACACTGCCCGATGGTACGTAGTTCGTCGCCTGCTTCTACTGGGCTCGGGCGACACTCGGCCCGCAGCCTAGATCCCTTCCAAACCTGATATTTGATTGTTATGTGTGTAATGTTGCCATAAACCATAACATTTAATATGAAATTTATATATAATATTATTCTACATAAAAAAAATACACTATTTCGCCAAAGGGTTAAAAGAAGTCTATCTACCTAAACTGGACGGACTTACTGTGAACCATTAATTCAATGACCACCTTTATGATCTCCATTATGTCCGTGTGTCTGAACTGCCAAGTAGGACGCCGACGTCGCAATTACATGGAGTTTTATTGAGCTTTCTTACGGTGTTTAACACAACCTCGGGAACCATACCGGCCACCTGATATAAAGATATAATCGCTTGCAATACAGGACTTCGACAAACATTTCTTCGTAACGCGCGGTCGACACTTATTGATCACACGTTAGTATTCCTGCTGCTAACCCAGTGATTCCTCAGGACACTCCAGGGATTGAAAGGGGCTAATTGAAAGCGGTTGTCTACGAAGTTGTAGGTAATTCCCCATTAGGGTTGCTTTGATTTGTCCTAACTCCCATAAATATATTCACACAAACAGACACGATCACGCTCACAAATGTTTGGCAATCAAAGCCTCAACCCTTTGTATCGGTAGCCATTCGCATTTTTTCTAGCATCTAGTGTGATATTGCATAAAAAGTTTAAATATATATTTAATATGTTTTTCGCACGATTAGCTCGCTGTCTCTATAAAAATTCTAAACGACATTAGCCTACTCCGGGTGTAGAATTGTCTCGTTGGAGCTGATCGCAGTCTCGATCGATAACTCGTGCGTGTATCGATCGATCGAATCGATTCATTCACGCGGACGCCTCGCGATCGCCGATAACAGGAACGGTAGCGGCTAACGAGTCAATTGTCGAGTGATTCGCTTTAGGCGGTGTAAAGCTCCATTTACAATCAACCTACGAACCGTTTGCTAAACAATACACAAATCTGCCATCTGCTGAAGATACGGACGGTTTTGTACCGAGTTGGTATCTGGACGTAACTTAGGGAGTTTGGTTTGTTTTCTGCGTAAAAATGTCCGTAGCATTTTAAATAAATAAATAAAACTTCCCTTATGGAGGAAAGTCCTTGCGACACACCAGTTGGCAAAATACTATCGCATCGCAATAGTTCAAAGTAAAACAAGTAACATTTCGATATATTGAAGTACAAGTTTAAAATTGTTTAATTACTGTGATGACAGTCGTTACTCAATGATCTTTGGATCATTTGATAAATGTTGATCATTGTCAATTCGCAGTAGAGCATGAAAAGGTTGGCAACAAAATTGTTGTTTTAAATAAATCTTCCTATATGAACGGTAAGAAAAAGGATCACATATTTTTATACACTTAATTCCGACCTTAATATAACGGAATATTAAGAATATTGCTTCCAGTTCGCTGGTTTGAATCACGTATAGATAAATGTTGGAAATTTTGTACTTAGCTAGAAATATTTACGATACCGCGAAGTTCCATTCGTGATGTATGAATAGGTCTTAATACAATTTTCACTCTCGTCCGATGGGGTCCCCGATAGTGCATTTCTTGGGCGTTTGCGGTGAAACTGATTGAATCGAGAAAGGGGTTTACAATTGACAGTAGTTGCCTCCGATGGCTTGAAAGCGATCCGGACGACATTCTGTGGTGTCGGCGCGCGATTTCACGGTCGGTGGGAACAGCCGCTTATTATGCAGCTGGCGTCAACAGTTGCTTACCCGATTGTTTGTGTTGTTGTACAAACAAACAGGTGTATATTCAAGTAAAGTATTTGTATGTATAAGTACACTGTAGGCCGCCAAATACTATTGGTGAATCTACATGTATTCTTAATTGCATCTTAACAATAAAGGTGTTCAAATGTGACCTTATATCTCTACAAGAGATCTATTTCAGTTAACCCCATTGGTGGTAAAACATACCATCATTAGGCAGGTGACAAAAGCAGGTGAAATAGTTCTATGATTAAAAATAATGTTAACAATGTTAACACTCGGTATTTATAATTTTGATCCATAGACTGCTAATATCACAATTTACATCAATAGATAAAGAAGAAAAGAAAAGAAATCATGTTAAAAAAGTGAGTGAGGTGTGTAAGGATCGGGTCACGTGGCGCTCGGCGCCCTCTGCCTACACCGCAAGGGATGAAAAATGTGAAGTATTTTTTATACCACTAAAGTGGAAAACATGTTTAATGCCTGCCTGATGGTTACACAATCTAATACAATAATAATAAAACACTGCAGCAATAATCCGCATGTGTATACATGATAACAACGAACGGCTTTCTGATTGTTTGATGTAAAGAGGTTCGAAAAGTAGGTCGCTATAATTAGGAATCGAACCTGTAACATCCGGTGTTATTAAGATACCGATAGAACGGGCGAAAGGATGGAATTCTTATAGTAATTTAGTTGATAAACTGAAGGAAGGAAAGTAGCAAATTAAAATCACATACTGCTATTCTTTAAGGTGGACTCAACCGAAAATTATATACTACTTGAATAGTACATACTTTCTATTTATTTAATTTATTTATTGAAAGACCAACAGCTGTATTGACATATTATATAACATATGTAGCAAAGGAGAGCCAATTACAGGTCCACACAAATATAAAACAATATAAAATTATAAAGGTAAATAACACTCAAAGGGAACACTTTACAGGATTTGCTTTAACTTACATTATTAAAAAATAACTGTGTAAGTTTGCGCCTCGCTGTTTCGCAGCTGGTATTGAATAAATCTAAGTCTAATTTTGTTAAAATTTGTACTCGCTCGCACTAGAAATGTGTTTTGTCTGTAGTTAGTTGCACAGTACGGGACGCTCACAGTGGTGTGGAGTCTGCGGGATCTGGAGGGAACTCGGTGGTATATTAAATTGAACGTAATTCTTTCCGCAGCTCCATCAGTGCGCCGATATGGAAAATAGCCCTTTGTCCTTCAATAAACAGGGCTCCAGCGGGCTGTCGGTCTGTCGGGCTGCGGTTTACTATTGTTATACGTTCAATAAATAAATACGAGCTGCTAACAATTAGACACGCACACTAACGAAATGACTAAACAAAAGACTAACTTGTTTAACATATAAAAAGTGTAATTGGCCAAAGTGCACGCCCCGCGTCTCTGTAGTCTCGAACAAACAATTGAATGTTTTATTTCGGTCAAGTGTCGGTCGAAATCACCTATCGAGTGTTCTGTATGTTCCTGGAACACGTAGCTTTGTCGGAGAATGAAGGATATTTAATGTAAAAAATCATTACATTGTTAAATATAAGATCACCCCATATCAAGAGGGTAGCATACGTACGCTTAAATTGTAGCTCAAATGACTCTCCTCTGCCGGCAACCACTCACTAGAGGGGATTATTATTAAAATATGGTATTTTTCAGTCACGGGCTGACGCACATTAAATGTCGCTGTGCCGCACCACTCCCGAATGTGGCTTGTCGTCGCCGCGTGCACCGCTCGCTCGTGAATCTGGCCCTGACTTGAAGGCGGTCGTAAGCCACTTACTCTATAAAATCACCGTTAGTACCTCACTCGTAAATGGTTTATGTTACATACCAGCCATAGTTTCAGTGTAAAACTTTAATATGTATATTTCACTATCATTCGTGCGTCAATCCGGTACATCAGTATCGCGAGCTGTCGATTGTTTCACTATCGATAAATTGTCAATCAGAATTAGGGTAACGATAGCTGCGGCCATCGAAAGTTTCGATAACATCAGTAGCCGATTCTCCAATGTAGATAGATTCGATGCTTTCGAATCGTGAACATAATATCAATCAGCTTCAATAGACTGTACAAGCAATCTGTTGGAGCAATGTCTAGGGAGTATGGTGGGTGTCGGAGACATTCCAATCTCAGCTCCTTTAATTTAGCGACCGCCTGTCGTGAAGTGTGAGGTCTAGCGTTGTCCTGAAGCAGCAGTGGGCCAGAGCAATTGATCAGTCTCGGGTTTTGAATAGCTTTTCCATCATGGTTTGCAATTGTTGACAATACAGATTTGCCGTAATCGTCTGGCCAGATCTTAAGAAGCTGTAGTAGTGTGTCATACCACAAGCACTGATCCACCAAACACTCACCAATACCTTTTTCTGAGTCAATTTTCGGTTGGGACAGGGTTTAGCCGGTTCTTCTGGGTTCCACCACTGCGATGAGCATTTCCGATTATCGTGCAGGATCCATTTTTCATCACAAGTAACAATAAGATTCATAATTCCCTCGTTATTGTGACGATTGAGTAATGTAACGCAGCACTCAATGCGTGTTTGTTGGTGTGCTTCACTCAATTCATGCGATACCCATTTCTCGAGATTTTTCTCTTTTTCAATTTGTTTCAAGTTAATTATAAATAACTGTTTTATCACTCACACCGAAGTCTGCCGCTAACTCTGACGTAGTTTGCGATGTGTCTGCTTCCACGATCAGCTTTAATTCTTCGTTGTCAACTAAAGTCTCCGGTTCTCCACGGAGTTTGTTCTGTAGATAAAAATTTGCAGAACGAAAACGTCTACATTTAGAATAAATTTGCATTTGGAATTCCTAACCAAGCGCCAGATGTTTGTGATGAAAGTGGCCAGTTTGATAAAACGACAATTTCATATGGAAGGACGTAATATAATAATAACACTAAGCCAATGAACGGACGTACCAACGCATTAAGAACTACAGTGCAACGTGCGCATAACAAAACAAGAGAGCTACTCTGCTGACCAGACCATGCAAGGAGTAGTGTGATTATCTCTATTGCTGTTTCCGAAAAGATAGCGAAGTTGATTATTATTAAAGCGGCCCGACGCACGTACGTTCAATTATAACCGCGATGCGTCAGGAAGCGTTCAATTCCAATGCGGGCGCGTTCATTAATGTTAATTGAGGTTTATGGCGAAGTTAGTGGAAGCGATTAGAATGCGGTGCACGCCACGCTGCTCCTCCGGGACTTGGGATTTGCTTAGGAATTTGAGAACTCGGTACACGGCTTACGATCAACTTTAGAGGCGAAAAGATTTTTATCTGCACGTGGTACGACCTCACAAGTAGCAATCGCAGTTCCAGCGAGGTAGAGGTAAAGTATTGTAAGGATTGTTTATTGCAGCAATCTTATTAAGAAAGAATCTCTCACTCTCTGTCAATCACTTTGTAGAAATGGCGAATTCTTGTGTTCCATCATAATACTCCACTTCATTGAGAGAGTTTACCTTTCGCTCGATTACAAGTCAAATTGACGATTTGAAATAAGCCTATATTGGCAAATTTCTTCTGGTGCATCAGATATATGAGTGTGTTAGAATTACGCGAGAGCGTTATTGTAAATAAAGATTTTTTTTTATCAACCGCGTACCTGATGTCTAATGCCCTTCCAAAGCAAAACACTCTTAACCTAGACACAGATAGACAAAGGCGGAACAAAATTCCCAATTCCCATGGTATCTCACGTGGTACGAAACCCTAAAACGACGGCAATGAAACCGCTAAATAATGAAGCATGTGTCCTCATTACTGGAAAGTATCACGTGAATGAGTATAATTTACTTTCGCCCTATATTCAGCGATTCCCGAGGCGTGACGTCGCGCCCCCATTACCCCGATACCTCGACCGGAGCACCGCTGCTGGGGCCGACCACCAGTAAACATCGGCGGGCACGCACACCTCCAATGATTCACCTGAAATTATTCTAATACGGTTTTGGTCACCGTGGTAGGGGTAATAAAAGTTTAATAGTCCACAGGCCGTGAATTCGATACACAAGAATCCTTTCTCAGCATCATCATCAGCATGCCTTCGTTCTTTCTTAAAAAAAAAAGAAAATAAGTCTAGCGCGTTTCATATTGCGAGACTCGACTACTTGGTGTGGTGACTCAACAAGCTGAAGGAAAATTAAAGCTTTGGTGATTGACATAGTTTGTGCTTGGAGTATGCAAACTGGGTTACTCACTCAGTCTGAGTTGCATAGTTTGCCTATACTCCAATTACCTGTATACAATGTAGAGCTGGAAATGCCTGAACGGCAGGGATTTAGTACCGGCTTTACTCGCTGTCCACACGAGGACTCGTCAGCTCCCTCTCTCGGTGTGTTTTACAAAGGATATCTCGGATAGTATTCGGATGAGCTTATTGTACGTCACCAGCTCAGTACCACTGGGTCACAGTAATTCTGTCCTTCTACTTTCCTGAAATAATTATATGTTTTATTTATACAACTTCGGGAGGCATACAAGCATACGGCCCACCTGATGTAAAGCGGTTACCGTAGCCTATAAACGCTTGCAATACATAGACGGTTCAGCTAGTTTGTAATTTATAATGTGTAAAACTGAACAAAAATAAAGTGGAAGTAAAAAATAGTAAAATTATCATATATTTAATTCGATTGTCACTAGTTGACGTGAGGTTCTTCACCTGCCGTGAATATGCCGTGAAGATGCCGTGAAGATGCGGGTATTTATTTGAATTTTCAATAGGCGAAGCTGGAAAAATAAAATCTTTTTTTTATTCACAATCTTTTTACCAGGAATTTCTTTCTGGTGGTCAGATGTGTTATAATTAAATGAAAAGAAGGCGTTACGCCGGCGGTCGTTATGACGGCCATACGGGTCGCTTTAATGACGTAACATGATACTGTTTACGAGCAATTTAGATGAAAAGGAAATTAAGAAATTCTTTGGCAAATTTATTTTACATATTTCAAGCATTAGATTTTGCTGACACAGCATATTTTAGATTTTTCTGGAAAATAAAAAATATACCAAATGAAAAATATAAGTCCAGGTAAACATTATTTATCCCATCGCTCACCAGTATCTCACAGTGGCGTAAGTGGCGTGCGGTCTGTCTGTCTCTGCCTACCCCATACGGGATTTGGCGTGAAGGTATAGATAGATAGATAGTCTGTCAACACCAATATGCATGTACTAGTGTATCTACTCCATGAGCTGCCATCAATCAAAATACTGATTTCAATCATCAAATAAACAATCACCAGTAGAACACGTGATCTCATATCTCAACAAATTACGACGGTACACGAATGCTGTGCATTGCGAAACGAAAGTGGGATCCTGAGTCGGCCGTGGGCGTGGGCGCGGGCAATTTGCGTTTTTGCCGATTTCATTGTACTTCAATAGACCGCTTTGGAAATCGATTCTAACTGTAATGCAAATACTGCTAGAAAGTTTTGGAGGTTATTGTTAAGAGGGGTTTACACCACCGCCGAGAAGTTTATGTAGGAGCGGAGCGGAGTCTGCAGTTAATGTCAATATTATTTTTGTGCCAACACTTTATCGGATGAAGTTGTGTAGTGCCAGGTGAGTTCCCTGGTTAGCTTTAGGGATCCGTAGTAGTACTCGTTTAATAACATTCACTTGCATACCTACTATCTACATGAAACTGTAATAACTCAAGACACTTTATGTTACTTAAATAACGAGGATGCTGTAATAAAATCACCCCCACTTTGATGTGAAATTAAGTTGGTGTTTGTATTGTAGGGACACTCTGATCCCAGCATGGAGTGAATATGGGTCAATGTGATACCTTAAAGAAAGAAACTGAGTCCTTATACTACGTTTGTTAGTCCGACAGAGGTAACATACAGACATGTTGTACTTTGTTGTGTCAAAATCAAATTATTTTACACTACAAAACTACATATATTGAGACGTATGAAACTTAATTTTATAAACAATTTTGTCAAGTTTACAAGTAGCTATCGTTAATTAAAATTAATTACAATTAACTCATATGCCGCACACGGAGAGCGGTAGACTCCAGTGCGCGGGAGCAGCTGGACGTCAGCTGGACTGCTCATTCAATTAGAGAAGAGCTGTGAGAATTGTCCTGAGAACATGCTCAGGAATGAGACTTATAGAAACCAAAACCCATTTCAAAAACGGCCTAGCAGTTTCCGAGAAAACAGACACAAACACCTCTTACCCCAAACGCATATACCGCCTCCTCGGCCGCGCGGATAAAGAATGACTAGGTAGGAAACCAATGTGAATTTTAACTAATTTATAGACTCAAGCTGCACGTCATGAAACACTTCACCTTCACTGCGACATATTGAAAAATGACAGTTTGATAGTAGATAGTTGAAATAGTTATATTAAACATTACTACCATAATAGAACTTTGCACTCTTTGGGTTCGGAAGTCTAAAAGTAAAACCATGTTTCTGTCTTATTTTTCTAGAAATAAAAAAAAAACAAATTTGTAACGATGGATGTCGCAAAAACTAAAGTTAAAAAATACATAATGAAAATAGGATGGCTATACTAAAACTTAGGCAACACGAAGTGCACAAACACATCAAAAACAAAGTACAACGTGTCGAAACACCAACGGCCTATTGTTCTATTCCATAATCGTCACTAAATAACGTCGGCGCACCGTGAACACCCTAAAAGGCATAATCGTCCGTGTGCAGATGGCCTAATGGCGTGTGTTGACACACTAAAACATATGGTCAGAGAAACAAAGCGTGAGATTGCATCTGATTACATGTAATTTGTGGAATTTGTTGTCCGCGGAGGGCTCGGCGACGTGATTGGCGATAATGTGGTGGAGGCGAAGCCGAACCTGAATTCGAGATTGGCGGCTGCCTTACCGACTTGCAGTGATAGTGAAATGAGTAATTATTATACTTTTACTATAATTTATCCACGGGAGGCCTTCTTTTTGACTGTGCTTATTAATCTGTCGTTATTCCATTTGGTCCTTTATCCATCATCTGGAGGCAAACAGTCAATCAGCACCATAGCCTGTAAATAATGGTTGCAATACAATACAAGACAAGAAACCTAAGTACGAATATATTCACCCTACTTATAAAAAGTATTCTGTTAATGTTAACACGTCCGTAACTTTTTATACCAAAAATCCTTTCGTTCTTCGTGTAAGCTTCAAACGGCGAGTTCAGGGGCAGCGCCGCGGGCAAGGGCTAGTACTTTATATATTTGTGTACGTGTTGTCCAAACACATGAAATATCAAAATAGTTAATTTAGACTTTTTGTACTTCGAATACACAATATTCTCTATTCGTGTAGTTCATCATAATCCCTTCAGCTGTTTTCGTGAAAGAGTCACAAACATCCATACATCACGAACTGTCACATTGACAGTATTAGGAGGATTACACTGACGAGCACGCTGGATCCAAGGGAATCAATCAACATCATCACGTCATACAACACACGCAAACACGGCGACGAAGCTATGCGTGAGATCGACTCCGATTACCACAATGATCATTCACATTGTTTAAATGTTCAGTTGTGTCGTTGAAGGGAGATCGACCGAGGGATACCGGCACGTAGACGAAGGTCGTCTACACAAGTTTTAAAAATTGTGGGGTTATTCTGGAAACATTGAAAAATTGTGAAATAAATAAATCTAATATCACTTACGCCCGCCTGCGTATTTTTTAAATTATGCACCACAAGATAAAAAGGAACCTGTATGGCGTCACGCTGTATGTTCTTCCAGCAAGTTTTGGAAAATTTAATGACACTGGTATGGTTTCATAATGAAGTCTTAGTCATTCGGCGCCGTGCGGAACGCACTGTGAGTAACTCCAACTCACACTTGACCGTCTGACTTCTGAACTACTACTCGTACTATAGCAACATGTGGTATATAGCCATCGAAACAGTAAACACCATGTAAATGAGATAATACACCTTCATATGTTGAGATGGCATTTGGGTCTTTAAAATTGAATCTATCTATAACTTCTCGCCAAATCCCTTGCGGTGGGCAATGAGAACCGACTGCCACGTGACTCGGTCCTTGCAAACCTCACTCGCTAATATTCAATGACATATAAAAATATACACTAACAATTTAGCCATATATCTATATGATCCTTGAGAATCATATTAAATTTATTATTATTTTAATTAAATTCTTAATATTTTTTCTTCGTAACGCGTTTCTGAATTTCTGAATTCATTAGGATTGTAGAGTCCGCTGGGTAAGCCTGAGGATGAAGGAGGAAAGTGATTTTGTCGTGGAGCGCC
This sequence comes from Pyralis farinalis, assembly GCA_947507595.1. Lineage (NCBI taxonomy): Eukaryota > Metazoa > Arthropoda > Insecta > Lepidoptera > Pyralidae > Pyralis > Pyralis farinalis. Next base: position 655,014 of record OX382280.1, read on the forward strand.
ATCAGATCGCTGCAACCCAGAGAGAAAACCAGCCTTTCTCTAGTTAAAACACACGTGTTTCGTTATACATATATTGAACGTGCGGGTTTACTCACGATGTCTTCCTTTATCGTCGAACAAGTGATAATTACAATTTGTACATAAACACGAATTTAGCAATACACACGAGGATCTCATTCACTAGGCCAGCACAGCTCTAATTAAATCGTTTCGCAAAGTCAGTCTTAACGATCAAATTGTTCAGTCTGACTTTGCCAAATAAATATTTCAGAATATAGTAATTACTCTGACGAATAGAGAACCGTATCAAACGAAGGAGCGTCCCGAAGCCCACTCGATGGTGAAACTCCCGCAATGACATTCAATCACAGACTCGGCCACAAAAAATGACACGTGTGATGGGTTTGTACATGAATATATTTCGCCCATCAGCATAATTGATTTTCTTATACATCAATATGAATTATGGATCGATCAAAACATCATTATATCTAGTATGGTGCAAGTTATAGACTGGCAGTGATTGATTACCGGGGCTTTGTTTGGCTTCGTGCAATCTCTGCGCAGACTACCGGCTGAACGTATTGTATTACTGTTTTCCAATGTCTTTAATCGAGTGTAGATTACTATTTTGTCATGCTTTCTGAGTATAATGGGTGTGGTGGTATTTGGGTTTCATCAATCCAGACGATAGATTGGCATCATTACATGCCGCGTTAGATGATCTGCTGCTGTATTCTTGGTTACATAATGGTGAATTATGGCTAGCGATAGTGGTCATCAAAAACCGTATTATTTATTAGTTCAGTTTTACTTTAGATTCAATTCCTTACTTTGCAATGCTGTGTATTATATTTCCGCCATCATAGAAAATTTGGTCGCCGTTATTATGATTTTTACTAGAGCTACGACAAAGCCAAAAAGACAGGTTTTTTTAGGAACACGGTATGGTTCCTGAAGAGATCGCTTCAGGGCCTGTTGTGTTGTACAGCGAAAAGCACATCACACATGACACGTCAAGTGCGATAGTAACTCTTATTACCCTACACTACACACTTATTACTCATAAGAATGGCACAAAGGTCAAAATATAAAGCTTGACGTGTACTTATCAATACTCTTGCAATAAAAGTGTACCTTAAATGTTTTAGTCTTTGTGCAAAAAGTGTATTTCATTCTAACACTAATTGAATCATGTTTTGGTTTTATTTATTTTGATGGATTTATTCAGTGGAGAGTTTTAAATTAAGTGGTTTACTCTTTAGAACTTGATTTATTTTTTTAATAATTAGACCTTTATATTAAAACTTATATTAGTAATGACACAACTAAATTATAGTTCGAATCTACCAATGCAGAGGCCCATTAAATAATGCTTTAGAATAAGAGTAATTCGGTCTAATTTTAAAGCATATGTGTATAACTACCACACTTTTCTTTTATATAACTAGATTGGCAAACAAGCATGCGGCCCGCATCAGATGGTAAGCGGTCTCCGCAGCCTATTGCACTCGCAACACCACGGGGATGTTACTCGCACGCTGCCAATCTTGTGACCTAAGGCTGTTTCGTCACAGTACTCAGTAATTTCTCTGCCATATCTCACCCTTCAAAACAGAACACAGCTATATAAATATAGCTGCTTGGCGGTAGAAATAGGTGAGACCAGAGGTGCCCACGCAGACGACTTTTGTGCAAAGTCTCCCTGAGGGACTCTTATCACTCAAATTGACAAACAGATTCAGAGAATACGTTATTTATATTTGTAGTTCTCAAAGAAGTAAGGATCAAATTATAGATCAAGGTGAAAGTTTAGTTTTTGTTATTTTTAATTTCCAATTAATCTCTCGTGACTTGGTCCACCGACATCCAATGTATTTGCATAGACCGGTACAATGGATCACTTCCTGAGCGAGCGCGCATCACTAGCCCCGATTGTGAACAATCAATTTGCTTAATTGACTTTTGGCTGGCGTGTGCATCTGCGACGGACAGACAGCGGACAAGCACATGTCGAGTACATCCGGAAAGGTTCTGGTGCAGAAATTACATTTTGGTTATTTTTATATATTTGACGAGCTCGGTGGCTCAGTGGTGGAACGCGCTGTTACGCTACTTTGACACCAACGCTCGTGGGTTCGATTCCCACACAGTACAAACATTTGTGTGCATGAACATGTCTGTTTGTATTGGTCTGGGTATTTTCTATGTATAATAAGTATGTATTTACAAAAAAAATAAAAATATTTACGTATGTTTATCAGTTGTCTAGTACACATAACACAAGCTTCGCTTACTTTGGGGCTAGGTGGCGCTGTGTAATTTGTCCGACAATATTTATTTTTATTTTTTATTTATTTTATATTTGGCCTAATTTGTCGTTCCTTTTAGAGGCAGTTAGAGGTAAAATTATTTTTACAAAAGGAGTTTAAAATAATTAAATCCTACTACGAAGCAAGCCAGTCCGCAGCCGTTTCTGTGACGGCATTGTAATGTCCCTGTGATTGGTCAGATACTCGTCAACTATCTATATTTCAATATTTTACCATTGGACACTACACCTACGGCTCTACAGTGTACAGTGTAGGGATGTAATGAGTCTATCTTGTTTTATACTCTTTCGTACAGTAGCTTTTTTTTCGTTATTTTACATTGTTTTTGGATACATTTTTAACTAACAATTTTCGCAATCACCTAAATGATTGTGAGTAATATAGTTTAAGGTATATGAGATTTATGTAATTGTAAACAATCATTTTACAGCCGACAGATTTGTAAACATTGTCTTATAGATCCCTTGACTTATACATTTCACACGATCACATTATTATATTGGTTTAGCAATGAAAATATAACAAACAGACAGACGAGGTAACTTCATGATATTCGTTTAGACAACATCGCGATCATAAGTAGCTCGTCTTACACTTTTGTACCACTAAGGTGAAAAATAAGCATACGGCCTGCCTGACGATAAACAGTTACAGTGTATAGACCCTTGCGATGCCAATGGTGTCACTCGTACGTTGCCGACCCTGTAAAAAGCTCTTTATGCCTTTTTTGACGAATGTCATGCTGTAATCCCTAGAGAAAATGTTCTAATCCACTGAATATAAATCCACTGAAGTTTTGACTGCATAATTTAATAAAGAGACAAATATTTTTATTATTTGCAACAATGCAAACGTTAATGTAATTGTGAAGTGTGTTCTCATTAAAGTCACGAACAAACATTTAAAAACAAAACCTCCTATAAATATCAAATTCGATGCAAATCTTTGAAGTCGTTTCCGAGATACATACATAGACACTCGTATATATAAATATACATATAGAATAGAGGACCTTGATTATTGACCGAACATGCGCATTTTGGGAGACTTTAATGCCCATCACGCCGAATGGCTCATGCTCATCAATCTGCTCATCACTGTGCTCTGCTATGGTTTCTCTCAACCAGACACCTCTATATGTGGTATTCTCATGTAAGCCAAAACGTCATATGTCAATATTTATAGCACACAATACACAGTTTCAATATTCATTTTGTTATTTTTTTATCTTTTGTAATAAAAAAAATCTAGATCACTTTACGTATGTACGAGTATGTGTAAAGTGTATGTGCATTAGTTTACATGTGTAATAAGAATGTTATACTACATTGAAACAAAAAAAAAAAAGACATTGATTGATGATGTTTTATGTGATTGATTCGTGCTTTGTTTGTGTGGTGAAGTAAACAAATATTGATTTTTCTTTCACGAATTGATGAAAGATTCGACTCGATGGAGGGGGAGAGTAAGACTTCATCATAGAGAAAGAGAACATAATAGAGCGGAGTACCGCACTTATCTTTAGTGTATAGTTAAACAAATATAAAAACCGAGTCATTCATTGCTACCGTTGTCGCTTAGGTATCTTTTCCGTGTTTAATTATGCATGCTTCAAACAAAAGTATAGTTAAGTAATTGATCTAGAAGTGAGACAAAGCATGCGAATCAATTAGCAATTACCATGGTAATAATACTGTATTACAAGTAACAGGCAGTAATAGGATGGATAGTATTGCGAGTAGCCAGACCGAAGGTGAACTGCCAGTGTTTTCATTCTTATGTAAGCCAGTATACATCTCAGTGGATGCGCCCCTTGACTCATCGGACCACTGTCTCACCCGGACCCAAGATGTGTATGTGTGTGATGTCCCTGCACCAACGATGGGACCCACCTCGGCCTATCGGATGACGTCGTGTATGGCACTCTAAGTCGGCAGAGTGGGACGAATTGCGTGAATTTTACGCATCATACCCGTGGTTGTTTTAAAACAGATAATATTGTATCCTGTGAGACTGTGGTAGCTGCAGCGATATTCAATGCCATGAAATGTTACATTGCCAATCGCGTAATGCTGCTGCGGGGGCTAAAAAGCGGCCGTGGTTTAATCGGCCTTGAAGGAAAGCCAACTTTCTTAAATAGGCTGTTTACGAGGCTTGGACCACGGCGCGTGCTAAAGAGAATCCTGATGTCTCTGGTTTGAAACGAGAACTGAATGCTGCCTCGAGATCCAGTAAGAGTATATAAAATTTGATTTCATCGGTGGAGATAGCGACTGGCCTGCAAGCCTTCAGTCTGGAAGACGTACTTTCTGGTCGCTCACCAAAGCTGCTGAGGGAAACTTTTGCCAATTGTCCAAGCCACCATTGTAAAAACCGCCTTTGTGTAATAAAAAATACGTTATATATGTACATTATATATATAGGACTTCTTCCCGCGCTTTTGACGACTGACATTGTTGTTTTACTTGATTTTGATTTAATTTTGATAGTATTTTGTAACATAAGTGTTAGCGAAATTGTACAGTAATGAATAAATAATAATAATAATAATGTATTTATTTCAGGTACCTATAAGCCATATAAAAACACAATCAAACAGAATGTCAAAAATAAATATACAAAATAAACTTATTTTATATTCGAGTCGAGTTTCCCTAACTTTGACACTGGCATAAAGTAGCAACACTATTGCCAAATATATATATATATATTTCAGTATAAAATTAGTTTTATGTTACATTTTCGATAGTATTTTGCAACATAAGTGCTAGTAAAATTATGCAGTAATGAAAAAACTCAAATACAACACGTGTATGCACTTTTTGGAAGACGTGAATAAGTTCATCAAGAAACCCTTGTGAAAGCCACTATCGTTTTACGGGTGGTATTTAAACTGGGTTGATTGGGTCTGGGTACCCTTCCCAAGATTTTTTTCAGCACAGTTCCTGAAGCTGGAACATAGAAGGATTTTCAAATGGTTCTAAACTGAAGACTTGGCTGTATGGGTTACATCCCTTTGCCTTTTCCCTCGGAGATAAAAAGAACCATATATATATATACATTATATATAGAATAGTTGGTTATTTAAACGATGCGCAGTTTTTAAGTTTTCTTTTCAAGAAAAACCTCTATGTATTTAAACAAATGTAAAATCTTACCCAATACAAAACTTATTCCAAATCGCTAGATCCGTTTCCGAGGTACACGAAATATATATATGTATATATACAAGAATTGTTCGTTGCATGTAATAAGATAAAGTAGGAAAAACATTTCCCGTAAACCGACGTGTTTTTAAAATTCCTTATTTGTACGTGATAACACTTTTATGAGAAGCGAGCTATGATAAAAAATAACAGGATTTTATGGAGATGAAAAACGAAAATGTAGCCGAGCTTAACGACTGTTTTAACTACTTTACATGCGGAACTCTAAAACAAGCTAACGGTCCATCGACAAAGGTTTTTGCTCCATTCAAAGCGTGTTCCCTAAACATAAAGTACACGTCGCGTATTTAATCAGAGTTTTAACGAGAGGAGGGCTTCTTTTGTCTCCCACATATTGAAATAATCACAGCTACACATGAACCATGTCCTCGTGTCATTGGAACTATATAAACTGTATCTTGGTAAATACTTGACAGCTTTTGTTATTGATTTTAGCTGTTTAATTACTCATTGAGTTTGGGTTTCAGTTGTTATTTTGCGAAAGTCAAGTTTACAAGCAATTTTATATTTGTCTTGTTCTCTTATCATGAGATACATCACACCTATGAAGGCGATAACCTGTGGCTACTTTAAGCTAATACGGCTACTTTAACTTTAAGCGCTAAAACACTACGTTTTGGTGGGGGGGGGGCACTTTCATGCGCTGTCAATATATTTATTGGTCTGTGTTTACACCCTAACAAGGAAATTAGTGTTGATATATCATGTTCGATACCTATGACACTACCGCATTACATAGATTTTTTTAATGTAACGAAATCCCTGGTTATATTAAAACCCGAGGATAGGAACTCGTTAAAGACTTTTTCAGCTGCTCATCTGAAAAATTGCAAATCCAAAATTTTGAAGTTCCGGAAATAAAGTAAATCAGTTTGAGCAACGTTTGGTGAGATAGTCCATCACCATCGATCACCACATTCACCACCACAATGTGGAGGCAGTCTAATGAGCAGCATTAGAACGAGAGTTCTCGTCAAGAAACAGTGGGGCTAAAACAATTGTCGACATTCAATTGCTTGACCGCAAGCTTGTGATTTTTGAAAGGGCAATTCCTCACAGGACACCTCTACTGTAATTATTGCGCCAGTTTTCAAGAAGCTGTAAAGAACAATGCGGACACAGAAACACCTCGCAAAAAATTCTGACGTGGTTTAAGATGAATCAATTCCTCTATGGCTTTCAATCAAGACGAATCTATTCCGACCGAGGACTCATGTTGAACAACATTTTCCTGAACAAAAGCGCACGCTGAATTTACTTACGGCACCTTATCGTGCCGTCGCTGCTGCGTCGGGACACGTGACGAACATCAAATTTGCGCGTTATTTGAAACAATGACATCAAAGAAATAAAATATTCTGAAAACAAGTCATAGCTAGCTATATTATCTTTTAATTTTAAGTAGAATTACACATATTAATGTTCACAGGTATCAAAATTAATTGCATAAATACGTACTTAATAATTAAAAGCGATTACTTACGTGTTTTTATAGCTAGTCCACCCGTTTATTTTTTAACTAAGAAGGTAAGAAATTTTGTTATGTTTATTAAACTTTATAGCTTCGAACTTTGGCCACATCTAGTAAAATGTCAATAAAATAGTCAAACTTATTGTTTGACTAGACAATAAGTCGAAACCATTTCATTGTTTTTGGTTTATTTTTTAAGTTGCCAGAGGCCAGATTTTGCATCCACATTTCTTTTTACCTACAATTTTTAGGGTTCCATAAACAAAAGGCGTTTGTCCATAGAAAAGTATTTTGTTGTATGACACTGAAATGAGATTCGATTGTGTACATATCACTGTGACTGAACACTTTGACTCGGCGTATTCGAACTCTGTCAATAATCAAAGCTGTACTATTTCAAATAAAGTGGATACTAATCAATAAGTAAAAGTGAAGTAACTTGCTTGCTGGTTTATGAAGTTTGAAAGTCTTACCCACAATGATATCTGAGAACGTTTCATCATTCCACCACTCCGGTTGTCAGCTGTAGTACGTAAGGTTGTGGCGCAGTGCACGCGGGCGGAAGTCAGCTCGGCTGTGCGACACCACCGCACCACCGCACCACCGGTACTATTAATGAGACACGCGGGTAGCGTCACACATGGATTTATGGAGTTTGATAAATTGTAGTTTATTAATGGCCACTTGTTTAGGTTTTGTTAGAATATAATACGTGATGTCTGACTTTTGACCTTTCAGTTTCAAAGTATCTCCTAAGAGGCCTCTACGCGTTGGATCCATATCCAGGCGCACGTCTATCAAATGACCGGGATTAATACCAGGGAGTTTAGAAGAAATATAGAGTCATATGTTCCCCTGAGTGGAACTGTCTGGTGTTAAAGGGTACACACACAAGTAACTTTGGGAAAGGAGTAGCTCTCTGCCTACTTTGAAGTAGAAAAACCAGATCCGACAGGACACGCGAGGATGAAGTCGCGGGCTGCAGCTATTTATTTATACATTTGTCTTTTATTTATTCCACGTCGGGAACTCTTTAGGAGTTTACTGGTCACTCACACGCAGGAACACAACAACCCTTGAGGCACTTGTTATTTGGCTGCGGTTTTTCTGTGAGGTGGAGGTAGTTCTCCGGACGGGCTGCTTTGATGCGCCCAACACCTCTTAAAAATACCCAGCAGAAGACAAACAGACATGTTCATACACACAAATGTTTGTCCCGTAAGCTCGAATGCGTTGTTGCGCGTGTCGTTCTAACCAAATACGCAGGTTAATCAATGTCGACCGCAGCCTGTCTATGGATGGGTTTATCTATCTCGAGTTTCTTCGGAGGGCACGCTGTTGTCGATAGATGACATACGTTAAGCTAAGTCAGTGGCTCTCGGGCGGCTTGAAAACGCTGGCGTCCGCCAATCCACATTTGAGCAGCGTGGTGGAGGATGCTCTAAACCCCTTCAGTTGAAGGGAGGCCTGTATCCCTGCAGTGGAATGAGTAAGGGTTGATGTGGTAGTGTGGTGGTAGGAATCGAGCCCACGAGCGTCGGTATCAAAGACGCGACATTCGCTACTGCGCCACCGAGCTCGTCAAATTGTGCAGTGCTGCTGATGTTCATCTAGTACTTCTTTACTACCGGAGCAAGCAAGTATACTAGCCTGTCCCTCATAAGACGCGATTGCCGCAGCCTTTCATCAGAGGGAGACTTTGTACAAGAGTCGCCTGCGTAGGTACTTCTGTCTCACCTATTTCTATCGCCAAGCAGCTATAGCTGTGTTCCTGTTTGTTTTACTGGGTACTATGGCGAAACATCTTTAGGTCACAAGATTGGTAGTGCGCGAGTAACACGCGCCAGTAACATCCCCGTGGTGTTGCGAGCATCGTGACCGCTTAGTGGTGGTGGTGGTGACCGCTTACCATCTGATGCGGGCCGCATGCTTGTTTGCCAATCTAGTTGTATAAAATAAAGCCTATGAGCGCTTGCATTACAACGTAGAATGTTTGATTATGCTGTACAGAAATAGGCTGGTGTTTAATCGCAGCTTTTAGTACGAGTCCTCGTTCCAACTGCTGGCGGTGTCTGCGGCGGTACTCGCCGAGATCTCATGAAGCGTCAGGTCACTGAGGTTGGCTGTAAATTGTAATTTGTTTAGGATACACTCTTTATTATTTTGAAACACATCTTTTCGAAACTTTTCTGTCGTTATGTCCTGTTCCATACTTCGTTTTTTCGCTACAGCGTGGATTCTTCGGGACGTGAATAGCTTTTTACAGGATCGGCAACGCACTGACGTCTCTGTATTCTTATAACTCTTTGATAAATGTTCGTAGGCATTGGGAACAATTTACTAAAGTGTTATAAAACCACTGTAAGTATTAGGTACCTCGTGACAAATAAATAAATATTGTCGGACAAATTACACAGTGCCACCTAGCCCCAAAGTAAGCGAAGCTTGTGTTATGGGTACTAGACAACTGATAAACATACGTAAATACATTTTTTTTTGTAAATACACACTTATTATACATAGAAAACACAATACAAACAGACATGTTCATGCACACAAATGTTTGTACTGTGTGAGAATCGAACCCACGAGCGTTGGTGTCAAAGTAGCGTAACAGCGCGTTCCACCACTGAGCCACCGAGCTCGTCAAGTTTACAGATACCTTATGTCTGTAGTGCAAAGGTGGAAGGGCGCGGCCATCGCTCGCCAAGTTGTCGTCGGGCAGACGTGACTCTTGCACAAGCAGGCTGTCACTTCCAATACTGAATGTGTCACAAGATCTCGTGACGCAAACCACCCATTCGCCACACGTCGCCGTGTCTAATGAACACATTATGTTTGTATGAGATCGTAATTGTCTGTCTGTCACCGCATTATTCAGTAATACATAGCACACACTATTTATTTATTAATTAACATGTAAATTTTCAAGTAGGTAGTCAAATGACATGGATGAAATTATAAATTCGTATTTTCTGATTTATGTACATATTTGTAATGATCACTCGTTCGCCGGTGAAGGAAAACATCGTGAGGAAACCTGTTGAGGAAGTCCAAGAAATTATATTTCGAAAGATGTGTGACCTTACTTAAGAAAGGTCTGGTTTTCTCTCTGGGTTGTGTAGGTCTGACGGCAGTCAATCCATCTAAAAAGCAGTATCTGGACCAAATCCTTAGTCTTAGGTAGAGGTCCCCGCCAATCCTAATGTATTAGGAAACGGTATAACGCTAGGAAGAAGAAGAAGTCATGAACGGATCACTGTCGTAGTACCAATGTGTTTAGACGGCTCTTCTCAAACTTTGCTCAAAACGCCGATTCTTTTTTGTTTTCAACGTATTTGAAATCAGCATGATGTTATTTTCTTTCATAATTTTCTTCGTGCATTTTTTTAAACAATCGCTCGTTCGACTCCATCTTCAGAAAGTGACGAGCTCGGTGGCTCAGTCGTGAATGACGCGACTTTGACACCAACGCTCGTGGGCTCGATTCCCACACAAGGCGAACATTTGTGTGTAAGAAAATGTCTGTTTGTCTTGGTATATTTCGTAAGAGACTGCATGAACTGGGTAGGCATGTATCGAGTATGTGTGAATGCGGAGAAAATGAGGAGGATACAGACCACATATTGTGATCCTGTACCAGGTATGATGATCTGCGCTGTGTGATGATGGATGGGATTGTGCGCCACGGGCCAGAATTGGGTCCGGTGTACCACACCGATCTTGTGTCGTCCCTAGAGGGTTGTTGTGTTCCTGCGTGTGAGCGAGGCCACCAGTAAGCTCCTAGGGAGTTGCTGTAGAATCAGCAGAGGAGGCACCACGCGAGTGATACTTAATATATCGCAAGCGTTAATAGGCTACGGTACCCGCTTTACATCAGGTGGGCCGTAAACTCGTATGCCTCCCGGCGTAGTATAAAAAAAAGTCTAGACGAACATTTTATGAATTAATGTTTTTAAACATAAACACTTCACGTATATATTTTTTTATACAACTAGATTAGCAAACAAGCATGCGGCCCGCATCAGATGGTAAGCGGTCACCGCAGCCTAATGACGCTCGCAAAGCCACGGGGATGTTACTCGCGCGCTGCCAATCTTGTGACCTAAGACTGTTTCGTCACAGTGCCCAGTAAGTTCTCTGCCATATCTCACCCTTCAAACCGTTCAAAACACAGCTGTATAAATAAATATATCATAGAAATAGATGAGACAGAGGTGCCTACGCAGACGACTTTTGTACAAAATCTCCCTCTGATGAAATTGTGCACTTTTCATTCCCGTTTTATTTTTTTTACCTTTATTATTAATACTTTATTACTCATTATTATTATTCGTTATTTTTCGCTGCTATTGCTATATGCTATGCTATTATTCGTTACGATTTACAGAATATTATTAATTTGTTAAGAGAGCATCGGTGTTCAGAAAAGAAGAAGTATGCTCCATAGGTTCGAACACGTAGAAATAATATGACGAAATAAATGTACGGGTAATTTGATATAAACTACTTCGAAAATAAGTACTTATTGCGTACGTAATGCCAACTATCGCCGGCCTGCACCCACCCACTGCCATTAGTAGATTCATGTCGTCTCTGCCACGGCTGCTCCAGTCGTGTCTGCCTCGGCTGCTGCGGTCGTCTCTGCCTCGGCTGCTACGGTCGTCTCTGCAACTGCCATCCGCCGCCATCTGGAGCGGGCGATTTGGCGTGAAGTTATAGATAGATAATTTAGTGAACTTCGGGAGAATGTTAGAACATAGCAATATATTTGTTCCGATCACCTAGATCTAACAATATGCGATTCCAAAGATATGATCTTCCCTAAAGTTGTCGAATGATATCCCTGGCCAGGTTTTCCCTGCAGACTATGACATTAGATTCTTCAAAAAAGGCGCGAAAATGTTTTTACGATTGATGTTCCTAGAGTACGCTTGCCGTCAGGCTGCTCGTACCTTCGCTTATTTGTCATCTCAGTGGCATATAAATAGGTCTGAATAAGAATCTCATCATAAATGTGGAAGCTTTCCGTGATATCCTTAAAACTATGAATGTGGAAAAACATAGTGTATGTTAGTACAGAGATAGTGACGCGGCCCCGCTGTCAGTAAAGCGTGTAATTGGAGCGTGCGTCGACGACCACGGACAATGGACGGCGGTAATTGTCTCTCGTGCGCGCGTGTGCACCCAGCCTTACAGAACGGTCGGGGCGGAGTGAACAAAGATGTAGTAAGTGAATTTTATTGAAACGTTAGATTCAACTGTTTCTACATTGTAAATTTGGAATATGACGTAGATGATTCCCTTTCTAGATTTTCTTTGTAGAATAAGCATTTCTAATACGCATCGACTTATATTACCTACGGTAAGGTAATATAAGTAGATGTTAATGCGTAATAAAATGTAATTTCGGATTTGTAAGTAGGAGTAGGACATCTTGAAAGAAGGAAAACCGTATGTGAACTGTAGAAATAATAGATAATATCATGTCAGAAAAGTAACCATGTGCAATTAGTTTAAGTACTACATTATGTCGCGATTATATCATAGTCGTAATGAATCATATAAAACATGCTGTATAATAAAATATCAATATATCCTTCGACATTTTTTTGTACCACTCTTAGTGGTTGAAAAACAGGATACGGCCTGCCTTTTGGTAAGCATTTGCCGTAGTGTAGTATCATGCGTATATTGTCGACCCCGTACAAAACCTCCTCGCGCTTTTCTGATAAACCTCCTGCTATGGTTCCTAGAAAAGAGATCGACAGGAAGATTATTCCACAACTTAAGAGTTAGAAACTTCTTTGAAATCGCACAGTACGTGACCATTGCGATTCCAGTGCGTGAGGTTGAATTCCCAACAATGGGCGAGGTAAAACGAGGCTGTTGACATTATATCGAAAAATTCCTTGGAACACGACCTATTGTGTAATAGGTGCAAAGGAGAGAAAGAAGTACAAAGGGAAGCAAAGTCTCTTCTTAATCTCCAGGACTCATCGACAATTCTCACGCCTCGTCTTTGCGTCGAATCACAACGTATGTGATTTTTCTTAGAAATTCAATAGCTCTAACAGAATGAATTCTTATTAGGTATGGTTGATATCGGGGATCATTGACATCGTCATTATTCATTCACATAAAGTTCACTCACTGATTGCCACATGCTTTAGCGAGGCATCAAGTTTGCAATGCTTGTGTTTCTGTTAATTTATTTTGCGCTTTCAAACAAATTACTTTTAATATAATTGTTTCGTTAATTCTGTTTTCTTTGAGTGTTTCATGTCCTTTGGGATTCATACTCTTTTGTAAGAATTAGTTTTTTTTTATAAATTACAATTAGTATCGTATTGTTAGTCACCAGTACTTATGTTACATGGTACATATTACATATAACTTAAAATATATACATTGCATTTTAAGTTACATGTAATATGTAGGGTAGGTTACTTAATTTTATTGAAAGTAAAAACGTCATGTTATAACATTTACATTTACAGAAAAATATATAGTTTTTATTTTGTATTTATTACGTAGTTACTATTATATTTTGTGTTTTTAGTTTTATAAAAACAATTAAATTTTTTTGTAAAAAAAAGGTCATGTGAATATGTTTAATGCCACTACAATACAAAGAAGCGCAAGAACTTTTTTCCAATGATATTTGTCAAACACAAATAAGTTATTTTTTTTATAAACGGGATTTCATTCGTCCATTTCAAAAGTAAAACATCCGATATTATGTGAACTGAGACCTGAGCACGACAAACGTTCAAGCAGTGTGTGAATTCATAAATATGTAGCAAGTTGTCTTTAAAGACGCACGTGTTCATTGCAATTCTAATGGCGTCTCGTCGCGGCCCACCGCCGCCCCCGCCCCCCGGCCCTCACACTAGTTTTTATCGTAGACGACTGTTGACGACGGGACGTTTCTTGAATCAAATCATAAACAAGAACTGTGGCGTCATAAATAGAAGAGACAGATATTCATCTTCCATTGCCTTAGACCTTTAAACAATTGCAATAAATATAACCGCAACCTATATACTCTACAGATATAGCGGAGAACGTTGATAATGACATTACACTTGACTACTAACACGGATTGGACGTATCGTAAACTGAACATATACGTCGATGACTGAACATAATAATACTTAAAGCTTTTAATGTGAACATTTGAAATAATTGTGCAAGGTGATTTCAATGTAAAATGTACAATTGGAGCCACAATAGGTACGTACTGCGGCTCGAGAGAGCGTTTTCCAAGAATTGATGTGTTGTGGGATGCGGATGTTACACCTTCTGCCGATTTTTAGGCGACTTCTGCATGGGGTTCTGAAATGGAGGTCGGGAACGCATGAGTAATATGGTACTGGAGGTAATTGTCGGCTCGGCAATTTGTCCTTCAGGTTCAATAAATAGTATTAGAAAAAATAAATTAGAAGTTATTCAAAAACATTTCTCAGTTATTCCCTCCAAATATGTAGACATTATGTTCCCTATTACCTACATTGCCATATATAAAACATATCATTTTATTTCCCTCAAAAGGATGTTTGAACACGTTACATAAAGTCTATATGAAGAGAATACAAGTATTTGAATTATTTGTTGAACCTAACATTTGGATCAATCAATCGTTCGTATTCCATAATTAGAAATAATTTGACGTGTTATATGATATTCTACTACATATGTTACGCTACATATGTTGTCAATAGCCTTTGAATCTGTAACAAATCAGAGATGTGTATGTGAAAATATGAAACCAATACAATCAGGATATATTTCGTATTTCCTAGTAGTTGGTATTAGTTATGAATAAGAATATTATAGATGAACGGACAACTAACCATATTTGTGATTAGTCTCATTTGCAAATAAAACTCTTATTGTGATTAGTTACTTGTTATTTACTTTCATTTATAAATGTTTTATCTATTTGTATAGATGTTATTCATTCATATAGTTTGAGTATTGATAATCTAATATAATTGTTTCAATTTGGCCTCAAGGTTGATGAAATAATAAACAGAATGTTTAATCCTGTTTCTAAGTTTGTTAACTAATGACTTCTGAGGACTCGTTCATTTGTAAGTCTGAAGAAGTTATAAACTTCTCTTTTTACTTAAAATTTGGTTTATTACACTAAGTTTTATTTGTTTCAGGTAAGACAACTACTACAAGTGTTAAGCAGGTGAATGAATGAGATACGAGTAGTAAGTAATAAAGTGAATTCCTTGCTGTTTCTACCACATCCATATCACACACATAAAGCCACAAAAACATTATCCTAACCTAGCTAATCTAACCTAAGTATTAAAAAATCAATATCACGATTGCTCGTAAACTCGCCGATTGTCTTTGATAGGCCTATCTAATAAAAGGGAAAGTATGTTTAGAGGTCTAGACATTGTATTTTCTCGCGTCATAAGTTGTCGACTTCACCAGATAATCAAATCAGATAGTCACACACAAGAGACGGGGAACGGCTGGTAAGTTCGCGACCTGCTCGTGCTTTACAGATATTTTTCTGCATTTTACCGGAAAACAACAATTGAGACAGAGAGCTGTAATAGCGATAGCCTAGTGGATATTAGCCGACTGGTCACTGGACAGGTTGTTCGAGTCCTGTGTTAACACGTATACGTCGAGTTTTATCAGTGTGCTAAGTGTAAAGATAATTCATTTCCATTCTGTTATTACGCAGGGCTTGTGTACGGTTTATGATCAACAATTCAAACTATATTATTAAATACTTGTTACATTAAAATGTTCATCACAGTACTAAATGATTCTACTTATTACAATCAATGGCCACTGATTTACTGGTGATTTATTTCAATAACATTATTTAATATCCCTACTACACCGTCGTAGTCAGCTCTACGTCTATACATATTATGAGATAGATAAGGTCAACTTTTATGATGGAAATTAAAATTCCTGTATAAAACTCGAAATGGTCCGCGCGAAAAAGCCGGTGGTAATTTACTAGTGCACAATAAGCCTCCGGGATCCTCCCTGTCATGGCGGAGAGCCGCTTGTGTGGGGATTACGTCGGATATATGCTCAATTTATTTTAGAGCCTCCGCTCGGGACATTGTGGTTTGTTATTCATAAAACGACAAATTTGACTTCGTTATCTCAAGGTCAATCGACTACACCTTTTGGAAAGTCAATTTGAAAATTCATCATCAAATATGATGTGCTTAATTTAATTATTTGCGGCGACGAAGGTAATCACAACGTGGTTGTAGCGCTCCTTTCGTCCTATAATAGTATTAAAGAATTGTTATAGAAATAAATTTGTATGCAATGGACATAATAGTAATAGTAGATGCACTATATTATATAGTATGAAACACTTTACTAGTATTATAAATATTAATATTAGTCTATCTATCTATAACTTCACGCCAAATCCCTTGCGGGGTAGGCAGAGAGAACCGAGCGCCACGTGACTCGATCCTTACATATCTCACTCGCTTCTTTAACATTCATTGCTCTTCTCATGCACGCTCGCCGGTTTCTAGGGCTCCTGCCATCACCTTCTGATAGAACACGACCAATTTGGTCATGGTAGGTAAGTCTTGGCTTTCCCCGGCTCCTACATCCTTCGACTTTTACATGTCCGAACCATCGGAGCATGCCTTTTCTTATTTTAACACCGACGCTCTCTTTCAGACCAACTCTGTTTCTAACATCATCATTGCGAATACGGTCTACAAGCCTTACGCCACAAATTTTGCGCAACGCTCGCATTTCGACCGCGTTTATCATACTTTCATGCTCTTTCTGCCATACCCAGCTCTCGCTTCCATAAGTAAGCGTTGGGACCAACACAACACTGCATTGTGTATAGCGAGTTGTGCCTTCTGGCTCAGGATTTTACTGCCAAGAAGTTTTCCCAACGCTCCATTCACAATTAACATTAATATTAGCATAGATTTATTCCTTCCCTTTTCCTTCGTCTGCCTCTCTAACCATCTGCATGTCTCAGATATTTTATGTAGACCTTTGAAAACTATTAATTTAGGTAAATGAATGTTACCGAATGAATAAATGTAACGAGGCTTGCTAATAAATTATTTATGTTTTTCAATTTGCCAATCAGATATTATAAAATATTGAATGCGATAAATACAATTTCAAGTTATAGCCAAAATAGTATAATTACTAATAAATCTTTTCCAAATGCAATTTGGTTCTTTAAATTCATAAACTAATATAAAAATTAACATCGAAATTGAACAAACACGGAATGTAAATTTTGTTGGGAGTCGTTAGCAGAATTCGTATCGTCTGTTTTGCCAATTTTAACAATAATTTAACTAATAGTGTAATATATGTAAATCCTCATGTGAAAGCTATGAATAATATTAACCAACTAATTGACGCGCAATCAGCGTCTCATCTTTGGGGCACCACAAGGCAGTCATCTTTGCCCGCGGCGATAGCAAATCTTTACATTGCCATATGCACTTTCCTAACAATTTCTAATGGTTTTCGCTTCAGAGAAAATTTTGAGGCCTTGCTAATGAACTGATGGGCTTTTTGCAGTTTACTGTTAGAAGAGAACGTATATAGCACCCGGTCAACAGAACTAATGGGTTTTATGACTATATTCAAATGTTTACACTGGTTTTAGATAAAAAAAAAATGTGTAAGATTGTTAGTGATTCCGTTAGCTTTTACTTTTAGTGTGTCATTTTTTAGATACTCGATAACGTCTCGACAGTATGACCTTTACAAAATTATGCAAACTGATTATATCTATGAGCACCACAAATATTTTAGATTCAATGGAAAAAATGTTGCGACGATGGAGTTCAGTAGAGTGTAAGACATATAATGTAAATAAACCAATTCATTCAGTTGTATAGTATTAGTAGAGTAAACCTCCGTTGTATTCGTTATTCTCGGTATAGTTCTGAGTTAAAATCAATTATTACGGATTAAGTTACAAACAAAATTAATAGACATTATAACGGAGTATTACACAGAGTATTACAGTCGGCATTAATTAATACTCGTATTATACAACGTCAGGAGCATACAAGCATACCGCCCGCCTGATGTAAACTGGTCACCGCGGCCTGTGAACGGTTGCAACCCTGTTGTTTGTTGCGAATTCTACTACAAGAGCCGGGGCCGACGGCTCGACGAGCACTCCAAAGTATGGCTCGAGTATCAAGCTGGAGATAATGAAATCCGTCCATAAACAGGATGCGGCTGACATTGCTTAACCTGCGTGTTAAATGACATGCGTAACGACGCCATCGAGTTCTCTATAGTATCTCAAGAGTCATCATCACTTCTCGAGAACAGTATGGTTCAAGAAGCGGAGGTATCAACGTGTGAACATAACTTTTAATTCAATTCGTTTTCGGTTTTCGAAGTGGTGATTGTAACTCTAACGGAAAGTTAAAAGCGCTATGTATATTTATGACGTTGAATCAAAATTATTCTCCGCGGCGGATCGCCATCTACGTACTCACAAATTAAAATAAATGGATGTTTATATTAAATTAACTTTTGCTCGTGACTTTGTCTAAGTTGTTCTCACACGCAGGAACACAACAACCATCTAGGGAGTTGTTATTTGGCTGCACTTCTCGAAATATAACAATATATCCAATAATAATATAATAATATGATATATCTGCTACCGGTGCGAAGCCGAAGAATAAAATTATTTACTTACTTATGTCTCAAATACTATATATAGCAGCTACCTATAATAGAATAGATAGTTACTACAGATTGCAGCAGGTTTCGTTTGTGCACAACAAAAATAATATTGAAACCAAACTCCACACAACAACGGCGTCCTCGTTTCATGTTTGTAGTTTCTGTGATTACTGCCGTCGAGGAGTCCGTCAGCCAGCTTCTTTATTGAAAACGTATTCATATTAATTTTGTTCGATTTTTTCATACAACTTCGAGTTCAAACAAGCACTTCACCTGCCTTATATAAATCGATTACCGTAGCCTTTGAACGGTTTACAAGAAATATCGATAGAAAACTATTCTAGAAATTTACACAATTCATCTATCTAGATTTAATCATTGGTTTAGTGGAATCGTGGACAACGCACACACAAACAGACGGTCCTATCGACACGAACATTATTTGTCAAACTTGACGAATTTTAAACGGTTTTGCCGCTTCTCAATATGCTACCATTACAATCAGACTTGTTTGTTATGTTAGTGAATACAAAACATACGCGTAGCGAGAGTCCACTTATCCGTAAAGCATAGTTAGTAGTCACAAAGTCTAGAACGTCGCCAATATTTCTCAGAAAGATAAGTCCCTTCCTCAAGGATATACAAACAGCGAGGTGGACGTCCGTCAGGCCGGCGGGCGGCGGGCTCATGCGTAATGCATATCGCAATCCAGTGCATGCGCCTGCCTCCGCCATTGTACTCGTTCTACTCGGACTGAATGCAGAGCCTGGCCGGAGACACCATTGACATGATTGTATTGTGATTAGTATTGGCCGATGTGACAGGGAGCTCGACGGCACTTTGCTTATGTCGAGACCTTTCGTAGGGTATATGAAGCCGTCAGACCCATCTGTTGCCAATAAAGAACAGTTGTTAAACCAAATCAGTGGCCTTCGGGCAGTTTAAAAGCATTAGCCTCTACTGATCAGCAGTAGAGTAGTATGGGAGTATTCTCTAACAACCCCTAGTTCTTGGATTGGTTTACTCAACAAAATGAGGACGAGGTTGTAAATCTCCTCAAATGATTTACCGGTCAAAACAAACTTCGTATGCACGCAGCGTATCATACTAATTAGTAATCGATATTTTTACGATGACCTTACTGTGACACCGCAGCTAGTTAAAACTTCCCTAGACGATTGTACTGTTTCTGCGAGTTAGTGTCTTAGTGACTAGCTTCTGAGGAGCAGTAGTAGCGCTGTCAGCGGGAGTAGCAAGTGTTTAGCAAAAGTATCTATATGAGATACCTCACAAGATGCCACACTTCACATCAGGTTTTCAAATTCTTGTTTGCCTCCCTACGTACTAATAATACAAAATGGGTGAAGTGCGGCTGAAGTCGTGCCTCGCTCTCCCAATTACTCATTCTGTTTACGAATCATGAACTTGTGACTTACAAACAGACAAAGAGCAAAGAGTCGTTAATTATGTTTCCATTTAGTCCTGGAGCTGGCCTCTATATATATAATATAACATACTTATTTCTATTAACATTATTCTTCAGCAAGACTGCAATTTGCGCTAAATCTAGACAAAGCAAGTCTCGGAGACGCGTGACGCGCCGACGCGGCTGGGGCGGCATGCCACGTCATTTTGAACGTCGCAGCTCGCAGCCCTTGAACGCTGACATTTGAACGGCCGCCCTCTATTCCCTTACGTTAGTGTATTTACACTCACGCGTGTGTTCCCAACTCGTTATAAACTTGACTTCGTTAGTGTAATAAGAAGTTTTTTAATCTTTTGTTCTATATTTATCCAAGAATGTCAGGTAACATGCTTCATATTGTCATGACTTTTGATGAGCTCGGCGGAGGAGTGGTAAGGAATGCTACTTTAACGACAAGGCTCGTTCGATTCTCACACAAAACGAGACAAGACAAGCATTTGTATTCATGAACGTGTCTGTTTGCCTTAGACTGGATGTTTTTAAGAGAGGTAGGTGCATCAAAGTTAGGCACTGGGGATGTACCTCCACCTTATAGAAAACTGCACGTTATTAACAACTCCTTTGTGAGTTGTTGTGTTCCTACGAATGAGTAGGGTTAGCAAATTGATGTGTAACAGGGGTGGTACGCGTGCGCGATCAATACCACCGGTGTTAAGCCACTGTATGTGACAGAGGTGGACAGCACATGTATCTGCGCCCCGACATTATAAAAAAACCTGTTCCCAAGTCGTTATTAATTTGAGTTGGCATCACTGTAACACTAACGCTGTTAACTTCTTTTATCTTGTACACTTCATAACTCAAACGCGCCACGTTAATATTACACGTTTTTTGAAGACTAAATAAACATTGTTATGTATTGTTCGTCGAATGCGCAGAGGCATAGTCATGATACAAGAAGAAGCAGCTTCTGGGTCGTCTTTTTGGTACTTTTTTAATTCCGCTTAGTAAACATATGATGGTGTAGTAAGTAGGTAGCATTGATACTTCCTTGATCGGGAGTGTGGGGATAAATTGCAATCATTTTTTACCCACGATTATGTCTCGATTATGTCGGTCTGTTCTCGTCCTGTTAGCTACAGTTTAATGAACGTTGGTAAAGTTTATGTACTGTTTCATAAATTGGTTATTACAATGTAAACCCGATCACTTCTTATCACGCAAAATGCTACTAATATCAGTCATCGCTTTCTCCGCCGACAACTCGCTTACAAATCGCTCGGCGCCGCGATGTGAGACTCGAGACAGTACTGCGCCGCCGCGGGTCTGCTCACCAAACTAGAGCTGGTAATGAGCAGCACTCCTCACCACAGATGTGCAATAAATGTACATTCATGCCAATAATATGGCGAACATTGTCACATTCAGCGGTCTCTGCGAGATACTTACCGATATAAACTCACTCTTTGCGTGCAATTTGCGTACAGTTTGTTCCAGCACTAAGTGTTTATGGATACATAATGGTACTACCACTAGTTACCTTTCCAAACTCTGATGTATTCGAATATTACATGTTTTTTTAAACAACGTCGGGAGAAAAACTTGTAGTGGTCGCCGTAGCTTACGATCGTTTCAAACCAAGATTAAGCTTGCGGGTTGTCACTGCTACTAATCCGACTCTTTTGGAACTTACTAATAACTTCCCATACTCATAAAAATACAACAACCTGTTATTTGTTGCCATCTTCTGTAAGGTGAAGATTCTTCCCCACTCCCAAGCAGAGCTATTTCGATGCACCCCACTTCTCTTGAAATGGATCTTTCACTAATTGATTCACGACTTTCAGCATCCAACCACCTCCGGCAGCTCATTTCAATCTATTCACCGGTCCGTCTAACGTGAGCCAACGTTTTCTCATGACATACGGCCTCCATTCTATGATCTTTGTCTTCTGTTTGTTATCACAGACTCGCCGGATATGGTGGGCCCATTATGACTTTAGCTTCCTGACTTTGGAGGATATGTCGAGAACATAATATAGGTCATGTATTCTGCCAATCAAAATTATAAAATACTTATCTAACCTTTATATCACTTTTGTAAGATTTTGGGAGCAAATTGGAAAACTTTCTGGAAGAAGGTCCTCTAGTTTCTGTTGCTTCTCTGTACAGTCCAGTAACTTAAAATTTTCAATCACACCAACGAGCCATAAGTTACAGAGTGGCCCGGGACCGCACCAGTTCGTGACCCGAGGGTCGCCGCCCACTCGCCTTTGTCTTAAATACGCTCGCACGATAAAAGGGCTAGGCCTCATCAGATTCTCGGCGATTGTAATAAAATATATTTTTTTAAGCAGACATTTTAAATAATTAAACACCTTTTTTACCCGATGCATTAGCACGTAGTGTCTGTGTTAATCTGCCTGGGAGTGTATATAGGATATTTGTTTTTGTCACCCTCCAATATCACAATGCTATGTTATTCGATGATTCTTGTAGCAATTGATTAATTTTAAGTACGCGATTACAACTGGATAACTGAACTGCACTTCTTTACGTATTTATTACCTATAAGATAAACCCCATCTGCCACCAACCAATCAACCTAATTCTACCGCCAACGCCCCACCGCCTCCAAAAAATATACTTCAATGAAAAATATCATAAAAAATATCACAAAATAAAAATTAAATCATCGATTTCGAAAAAAATATATTTGTGTGTCAAGAATGTAAATTTGTTTCTAAGTCACTCACTGGAATCAAAATATGTTGTTTGAAAATACAAAAATGTGATTGGTACTGAAACTAAACTTTTTAACCACTAAAATCTCACTAAATTTATAAAAAATCTCACGATGACTAACTGCATCAACATCAGCAACTAAGGTTTCTCAAAAGACACTTCTTTACATATATATGTATTTATTTTCGCTATACTATATCCTTTTGTACTCGTAAACCCGTTGTAATATTCAGATATCATATGAAGTGTTAAGGTAAGTAGCGGGCGCGGCTAGTTTATTTAAATGCCTTGTATACGCCGTATGCCGTCCTGTAACAGAGTGTATATTTTTTTATTTTACATTATAATCCCCCGTGTAGAATTCCAAAACCTTTTTTTAGCTTACCATACACGTACACTTAAATTAGCTTTAGTACTTATTAAGATATCGTGATTAGAGACCAATCTGTCAGTGAGAGAGTTACATCTATGGATGACTGTGCCCTAACTCTCCCTTCTACAGACTGTAAAGATGATGTTGCGCGCTAGACATAGGCCTTCCACTGTGTCATGCCGTGGTGTTATGGCAGCAGCTACACATCTGTCTGAAGCGCCGCCAGGTGGACGCACTCCTTTACCTGTAAATAAAGGTATCGCGCCCACGCCACGTGGCGCTGCGGTGATGGCCGACCGGCGCGGCGGTTACGTAACACAAACAATAAGCTTTGGGTGCATTACAACAATAATGCTTGTTGCATTTTGTAATTTACATTTTATCTACGTAAGTATTAGCGTTTTTTACTTACATCCGTACTTGTATTGTACACGCGAGTACGTGTGAAAAGGTTGCTTGTGGGTTTGGATGCAGGGGTTAAGGGTTCTGAAACTACTGATCCCATTCTACAAATTTCCACACTTATAGTAAGTTTGTTTTATTATATTACTAGTTTTTGCCCGCCGCGTAGATTTTGGGATTTCGGCAGTTTTACTTATTTTTATTTTACTTCTTATTTTTCCAATACAGTCATCATTAAATAGTTAGTAAAAGTACCAAATATCATTATTTGTGTAGTAATGAAGATATGTCACGATCTGTTTGGATTTCATTAACTATTTGATACTGACTAAAAACATAAAGTTTCAAGTCACAATATTTGTCTGGGTTGGAATTAAAAAAAACCTTTCTTATCTCTCATATGCATTACAAAAGGAACCTTTTGATGAGTCAGTGAATTAGTCATGAACTCCATTTCCATTAGCTCCAAACACAATTTCAACTCCCTTTTCATCTCTCCTCACTTCGCTAGGGGTGGAATTTTTGAAAGCGCTGAAATCAAATTTTTGGATTCTAATAGAGAGTATATGTACTTACAAAGTTTTAAGTTACTAACTTCAAAAAATATTTCTATTCCATACAAAGTGGCAACCTCCTTTTCAGCCCCCTAAGGGTGGAATTTTGAAAAACGCTGTTATAACTTTTTTGACGTCTTGATTGAAAGTATATTAACAAAGTCTAAAGTAGCTGACTTTATGAAAAAATATTTCTTAACAATTCATCTTTTAATTCAAGGAATGCTTATCACCCCCATTACACCCTTTAAGGGGTGGAATTTTTGAAAACGCTGAAATCACTGTTTATAGATTTGATTTTAATAGACAGTATCTGTACAAAGTTTGAAGTCACTAACTGCAAAAAATATTTCTACTCCATAGAAAGTGTCAACCCCTTTTCAGCCCCAAAGGGTGGATGGAATTTTAAAAACGCTGAAATTACTTTTTTGACGGCTTGATTGATAGTACATTACAAAGTCTAAAGTAGCTCACTTTAAGAAAATAAATTTCTTAATACTTCAACTTTTAATTCAAGGAATATTTTGACCCCCATTACACCCTTTAAGGGGTTGAATTTTTGAAAACGCTGTAATCACTTTTTTGGTATACTAATAGAGAGTATATGTACAAAGTTTCAAGTCACTAACTTCTAAAAATATTTCTACTCCATACAAACTGTCAACCCTTTTCAGCCCCTTAGGGGTTGAATGTCACGAAATCCTTTCTTATCTCTCGTGAGAATTACAAAAGTAAAGCCTGTGAAAATTTCAGCTTTCTAGGTTCAAGGGTTTGGCCTGGGCGTTGATGAGTCAGGAACTCCATTTTTATATACTCGTATTTAGATATGCAGTACTTTAGGCTATTTTCAATGAGTGTTTCTTTGTAACTCACTAGGACTAACTCTAACAAGTGATACTACAAGATTGCTGCACGCATGCTCTGCAGCAGACGCTCTACCCTGAAGAGGAGGTCTGAGGTAACAAGCCATGCAATTCTCTAAGCGACTCGTAATGGCTGTGTGCGTCGCTGTGATCACAGATGTCACAGGTTTGACATCGTCTACTGCGATCACGGCTAAATTATTTGGTATTCTATAAGGCTGTAAGCGTACGCGAGGCTGTTTGCCTTGTAGAATTCCAATTGCAAACGCAGCCTTGCGGCGCTAGTGTCGCACTACCATGAAAAGCGACACTAATGAATGGCAATTTTGTGTTCAAGGCTATAACAGCCGATGTTTTCCAGGATGTAAGGATGTTTGCTCTTACAGAATTTCATGGAAGGTAATCTGTGCCATATGATATATTAACGTCTTTTGGAGTTTTGTAATAAACAAGGAACCTTTGTAAGTTCCGCCATGTCCGTCCGTATGTCACAGCGATATTACTCGCATTATTATATCGAATTTCAAAGAAAACTGAATACTCGTACATCACGGAGGTTTACACGCCTACTAATTCAAAGTCGACCAATGTATAGCAGAGTTGGTTAGCAACGGGTTTCACATACATTAATATATATTCATTTAGAAGTTTGTAATTATTTTAATATGTATGAATGACGTAATCTTTTTTATTAAGTTTCATACAAATTGTATAAGAGCCAAACTGTAAAAAATACTCGTTACTTTCCTGGGTGAGCCCAACTCAAACTTGCGAGGTTATCTTTATTATGGAATGAAATTCTATACCAGTACACAATCATTTAGTTTTTCATATTAAAAAAAAAACAACAGAAATGTGTACTCCGATACGTTCCGCGCTTTGAGCAAAGGTAAATGTTACTTTGACTACATTAGCCGGTCACAACAGCTACAAGCTGTCCACGGTGTAGATCGTTACACTCCGGAAGTGGCGCGATGAGTAATTACCCCGGATATTACCTGTTACTGTCCCCGTCCTCCTCCCCCGCCCCTCCCTCTATCGAACTGCATCCATCATGTCGGGTTACCACAATAGCGTCCTGAGTCAGCGCGTCGGACGGCGGGCGGCGGACCTCGCATCGTTACCTGGCGCTATGTGATTAGGGCCAGAGCTTGGAGAGATCATTAGTCATACGTTTATTATATTATCACTAACATTTTGAATTAATTATATATGACAGCTACGGAACAATCAGCGTTTACAGTAGCCTACAGACAGTTACAGCTGTAGCGCCCCATAACAAATGCGAAAGTTTGTTACGATGTATGGATGTGTTGTAAGAGAGGGCGGACGCGTCAAAGCAGCCCGACTGCGGAAGTATTTTCACCTTCCAGAAAACCACAATCAATTAATATCTCTCTGAGGGCCGTCGAGTCAGTGGTAATGCACAATAGATATTCTAGACTTCAAAAGTCTTCGCCACTGTCTCTGTTGCCATTCCTTTACGCAGGTTTGATGGTATCAGAGGTATAGATGGAGCGAACTTACGTTATTTGAGAACTAATTGTGATATAGGATGCAATATTTCCACATTAGAAACCATCTTAGTGATGATACTGGCATAAAATACGGAGTCCCACAGGGGAGGGTGCTTGGTCCGACCCTCTTCTCAATTTAGATTAAAAGCCTGGGTAAGTTGAAGTTGATCTCATCATCACCATCTCCACATATTGCTGCTAAGTTATTAAAGGAGAATGTACAGCCAAGAGTGGAGCTTTTCCAATTTACATGTATTCAATCAAGCGATATAATTAAAACCTTTAAACAACTAAACATTAAAAACTCAGAAGATCATTGAGGACTGTCCAAAGAAGTATTTTATTTCATTATTGAGTCAATAGCGCCACTTGGCACATATTTTTAATCTATCTATTTATAACTTCAACCAAATTTCTTGCGAGGTAGGCAGAGAGAACCGAGCGCCACAAGATGCGGTCCTTGCCCACTTCACTCGCTTCTTTAACATTCATAACTCTTTTCGTGCACGTTCGCCGGTTCCTCATTTCTTCTCACATATCACCTTCTGATAAAACACGACCAATTTGGTCACAGTAGGTTAATCTTTGTCTTCCTCGGCTCCTGCATCCTTCCACTTTTGTATTGTATAATTAAATTAATTATTAATAAAATAAATATTTCAAAAACTAATTATATAACATTTTCAAATTATACCAGAGCACAGCCAGGAAACGAATTTGAAATTAAAATATGAAATTGTAACTTCGGTGTCTTACATAAGAATTGTAGTTGCAAACCTATTTCTAGAGTCCCCAAACTAAGTACTTGTGAATCGTCATTGGCCAGCGCCTCTCCTGGCATGATCAGATACAGCTCGGTTGAGTTCGTAAACATGTATGGATATTTAAACAACTTAGATGACATGTTGCACCAAAAAAGTTATACCAAATAAACCAAATATACCAATCTCTGGATCGATCCGTACTGTTGTTCAATTTTTAGAATTAGAACGAGCTTAAGGATCTCTGATTAAAGATGTCATTGATATGTATTTTAAGAATTACTGTTTTCTCACTGAAGAGCTTTATCTGATCTTCTTACTCTAAGAAAGCTGTATATTCAACAAACCGCTAAAGTTTCATAAAAAACTACTAATATATGATCTCCAAAAACTCAGTGGAAGAACAAAATACTTACTAGCTCGACTTCCTTCAAAACCACATTTGACAGAAGTCAAAGTCAATTGCATGGCACGTGCTACTTACTTCTGCTTCTAAGACTTTCAGTAAATTTTGAAAAGCACTTTATATTTTTACGATCACGAATTCCAATACGTTTTATATGTACACTCGTAAGTACGTCAGTTCACATCATCCGCACGAAGCCGGCCGGGCACCACTACCTACTTCCAGTAATAAAACTATTAATCTTAATAAAAGGTTCCAAACGCCTCCAAAATCATACGTTATCGTTATTGATTGGTTTATGACACAAACAGACTGCAGATAACCAAACGGAAGACGGTAATGAACCCACTACTCCACTGGAGACCTTTGCCGACACTTCAAAGGGGTTCATAAAAGACGCCGTGCATATTTAGTGCACGTATAACAAACTTACCTCGTAAACGTTACACTGCGCAATGCAGCCTTAAAGCTT
Organism: Pyralis farinalis; assembly: GCA_947507595.1. Taxonomy (NCBI): domain Eukaryota; kingdom Metazoa; phylum Arthropoda; class Insecta; order Lepidoptera; family Pyralidae; genus Pyralis; species Pyralis farinalis. The sequence goes on from OX382280.1 coordinate 683,261, forward strand.
TCATTATAAGATTGAAAATAAAGTAGTATTAAAATTTCAGAGCTATTGACTTAATTTGGTAATAAGACTCGTACAAAGATTTATTTATCAACAAGATAACAGCGATTGATATCCTATGTCTGACGAAGAGAGTCCAAATTACAACTGTAGCTAGGTTAGCGATATCGAAATATTTTTGTGCTCATAAATTTTTCTTTGCGGAGATATGAAACTGGAATCTTAATTTTAAATTCCTAGTGCTCGGGTATAAAATGAAGTACTTTTACAATTAATTCTTTTACCCGACTACAGTAAAGTCAAAGAAAGAGTTATGATTATTAGCAGTCAGCGTACATAACGTACGTTTGTAAATACACTTCTACGGAATTGACTGTGATGATGATGAATGAGGTATCAGTCGATTTATTCTTATAATACTGCGCACTGCGCTACATTTTACACGAACGAAACAAATATGACATTCAAATATGTGGGATGCTCACGTTTCCCGCGTGTCAGTTGAACGTCTTCATGGCTTCTTCGGACTGGGCACAACTCAAACCTTTGATTTCTACTAAAATAAAAAATCACAGAGTACGATAAACGGACTTATCGAAGTTCGCCTTGATTCGCTTTAATATCTGAATACGAAAATGAGGTGATTCTCTTCCAAAATTATTGTGAATAAAAGCAGGGCTACGTAATGGGGCAAGGGTACTTTTAAAACCATACAAAATTATCGCTCCTAAATGTTATCTCGTTAATTCCATTCTCACTACGGACTACGAACACAATGTATGAAGAAAAGAAATGGGTCAGTCGTGAATGACGCGACTTTGATACTGATCTACCTCCACCTCACAGAAAACCGCAGCCAAATAACAACTCCCTAGAGGGTTGTTGTGTTCCTGCGTGTGAGTGAGGTCACCAGTAAGCTCCCAAGGAGTTGCTGTGTAAGCAGCAGAGGAGGCATCGCGCGAGTGATACTTAATATATCGCAAGCGTTAATAGGCTACGGTATCCGCTTTACATCAGGTGGGTCGTATGCTTGTATGCCTCCCTACGTAGTATATAAAAAAAGAACTGACGTTTTTTAGATATTCGAAATTCAAACACTTAGAAGCAGCTAGGAACACAAAACGTCCAGTACCTAAACTCCGTTTATTTCAGGAGGTCTCCGGGAAACAGAAAACATATTGGCAAGTTGTCTCCTTCTTAGCGTGATCCCGTTTCCTAATCCATCAGAATAGGCGACGTCACCTACCTAAGCCTAAGGCGAAAGCCGAGAGAGAACCCTTGGTAGAAAATACTGATTTTGACATGGGGCAACTGTCGTCAGAACTCCAGAAAACTAGTATTCAGTTGTAAATCATCGAAATATAAACAGGTACTCATAATTTGACTCATCAGTAGAGGTATATTGCTTCGGAAAGACGTATTCGAAACAAACGAAAAAAAAATTGTGACGATTCCAAACAAATGTGCCATTTTTACGGAATAAAAAGATTTTGACTTTTGAATTCAAAAACTTTTCCATTCCCATTCGAATATGATGTCCTGAGGCAATATGAGCACTCCTACTGCACTCCGACACCGCCTGCGGCATCACAGTGCGATGACAGAAACCGTCTTTCCGTTCATGTTCACCGCCTCCTCGCCGACAAGCAGATCAAACGTCAGGTAGTGTTGATGTTGCCCACATATTGTTAGAACAAAGAAGCTAATGAGGTCCGTGTGTATACATCGCTCTGACCCATGAAAAGAACTCCAAAAATTCATTTTTTTTTCTGGTTGGCAAAGGACGAGTGAGGCTTCTATTCCTGTACGCCACTGTTGAATACGACAAGTGCTTCGGACGGGGTGTGCTTATCTCTTATGTCATGTATATGGGAATATCTAGGAACATAGCGTGAAGATGATGTTAGAAATAGAGTTGGTCTGAAAGAGAGCGTCGGTGTTAAAATAAGAAGAGGCATGCTCCGATGGTTCGGGCATGTAGAAAGAATTCAAGATGAAAGAATGACGAAGCAGATATACAATGCAAAAGTGGAAGGATGTAGGAGCCGGGGAAGGCCAAGACTTACCTACCATGACCAAATTGGTCATGTTCTATCAGAAGGTGATGTCAGGAGCCCTAGAAACCGGCGTGCGTGCATGAGAAGAGCAATGAATGTTAAAGAAGCGAGTGAGATATGTAAGGATCGAGTCACGTGGCGCTCGGTTCTCTCTGCCTACCCCGCAAGGGATTTAGCGTGAAGTTATAGATAGATAGATAGCGTGAAGGAAATAACCAATGGAAACCCAAAGATGCGATTATGCATTGTATATAAAGTCACCGCTACAGGTCGGGGGGTAAAGTAAAACGCGTTGCTATAATTGGTTAAAATATTCTGTCATGGGTCAGTAGGCACGAAGTGGAGGAGTATTAAGCGCTAAAACACTAAGTTTTAGTGAGTGATTCATGCGCAGTCAAGAGGTTTATTCATTTTTGGTTCAGGGTCAACCGGGTCGACTGGTCACTGACGTCGTCGATTGTACAATGTGCTTCGGTACATAATTTGTTTACTTACACTAAGTGCTGTAAAACCCTGTAGTTTATAATAAATAAAGCCAGCGTTACTTAATTTTCGACTACCCTTTCGTCCATTAAGAAAATTACCATCGCTAACTTAAATAATAAGTTAACAACTAAGTTAGCTCTAAGTTATAGTGATTACATAGTTAACGTAGTTGACTGGCTGTCAATCTCGAGCACTCGAGTCGGCGATTGGTGTTGTGACGTCACAACCCTCAAGTTACTATAATGGACGCAATTTGCTGAGTAACCTCTGCGTGCCAGATGGGCGCCAGTCGAAATATTGTTCTAACGTCGTCAGTCATCCACACACGTAGGCAATGACTGACGGCTGCAATTACCGTCAATTACGAGCGAATGTAATATATTTTGATTACAGTGAGTAGTATTAAACTTTGTGCGGAGATATTTTCATAATAAATAACGATGTACATAGTTAGATACTAGATTCACTGAAACATTGCAGTGAGTTATTTTAACTACAGTATTACTGGGCATTAAAAAGCTTTTATTTGGACTTGTATAGAAAATCTTGTAACACATGGGGTAGTGGAAAATAAAAAGTGTGCTTGAAACTATCCGCTTGTCTCGGTGTGGGTGTTTTTAAGAGAGATATGGTGCATAGTAGTTGGTCTGGGTAGTACTCGTACCTCCACCTCACAGAAAAAACGCAGCCAAATAACTCCCTAGAGAATTGTAGTGTTCCTGCGTGTAAACAGGTCAAAATGGCATCGCGCGAGTTTTACTTAATGTATCACAAGCGTTCATACGCTACGGTAACCGCTCTACATCAGGTGGGCCGTATGATTGTATGCCTCCCGACGTCGTAAAAAAAATGTTTACTTACAAGACATATACTATGTTAATACAGCAGAAAGTACATCTTCATCCAACACACAAGTGGACCGTCTTAAGTTTAATTAACAAACTCTCATGATTATGTGTAATGTAACCGTGTGAATAATCTTTATCCGACGAGGAATCACGACTGGTCTGCCATCAGGCGGCCGGCACTGCCAGTACATACAATACGTGGGAACTGCTCCCCGCTCTTATTAAATCATACCGACGTTCGGTACGTATCGACGTGACAAATATATTTCGTAACAGGTTCACGTTGAAACGACGATCGATTTGAAGTAAACTAAATAAATAAATAAATATTGTCGGACAAATTACACAGTGTCATCTAGCCCCAAAGTAAGCGAAGCTTGTGTTATAGTACCAGACAAGTGATAAACATACGTAAATACATTTTTTTTGTAAATACATACTTAATATACATGGATAATACCCAGACCAAGACAAACAGATATGTTCATGCAAACAAATGTTTGTACTGTGTGGTAATCGAACCCACGAGCGTTGGTGTCAAAGTAGCGTAACAGCGCGTTCCACCACTGCGCCACCGAGCTCGTCAAACTGAGGGAGACGCGGCGAGGGCTTAAACTAAGTAATTAACAACTTACTTAATCTTAGGAGCACGAGTCCGACTCGCGCTTGACCATTTTTTTTAAAACTTACACCCTATGGCTAGACAAAAAATGCATAGCGTCCTTCCACGGTCCATCCTTCCACGATGTACGTGAGTATCAGGGGGTTCCACAGCAACCTCGATGTGCTCCACCATAATGTTGAGACTGCACAGACAATAAAAACAGTTCGCTCGCTACCAACTTCATGGCAGTATAAACCTTTTAAACTTGAATGTTTTCAAAATCCGTAAGAGACGATAAACTGTCAAATCACATCGTTTTCAGTTTAAGTTACTGTTGGATATCTTTATGTAGTGAGGATTACTGTGTAGTGTAACATCGAACAATAATTGTTGAGTGTCGAACGAACCTTTAATGGACACCTTCCGGGCGGCGCGAGCCACGGGCGGCGGCGGGCGCGAGCCACGGGCGGCGGCGGGCGCGAGCCACGGGCGGCGGCGGGCGCGAGCCACGGGCGGCGGCGGGCGCGAGCCACGGGCGGCGGCGAGCGCGACAGCGACATCAAGTCTGACAGTGGTACTGAGTTTATAATGTCTTTGAATGGTGTGAAACGATGTGGTTCTCACATCCCGTTGCTGAATAAAATCACAAGGTCCCAGCTGGTATCCAGGTACTTCCGCCTGTAGCTACTCCATGTGCGGTCTGAGTTGAGACTATACAACTCTTTATCTCGAGCTGTATTACTATTTCGCTCTGTTAAGCACACCAATTTTCTTGGATGCTAGTTTGACTTTCTACTCCAGATGACTTTCGAAACTGAAGTTCGCTGGAGGTATATGGTTATCTCCACCTCCTCCAGCGTTGGGATTCTTGGTATCGACCAAGAATCTCAATCCTGGATGTGCAGAATAAATTATTGAGAGATGGGGCTTGTGTCTGCATCACCAGTAATTAGTACATAGTCACTAGTAAATAGTACTTCAGTCAAAATACCCTCAAATTCACACAAGTTTATCGCACCATTCCTGCATGAGAGCACCAGCCATATAATCAATGCCTCCGGTACTTTCGTCCACATAAATGTCCTCAATTAACAACGCATCATTAATATCCATCTACCTGTCTACATCTTCACGCAAGGCAGATCCAGACCATGTATCATTGATATGCAACGGAAATAGCGTTGGAGATAGCATAGAGACTTGCATGATACCAGCATTAATGTCCATGCTTTAGGAGTAACTACCATCAACAAAGGAATTATACTTATGCTGGATGAGAAACTGGCAACCCAAGACTCCGATGCTGGGCCCTATAGTGCCTTCACTGTATCCAGAATGACAGCCAATGTCTCACCTTGACTCTCAATCGCAAAGTCCAGCGGCTTACAAGAAACACTAGAAGATGACCAGTCAAACGACCGTGGCAAAACACGTATTGACAACGGTGGATCAAGTCATGGTCGTCCAGGTATGCTAGAAGTTGCACGTTTCTCATACACTCCATCAAATTGGGGAGGGGAGGTTGCAGCAATAGTGTATGAACACACAATAAAAAGGTGCCACAGGATGCTGCCTGTCAGTATCCACAATTGCTTCCACGGGTCGCTGTGAGTCGCATGTTTCGGAAATGTTTTATTTCCGTTATGTTCCACCGTCGGATTGGAAGTCAATTGATTGTTTTTTTGCGCAAAACATTTTGCCAATATTCACAAACACATGTTTTCAATTAGTTTGAAATGCAACGCGGGAGATCATAATGATGTATCGCCTAAGGTAAGGTGTGTGTAGTAACTTTACCTATGGACGATTGATTTTTTTGAAGAACTTCATGCTGTAGTCCCCAAGGAAAACTCGGCAAAGAGTTCATTTTACGACTTAAAAATTATCTGTCTTTACTAATGTCTATCTATCTATAACTTCACGCCAAATCCCTTGCGGGATAGGCAGAGAGAACCGAGCGCCACGTGACTCGATCCTTACATATCTCACTCGCTTCTTTAACATTCATTGCTCTTCTCATGCACGCTCGCCGGTTTCTAGGGCTCCTGACATCACCTTCTGATAGAACACGACCAATTGGGTCATGGTAGGTAAGTCTTGGCCTACCCCGGCTCCTACATCCTTCCACTTTTGCATTGTATATCTGCTTCGTCATTCTTTCATCTTGCATTCTTTCTACATGTCCGAACCAACGGAGCATGCCTCTTCTTATTTTAACACCGACGCTCTCTTGCAGACCAACTCTGTTTCTAACATCATCATTGCGAATACGATCTACAAGCCTTACGCCACAAATTTTGCGCAGCGCTCGCATTTCGACCGCGTTTATTCCATTTTCATGCTCTTTCTGCCATACCCAGCTCTCGCTTTCATAGGTTAGCGTTGGGACCAACACTGCATTGTATATAGCGAGTTGTGCCTTCTGGCTCAGGATTTTACTGCCAAGAAGTTTTCCCAACGCTCCATTCACACTATTCCCAGCACTCACTCGTCTTTCCACATCTGCGGTGTACCTTCCATCCCTGCTGAAAGCGCATCCAAGATATACAAACTCATCCACTTGTTCCAACACTTCATCATCAATCGTAATCCTTACATTACTTTACTAATGTATTATTAGCTTAATTAATGTCTTGGTCTGGCTGTTTTCTATGTATTCATCATCATCTCAGCTCGTATTCATCCACTGCTGAAGATAGGCGGTTGTCGGTTCTACGAACCATGTGGCCGGCCCACTATCACACACTTACACTTCAGCTTACTTATCCTCTGTCTATGACGATTACCTTAGTTCTACTACGAATATTCTCATTTCTGATTCTATCCCGCAGAGAAACCTCGAGCGAAGCTCTTTCCATATCACACTGAGCGACCTTGAGCTTCCCCACACGGCCCGCAGTGAAGTATGTGTTTGCAGAGATCAGTTTACCAGTTGAGTACCACTAGAGACATATTTTGTTCGTTCGCGGTCTGCCTGTTTACTATTTTTTACGCAGTATGAACTAACAAACAAATTGGTGTTTCTTGTATCAGAAATTGATGTCAGGAGCTCCAGGCGACAGTGTATAAATTAGATCTAATAATAATACATATTATTGTAGTAAAAACGTCTTCAGACTCTTCTTGAAGAATGTCATGCCGCCTTCTTGAATCGGTAGTAAAGATAGAGCCCGTCACTATATTCCGTGCTCGTATGGCGGATCACTACCCACGCCAGGACTCGGACACGGGCAGCGGTGTCGCCGGCCACATCGTCCGTGTGTCGCGGCGTCGCGTTTGACACTCAGATGTCCCGATCCCGTGACAGACACTCGTGTGAATCTGGTGAACGCGGTGCCCCGTTCATTAGTGTCCACGTCGCCGGCCGTTCGTCTCGATTGTACTCACATTTTAATTTATAGTTTTTATCTTCTATATATTTAACATTAGGCCGGCTGAGTAGTACTATTCGACCGCCCTTTGCGGTGAGAATGTACAGTAACTATTATTTTGTTAACAGTCTGCGATCTTCTCTTGTTGGGGTGCCATCTCCTAACGGAGGTTAGCGATCATTAGGGCTATTTTAACTTTTGAGACGGTTGCCCTAAATAGGGATCTGGTACTCAGCCCGAACCAATCTCTGAGATTTCGAAGCCATGATGTGCATCTTCGGCTAGGAGGACAGCGGCCCTGTATCTTTCCCTGGATTATAAGTTAAAGCAGGTCATATTGGTGATTTCGCATTACAAGCCCCAGGTATTGCGATAGCAAAAACAATGTTTTTCTTGCATATCTGGGTATGTATTATAATCGAACTGCCCTAACAGCTGAACCGCTCCGTAGCTTTGTATTGATGAAGGCAAAAAGTCAGTCATAAAAAGAAAAAGTCGATAGAAACGAAAACAATATTGCGTGCCATCTCGCTATCGCGCCATCTCTCTGGACAAGTAAGCGAGTGTGAACTTAAGAACTACATTGTTTTGTCAGCGCGTGTCATGATGCGCGAAGGCTAAAGAGTGCAAGGTTCAGTTGACGCTGGAATCCTTTCCTACGCTTTTGACGTAGCATATGCGATTCCATATATTGCATATGTTACGTCAACGCCTTCATATGTGGCAGGCCCTATGCTTGTTGGTCACCTGCACAGAGTACTTTGTATACTGAAAAGTCACCTGACGTAGTATAATAAATCAAGTTCTTGCCAGTACACCTCGTTAGAACATAAGTCATCGAACACAAAATCCAAGTGTCACGTGGTAGTGGACAGAGAATCGCCAGCCTCGGCGCACAACGTGCCGCGGGCCTTATAACGTAACATGACATTCTTAAAGGTACCACGAAACGCATCCTCAATGGCCAGTTAATACATATATCTCCAAAAAAAAGATACAATCAAGTTAAACGTTCGAAGAAGCAATAAACCAAATTGGAGATACAATGAGCGCCCGCTCCGGAGGCGTAAATAAAGATAAGGTAGCGGGTGAACCGATCGCGAGCCGGCCGGCTTTGTACAGGCTCGCAGGCCGGTCTCGTAGTCTGATCAACAGCCCACGTCACCAACGTCATACGACCGTTTAAACATTTGAAAATAAGTATCTCGGGTACATCTCGACAGAAAGTTTCGTCCACAACCTAAGAGTGCGTTGAAGAAATCCTCCCTGGATCAATGTGAGATCGAATTCGTTATCGATGGCAAGCGGTGCGATTGTGAAAGGAGATCAAGGGCATCTTACGTACAATTACACTATACAATCGTCAGATCATCATCAATCGGTAGATCACACAAAAGGTGGCTCCACTGAAAATTAGCGCTGTGATTATCTTGATTCTTCTGTGGCTATTGTCACTTGTTAAATAAATTATTTCTATTCAAAGTCTCCGCTTATACCGGCTGGGCTGAAAATCGTATGTAAGCTTGGTATAGTCAACATTACTTAAAAATCATAAGGCTTATCACCAACCCAAAAAAAATTATAACACTACATGCGCGGTCGTATTTTGCAAAACAATTTATTTTGTTCGTTTCACTAGGTAGAAATGTGGAAGGGAGAAGGGTCACACACACACTCACAGAAGAAAAGAAAGTGCAGCTACAAATATAAAATTTGGGCAGCAGGGCTGGCAAATTATGAATAAGTGCAGGGCATAGGAAGAAGTCAGCTAATGGAATACTTATACTCGTAATTGTAAGCGAACAAATTCACTGCATAGCTAGTAACATATCAAAACAGTGTCGAGGAGAAATAAAACGCAGGTCACGTCCAACACATTAATAAAATGAATGAAACAAAATCTTAATGAGATCTCTGTTATAATGTTAAGGCTCCGCTGAGGAGCAATCTAAATAAATAATCACTACTTACCACATATTAGAAACACTGCTGCAAATGTACTTTATAAGGAGATGCTTGCCGCCCGACTTATTTTTCCCTTTTAAATAATAATAAAATGCTACTTTTGTACAAAAAAATAGTACATTATGCAAAGAGGAGACGAAGCAGCATCTGTCATCACGTGAGGAAGGATTCTATCATCAACTCCTGAGCTTAGAGTAGGTAGAGGAAGTTTAGAGTAAACTTCTCAGTGCAGTAAAGGAGTTACCAAGAATTCTGAGTGCAGCGAGATGTTGAAGCTCGCTCGGGGCGAAAACACCTTCATCCCTGAGGTAAATACTTTACATCATTTCTATTTGTACAATTACTGCAGGGATACGAGCGTACGGCCCACCTGTAGTAAAATGTTTACCGTAGCCAATGTACGCTTGCAATATGCTCACTTGCGCGTAGCCGCTAACACTAACACAGCATCTCCTCAAGAGCTTATCTCACACGCTGCGGTTGTCTATAATGTAGAGTTACTTCCTTAGTCGGGCTGTTTTGATATACACCTTACATTATTACATTCTTGGAGCAAAATGAAAAAAAAATATAGAAAACAAAAGTATTTCTTTTTATAACTTTTATTTCTATCTATAACTTCACGCCAAATCCCTTGCGGGGTAGGCAGAGAGAACCGAGCGCCACGTAACTCGATCCTTACACACCTCATTCTCTTCTGTCACATTCATTGCTCTTCTCATGCACGCCAGATACCTTATACTCGTATATAGGTACACAAGTGTTCAATCAGTAGGTAGGTACTTACTTTCCTAGCCTGGCAGGGAGCTTCATTTAGATAAATTCCTCACTTTGTGCTGTAAACACTTTTGATTCGTTTGCTCGGCGAGCCTCCCGTTTCCTCTTGATGTTAAATTGAATGCTGTGTTCGATGCTTGCTTTAATCTTAACATCGAGTAGATGCCATATGCTGTTTGTCGTCTTTGTGCATGGGAAATGCTAAAAGCACTGACTCAAATACGCGAGATGACGCCTTTTGAAGTTTTCTATTTGTTCAAATCGTTGAAGGCTTTTATGTATTTTTCTTTTGATTTCTTCAGGACTTCGATAGATTAGATTCCGAGATCAAATCACTGTCATCTCTCGATATTTGTATGAGAATGTTGTAGTTTTAATTGTATGTTAAACAGGGCAGCGGTACACTTTCCGCAACTTTTTACTTGTAAAATGCAATTAAGTACTCTTGTAAAAATAAAAAAATTAAAAAACATCACCTACAACATATTTTTATACAATGTCGGGAGTAAGCATACGTCCCACCTGATATGAAGAGGTTACCGTAGCCTATGAACGCTTGAAGGTTGACATCTCTGCTGCAGGGAATTATTATTGAAGTGGAGGTACTTCCCCAGTCTCGGGCCGCTTTGATACGCCTTATTTTTAGGTGCAGGTTATATACATAGATCAGTTCCTGTATAAATTATGAGATGCGTATTAAATTTATTGCATATTGAATTATCAAATTAAAGTACAATGTCGTAATGTCGGGGTAGACATTGGCCTGTAATTACTTATTTTAGGTAACATTTGCATGACACATAAATGACGCTCGTCGAGCGAGTGGTGGGAAAAAAAGTAATACGTCGGCTAACAAACAAGTATACACGGCTGGCGTTACTGTCTCCCATTGGTGTAGGCAGAGACTATAGAACGCCAGGTGCACAGATCCAAACATACCGCTCTCGCTTCTTCCACACTCTTCATGCATGCTCTTCTGTTTTGGGTACCTTTGATTTGCCCTTTTTTAAACACATCACCAATTTGATCTATCAGTGTGCGTCTAGAGCGGCCCCTCTCGACATCACCATTCACTCTTGCTTGATACACTTCTTTCGTAACTCTTTTGTCATTCATTCTCTCTAAATGACGAAACCATCTCGGCTTTCCTTTTTCAATGTTTGTCATTACATCAACTTTCACTCCACATAGTTCTCGTATCGTGCTATTTTTTATTCTGTCAACCACTCTCACTCCACACATACTCCTCAGCGCTCTCATTTCTAATTTCAGCTTTCAACATAGCAAGGATATTGCGACAACTGCTAATGCAATAATTCTTCATTAGTTTCTTAATTACCACACCCATCCACAGAAAGACAATCTTCTAAGGAATGGTTATTTTGCTTCTTCTACAGAGTGCAGGTATTTCCAAAGTTTATCTGCTTCTGTATGTCCCTGTCCGTACTTTGTCAGACCTTTATTTCCTAATCGACAGAGAACACCGTGTGCACGTATCGCTGTCATTGGCTGTAAAGATGATACACAGTGATTCACACCTCATTATAGATAGGTTACATTAACTAAACCTATTTATATAAGAAATATCGATAATTATCAGTAAGGTTCCCGTAACCGACTCAAAACCTCGAGCCTGGTTACCTGGACCAAGGGAAATGTGGGCTCATTGGACTCATTAGCATTATAATAGAAACACTGACGAAGCCTCCTCTCGTGGAAGGCCGTAATGGATTATTATGTAAGCAGCCTCATTGTAAACTGCGTTATTTACGATCGGTGTTTATTATAAATTTAATCGACAGCACTATAAAAATGTTATCTTATGATTATAAAAGTGCCCGCTCGGGGCTAATGCCGGGCGAGTCACTCGGGTCTTCTCGAGTCCGAAAGGCGAGCTCCAACCAGATATCAAATCCATTCTTCTGACATAGAAGCAATAAGGCATCGAGAAGCTTGACTACTACTCTTCGCAGTTGTGAACTTATGAGTTGTACCATTTCACTTGAAAGGAAAGTTGTGATCGGTTGTGATAATCTTGACAGGCGTCCGCTCTTCTTCTGTAGTAACCCAATAATCTCTCTCTCTCTCTCTCTCCACATCTTATGTCATCCATATAAATAATAGTATATTGTTTTATTAAGGTCCTTGGGAGCGGGCAGCGTTGGGTGTACTTTATTACATAAATTTTCTAGGACGGGTTCTACGTGTTGAGTCCCTATTCCAGTTTCTATCAATTGAGAGAAATTTCAGAGAGACACAGATTGCAGAATTGCCTGAATCGACCCGTAGAATTTTAATCAAACTCCCTAACGAGCGAAATCAAATAACGGCTTGAAAGAACAAATCTGACCGAACGATTTTATTTTTAGACTTCATAATCTCTTCACGAACTTTTTAATCAAATGAATGGGTGGGAATAAGTTTCGTTTGCCCCTGAATCCAAATACAGGTGAAATTAGACTCTTGCATTGATTGGAATGAATAAATACTGCTGGACCGGCTGGCTCCAATTTGGATTCCGACACTTGAGATGGCTTGCATTGTTTTGTTAGCATACTTCTGTGTAAATTACGTAACTGATCTCGATTTGGTTTGTAGATATTATACACCGGTTTATAAATGGCGTATGCGGCGATCGGCGCATCTTTACTGGCGAGGTCAATTCAATTTAATAATTAATGCGCGCGTATAGATGTTGGCATATAAGGTCAATCATATATAAACCCATTAGGGCATAGTAGTCATAGTAATTGAAGGCAAACTTTGAATACATGATCTGTGGAGACGAACTCGATTCATTTTTAGGTGCTAAAATTTTGTTTTATCTAAACAGAATTAAAATTTTATTCCCTTTACAAAAACAACAAAGGAAGGAAGATTAGTGAAAGGGTTATTTTTTGTCAGCGGAAATTAAATAAGGGTCGTGAATGAACGGAGCCGGGTGCTATTAAGTGAAAAAACAGCTATTACAATATCGTGCGACGTGCACAGTGTGCGTCCGTTTGTTCGTGACACTACAACAATACGCCGCGCCGTGCGGACTGCGGACTACTAGTTTTCGTTGAGCGCCACGAGAATTGCAAAACAATGGAGCTGCATTCTGAATGAAGGCATAGAATAACATCAATTAAATATAGGCTCCATTACACGGCCGGAGGTCAGATACGTAACCCATGTAGGTCGGCCCTTCTAGTTACAACTACCGTGGTTTAACAACTTTGAACTTTATTACGATTAACAGGAAGTTTTCATTTTATCTTTGTAATCACCCACATAGCACGCTCACATTGATGAAATTGAGGGTGATATGATAGAGAACGCAGCGGTCTCGATATTTGACCACGCTCAAATAACGAGACCGCTTCGTGCTTGAGTATTATTTATTTTGTATTTAATTGATGAAAAACAAAAAGTTTTTAAACATGATCGTATCAAGACAATTTCACCAATACGCTACCAGGCACTACATATCCACATGTTAATATTCTGGATTAGCGCAAAAGCAGTATTCCAGAATATTATGTTCTAATCTTTCTCTCGAAGTGAATACTTAAATCTTTTTTCGTCACTTGTAATGCAAAAATAAATTATTTTTCTTTTGTACCATTCTTCGATGTTCTATAGTTTGTATGGCAACACATAGATTGTTTATGGGTCTTGAACAATTCTGACTTTTCTATAGATTTTTATTGCTCAATACATAAGTTGAGATGAAGTAGCAGCTGTACAAAAAGTACACTCCTCAATCCAAAAAGTCCCGTATGCCACCTTCCGACTAACATCTGCGCTCACATCTTTCGTATCTCCAGGTCACAGTTAAGGCGATATCCTCCACCGTCAAACAAACAATGCTATTTACACTCCCGCAGATAATATCTTGATAATTGGATATTTGAAGGGGCATTGTGAACATCCTCCCTTTGTGCCCGAGGAGGTGGAATTAGTGAAGAAAAAAAAAGCTTTTGTTACCACAGGGGTAGTATATGATAAAGACCAGACACAGCAAAGGGTGTACAGAATTGTGCTCGATATGTTCCGTAGTTTTTTTTTAATGATTTATAGTTAAAATATTTGTCGATTTTCTTTATTTATGAATATTTTCAGGAACACCGTTCCTATATGAAATCTATATGTTTATCTGTGTGTGCGTTTGTCTATGTGTGCGGCTGTCGCTTTTTTCGAATGTTCGAATTTTGACTTCAGATTCGGATTCAGCATAAAAAGTAGAATAGGAATGTCTGAAAAACCAAACTCCTATCTCTTAACCCTTCGAAACCCGGGTGGTCATATATGACCGCGAAATGTATGGGAAAACGTATATAACGGGTTCTAACTGGTCACGGAATATGGTCAAAATGGCCGACAAATAAAACAAAAAATTTGAATTTTTATTTCAGATTCGAAAAGTAAATTAAAAAGTAAAAAGGAATGTCTCGAAAACAATATCATATTTCATAAGGAACATGGTCAAAATGGCCGACAAAGTTTTAAAAAAATAATTAAATTGTTATATATATGTTATATATTGGTAATTGACGAGTCAGGTATTCCTCTGGCAATGCAAGCTTGCAAAATGCGCATTCTCAACTGGTTATAGTAAGGCCCCTATCTCAACTGGAGGGCATCCTCCGCGACCCGAAGGGAGAGAGGCGCTAAACTCACATTAGTACCCTTACGGTCGGCCGAACGGGTTATGACAGACTCCTTCTGAGTAAACACCGCCCAGGGGTTGCCTTTGTGCGGAAATCATTGAAAGCTTCATCGGTGGCGATCGCTCCAGGGGAAACGGGGCGACACAAACCAAATACTCGTCTAACCGGGCCGCTTATTAAATATTGCTGTACTATCTTTTACCAGTATGTCGTTAGTTTAGTTTAGTGTTAGTTGACTGGGCTCACCACATGAGGCTTTAGAACTAACCATCATGGTGGAGACACTTGTACTCCATAATACATGTATTTTATAATTTATTTTCTAATGCTTAAAATCCTGAATTTTATAATGTCAATCAGAAGGATTCATAGTACGAATCAAACCTCTCTTTGAATCGTATCATTTTGTCTATATATTTTTTTATACCACTAAGGTGTCAAACAAGCATACGGCCTGCTTGATGGTAAACAGTTACCGTAGCTTATGGGCATTTGCAACACCAGGGGTGTCACTCTCGCGTTGCCGACCCTAAATTTATAGAAATGTTGGTAAATAATAAAATCAATTTTTGAAGTACAGCATTCGATGGCAGAAAAAGACTGTAGATCACGGACTTACTTGTATACTTGATACTATAAAGTTTTCAACAAATACTCTAATAAACATACCTCACTCGCTTCTTTAACATTATTGCTCTTGTCATGCACGCTCGCCGGTTTCTAAGGCTCCTGACATCACTTTCTGATAGAACACGACCAATTTGGTCATGGTAGGTGAGTCTTGGCCTTCCTCGGCTCCTACATCCTACCACTTTTGCATTGTATATCTGCTTTGTATGAAAGGATCGAGTCACGTGGCGCTCGATTCTCTCTGCCTACCCCGCAAGGGATTTGGCGTGAAGTTATATATAGATCACTCTAATAAACGTTACTTGCCCATTAAAATCTACGATCACGACCACAATCCTTATGATCCGGGCTTACTCGCAACTAAGCAAGAAAATTCGATTCTAGTGACTTGAACAGATTAAGACTTTAGTGATCAGTTACATTAATACGATGAACATTTGTATAAATAGTGAATCGAATTTCTCTACATAACCCTAAAACTTGTATTTATGGTATTCTAAATGTCAAGGTTTATAGCGCGAGTGATAGTGATTTATGGCAGGCAGGTTCAGGCTGCGTTATCTCGCCATTCTGTTTGCCTTCGCTGCAGGTGGGTCTGCAACGCGGATGGTGTGAAAGACACATTACAATCATTTCAATTTGTACCCAATCTTTGCATCTCCGACAATTTCTTTTTAGCCTTCTATTTTTAATATCCGTATAAATGTATAAATACATTTTTTGTGTAAAATGTAAAAATAGATTGAATTATAAAGAATGAATGAAAAAAAAAACAACTCCTGTATAGAGTAAATCTTTTCTTTATACAACGTCGAGGGCCCACAAGCATACGTCCTACCTGATGCAAAGCGGTAATCGTACTCTATGGACACTTACATTGCAGGTAGTATCGCTTGCTGGTAACCTGAATTCCTCGTAAGTATCATTCGCGCGATGCCACACCTCTGCGCTAAAACAGCAACTCCTTGGAGCTTACTGGTGACTTCAATCACGCGTAGGAACACACCAACCCTCCTGGGAGTTGTTATTTGTCTGCGGTTTTCCATGAGGTGGTGTTACTTTCCCAGAATGGCTGCTTTGATGCTTCATACCTCTCTTAACACGTAATATATAATAATAACTCTTTTGTCCTTTACTCTCGCGGTTACTATGTAACCATTAATTATATTTTTTACGGTCTCTTAATTATTACTGTAACTACTATTGTTATGATCAATATTTTGTGCATAATGCACAAATGAGTGGTCAACATTTCGACGCAGCTACTCGAAGAAAACCACACCCTGATTTGGTCTAGTACATGGTACATATTAAGTTAATTCACAATCAAAACAATATTCATTACAAGATAGATTGCGGAATACTCTCCTTTAAAAGCAAAACATCTTCTGAAGCGACCTGTGCGGAGATTACAGAGGATTTTCAATATGTTGGCATTGTTTTAAATACTGCATATCTGTATTATTTGCGAATGACTTTTTACTTTTAGTACATATATTAACTATAGACTAAAACAAATAGCTCCGTAAAAAGTAAGATTACAAAAAAAAGGAAGATGTTAAAACAATGCCGAACTATCGATAAAAACTGATTACCCCCACAGGAATAATTGTAACATTAGCATATTATACATAGGATTAACAATAGGTACGATTTCTTCCCAGAAGGAACTCAATTACATAGACATCAGTGGTGGAAAACCACTGCCCGAATCAAACTGCAAGCTTTGCATTGAACTACGTATCGGATTTAGGGTTGATTTTTGATAAACCGTTTGAGTGAATGAAACATTTAACTGTATTCACGTTGTATATATTTTGTTTGTAAAGTGTTGTTGATTGGGGATTGCTTTGTTCCAGGTACGTTATATTTTCTACAAAGCGACTTTTCATGTGACGCATCGTGCGCGACAGCATCGGTCACAAATGTCTCATAACCATTTGTAGCGCTAAAATTGAAAAGGTAAGGAAATATAGTAGTACAATTCCAGGATATATTCATGCAAGCCAGGGGGGTTACTAGTGAGATCCTCAGGAGTTTTCGTGTGAGCAGCATGGCACTCGTATGTTAAACCGTTTGCTGCCAGACGTAAATTACAATGATTTAAAGACCTGTCAAAACTTACATAATAAAGTGACAGAGTTTAATGAGTACCTTGTTTAAATGGCTATTTTTTTTATTTGTTGACGGCCGTAAACAGTTGTCGACACGAGACACGCCGCGTGCTGAGGTTACACCGGTCGGTCCTAAACGAGGAATATTTTAATTAAGTGTAGAAATGTGTCGGCTTTCGATGGCTTTTTGATGGGATTTCTTTGTAAATTGCTCGGTTATAGCGTGTCATAACGCAGTCACTTCGATACGGTGGTAGAAAGTGAAACCTAACACCTACGCATTAAACTTTCGTATAAAACATTCCGTTTTGGTAATAAAAAAACGTAAGAGTGTTTAGGTTGTTTACGTAATGTCGGAGACATACAGGCAGGCGGTCTGTCTATTGTAAAGTTGTATACAAACGAGATACAATAATATATTAGTTAAAACATAAAAGACATATTTAGGTTAAAACAATTAAGACTTTTCCCTTTTTTTGCACAACGTGTTATTATGGCGTAAGAGCATGCGGCCCATGAAAAGTGGTCACCGTGACCTATAGACGCTTGCAGTGCAAGAATTATCGGTCGCCACCCCTGCTGCTAATACAGCATATCCTCGGGAACTGTAACGGTAACCGCATTTCTCGAATGTACATGTACGCAATTGACCAGTGAGTTGTTATTTCTGTGAGGTAGAGGTGCTTCCCCAGTTGTGCTGTTTTGAGGTACCGTACCTCTCTTAAATCGATTAATATTACTTTAAATGTAAATTTGCAGACAATTAGCAATAAATTATGCGTTAATTCAAGTTCCACAAAGCTGAAGACAATTCCATTAACCACGCTGGAAGGCAGCTATCTTTAATAGGGCAGACAATTCAATTGAAATGTTCCGAAGTACGTACGCGGTATTATTCACTGCGGAACAAATAAAAAAGATAAAGATCAAAAATTTTTCTTTATTTGCCATCGGGCCCTCGTGGGCACTTAGACACGCCTTGCATTTTTTTTTAAATATAATCTTATGTATCTATTTTTACTATTTTTCTTTTTTAATTTACTAGAATTTTGAAAATGACAATTGGTGAAGAAGAAATGCCGAAAGAAACTTGCCAATATAGATCTTTTCAAAATTTCAATTATATATTACAATAATTAGAGAGTTGGGCTGAAAGAGAGTGTACCGACACTCTCTTAAAGCCCAAGATAAGATAAGTTAAGATAAGAAAAGGTATGCTTCGTTGGTTCCGACATGCAGAAAGAATGCAAGATGAAAGAATGACGGAACTAGAATACAATGCAAAAAAGGAAGGATGTATGGCGCTTCACAAATTACATTGCGCTGTGGTTTCGTTTTCATCAATTTTAGCAAAGCGAAACAAATACGAAATCCTGGTCTGTGCGTGGTCCGACATGCACTAAGCAGTTTTTTTAATGCCTCGGAACATGTCTCCATCAAAATCTGGACGTCGAAAAAAGTCACGACCACAATACCTTCCCCGATCACTCGAAAGTAATAATAGATTGATGTTTTGTTACAAGTCAACGGAAAAAGAACAAAAAGCTATTCTATTACCTTTAAATTACTACTCCCATTACAACATTATCGAATTTCAAACGAGAACACCCAATTTTTTTTACAAAAACGCATCAATCAGCTTACAAAAGTCTATCAAAAGTTAAAAAAACGCCAATGTAGATAAATCATTTGGCGAGTAATACAACAGAATAACTTCGAAATGGTATCTTCAGATATTAATCTTCCTGGCTGTGGGTTATGGAATTAAGCCTCTTAAGATCACACTCAAGACCGTGGCGGACGCAATGCTTTAGGTTCCGTACTTGTTTGATCTTAGCTTTCAATTTATAAAAACCGTTAGTTCGAGTGACCACAAAGCTCCACAATGTTAAATCTTTCACAATTCTTGGCACAAAATTTTAGGACTCTACCGTAATAATAAAATGTTCCCCTCTTTGGGATCTTTCAAATAGGCGCAAGGTCCTACGACAAAGCTTCGAAATGTTAGCTCATTAATAACTTGTTTTTAGACAATACGTTAAGAACCTTTCATTGTGTAATATTTAAATTAGATTTGTTCTTTTGGCTGTTATATTCCGCGCTTACGTATTTTCGATCTAGTCAAATACTTTAACGTCGACTAGAAGAAACCCCATATAGGAATAAGCGCAACTTCGTACTACATCTTCCTTTCTATTTATTGTAAACTCCTTTAATTACAAGGGTAAATAACGTGCGCAAACAGCTTCATAACTTCATAATGCCCAGGGACGTAACAGCAGTTAGTTTTAATTTCATCACATCTCACATCCTTGTGTAAAGACAGGGGTTTGCTCAGGTCGTATCGGGAACCCCAACTCAACAATGGCGCTGTACCTGCCGACAAATGGGTTTTCATAGACTGGCTACCGAAGATTTTAATGCTCTCCATCAAATCCCTGAGCCTCATAAAAAAATGCTTAAAAAATTTAAAACATGGCCTCAACTTATACGGGCTGTAAAAGTTTGAATACATTTCTTTGTTTTATGTAAATTGTTCTTAATTAGTTAAAGATTATTTTAGGACGAGCAGGTATTTTTTTATGTTTTTTAAGGTTCTATTTAAGTTTATATGTGAGAGGTTAAACTACGATTAACTTAATCGCAGTCTTGAGATGTCTCTCAGAGCTTTTCCTACGTACAATTTATAAGTGTAGAGTTCGTGTATGCATACCTTATTATACCAATGTACGTATTATTTTCATCGTATGGTTGTTTATTGAGTAGAATTTCTTTTATTGCTTTAAAAAGGCAAAAGTACTTGACGAGTATGATAGTATTACAATGTGTACAATTCTGGGGCAGTATGGAACATACAGTAACAATACTACAGTATGGCAGCCTACTGTTTTAAATTTTGTATTTAGGAAGATGCTTGTCATTACATAGTGTGAAATAAAAGTAGATTTTTTTTATACAACGTAGGGAGGCATTCAAGCATACGGCCCACCTTATGTAAAGCAGTTACCGTAGCCTATTAACCCTTCGAAACCCGGGTGGTCGTATACGACCGCGAAATGTATGGGAAAACGTATATATCGGGTTCCGACTGGTCAACACTTGTAATATATTAAGTATTACTCGCGATATGCCTCCTCTGCTGTTCACACAGCATTTCTTTAGGAGCTTACTGGTGACCTCACTCACACACAGGAACACGACAACCCTCTAGGGAGTTGTTATTTGGTTTTCTGTGAGGTGGAGGTACTTCCCCAGACGGGTTGCTTTGATGCAACCTTACCTCTCTTTAAACATCCAGACCAAGATAAACAGTCATGTTCATGCACACAAATGTTTGTCTTGGGAACGTGGGAATCGAACCCACGAGCGTTGGTACCAAAGTCGCGTCATTCACAACTGAGCCACCGAGCTCGTCAATCGTATTTCTGCCTATCTGCTTGTTCTAATGTTCACTATTATTTAGATAATTTCTTAGATAGATTTGTCCACCGAGCAAGGCCGGGCGAGGCCGGGCGCTGCTTGTAAAAAGAATTCGTGCATCATACCGGGTTTAATTTCTATTGAAAGTATGTGTTGTATGAAATAAAATTCATTATCATAATTATTTCCTCGTCCCCCGGGTGTCCAGCCGCCATCGGCTACATTGTGAGCTTGTCAAAATGATTTGGGTTCGGCGGACGTTAACAGAATACGAAACCTTTAAAAAGCCTTTTTATCCGGGACGTGCGTCATTTTATTAGAACTGTTTAATAAATATTTCTTGAACAGAATTTAAATATCATCGCGAGACGATGAATAATTAATATTTAACGTTATATACTCGTATCTCCATCGAGATATTGTATATATAAAATTAAGAGGCAATATAGGTTTACTTTAGTTATTAATATATTTCGCCCTTTTCTAAAGATATTAGAAATGGCGCGCGTTGTGTTTTGTAATACGTTTTTTTAATATATATCGTCTCGAACACCTCTTTACAGATATGGACAGTGGAAACTCTATTTTATTTGACACATTTAGATGAGAGTATGATTCATTAGAGAGATGAGTATTTCACAAAGAATACTGTCGAAGTTTCGCACAAAGTGATTTTTTGGTATTTGCGAGTACTGTTCGTCTTGTAATTAAAGTTTATCACACATGTTAAATTAAAAAAATAATCAAAATGAAATATTTTAGGCAATTACAAAAAAAATGGACGTATAATTGGATCACCCTGTACAGAGAGACTCCCTCGAGCCCGTGTCTCTGCTCGTCGTGTGGGGATTATCCTAATAAATGTAAGTGGCGGCGGAATGGCCTGCTCGCTTTATTGGGGCTTACCGATGGTCTCTGAGGACTTAAGGTGAGGTAATTTATGGACACTGTACTTATAATGTTAAAGACATGATTACATTCATATTGAACACACAGTATTTACCACTAGAGGTGGATATTTGTTACGTTGCTCGCCACCATTTGAGGTTCCATGCGCATGCGCTTTTGAAGCTTTACGCGGAAACCGTAAATGTTTTTAGAATTAAAGTAGCCTATGGTTATACTTATACCCATCCAGAACATACTTTATTTGTGTGATACACTTCATAAAATCCCATCAGGTTGTGTTAAAAAAGTAACAAATATCCATACATTCTCATAAACATATACATTTCATTAAGGAATACATCATCAGCCAGTGGTTTTTTTAATACAAAGAAGGTATAAAGTAGGTTGGTATAATAAGGTAGGTTGTGTTTTCGTTTGCTACAAGACAGGAACATGCAATACAAAATATTAAAATAAATATAGTAAAGTTGTAGATACTTTGAATACTAGATAACCGATAATCATTTTAACGAAGACAAAGAAATAGGTTCTTCCCACAAATGTTTCTCTTATACTAGACCGCTACTACCGTATTGTAAGTAGCCATTAAACTGGACTACCGAACTCAAAAGAACGTTGTTCGCAGCACTTTTTAAGCCAAGCTTTAATTTGGTGTAATTAACCTGAGGAGAATGAACAAAAACGCATTCGCTGTTACATTCACTGGAGAGACGAGCGGCCCCAGTGCGTGCCGAGACGACACCTGCATTATTCATCGACAAGGTTCGGTAAAACTCTACAATTGTTGATTACTCCATTTTATTTTCACACCAACAGAATACATAACAGCAGCTGACGTAAACAACAACAGCTAGGTAGACTCATACACGGAGGGTATACTATGAGGTAGTATACCCTCAAACCCTCCTTGGGTTTGAGGGTATACTACCGTTAAAAAAACGCTGAACTACACGTTTCTTGTATGAAGATCACTTTTAAATTTTAATTTTTATTACCTATTTAATGCAGCGACGGGCGCAGAATACACACTGCGAAAAGAAACCAGAACGAATGCGTGGGTTATGGTTGACGATATAGTATTGGAACAATTAGAATAGTCTGTATTTGGATGTGCTTTTAGCTGTGATGGGAGGTACGCCGCTGATGCGAGTGTAGTGGGCTCTGCTTAGTGGTTCGGCAGATGGTGTACCCGCTGAGTTACGTACCGGTGATTGTTGGTGGAGACAATATAATTTCACTGAAAGCCTTTATTTAAACATGGTTTATTATTAAATTCTACTAAATACAAAAGAGACGAGTGTATTCAAGAACGAGTGTGAATATGATATGAGATTCTTGGCAATAAAAATCCAAAAGACGCAGCTGGCTAGCCGTACATCTGTCATCGAGTTACAGCATAATAAACAGTTGCATTGAGAATCTATTTATCTATTATAACCTTTCTAAGTATTACCCTTTCTAAGATCTTCCTTTAAATTACCTGTTTTTAAAGAGAGCACAAGATTATCATCTCCACAGTGCTTTTTGTTTGTAATTCACTTATTCAATGTAGAGGTCCTTGAGTTATTTGTCGTCTGTGTCTCTATGAATAAGTAATTAACTAATATCTAAAGGAATCAGTTACAAGCAATTCAATTAAATGGATTTTAAAAATTGAAGAATTGTTTATTAATAATACATTTTGCCACAATTCAAATTTATGGTCTCACACCCGTCCTACATCTCTTACTGTACACCATATACGTACCCACTCGTCCCCCGAAAGTTAAAGGGATCCCATTCGTCGGATACAGGTTACCAAAACGCAGTCAGATAGAGGGACTATAAAAATTGGTCGAATATTAAACATTTATGAATAACAACCGATCAGGCTGAAACAGAATGCAACAGGATGGGGAAAAATATGTAGACAAAAGGACCTCAAATTATTTTTGTCCACAACTTATTCCCCCCCTCAATAAATAAAAATTGAGAAAATAATTGAATAATACTGCTGAATAGGCCTGAAAATGTCAACTCGGGGGTTTTCGGGGTCGTTGATCACGATCCCGTCGTCAGATTTCCCGAATTCCTCTTCCCCCTTCTCTAATTAAGCCCCCATGTTCGTAATCAGCGACCCCAAATACCCCCAATTGTGATGGATATTTTCTAAAAATGCTGGATGAACAGCATGAGGGGTTAATTAGAGGAGGGTGGGGTATTTTTGCACTACATGTATATACTGTCTACATATTTTTCACCATCGAATGCATCCTGTTTCAGCCTAATCGGTTGTTATTAAAAAAAAATTAAGTAAAAAATACCGTATTGACTCCAGTAAGAACGCTTGCATGAACTTTACAAAGGGGATATAGATTCATGTTGATGTATACCTGGATGGATGGACGGATGGATACTGTATACCCGGATTCAGGTCTGCTCTGATACCTGCAGCAGACGGACATCCGCGTCCCGTGTCCACTGCGCGCTGAATGCGGGCCAACCTGCCCGCTGACCACAAAAAGTGGAGGCACGCAGTCCGCTTCCCCAAATGGTCATAAATTGTAGTCAACTCCACTGGGTTACTGACATAATACCATTCGACGTGTCCATTGAATGTTAAAACGCCTAGCCTTCTAGCCGACTTCGGTAAAGCAAACAAAGGCTAACAATTTGAACAGGTCAAGTGACATGAACGTTTGATCGAAAACCACCAAAATGATTTGGACAAACGAGAAATATTTTTTATCTGATACCTACAACGTCTGGAGATATATAAAGTGGTTACCGTAGCATAAGAACGCTTGCAATGCAGGAAGTAGGTACCGTTCACGCGTCGCCTCCCCTACTGCAAATACAGCAACTCATTAGGAGCTTACTGGTAACCTCACTCCCTCGCAAGGATAAAACAACCCTTCAGGTTATTGTTATTTGGCTGCGATTTTCGGTAAAGTCAATGTAGTTCCTTAATCGGGCTGCTTTGTTATGCCCTATATCTCTTAAGCTGCCCTCTATATAGCAATAAACGCCATCATTGACAATATATTTATTGTTCATGTGCCAACGTTACGTGTGGCGCTGTGAGCCTTCCTCCTCTTTTATGGCAGCAGAGAGCACGTGGCGCGTTTGAAATGTTGCGAACATTAGATGGTCCGTCTTGTTTGTCACCTTAGTGATATAAAGTAATATTAAGCTACATTGGTGTCAGACAGGGATGCGTGCTGTCGGCTCGGCTGTTCATCCTGTATCTGGACAGTTGTCTTCAGAGAATAAGAAATATGAATGTGGGAATGCGAATGGGTGACTCAGTGGTCAACTGCCTGCTTTATGCAGACGATGCGGCATTAATAGCAGAATCACCATCCGAACTGCAAACACTAGTTACAACAATGAAAGATGATTGTATGAAGAAAGGCTTACAATTGAATGCGAAGAAAACCAAGATAATGGTATTTGAAAGAGAGACAACCAGAACGAACACTAGGATTATGGTTGATGATGTAGTGTTGGAGCAAGTGAATGAGATTGTATATCTTGGAAGTGCTTTTAGCAGCAATGGAAGGTACACCGCTGATGTGGAGAGACGAGTGAGTGCCGGGAATAGGTTGAATGGAGCGCTGGGTAAACTTCTAGGCAGCCGAAATCTAAGCCAGAAGGCACAGCTCGCTGTACACAACGCGGTGCTAATTCCAACGCTAACTTATGGAAGTGAGAGCTGGGTATGGCAGAGAGAGCATGAAAGTAGAATAAATGCGGTCGAGATGCAAGCATTGCGCAAAATTTGTGGCATAACGCTTGCTGACCGCGTTCGTAATGAAGACGTGAGAGAAAGAGTTGGTCTAAAAGAGAGAGTCGGTGTTAAGATAAGAAAGCGCATGCTCCGTTGGTTCGGACATGTAAAAAGAATGCGGGACGAAAGAATGACGAAACAGATATACAATGCAAAAGTGAAAGGATGTAGGAGCTGAGGAAGGCTGAGACTAACCTACCATGACCAAATTGGTCGTGTTTTATCAGAAGGTGATGTCAGAAGCCCCAGGAACCGGCGAGCGTGCATAAAAAGAGCTATGAATGTCACAGAAGCGAGTGAAGTATGCAAGGACCGCGTCTTATGGCGCTCGGTTCTCTCTGCCTACCCCGCAAGGGACTTGGCGTGAGGATATACATATACATACAAGCTACATTTAACCATTAATTATCGACATAACAAAACTCGTTGACATCTACATAAGAAATCCACAAGTGCAGATCAAATCGATTCGGCGCTCAATCGTAAACATTTTCCTTCTTGATTAATATTCATTACTCGACAAAAAACATCGAATGTATCGATCCTTTTACCGATCGGTAATTGTTTAACGGTCATCGAATGAATTGCAAATAAATGACATATTTAATTGGCGGGTAATTATCATTGAGAACGAGAATCGATCGGCAGAACTGTTATCTCGATCTTCACGTCGGAGGCTGTTTACAATGTGAATAAATTGAAAACATATATTGTTTAATTTACCGTCCATCATCGACTAAAAAATATAGCCAGCGGCCAGCGTGGCCACCATTGTTTCAAAATACTGTACGCGAAAATTCTCCTGACCATCTCAGACTGTCTAGGTGCCGATTTTGTGTTGTATTCGCTTTTTACTGCACTATCGAGTAAGCGTTTAAACGTTATTTGTTTCGTTTGAAAAGTGACCACATTGCATTTACCTCCAATTTATATTTCTATCTATCTATAACTTCACTTCTATCTATGTATAAATCCAATTTATATTTCGATATTGAATTTACTGCTCTTCTTTTAAATATCCACCAATGAATGTTTAAACAAGTTAAAATGTGGTAATAGTGAGAAATACCAGGTGAGTGATGCCTTGACATGCAATGAGGGACGCTCAGTTTTTGTTTAGACGTGAGTGAATGAAATCGTTCTGACGTCGCTCTCCGCACTCCCTCCGCGTGTCGCCGAATCTCAGAACATAAACCATTCAATGAATGGCCGCCGAAGGTCAGTAAACCCTGGAAAATGTTAATGGGTATTTTTCATTCAGTTTTAACAAGCACTCCTCGGTACAGAGAACGGGAAATGCATTTTAGTGCGTTGTCGACTGCACTTTTTGGGCTCCATTCAGAAGTCACTCGGACGTCCCATGCTCATGTTTAAGGCATACGCGTCCGATAAAAAGTACCGTCCGAATAAAACGGACGATGTTCAGTTTTTCGTAATAGTCATTTGATAAATACTCGAGTCGAAAGTTTTAATTCGACAATCGGTGTTGTGTCGTGTGACTTCTTTCGATTCGTAATAATGACTCTTAAGTGCCGAATGTTTTTTGATCATAATCATATCAATGTTGCAACTATAATCGAAATCTTTAATTGAAATGCATTTTTGCCGATAATTAAGAGCAATAATGTAAAATACGTTTCCAGAATGCTTAAAAATATATGCAAACAAGTAATTATTATAAAATAACTACTTGATCTCTACCAGATAAAGTAGAGTGGACATTGTATTTAGTAGTCGTAGTCCTTTAGACTCCATTACATTTCATAGACCCGAAAACATTAACCACGTATCTCCATCGTCGGAGCAGCTCGATGTCTTTACAGCATTGTGGTGCCTACAGTACTTTAAAGACTTCTGCGGAGGTTACATTGTCTCGGAAAGACATATTCGAAAAGGATTTGATATGTTTTCCCTCAGATTCCAATACATTTTAACAGATAACTTTTCAATTCCGATTTCAATATGACTTTCCGTGGCCATGTGAATACCCACAGTGACATATTTATTAAATTTTGTAATGATGTATTAAACGTAAGTGGTCGTCTAATACCAGTGTTTTACAAATAGACGAGTTAGTTCCAATAATGCTTATAATAATTAAACTATGCGACCAGTCATTACGAAGAGCAATCATTTTCTCCGTTTACTAAAATAAAAGCGTTTTAGTCGTTTTCCAAATGAAAATTAATATCACATTATTATTTGATAATGAATGCATTGTACTAGCTGACAGAACAATATATATTCTTTCATAAAGCCCATATTAAAAGTAGATCTGCTAAGAAATTATGTTCAACATATTACTTTTACCTCTGAAGTGTACTGTTTTCGTATTGCATGTTCGTAGAGACACGCCTGGTGTCTGAAAGTATGGACAAGTAATGTTCTCGAACATGTGTTATTTCAAGCGTCGGCCCTTTTTTGCCAACCCTCCGCAATATCCACAGTTTTTTTCCCGCGCGTCCCATTCAGCTGATCCATAAACTGTTTGCACGAAACACTAACTCATCAAGTGGTCGGCTGTCGGCTGTCGGCTGTCGGCGGCACCGCGTTCGACTCTTTATGGCTCCTCAGAGACTTCGGTAAGTGATAATATGGTGCGCACTTCGATAAAATAAAATTCATTCATAAAACTTTAGGAGAGTAATATTTTTCTTAAAAACATGTTCGTTAAAGAGCCGCAGCGTCGCAGCGTTCTTTGAAAAAAAAATGTAACAAAACAAATGTGATGTTAAAAAACAAACAAGCCGTGAAATGCTTATAATATTAAATAGTTAATATATTCAGGCGTTACTTTGCGAAAGTCAAAATTACAGGTAATTTGATCTAAACTACTTTGTGTGCTTCCGCTCCCGGTTAGTTCGTGCGAACTGCTGCCGGCCGGCACCCGAAGAGTAATGATAATACACCCACTAATCGAGAGCGGAAGCACACAAAGTAGCTTACATTTAGATCAAATTGCTTATAATATTGTTTATTCTAAAAGTAACATGTATAGTCACATATACATACTTGATTGGTACCTAAATCTACCATTGGAGAAGAAATGGTTATCGTATTCTTTAGATTCTTGCCATAACAAGCCTGTAGTTCGCCCTGACGGTTGCATCAAGTCGAAATATGTGATGGAAACTACAAGTCACCAACTTGTTGGTGATCTGACTCATTCCTGGTAACACTACAACTTACATTATATATTTTTCACATGCTAGATGCATGGATATGATAACGAATAAATGACGCTTAGAAATGCTTTTCTGTTAAAAAATATATTTATTAGTTGTACGAGTATGTACACAAAACAAATTACAATTATCATAAGAAAGATTCACAGAGAGACACAGATCCAGATTACAATTCTAAACGTACCTAATAATTATTGTTTAATTTGTAACAGTATACTGAACCTATGTGCTGAGTAAGTGAAGTTTGAAAGATTTCCCCCATAACCTTTTAGGAGACAGTACGGATGCGAGCCATTACATTTGTCAATTTGCCATCATTAAATGTGCGAGTATTTACAGAATCCAATGAGAAAAATTAAAGCGGCAGTTATGTTTTATTTCAAGAATGCAGCCCGCGCCGGTCGCCGGCCGGCCGCGGGGCCCGCGCGCCGTGTTGGCCGGCGACGTCGCCTGCATCGCAATGTTGCCAACAAAAAATGGCGGCGCACTTACCATTCTGAATGTTCCGAACTGGACTTCGACGATAATTTAAAGCTTCAGCTCGAGCAACATGTTGTAGCTAAACATGTAACTATTTGTTTGCATAAATATTTAGAGGTATTTTTTAAGATGCACGCTGCAGTCTTTACTCTCGTTCGATATATGTCTCAGAGCAAGCTAATATAACGCTGCGTAACCCTGAACTCAGGCTCAGTTTTACTATCACATACAAAGATATTATAATAATAATAAAAAAGTACCTATGTAAAATTTCATTCATTTTCTTTACAACGTTCTTAGCGCTGACAAATAACTTTTGCGCTGCTTGCGGGATGAATTATCAAAAAAAATCTTAAAGATTTAAAAATTATATTTAAGATGGAAAACTTATGGCAGGCACTTTTGTATAAGATTTGCCATAACAACCTTGACTGCAGCCAGTTAATTAATGAAATCTATCTTCGCACACCTACCAGTACTAATACACAAGTGCGTGAGAACATAATTCGGCGTCTTCTTGCTCCTAAATTCTGGCGACCGAACGCAGGTGAACGTGCTCCCTGGCGTCGTATTATGTCTTCTTGTAATAAGTATTTTACTGAAATAGATATATTCGCTTTGTCACTATCAGTATTTAAAAAACATGTCATTGAGAGGCTATCAGATATTACTTTAGATTAATGCTACAATGTGTACTATTTTTTCTTTTCTTTTTCTATATATATGCGTAATGCGTTTGAAATTACCTAATAATTTGTGGATAATGTGGTTGGTTGTACATTTATCAAAACTATTAATTTCTTATTATGTAAAGAAACCTTGATTGTACAATTGTTTTTATCCCGAATAAAATAAAATAAAAAGAAAACTCAACCGGCACCAATAATATAGTTAGGGTCATTTGAGTGCATTTTAAGACATGAGTTTTCTTATGTTGATACTGTTGATTGTAGGCACTTGGTGGAATTTTGCCTATATAATGCCGTAAAGGCGAAACCGGTCGGTAAAAATAATTATTAAATAAAATTGTGACATGGAATCTGTACAAGTGCAAGTATTAACATTAACGCGACATGAGTTTTCATTTTGTTTCGTGTGGAAATTTTTATGAACATAACTTAAGCATCTGAAATAATTGTATAAACAGTAACGCATTAGGAACATAAGGAGGACGCTTGAATATCTAATGTTATTCCCGTGACGAGATACTTAATACACTTTGCTTGTAAATTGTTTAAGTGGTCGTAATCAGCCGTATTCAGCGCTTTCATGGAAATGTCTCCGAACTCTCGAAGAAGTACCCAACAACTCGCATTAGTCCTCCCCTCCC
This sequence comes from Pyralis farinalis, assembly GCA_947507595.1. Taxonomy (NCBI): domain Eukaryota; kingdom Metazoa; phylum Arthropoda; class Insecta; order Lepidoptera; family Pyralidae; genus Pyralis; species Pyralis farinalis. The sequence continues at coordinate 713,855 of OX382280.1, forward strand.
CCACATTTACACCTCGGTTCAGTCCAAGCGAGCACCTGACATTACAACATATTGACCTAATATAGACTATTAAACTGCCGATGCGATTAATACACTAAATAAATAATGCGATTAATACAATAAATAATTAGGTACTCCTTTATAAAAACTTTTGTAAAGACGTCAAAGTTTTAACCTTTAGACTAATTTTAAACCGATTAATTCAATTCAAGTAGTAGTAGTAGTTTATTTATTAAAGTAACGTTCACGTACAAGCCCGTGTTCGCACATTGTCATCGTCGGCCACTGTCTGCATATATATTATTTTATACAACTAGATTGGGAAACAAGCATGCTTCCCGCATCAGATGGTAAGCGGTCACCGCAACCTATCGCACCGCTCGCAACACGGACGTAGATGTTACTCGCTCGCTGCCAATCTTGTGACCTAAGGCTGTTTCGTCACAGTGCACAGTAATTTCTCTGCCATATCTCACCCTTCAAAACGGAATACAGCTATATAAATATATCTGCTTGGCGGCAGAAATACTCGTAGGTGAGACAGAGGTACCCCCGCAGACGACTTATGTACAAAGTCACCCTCTGGTAATTTACTATACCCAACCACTGCTTTTAAATATAAAATACCGAAAACATCGGGTCATAATGTAATTTGATTGCTTGACCTTAAACTGTTTTTTACTATTATTGGAACTAAACAAAGTATTACGAAGATAATTGTTCAGTTTATTGTTTATTTATACTTGGTATTCAGTTAGTGTTCTTTTTTCAGTATTTTTGGCGGAGTTTTAAGCCTAGGCCCCACATTTTCACGAGGGCGTTTACATCCCGCTATGCTTATCTGCCATCTTAGTGATATAAAAAGCTGCATGGAAATACTAGAGATTGGAAATAATTTTCACGTAAATTTTCTTTACGTCTATTAAGTGAAATGCGGATAGTAAAATGAAAAGCTCTCTCTGCTCGTACTGGCGGAGACAATGCCGTCATTAAAGAGAGCCGGCCGACACACTGCACCGGAATTATGTGAAACAAAACGAACTCCGCCGCCATTGTTGTTTCACTACGCATTATATTTCCTAGAGCTTTTATTTTGACGAAGACCTAGGAAAGAAGATAACTGCCTCTCGAGAGCAGGGCCTGAGAGAAATTATATGAGTGTTAGAAGTGCTTTATGAAACAGTTCGATACGTCGAAACAAATGATAGACCTGTCGTCAAACATACGTCTCCCCCCGAATGTAAAGTTATTACTGTAGCCTGTGAATGCTTACAATATAAGATTTTAATATAGCAACTCCTTAAGTAATACTCGCAGGAACACAAGACCCCTCCAAGGAGTTGTTGTCACGGTCTACTGCGAGGAGTACGGCGAAGGAGGTCGGGCTGCTTTGATCTGATGATTTATCAATAGCGTTGGCGTTAGTGATATCATAAAGTTTTCTATTTAACTATGTTGTATTGTGAACACTATACTACACTTACATTGGGGCTAGATGGCGCTGTGTAATTTGCTCGACAATAAAAATAAAAAAACCACCTGATAACAAAACAACCTAAAAATTTGAATGACATATTAAGTACTCGTAACAATGAATTCGTCCAGAGGAGACTCCATATGTAGTACACTCAACTGCATATTTTGAATTGGTTACCAAATTTTCAAGTAAATACAGAAGTATCGCTCGCGCATTACTACTCCCGCTGGTAACATTGTTAATAATCAAGAGCTTACTTGATGGGCTCTGGAAGTTTATTATAGATTTGAATTTTTATTCATTGTATATTACCAATGTTTTTGATATAATACAGTACGAAGACCATACTCCTCGTGCTGTTTATTATAATCTAAACATATTTTCCACATCCACATCAACCCTTACTCATCCCACTGCAGGGATACGGGTCTCCCTTTAACCGAAGGGGTTTAGAGTATACTCCACCACGCTGCTCAAATGCGGATTGGCGGAAGCCAGTGTTTTCAAGCCGTCCGTCCGACTTAGTGTAATGTTACAACCTTATTTAATGATTTATATAGAATCTTTTCTTTGCATGCTCTGTTTAGTCTATGACAATTTGTCAAAAATATTGATTTGTAATTCAAAATTTTAAAATATTACATTTTAGTGTCGAAAACAGAAAACAAGTCAGTCTGGAGGAAGCTTTCGAGAAGTAGAGATTCAGTGCACCACGTCTGAGACCACCAGCCTCCTGCTGAGGGCTACGTGGTGAACCCTCGGGATATTACTACCTTTTCCAAACTCGATAATTTCCGGACATCTAACTAATCTAAAAATTATAATACCTGCAGCCCCTGTTGTGGACTACGGCGGCTAACAAAGATACCGCTGCGGTGTTGGTCCGTAAGGCGGTCCCCACCATTACCAACAACTTCTACGTCTGGATCTGCGTGCTGGCTAGCACGCTAACCTGCCGTCTACAGTCGTCGACCACTATAGCCGGCGGCCACTTAGTACACCCACCAGTGATTCTATCAGTGATATACCGGTTAGACAAATTAAAGCGCGAGTTCTTAGAGACCTTATTTAGCCGAACTTAAAGTGAACCCTTTTTTTATATTTTGTAAAATAGACCTATTAAATTAGTATCGCTTTTAATACTCCCTTTTCTTCAACTAGTAACATAACAATTAAATTGTATCTTTGTCAGCCGCCGTAGTCCACAACAGGGGCTGCAGGTATTATAATTTTTAGATTAGTTAGATGTCCGGAAATTATCGAGTTTGGAAAAGGTAGTAATATCCCGAGGGTTCACCACGTAGCCCTCAGCAGGAGGCTGGTGGTCTCAGACGTGGTGCACTGAATCTCTACTTCTCGAAAGCTTCCTCCAGACTGACTTGTTTTCTGTTTTCGGACACTAAAATGTAATATTTTAAAATTTTGAATTACAAATCAATATTTTTGACAAATTGTCATAGACTAAACAGAGCATGCAAAGAAAAGATTCTATATAAATCATTAAATAAGGTTGTAACATTACATTAGTTTAACGTCTTCTATCGACAACAGCCAGGACCGACGGCTTAACGTGCCCTCCGAGCACGGAGAAACTCGAGATAGAAAAACCCATCCGTAGACAGGCTACGGTCGACGTTGCTTAACATGCGTGTTCAATCATATTTTAATGCAACCAAATTAATAGTTTGCTATAATGACTATGACGTCACCAACAACCCTTTGTTTATCATATGTATGATATACTCGTACGTATACGTGGTATTTCCGCGTGCATCAGAGAGTCCTACGCGAGCCGTGATGAACAACACTCAATGCACACTTTCAGTATATACATATAAAGCGGGACAGATCCGTTCGGGAGTTTGTTAGTCACGGCGCGCGCCTACTGCCTAGCGCGCTTGTCGTGCCTAGGGCTGAACCATCTCCTTATTGAAGTAGTACACGTGTAGCAACCTTTAATATTTGCAAGAGTGAGAGAGGGAGGGCACATTAAAGTCTGGGAAAGCACCTCCGCCTCACAGAAACCCTCGGCCAAATAACAACTCCCTGGAGGATTGTTGTGTGCCTGCGAGTGAGCGTAGGAGCCTTCCTTAGGAGCTCCTAAGGAATTGCTGTGTTAACAGCAGAGGTGTTTGCTGTATTATATAGTATTGCAAGCGTTCATAGGCTACGGTGACCACTTTACGTCCGGGGGTTAAAAAAACATAGAAGAATCGTAGTCTAAAAGTTGGCCTCGTATGAGTTACGTCAAAATCTATCAATATTTGGTGAAGCGAATAAAACATAATAGTAGTTGGAGTCTATGGATACATCGCCAACGGCCGTGGAGCTCCTGTGGTCGCCTCCGACCTCCATCATGAGACCAGCTCAGTGGCATTCCATTATTGTACTGGAATATGAACTACATTGCTCAGTTTCGTGATGATGTCTGAAGTCAGATGATTTAGTAATAATTTATTTACACTAATGTTGTTAAGAGGTAAAGCTTGTTTCGTTCGTGTGTTACCTACTCACTGGAGCTACTGAGCCAATTCTGACATTATCATCGACTCCTACCGCCAATATTCAGTTTGAGATCCTTCGTAAAAATTCAAAAGCAAAAGATGTTTTTATAGTTATGGATACGTCGTATATGCTCTAGAATGGCAATAAGAAAGTACGGTAATTGTCCACCTCACATTCAGTTGGGCACGCTCTCGCGTCGCGTCTATACGTACTACGCCACAAAGCATAAATGTCTTAAGATATAATATTCATCTCTTTCTGACGACAGGTCTATCATTTGTCTCTTTGTTAGAGCAAAGTGTAATAATAAATAACTGTATGTAGATACAGTACTAGTTGCGCCATTTTAAAATACAATAATGTTGGTGTATAACGTGTCTACCTTTTGATACGTCGCTGTGCACAGGTTAGATTTTTTATAAGAGATTAAACATTCTGTAATAAAGCACAGTTCTTCAGTGATAATTTTCCGATTACGGTCTTGTGTCCCGCGCTGTTCACCACACGATTCTCATCTGATTGTGATTAGTATATGATTGCAATATGATTCCGTGGGGGTCTAAAGATGCCCCATTATCTTTCGTATGCAAATATCTCACTGTTTCAGTGTCGAAGTGAGGCTGAATGTTGTTTACGAATCACATAAAAACCACTGAACTGATTTTGATAAAATTTTGCACAATGATTGCTTGCATACCGCTTCACCAATTAAGCGAGCCTGAACATTATCAAGATAAAAATCTCGATAATGTCAATGCGTAAAAGATTAAACACCGAATTCCGTGGGAAAAGTTACTGGTATCAACGCTTTCTTTAGCAATCCTCCATGGCCAACCGTGAGGATACATATTATGCAGGTATCTTTGAGTCTGAACATATTGGTGAGTCACCTGGGAGCCACGGGCAAGCGATCTCTGTATTTCAAGCGTCAAGTCCATCTCGTTCAACTTGCAGGCGCTTGCTTGATCACACATGGCTCGTACACTCGTAATATGCAGACAGTGGTGGCTACATCATCAGTCGACTATTTGAAGGGAGATCACCCGTGGTCCCCCAGCAGCCCTGGTGTCACCGGAGCGTTTCGAAAGCACACCCACCGGCCGTGCCCGTGAAAGCACTGCATCAATGTAATTGGCGAAAGTATGATTTGAATACAATGAGACACGCGTATTTATTTGCCATGAATAAAACATGCGACCAGTGCGTTTTTATGCAACCTTGTTGTGTAATCTGTTTTGATGTGGTATCTGTATATGATTTTAAAGATTAGTAAGCATAGTTCAAAAGAGAAACAATTATAAACTCGCTTTAAAACAGTCATCTTTATTAAAGAAACGAGCGAAATATATAAGGAGCGCTTCTCACGGCGCTTGCTTCTCTCTGCCTGGTCCGCGAGCGACCTGGCGTTAACATACAGATAAATAGAACAATATACACTGTAGCTGGACAGTTAGCATATTTTATACAACTTTTTCTTTATACAACATCGGGCATACAAGCATACGGCCCACCTGACGTAAAGTGGTTACCGTAGCCTATGATCGCTAATTATATCACCTCTGCTGTAGCGTCCCCAGTAAGCTCCTAAACACAGCAACTCTTTAGTTGCTTACTGGTGACCTCACTCACATGCAGGAATACAACAACCCTCCAGTTAGCCGTTATTTGCCTGCGGTTTTCTGTGAGGTGGAGGTGGTGTAGGTATTGTATAGGTACTTCGAAATTATTAATAATTTCATAATTATGTCACTATGTCTTTTGTACGTTATTTGTTTAGATGACGTATTTTGTATTGTTTATTTTGCGATACATATTGTGATATTATGATCGACAAAGTGCATAAGCGTAGAGTGCGTGAAGCACTACCGCTTTGTTTGAGACATGTCTGCCTGCACCTCTGTACAACTCCCTTGTTTATTGTAAAATTTTGTGTCCTCTGGTCCAAATAAAAACTTTATCTATCTATCCGCTCCACATTTTCCCAATTCTTGTGTCAAAACCGATGTTTTTTTATACAACGTCGATAAGAATACATACAAGCATATTATATACTATAGTATATAAGTGTGCTTGTGTGCTAGATATAAGCCTTCCCTGACAGTGCCCAGTATATGCGAACCTCCGCTTTCAGTATCCAGCCGACCACTAGTGGGCGTTCGTTTGAGGTGCCACTCCATCTAAAAGACGAACGCCCAATGTGTCGTGGTACCATACGCTGCCTTCCACTCAGGGACCTGGTGTTATGATGTTCCTTGTGTTACGGTGAAGGTTTCTTGCATTTAATAACCCACTCCTTGAGGAAGGTTTATAAGCTATTCAAAATCACGTTATGACCTTTAGAAGCCGAGAAAAAAGGGAAAACACCTCGCGGGTTTTTTTTACTACTTCGGGAGGCATACAAGCATACGGCCCACCTGATGTAAAGCGGCCACCGTAGCCTATTAACGCTTGTAATATATTAAGTGTCACTCGCGCGATGCCTCCTCTGCTGCTTACACAGCAACTCCTTGGGAGCATACTTGTGACCTCACTCACACGCAGGAACACAACAACTCTCTAAGGAGTTGTTATTTGGCGGCGGTTTTCTGTGAGGTGGAGGTACTTTCTCAGACGAACTGCTTTGATGCACCCTACCTCTCTTAAAACATTCAGATCAAGACAAACAGACATGTTCATGCACACGAATGTTTTCCTTGTGTGGGAATCGAACCCACGAGCGTTGGTGTCAAAGTCGCGTCATTGACGACTGTGCCACCGAGCTCGTCAAATAGTTAGGTGCAGCTAGTTGCACAATACACTTTAAAAGTACTCACTAAACATAGCAGACATGTAATAGAACGCCTTATTTGTCAAAGTTACGAGTGCGGCTCCGAGAAATTTCGAATAGAAATTCGATAATTTATCATCGATCGCCAGTATCGATGTTGCCATTCAAAACTTGTTTTTTTTATCCAAGAACAACATTTATCACTTAATCGGTGTCACATTAGATTTATTAGACTTCCGAATGATTATTATATAATCGCAAATCGATTGATCGACTGTGTTGTGTTCCTATTATGACGACAAATGTATGAAACAGTACATAATTACTGATAAAGTCAAATTTTACGCTTTATTAATAATATCATACGATATAATGCTGATAATAAAAATCTTGAAAGCATATTTTTGATGCTAACAGTTAAATTTTATCTTCAATATTGCATAGTACAAGAACGGTAGAATGTCAAAGTGTCAAAACTAACTTGCTCTTGACTGTACCAAAGGATAAAATATACATATTACTAATGTAATCAGGTGCTGCTTTTCGCACTTGCAAGAACGAATATAGCCTCTTTTTTCCTCCAAAATATTGCTTGCAGAATTATTCTCAGGTATGTCGGTCTATACTGTGTTTGTCTCTGACAACAGTTAGTTCACATGATATGTGCCCAACGTTAGTCGTAGCATGTCTCCTCTGCCGTGGTCGCTAAGGATAAATTGCGAAACGAATTGAGTTTGTCAGCTGAATCGGTCGTTTGAATGAATGTTAGATACCGCTCTATATATAGAAGCTATTGTATCGTTTTATCTGGAGGCTATGACAAGATGAAATTAGCAATTAATCGAGCGAATAACAAGATTAATGTGCTATTACTTAACGCCGTGTAGAACGGCCGCCGGCCGCGAGTGATCTGTGAACTCATATTTAATGTATACTGCACTATACTCGCGAATATATTTCTCAGGTTTACAATATCACTACATATTATAATATAATTTACCACGCCGCGTCTGCCTGTCTGTCTGTTGCGATAAACTCAAAAACTTAATGTATAGGTCAAAGGTTTAATTTTCGCACAAGGCAATCATTTATGTGCAACATGTCAATTCACATTCATTTGATGTTTGTTGCTAATTAACAAACGAAGCAAAATACAGGTAGAATGTAACTAAGTAACCAAACTGGTAAAGTACCTATCTCCCCGTGGTCGCAGAGAAATAATATCTCTTGGAGGGCAAAGATACTTTACCGGTAGGCTATTGGCAAGTTGCAGCTTCAATGTGATACTATTCGTAATACAACAGTTCATAGGTAACAGACTCAGATCAAGCAGTAATTTAAAATACATATGCATTAAAAGTGTCAGCTATCCATAATGTATTCGAATACTCGACGAGCTCGGTGGCGCAGTGGTGAAACGCGCTGTTACGCTACTTTGACACCAACGCTCGTGGGTTCGATTCCCACACAGTACAAGCATTTGTGTGCATGAACATGTCTGTTTGTCTTGGTCTGGGTATTTTCTATGTATATTAAGTACCTATGTATTTACAAAAAAAAAAGTAATTACTTATGTTTATCAGTTGTCTAGTACCCATAACACAAGCTACGCTTACTTTGGGGCTACGAGTAGATGGCGCTGTGTAATTTGTCCGTCAATATTTATTTTTTTATTTTATTTTTATACTTCTTTGCCTGATGTCAGTACGTATATGTCTGGTAGTTGCAGAAGATGAAAGTTGGACGTGATGATGAGTTGATGATGATGTTGGTAAAGCTTTTACTAACTTTTACAGTCATCTATCTCCCCGCGTTCCCTCTTTCCGTATCCCCGATCCTGTCGCCACCTGAGCGCGGCCCGGCGGCGCGCCGCAGACGACGCGATTTATCATCAGCAGACAAACCATAGACAATGTTGACAAATTGCACCGAGCGCCGTTATCATTTCTATTGTCTAATGCAAGTCTCCTACTATTTATTTTCACATTTAGGAAGTCGCTTCTATTTATACGTCAGTTTTAAACATATTTTATTAAAATATTGTTTGGACCGTAAATATAGAACTTGTAAATAAAATATTTGCCTATGCAACTAAGAAATAAAGGAGAACGCCGTACGATAAAACAATACGTCAATACGGTTCAAACTTCTTACCCTTTACCGTTATATCAATAGTCTTCACTTTTCCTCATCCTCATCGTTCCATGATTTGCTACTGTACCTTAATCCATTTTAAAAAAGGAATTATAAGTAAAATTTAAAAAAAAGGTAATATTCAATTCTGGCACTGTTTGTCAATGCTCTAGAGCTAGATTAGCAGTCGACAACGCAGACAGATTGGGCAGGGACTGAACGTAGACGGCTCACCGGCGTCGATAAAAAAATATAAACTGCAAGTTGATCACGACGTTACAATAATGGAGCTGTCGGTGACCGCAGAGGTGGAATACACGATACTTTTTAAACAGTCAAAGAGTAATTTAATTTTTGACAATCATTCTACGTCTTTCGAATTTATGAAATATGCGACACTTGACTGAAAATTTACCCTTTTCTAACTCATTCGAAATTGTCCAACAAAAAGTACATGTATACATACATATCATCTCGCATGTCTCCCTTCGGGGTTGGCAGAGACTATGGAACGCCAGGTGCACCGATCCAAACACGCCTCTCTCACCTTATACACTCGTCAACCTCTTCATGCATGGTCTTTTGGATGCTTTTAATTTGGCCCTTTTTCAACACATCACCAATTTGATCTATATGTGTGCGTCTAGAGCGGAACCTACCGATATCTCCATTCCCATTTACTCGATACACTTCTTTCGTAATTCTTTTGTCATTTATTCTTTCTAAATGACCAAACCATCTCAGCATACCCTTTTCAATTTTCAGAAAGTAAAGTTTCATTGAAGATGTAAATATAACTTATATTGCTTGCCCTTGCTCTCCCAAATTTAATGACTTTCCTTTTCGTTATAGATCATTATATATCATTGAATTGCAAGTTGAATATTTATGTAATACATATCTTGGAATACGTATTAAAGTATTTGTTAAATGAATTCCGCGATCGAGTTCGGCGAGAGTTGCAACAGTATCCCGGCACGTACTCGTATCGATGGTAGCCGACAATCTGTCACGCGCTAATGCACTTCCGTGAGAAGTGTGAGAACACACCCGTGGTAATGTCTAAACCGCAGACCAGACCATAGAATAATAACACGTAGATGGACTGTGCTCTTTGTTGCCTATGAAGTGCGTTTTATGTTACTATGGGACGGAATTTACGGAAAGTTCCGCCACTTCTAATTGTTATATCATCAAGGAAGTTAGCAAATTGTTGTAGTTCTGGTGGCATCTGTAGCCTATAGTCTTCTCAATGGTTGACAATGAAACTAATTATGGCACGCTTGACTTCTCTTTTTGTTTTTTATACAATATCGGGAGGCATTCGAGCATAAGACCCACCTGATATAGATAGCTACCGTGGCCTATGAATATTTGCGATACGAGAAGTATCGCTCGGGCCACACCTGCTCCTAACACAGCAATTTCTTAGAAGCTTACTGGTAACGTCATTCGCTCACAGGAGCACGACCACCCTCCAGGAAGTTGTTATTTGTCTGCGATCTTCCGTTAGGTGTACTTCCCCAGCTGGACTGTTTTGATGCACCTTACCTCTCTTAAAACACCCAGACCAAACAGACATGTTCAAACATACAAATATTTGTACGGTGTGGGAATCGAGCCTTGGTACTCTACTAAACCTTGAAAAATTACTAATCACTCCACCAACGAACTCGCCAAGCTTCCCCCAGTGACATCAGGTAGTGTGGTTATTTCGTTTTATAGCTATAATTATTTATAGATTATGTGCCGGGGGACAAACGAGTCCATACAGCTCGCCAGATGTAAACACACTATTGTTGTACTTATGGCCCCTGAAACATTACTCACTCACGGGAACACAATAACACTCCGATCTCCGCGTCTCATGTTACGATCTACTACTTTCCGTGTAATGTAGGTATATGAATATGCCTCCTACATTCACGACAATTTTATCCATCGTACTCTCGGTAAGTTATTCACACAATGAGAATAGCGAATTGTCTATCAGATGCAACAAGACAGTTGTCTGTCTGCGTGTTGTGTGTCCTATGGCGCAGGGTTACGTCGATAGCTGGTATTCGTCACGCTTCGCTGTTTCTGTGACGGCACTCATTTTTCAATCGATTATTATTTCAATCGAAATGAGCGAAGACAATTTTCAAACGATCTATTGTGTGGATTTTATTATTTCATATGAGTTCAGAAATATCTAAACTATAAGTAAGACAGAAAGTATGGAGCTTAGGCGGCTCATCATATTCAGAGCTGAACGAAGTCTGCTCGAAGTGCAATGATACCTCAGTGGATAAATATCCGGCCTGTTCATCAACTGGTTCTCAGTTCGAATCTTAGCATGTACAATTAAATTTCTTGGGCATTGGGAACCCGCAAGTCCCAGAAATTATATTTCAAAGGACGTGTGATGTAACTTAAGGAAGGTCTAGGTTTTCGCCTGGGTTGTGGTGGTCTGATGGCAGTTGCTCCAACTAAAAATCAGTATCTTCGTTAATTTCGAAGCCGTCAGGTCTGAATATTTTTAAGTCGATGTGCATAGTGGGATTGCCTATTTTTAAACTTAACTTACCCGACGGTTAACTCGCCGCAAATTCGTTTTGGTAATCGGCAAGATACAACGCAGAACAATCCAATCGAAATTCAAGTATCCAATGTCTGCAAATAAATAAACTTATACTCATGTCTCCACACCCCCGGCCGCCAGAACACTGGTCCCCCACCGACGGAAAGGGTTCCAGCACACGTCCGTCTCGCCTGACCGAAATATGACCGCCGTTGACTGTCACTGCACTATCATCGCTAGTAAATTTCTCAAATGCAGCTCGACGTGTCATAATTGTCTATTGTTTAGTAAAAGCTTCTTACTCGGTGTTCACTCGATTGTCTTAACTTGATAAATTATACGAATTATATCGATTATTTATATGTGTTTCCATCGGCCAAGACTAGACATGGACGGTTGAAATTTCTCTGACGTTTTCTCATATAACCTTTCCATCTGCGTGTATTTTATAGAAAAAGGAAATGGGAGTGTTGGAAAGAAAAATAAAATAAGGCTGACTATGGGTTATCTATACTGGTTACAGCAAATGCTTCGATATACCTACTTGACCACCGTAATACTGTATAGTAATTATATACATGACTGTGGCGGGTGTTCACGGTGATCATTGTAGATAGTTCTACCCAAGTTTTGATAACCGTACTCAAGCAGTAGTATATGTCCATTTGCTCACGGCTACCATTTTTCACTGCCACTGCTTATGACTCGATTTATAAACGCTTTTCTGCGACTAAAATGATTGTGTTTGATGACGACATGAAAATTCTGAAGGCCATTCCTAATATTTGTCCTAACGTTGATGATCTTCAATCGAATTTATAATATATTACACACGAGGAGACGTACGGTCATTGATAAAGGCTATACTAGAGCCCGTATATATTAAAACCCATGGAGTAGTACAAGACAGTAAACTTCTTTTCGACATGCATGAAGATTTGCATATTGTAAAGAAGTCGCTTAAAGCTTTAGGTTTTTGCAACATAAACGATAGGATCAAGCTCCTTAAATCTATTAAATTATTATACTGAATTATCGTCCGTAATCACCTTGAAAATGCCTCTTTGATATGGAATCCTCAGTACCCAGTATACGAACCCCGAACAGTACAGTTAGGTACTGTTCGGGGTTTTTTACAAACTTTAAGGCGCAGCAGCAAGGATCTATCATAAATTACTATTCACTTTCGAAAAGCAAAAACGATCAAACATAGAACTATGACGAGTATTCGAGTACATAAAATAATAAAAATCTCTAGTTAATTAGTGCACATTGAAATATTAATGATTAATTAAGCTAAATTGCTTTTGTATATGAAACTGCTTCACATCACTGTCCTTATTTCTACCATATATTCGCAAGCAAAGAATTCAGAATATCGAGAGCATTTCGAATCTTAATCGATGTAATTCGTATAATTTATCAAGTCAATTATTGTGACTCGTTTTTGTCATGTGATATAAGCGACGGAAGTAGAGCTTTACCGTATCGATAACTCGACTTTCCATTTACCGTGATAAAGCCCGGTTCACCTAACGGACGATTTGAATGCGTTATATTGATAACCTTTTGACTAGCGGTGGCCGGTTCGATCCCCATTCAGAGACAATCGAATGATAAATGACCATTATAATGCTTTAACTAACGAAGTAATGAAATACACGCCTGACTTTGATAGGCTTTAAACAGGAGCACGACATTTGTTCGACGTTTATTTGAAAGCTCGCGTGTGCTAGTCCAGCCGAACACACAAGTTAAGCAATGTCGCAGCCTGTCTGTGGGTGGGTTTAATCGATTCGAATTTCGCAGGGCATGGTAAACTTCACCATCGGTCCCGACTGTTTTCGATAGATGATAATCGTTAAGCTAACCAAAGGAAATAACGATAACTGCTTTAGATCATATAGGCAACGCGCTTGTATGTGTCCCGACGATGCATATCTGAACTACTCGTCTAACTCGTGTTCTTTTTATTAACAAAAGAGGCAATGGCGAACGTGTGGTATATATAATTTACCCTAGATATATTATACGTTATGATATCTAGCTCTAGCGCTGCCCGCGACGAGATTGGGTTTGAATGCTCCAAATAGGATCCCTTCTTACGATAAATATTTTCACTATAAAAAGTAGTATAAATAACCCAGGACTATTCCGTTATCGTGTACATCTATTTATTCATAGTTCATCATGTGACGGCCCTCGCGGCGCAGGCAGAGTAAAGTGAGCAGCACATGCCTCGCTTCTTTTTTATACAACGTCGGAAGACATACAAACATACGGCCCACCTGGTGTAAAGCGATTACCGTAGCCTATGAATGCTTGTATTAAATATCACTCGCACGATGGTTAAAAACATCCAGACCAAAACAAACAGACATGTTCATGCTCACAAATGATTGCCCTGTATAGGAATCGAACCCATGAACGTTGGTGTCAAAGTTGCGTCATTCACGACTGTGCCATAGGGCTCGTCTAAATTGTGCATGAATTGTTTTCTCTGCCCATGGACTACGGTGTGAAGATAGTTAAGTAACTAAGATTGATAACCTTATTGAAAAAATATATTTATTAGAATATACATGGATCAATACATCTTTAGAATCAAAGCTGTCCGTCCGTCGTCCGTCCGTCTGTCACCAGGCTGTATCTCATGAACCGTGATAGTAAGATGGTTGAAATTTTCACAGATGATGTACTTCTGTTGCCGCTATTACAACAAATACTCAAAAATAGAATAAAATAAATATTTAAGGGGGCTCCCATACAACAAACGTAATTTTTTTTGATCGTTTTTGCTCGATATTGATAACGGCAACAGGTAGACGCTTGAAATATTCACAGAATATTTAGTTATATATTCACTTTAAGAATAAATAATTAAATTAAAATAAAACAAATATAAGGGGGGCTCCCATACAACAAACGTGTTTTTTTTTTGCCGTTTTTGTAGATAATGGTACGGAACCCTTCGTGCCCGAGTCCGACTCGCACTTGGCCAATTTTTTTTATACTACTTACATCGGGAGGTATACAAGCATACGGTTCACCTGATGTAAAGCGGGCACCTATTAACGCATAGCCTATTAACGCTTGCGATATATTAAGTATCACTCGCGCGATGCCTCCTCTGCTGCTTACACAGCAACTCTTGGGAGCTTACTGGTGACCTCACTCACGCGCAGGAATACAACAACCCCGTAGGGAGTTGTTATTTGGCTGCAGTTTTCTATGAGGTGGAGGTACTTCCCCAGACGGGCTGCTTTGATGCGCCCTACCTCTCTTAAGATCTGTAAGTATCTGCACTTCACAGAAGATCGACACATATACGAGTACCACCTGCCTGGAGAATGTCTTCCTGCAAGGGAGTGAGAGAATGAGAACCATCGAGTGATACTATTATCGTGCCATCCTGTTCACAGTTACGAATAACTGAATAGGTATGTAGGTATACAGAAGTGTCTGTTTTATAAACAAACCTCGCGAAGACTCGCACAAAGCGCTGATGATACTCAAAGGGCGTTTAGTAATTACCGATCATTGTTTCCAATGATGTCATCGGCGGCCGCTCCTTCAGCCTCCAGCCGCCGGCTGCACTCCACTCTCGATGCTCCTCCACCGCGGACCGCGGCCGGCGTGACAAACATCACGTCTTGAATAAACACCGACTAAGACGAGTGACATCATTTGGCGCACGCATGTGTTGTCGTGTGGTGCGAGTGATGAGTGATTGCCGCTCGCGAAATTTACTTTCGGATGTAAATTCGTTCTGTAGTAATAGCTTAAAAATTTACTTTAGGTACTTATCGTATCGTATTATTATCAAAAAGTCAATAATTTTCACAAAAAATATATGGGTCATAGAAATCATTCATCAAAGAAAAGTAACCGTCGAATCATAAATAAACAAATATTGATAATTGAAATATTTCTTAAAAAAATTTTAAATGAATTATCACACATTCCCAAAATGTATAAAATGGGTGGGTATACAAAATATGGGCTCTTCATACGATATGTTTTAATGTAACATAGATTGAATTATCCAACTCCGTAGATTCGTTCATAACCAACCAATAAAATATAAAAAAAGAAGACGAATATGCTAATAAAATAAATCCTTCTGTATTCCAAAAGTCAGTTTAAAAATGTGTGTCCATTGTTGTTTGGACCTTTCTATTACTGATGTGAGTTTAATACACATTCACTACTCGTACAGTAAACACAGCTGGTTCCTCGTAAGTACATTCGATATTAGAGATAATTTAATTAAACTTCTAATTTCACAACGTGTCAATGAAAAACTTCGCCCTAATGGAGTTAGGTATTCAAGCTTTGTACTTAATTATTTTTACTTAAATTAGCTGCAATTTGTATCCGTAGTTCTAGATATTACCATGTACATCAAAACAATAAACTCGACCACATTATAATACAATATAGATCCCTCTAAAACTTATTAAACGCTGTCCTCTTCTCTATTATACCTCAACCGTAAGTAAACATCAATACGTTACATGTAGGGATATTAACGCAGTCGCACTTACGAAACAGTTGCGAGGCGAATTGTTCGTCTGTTTGTTTGTTTGTAAGTCGCCTCGCGAATGATTTAAAGGAGCGCGTCTTATCGAACGAGTGAAATGTTTCATAACAGAGTACATATTCACAAGTAGATGATGCAATTTGGAAAGTCTTTCGATGCTGTATGAAAGTACTTGAAAGTTGCTATTGTTGAACGTAAATCCTCCTAGTTAATGATAATTTGACTAAAGAGGGGCAGCTTACAGCCATATTTATACTTAATAAGAATTAACCCCGCAAAGAATTGCCTCCACTTTGCGAAAGGTTGTAGTTAAATAAAATCAAATCAGTATCTTCTTCAAATCCTTAGGCTCAGGTAGCGGATCCCGCCGATCCTAATGGATAAGGAAACGGCATAACGCTAAGAAGAGGAAGTACTCGTAGTTAAATAAAACTCCTAATCGATTGTTACAAGAATTAGGCGTGTAGCGGAGGTGGCAACGCACAAGTGATACTTCTTAGCTTCCAGGTATTCAAAGACTATAACTACTTCACATGATCGACTAGGTAAATGCTTATTTCCCATTGGACATAAAACCACGAATGGGTTCACCTCTTGCTGATAGCCAGCACACTCCGGTGTTGAATCCATCCAATAAAACCGAGGTCCTCGCTATCTTCATATTCATAGCAGTACTTCTACTAGTACCTGTTAGCAACATTGTTCCTCGGAAAATCTTCAAACCAAACTCCACGAAACCGTCCATCCAGCCGCGGGCTGCAGCTAGTCCGGGGCCGACTATAAATGATCCAATTCATATCAAACTATCGAGACCCGACCGACAGATTCTAAACTTCGACGAGCTCGGTGGCTCAGTTGTGAATGACGCGACTTCGACACCGACGCTCGTGGGTTCGATTCTCACACTATGCAAACATTTGTGTACATGAACATATTGAACATGTCTGTTTGTCTCAAAGACTTCTATGTATACTACATAGAAGTCTTTGGTTTGTCTTGGTATGGATGTTTTAAGAGAGGTAGGACGCATCAAAGCAGCCCGTCTGGGGAAGTACTCCCTAGAGGGTTGTTGTGTTCCTGCGTGTGATTGAGATCACCAGTAAGCTCCCAAGGAGTTGCTGTGTAAGCAGCAGAGGAGGCATCGCGCGAGTGCTACTTAATATATCGTAAGCGTTAATAGTTTATAGTGCCCGCTTTACATCAGGTGGGCCGTATGCATGTATGCCTCCCGACGTAGTATAAAAAAAGTCATACTTACATGCAATTGGTGGCGGAGCAGGTTAGATCAAATTGCTCGACTATAAACTCGTAACAGCCCGCTTTTCGGTCGGTTGAAAGCGATATAATTGTCTCGACTCTGCGACATGCGACCTATTCTCATGTTTATGAGCCTCTAAACATGTGCGGATAAATAATTTTTACAAGTGGGAAAGTACATGCTCGTAAAACATTACGAGGGTCTAAGTAATATTGGGTCATAACTGTGTCGAGCGAGTATAGAATAAGCTACCTTTGGAATGGAGCAAGAGGTAAATTTAAAGTTAATATTTGAAATCACCCTGTCTTAAAAATTATAGTTCCTTTTGCGATAGAGAAATTTCAGTGAAATTTTGTTCGAACATTATAGAATGTTCATCAATATTGTACTAATTTGCAAGTTCCCACCTCTTTTTCTAGTATTTGCATTTTTTTTTTTATTGGCAATATTTAAAACTAATCAATAGTTACTACTCAAAAAAAGACAAACAAAGGAGAAAATTTAGCGTTTCGTCTTTACATGTACACAAACAAACCGACGAACGTTTATATTTTATTTTCTCTATTTGATATTCTTTGGAACCGCATAGTGCTCGACAGTTCATCATCATTTTTTTTATACTGGAGGGACGCAACGAGCATGTGGGTCACCTGATGGCAAGTGGTCACCACCGCCCATAGACATAGCAACGCCAAAGGGTCACTGATCCATTGCCAGCCTTTTTAGGGAATATCCAGCCTTTTTTTTTCATCATCATTTTAGCCCATATATGCCTATTGCTGAACATAGGCCGTCTAGAGAGTCATTCGCCTCGATCCCGTGCCGCCTGCATCCATCGACTTCTTACAAGCCTTATGAGGTCGTCCTACACTGCGAGTAGGTACCAGTACCGGGACGCTACGGGGATTATGTCATATAGCAAGAAGCGCAGGGCGTGCTTGATGCGGTTATGTGAAGAGTAGTTGTAACGCAAGGTTATTGACAATGCGTTAGCTCCTTTGTTCTTGGGGCTACTCCTCAAGAGTTAAATGAACACTATATCCTCACATGTATACAACCACCTGGAAGTAGTGACTTCACTGCAATCTTACGTAGGATAAATCCTATTAAACCGAACTACACGCCAACACACCTCACCGCTGATTTACAAGTACAAGCAGTAAATGTTATATTCGCGGCTGTCGACAATTCTGAGAGGCAATTGTCTGTTCTTGACACACTAACATCTGCAAATCATCGATAGATTGTGTTAGTCATCGCGGTGTCCGGACCGGCGAGCCCACGGAGTGTTGCTTCATGCGGACATGCCTACCAGATCCTCCATTTGCTATGTCCAGGACCATTTCCAAGCTTTACTTTTTATAATATATGTGTTCGTAGTTAGACTAATACGCGTAACGGCTAGTTCCTGTCTTTTAGGTGAAGTAGTTCAAGTGGCTAAGATTATCTACTATGAAGGGAAAATCGATTGAAAAGAGACCCAGACATGATTTTGAATCACCTACATCTACAGTATCGTCTATCCTGCACAGATCAGAGATATCGGATCGGCGATTTTCAATTATTTGTGTCTGTAGTGTAGAGGTACCTCTAAGCCTCTAGAACTCGATAAAGACCCCTTTGGGAGGCTACGGTCGAATTGTAAATGGTAGATTGTTATAGTAAAATAAGTTAACAACTTTCATCTAGTTATCTGTATTAAGTTATTTCTAATTATCATTAATATTAGAGTAATAAAATGTTAATTACTAGAGCCATAACCGCCGAGTGAAAATACTCCGGTGGGGAGTCGTTCGTTACTGTCCACGTTACAACTTGAAGTTCCGCTCCCAACTCTACAGCCTCGCAATAAACATAATTAGTGCCAGTAATTTGAAAACCACCAACGACGAATACCTGAACAATATCAAATTGTATTTTATCTTTTGGATCATAAAGTCTACAATCAATTTTGATTTTAAAGTTAAATGTATGTGAACCACGTTCGAGATGATTAAGAGATTGATACCTCCTTCGGCGACTGTTTCTATGAGGCTTTCTTTTCCAGCAATTATCATATTAAAGGCATTTGTATGTGTTTCTGAATTAATTCTCTCGATTGTATCTGTTTGTTCGCGTCTTCTACGATATATATCACTGCGTTTATATTCATCTCGTTGAGCGTAGGAAGGAGTATTTTCCATATTTGTGTTAAGTATAGTTTGGTTTCTACGGACTACATCTAAATTAGTATTATATTTTAATGTTCGTGCATGATTATCTCAATGACAGGACATTTATATCTGCTATTACACATATTTGTATTCATTAATTATATGTCGCATGAATGTACAACGCATTGGGGTACAGTGTACTACAGTAGGTATACACATTTGACAGTCTGGAAGGGTGTTGGGAACTAGATTTCGATCATAGAATATATAATATGTTTAATAATTAATTTTTCATTAGAATAACAATGGAAGTGGAGGATGCGTAAATAATTTGAATTAAAGAAAGGAATTTTGAGCTTGTTTTGGTAACAAATTTTACGTCCGATTTTACATTGAATATGTATGACATGCGTCTGTTGACAAATTTACAGATTTCGAATATAAACACGTCAGAGTCGGTGTGTTGACAATTTTGAAGTGAGGTTTACAAGATGCCGATTATTATATGTTAGTATTTATATACACATACGTTTTTATTTATTCAGATCGCCCGCATGTACCTACTTATGGCTGGTGCACGGAATACTGGCAAAAGAGAGGCAGAGTGTACGACATTTGTTAAATTAATTTAAAATATGTCAATTGTCATTCATCGGCATTTTCCCTCCTGGAGGTGGTGGTGGTAACGCGTTATCAATACTCATTATGTTGCAAGCATCTACTTAGTACGTACATAATTTAAATAAATTAAATAAATATTGTCGGTCAAACTACACATCGCATCTAGTACCAAACTAAGCAAAGCTTGTAAACGTAAATACTTTTCTTTGTAAATACATACTTATCATGCACAATATAATTATAGGAAGCACCCAGACGCAGATAAACATGTTCACGACAAATATATTGCCCTCGTGCGGGACTCGAACGGCGGATGTTCCACTACCGAGCTCGTCACTTTTACTTATTTAGTGAATCTGTTTTTTCATAATTGTGATTTTTGAAAATGAAGAGGTGAAATGAAAACAAAAATATTGAATAGTTAGTCTGTATCGCGGGTGTGCTTGCAGCGGTCATGTGTTCAGTACACACTCAACACAAACCGACTGACTTCGTCTTTTGTTACAAATGCACTATAATACATAGTTTACATAAACGGACAAAAAAAGGTATTCTACAAGAATTGTGCAACACCGCAATCCACGTAATGCGTTCACGTTACATGTAATACTCGGAATTACAAATGGTGGTTGCAGAGGCCGTGGGTCGGTCGTAGGCAGATGCTAATTCGCCGACAGATGTGTCTGCGCCGACCCACCGACCCACCGAGCCGCCGGCCCACGGGGACGCAGTGCTCGAACGTTTTGCAATACGTCTTATTCAGGTCTATTATTGTTGTACATATATTTAGCGTGTTGCATGTTAAGCAGGATTTAATTGAGTAACATCATGTTGCATTAACAGGACCGGAGCGAAAGAGCTTCGCAGAAAATCGTATTTTCAGAATATATACATATGTATTGTCGTAGTTATTTATTTATCTATATCTATATATACTCCACTCCCAGTGGTTGACTGGTAGAGAATGCAATTAGCTTTAAGTCCGCCTTTTGTACCTACTGTATTGTGGTCAATAAGGTATTAAATAAATATATATTCAAGAACGCATCTGTATATTCAGCCGTATGGTTGCCGGCAGAGAATTACCCCTGTTACCCGTGGATGCCGTAGGAGCCGGCTGAGGAAAACACGTGACCGGATGACGGGCAGTCGGGCAGTAGCATCATCTCTTTCGCTGTCTTATACTGCGATCAACTCACCTGCCATATGTGGCAGGTGTAAACCTTCTAAATATGACTGACATTTGGCCCCGGGTGATGACGGAATCACAGCTGAGCTTCTGAAAGAGCGGTCGGAAAATCAGTACTTAGGGTCCTTCAGAAGATTTTCAATTCCGTCATCCTCGATGGAAAAGTGCCACAGGCATGTTATTTTTTTTTTTTTGTAACTTTTTGTCACTTATTGAAAAACTGTATCTTTATTCTGTGTCATGTATGATAGCTGTTTTGAAGAGTCATCAGGTATCGTCTCGCGCGCAGGTCTGATGACTCCCGAACAAGTTGGTTTCCGAATAGGTTTCGAATAGGAATAGGTTTCCGACATATTTTTTTTTTCTTTTATAAGTAGTGAAAGGATATACACGTGGTGGGTTCGATTCCCACACCGAGAAAATATTTGTGTGCATAAACACGTGTGTTTCTCTTGGTCTGAGAGTTGGATGCATCAAAACAGCCCATCTGGGGAAGTACTTCATCACAGAAAACCGCAGTCAGATAACAACAACAAGAGAGTTGTTGTGTTCCTGCGTGTGAGTGAGCTCACTAGTAAGCTCCTAAGAAATCCTATATTAGCAGCAGAGGTGGCATCGCGCGAGTGATACTTAAGTTATTACTAGCACATATGGGCTACGGTAACCGCTTTACATCAAATGGGCTGTATGCTTGTATTCTTCCGTATAAAAAAATGCCTCGTGTTATATTTCACTTCGTTTTAAAGTTTCGAGAAAGTACTGGTGACTTACGACATATTATAAATGATAAAAAATAAACTTGAAATGCTTTACAAACTCTGGGATGTTTTACAGACGCGTCGTCAACCCCAAGGACTAAAAGTTCCTTCGAACACCCATAAAAACTTCAACCCTTCTTGCCTTAAAGTTTAATTTTACGGATTTTGTCGCTTTTAAGAGTAAAGTTGCCACATTTTTATACAACGTCGGAGAGATGACGTCTCCCTGTCCCGCGCCTTTCTGCAATTGGATAGGCCTCGTACTCTGGCGAAGATCAAAGGATGCCGATGGATGCACACGGCACTGTGAGTGTCTAAGAGAGAGGCAGTTCATCAGTGAATATCTTTTGGGTGAAATGACAATGAGGATGACAATAGTAATATCGAGGGAAAAAAAATATCTTAAAATCAAAGAAACGCACTTAAACAAAAATTAGGTTTGTGCATTTCTAACAAATTGTTACATATTTACGACAAGTTGAGACAAGACAGAAGTCTTTATTAGTGAACTCATCAATGTATCATCTCCTAAAGGCTGGAATTCTAAACAGCACATAAAATCCAAATCTCCGATAGTGCAGGCTAGTCAGCTAGTGTCGTAAAAATGCCGCGGTGCTGGTTTATAGGTTACTGTAGTGATGTTACACCGATTAAAATTTAATTATCGATAAACGTAATGGCCATCCGCATCGGAAGAATAACGCAGGTAACACAATTTTCTCGACTCGCTCGATCTCAGCTAAGCTATTGACGTGAATTCCCAGAAACAGGTACATAACAAGAATGTTAGTGTTGGCAATGGTTTACTTATACTTACATTAAAAAGTCAAGTAATGGTTTTTTACCATTGGAGCTCCGTGTGCTTTATAAATTAAAATAAAATCTTACTGTTTCACACTGAAACTAAAAATAAGTTATTTTATATCGACTCCCTTATTTGGTAAAATAAAAATGTATTCAATGTGAACTTTGTCACGCAACAGCAGTACACCATGTCACATTACAATGTTAATAATTTCTATTTAAATATTATTTCTGACGATATTCTAATTTTACGTGGTAAAAATTCGCGCTTTGATTTTCATATTTACGGTATTTCCAAACAGAGTTTCTCTGTTATTAATTTAAATATAAGCGATTGAATTAAAATATATGCTAAACTTTTTTGGCGACTATAACTGCTTTACATCAATCTACCTGTATGTTTATTTGCCAACTTAAAGTCTAAAAGAGTCTTTGTTATATATTTTTTATTAAATTAATCTTATCGATAAATCTCATCCATCACTTAACAACACTATGAAAACATTCAATACGGAGACTGGAGCCGGTGAAGTTTATGAAGTACGGTGAAGCGAGTGCGTACAACTCATTGTTTATGTACAAACTCACTCGCCGTTTCGTATTAAGGAATTCTGAAAGAAGTTGCAAATGAAAATGCACGGAAATACATAAGTAATGAATAATGTTGTACGCAAAACAACTCTAAGGCTGTTATAATGATTCCTTTTGAAACGATACACACGCTCTTTCACAAAAAAAATATTTTTCGTTTATTATCAAATCACAATCACAACAGTGTTTATACTTATATAAGCATTATCAACGTCAGATGCAGACGCTCTCTGAGTACCCTACAAACGACCTAGCTTGAAGATATATATACATATTCTTTGTGATAACAAACATTATTCCTTGTGTTAGAAGTTATTTTAATAAAAAAATTACTTGTCCATCATGTTTTGTTCAAACTTACATGGAGCCACCTCTCTGTCTATCAAACATCATAAAGTGTGAACTATCCAAATCGGTCTGCGAAGATTCAATGAAGACATAAAAAAATGCATCACACACGTCAAACACAGCTCGTCCTCCTTTTTCCCCACACACGTATGTCTGGGCTGACGGCAGTTAGTGTCGACAGCTGAACATTCTGTTGTTATTCATATATTTAGTTCCAGGATGCTGACAATATACTTATCATTTCGTTTCCATCAATCTTCATTACTCAAAAATATATTGTCGCAGACATGGCGCCCGCGTGCGAGGCCGCTCTTTGTGAAGTGTGTGAGAATACAACCTCACAACACAAGAAACAAATAGGTAATACCAGGCAACAAGTGAAATATGTAAAATCGTTGGTCAGCAAACAACTTTGATTAGGGCAACCGGCGACGGGCGCGGCCCACCCACCGGTGGTGTCCTCCGCGCTGGCTGTGCAGTAAAAAGAATGCAGTAGCTGGTTAGGTAGAGAGTACAGTGTTCTGGCGAAAGAGGTAGCTGCGGGGACACAAGCGGTATACTATTATACTGTTCCTAGTTACCATCATGGACCTACAACTAGTCACAAGAGAATTGGGTAATGGTTTCACCGATATTTAGAAGTCGTATAAACGCGGTAAGGGCGACAAAATTTTCATTGTCTTAAACGTTGAGCCGGTAGTGGTAGCTGTTGGTAACCACGCGACTACAGTAGCTAGCAAAAGAGGTGTTAATACCAAGAGTCTCGGTCAAATCAACACCCTTTGTAAAAATGAATATGTCCGTTTAACTCGGCTCGGATGTTAATTTCTTATTCCAGAATTATGGTTTGACAGAATGTAGGAACGAGTTTGTAGATGAATGGGCTTTCTTTTAGTCACGTAGTAGTATTATTACGTTCGAGATTTCTATAAAACCGTATTCTCGATTCAATTGGAAAGATTTTTGTTTGTCTTTAATAAACATTACATGCCGTCTGTGCGGCTATTGCTGTCATGGCTTCGGTATCGCAGCAAAAAATCGTGAGTATACGAGTACGTTGCAACTCATTTCACATGGAGTTAGTTATAGTAACACCACTGCGTATTTATATGTATGTATATCTTCACGGCAGGACCCTTGCGGGGTAGACAGAACCGAACGCCACAAGACGTGTTTCTTACACACCTTATTCGCTTCTTATTTACTTCGTATTTTCTTCGCGTATTTATTTATAGCTATAATATATTTTTTATGTAAAATCGCTAACGCTTCCTCGCTGTGACCGCTCCTCGCAATTATAACCGAAGGCTTACGTCAGTTCAGTGTTAAATCGTGGATTATGTGGCGATTTATTTACAAAGTCTATATAAGTACCGCGATGGACGCTGCACACTGCGCTGATGTCATCTCGGTGTAAAAGTCATTTAATGACTTTATCTCGCCGGTGTTGCGTAAAATAGTCATTTTGTCCAGGAAATTGGAGGTATTCGGCCATGGATGTTGTAAAGATTACTTTTAAGGAATAATTGTTTTTAGAATCTTGATTGTGCCAAATATGGCACTTTTTACATGAATGCATATAAAGCAATGTATAGTTTGGTTAGAAATAGTTTTTGATGTTTTATAGTAAGTTCTACCAAAGTTGGTTCCGTTGCCAGTTTTGTTACAACTAAATATTATATTGCTATTTCGTGAGACAAAATTAGCATCGAGAGTGCATAAAGAAAACAGTCATGTTAGAAAAATATATGGCTCCCAATCGGTTAAGAAAAGGGATAGTCTAGTCGATAATGAACCACCCTATTAACGAAATTGTGCTTGGTTCGAATCTGGTGGGTGTACACGAGCACCATTAAATTCGTGTTTTGGCCTTTGGCCTGTAATTATCGCAGTGTAATAATTACAGGCCAAAGGCCAAAACGCGAATTCGGCGGCGAAGGCGAGGAAACCCGCACGTGTATAAAATTACATTTCGAAAGACGTATGACCTGACTTGACGAAGGTTTGGTTTTTCGCCGGTAGCGGAGCTCAGACGGCAGTGGCTCCATGTCATAATCAGTAGTTTCACCAAATCCTTACGCTTGGGCAGCGGCCCCGCCAATCCTAATGTGTGCTAGAGTGCAGCGACAATTGTACAAAGTCATAATTAGCCCCCCTTTCTGCACATCGCGCAGACGACTTTGTAATACAACTAATGGAAAACCTTAGATTTCAATAAAAAAAAAGAAATTACATCAATATATTAATTTCTTAAGATATCAAAGAGAGGTAGGGCGCATCCATCAAAGCAGTCCATCTGGGAAAGTAACTCCACCTCACAGAAAACCGCAGTTAAGTAACACCTCCCTAGAGGGTTCTTGTGTTCCTGCGTGTAAGCGAGGTCACCACTAAGCTCCTAAGGAGTTGCTGTGTAAGCAGCAGAGGAGGCATCGCGCGAGTGATAACTAATATATCGCAAGCGTTAATAGGTTGCGGTACCCGCTTTAGATCATGCGAGCCGTATGCTTGTACGCCTCCCGACGTAGTATAAACAAAAAAACTTCTAATGTTGGTTTTAGGCACCTGTAGCTAATAACAACTTGTTATGTTATCTTCTTTATTCACTATTTGAACACTTCTCGTTGTGTTCGTTTATTGATATGTCTATAAAAAATTAATGCTGGTGTAAACATTTGAAATTTATAGAGTGAGTGACATCTAGGTGGTTTTTATTGTAGAAATGTTGTATGTTGTCCACTTTCTCGAAACTCTCCACTAATGAGCATCGTAAGAGAGGTAGGGCACATCGAATCCAACCGCGTGTGGCACTAACTATATCCCACAGACAACTGCAGCTAAATAACAACCCACGGTAGGTTTGTGGTATTTCTGGGAGTGAGTGAGGCTATCAGTGAGCTCGTAAGTAGCTGTGCAGCAAGGGTGGTGTACCACGAGCGATACTTCTTGTATTGCAAGCATTGTATCGGTCGGTAGGTCCATAGGCTACGGTCTATACATACTTGCATCTCATCAGGTGGGCCGTATCCTTGTGTGTCTATCGACACTGTATAAATAGAAATCAATCAATCAATCTGTACGCTGTTACTACTAATCATTGGCTTTAAATAAAGAGTCGCTATTTTTGTCTGTATGTTATATCGTTTAGTTATCAACCAGAGGAATGGTTTTTATATAGCACAAGAAGTCTGGACGTGTCCGCTAGTGAAGGGCAATTATAAGTATTATAACACTACGATAATTCACAACACTATTGTACTGGTAGTACTATACAGAGGGGATTCCCGCGAGTTGATTGCCCTACGTTAAGTACATACTGGAACTAAATGCGCTCCGTGAAAATAAACCAAAATAAATAAATATATATTGTCTGACAAATTACACAGCGCCATCTAGCCCCAAAGTATGCGAAGCTTATGTTATGGGTACTAGACACCTGATAAATATACATAAATACATTTTTTTGTAAATACTTACTTATAATACATAGTAAACACCCAGACCAAGACAAACAGACATATTCATGCACACAGAATGTTTGTCCTGTGTGGGAATCGAACCCACGAGCATCGGTATCAAAGTAGCGTTACTAACCACTGCTCCACTATACCACTAAGATGGCAAACAAGGATACGGCTTGCCCGATGGTAAACAGTTATTGTTGTCTATGGACATTTGCAACACCAAGAGTGTTACTTATGCGTTGCCGACCCTAGTACAGTAGAAGTGAATGATATTTACGGGCAGTATCATCAGCACGTGGTACCTCCTGTTTACAAAACAAAGATCTGGCGAAACATCGAAATAATAGTGTCGCGTTACAGCGAGTGAGTAATGTCACCAGGAAGATCCTAAGGAGAAGCAGCGTCAGCAGCAGGGGATAGGTACCTGATCGTGATGAACATAAATGAAATTATTTAAGATTGGAAGTCAAACAGCGCCGTGCCCGAGCGGCGCGCGTATTGACTTATATATAACGTAACGACTAGAGACGCGGCGCGGCTGTTTCCGCGCAGGCGACTACTTCAATGATAACGCTTATCGTGGCTATTTGTACTTTTGAAATAATACACTCATTATGACACTACGTTATTATTTGGGTGTTATCACAAGTTTTGTAACAAATGACTTTGTTTTTAATTTTTGTTTATAATTGACTTCAGATTATCTTATAAACTGTAGGTAAAACGCCGCCCGCCCGCTGCCCGCCGCCCGCCCGCTGCCCGCCGCCCGCCGCCCGCGGCTAATTTAGGATTTTTAGTTTTTCGCAGGAACTCTGAAGATTTCATCTGATAAATAGTCTAAGTGACGAAATGTAAAATAGCAAAAATGTCTTCAAATCCCATTCAGTAGATTTTGGTTGAACAGAATATATGTATATACATTTTGACGAGCTCGGTGGCGTGGCGCAGTGGTGAAACGCGTTGTTACGTTATTTTGACACTAACGCTCGTGAATTGGATTCCCACACAGGACAAACATTTGTGTGCATGAACGTGTCTGTTTGTCTTGGTTTGGATGTTTTTAAGAGAGGTAGGGCGCATCAAAGCAGCTTGTCTGGGTAAGTAGCTCCACCTCACAGAAAGCCGCAGCCAAATAACAACTCTCTAGAGGATTGTCGTGTTCATGCGTGTGTCCTAAGGAGTTGCTGTTTTAATAGCAGAGGTGGCGAGTGATACTTTACCAATTACAAGCGTTCATAGACTACGGTAACAGCTTTACATCAGGTGGACCGTATGCTTATAAGCCTCCGGACGTTGTATAAAAAACCATTCAGATAGATATGGACAGGAACAGTTTAAAGTGTCCGTTTTGGTTTCTGTATCGATATTAGACTCCACTTGCATCACTTATCCAAAAAAAGTGATTCCAAACTTGGCCCCACTGAGATTTTAATGTATGTATAACACAAATCTCTTCGTTAACTAAGATCCGTCGAAGAGATACCTTGTCGGAACTTTGTGGACTTTATATCGACTTTAATCCGTTAAAGATAAAATGTATTTTCCCACAACGTGAACCGGAGTAATGTTTGAATATTATCTCACGGATGTTCATTACGTCGAATAGGAGTTAATAAACCGAAAGTGGTTTTCCCGAAAGCGTATATTTAGACGAGCCAGATGCTATTCGCAGTACGCCGCCTTTGTTTATCCGCGACGGACGGACACACGGACGAACTCGATGGCTGCCTTTTACACTTAACTACGTTTAAATGAGAAATAGTTAATAGATTCAGGCGTTATTTTGCAAAAGTCAAATTGATCTAAACTACTTTGTGTGCTTCCGCTACTGATTAGTTCATGCGAACCACTACCGTTAGTAGATCCGTGCCGCCACTGCCATGACTGCTCTGGTCATCAGACTGTTCACCTCTCTCCAAGAGACGTTATCAGGCACTGTTGTTAGTCAGACTAATATCAGCGCTTGATGATGTCTCGTAGAGAGTCGAGACACGTGTCGCAGAGACGACCAGAGCAGCCAGGACGGCAGCGGTGGTGGGTGCATGTTTCAGAGGGCGGATATTTGCAGAGACGACTGCAGCAGCCGAAGCAGCGGCGGCATACATCTTTATTTCTTTGACAGTAGTGGGTGGGTGCCGGCCGGCGCTTGTTCGTATGAACTAATCGGTAGCGGAAGCACACAAAGTATATATGTATTAAATTGCCTGACAATGAGAAATATTCGTCGAACTGATGTGTATACTAGTATTGTTGGCAAAACTACAAAATACTGAAACTTTAAATTGAACCGGTCAGTTGATGAATGAATAAATGAATTATTTGTTTGCGTCACAAAAACAACAGAGGTTCATAAAAAAATACGTTTTGATAGCTGATGTGATTTGACGAGCTCGGTGGCTCAGTCGTGAATGACGCGACTTTGACACCAACGCACGTGGGCTCAATTCCCACATAAGACAAACATTTGTGTTCATGAACATGTCTGTTTGTCTTAGTCTGGATGTTTTAAGAGAGATAGCATCAAAGCAGCCCGTCTGAGCAAGTACCTCCACCTCACAGAAAACCGCGGCCAAATAACAACTCCCTAGAGGGTTGTTGTGTTCCTGCGTGTGAGTGAGGTCACCAGTAAGCTCCCAAGGAGTTGCTGTGTAAGCAGCAGAAGAGGCACCGCGCGAGTTATACTTAATATATCGCAAGCATTAATAGGCTACGGTACCTGCTTTACATCAGGTAGGCCGTATGCTTGTATGCGTCATAGTATAAAAAAAAGTTCAGAGTTTACATGCTTTATGATTCTGATATATTTAGGGTTAGTCTGCGAGGTTGGGCTTTATCATTGCTTGCCACCAGGTAGGCCGTATGCTTGTTTGCACCTTAGTGGTATAAGCAAATCATTGTTTAATGTAGACTATAAATAACTGAAAAGTATATATCTATATTATAACTATATGCGTGTGGTACTTGAATTGATTTAAGTAATGCTGAGGAGATTGATGAGGGAGTGGTCGGTCGCTGGTCAGAGGCGCTCGGTCCTCTCTGCCTACCCGGCAAGGAGACTGGCGTCGAGATATACATAAATAGATCATTAATTGAGAAATTTCCTCGATCACTGGAAACGCTCGAGCAGAACATGGCTGTTGGTTATCAGTGGTCACCAGTGAGTCACAGACGTGCAAATTCTTGGAACCGATAGTGATCAATAGAGGTGATGGCTGCAACTGGTTTGCACTAAAATGCTATGACTAAGTGTTTACTGGAAACTAACGCATACATTGTCCACATATGACCACATAGACCTTAAGTACACACGTGACTCACACTCTGTCATGTACATGTGTACATACAAACACATATACCTGTCAGTTGTTTGTTCTTGTCAAAACGTATTTAACGTAAGATTGTATAAGTTTATAAAACAATCCACTGTAACTGTAAAATATAATATACGAGAATAATCCATCTATAACTTCACGCCAAATCACTTGCGGGCTAGGCAGATAGAACTGAGCGCATGGCTCGCTCCTATACACCTCACTCGCTTCTTTATCATTCATAGCTCGTCTCGTTCACGTTCGCTGGTTTCTAGGTCTCCTGACATCACCTTCTAATAACACGTGGTCAATCAATTTGGTCATGGTACATGAGTCTTAGACGTCCTCAGCTTCATTCTACTTTCGCGTTGTATATCCGTTTCGTAGTTGAACAACAAGGGTTAAGGCGACACCTCGATCGTGAAGCTTTAAAATGGCTCCGCCCAATCACCCCGCGCCCCTCAATTGACACTCGACGCTCGATTTGTAAAATTTGAAATTAGCGCCTAATAGGTAACCTGGGGTCAACGTATAGTCAATGCAAACGAACAGAAAAGCTACAGAGTCGCGTCACACTTAAATAAAATTTATAATATCAATATTTAATAAAAATTATTGATTTAATTATTATTTAGCTTTATACATACTGAACCAAACATATTTATTTAAGCTAGACGGAAAACAATAGTAATAATAGTAATAAAAAACTACAGAAACGTATTCACTTTTAAAAGTTTATTGAAAGAGAAATCAATGACATCGTTTTATGTTTATATCTCTATAAGTTAACATGTCTTGGTATCTATGTTGTTCTTACTTAGGTCTCGTCCAGTGGCGCCCTCATTGAATAAAAAAACATATTATAGCATAGAAGATAAACATTATGAAATCTTATGTTGCATTTATTACGAAGATAGTAAAGTATTTTTACGTCATTAAACCAACACTCAAAATATTCCACTATCGTTGTTATAAGCAAAAGTGCTAAAAGAGGCCTTTTTTTGGCAATTATGCCTATAACAACGAAAGCAAAACATTTCAATTGTTGGTTTAATGACGTAAAAGTACGTTATTGTATTTGTAACACACGCAACACATGACTTTATAATGTTTATCTTCCACGCTAAGATACGATATTTTATTCCTTGAGGCGCCACTGGACGGCATGTATCCCCCTTAAGAAGAATGAAACACCAGCTACATAATACAACATTGTTTATCGAGAGGCTAAAGCGGGCCATTTGTTGATTCGGACACATATGTTTAGTTAGCAGATACACCATCTAAACTGCAAACACTGGTCACAGCGATGAAAGACGACTGTATGGAGAAAGGCTTACTACTGAATGCGAAGAAAACAAAGATAATGGTATTTGAAAGAGAAGAATCCAGAACTAATGTAAGGATTACGATTGATGATGAAGTGTTGGAACAAGTGGATGAGTTTGTATATCTTGGATGCGCTTTCAGCAGGGATGGAAGGTACACCGCAGATGTGGAAAGACGAGTGAGTGCTGGGAATAGTGTGAATGGAGCGTTGGGAAAACTTCTTGGCAGTAAAATCCTGAGCCAGAAGGCACAACTCGCTATACACAATGCAGTGTTGGTCCCAACGCTAACTTATGGAAGCGAGAGTTGGGTATGGCAGAAAGAGCATGAAAGTAGAATAAACGCGGTTGAAATGCGAGCGCTGCGCAAAATTTGTGGCGTAAGGCTTGTAGACCGTATTCGTAATGATGATGTTAGAAATAGAGTTGGTCTGAAAGAGAGCGTCGGTGTTAAAATAAGAAGAGGCATGCTCCGATGGTTCGGGCATGTAGAAAGAATGCAAGATGAAAGAATGACGAAGCAGATATACAATGCAAAAGTGGAAGGATGTAGGAGCCGGGGAAGGCCAAGACTTACCTACCATGACCAAATTGGTCATGTTCTATCAGAAGGTGATGTCAGGAGCCCTAGAAACCGGCGTGCGTGCATGAGAAGAGCAATGAATGTTAAAGAAGCGAGTGAGATATGTAAGGATCGAGTCACGTGGCGCTCGGCTCTCTCTGCCTACCCCGCAAGGGATTTGGCTTGAAGTTATAGATGTTGGAGTGTCATAATGGCTGATAGCGCCGAGTAAACACAGGATTTTTTTATTTCGAATAAATAAGAGAAATAAAATTATCAGATTGAATTAGATTGAAATTGAAATAGAAAATTGGAATTTTTTTGCAACTCCCTCCTGGTGAAGATTCACAAGTTATTTTACACAGTTAGGTATAGCTCTGGTAGGGATCCTAGCTTTTCCCCTAAATATAATACACTCTCGAATGACTAGGTATGCGCTTTCACTAACAGTCAATTTAACTTAGCGAATTTTATAAAAAAGTACAGGAAGAACTTGACGGTTAGACGGTAATTTTGCGCCTATTATTTGATAATTTACGTCTCCAACTAAGAAAATACTTGATTTATTGCTTCTCAATTCCACTGCCATCTTATAAAAGTTAAAACATTACGTATTAATCACGAGAATAACTGACATTCAAAATTAATAGACGGTTAGGTAATTATGGCGAAGTTAACGATGCTCTCTCTAAAGTTATTCATTGGTTTAGTGTTAATAATCTGCTTTTAAATGATAAAAAGACTAAAGTAATTAAGTTCTCAACACCTAATGTAAGGCAGGTGGCTACCAATGTACATGTTAATGGAACTAATTTAGCCTCTGTGGAGACAACTGTGTTCTTGGGTATAACAATTGACTCCAGACTACAAAGGGGCCCACAAATTGAAAAATTATCAGGAAAACTAAGTTCTGCAGCTTATGCAGTGAAAACTATTAGACGGCTCACTGATATTGATACGGCTAGAATAGTTTATTTCAGCTACTTTCATAGTATTATGTCATATGGAATTCTTCTTTGGGGTAACTCCGCGGATATTACACCATCTTTTTATTGCAAAAGAGAGCCATAAGAGCTATCTACAAACTTGGTCCCCGGGAGAGCCTTAGAGAAAAATTCAAAGAAATAAATATTTTAACAGTCGCATCGCAATATATCTATGAAAATCTTTTGTATGTCCATAAAAACATAGACTCATTTTGTAAAAAGAGTGATACTCATAGCATAAATACTAGATATAAGCATAATCTTGTGTTATATGCAAGCCGTCTCCACAAAACAAGTAATTATTTTATGGGGCAATGTATACGGTTCTATAACAAACTTCCCAGCAATATAAGAGATATGTCAATAAACAAATTTAAAACTACTATTAAAGCCAAATTGTGTAGCAGGGCATATTATAAAGTATCTGACTATATTAATGATAAAAATGCCTGGGAGTGAGTCGATCCAATTATAATGTAATTAACAAAATATGTAAATTTGTTTGGATACCAAAAGAGGGATGCCTGAGTTTTTTGGCAGTATTTTTATCAGTGCTCACCTAGTCATAAACTGCACGGTAGGGGAAAAAAAATGTGACGATTCCAAACAAATGTAGCCATTTTTACGGAATAAAAAGATTTTGACTTTGAATTTGAACAAATGAATACCGCGAGTACGTGCGGCACTGCCGCGCAACTTGTATGAACATGTTTCGATGTAATTCGGCACGGATTATCGTAATCCAAATAAGTTAAAAATTAATTTCCGAGTGTTTTAAAAGCAAATGAACAAAACTAAGACATATGCGTTAGAAAATAAAAACTTTGAAAAATAAGGGACACCCTAATAT
This sequence comes from Pyralis farinalis, assembly GCA_947507595.1. NCBI lineage: Eukaryota > Metazoa > Arthropoda > Insecta > Lepidoptera > Pyralidae > Pyralis > Pyralis farinalis. Next base: position 748,063 of record OX382280.1, read on the forward strand.
ACATATATACAAATAGATTTTATAATCTATTCATATTTAAAAAAAAACATGTGACAAATGATTTTCTTGCTGTTTCATAACTTTAACTTCAGTATAATGACATTTATTGTATTTTACTTATGTATACTCTGTGTTTTGTATTGTTGTACGTTTCCTTGTTATTTATTAAACTCTCAAGAAGAAAGAACCAGGACCATCTCTGATGTTGCAAAATAAATCTAATCCGTACAATAGTTCAATACTAACCACAATGTATAGAATAGATGATTTTTTTGTGTTTTCAGTGTTGGTTCATAGTAAATATTATTTGTTTTCACGAGTACCATGGGTATAAGTATACTATCTATCTATATCTTCAGGCTAAATCCCTCGTGAGCGCCACATGACTCGGTACTTACACACCTCGCTCGCTTCTTTAACATGAAACATACCGAGTTTTTTTAAAAACTATCAAAATATACTATTTTACTAGTAATTATTTTAATACAAAAAAAAAAAAACCTCCACTGGTTTTCTATCTTCTGATTGGATAAATTTCCAACGTAAACTAACCTTCACCTACGTACAATGTCTAAGTCGGAGTTCGGTGAGCTTATAATGGTTACTATGAGTTTGTCGTCCCGTATGACACTTACGTTAAAGTAGCATATAAATCGAGTAGTGATTCTTCTAGTGGAATATGTTTATTTAGTAAGTTTCTCCTAAAAAACAAAACAGCAAAAATATTCTATTTTATAAGTTTTTATTTTAATACAAAGAAATAAAGAGTCTCCACTGGTTGCTATGTGCTGAGAACGCGAACCTTATTGGTATAAATTTCCAACGTAACCTGACCTCCACCGACGTACAACTTCTAAGTCGGAGTTCGGTCAGATTATAATGGACATAATAGGAGTTTGACGTCCTATATAGGTACGCGGTCAGCCTGTGGATAATGTATACCAATTATCAAATGTTACTGTTTATTCCTGCAAAAAATAACTCTTATTTAATTAATGCAGTTTTATATAGAGTTATTAAGTAATCAAAATTAAAAAAAAGTTTGAAGAGGAATTAAATAGCTTGGGCCAACCATACCTAGGAACTGTTCTAAAAACTAGAAATATGTCTACACAATGTTATTATAATATGTTTAATGAATATAATAATTAAAAAAAATAAATACCTTGTCTTGTTCGCCTCCCCCATTCTACGAACATTTTCTTTGTATTTTTATTCTATATATTTTCTTTTTAGTGTTCCCCATTATTACAACAGTATAATAAATATATATAAACCTATAATATTATTTACTACTTATATCTAATAATAATACACTTACGCTAAATACTATAATATTGAATATTTACAACTATTAATTATAAAAACTTCGGTGTCGCGATGTAAATGGAGCGAGCTCGAGCAGACAGTCGACATAGGTCTTACCTCGAAGCGGGCTGCAGCCGGACTGGCTGGATGTAGTTAGTCAACGCGTTTATAATCCTCATTACCGCACAATAAGGTCGAAAACACGTAGCACCCAAGACGAATGTGATCGCTTAGAAATTGTCAGAAACTTAAAATATTTTTAAAAAATTTCATGTTTCACTTATCAAAATATGCAGCAAGCATATTATAAACATAGATATTACTAATAGATTTAAGTAATTTTGAAGCGTATAAACAGAACAACTTCGTTGTAATTTCAAAAATAATGAATTTCAGGAGGTGTTTTCGAAAGTAATTATTATCGAATCAATTTTACACAATCGCGTATTTGAGCAAGCAAATTCAAGATAAAGAAATGAAGTTATTTATATTAAAATCTTAGATCCGTCAGTTTAGTCATTAGCCTATACTATTCCATGAAAGTTGGTCTAATTTTTCGATGTGTCGCCTTAAGTCCCACCCGAGGGCCGAGCCCGGCACCTGTACGATGTTGAGCCTGGTGTGTGGAAATGCGCTAAAAGTTGTTTTATATGTAACACATTATTTAAAACTGAATAAATTTATTATTCTGATCTTTAATATCACAGGTATTAATTCTGGTCATTTGATAGACGTGCACGGGGATATGGATCTAACGGGCAGAGGCCTCCTAGAAAAGATATCAATGAAACGAAATGTCGTTTATTTGCTAGGATACATGTTACATAGATAGATAGTTTTATATTGACTAGTTCATCATATTTAGTAAATATTACAAAAGGCATGCGAAAGCTTAATCTGCAGACAATTAGATAAATTATAGCTACTTGAAAACAAAAACAATTAACAGCACCTTGATAATTCGTTCGTCAATGGAAAAGTACACCCATCAGCAAGTCTCGATAGCTATTGGGACTATAACGAATGTGTGGGAAATTAATGAGCTAATGATATGAAATCTGAAGGGATCACTGGGCTATTTCAGAAGTCATACGGACGCCTGCAATCACTATCATATCTGATTGTTACTTCGGCGGGCGGTGGCACGTCACGGTATGAACCAGAAAAAAGTCATAGGGGCTTCCTGGTACACATTGCTCACCCGCTGGAACACAACAAACATAGATCAAATAATAAAAGAATGTTTCTAAACACAAGCTATATTAAAACCAATGAATGATTTTCACTTTTTATTAATAAGATGCAATGGAAATTATAGGTACATCAAGGAGACTAGTAGGTACTTCCAAATATTGTTCACAGATGTATATTTTCACGCCGAGTTCCTTGCGGGGTAGGTAGAGAGGACTGGGCGCCATAAAAGGCTGCACTTACATACCTCATTAGCTTCTCTAACATTGACAGCTCTTTGCATGTACGCTCGCCGGTTTTTAGGACCCCTGACATCGGCCTCTGCTAAAACACGATCAATTTGGTCGTGGTAGGTGAGTGTTGACTTTCCTCGGTTCTTACATACTTCCACTTTCGCATTGTATATCTGATTCGTCATTCTTTCATCCTACACAAGTCTATATGACTGAACTAATGCAAGCATGCCTTTTCTTATCTCTTTCAGACCAAATCTCTTTCTTACATCATCATTACGAACGCGGTCAACAAGCGTTGCGTCACAAATTTTGGGTAATTTTTCACATCAGTAAATTCCAATAAACAAAAACATACCTATTATTGTTATTTCTAAAAAAAGTTTTAATATTTCATATTGAATTATTTGCTGTCAAAAAGTTTGCCGCGATATGTTTATGACAGATGTTACTGATGAATTTTAATGAACAGCGTCTGATTAGTATTAGATAGAGGTTGCTACTTGCAACATCATGTTACCGTACCGCGCTAAAAACTTTTTAAGAAGAAACAATTTAAATAATTCAGTTACAATATTTGTTTAAACACGTGAAGTAACAAGCTTGTAAAAAAACATTCCACAGTCGAGAGCCGGTTTCTGTGAGTCTCCATTCAGTGATACGAGCCCTCCGTGGTACCACTCGACGATAACGGCCCGTCAACAAACCAGCCCCTCCCACTCCCCCCACCGTCTTCACAGTATAATTATAACATGACACGATAACGCAGTTCTAAATATTTTCCTTAATTCTTAAAGTCATTCGTCGCGAGCGAGCTGCGAGCGTGTGCCGTGGAGGCGGCATGGGCTACTCCACTGTGGAACATGTGTGCACGTAATGTGTACACGAGCCGTTCGACTCATAAGAGAGAACGCGAAATGGAGAGGAGGATTAGCAATAGCTGACGTCACAGACAAGAATTGACGATGATAATAGAGTTCAAATCGAAGTTAACAATACCTGTTTTGTAACTAGATAAGTTACAAAAATATACAAAACTTAATTTAAACCATCAACTCGTTTACACGTTTAAGGTTGGCCAAGTATCTGCTTCGTTCCTTTACGTAGTAGCTACATACTACTGAAGATCTGAAGAAGTAAGCTCCCAAGGAGTTTCTGTGTAAGCAGTAGAGGAGGCATCGCGCGAGTAATATATATCGCAAGCGTTGATAGGCTACGGTACCCGCTTTACATCAGGTGGGCCGTATGCTTGTATGCCTCCCGACGTAGTATATAAAAAAAAAAGATTTCCCTGACATTTGCCGCCGTAAGCGACGCTCTGATTTCCGCGTCCGTTTGCGCTGTGTTCTTATACAGAGTCAGCCGTATAATGTGAACGTGTTACATATAATACTATTTTTGTCTTTGCTTTTCAAAATAATGTCTTAAATTTTTGACGCGCATCCATACGGGAAGTTTAGTAGGTCCGTCCGCACGGAGGCACCACCGCGCCGCGCCCGACGATTAAAGGGCCTAACTAACGACCACTCGCGATAACACTGATAAACTAATCTCAGTCTACGACGCCTCCTCAATTGCACACTCGTATGTTTCTAACATTCATGGACGGCGTTCCATTTTTGAATTATTGCTTTTTAATTTTATTCATTTTAAAGTCTGTATTTTCGGCCCGAAATAGTGATGTGAAAAGAAATTGGATAATGCGTTTTGTGTTGTATCTAAATAACATTATCTCGGTGAACAGTTATTATTCCGCTCATGAATTAAAATAATAAAGTTATAAGCAATAAAGGTTTTATGACCGTGAGTTTTTCATACCGGTTCGTTGCGTAAGTAGCAAACGGTTAGTCAAAGATCGTGTTAATAGTCGTACGGTTGTTAATGAGTGCGCGATCGAATTTCTTTTGAAAGTGTGTGATTCAGTGGCGTGAGATCACCGGGAGCGCCGCCGGCGACCGCTAACCATGTGCAGCGTGAGCGTCCCTAATTTAAGTGTTGATCAAATAACAGGTAGTTACGTTTTGTTTCTCGTTCAATTACTGCCTCTTCTAAAATTAACAATACACATGTTTACGTGAAAAAAATTGAATTCACCAGCGATATTATACTGTATAATACTTAATCCTTCGTCTTTAAAACTAATGTTTATGTAAATATTATGTGTATAATCATTAAAAGGGGATTAGAGTTATTAACATTACAACCGAATAAATTACGCAGCGCGATCTTGTGTAACTTAAACTAAGCCAAACATTTATTACTATGGCTATACTTTAACCGAGGAACCCACTTAATACTGTTTGTTTGTTTGTATATTCAAACTTCTAGTTAAAGTAAATATCCTGACCAAAACAAACAAACATATTCATGTGCACACATTTTGACGCACAAAATCGAACCCCCAAGTATGTTAATGTTATGTTCTTAGTCGCCGAACAATTTGGTCAGCAAATTAATTAATTATTCATTGATCTCAATATTTGTCTCATCTATTAAAATGAAATATCATATAATTTATGTTGGATCTTGGAGGGACAGGTTTTGCTATTCATTTTCGACGGACATCTAGAAGGACTACTATAGTAACTAGAAAATAAACTGTAGATTTACTACAGGACATGTACAGTTTGTTTTCTAGATATGTATTATACACGTGGTCGAGAAACGAAAGTATTCTCCGTCACGTGGAATATTTTTGGCGACATGCAGTCAAAAAAATAAACGGCGTTCTAGCGTTTATCGATTTTTTTTCTGTAGACACAATCCGTGATATCGGTGCCGGATATTGTTGTTCATAAGAGATAAAATCTTTAACCTCTGGCGACAACTCAGGGTGTGTATGATAACGTGGCAATGCTCGAAATTTTTCGTCAACATATATCTATCTATCAACTATGAACAGTCGAGAAAATAATATAAATTTTCACGCAACTATTATTTGTGTAAAGAGATGATTCGAATATAAATAAGTGTTTACGTATAAACCGCATGAAATTATAAATACATGTAACTTGTCTGGAGTAATTCATAAATATTTGCTCTGGAGTTTATAGCGGCAGTGTACTAGAGCTGCTAACTGCGCGGCAACAGTTACGATTGGTTTGTTTGTGGAAAGTTTATACAAGCACATGTAATGATACAATACCAACAATTCCTTGTTGACTTGCGTACATTGACCGTAATAGTTTCGAGGGTCGAAGTGTGGACTCACAGAACAAAATCATTGAAGAACTCCAAACTGCTTAAAAACCTATGGAACGATGCGTTTCACTCCTCTCCTTCATCAATAACTCGATGGTAATATTTTCCATAGTTGATGTGCACCATGTTAATTTACTGCATTTTTTTTATACCACTAAAGTGGTAAACAAGTATACGGCCTGCCTGATGGTAACAGTCACCGTAGCGTATGGACATTTGTAAAACCAGGGGTGTCACTCATGCGTTGCCGGCCCCAAAATTGGTTGTTTAATTCTAAATTTATGGTGTACTAGCAAACTAAACTTCTGATGTAATAGTTAATAGATCCTGTCGTAGTGTTTCTGCGAGTGAGTGAGTTTACAAGTAGTCTCCTGAGGAGTTGCTAAGTTCATCAGTGGTAGAAACGTAGGATCGATACTTCCTGTATTGTAAGTGATAATAGACTACTAGTCACTACACAGCCACTTTACATCCAACGGGCTGACTGCTTGTATGCCTCCCAACGTTGCATAAAAACGAGTAAATAGATTCACACGTTATTTTTCGAGTGCTTCTCTCATTTTTTCATACCACTTCGGTGACAAGCAAGTGCACGGCCTGCCTGATGGTATGCAGTTACCATAGCCTATGGACATTTGCAACACCAGTGTATCAATTATGCGTCGCCAACACTGTAAAAACCTCATCACGTCTTTCTTTAAAAGCCCCATGCTGGTCGACAATTCTCATTGCTCGTCTCTGAACCGAATCCCAAGGTCCTACCTGGTATATAGGTAATATTCTGATACCTTGTCAGCAATGTGATATTCCACGCACGCATAGAAATTTGGGCTTATGGCTTTAAAGTCCTAAAAGTGTTCTTACTATGAAATAATACAACTGTCTGTACGTTGCACTTCCCTCCGCGGCCACTTCACGTGTCCGCCGCTGGTCGTAAAATATCGTCCGACATTTTTATGTTCGCGCGTAAAGATCTAGCGATAATATGGAGCCGTTTCTGAATATTACAGGTAATGCGAATATTACAACAGATGTACGACATGTCTGTTCAAGTGTTCGTCGGCCCCATCACTAGTCATTGTATTGCGCAGTAAAACGTCTTTCTTCGTCTACTGTACTCATTTCTTCTATCTAAAATTCGCTTCTTTAACATTCATATGCATGCTTTTCTCGTGCACGCTCGCCGGGTTCTAAAACTCTACTCATTTGTATCATAACAGAATCTATCTATTTATTTATAACTTCACGCCAAATCCCTGGCTGGATAGGCAGAGAGAACCGAGCGTGACATGACTCGATCCTTAGACACTTAACTCGCTTCTTTAACATTAATAATAATAATATTTTATTTGCATAAAACACGGTATACATAGCTGTTATAATATTAATAAAGTGCACATGTCTTGCTAGGTTTATACTGCTTGAAAAATATATAGTTACATCATTAGAATAGATATACGATTTCTAAGGCTCCTGACATCGCCTTCTGATAAAACACGATGATCAATTTGGTCATGATAGGCAAGTCTTGGTCTTCCTCGGCTCCCACATCCTTCCACTTTTGCGATGTATATCTGTCTCGTAATTCTTTCTTCCTGCATTCTTTCCACACGTCCGAACCAACTGAGCATAACAAAATCCACCGTAGATGCGTTTTCTACGTTACGATTGGCAAATAACGTTCCGTACAGTACCAAACAGTTACTAGCCTATGATCTCAACACGAGGAATATCGCTCGCGCCTTGACATTCGCGCTTCTAAAACAACAACTTCTCGGTAGCTCGGAAATCTAACTCACTCGCAGAGATGTTCCCTCATCCCTCCACAGAGATGTCGTTGTGTATTTGCTTGCGAATTTTTTTTTATACAACGTCGATAGGCATACAAGCATACGGCCCACCTGATGTAAAGCAGTTACCGTAGCCTATTAATGCTTGTAATAGATTAAGTATCACTCACACGATGCCTCTTCTGCTGCTCACACAGCAACTCCTTGGGAGCTTATTGGTGACCTCACTCACACACAGGAACACAACAACCCTTTAACTAGGGAGTTGTTATTTGGCTGCGGTTTTCTGTGAGGTGGATTTACCTCCCCAGACGGGCGGCTTTGATGCGCCCTACCTCACTTAAAACATCCAGACCAAGAAAAACAGCCATGTTCATGCACACCAATGTTTGCCTTGTGTGGGAATCGAACCCACGAGCGTTGGTGTCAAAGTCGCGTCATTCACGACTGAGCCACTGAGCTCGTCAATCTTGTGTGAAATGGCGGCACAACTCCTGTTGAGGTGCTTTTTGATATCCGTGAGCTGCATGAAGAAGATAAGCTATGGAGAGGCGATGAGACGTATATTACGTAGCGACTCGACTCACCGCTACGGGACGAGAGCTCTAATTGGCTAGTTCGCGGATCAACATGGCGCCACTTATCGGCTTATTGATTAAAATATTTTCTCATTGAATTAAACAATTTTTAACGGACGTATCGCGTGTTTTATTTATTTTGTTGAACCTGACGTTTCGAATGCTTTGCAGCATCGGCGGTCGCAGGAAGCGTTTTCCTGTTTAATTCAATGTATGACAATCCTACGACAATACTATTTTCTCATTGGTCAGTAGGCTCGATACGCTGATATATTTTGGCGCTGACATACAATGTTTTTTGAGCGCGGATGCTTTCATGCGCAGTCAAGTAGTTTTTTGGTTTGTGGTTATATGTTTGTGTGCCTCCCGGTATTGTATAAAAACAATAAAGTATCTAGCCACCGTAATACCTATTATCCATGCATTTTGTTCGCGGCTCAAAATGTCACGAGGTACCTAATTTCCATGACCGCGCTAAACACACACACACACACGGAATTCTTTACTAATTGCGTGACATATTTCCGTCTGTTCGTCTAATTGTACGCAGTAATTACCAACACCGCCAAACAATATTTGGGAGTGACCGTTACGAGGTGCACACGAGCGTCCGAAACGCGCGTTGCAAACGCTGGAAAACTACTGCTATTTGCATATATATTATCACCTTTTTCATAAAAACCGTCTTGGCATGCTTCGTTAGTTTGGGCATGTAGACAGAATGTGCGATGAAAGAATGACACATAGGTATACGATGCAAAATTAGAAGCATGTTAGAATTCAAGAGGGACAAGACTTACCTACTACGACAAACTGATCTAGTTTATCTCAGGGTGACATTTGGAGACCTAGGAACCCGACAACGTGCGTGAGCCGTGTTCGGGAAGGATCGGTTCTCTCTGCCGACCCTGCAAGAGATCTGGCGTAAAGATGACAATAATCATGAATGACTTCAAGGAAGGCGTAACTTCGCCAAACTTATTAGGAATTACTGAAACACCAGAAGCTTTTCAAATGTTTAAACGCTTTCATAATCCACTTCAGTGAAGGCAATATTGTAGCAAATTATCTAAAGGCTAGAAACTATACAAAACGATTTTCTTTGTATGAAGTTCTTCAAAAAAGGCGTGATGAAGTTTGGTACAGTATCGGCAACGCACGAGTGGCACCATTGGTGTTGTCAGTGTCCACAAGTTACGATAACTAGTTACTATGGGGCAGATCGTATACTTGTTTGCTATTTCAGTGGTATAAAACAATACAAAATCGGTTCACAATTGATGAAGATTTTTTTTTTTTTTTTTTTATTTATGACACAAACAGTCGTACATATTACAAGAACATATTCCTAAGTTATAATTAGTAAACATAGACCAAAACAGTGTCAATAACATAAATAAGAACAGTAGCGCATGATAATCAGTTCAGAAGCAGGTAAACATTTAAAAACAAATAACTACTTATATGGATGCACACACACACACACACACACTTCACATATTATTTATTTAAATATTCGTAAAATTCAAAAGACGAAATATATATACATATATATGTATATATATATATATATATATATATATATATATATATACATACACATGCATACACGCACACAAATATATATCTACTTAGCTGCGCATAACAAGCTTCAGTTTGATTTTAAGTTTTTTCAGTGACATGTTAAATAAATCAATATAACTGAATTCCCTGTTATATGCGTTGGTGGAACGATAAATGAATGAGTTACGAGTGTAATTTTTACGTAATCGTGGAGGGACGAACAGAGGCAGTTTCCGTGAGGAGCGCACAGGCAAACGAACACGACCAATGAAATTAAGGTCGTTTAACAGCGATGGGGAGTCTATTAAGTTGTTGATGATTTTGAAGAGAAATACTAAATCGTACATTTTACGCCTGTTATAAAGGGATAAGAGATCGTACTTACGTAATGCGTCATTGTATGATACGTTTATTACATTATTACGATAATTGAGAGACTTTATGAATTTCCTTTGTACTTTTTCTATTCTATCTATATGTACTTGGTAATATGGACTCCACACTACACAAGAACTATCGAGAATTGATCTAACGAATGAGAAATATAAAATTTTCAAGGTGTGAGTTTCCTTAAAATGTTTACTGACTCTCAATATGAAACCAAGTCTACGAAGTGCAATATTTAATATGTGGTCGTAATGTAATCTGTAATTTAGTTCCGAGTCCATTATTAATCCGAGGTCCCTAATACTAGTCACTCTTTTAAGATTTATATCATTTAGTTTATAGTTAAACTTGATGACATTAATTTTTCTCGTGTATGTTATAATATGACACTTATCGCTATTGAGATCCAACTGATTGCTCGAGCAATAATTACAAAGTGCAAGTAAGTCCTTTTGCAGCTTATCACAGTCATCGACATTTCTTATTGTTTTGTAAAGCTTAGTGTCATCAGCATAAAGCAAATGGTGACTATGCTCAAGAGCGTTGCCTATATCGTTTATATATAGGGAGAAAAGCAAGGGGCCGATATGTGAACCCTGTGGGACCCCCGACGGCACGGGCAGGAATTTCGAAGAGTACCCTTTTACACAGACAGCTTGACTACGGTTGCTGATGTAAGATTTCACCCATCTAAGAAGGTTGCCGTGCACGCCGGCCTTCCCAAGTTTCTGAATGAGTATGTCGTGATTCAGTTTATCGAAGGCCTTAGAAAAGTCAGCGTACACAACATCCACCTGCATACCATCATCCATAGCGCGCGAGAGAGACTCCGTAAATGACACCATGTTAGTTTCTACACTACGGCGTTGAAGAAAACCATGTTGTCGTTCGGATACATGATGATGGAGCAATCGTGAAATTTGGGCTGTTACAATTTTCTCAAGGATTTTTCCTAGAGAGCATAATTTAGAGATCGGCCTGTACTCGGTGACATCTCCCCTTTTATTATTTTTTAAGATATTGCATAGTTTAACATGAAAGAAAAATTTCATATATTTACTGCTCGAACTGAAATGCCCTTTGAGGTAGGTTAAAATTAATAAACAGTGGAGAAAGCAATTATGCAAGTTACTCAGACTTAGGGACCTCACCCTGCCAATCTTAAAGGATTAGGAAACAGGATAATGATGGGAAGTAGAAGAAAGGGATTAAGCAAGTAACAAAGAATCGAACGAAAGTATAGCTAGAAGAAAGGTTGGGCAAATAGAGAAGCCGAAGAAGGCCTAGAGGAACTCAAATATGTACTGGACGACGAGGAATGGAGTAAAAAGTACGTAGTATAGAAACCAAACAGCAAATGAAGTATATTTGTGGGAATATTATGTTTAGTCTCAGCCTGAGCAATTAAACGGTTTTGAACAATATAAACCAGTTGTGTGCGTCGCCCCAGTCTGCGACACCCGGTGTCATCTCACAGTAAACCCGTTGAGTATTAAAACCCAGTATTATCTCTGTTCCGACGTTATCGACGTTATTATAATGTAGCAGTGTATTTGTGTTGTGTGTTGTGTCTAAAGCCTTAAGCTGTATAAATAATTAATGAACGCTCGTTTGTTATTTATGAATTGTGAAGTCGTGGTTTTATTGGAAATGTTTTTGTGACAATATTGTAATGTTACACGGGTGGTGTTTGAATGGAATTGAAAATATGTTAATAGCTTTTTCGAACGTAAATTGCCTTATTTTTACGTACCACTGGGTTGACAGACAAGCATACGGTATGGCTAACAGTAAGCATTTACCGTAGCCTATGAACACTTATGACACCATAGGCGTTACTAGTTCCCGTTTGAGGAACTAAAACTATAGCGTCTTGGTATAAGTTGAAATAAATATGAATATTACATAAAGTTGCTAACCGGACGACTTTATATGAATTTAGAAATGGTTTTTAGGGTTCGTTACAGCAAACCTTAAAGGTAAGACCGCACTAGGCGGAACTGCGCTGCAGCGGAGCGACGCGACATTACTAAATGAAGTTCGATATATCGCACTAGAACTGCAGCGGCGCGACATTCTATCCGTTAGTCGGTCGGAAACCACTAAACGCGATGGATGAAATTGATGTGGACGTGGTCATAGTGTCACTCCTTTGCGAGGAATAAGAAAGAACTTACCCTCAACTCCAACTTCCTTTGCAATCTCTTGCCAAATGTTATTTTTTCTCGTACTATTCATATAGTTTTCATGTTGTAAATCATAGAGCTCTGGATAGTTACTAGCTAATAAAATTAACTTTTCTTCATCCATTTTACAAAACAAATTGCACGTCCGACACTTTTTGACTTGTATGAAATAGATGTGATGCGTCGCGGTCGCGCTGCTTACTATAACGCACCTAGCGGCAACGGAACTGCGCGTCACGACACAGCGCGTCAACTTTGCTTGGTTGCCCAACTTTGGCGCGCAGTGTCGCGCAGCGTAGTTCTGTTGCCGCTTAGTGCGGTATCTCTAATACATTTACTTAGAAACAATATTTTGAAGCGCAGTGTCGCGTCGCTCCGCTGCAGCGCAGTTCCGCCTAGTGCGGTCTTACCTTTAAAGTTAGAATATATCTGTGCGTATTTTAAGAAAATGGCACATTGACGCAACTCAGCTGTCTAGATAGAGCAGTTGTGCGGTGTGGTGCTGGGGTTAGTTTAAATATCTCAAGAGCTTCAAGCCTACTGACCAATGGTAGGTAATACTACAATGTTTTGACCAATAAGCATTATTAATATTATAAGCATTAGCCAATAAGTTCTCAATAAAATAAGTCCCCTTTACTTTACCTTCCGAGCCGTAACGTAACTTGAGTAACTACTCAAATTCGTCTTATCAGTTTTCCATCATGCGTTATTTCCTCCATGTAAGTAAACCGCTCGTCTGTGTTGTCACGGGCGTGCCCATTTAGGAGTCTATTTACTGTTTATTAACTCTGGGAAATGGTTTCGAACGTTGCCCCGTCCGCCTCGTCCGCGAGCACTCGACACAAGCACGACGCTAGGGATGTAAACAATATCTGACGAGCTCGGTGGCTCAGTCGTGAACGACGTCAGTTTGACACCAAAACGCGCTCGTGGGTCCGATTCCCACACAAGGCAAACATTTGTGTGCATGAACATATCTGTTTGTCTTGGTCTGGATGCCTAAAGAGAAGTAGGGCGCATCAAAGCAGCCCGTCTGGGGAAGCACCTTCACCTCACAAACCGCAGCCAAATAACAACTCCCTAGAGGGTTGTGGTGTTCCTGCGTGTGAGTGAGGTCACCAGTAAGCTCCTAAAGAAGGAAGAGGAGGCATCGCGCGAGTGGTACTTAATATATTACAAGTGTTAATAGGCTACGGTAACTGCTTTACATCAGGAAGGCCCTCTGGGGAGTACTTACCTCAACCTAAATAAATAAATAAAAAAATATTGTCGGACAAATTACACAGCGCTACCTAGCCCCAAAGTAAGCGAAGCTTGTGTTATGGGTACTAGACAACTGATAAACGTACGTAAATACATTTTTTTTGTTGTAAATAAATACTTATTATACATAAAAAATACCCAGACCAATACAAACAGACATGTTCATGCACACAAATGTTTGTTCTGTGTGGGAATCGAACCCACGAGCGTTGGTGTCAAAGTAGCGTAACAGCGCGTTCCACCACTGAGCCACCGAGCTCGTCAACCTCACAGAAAACTGCAGCCAAATACGTGTGAGTGAGGTCACCAGTAAGCTCCTAAGGAGTTGGTGTATTAGTAGCAGAGGTAGCAATACGCGAGAACTATACTTACCATTTGTAAGCGTTCATAGCCTACCGTAACAACTTTACACCAGGTGTCGCATATGCTAGAACGCCTTCTGACGTTGTGTAATAAATCACAATAAAAACCCGCCTCCTCGACCCACGGATCTTAAACGTGTTAAGTAGTAAGTAGAGAAAAAAATAGTTTCTCTTCCCAACCATTTACATTTCAATAAATTACTTTTATCATGTGATAGTATCTAAACACTCAGGAGTTCACTTGTGGATGAAGTAGGGCCTTTCCGCCACTCCGAGCTGACGGCGGCCGACAGGCGGCGCGGCCTTGTCGAGATGGCGGCACCGTCACGAGAATATGCCGCGCGTACTTCGCACTGCAATCGGGAGAAAACGTGGATGCAAATACATATAATTTATTTTATATATGAAATATAGATGCGGTATTTATTCATAGACGAGATAACGGTAGAAAGAAAGCTACAGGGATTACAAACTTAATTGTTTTTTGTATAAGTAATAAAAAATATATACGTACTATAAAGATGAGTGACCTCATCGCGATCATTTCCAGGGTTTCGTGCAAAAGACTAACAAATATATCACAGAGTTATTTTCACATTAGGTAATGTTTTTTAGCAATGTTACAGTGCTACTTCACACCGAAGCTCGTGGGTTCGAATCACACACAGAGAAAACATTTGTCTCTATGAACATGTCTGTTAATTGGACTTAATATTTTTAAGAGAATAGGGCGCATAAATGCAGCCCAACTGGTAAAGTTCACAGAAAACTGCAGGTAAATAACAACTCCTGCAGAGTTGTTGTGTTCCTGCGAGTGAAGAAAATTTAAAGTAAGCCTCGATGAAGCATGGCTTCGATCAAGTGATATTTCCTGTATTGCAACCGTTTATAGGCTACACTACAGTAACCTTACGTTAATTGAGCCGTACGCTTGTATGGCTATCGACATTGTACAAAAAAAACTCTTCATTTAATTTTGGAACGAAGTTCTAGTTCCGTTTACTAGTTGGTGTTCGTTGCGGTAAAATGGAACGTACCCGAAGTAAACAAACCGTCAGTCAAGTCCAAATCACAAGAGGTGAAACCGCCGTATCCAATGCGCCGTCACGGACCATCTTCCCACATCCATCGGCCATCTATCTATCCGCTTCGTCCATTATTTGGACATTTGTAGCCGTCAGCCCTACAATGCCATTGATTGGCCCTTTGGCCTAAAACTGAACTGGCACGCCACCGTAACCTGGCCCGCTGGCTCGTAAAGACGTGCGTGCATCGGACACATTCCAATAAGAACATTCGCGCAACCTGTCACCACATATATGCATATTCTCTATGTACTTATATCAGTATCGATTGTCATGAAATTTTATTTTTATATTTGAAATAAATAACATCTTTAACATAGCATATGGTAGCACCTACCACCAAAGCACTCAGATCATCGATCATCAATTGTCATTTTGTGATACTTCTCACAAATTTATTGCAAATGCCTTCGTTACGTACCTTTCGCCATAGGATTTGTTTTTTTTAATATAACGTCAGGAGGCATACAAGCATACGATCCACCGAATGTGAAGTGGTTACCGTAGCCTAAGAACGCTGGCAATACATTCAGTGTCACTCCCGTGATGCCACATTTGCTGCTAACACACCAACTCGATGGGAGCTACTAGTGACCTTACCTGTGTTATAAAAATTACCTCCGAGGAACTTCCACGATGTGTTTAGTGCTTAGGACTAAATTTTCTTGAATAATTTTCTTCTCTTTCACTCTGGATTAATATATTTTACTCTTTTCTATTTGAGTTCTATCTAAGTGACACTTGTACCAAGTTCATTCTAAGTAGTTACTTAAAGGTTGACTGGAAGAGATTCCTTATGGCAATAAGTGCGTCTTGTATATTTTTGTAATTTGAAAGCATATGCAGCAAATTAGCAGTGTTTATTAATTACATAGCAGTGTTATTTTATGTACAATAAAGACATAAGAAACAGACACTACCTTGAAATAATTTGTTTTCTGCTTTTGAGAGCACTTTAATTATAAATAATTGTAATATGAAATTCAATAGAATATTGTTTAAATTCACAACCCTGCCACGGTCACTAGGCCCTTCAGCTGCAGGCCCCGAGATGTGCAGCTGCCCTAATGCCCCTGTTTCGTAGGGATCTGTAACATTGGTCAACACACATTAATATTTATTAGAGAAAGCCCATTTAAGTCCAGCCCATTGTCTGAAGGTACCGTTACGACCTCTTGCGTAAGGAATTAGTAATCTTTGTTTTTCCCAATTTTTCATACTGACGCGTGTTTTAAATATTTATACACCGTAAATTAAAAGTGGCTCTTATGTTTTACACAATACGGGTTATTTGTTATGCAAAGAATGGATTGCTTGGCCCTTTTCAAGTTTTGCGTGAAAGTATAAACGATTTGTCAGTGCAGTGATAGTTTTATGATTAAATAAAATGTGCTTAAGGTTTATTTATTACTTTATTTTAGTTACCCTAATCTTCTGGGTGAAAGCTCTCGAACTGTTTATTATAAAAAATTAAAATGGGTGCGTGTACTTATGTACGCGCCTGAGAATTTATACTTCTCTGGCATCATTAAATAAATATTTAACATATAACTTAACTTAAAAAACGTCTATCAAGTAGTAGCGGCGATGTTTATGGAATGTATTACATACAAGTCAAATACAGAATACAAATGTTATACATTTTTAACTATAGCGCCATCTACCGGTAATACCGTGAAACATTTAGCGGTTTTAACCTATTGCACATTTTTAACTATAGCGCCATCTACCGGAAATATCGTGAAACATTTAGCAGCTTCAACCTGTACTTTTGTTTCGAGTGCCACGCATTCACTCTCGCTCTGTATCTTTCTATTCCCCCTCCATGGTAGCGTTAAACGTTTAACGCAACCTTTTTGCAAGTCGCTTTAGAAGTATAACTTCAATAAGTTGTGGGAATTCGTGCTCACACATTGGAACCAAAATGGTTTCAGCGAGCTCTTACTGATGTGAACTACTGAATTGGCGAAAGAAATCCCCGTCGGAGGTTTTTTTAGATTACTATAGCTTGGCTCAAAAGACTGTGTAGAGGTACACCCAGTGGTGCAAGCCACCATAGCCTCCGGTGATCATTAACTGTATTTTTCTACTAGAGTAATAGACGAGGTGGTTTGCTGACGTCATTGTATCTAACTTCACCGTTAATACTTTGAATAATACCTGTCTATTGACGAAACTTACTTATTGTACAAGAATGTCAGCAAATAATAATAAATAATAACAAAAATGTGTTTTGTTGCAGAGATCGAAGCGACCGAGGCGTGCAAATGGCTGCGGGCGGCTGGGTTCCCACAGTATGCGCAAATGTACGAAGGTAAGAGACACTTGGTAATCTACGCATTCCATATCTCATTCTCTTGATAGATAGTATAGTCTCAAAAAAATCTCATCAAAGTTTCAAGTAACATTATATATACGAAAGTCACTCTCTTTGTGTGTGTATTTTTTTTTATCGTTAGAAGCAAAATGAACAACATTTGCTAACAAAACAACTCCTTAGGAGCTTATCTATAAACTCACTCACTCGCAGGAACATATCAATTATCCAGGGAGTCGTGTCCTGACTTAACTTAACTGCAGAGCGCACACGAGGTGGAAGTTAAGTTAAGTTTGCTTTCACATTAAAGTAACTTTAACTAACTTTTTCGATAACTTATTAGATACTTGACAGATTATTAAAACTTCATCAAATGCCTACAGAACAATCTTCAGATATAGGTACTGTAATTTCCATTACAGTTAAAATCATTCAACTTGGTCCATCTGTCTCGGAAATATCGTACATGAAAAATAAAATAAAAATTAACTGCGACGAACATAAAACGTTTTAGAGTCAGTTAAATATGGGGCAGTTAAATTATTTTACTCGTTGATGACGGAAAGTTCCTTTTTATTTTTTACTAAATTAATTATATAAAATGTAAGTACAGAATGCTCATAAATTTACATAATTCGTCGACTTGCATTTCTATCGACGGGGAGGCCGGGGTTCGTCCGGAGTAGTCCGGACTGGACATGGCCGCGACCGGACGCAGGTTCCGTACACTGAATCGAAATAGAATAATTTTCGCTTAATAATTACCGATCTGAGTGAAATCTTTTCGAAACCTTTTCAAATGTGGCTTTTCGATGCCATGTGAATATCCCACTGATCTTCGCAATTACAGTATTGTGTTGCCGATTTATTGTACGATGTTAGTCTTGATCGTTTGGGAGATTTTACTCGTATAACATCGGGAGACAAGAAAGCGCGGTAACCACTTTACATCAAGTGGGAACGCCCCGTAAATATTGTCATTTTTTTCGAAAGCAAAAATGAAACTCTTTGAATATTCGAATTATTAGTTGTAAGAAAAATGATAGAACGTTTAATTTGTCCCATTTAATGAAATCTAAAAGTTACTACTGTATGAAATTGTTTGCAATAGTTAATAATATGCGTTACATCAATCTTCTCAAAAGGGACTCCCCTTTGAGAACATTGACGTCATTGACTTATTTTGTAATGTAAGGTGTATTTACGTAAAGTTCCGTATCCCGCGCGCGCCTATCGAATTACCGATAATAACACGTGATTTATGAAAAAATGTTGACTTGCTTGACAGCTGGCGTCGATTCTCGTGTCACTCGAACCGTACACGCAGGTTAAGCAACGTCGACAACAGCCTATCTATAGATGGGTTTATCTATCTCGAGATTCTCCTACTACGGAGGGGATGACGGTCGTTAAGTTACGTCAGTGGCATTTGGTGTGTAAGTGGGCGGCTTGAAAACAGTGATCTCGCCAATACGCAGTTGCACAGCGTGGTGGAGTATGCTCTAAACCCTGTTGAAGAGCGACCCCTGCCAGCGTATCCCTGCAGTGAGGTGAGTAAAGGTTGGTGAATGAAGTAAGGCCGGATTGAAGTGTGCCCTACACAAACCAATAAACCACTTTGACCGCCATGTTGTATTTGATAACGAAAACTGTATATGGATGTGGGCGTTGGTATTTTTTTATGAAAGTTTGATTTTAGAATATATTGTTTTAGCTTAGTTTAGTGTTGTATATTTCTGCACTTTTGTGGATCTCGTGAAAGCATTTGGGTTGTGCGAAAGAAACTATGGGACATGTCATGTTGCCGAGATATGGTATTGACGGTGCACTGCTCCGTGCAGTGCAGGCCACGTACAATGGTTGGTCAGCATGTGTGCGGACAGATGGCAGCGTGTTATGGAGATCTTCATATATGTTGTGTGGTGATCACGTCGGGGTATTATGGCGATTAATTTAAACCACACTTACCGGTGTAATATATGGAATGGAATGTCTTTATTTTAGATTACCCTAACTTATATACTAAAAATAATTATATACATGTGCATAGTGGGGGAAGGTCGCTGAGTTAGGAATACGTGTTCTGGTGTACGTGCGTGATTGAATATTGCAGAATTAGCAATGTTAATACACTTCCTACAGGCGCGTCACGTATGTATGTGTAATACACACATATGATAATGAAAAGCAATTGTATATAAGAAGCAGAGTTGTATATAACAAGCAGAGTTGGTTTGCAAAAGAGTATCGGTGTTAAAATAAGAAGAAGCATGCTCCGTTGGTTCGGACATGCAGGAAGAAAGAATTACGAAACAAATATACAACGCAAAAGTAAAAGGAGCCGAGGAAGGCCAAAACTTAGCTACTATGATCAAATTGATCATGGTTTATCAGAACATGATGCCAGGAGCTTTAGAATCAGGCGACCGTGTATAAGAAAAGCTATGAATGTTATAGCGAGTGAGGTTTGCAAGGATCGATTTATGTAGCGCTCGGTTCTCTCTGCCTACCCCGCAAGGGATTTAGCGTGAAGTTATCGGTAGATACCTAGATAGCAGTGTATTATTTCGTTTTGATGCCTTCTTTGTAGCTCCGTTAAAAGAGCGATTGGTGGGTCATTAATTAAAGCTATTCCCGAGATGGGATTTTTTTTATGATAAATAAAAAAATACACATGGAAAAAATAGTTTTGTTTATTTACGTTCTGAGTTATTTCGTTGAGCAATGAATAAGCACTTGAATGGAATTTTTATCGACGATAAACTGTTTACATAATAGTAGTATAACCGATGCGACAGGCAAACAGATAAGATTAGCACCAAGCGAGGCCTAGCCTTCACTGCCTGTGGACACAGACTCTTCAAATATTATGGAAACGTTCAGCGCACGATTTACGTATCTGAGTCTCATTTGTAACGAGAAAACAAATAAAAATCATTTAAAGAAAAATATCATATCATATATAAATATCATATAATATCTCCACGCCAAGCTCCCTTGCGGGGTAGGCAGAGAGGACTGAGCGCCATAATACGCGGCCCTGACATACGAACATCTCGCCCACTTATTTATCATCAGTGCTCTTTTCATGCACGCTCGTCTGTTAATAGGGCTCCTAACATCATCTTCTGATGAAATACGACCAATTTGGTCGTGGTCTTTTTCAGTTCCTACATATTTCCACTTTCGAGTTGTATACCTGTAGTTGAATGACGAATTCTTTAATCCCGTTTTCTTTAATCCCGTTTTCTTTCTACATGCCTGAACCAACGGCGTATGTCTTTTCTCATCTTAACACCGACACTATTTTTCAGACCAACTCTTTTTCTTACATATATTGTCTTAATTAAACAATCCGTGATTGCAGGAAAACTCCTGCGACCACGGATGCTGCAAAGCATTCGAAACGTCAGGTTCAACAAAATAACTAAAACACGCGATATTTCCGTTAAAAATTGTTTAGTTTAATTCTTACATCATCTTGGGAAGCAGCACAGCTCTGCTTTCAGACACGGTTCTAACGCGACTTTCCTCCACAAGAGAACGCACGAACGGGTGCAAGCACGGCCTGTGTGATAAGTGTCCCCAGTGCTATCGTCCGCATAACAATGAATGCTGTCAATTGATAACATATCATTAATATGCAGCAGAAACAGCGTCGGGGATAATACAGAGCCCTGTGGGACGCCAGCATTGATATCCATGCTATCGGAGTAACTACCGTCAACCACAGCTTTTATGCATCTGCTGGATAAGAAGCCGGCAACCCATTTCCATAAATCCACCGGCAGCCCGTGCGGTGGTAACTTCGATAGAAGACCCTGATGCCAGACCTGATCGAATGCCTGTGCCATGTCTATGCTGGCAGCCAATACCTCACCTTGACTCTCATTCGCCGAAGCTCAGCGATGTGTAAGATGCGCTAGACGATCACCAGTCGAACGACCGTGGCAAAAGCCGTATTGACGGTCGCTTCAAGTCGTGATCTTCTAGATATGCCAGGAGTCGTGTGTTTATCACACGCTCCATCACCTTGGAGAGAAGGGAGGTTATGGCAATAGGCCTGTAATTCGATGGATCTGATCTATCGCCTTTTTAGGGCACAGTGTGTACATTGGCGGTCTTCCATGAAGACAGGACTTGCTCAGTGGAGTACTAAAGCAGGAAAAGGCGCGTCAGTACAGAAGACAACTCCATTTGGCCTACTCGTCTTATGAACGTCGAGGGAGAGTAACGCCCACCGTGCACATCGCCGTCATCCGATTTCTGACATTGAGCTACCTATCGTTCTGCTTTCCTCAGTTTCCAATAAAAAAAACTTATTTTGCTCTCATTCAGTTGTAAGCCTTTCTTCATGCAACAAAATAAAAGTCATATTGTAGATAATTTCTAATCTTATATGCAGTGAATTTTTCAAGACATCAGCATCAGCTTAAATGGGAACGTTTGTTTAAACGACGTAAAATATCGTTAACATGTACAAAAATACAATGTAAGGTCCACATTAAGATTTCATGCGCACTCTGTTGACAATATGTTGTTAATTTTAATGTTCGTGTAAGGCGGCCGTAGGACTACTCGACTCGTTCGACTACGATCCCTCGTTCGAGATGTAAACCGTCCGTTTACACGGCAAGCCACTCGTGACGACCACGACATGGTGGGATTACGATTGGCTCTTTTATTTTTTGAATACTTTAATCCCCAGATTCAAAGTTGGTTGATCTACGACTCCGGTTGACGTGGGTAACTTGTTGGTGACTATAAATATTTTAACACACTTTCATTTCTATAAATATATTATGGAAAGACACCAAATGTTGGAATGATAGTAACTAACTATGATCTTACGAGTCAAAGCTACCTATGCTGGTGGTGCACCTTGTTAATAAAAAATCGGCCATGTGCGAGTCGGACTCGCGCACGAAGGGTTCCGTACCATTATCTATAAAAACAGCAAAAAAATCACGTTTGTTGTATGGGAGCCCCCTTAAATATTTACTTTATTCTATTTTTTCGTATTTGTTGTTATAGCGGCAACAGAAATACATCATCTGTGAAATTTTCAACTGTCTAACTATCACGGTTCATGAGATACAGCCTGGTGACAGACGGACGGACGGACGGACGGACGGACGGACGGACAGCGGAGCCTCAGTAATAGGGTTCCGTTTTACCCTTTGGGTACGGAACCCTAAAAACGAAGCTATGGCGGAACAGAGGCATGAACGATTTAAAGAACTCGATTAGAGAAGCTACCGATACCCCACAGAAACCGCAGCTAGTTAACAACTTCGTGAGGAGTTGATGTGTTGACAGTGGTGGTGACAAGGCAGCAGCGATACTTCTTTCACTATAAGTGTTCATAGGTTTCGGTAACAACTTCTTCTTCCTATTTCTAGTAATCCTGCTTCCTAATTGATCAATATTGGCAGGGTCCGATACCTAAACTTATGGATTTGAGTATCTACTTCTATTCCATAAGCATAGATAGCGGACCCTGGCAATATTGTCCACCATTTCTAATAATTGTTATATCATTATGAAGCTTTCCGATTAGGTGTAGTTTTCACTAGCATAATACCCTCGAGCTAGTCTGATAATGAAGATCAGAGCTTGACTCCTTCACGGAGAGAGACTCGTTTGAGTTGTTGCCGATACTGCGTATTGTCAGAGTTGCAAATTAATAGAAGGGTATATTTTTTAAACCAAGACGAGTGCCTAACAATAGCTTACTGTCCTCCCTATGTAAAGCGGTCACCGTAGCACGTACACGCCCGCAACTGAGATTGTGTTGCAAGTAATCATTCACATACTTAGCACATCCTCTGCTACTTCCGGGAAACGTCACTGATTTGTAAGAATACAAAGGTGGAGATATTTCCCAATCGAATTATTTCTAATGAAATATCGTATTTCCATTGCTCCCCTACCCCTAAGAAAACCTTACCTCATATGCTAATAGACAGGGTGCACCGCGTGCAAGGCATTGACTCTACTAAAACTAGCTACTGAAGTGAGCTCTTGAATTGAATAAAAGTCTAAGAATTTAGTAACATTCCGCAATCTCGGCATTATCTCCCCAACACGAGATTGCCCTCATCGATAGTGTTCAGTTAGATAATCGTCCGTCGAGATTGCACCAATCCGGGGCGCCTCTGTTTGTGTTAATAGTTTAATTCCGTTTTCGATCGATCGATATTCAATTCAATACAAATTCCATTCGTTGTTAACATTATTGTTAAAAGAGTAGGATATGTTGTCAGTGGGGCCGATATATAATACATAGTTTAGAACATCGACGGTACCGTAGGTAATATAAGTCGATGGTTTAGAAGCTACATATGTGTATAATATTTCTTCGCGTACCAAACAGTTCGGCAACTCCTATCTTTGTCGTACCATTAAAAAGTGGAACGCCTTGCCTGCACATGTGTTCTCTCCTTCCTACAATATGGGATCCTTCAAACGAAGCGTGAAGAAGCATCTTGCGGGTCAGCATGGCAGCGTCAACTGACAGGATACGGTGTAGTATTTTGTCAGTTGCAGTTGCGGTTTGGGCTCCTCTTTCGCTTACCATCAGGCAAAGAGGAGCCACTATGCTGAACTAATATAAAAAAAATATATGTTTTTCGTGGAATATTTGCTTAATATTTTTAGACATCGTCAGGAAGATGACATTGTTACAAAGTGGTTACCGAAGCCTATGAACACTTGCTATACAAGAAGTATCGTCCCTGCATAACCAACCCCGCTGCAATACAGTAACTCTACAGGAGCTTACTGGTAACTTCACACACTAGCAGGAACAGGACACACCTCCAGAGTAATATTATCTTCAG
Source organism: Pyralis farinalis (assembly GCA_947507595.1). NCBI lineage: Eukaryota > Metazoa > Arthropoda > Insecta > Lepidoptera > Pyralidae > Pyralis > Pyralis farinalis. Next base: position 772,372 of record OX382280.1, read on the forward strand.
TCAGCAAAAGACCCAGGTCTGTAATGCGCCCTATCTCTCTTTGTTAATTAGTACGGTGCACCACGCGCTGGTGAATTTCACTATAAAATTAGTAAGTCACTGAACGTAATAATTAATTCTCTGAAATTATCAAATAATCTTAATATTCTCGCTAATAACGCGAGTGCGGGAAACGTGCGATACGCAGGCACTTATTACGGAAAGCAAAGGAGATTAGCGATGGGGTACTAAATGGTTATCAATTTCTATGTCAATACTCCACGATACTACCTAAACATTACTGTTACATAATTTACGAAAATATGCCTTAGACGACATAGATAAGGCTTAAAATAAAGTGAAAGTCGTCATCAAATATTTTTCAATGAACTAACAAACAACAAACCACCTTATTGCCCTAAGATAAAGTTATTATTATCACAACAAAAGTTATGTTGGTACAGGATATATCCGAAACATACCCCGCTTATCTAATCGGTGATTACTGTGATTAGATAAGAAAGGTAAAGAATGTAGTAGTTTGTGTCAGGTCGGGTTGCGGCGAGGCTCCCCGGCCGCTCGATGACGCGGACTTTGGGTTCGATTCTTGGAATGTGTGCATTGTTTCTTAAAACTGTTTTGGATTGTTCAGTGTCTCTAGGAATGTTGCGGAATTCTTTAAAGTGAAAAATTTACAGTTATTAGACTAGTGAGTCAACTGTCACTGTACTTACATACTTTTGTTAATATACTTGCTCGCTCACAGACCATACGTTTGGACTGTGATCATGTTCACCCTAGAGGTGAGCCTGTGGAGGGAGTGAGTGTGCGAGGTGAGTCATGTCATTTTCGTCACAATTGTGTCTGCCTGTGTCCTGGTGGTATCGCGGGTGTTTCCCGTAATACCTAGTGTATTATCCAGCTAAATATCAATCAATAGTACTTAGTAGCTGTTCCCCGCGACTTGATCCTTGAAAACGAAATGTATCTCTTCACAACGGACGTTTGGGGTGCTCTTTGAGGGACCAAAGCCTGTTCGTTTGCACGCGTTGCCAATTAATAAACGAGGATCTGGCTAAAGAGATAAAGAGAAGTCGTGGGTACGTAATATTGGTGTAGATACGTAAGTACATTTTAATATTCTAAACATAGGTACTTACTTCCGCACAGTCTCCTGAAAATGATTTTCTTTCTGACAAATGAAATGTTTATTATTGAGATACCCTGAAATGAATTTACTTAAAAAAACCAATCTCTGTTATATTCATAAATAATAACGGAAAGTTGTTTAATATTCAGTAAATCTGTACAATAAAGCTAACAACCAATTAAACATATATTCTGTCGTTTCAAATAAATGTAAGAAGATGATTGACAAGGGACCCTGAGTGATGACGAAACAGAGAACATATTAAAATGACTGTAATCGAACACACACACGAGTGCACTTACATACTGTTAGTAAATGTATAGTATTATTAAATAGCATTATTATTTATTATTATAGTAGTAGTAAAGAATATAATTAAGCACGCTAGCAGCAAACTTCCTTGGATTATCCATTTACCAGAGCATTATATAATGACTTTTTATGAATAACTTTTACACGTACACGTAAATTATGTTTGTATCTTGTTATTCTAGAAGGGAGGCGAATGACAGCTGTCATACAGTTGATACTAGTACGGCTGTCGCCGCTGTCCTTATCTGAATTTACTAATTAGGCATATAGTCACTGTGTTTTAAATATAGAAAAATCAAGTGATTTAGATACAAGGAACAAATTTGTAAACTTTAAGAGAAAAATAAGCTATTATTATTTATTATTAATTTAGTCAGTGAGGCTCGACTTGCACTGTTGACTACATCGCCGATGACGAAAAGGTGATTCTGATAATGAGATGTCAGTCCACGAACTTTGAGATCATCTTTCATTTACATAGCGGAAAACTTCTTCTGCCATAAATATGATGGAAATATAGATTTGCTCGTAGCCAGCTTGGTGATGGGTTATATTATGATTATTATTTATATTATTATTTTATGATTCAGCCGTTATTTTGCGAAAGTCAAGCTTACATGCAATTTGATCCAACCTGCTTTGTGTGCTTCCGCCACCAATTAGTTCATGCGGCCTAGCGCCGGCCGGCACCCACCCACTACTGTTAGTGCGTGCTACATGCCGACGCTGCCATGGTCGTCCGCCATCTGGAACAGAATCCGCATGCCCCCACCACCACCGTCGCTGCCATGACTGGCCTGGTCGTCGCTGCGACACGTGTTTCGCCTCTCCACGAGGCATCATCAGGCATTGTAGACGTTAATCGTAAGAATAACATGCTAAAAGTGACAAATCCATCGCAGTGCCGTCCCTTGTATTGAATTGAGGGTGGGGGTGGATGGTGTGAGCGAATAGATATTTAATAGTGGGGAATGGTTTACGTCCGTCTGTTTGTTCATGAGAGTAATTTTAGAATTTTTATGTTTATAATTGGTGATGATCCACGAGACATTGGACATGACTCGTCTAGATCTGGACTCTACCATTGTAGAGTCGGTTGCGCGTGGCGCCCGCGGTACTGCAAGCGTCCACGTCCAACAGTAACTCCTGATCATCCATCAGACAAGGTACCATTTTCCATATTTGTGGTAAAGAATGTCTTCTTCACTAATATACGTTTCACGTTAAGTAAATATAAACTCGTAACATAATAATAAGCCGCATTGTAAAAAGCTCAGAAGGCCAATATCGCGCACAGGTAAGACCACCTTAAGCTCGAGTGATAAATGGATATCCGACAAAAAATAAAAGTAATATAAATAAATTATGCAGTACGTAAACTTTGGGTTCGGGGTCATTCTGAGAGAATTTTTCGATACTACAAATTTGTTTTCTTTCTTTTTCTAAATATTTCTTTACAAATGTTGTTTGTGTAAATCGTTATTTCAAAAAAAACATATATAGCACAGTCATTTCTTGCCGTAGCTGCAAATAACTTTTAAAGTTACGATAAACACATGTAATAACTAAGTAGCCCAAACAAAAAGTGTAATATGTAATTTAAATTTAAATTCAATAATACGCAACAATATCAAGTGGTAGGTCCTTTAGCTTAACTTAAATTATAAGAAAACATCACAAATTCCGCCAATGTATTGCGTTGCGAGTCCTATCATAAGTCACAAAGAGTTCTGTCGTTTGTGCTGCGCTAATGGCCGTCTTTTGTATAAAAGTATGAACCTATAAAGTACCACTAAATCCCAGCACGACGTACTGCCCATATCTCATATATTATATTCATTTTTTTGCAAAAATGAAAGTGTCCGCCCTCCATCACTCAAAATACTTGAAAACGATCATATCACGTCATATTGAAGCAAACAAAACATAACCGATTAGCTTTATCTTGGGTACAGGTAAACATTTCTACAAAATGACTAAATTCTTCACCAATCTTTCCGCATTTCACTGAATTATCACACTTAATCCTTGTGCTTATGGTATAAATTTCCCCAACCATGTTTTTGCGGTTACGCACGGAGCACTAAAAGAATACCATTCGTAATTCTATTTAAAATGTGTTTTATTTTACTTACAATATAGTCTAAAATCGTATCATTAAGTTTTCACTCAAGTTCGGAATTAAGTATAAAACATCGTAACTGACTTGACGAATTATATAACTAATGTAGTATGCAAATAAGGTTGAATTTAGTTTGGTTTTCGTTCGGTACGGCCGGGGGTCGCGCGGGAGTGACAAAAAGCAGTAAACTGTCAAAATATTTCTTTTTCTGAACGGCGATTAGGTCAGGTACATTGACCAGTGTGATTTCGTGTGTGGCGTGGTGCGGCGAGGACGGTCTCCTGGACTATAGCGGTCGTCTATTGTGGTCGGGCCATTAGTTTGGACTATAATCATGTTCATATTAGTGGAGTGTCTGTCGATGAAGTGATTGTGCAAGGTGAGTTTGATTAATTTTATCATATATTGTGTCTAAGAAATTTCGTTTTTGTAATTGGTGGTTTTCCGTGACACTCCTGGTGGTATGTTCACCGTAACACCCCCGTAATATAGTGATGTCATCAGCTAAATAATATACGATAGCCAACTGTATAGTTCCTAGTTCTTACCGGCGACTTTGTCGTGAAAAAAAATGTAGCACGATCTAACATTTGGGGTGTTCTCTTGGCGAGCTAAAGCTAGTATGCCCTGATCGTTGCCCACACGTTAACAATTAGCTAATCTGCCACAAAAGATGGAAGACTATATTTAATAAGCAGTGCTGCCAGGGTAGTACCTTCACAAAACAACCTAACCCTCTCTAATAAAATAGAAGATCCTTGTAGTGTTGAAAGTGATCAGGAGGTTCCTGAGAAGTGCGATGTTGGCAGCGAGAGAGATACTGTATTGTAAGATATTCCCACAACACAACGCTTATAAAAGATTCTAGCCATATAAATCTTAAAGTTCTTTTTTCAAGTATGTATATACTTACATAGTTTTACAGCGCATCTTATTGTCTGTGTGAAAATGTTTTTCCGCCGTCGAAGGAATTTTCAAACCCCTTAATGTATAGGTATGCTCCATAAGTACCCACCACGTAAATTTTCAATTTCCTCGACCAACTGTCTGTGCTGTGCTGAGCGTCAGATCTGAGACTGTATTCATAGGAAAATTCATGACTGATAAACATTTCACACAACAAGCCAAATCTGTATGGATAGAAAATATGTAAGGATTAGTAAAAAAGGATCTAAAAACAGAACATTTTTCTTTATAATACGGGAGGCATACGGCAGGCATACGGCCCATCTGATGTAAAGCGGGTACCGTAGCCTATTAACGCTTGTAAAGTTAAGTATCACTAGCGCAATGCCTCCTCTGCTGTTTACGCAGCAACTCCTTGGGAACTTACTGGTGACCTCACTCACACGCAGGAACACAACAACCCTCTAGAGAGTTGTTATTTGCCTGCGGTTTTCTGTGAGATGGAGGTACTTCCACAGACGGCCAGCTTTGATGCGCCCTACCTCTCTTAAAATTTATTAATTATTTGTTTATTAACATACGGCCTTCCTGCTGACGTATCACTCAGATGTAGCCACCACAGGTTCTATTATAACGCCTCCTTAGGAACCCACACTCACTCATTCGGAGGAACATATCAACTCTCCATAAAGTTCTTATTTGGCTGCGGCCTTCTATGAGACGAAGGCTCTTTCGTCAGAGCCTCGCTTGTTAATTAGCAGGGGTGCACCATATGCAGGTAATGTAGGTATTAACTTCAAAGATGTTAGAACATACCAAAAGGACAAGAGATACTAGGATAATCGTTTACAAATAAAATTGCGAGAAACCCCGAGGAAACTTTTGAAGAAATTGTTGGCTCGGCTGACATATTAAACAGCTTTGTATAATATCACAAATCATTAAATATCCCACGTATAAAGAACCATGGAACACATATACAACGTTAGAAGTAGAAGGATATAAAAGCCGAGGACAGACAAGACTTGCCTACTATCGTGTTTTACCATAAAGTGATGTTACGAGCCCTAGAAACCGGCGAATGTGCATGAAAGAGCTATAAACGGTAAAGAAGCGAGTGAGGTGATCGGTTCTCTTTGCTAATCAATTAAGAGATTTCGCGTAAAATTATCCATAAAAGATAGATATAAAGATGCCCTAGGCGACGTTGCCAGAGATAGGACATACAAAAGTTCCCATTAAAGACTAGACTAACGAACGAAGTCGTGGGGCACTCCTAGCTCATAATGTCATAATGTCACGTAACATGCGACCTAATTAGCTAGCGTAGCGTGTAACATGCAGCTAATTACGAAAACCAACCCGAAATATCTAAATAAAATATGGCAGTGGTCTTAATAAACGTGCCCTTTATAAAAATGCTAATTTACCGCGGCGCCGGCTCTAATAAAACCGGTCATGTTTTGGGAAGAGTTTTGCATTTCGCAAATTGAAGTTCACATTGCGAACAGAATTGACGGAAAGTGCTGACTCTGCTGGAAATTATTGTTTTCATCATTTTACTTGCTTCGGTTTTTAAGGGCTATCCGTTAACTTTTATTAACACGCGGCGGGGAGATGAATAAAAATTAAATTATCGAAATTACTAACGTATTGAACCTTAGTTTTGTAAAGAAGGGAGATCTTTGGGTAGGAAAAAGGTAAATAGGTGGATAAAACTGAGGCACAGTCTTTGTCAGTGGATACCGCCCGCATATATTCATAAACAAAGACTTCTATGTATACTACACTACATAGAAGTCTTTGTTCATAAACATGAAAATCCCCCGAGAAATATCTAGTTTTCAGAGTTAACAGTAAACCGACTCCTAAATTGGTGCGCCCGTGGCAACATAGACGAGCGGGTGAGTTATAAACTACTTAGATGAAGTAGAAATACGAAGAAAATGATGAAGAAGTTGTTAGCAATACTACTCGTACTTTGTCACATGACAAAGCTCGTGAGTTCTATGGCAGGGCAAAAATTTTTGTGTAATGCGTATATTTTTCTTGATCTGGGTATTTTTAAGAGAAATAAGGTACATCTTAACTGTTCTACTGGGGAAGAATCTCCACGTCACAGAAAACTACAGTCAAATAATAACACCCCGAAGAATTGTTGTATTCATGCGAATGAGTGGGGTTACCAGTAAGCTCTTAAGGAATTGCTGTGTTAGCAGCAGGCGTGGTAATACGCAAGTGTTGCTTCCTGTATTGCAAGCGTTTATGAAATGTGTTTATGAAATGAAAAGTGGTGAACGTAGACTACGTTCACCACTTTTCATGGGTCGCATGCTTTTACGCCTTAATAACATGTTGTATAAAAAAAAAGGAAATATCGTAATTGTTTTAACCTAAATAAGTCTTTTATGTTTAAGTAATATCTTATTCTATCTCGTTAAATTAAAATATCTAATATATAATTATAAATACCAAAGTACTGTCGCAATCTCGGCAAAGAATATGGATATGGCGATCGGATAGCTATGACGGCCATTACAAGTGACTAATTTAGCGGTTTCAGACATTTTAATGGATTTTAAAGAAGCTTTTACAAATACATACTCGTAGTTCAGGTTATTTTCAGTTGACGATAATGGATTTAAAAGTCATTACTTTATCCTTTTTTCGCAGGTCCCAGAGTGGACCCCGGGGAACCCTTGTTCGTTTGAAGTTAATTTTGTCTTTGGGTCGTTGACATAAATGGGTTTTGTAGAGCAGTGTCGTTGGAATATTATACAAAACGTTAATCATTTGTAAAAATGCTATTCCACCAGGCATATATGCATAATTTTACCTATATAGGTACTACGAATATACTTGATTCTATAATCGAGGTAAAATACGACACGCATAATAAGCGCATCGCACGCGCTTGTCTATTAAATTATAAACATAATATCATTTGATTGCGTCACGTCAATAAATACGAGTACTGTCATCTTAGGTCTACAGGAGATCTAAAAATATCTGTTAGTCTAAGATAAATAGTCATCATCATCGTGATGATGATCTTATCTCTGTTTGGGTCGGTGCGGTGTGTTCTCTTCTTCCATTTATGTTCGAGATGAGATAAATAATGTTATGAGTAAACAAATTGTGACTCACGACCTATGAGTCAAGTTCTTGTATAGAGATATCTTTTCAACGATTTTATAATATAATTTATTAAACACTCTTTCACCTCCCACGCCGCTACTAACAAATATCCCGCTTTACAAATATACAACGACAACGTACTAAATGGATATAGATACGAGTATCAACAATAATAACAAAGCACGCTGACTCCACTTACAACACCAGCACCCATTACGCACATGTGGTGACCCTGGTCGTTTCGCCAAACATATGTACGTTTGTATGGTTTAAGCCGGAAGGTGCGAGCGGCTTTCAATTCTGATATTTCATGGAATAAATTATTGGTGTTCTTTTTACGCCGCGGCGCCGTAGTGTTTAGAGTACGCCATATTTGCAAATTACATATTATTTCAATGTAAAAAGGGTAGTGTGCTTTATCTTAAAGGTTAAACATTATAAAATATTATGTATAAATTCGTGCATTTATGTAGGTGCATAATGTACCTAAATAAATGCACGAATGAAACATATGAATGGTTTGATTAAGAGGAAAAGTGCCGCAAACTTTTACAATAATATACATATTTACAAAAATGGCTTTCACAAGGCTGCTCGGGCTAAATGGATGGCATTGATTAATTATTTGTTTTCCTTTTTGGACAGTATTTGTGCACATTTCGGTTTTTAGGTATTATTTTATTTGTTTGAATCGATTTTGTCTTGGAATCTATTTCCATTCCAAGCCTCTGTTTCTTAGAATAATTCGTCGTATTGTTTAGTTTTATTATGACTAATCATTTGGACGATGTCTTCATTTTAACACATTTTGATTAGATCAACTACTTCTAATCGATTGTAAGTTGAAAATCGATTGTTCAGATCAGAATACAAACGTGTGATACCATGTCTGACCCGATAATGAAAGTCAAAGATTGTATTTATGTCTAATTGATGTATCACCATTAAACTCGTTAAACGACTGTAGTTCCTATGATAATACCTGCTGGTCATGACAATGCTGAGCTGGGATCATGATGAAAGTCTGACGTATCGATAGGAACTCCTCGATGGTTTAACAGTATGTCCGTCGAGTTTTAAATTAAAACTCACATTTACTTAGTTTGCGTTTCGTTTTTAAAATCTACCAGCTGTAAACTTCTCCAACCCGCTTCCTCTTTCCACTCGGGCCAAGCCGTTACACCATATCGCGGCCAACAGTGTTTGCATACGACCCCCGGCCTTGCATCTGTGTTCAATTGAATTGTGGAACTGTGGTAGGATGGAGCATAGTGGCGTATTGTCCGGGCAGGGCGGCTACGGCCGATTGTTCCCTGACCTTCGTCTTGAGTAGCGGTTTTGTTTATATTTAAACACGACCGACCTTCTCCTTATGCCTTCAGAGCTTGTTTGTAGCAGATGTTGTAAAACTTCACCATATTCATTTGACGTTGAATCCATGACATAGAGGGGTTGGATAGCATCATATCCATAAGCAGACACTCACTCAATCAGCAACTCTCTGGAAGGTTAATGTTATTCTGCAAATTAGTGCGGTTACCATTCAGCTACTGAGTTGCTGCGCGTGATACGTCATTCAATCTAGTCAGTTATATTCATCAGATGGAATCTGTTGGTATATTACTTGATGTATTTAGAAAAACTCCATAAATAGCATTTGATGTTTGCAATTTTTGTAGCATACATATATTGACGTATTTTATAATGACGTCGAGTGTTTATTAATTAGTGAAAATGGCCGCTGTGACCGCACGTTTCAGACAGTTAAGTGCATTGAATTAGAGTAACAATGCCGCGGTTCAGTTTAGTGGTTACTGCTTCTGACAAGCACTGCACGGAAAATTATATGTTCAAACCACAATAGCTCTGAGTAGGATTCTATATATTGTCTTGATAGTTTCATAGACCAGCGAAGTTGAACATGATCGACATGTGATTGTTACAATATACTCGTAGTAATAATGGTATACCGTATTCTATATGTATATATATGTGTCTTGTTAATAAGTTTGTATATAGAATTATTTGTACATACGGACTAGGATAAATTTGCCAATATAGGTTATATTTTAACCGTCAATTAGATATTAGAATAATATACGTTAACATTTCGGTACAATACCAACGATGTCAAATGATAAAGTTAAGGCTGTATGCCTGTGCGCAATTATTTTCAGACATGATGTATCTATGTTAGTTTATTTCTTTTACATAGAATATGTTTGTTGTGCCATTTATATGTATGCTTATATCAAAAATATATAATAGTGATATAGCGTATATTTTAAATTACCTATTGATATTCCTTTTTACATCTTATTATTTATATCATATCTCACCCCTCTTAATTATTAGTTATACAATAATACTTTAATGCTTTACCAACTATTTACAACTTTTTTTTGCCTCGTTTGGAAACTATCCATTATTACCTCGGTAGCTGGAGTGCTTACAAGAATGGATACGGGCATGTCTGATAGATCCAGGATTGCGTATTCTGCTCGAATTACGTGTTATCTATACCACTCACGTGACATACAAGGGTGCGACTCGCCTGATAGTAAGCGATCCGTATTGAGTGTCAGTATATTTGAATTTATAAACAACACCTTCGGCTGATCGCAGACAATACCAATCTTCTGCAAGGTTTTTGTATTCCAACGAATGAGTCAGATCCTTAAGAGGCGCTACAGTTCTTCTAGTGCAAACTTAGCCAGTTTTATGCTTGTTTAATCTATAAAAAGCAATCACGGTAGCCTATGTTTGGTGTCGCTTTGCCATATCTCTCTGTAAAGACACGTTAATCTGGAATGGAGCTCGTTCGTTAATCGCCGTCTACGTATGTACATGCCTCCACAACAGCGGCGTCAGTACCCCTCTGTTCCCGCCTCAATCCAAGCACACAAACCGCTGATACAATCAAACCCACTTATCACAATCCAATTAACGGAGTCGTTCGCTTTCCATCAATTTCCATCAAGGCCGCTCTCTCTCTCCACAAAGGGCACGTACACGTAACGTTCATATTGAATGCGATCACTTTCACTGTTTTTCTAATTGTTATTGTCGCCATTGAAACACTTTTACCGTCGCGGCCGACTCCATATTACATTTATTTATTTATTGAAAACTATTTACCACTACAAGTTGATACAAAAGGCGGACTTCATTGCTTTCTCTACTTCATTCTTTTATTACTACTACTAGTAGTAGAGAAAAACATGGTATATATATATTATTATATATATATCATGTTTTGTAACGACCTTGAACCGAGTGATAGCTCTCGCAATAGTCAGCCATTGTTCACTGAGAATATCTCTATTATATATATATATATATATATATATCTCTCTATTATAGATATGCCAATTAGTAAATTAAATTGTTACAATGTTGTTTTATCTTTTCTGGGAAGGAACTCCCGACATACAGCTCACGCTAGTTTGAGTCGGCGCCCGCGCATTAAAATTAAACACCTTGTTGTTTGAACGATGATAGCCTGGTGGACAGAGAACCGGCCTAGTGCCCGACAGGTCACCGGTTCGAATCTGGCAGGTACGCCCGGCACTAAATTCGTGTTTTCTGATCTATGTACTTTCATATTTATCACTCGCTCGGAGGGGAAGGAAACCCGCACGTACAAGAAATTATAATTTAGGAATTAACCTAAGAAAGGTCTGGTTTACCCTCTGGGTTATGGAGGTCGGACGGCAATCGTTCCTTGTATTTACACTAAATCCATACGCTTAGGTAGCGGACCCCGCCGAACGTAATGGATTAGGAAACGGGATAACGCTATGAAGTAAAAGAAGACCTTGTTACAATAAAGAAAAATAAATTTGGAAAGTGTATATACCTATAAATAATAAATATCTGTGACATCATAAAAATATATTGTTTGATACCCTGGGGGATAAGCACGAACTTCTTTACACGGAACATCACGGCTTCTTACGGCAAACGACTCTATGGAATGTTGTCGCGTTCTTGCCAGTGAGCGTGGTTACCAATAAATCCCCGATGAGTAGTTCAGCGGAAGTAGTAAGACGTGAGCTATTGCTTTTATTGCAAGCGTTCGTGGACTGATCCCACATCATTTGTATGCCGACGCACGAGACCCCGCTCGCGTCACAAACACACATAGAAACATTCAAAGGGGAATTAATATCAGTTCGGACTACCATCGCACCGTTGTTCATCAGCCGGGAATTCGTCCTCTCATGTTAGTACAAAAATGATCCCGCATTTTTCCTTTCCAGAAAACTTTTCGTACTTAACGTAATTTTTCGTAATTTACCGAGTCATAGAATGAACAATACAAGCATACAACCCTCTGATATAAAGTGGTTACCGTAGCCGATGAACGCCAGCAATATTGCAAGTGTCGCTCGCGCGTAGCTAGTCCTGCTGCTAACTCGTTATAAGCTTACTGGCAACCAGACTCACTCGTAGGAAAACAACAACCCTTCAGGAAGTTGATGTTGCCTACGATTATCTGTAACATAAATACTTCCCTAGTCAGGCTTGCTTTGATGCTCTCTATTTCTTTTGAGTTATCTCAAGACGCCACAGAGAGTTTTGTCACGACCTTGAACCGAGTGATACCTCTCGCAATAGTCAGAACAAATGTACAAAATACTTGTTCACTGAGAATATCTCTATTGAGACAAAAAGGGGCGGACGGCTGCCGAATACGCATATTTGTAAAGCGCAAATATATTAATTTGTTAAACTTGATGAATAATATTTACGAGCTTCGATATAAAATAAAACTATCAGAGCTAACAATATGGCCACAAAACAAAGAGTGGTGCAAAAAAGCAATATAGAGTGGACGTGAATCCATTTAGCTGGTTAATGGAATCGACGGGAGGGCGCGCGCCCTTTGTGTAGGTAATTCACGAACTGCGAGCCCTGCACCGCCGCCGCCGGCGCCCTGCGCAACTCTATGGATTAACACGCCTCAACGAAGCTTGGATATATTTAAAGTAACCTTAATAATGTATTAGAGCAATTAATGCATCCTAACTATTCCAATGGAGGCTTAAAATGCACCCCGACGGTTTGTTTGTTTGAAATGTGCCCTAATTCTTTCAATACTATAGGTACGAATTAATTATTTCACTGGAACTGGTAATTAACTCAATTTCAATAGGGGTTTGGTATGCATCGTACCAATTGGAGCGGGTGAAGTCATGCGAAGATAGGTGGAAATGCCGAGTCTCAATAAAGTCAAGAAAGCCATGTACCGTATCAAAAATAATAAAAGTCCAGGAATCCACGGCATACCGGGAGAGCTTTGGAAGTGTGGCGGCGAAGCGGCACATTCTGTTCTCTATGACTTAGTGAATAAAGTTTGGAAAGAAGAGAAGCAACCAGCAGTCAGGATAGATAGATAATTAGATAATTGCCGGACAAATTACACAGCGCCACCTAGCTCCAAAGTAAGCGAAGCTTGTGTTATGGGTACTAGACAACTGATAAACATACGTAAATACATTTTTTTTTATAAATACATACTTATTATACATAGAAAATACCCAGACCAATACAAACAGACATGTTCATGCACACAAATGTTTGTACTGTGTGGGAATCGAACCCACGAGCGTTGGTGTCAAAGTAGCGTATCAACGCGTTTCACCACTGAACCACCGAGCTCGTCAATATAGGGGCATAAAGGTCTATAGAGGAACATATCATATTCTTTTCGTGTATCGGACATACAATATGTCAGATACACAAAAAGAATCGAGGAAGAAGTGTGAAAACTACAAAGTCGTAACACTGCTCCCAACTGCTTAGAAAATACTGTCCTATGTTCTTCTAGGCCGTTTAGAACCACTGGTAGAAAAAAAATTAAACTACTATCAGTGCGGTTTTCGACAAAATCGGAAGACAGTTTACCAATTTTTTCTCCTAAAACAACTAATGGGAAAAAAGTGGGAGTACGCACAGATTATCCACGGAATAGTATTCATTGCTTTTTTGTAGACTAGGTACACTAAAGCATACGATAGCGTAGATAGGGAATCGCTGTTGAATATCCTCAGAAAACTGACTGCGATGCTAAAGGTCGCTACGAACACCAGTGAGATGAGAGTGAGAGTATAATAAGAGGAGATCTCACAGAACAATTTCATGTCATCACCGGTCTCAAGCAAGGTGACGCGCTGTCACCGATGCTATTTAAATTAGTCCTCGAATACGTCATTACAAAAATGTTACCAGCTGGCGGAGGAGTAGAATTAAATCGGCAGTTAAGTGCATTGTTGTTAATCAGTTTATTGTAGGGATTATACCCATTTTTGTATTGTTAAAATAGGAAGCAAGTATCTCGTTATCGGTTTACTTGAGTGCTTTATTTTTTGCATAATACCTGTCTAACTATATTGCCCACTTAACTTTTACAGAGCCCGTCAAGCTGGGCGCGCATTACTTTGTTGTCCCTTTTGACCACCGATGCACAAAAAGGGATGTTAAATTCTTTATTTCCATCGGGGGTACTAAACCTTGATTACAAGCCAAGTAACCAGCTATCATTGCGGTGTTTATTAACTACTGGTTTAAGCACAGTGGTCATTCGTTTTAAAGTTGAGTTAAGTTTTTAGTGTGTTTTAATTAGCTATACACGTTCGTGTTAATAATAGTAAACAAGTAACTTAGCACAGGAGCCCTGATCGATTCAGTAAAATAATAATTGACGATTTCTCTGCTCCCATCGGTCTCATAGATCTTTTTCTAAAGAAATAATGCATTCAGTTCACGCTGTGTAACGTTGAAGGCGATTTAACGACCTACATGTAGTAGTACCTGAACAATCGAAATCATTGCACTCACTAATAATGAATATTGCTACGACGCCCATTTCGAAATTCTGAAAAATGATTGAAATCAGTTCGATCAATTGTTCCCTGTGGTAGTCAACATATATTTGCACTTTATTTTTTTATATACCACTAAGGTAGAAAACAATCGTACGGCCTGCCTGATGCTAATTAATTCAATGTCGGTGTCGCAGCAAAAGTTCTGATTAATCATCACGCGCTTCCTGACCCTTTCATTATTATTTACCAACAAATCAATAATTGTGGTGTCATTTACAGTGGTAGTTCGTGTTCTGTGTCACGACGAGCTGGGTGGTATGAGGGATGTTATTGTCAGATACTCCGTTAACAGTGTATAGTTTCCGAATTAGAGGTCTTTCCCCTTACCATTTCGCCTATTGAGCGTTCAGCATCAGTGAAGCCAAGACTACGTCGCGACTCACTATTGATAATGTATGTTTCTTGTTGTATGAGTATAACACATCTTTTATAAAAGATATATAGAGATGGGTGCCACGTGATCATGATTTCCTTAAAGGGTTTTATATGGAATATTTGTGCGTGTTAGTTAAGTCACCGTAAATCTGATGAGTACTTGCTAAGTTCACAGCGAGTACCGCTTCACATTATTGATACTCCTTGTAGTGGAAGCATCTACAGGTTCGTCTATAGTATCCCAATATCAACGGGTTGTGTGCTTATTTGCCTCCCGAATTAGTGTACAGGAAACAGAACATAAATAGCGACGCAATGAGATAGCATTTTGAGAACAATATCCACAGGAACAAAGTATAAAACCAGTTTAGTCCCTTAATCGGTATATGTTCCTAAAATATCCAATCAAACAGCTGCACAGGCTGGCAGGCGGCCGCCCTCCCTTTGTGATGATTTCATTCATTAACCCCCGTCTCCTGCCGATCACTCCCCCGTGCCAATAATAGTTTGCTAACATATTTTCGAACAGAGGCCAAGCGCGAATTGAATACGAGGGTTCCCCCATACATAAAGTGGCATATTTACACCACACGGACAGTGACGACGCTAGGAAACATGGACGTCGTCGGCGACACCACCTCGCGAGGTCTCGTTCATTTTCCAGGCAGAAAGAAACTGTTAAGTTAAATGAACTGAATTATACACTAATAATTATTATATACTAATTTTGTTTTACAAGTATTATTGCCAATCAAATAATGACAAAAATTACAAAAAAAATTACTAGGCACCCACAGGCCGCTACTGCTTACCTCAAGCATGCGACTAATGAGTTACTGTAAAGTTAAAGGGGCTATTGGCCACTTTACATTAGACTCGACTTTACATTCATACATCGCTATTGAAAACTTATACCTGTGATTAGTACCACAATGTATCAGGCATTTAGATAATCTGTATAATGTCTGATATGCAACCACGGGCAGTACCTCCTAAGCTAATGTTTTCTGCTAATGCAGGAATTGTAGAGTTGGAGTGCCGCTGCGATACCATTGAAACTGTTAGGACGACCGCTGCAGCGCAGGACATATCAATGGAGAAGTATACTGGCACTGCAATGTTTTGTGCAGCTGTAGTTTTTAGTAGAGTTGCTATAGACTGAAGCTATGTCTATAGAGCTGTAGATGATTACCAGTGTTATATAACATTGGAATATAAATCACTCACTGTCATTTATAACTAAAGCTAAACTCGCCTGCACGTGAAGTTCCCTGCTGACCAGGAATCTGTAGATTCTAATGAAAGAGATGGCATAGTGATGTTCAACAAATAGCTCAAGAAGATTCCACTTTATACGCGACCGCAACTAAATAACTACTCCTATGAGTGACCAAGATTATTTTGCTGCATTGGCAGCAGGGGTGACCGGTTATTTTCAACTCGACGTAGTATAAAAAACACTAACCCAAATCGAGTTTGTTTTCATCTCCCCTTTTCCCCCAAGGCGATCGCCACCGAT
Organism: Pyralis farinalis; assembly: GCA_947507595.1. Classification (NCBI taxonomy): domain Eukaryota; kingdom Metazoa; phylum Arthropoda; class Insecta; order Lepidoptera; family Pyralidae; genus Pyralis; species Pyralis farinalis. The sequence continues at coordinate 788,763 of OX382280.1, forward strand.
GAAGCCTTTCCAGCTAAAGGCAACCCTTAAGCGGTGTTAAGTCAGTAGAATTATGCTGACAGAAGGCCGACAGTAAGAGTACTGACGAGACCGCCTCTCTCCCATTGGGTACCGGAGGGTGCCGCCTTCAGAAAAATGACTAAGGTACGCTTTCAGTAGCTTAATCCCTTTTTATCGTTCGACCTCCCTGCTTCGAGTAATAACATGATTAGGGAATCGTCTGTAAAAAAATATCATTTCATTTAGTTTTATCAGCAATTAATGCTAATTTTACACAGGGATCTCTAAAAGCAACGTGTCTGTCGTCGGGAGCGATTTGGGATGAAAGCCGGGGCGGCCAACCGTCGCTCGCGGACCACTGGCTCGGGTAATTTTAAACAAGCGCTACAATGGCTGCCGCGGGAGTATATACTATACTACTTGGAATTAAACTAAGCTACCTTTCGTTTGAAGTGTGCTTATTGAAGAAGTTTTAGAATTTCGCGATGTGAACTTGAGGATCGCCGAACATTCAAAATAAGTTACTATAGCATACCTAAAGGTTTTCTGGTCTCTGTTTTAAATTCTGGTACGGGCATGTACCGCTAAATTCGTGTGTATGCATGTATATCTTCACGCTAGGTCCCTTGCGGGGTAGGCAGAGAGAACCGAGCGCCATAAGACACAGTCCTTACATACTTCACTCGCTTCTCTAACATTCATAGCTCTCTTCATGCATGCTCGCCGGTTCCTGGGGCTCCTGACATCACCTTCTGATAGAACACGACCAATTAGGTGATGGTAGGTTAATTTCGGTCTTCCTTGGCTCCTACATCCTTCCACTTTGCATTGTATATCTGTTTCCTCATTCTTTCATCCTGGATTCTTTCTACATGTTTCTCTCTGCCATACCCAGCTCTCACTTCCATAAGTTAGCGTTGGAATTAGCATCGCGTTGTGTACAGCGAGCTGTGCCTTCTGGCTTAGATTTCGGCTGCCTAGAAGTTTACCCAACGCTCCATTCACCCTATTCCCGGCACTCTCTCGTCTCTCCACATCAGCGGTGTACCTTCCATTGCTGCTAAAAGCACTTCCAAGGTATACAATCTCATTCACTTGCTCCAACACTACATCATCAACCATAATCCTAGTGTTCGTTCTGGTTGTCTTTCTTTCAAATACCACTATCTTGGTTTTCTTCGCATTCAATTGTAAGCCTTTCTTCATACAATCATCTTTCATTGTTGTAACTAGTGTTTGCAGTTCGGATGGTGATTCTGCTATTAATGCCGCATCGTCTGCATAAAGCAGGCAGTTGACCTCTGAGTCACCCATTCGCATTCCCATATTCATATTTCTTATTGTCTGAAGACAACTGTACAGATACAGGATGAACAGCCGAGCCGACAGCACGCATCCCTGTTTGACACCAATGTTGATATCAACCCAGGGCGACAAGCTGCCGTCCACCCGCACACATGCTGTACAATCCTCATGAGTGGCTTGCACAGCACGGAGTAGGTGACCGTCAACCCCATATCTGGGCAAAATGTTCCAGAGATTCTTTCGCATGACTCTATCAAATGCTTTCCCAAAGTCCACAAAACCGCAGAAAACCTTCTAGCCCAAAGCCAGGTGCTTCTCTACGATATTGCGGAGTGAAAATACTTGATCCGTACATACTCTGCCGCCTGTGCTTCCCAAAGCATTCCATCGGATTTCACCCTCATTTTTGATCGACTGTTTTTTATAAATAAAATCCTGTAGCCATATTCAACGTAGTGTAGCTGAACTCTATTATCGATTTTTGATTTACGACTACATGTCTATGGACGGATTTAGTCGTCTCGAGCTCCTCCGAACTCGGTGGGCATGTTAAGTCGTCGGGCTCAGTTGTTTACAATAAATGACAGCCGTTAAGCAAAGAAGCGACACTTTCTCTATTGCAAGCGTTCATATGCTACGGTAACCGTTTCACGTCGGGCGTGTCGTTGTACGCATTCTGACGACGTTGTATTCAAAAATAATTTCTGTAACTTCTTCTAACCTAAATATTAAGGAGGGTTCCACGCAAGCAATCATTTGGCATAAGTATTAAAAATAAAAAAATAAAAATTTACCAAATTGCTACAAATTTAGTAAAAGAACGTTGTGTTAGGTTTTCAGGAACACCGTTCCTAAATGAAATCTATATGTTTGTCTGTGCGTTTATCTGTATGTTTGTCTGTGCGTTTGTCTGTATGTTGGTCTGTCGCTTTTTTCGAATATTCGAATTTTGACTTCAGATTCAAATTCAACATAAAAAAGTAGAATAGGAATGTTCAGGAACACCGTTCCTATCTCTTAAGGATCATGGTCAAAATAGCCGACAAATTAAAAAAAAAATTGAATTGTTATATGTATAATTGACGAGCCAGGTGTTCCTCTGGCAATACAAGCTTGCGCATTCTCAACTGGTTTTATTTGCATTATATATTATATTATCCGCTCTCTAAAAATTGTTTTTCGAATAATTTTCTTATCATTATAAATGTGTATATATCGTATGGCCGACCAAATGGGATACAATGCACTGTATAGAAACTTACTATCGTTATTTTTAAAATGTTCTAATTAACTGATAAAATTAGAACAAAATTTATCTTTCGTAGTTTTATCAGAAAATAATTAGAGACTTCTAAAAACCTACGAGCGTGCGTAAAATGTCAAAGAAGCGAGAAAGTTTTATACAAGGCTATCGCATAAGCTAATAACTAGTCCTGTCAAAGAGTCAACCCACTAGCTACTTCCGCGGCGGCCGGCGAGTGACTGCGCCGGAAGCCACCGCCGCCCGCCCGCCCGTTGCACGCTGCGCCGGAAGCGGCCGCCATGATACTGAACACGATGACACCCGCCCTAGTTTTAACTATATAAATTTATTATTTCGTATCTTTTCGCAGTTTTATTTCTCATTCGTTTCATTTACTAGTAACGAACGATCTCTGACTATTCTCGTGGAACTGTGAAATTGAAAATATAACATGTTTTTTTTTTTCATTAAATCGATTCGGTTAATAAATTCATTTTATAGTGTGCTGTCGTTTATGTGAGCATGCTCGCCGGTCATTGTAGCTCCTAACATCTGCTTTATAACATAGCTTCCTTGGCACTTTTCGTATCTGTTTCGGCGTTCTTTCATCCCGTATTCTATCTACATCAGTATCCTGCCTTTTCGCCGAAAATTGTTTGGCCGATTATCACCTGCCAACCAACACTTCGCCTATTTTTCACTTTGGCAACTAACGATTATCAAATTTTTGTATGACAACTTTTCATTTGGTAGAATTATTGTTAAGCTGATTATTATAATGACACAAAACGCTTGGGGCATTTATCATTTGTCAAATCTTTCAAACAAATAAAAGTTTTGTAATAAGTATAGCAACAGAAATGTCAGTTAGTTAGGTTACTCGTAGGTTAGAGTATGACAAACAATGCACGAGCCGAGCAAGCGAAGCGAGCGTGCCGCGGCAGCGGCCGGCGAACTGCCAGAAGCGAATCGTTGACATTTTGAAAAAGGTCATTATAAAAAGCAGACCAAACATACAGTTGGCAACTGTGAGGTTGGGAAATAAAACAAAATCATAAATTATTCGAAACGTTAGTTGGCAAGTGATAATCGGCCGAACAGTTTTCTGCGAAAAGGCAGAGAACCATCAACGTGTCCTAACCAATGCCTTTTCTTATCTTAGCACCGATATTCTCTTTGAAATTAACTACCTTTATTGACTCTCTCAACAACGCTCGCATCTATATCGCGATTAGAGTACTTTCTATATATTATATGAGACAAATAGTATTATTTTCCTTCGACCTTGTTATTTAACCCCGTGTATAATTTGTATCACTTCGTTACTCATAGTGTACATTTGCAAACATTATATTGTGCTACGTGATTGTCGAGTTCTAATTCACAAGTTGTTTTGGAAATGTCGGCACAGTAATTAAAAAGTTGTTGGTTTGTTCTGAAAACTAATTCGCAGTTGCAAACTGGTTCGTAGTTCATACAATAGAAACATTTGAAATGTAGCTAACGAGAAAAGCCACCAAATTTCCTCGAACCCTGACCTACATTTTTAGTGTTTCGTACCTGAAGTGGAAACGAGTAACTATTGCTATCATTTGCTGTTCGTTCGTCCGTCTGTCAGTATGTCCATTTATCTATATGTTCACCCTCAGCAGAGGGAACGGAGCGCCACATGACTCGCTTCAAATTTGTATACTTATAGGGTAGGTAAAAAAATAAATAAATTTACAATTGTTTGTAAAGGTATTTATTACTTACCTGTTACTTAATTGTAATTTTTTTTTAATTATTTTCGATTCTACATATTAAACGGAGCCAAGAATTCTCACCCTGGCGTGTGTGTGTGATCATTGTTTAGCGCTTATTGAGTAGTGTATAAAATCGAAATTTTTGTTATCTTTGTTTTGAAAGATCAGACCAGTTAGGTTATTCTAGAAACCAATTCCGACATATTTTACAAAGTTTGAATTAAACTCTTAAATCATGACAGATGCACCAAATTTATTATATTTCGCTGGTAAATCATCTAGTTACGCACTATTAAAGAGATTTAATCACACGTTGACTAAATTATACTCGTAGTCGTCATTACGAAATGTTACTCAAAGCTCTGACATTGGAGTTAGCAAAGGGTCAAGAGTGACCCTACAGATCGAAATTACTCATTAGGAGCTTATCTCTCTCACTAACAGGAACACTATAACTCTTGACAGAAAACTGTAGCCGAATGAATAAGTATTCATTCGGCTACAGTTTTCTGTTGTTCCCTAGTCGGCCTGCTTTGATGCGCTCTATGTCTCTTAAATTTTAAGCTTAACCGTTATATATTAATAACATCTGGGACCAACGGCTTGAGCAGTCTGAACCCATTATATACGTTTTCCCATACATTTCGCGGTCGTATACGACCACCCGGGTTTCGAAGGGTTAATATGCCATCCAGCTCGGAGGAACTCTACATAACAAATGACTGAACCCAGATATAGACAGAAGTGCTGTCGACATTACTTTACACGTCTCATTGGTCAGACGTACCTGTCGACATTAACTTACACGTCTGATTGGTCAGACGTACCTGTCGACATTAACTTACACGTCTGATTGGTCAGACGTACCTGTCGACATTAACTTACACGTCATATTGGTCAGACATACCTGTCGACATTAACTTACACGTCTGATTGGTCAGACGTACCTGTCGACATTAACTTACACGTCTGATTGGTCAGACGTACCTGTCGACATTAACTTACACGTCTGATTGGTCAGACATACCTGTCGACATTAACTTACACGTCTGATTGGTCAGACATACCATTCGACGCTATCTAACTCCTCAATAATCGACCTTTATATTTTTGATTTAAAAGTGAGATTAACTGAGTCTGTATCCCCTGCCTGTCGACCTGCTCTATAATATACTTGTGATATTTATTTCATAAAATCGCAAACGATGGAAAATACATTTGAATATGCTTCAAATGTATTTTCCATCGTTTGCGAGTTGTTTCGGTCCCAGACTTCATCCGTCTCTCGGAACCGACAAAATTCAATTTCCCATTTTGAGCTACGAATTTAGTGCCGGCGATACATTTCTGTTCTAGCTCACTGGGAAATATTGTAGGTTCTCTGTTTGATGTCAAGTCTATACCACAGCGCCGTTTAAATTGTTTTAAAGGGAGTGCGCACGAGGCAAAGTGCAGCTTGTCATTGATCGTTGTATTGATACATTTTCAGTTGTTTAAAGCCACGTAAGTTTACTATACATTGATTCGTTACGTTACGGTTGTCTTGAAAAGATTGCCTTTAACAATAAGGCCGCCGTATTTAATAAAATGTATGTTTTCTTTTTGCAAAATTCTTTTGTTATGTATTTCCTATAAACTGTATTATGAAAATAAAGCGTATACAATCTATCTATAAGTACTCTCCGTTAACATGACAAAATATCCCGTCTATGCAGGCTGTGAAAGTGGTTACTTTCATCACTAAGTGACCACTTCCCATAAATTATGAGGTATAGTTTTTTACAAGCTGCTTGTTTAAAAATACCGTCCAAGTTCGAGTCAGAGTCGTACATGAAGGTTCCGTACCACCGTACAGTATTTAAAACTACATTATTTTACAAACAGTTTATTAAATAAAACACTGTAAAACACATTTCTTGTATATTTCCTGTAATTTTTACTTTTTATTTTTAGTATTATAGTGGCCATAGATTTACATCTACACACTTTGTCAAAATTTCATGTTCTACCTTTTGCATGTCAAAAGACACAGCCCCTTGACAGACGGACGGATAGATAGCGGAACCTTACTAACAGGATCCCGCTGGCAAAACTTTGGCTAGGGAACCCTTAAAGTATTATACCTTTATCCCCGTGTTTAATGAATGAGTCACTGTTATCTCGCACAAAATCGAAGCCGTCACCACAACAATCAAACAAACAGCGTTCATTAGTATCGCGAGTGTGTGACACTTGAATGGAGTGTCGCTCAGTCCCCTGGCCATTGTTCGAGGCTCATTCCCCTGGCGCGGGTCTCGCTGCGACACGCCGCCGCTCCTGAGTGACGTTTCCTGCCTTTTTGGGATGTAGCGTTACGGGGATGTTGTAACTGAGTGTGAATGGCCAACACGAAACTATAGTGCAACGAAGTATTTATGGCGCAGGAGATTGTGAACGTAATAGAAAAATGGTGGGGGGGGGGGGGGGGCAACTGTCATTAAATAGTTAATAGATTCGGGCGCTATTTCGCAAAAGTCAAATTTGCATTGAATTTCATGTAACTTATTTTGTGTGCTTTTGCCACCAATTCGTTCATGCGAAATAGCGCCGGCCAGCACCCACTCACTATCATTAGGTGCACGCTGTCGCTGTCATGGCTACTCCGGCCGTCTCTGCCACGGATGCCACGGTCGTCTCCGCGACTGCCGCATGTATGGCCTAAATCTGGCCTAATCAACAGTAAAAGTCTCTACCTTACAGAAGACCATAACTAAATGACCTCACTAAACGAATGTTTTGTTTGCAAGTGACTGCTGTTACCAGTCGGCTTCTGGTGAGTTACTGCGCTAAAAAGTGGTGGTGGCAATCTTATAGCCAATACTGTAACAGTTGGCCGGGAAGGTTGTAATGCACGTGACTTAGTACAAAATAAACATATTTGGCATAGACGTTCCTCAAATTATTTTCTTGGTTTTATTCTTTGAATGATGAATTATATACCTGGTACAAAGTAAGAAAGGATATATTGGAATTTTCTTTGGATTACGAGAGAACATTTATTAGATCGTTTATTATAGAACTACATTAAGACCGCCCGTTCCCTTGTTGCAGACCTGCAGTTCCCGATAGACGTGTCCGGCGTGCAGAACGACCACCCGTTCCTGGACGCCGACTCTCTGCAGTCGCTGTTCCGACGGCTCACCGCCCTCAACCGGTGCGCCAACATGAAGCTGGAGCACCACCATCATCAGAAGAGATCGGTGAGTTGATTTCTCTTTGGCAACTACTGCTGGAGTTTGTTTTACTCGTAGTAGTAATCTTAATCCTCCATTATATCTAAGTTCAGGACCTTCCTCTATATTTAATTGGCATCGATGGAATGATATGGCTGTTTCTTTATTAAGCTTTACTATTCAGGTGATAAACCTCTGATAAATAGGGAAAACAGCAAAACTATGTTGCTTAACAGTTTATCACAGACAACCGCACATAGGGAGGATACTCCCTTAGTTTTTAGTAACCCAGCTTAGCTTCAAGTTCCTTTGATTGAAAAACAGTGATGCAGAAACCCTTACAAGTACTTCTTCTTCTTAGCATTATCCCATTCCATAAATCATTAGATTTGAGTCGGAGGACGGGGTCCGCTGCCTAAGCCTGAGAATAAATAAATATGTTTCACAATCGCACCTCTCGCCGACGGCTGCAAGTTCATTCTCATACACTGGAGACGCAATGATCGCGTACTGTGCGGTTCCAGAGAAGTTTTCTACTGAGAACTCTAAAGTCGTAGAATGAGTTCCCAGCCGAGGTTTTTCTAGGGACTACAGTATGGAGAAAGACGTGAGGAGCCTTTTACAGGGTCGGCAATACAAGAGTGACGCGCCTGATGATGCAAATACCCATAGGCTATGGTAACTACTTACCAACAGGCATGCCGTACGCTTGTTTGCCACCTTAGTGGCATAAAAAAAATCCCGGACAAATTACACAGCGCGATCGAATATCAAACTAAACAAAGATTTTGAAGAAACGGAGCGCCCGCCGACCTGCTCCGACTCCAACCGACTCGACTCGACTCCGAATCTCCACAATCCATAGAAAATCCATACCTTTCGAAGATCAGGTCACACGTCTTTCGAAATATATTTCTGGTACGGGTTTCCTTAAAGTGCTTCCTTTCACGGCCGAGCAGGTGATAATTATGAATATGTACATAATTCGGAAAAGACGAATTTAATTATTCATACCCACATCAGGATTCGAACCCAGAAGCAGTCAGTTAATAATGATTATTTATCTACTGCGCACCCTACAAATACGTATAACACAATTTACTGGTAATTTTCCAAACATAGACGGCGCTATCTAGTCCCAAATTAAGCAAAGCTTGTACTGCAGACTTGTCCACTAACTGAAACATCAATCAAACACATCTAGCCATTCGATCTCCGGGCTTACCAATTGTAAAAATATCTCCACGCCTAGTTATCTGCGGCATAGGCAGAGAGATGCGCGTGCCACATGACTGTCCTTACACATCTTTATCGCTTCTATAGCGTTCAGTGTTCTTGACATTAACTTCTAAGAAAACACGATCAATTTGATCGTGACAGGCGACTCTCTGCCTCCTCAGCTCCTGCATCTTACACTGCAGCGCTGTATCGGCTGCTATTTTAGGTCACTCCTTCATCCTTAATTCATTCTACTTACATAACAGAACGGAGCACACCTGAATCAATGAATTTAAACGTTTATTATTTGCATGTATGAATTTAGATTATGAAACCTTTAAATATAAATTGGCGATCAGTTTCTTCAAGATGATTCACTTTATATTCCCCAAATTGTTTACCCTCCCAGTACTGTAAACCTCTCGTCATTGCTCTATATTATTACTCTACATTTACGTATTAAACATAGTTTGAAACAACAAAAAACTAGTTTAAATTCCGAAACTAGCGCCTCCTAGACAATCTAAATTTCAAACAATATTGTTTAGAAACTTTGCAATTTGCAAATAGCAGTAATAATGAATATTTATCGGATAATTCTAGTTTGCGAAGAACTCTGAGGCAAAATGAAAGGTTCTCTGACCAGCGTCGGGATAGAAAAAGTTTCATAGTTGTGCTTAGTTAATACGTTGGGTCTATTTTTGTATTATCATTATAAATATTGACTAGCGCACATCTGCAATTTTTGTTTTCGATTGCACCAAGGAACCTTTCAATTATCTTTCGCAAACATCTCGTCGGCAGTATGTTTATAAGCCTTTCGTATAAAGGTCTCTACTTCCTCCTTCGGAGAACGGAGTTAACTAGCACGTTATACAGCAGGCCAAATTGATTTTTATAGCATTGCTTTTAGTCTACACGTGGATCCTAAATCGCCTTTACCGGTTACAAGTGGTGTACCAGAAGACCGCAGCCAATAACTATTTACTTGAGGGTTGTTGTGCTTCTTAAGAGTTACCACGTCAAAGGCGGAGTAGGGCGCGAGCGATACATTTCGTATTACAAGTGTCACAACCTTCATATCTGACGAGCAAGAGTGCTGCTATCTGACACAGTATAAGAATGTAATTACGGCCTGAAAATCCCTTGTGCCAGCAGCCGAACATTGTTCGTATATAAAGCTAGGCCCTTACTCTTTAGCAGGCTTCACTTATGAAAGAATTTAATAAGAGTTAAATTAATACATTCAAGTCGATTCCCCGCTTCATAAAGTTACCATATAAAAGTAATTTATTTCTTTCGCCGTAATAACCGCAGGGTCACATGCGCTGATCCTGCAAATTTGTGCTCCGTATATATTTTTTTTTGTTCTGATTATGTATATGACATTATTAGTTTAAACCCCTATTGTAAACTAAGTTCTGAGCAGATAAAACTATGTTTTGTAATTGTTATAGTCATCAGATTATCAATATATATCAATATTACTATACTCAGTTTTAAAGTGCTTAAAGCGCTATAAAGCGAGATCCATTGGAAATTTAAAACATAATGCAAATATGTATGTACATTCTATGTAACATCCTTTAATTCGTACTGTTTTTTCATTATGTTTAATAAAGATTTCACTTTGTTGCAATAATATATGGCAAAAACGTAGTAGATTTTTCATAAAATGCTTAAGAATTAGAAAATAATACCCGAGTAGTACAACGGCCTTTTCACTGCCAAAACTCAAATATAAATTATATTATTAGTATAAAAACAAACAATCATTTGTACTGTTAAGGTAAGAACGGGGCACGGCCGCTCTACACCACGCAGTGAATATTGTATTCCTGCAAAACTGCATGTGAACCTTCCTTAGCATATTAATATGTTTTCTCAATAATAATCACCGTAATGACGGGTAATTATTTTCTGATTAATATTTATGGAGCCGACTGCATGTTTCAATATTTTTTTATTATATTGAGTCTTAAACGATTGCTTTTATGTTCTTTAAAATTTGACGTGTTCATTAAGCAGCTCCTTTTAAATTTTAGAAGTACCTCCGAAGTAATTATGTTTAGTGTTTAGGTGTTTATGCCGAATTATTGTGAGAAATATTTATTTATTCAATATTAATAGAATAAAATATATTTATTTATTTTGTCAGGCATTGATAGTCAAAGAAGGATGCTAGAAATTGTATAAAGTCCTTTCGCTAATGATATCGAGTAAAAAGGCATCAAAATGTCACATACAATCAGGAAAACACTAACGATATCCTGTGACTCTATTTACCTAATTTTCTAGTGTCCGCGGCGTTTGCCAAAAATAGTCAGAAATCGCACGTACACAATTCGTTTTTTTAATGTTAATACTAAAGCTCATCAATAGCTGTTAAATAAAAATCTCAAAAGAAAATCGGTTGACAAATAGAAGAGAAAAGGTACAGCACTGCTTTGTTTTTATGTGTTTAGACATAGATGTAAAATCACATAGTACTCGTCGTACAGGATTTCTGTGTCGCAGGTTTAAATGGACACTCATTTAATAGATATAAAAACTGTATAAAATATAGTTCTGGCTCTAATTCGACGCCTGGCATACCTCAGCCGTTCTGTTTAAATAGTCAAATTACGATGTCAGCACTCCTTACTGTTTTATTATAACGATAAATATCAACCTGACGTATTTATTTCCAACAGCATCGTTGCAGAGTATATAATAACAAACACGCTTGGTTATTTACAAGCGGAATTTGTTTATTGTTACACGCCATTTTTCTCTGTGTGTCTTTATTTTAATTCGGCTTGCCATCGGTATCCGAGAGCGCTGTTAGCGAGAGTATTACAAATAAACAGTATTCTACGTCAGGGGATTTTCATTAGTTATCTAACTGGCCCAGGAAGCGAGTTATGTTTTTGGAGTGTATGCATGTTATGTCAATTTGTTTAGAATGCTCTGTACCTTTTAGGGGAAGTGAGTTTTTGAGACTTGAGTGAGTGACATAAGTATAATATACTATTATGATAAATGAAAAAAAATAAAGTGACGGATAGTGAATATAAAATATTTTGTTACTATGTCAATATTTGTAAATAGCAGTAATAGCCTAGTAGATAAATAAACCAGACTATTGACCGGCTGCTCGCTGGTTCGAATCATGATGGGCTCATGTATCACTAACTTCGTGTTTTCGGACCGATCTACTATAATTATCAGTGGCTCGACGGTGAAGGAAAACATCGTAAGGAAACGCACGTCCAAGGAATTATTATTCTAAAGACCTGTAACTTGAAAGCTAAGAAAGGAGTGCCCAGGTGTACCACGTATAGATATTGGGGCTTTAGCTCTTAAGATATTTTGAGCCACGTCCTAATCCATAACTTGACAAGTATGCCAATGTCTAACATTGTTACGTCAGCCTGATAAACTTCCATAACAAACCATAAATTTACCATCGAATGCAGCCAATATGGCGGCCATAAAGGCGGCAAGGGCCATCACGTGCAAATTATAGCCAGTTAGAGCCGTGCAGGTGTATCGTTTTCATTTTAACAGTTTTCACTTCCAATACGTCGATGACATGCTTCGTTTGAATGCCGTTTGTTTTGTATACGAGATAAGTTGCTAACTTGCTTCTTGATTTCTTGTATCTTTGCCATGTGGTATACTGTATTAGATTGTTCTTAAGATCTTAGATGCATAAATAAAAAAAGGAGGAAGATCGAGTGTAATAAAAATGTGATTAAGGTGTTAACCTTTTCGCAAAAAATACTAATATACAAAGTTATTCTGGAAAACGTCCGTATAAAATTAGGCAAATTTCGACCGAACGTAATCTTTTATTTTAATTATAGTGAGTACGACAATACTGATGAAAATAAGCAATGTGAACCGAACGTACGAAATACGTTGCGTTACATTTTTTTTTTCAGTTCATTTAACAATCGATTTAGCCGTCCACACATGATCTCGTTTAGTTCTTTTGATACATGTTATTCCATAAACTACTCTGTAGTGCTTACTATCCGTGTTATTGATTTTGTTCAGCAGCTACTGCTGTGGAACCTTAAAACTATTTCGTTGTTTTTGTTTTTTTAATGCTCTTACTAACAACTTCTCGACGTATTTACATAAATTAAAAGAACTTACTTTATATTTCCAGCGGTCTGGCAGTTTTCAAATTATTTTTATGGCCTTTCGAACATCGTCATTTTGACGCTAACCTAGTTTAAAGAGTGTTAAGTGAATACACTCGCGGTAGAGGTCACATCGTTAATATAATTTTCTGAGACGTCCGTGTGTAGCATACCTAATTGGAACATATTAGTTGTCATTTGTATGAGCTAGCCTGCCTATATGTAATGGATAAGTCAGTGAACTGGAAGTCCAGATTACTAGTATAGTCGAGTAACCAAAAAGCGTGCTAAACGCAGCACACAGCTTCGTTATTAAGCATTGGCTTTATACGTTGGCGAATCGTAAAACCACAGATGTTATGCACAAGCTTACTCTTACAAGACAGCCACCCTTTATGGGAATCATGAAGTCCATAAAACGCACTAGTTGTTAAGAGACCAACACATCGGCGCAGACTACAATAGTGTATAGACGAGCTCGGTGGCTCAATCGTTAATGACGCGACTTTGACAACGACATCGACAACGCTTGTGGGTTCGATTCCCACACAAGACAAACATTTGTGTGCATGAACATGTCTGGTTGTTTTAAGAGAGGTAGGGCGCATCAAAGGAGCCCGTCTGGGGAAGTACGTCCACCTTACAGAGACCCGCAGCCAAATAACAACTCCCTAGAGGGTTGTTGTGTTCCTGCGTGTGAGTGAGGTTACCAGTAAGCACCTGAGGAATTACATAACCAGTGTAAAATATACCTTGTAATATGAAATAAACCATTAAAAAAAAAAAAAAAAAAATTGCTGTGTAAGCAGCAGAGGAGGCATCGCGCGAGTGATACGTAATATATTACAAGCGTTAGTAGGCTACAGTAACTGTTTTACATCAGGTGGGCCGTATGCTTGTGTGACTTCCGATGTAGTATAATAAAAAGATCCGGTTTATGAAAATCACAATTGTAGATACGCAACTAGTATTGTAGATGCCAAGCTGTTACATTATTCTACGTATAACCTATTCTATTCTAGTATATTTCTACGTATAAAAAAGAGTGGTAGTCGTCATTTCTGTTACAGAACTTAATAACGTCATTTACATTAACGCGACCGAAACACCTCACTGCTAGTTTTTTATATACTGCCCCATTCAAAACAGCTACTCATAAACCTGCATAAATAAACATATAATTATGGCATCTTAAATTAGTGAGGTAGGAGATGGACCTCGTTCTGTTACGGGTCAGTATCGTTTTCTTCTGTTATAATTTTAACGCTGCAGTAAGAAAAGAAAATAATATTGTCGTAGCTCGAAAACTGCGGAATTAATAGCCACTTTTTACCTACTTTCTACAGCGAAGCCAAAAGAACAGTTTAAGATATGGATACCTTATAGATACCAGGCAATGCTTTATTTAAATTAAGATTACATATTTATTTATATTAGATTTGAAAAGCTGTACTATAAATATTTTAAATATCTCCTAAACTATAATTCATCGTGCTGTTTCAATGGATATATTCTTATATCACGTCGTTATTGAAAATTCGAAATGGCGGATTATGGCGGACATAAAGTACTACAAATAAGTACAATTTCAAATTAATATATTTTGTTTAAAATATAACGTAAGGATGTAATGAGAATTTTGCAAAAAATATGTATGTTTCCTATAATTAAAAAAACCGTGGATGTGTGTATGAGATACATGCAGATTTCGTCGGATTCCAGCGTAACGAAGCAAAACAAGCATAAACTGTACATTAGACGCATGTAAAATGTCCCTAAGTGTCCACGTAGGTGCTATTGAGAGAAATTCTATTACAGATGTTGTTTTTACGTAAACGCCGGTATAAAATAGTTTGTAAATGATAGTTTATATAAGTCTTAATTGATTTACTTCCTATCACTTTCCAGCGAGTTGTCAGACTAGTTGTGAGACAGATCTTTAGACGCTGGTTCTCGATTAGATAATAAGAAAATAATTGGTAGACCACCCTAGTGCACCACGGTATCATACACGAGTTTTTTGTTATTTAGGGAAGTACCTCCACGTGTCGCGGGCAGTAGGTACACACACCGTTAAGTATATAATACGTTTAGGTGTATACAATTACAAGTCCTTTAGGCCACCAGACTGGAGGGCTCGGACGAAGCGGCGGCCGGCCGCTCTTTTCAAATCCGTTTCGAATACGTCTTTCCGAGGCAGTGTGACTACCACCACAGTAGGGTAAGCACGAATCCTTTGCGAAAAAGTATTCGTATCGCGTCGTATACAATTTGTATGAGAAATGAGCAGCGCCTCTATCGGACGCAAAAGTAACTAAATTTTGAAGCCCAAGTAATTTCGTACCGTAACGTGTTCGTAACTTGATATACTTGTATTAAGTTTAGGAGCACGAACTTTGTTTTGACGTAGGGTATCGAGAATCTCGAAGGCTGGCTATCGAAACTTACGAATATTTATTCACGTAAAAATTGTTCATGAAACAACTTCCATTATAGTGAAAAAATAGTATTTGGCCATTATTTTCAGTGTTTTTGGTAGTATTCCGCTTGAAAACAATAGTAGACTAATATTTACCTAAAAATACAGCTTTTTTTTTAATCTGCTAGCATTTCGGAAATGACCATTGGCGAAGACGAAACGCTGAAGAAACTTATGTGTAGGTCTCTTTTACAATTGTTTTAAACATATTACAATAAATTCATATCAGCATATTCGTACAATAATGATATCAAATATTAGAATTAAGGAAAGATAGTCTGTGCTGAATTATTTCAACACATCTTTGTGCATTACATATTCATCAATTCTATATAATAAGCCCTTCTACAGAGAGTGTTTTTAATGTGCTTTTTGAAAACATTGTCAGGAAAGGACATAACTGTGTCAGGTAACTTGTTATAAAATCGAATACAATTTACAAGAATAGATCTACCAGTCCTAGCAAGCCGATGTACCGACATACACAACATATTTCTACTTCTAAGTTTTTCGCTGAAGTTTGAAAACGACTTTAATTTACCACACCCTTACATACCTTATATTTTCATAAACATATTGACTATGTATTGAGTAAATTAACAGTGAAGATATTTATTTCTTTGAACAGTTCCGTGAGGGATTCTCTGGAGCCCAAGTTATATAAATAGAGCGAATGGCTCTTTTTTGTAAGATATTTTTTTCTCAATGTCAGCCGCTGTTCCCCACAACAGTATACCATACGACATAATGCTGTGAAAGTAGCTAATATAGACTAAACGCGCTGTAGCCACAACCATCTGATTCTTCTAACTGCATATGCAACAGAGCTGAGCTTACCCACAAGTTAGAACCCTGGGACAACAACTGGGTCAAAATTCTAAGACTTTTCTGCACACAAATCAGACATTTTGTTATTATGTTCGTGTTTGCCCTACTGATCTGGGAGCGCGCAGGCAGGCTTGATCTTCCCTTCTATTCTCGATCGAATGTCCTTCCAACTGAACTAACAATAAAGCTTATCATCGTGACGATTTTTTTATGTACAACGTGGGGGGCAAACAAACATACATCTCACCTAATGTAAAGCGGCTACCGTAGTATATTAATATGGCTGCCTGGAGTATCACTCGCGCGTTGCTGTACCCAATACAAAACAACTCCTCAGGAACTTACGGGTAACTTACTTGTAGAACACAACACCCATCCAGGGAGATGTTATCGAACTGCGGTCTTGTATGCGATGGAGGTAGTTGTATACCTCGGCTGCCTTGTTGCGGCCTGCCGCTATTTCCTGAGCTACGTTTGTTAATTCGCAGGGTGCACGTACTGATGTAGTTACATTTGACTCTAAAGACGTGAAGAAGAAGAACCAGCCTACTAACCAACTGGTCCCCGGCTCCAATTCTAGCATGTACCGCTATATTCGTGTTTTCAGATGTATGTACATATTTGTAATTATCACTTGCTCGGTGATTGAAAGCATCAAGAGGAAATCCGCACGTCCTCGAAATTATATTTCGAAAGATTTGTGACCTCACGTATGAAATGTCTGATTTTCCCTCTGGGTTTTGAAGGTCTGGCCTCACTCGCTGTGAATAGAAATCAGTATCTTCGCCAAAGCCTTAGGTTTAGGTAACAGATCCGGCCAATCCTAATGGATTAGGAAACGAGAGAACGATAACCCACTTGGACCATATTGAAAATTCTGTTTACTCGCTGTAAAGTCGCAGCGCAGCGCCATCTATCTGCTAACAATGTGTACTATTCGATCAAATTAATTTTCATAACATTTAAATGTCTTACATCTCATTTGTTTCCACGACAAGCGTGACGTTTATCTTGCCGACGTCCGCCCCTCACTCGCAACTCATCAATATTAAGTAGGTATGCGATTAGTACACGCTAGTTAGTGGGTTACATCGGACGCTTACTTAAATATTTAAATCACGCTAATTTAAAATGTGTCAAAATCATTTTAATTAATTGTGTACAGCGTCTTGTCTCAGGACTTGTAACAAATATATTCACGCAGAGTGTCAACTAAGAAAGCTACAAAAGAAGTAGTACCTAATTGGTTAAAAAAACACGACAGCCATATTCAAAGGTAACGAAAAATCCTGTTCTACTTTTACATCATAGTTAAGTTATAATTTTAATTAATAAATAGCAGAGTCAATGAAGTTATTCAGTAAAACTATCCTAAATGCCTAACTAGAATATAATTAATTCAAAAGTAACTTAATATCTGTTTGATATAAAAAGAAAATGGTATTAAAAGGCAAGAATTGTAGTTTTCAAATTCGATTCCAGGAATAAATTATAATAGAAGACTTTAAAATTGATAACATATAACAGTTCCCTTGAAAGTTATTTTGTTCCTGAGCGTGAGTATGGTAACAGGTAAGGTAAGGTCCAGCCTCTCCCCAGATAGATCTTGATTAGAGGTATGTTTGTCCGTAAACGTACCGTGAGCGCAGTATCATGACAGCCTCGCAGGTGGATTTGGGGTTACAGGATGAAATTTCCGATTTGTACTGAAAAATAAAAACTCGTTTTTTATACGATGTAACGTATTAATCTATCTATCTATCTATCTATAACTTCACGCCAAATCCCGTGCGGGGAAGGTAGAGAGAACCGAGCTCTACATGACTCAATCCTTACATACCTCACTCGCTTCTTTGATTCATTGCCCTTCTCGTGCACGCTCGCCGGTTTCTAGGGCTCCTGACATCACCTTCTGATAGAATAGGACCAATATAACATATTAATACTTAATATTTTGCCAGTGGATTTAAAATTTAAAACAATCATACTTTTGGAACAATACAATAATAATAAATATAAATGAAAGAAAGTGCATGGCTACCCAACCCGTGCTTCCAAGAAAAATCTCATGTTTGTACCTAAAATATGTAATTATTACGGAAAGCGCACAAGACGGTGGTTAACACCAGTCCTGCACAACGAGCTGCCGGCGTCAGTTACGTCCATGGAGGCGAACACAAGGAATATTTAAAAAATACTCTTATTAAACATTACTTGTCTTTGTGCCCATAGCGTATGGTTAATGTCTAATTAGTACACCGTTAAGTTAGCAACGGAAGTTTGTAAAGATCACATTCGTCCATTTTAGATGTCAATCTTTGATTTAGTCAGTGTACCAGTTGCAAGGAGAACTGATTTGAAAATATATATGTTTAATGCAAGCAATTCCAAAATATATTTGGAATGTTATGTTTCAGTGACGGCGTGCATCTTGTCGGAATATACTTAATTAAATAATATTATACGGCGAGAACAAAACATTGCCGATAAACTACTACCTATGTAGTTTGGCATACATAACCAGTGTAAAATATACCTTGTAATATGAAATAAACCATTTAAAAAAAACCATTAATATATTTACCCTCATTATCTGCTGCGGTCGAATCGGAAGTTTATTTATACGTTTGCGATAGAACTCTGGGGATAGCCGAAGGATTAGGTAAGTACCCATCTTTCCCGTCTAAGCTGAATAAAAAAAAACAATTGAGTTTTGAAATTCAAATGCTGCACATTTTTTAAAAGAAAAACCTCATAAGTATCGTGTGAAAAAGTTTCACTCGAAAATGTCACACCATCAATGTTTAATGTCAATTCAAAGTATCTATTACTATGAAACGGCAATTTCATATTTTACCCCTTTACCCGCTATTACTTTGGAATCGCGAGAGACATTAATATGTTTAGAAGTTCTAATAACAATTTTAATACGCAAATAAAATATTGCTAACCCCATTTTCTGCTTCTCGAAATAAATGCACACGTGTATCTATAAACATGAAAGTCTATGTAATCTAATTAAAATTATAAAATATAGAAATCCGCGAACGCCGCCATTAGAAACCGTAGATTTCTCTCGACAATAATCGTAACACTTAAAATATTAACTTTAGCACTGCACTTTTATTGGTTTCCACTTAAGGCAAAGCGAAAACTGTAATGCCGTGTATACACTTGCGACGGCACCTCTTGAGGATTCTTATCGTCTCTGTGAATAGTTACAAATTCGTGCTATGGTAATCTAGGGTTTGAGCACTGCCGGTTGGCTGCGCGGCTGTCCTCGGTTGAGCTCGTGTCTTGAGGTCCAGTCTGGCTAAGTTAATATAGTGTCTGGGCCGAGAGGGAGGATGCTCACAGGTGGGACGGCCTCGTTGGCTCCAGAGTTGTGCAGCCCAGATTTCTGCGTCGTCTTTTAGTTCCTGCGACTGGTTTGTTTTTCCTTTCTCTTGTTTTGTTTTTCGAGACCTAGTTCTCTAAACCTCATTCCTATAATAAACTTTTGCGAAGTCTGTACTGTGGCGGCATGGCACGGCAAATACTAATAACACGAGTGCGCCCTATTCAACCATCACGCAATACAAATAACGCGTATAGCGAAATACAATTCGCAGGGAAGGGCACTTCCCTGGAGCCTCACTCGAGCAAGGAGTAAATAACTCGAAGCTTGCATTCGCAGTTCTCTGCGCGACTCGTGATGATGACAAATTGTTTTGAATGGCAAACCACCCACAGAATCGCTAGCGTATTACCACCTCCGCTACAATCTCAACAACGCCCAGCATCCCATTCGCTCGCAAATACAACACGAAGTTGTTATTTGGCTGCGGTCATTGGTTACATGGGAACACTTCTCTCTCGGACTCCTTATCTATATAACTACACTTCTTCTTCGTAGCGTTATTCCATCTCTTAATCCATTAAGAATGGCGGGGACCACTAACTCAATGGATTTGACGCAAATATTGATTTTAACCATGGAGGGACTGCCATCAAATCATCAGCAAATCTCCACAACCCACAAATCTAAATTTACACGTACAGTCAAATACAATTCGCTTTGCTTCATAAGAACTTGCTCTCTCGATAAGAACGGTACAAGATAAAACAGTTTAGCTCGAGGCGCCGCTGTGTGTGCATAAATCCGAAAAAATAAATTTTGTGGTACATGACAACACGGTCGTTTAGTAAGTTGGTTCTTCACTCTGGTATCATTACTATTGTAGTACATATATGTAGCTACTTTCTACCTCTCTTTTACCAGAGCCTCATTTACTATCATCACGAGAATTCTTTCTTCACCCGGGATCTCGTGCTCTAGAACCTCGTTTATTAACGGGCAAAGCGATATCAATTTGGCGCTTGAATAGCTTAAAATCCTTCCCGGCTGTGGAACCCCACCTTTAAGCAGACTTGTCAACTAGCTATGCCTCGTTTGATTGCCTTCGTTAATGGGAGTAATTAAGTACAAGTGCGATGGTAAACTTAACTCTGAATACCGGACTGTTCTTATTGGTCGTTGACGTTGAACATCGCCGATTGTTTATATTTACGCACCTTTGTTTATCGGTCGCGAATTTAATGGCATGTTTTAGGTATTATACCGTGGGTTATGGCGTGTTTAACTGTAACTTCAAATACAAATAAATACAAATACAAATATATTTATTTTGTAATAACATGAGTGTACATGATAAGATGTTGGTGTAAATCTGTTTGTTCTTCATGTGTGGCCGTGTGGCGGACGAAATGAAAAAGACATGCACCTACTAAGATTTATAAATTTCAAATATGATTAAAATGAATAAGCAATACAATATTAATATAAAAAATAGAAGTAATGTAGTTATATGTAATAATTATTATGACATCGAAAACCAGTAATTAACATATCAATAATTCAGTACCTATGTCAGAAAATAATGTAACTAATGTCAAAGCAATTAAAATTAAATAGATTAAAATACAAATAATAATTTAATGATTCCGTATGTCAGCAATAATGTAAATGATGTCAATCCAAAATTGTAATTAAATAGTTCAAAACGATCATCGATATCGATCAACTTCATTACGATCATCGATATCACGAAACTACCACCTACTGTGGCTTCGTGTCATTGCTATAATTCACCCTCTATTCTCGACGAAATCCGAGTCCTCCTCGATTTAACCTTATTGCGATTATTACACGGGTTTAGTCGTAAATTGTATCAAACAGATAGCCAACGTTACTTTTGTATTTATTATATTCTACTATGGGTAGTTTAACTTATAAAGTCCATTAATTCAGTGATTTATTAAAGAAAATTTTCATTTGGCCATGGCGCAAAAAGAAACCTTATTTGATATGATATGTACTAAACCGATTACGGTTGATGATGTAGTGTTGGAGCAAGTGGATAGTATATCTTGGAAGCGTTTTTAGCAGCGATGGAAGATACACCGCTGAAGTGAAGACGAGTGTGAGCAGGGAATAGCGTGAATGAAGCGTTGGGTAAACTTCTCGGCAGCAGAAATCCAAGACAGAAGGTACAGCTCGCCGTACACATTGCGGTGCTAATGTCAACGCTAACTTATGGAAATGATAGCTGGGTATGGCAGAGAGAGCATGCAATTAGAATAAATGCGGTCGAGGTGAGAGCATGGCGCAAAATTTGTGGCATAACGCTTGCTGTAATAACGACGTAAAAGAGGGAGTTGTTCTGAAAAAGAGTGTCGGTGTTAAGATAAGAAAAGGCATACTCAGCTGGTTCGGTCATGTAGAAACAATGCAGGATGAAAGAATGACGAAATAGATATTCCTACAATGCGAAAGTGGAAGGATGTAGACGCCGAGGAAAATCGAGACTAACCCTCCGTGACCAAATTGGTCGTATTTTATCAGAGGGTGAATTTAGGAGCGCCAAGAACCGACGAGTGCGATAGAAAAGAGCTATGAATGTTAGAGAAGCGAATGAAGTGTGTAAGGACCTCGTCTTTTGGGACTCGGTTCTGTCTGCCTACCCCGTAAGGAATCTGGCGTGAATATATACATGCATGTACTAAAACAACAGAATTTATAGTTAATACACATCAATATCATATATGCAAGTAAAAGAAGCAATTATAAAAGTCGTTTTGTAAAATGAAAATGAAGTTTAACTACTATGCTAACTTGAGACAAAAGTATTTTTTTACCCTCCAATAAAAAAAGCGATGTTTTATGCTTTGGGACATTTCTACGTTAAAATGCCTCTTTATTATCGACAAAACGAACTTACAGACACCAATTCGTCTACGCGTGGCCAAATATTTAACAAGGAAGAGATAAGATAGGACGGGATATGTTTAATGAGGTTTTTGGGGCACCTTCCCTTGCAGAAGACCCCAGACAAATAAACATTTGAACCCTTGAGGGTCGTTATATTCTTCTGAGTAATTAGGTCAAAGGAAGCTGATAAGTTGCTGCGCTAGCAGGAGTAGTTGCGCGTATGCGATACATCCAGCCCACCTGATGCAATTGTACGCTTCACGCTTAACGCTACGCTTCACTAGCAGGCCGTATCTTAGTTTTCCAGACAATATAATTTATCTTGTCGGTTACCATGTACTTCGTGGCAGATTGGATAAACCTCAACATGCTCTTTGAAATGCAGAGTTCGAAATTATCAAAGCCGTCGGGAAATGAACCATGATTAGCGTCGCTTAACATGTAATCACTGAACTTGACAATACAACGACGTCGTCGAGATCACCAGATTAATGTGTCAGATTAACACAATAAATCCAACACTACCAACCACCGCTCAGCTAACTATCCTCGCCAGCTAAGCATAATAACGAGGTTTCTACGTCTTGTTGTGAACAAAACTCAACATTATTACAACCAGTATCTTAACTTCATCAAACTTTTGAAAATGTACATGAACATCACCTGATTATACTTACTATAAGTGAAAACAATGCTCATTCTTTTTTCTTACAAACATGCATGCACTGTTTGCCTATACTACTACCGTTACAAGCAGCCATGTGCCTGTCTGATGGTAAGTAGTTACAATAACCTGAAAAGTAGTTACCTACAGACGCTAGCAATACGAGAAGCACCACTTGCGTTTTGCTGAACCTGTGAATTCATGTTTTTTGAAGAAATCGATGCTGCAATTTCTCGTCCCTTTTGATTTTTTACCATAATCACATCGTAACATACCGTCCCTGAGAAATAATAATTAGAGGAACAAATTTTCTTATTGTTATTTGTATGTTCTGATGTAGTTGCGTCCTTGCAAGTAAGTGACATCATTATAAGGCTCCTGAAGAGGGACTTCATTAGCCTCCAGGGTGGTAACACACGAGCTATCTCTTGTACTGGAAGTTCGCATCAGTCAGGCCAGAACTGACTTGTGTATCACGCTCCCTTATACAAAAGAAAACGTGTTGTTAGAATTCAGTCTAGCCTTTCTTATAAAACATGAACGTAATACTTGTAGCAGCTCACGCTCGGGCCTTAATGCAGACTATTGAAACGACTGTTTAAACAAAACTTAGATACTTATCATATTGTTTACTGTAATAAGTAGCAAAAGCTCAAAGGAGTAGAGGGCAGAAGATTCGGCCACGCTTGAAATTGGCCTCCATTGTGCTTATTCGCGCCTCGCTTGTGTGAACTTGATAAATTCCTTACATTGCTGATTTTGTATATAAACATATTAAACGTATAATCGGGAACCAGCACAGCAGCAAACTGCCAAGACGAGACAAAGAAATCAGTACCTACCTTTTTTAAAGGCATGAATTTGTCGAAATGACATGGAGTAAGCATTCAAACACACTGATGTTCATTTATCTAGCTTTTATAGTTCAGATTGAATTACCACCTCTAAATAACGTCGTCGTAAATGACGTTGATGTCGTTCCTGCTTCACTCCTGACCATCGAAATCCCAGATATTTTTTGAACTCCTAGAAATTTTGCATGATCTAGAATTAGGGTTTCTTAATAACTATCAAAAAGTAAAAAAAAACTGTTATTTACCTATAGGAATCGTAATTAATAAATATGTCCATGTTTTTTAAAAACGATCGGATGTGCATTTCCTCGCCGAAAAGTCAAGAACATTGCAAACAGCAGGAAGTGCCTGAGATGTTGTCGTGTTTTGTTTTACTCGTACAAACATTCATAGGCTACAATAGCCATTTCTCATCAGGTTTTGATTGTATACAATGTTTGGGAGGAAAACAAGCATGCGGTCCATGCTTGTTTTTGTCCCAAACTTTGTATACAATCAAAATTGTTCGTGATTTGTGAAAACTCGTGAAACATTCGAAAAGCGCTTCCACAACGACCACACAGAACCTTCTATTCCACTTCAAGCATGAGATGAGTGAGGACACGATCTCTGTTTGGAGACCACACACCAAGATGCAGAAATAATTCTCAAAAACAGTTTAATTTTAACTAATGCACCTATAATTAGAAAATTGTTTGTAACTATTTTATTGTCAGTTGCCGTTTACATATTTTATTCCACTACCTGGAGATAAACATATTAAAATTTTGTTTTGATTTATGTATTCCTTTTTTTTTATTGATCAACTTATTGAACTGATCTTATTGATCGACGAATAGAAAACTTAAATAACCCACAATATTTTCACTGTAACAATCACTCTGGATGTTCATAGAATTCGCAAATCTTAGTAATTTATATATCTATCTATCTATAACTTCACGTCAAATCCCGTGCGGGGAAGGTAGAGAGAACCGAGCGTCACGTGACTCGATCCTTACATACCTCACTCGCTTCTTTACCATTCATTGCTCTTCTTATGCACGCTCGCCGGTTTCTAGGGCTACTGACATCACCTTCTGATAGAGCACGGCCAATTTGGTCATGGTAGGTAAGTTTTGGCCTTCCTCGGCTCCTACATCCTTCCACTTTTGCATTGTATATCTGCTTTGTCATTCTTTCATCCTGCATAATTTCTACATATCTGAACCAACGGAGCATGCCTCTTCTTATTTTAGCACCGACGCTCTCTTTCAGACCAACTCTACTTCTAACCTCATCATTACGAATACAGTCTACAAGCGTTACGCCACAAATTTTGCGCAACGCTCGCATTTCCACCGTATTAATTTATATATAGTCGTAATATTAATTAGATAGGATATAGTAATAGTTTTGCTAGGTTTGGAAACAGTAATCTTGCTGTAATATATATAACTAATAGCTAGCTAGTGTGCATTCTAAACCATTTCGATTAAACACAGACGAGTAATCTAGAAAGGATGGAGTATGACTGTACTGCAACCAGGGAAAGTTCTGTCGTAAACATATTCCGTAAGGCCAGCTACCTCTGGCCACCCTTTAATCTAATCAGTCCATTAAATACTAAATCAGCCGTAACTTTTATCGTCCCATCATCTATTTGAGTCAGTCGCTCCAATAGCCCTACATCTATATCAACTAAACAACTACAATTACTTGTTTACACTTGTCGATGCTTTACGTATATCAAAATAACTTATCGGAATACGAAACTGCAGTAAATGTACAGCTTTTTTTTTATACAACGTCGGACGGCATACAAGCATACGACTCACCTGATGGTAATCAGTTGCCGTAATCTATTAACGCTTGTAATATATTAAGTATCACTCGATGCCTCCTCTGCTGCTTACACAGCAACTCCTTAGGAGCTTACCGATGACCTCACTTACACGCAGGAACACAACAACCCTCTAGGGAGTTATTATTTGGCTGCGATTTTCTGTGAGGTGGAGTGTACTTACCCAGGCGGCTCCTACCTCTCTAGAGTAGTAGCGTAGAGTCATTTACTACAGCGCCGCTGCAAACTAACTGCTATCATATCACTTACGTGAAGGATAATAGCGTATTGCATAAGTGTGTCGGTAGATGGCGCGCCAGCAACATGTCGTGTTAGTGTCGATCCTGAGAGACGTTAGAACAACACGAGTGTTCAATTCCAAATTGCCGCCATTACCCGCGACGCGGACGGTTCCCAGAGCCGGCGCCGGCGCGAGTACTTCCCTGCTGTTGCTCCATCGCAGACGGATTGTTTCTAAAAGGTCTCGGTAATGGCCGGTGGTGAAACTGAACGTGCAATTTGAGTTGCAGATTGACGGAATTTAGATTGAAAGTGGCCCAAAGGTGGATTTTACGAAAGGTTGTCTTCGTGCGGTTGTGTACGTCTCTCTGGTGTTCTTTGATATATATTGAGCCAAGTAACAAACAAACTTAAGGGATCGTTTATTTGAAAGCGATAACCAAGCCTACGAGCGCTTGGAATACAAGTAATATCAATTCAGCGTTCCCACGCCACCTGTTGAAATCAGCAGTTTCACAGGAGCTTTCTGGATTTTTTTTTAAAGTAAGTTCACAAACCACCACGCACAAAGGTTACAATGTAGACAGCCACTGTAGACTTATATCAATAAGTCAAAATACTAAAACCTAGAGAAACATAAACCCTCATGGTAGGACGTCAAAACAAACAAAACAGCACACATAAAGCTACCGATTGCGGGAATAAGCTCGATTTATCAACAGTACTACGAGGCTCTCTGTGTATGATAACAAATGGAGGGATAAGGCTCTTAAAGTGATGTATGAACTGTGCTTTTCAAGTTTACCTCCGTTGTATCACGTTTTCAGCCATTGGCGTTCAATACGAGTATATGGCTAGATTTTTATAACTAAAAGGTCTCTTGTTGTTTGTAATATATGCATATTTGCCTGCAGAGGTACTTCCACTGCGAGCATTATCGTCTTGCGGCTTAGAGAATATATGGTGCCGTCGAATTATCGTTTGGATTGATACATTCTCAATAAAAACTCGTGTCCAATTATTGGGACTTTTAAAATAAAAAAGTGGAATTGACTTCATTGAATTTTGATTGACTCACTTCCCATTGATTGAAGCCAGCACATACGAGTATATAGCAACTATGTAAATAGACGTCAACTTCAATGAACTCGGTTGCACTATTTTATTTAAAATGTTTTATTTCGTAACTTTTTAGTTTACCATTACATCTTCATCGTATTTACATCAAATCTTCACTAAAAAAGAATCATGAAAATCGGTTCACAATTGACGAAAGTGTAATAGGCTTTGGTTTTTGAAGAGTTTCTGAAAAACTTTACAGGCTATATAACTGAAACTTGTGTTGGACCACCCTCCGGTTATATTGTATATAATAAAAAAAGATTTGTCAAAATCGGTCGATAATTGGCGAAGATATCGAATACCATACATACAAAAAAATTGGGAACCTTATCCTTTCATTGAAAAATAGACGCTCAAATTTAAACCTTCAAGCATGTACGGAAGTCGTCATAGAGTATGAGCTGCTGACAAGCAAACAGTTCAAACCACGAAAGTGTGTATTTTGTCAAGAGGACATGTTCCACAGTGTTATTAGTCACGTACAAGTTATTGGCTGACTGCGTGGAGAAGGAGGAACTCCTGCAGAAAACCGTGCAGAAAATAAATCTATCTCGATGAGTACTAACAGTTTCACGAGAAATGAGATAGACTTCATCTTCACAGCTACAATTCCGAAGCTTCAAAGGCATAGTCAAGTCAAAATTTTGGAGGTTTTTTTTTTGTTTTAGAGTAAAATGCAGTTAAAATGTTTATCTATTTTTATATTCATATTGAAAAATTGCTATGTTAATGTAAGGAAATAAAGAAATGTGTATCTTTACAAATTAATACGTATACAGGAACGGATAGGTCAGTCCACAAACAATTTTTGATTCATTTTATGGCAACAATACTCTATAATCACATTACTGTGTATTGGATACATTGCAATCGATAAAGATATCGACACGGTAATCTATATTCGCACGCACCACGGCGATGTATCGAATTGAATACCAAAAGGGATCATAAAGGTGGCACATGATTAGTATTGTATGGCGTTCTTAACTCCCCGCGAAGTGTTCAGATTATGTGGTGCTATCCTTACACACTGGTCACAGAAAATGTTTACGGTTACGGACTCAGACTTAGGTTTGGTCACCTCGAGTCCAGCACGTTGTACTGTCGGCACAGGCTGCGGCGATAGATAACAGTCGTGAATTAAAACCACGTACAACACAGGTCGCAGCCCGCTGGGGAAATAGAACCAGTTCACAGAAAACGCAAGCAAACACCAAATTTCTCTCTAAGTTAGAGGATTCTTGAGTTTCTGTTACCAGTAAACAGCGAGTAGTTACTGTGTTAGTCTGTATTGTAACCGTTCGTAGACTGCGGTAACCGCTTTATATCAAGCGGGCCGTGCAAATGTATGCCTTTCGCGTTGCATAAAAAAAACCATTCTTATTTAAATCTCCGGATATTTAAATAAGCATGTCGGCTGTAATGGTACCTTTTTTATTTTGGTTACCGAGCCTAAGAACGCTGGTAATACATTAAGTATCACTCACGAGAAGCCACCTCTGCTGCTAACACCGCAACTCCTCAGGAGCTTACTGGCGACCTCGTTTACACGCAGGAAGACAACAACCCTCATACCCCAACAGCATATGGATATATCCGTATTTTTGCAAATAGTTTTGAAAATGAAAATGACATTAAATTTGCAATAAAATAGTATATAAACATAAAAAAAGTCGTCCAATAATTCGATTTGGTATCCTTTAACCATTTCATTAAATGCCGGTACCTATTTAAATGAACGCACTAGCCGCCCATCATCATCAACAGGCTGATTTGATCAGTTCGCTGAGACAAAAAAGTTGATAGCGAAATTCTTTCTTAGATTCCTATTATCCGGACATTTGCAATCGTCCTAGCATTATCGCAAAGATTCATTTTCTCTAATTGTCCTGCAGCATATATACCGTCACAACGCTCCGCAAGTTTTGAGACTTCCACCGTTCCCCTGAATCTTCTCCAAGTATGCGCTGTCTACACAAAGAGCAGTGGTATTCATTTCCATCACTTCGCCGGGTGGTCCCTGGTGGCCATAATCGCAAGAGCACGAGGCTTCAACTATTAATTTGATTGTTAAAAGTATTCTTCATGGATTTTTTTATTATTGTTTTAGATATTGTATAAAAACAAGCTGAAAATGTATTATGAACAATATGAGGTTACATTATGTACATATAGCCGCGTTATAACATGTCGTCCGTACGTGTCGTAACGTGCTGAGATATGATTTAATAAACACAGTGAACGGCCGGCGCGCGCTCCACGCTGAACAGTATTCCCAGCTTTATTTACAGCGCGGTGAAGAAAGCGTACACTGACAGCAAAACTACATTGTTTTAAAATTAACGACAAAATAAAAACCAGTGAAGCGTAAGTAGGATTCGCGCACCGAAGGGTTCGTACCTATATTTAAATTTTAAGTTTCGCCGTTTTAATCTTCAAATGTCATCAGAAGTAACAAAAGAAGTGAGATGTCGCTGACAAACTTCCACGAATGTAGGTATATAGATAAAAGTTTTTTTAACCTCACTCCACTCCACAGTTGTGAACAAAAATATACACTTTTTATTTGATGTCACTACAAAATTGCCTTTAGATTTTCCATGTACATACGGCGACACCACAAGCTAGACTGTTTGACCTTTGTGCCGTTCTTATAGTGCACGCAATAAGAGTCTGTATGTAGTATTGAAAGCAGGAGGAGACCTTGCTTCTTGCCAAATTATCAGGGGGCACGGCAGTGCCCCCGCCAAGTCGAGCGCGAAGCAAACACTGCCGTACCATCCTTTACTGGAACCATTTCGCCGCATTTTCAGGCCCCTATTTGAGAACCTCTGGATAAGACCAGAACGCAGAAATTTTCGTCATCCAGTAAGCTATAATCACATACTTAAAATCCAAAATTTCAAGTCTGTAGGTCATTTAGTTCCGAAGTTAAGCGAAAGCAAAGTTTCGCATTTATGACACTCACTCATGATCATCAAAATAGAACTAGTACTTCCCATAAACTTCGAGAGCTGAAATTTGGTACAGAGTTAGGGTTTAATGGCCACATAAAGGGAAAACTATAAAAACTAGGATAATCGAAGATCTGGAGTACCTGGTGACAATGATTAGAAAACACAAGAGCCCAACCAAACTATTAGAGATCGACATACCGCCTTTACAAAAAATGTTCAACTTGGTGGGCCGCTTCATTTGATGTCAAAAATCGAAGGTCTGAAGTATCTGATGAAGAACCCTCAGCTGGTCTCAGCTGTATTAGAGATATGAAAATGCCCCCTTCTACTATGAGAAAAAAACTGTGTCAAATAAGAAAATATAATAATAAAATAAATCAATATGTCCACGTTTCTACAAAAAGAAGTGAAATCCCACCAAAAACATTCTGTAAAAAACTAGCCAAGTCTCGACGGAGCTGCTTGTTTATCTCTAAAAAGTAATGAAATCTAGACAAAGTCGTGCCAAGTATAAGGTTCCTTACTGCGATTTCTTTATTATTATAGTTAATGTTCTGTGACTTGGCCGTTGATGTACCCTTCAAGGGTACAAAACCAGGTGCTCCATGACGCCATTGCACCAATCTGTCGCCAGAACCGCTACCCATTGACGATGGAAAATTGCCACTTGGAAAACGTTGATTCAATAACCAGTCAATTGTAGGCTTGATAAAGCTGCGGATTTCAATAATACTTACGTATAGGCGAGCCTGAAACAAACAATATAAAAAAATATTTCCAGTACAGACGGACTTCTAATCATTGATAGAAGTCCGTCTGTACGTCTATTATATGTTAGATCAGTGGTCGATTTGACGCTCCAAAAAGAAGAGAGCAGAAGTCAGCATTGTCAATGCTGAATGCATGTGTTGCACAATCAACAACAGCCTAAAATGAGACACTAGCGTCCAATGACCAATACCAGTATGGGCTATTATCTCGCTTAATAAACATAGGTAGTTACAACAGATATAACATTACGTGTAAACAAAATTGACTTGTACCCACTAACGTATAAAGAATTTTCAACGGCCAAGTCACACAACATTAACTATAATAATAAAGAAATCGCAGTAAGGAACCTTATACTTGGCACGACTTTGTCTAGATTTCATTACTTTTTAGAGATAAACAAGCAGCTCCGTCGAGACTTGGCTAGTTTTTTACAGAATGTTTTTGGTGGGATATAACTAGACGTAAACTGTAAGTACCCTATAGCGTTATTTTTAATAGCAGACAGACAGATATAAATTTAAATGGCGATTATTGAGTATTCCATGTCTTGGTATTATAAGTCCTTGCTGCTGGTATTGTAAGTGCTTGTCAAGTTTCATGATTCTATGAATTACCATTAGCCTATATGTTTTCATTTTATAAGGTGCATTTTTATCTTTGGAACCCTAAATAAATGTACCTAATGAAATCTAGAAGTGCACATATCCCAATAGTCATACGTACATGTATGTAAAATGCCAGTTACATACATATATTCAGAGACTTATTCATTCGCTGTTTCATTTTCACCGCGAAGAAACTGGCGTTAGACTCAACGGATTCTGATATTTTTAATCAATTATTGAACTGTCACGACGATATTGTTTTACACGATTCCATGTTTTAACTATGTTAAACAACTATGTGAACTCGCACTTGAGCGACCACTTGGATTTTAGCAACAAGGTATAATTCTGATTTTCATTGGCTATGACAGAGTTTGTCAAAAACTAACTTAATCGTGACTATAAAACTATTAACTAGACCATTGAATTCTAAAAGCTTACTGATAAAGTAAGATTTTTCAAAATTGGTTCAGAATTCGCGAAGACATTGCATAACAAACACACAAATACGGGTCAAATTGAGAGCCTCTTTTTTAAAATCATGCAACTAGTCGCACAGTTTTGTCGCAAATGTGCGCCAAATAAAACGTTCCACGCTGCCAACAGACACCAATTTGTCTAAAAAAATAGGACGTAACATAAGCTTAAATGAGTCTCCGCACCGGCAGTATGTAATTCCATCTAATTTTCCATCCGCGTACCCTGAGGCACTCCTGCACTAGTAAAATATTTTGTGGCCTTTTTGTGGTTTAAACATTTATGTCTATTGCCCTTTTTATGCTACGTCGGGTGGCAAGCAAGTATACTACACCTATGGGCGTCACGTTAATCACTCGTGCGTTGCCGGCCTGTTGTACGCAATAACTTCTCAATAATTTCCTTGTGGACTCGCTGGTAAGGAGCCTTTAGGGAGTTGCAGGGTAGGGGTACTTCGCAGTTGACGACCTTTTTTAAATATAACTCTTTGCCAGAATAGTATCACGTTTACAGCAAGTATCTCGTCATTGATACATAGTTAAAGGAGTAATGTGGACGAGCCCGGTGGTGGAATGGTTAGCGATGGCTACTTTAACATCAAGGTTTGTGGTTTTAATTCACGCACAGGACAAACATTTGTGACAAATAACAAATCCCTGAGGGGTTATTGTGTTCCTGTATATGACTGAGGTCCAGGGCCGGATTAACAGTCTGTGGGGCTCTAAGCAGTGAACGGTATGGGGCCCCCTATGTTTTTTGTTACTTAATCTTTTTGTTAATAATTTTTTTTGTTCCTGTATGAGTGACACAGAAAATTTTGTTTTATGTTGTACATTTATTACAAAAGCAATAATTAAACTATTTTTTTTTTTTTATAGTTATTTTCCCAACTTCTTCTGATTGACAAAGAAAGACTCATTTCATGGAAATTAAGATGTTGTGTTGTTTGAAAATTTCTTATTACAACAACTTAAAAAAAAATTACACGCCTGATCTTGGGGGCCCCAATTTTTCGGGGGCCCTAAGCAGCTGCTTAGTTTGCTTATGGGTTAATACGGCCCTGCTGAGGCCACGAAGTTCCTGTGTTAGCAGCAGAAGTGACATCGCGCGAGTGATACTTAATGTATTGCAAGCTTTCATAGGTTACGACTTTGACTCTGAATGTTAGGAAACGACTTACGTCACAAACTGAACCATTTGCGCGCTGCAATTTCAAATCATCATCATCATTCATCGCTCGATTACACAAAGAATGTCTCTATATCAAAGTGCAGTAGTTTGGTGCGGGACGTACCGGCCGACTAAAATCAAGAACCCATTTTCATTTCCAGAATGTCTCCCATTGTTTAGACTTTTAGTAGGTACCCTTATCGTCAGCACTGTCTCCCTCATGAAGGAAATCGCCAATGGAGCGGGTCGGGTCCCCATTGATTATTATTTATTTCCTTTTCAAAAGTCCATCTATTATTGCATCCTTAATGGATACACAGGTCTTTGTTTTAAATATGAAGTAATAATCATGTACCATGAAGCTCGCTGCAGTGGAAGAGACGCCAGACAACATTACTTTTGTCGGACAAATTACAAAGCGCCATCTAGCCCCAAAGTAAGCAAAGCTTGTGTTATGGGTACTAGACAACTGATTAACATACGTAAATATATATATTTTTTGTAAATACATACTTAGTATACTTAGAAAATACCCAAACCAAGACATGTTCATGCACACAAATGTTTGTACTGTGTGGGAATCGAACCTATGAGCGTTGGTGTCAAAGTAGCGTAACAGCGCGTTCCACCACTGCGCCACCGAACTCGTCAACGTCATATATGTTTGATATATGTATATAGCTACTATAGTGTAGATCACTTCATATACAGACAGTGCAAATAGTAAGTTTTGCTTTAAAATTCATTTTACCGCTTCGTGTTAAGGAGTTGAGTACAACACATAGCTTTTATATGCTATTAAACGGATAAATGTTGTGTTACTTATCTGTTTATTGGGTAAAATATCTTCGCATTGGACACTAAGTTTTGTTGAGTAAAGGGTGTCTTTATGCACCTGCAAGTGATTTATTGGTTCGAGATCTCTCTATCCTTGCGCGACTAAACTTTCCTTCCAAGTAATAAAGTTAATTACACTGCAATTAACTGAACCAATCTCGCAAATCGTTCATAATTATTCCAAGATCAATCAAATGTCGAAGTATCGAAATTACTATTTATTGCTAAATAATGGCCGTATCGTTTGTCAATGACCTCACAAAGAAGATTCGATAAAAAAACAATCAATTTTGCAACTCCATGTAAAACGGCTGCAAATTATTTTAAAATGTTGTCCAGTCATCGCATAGTACACTCGTCGACAAAAATGTATCACATTTTGGACAAATTGATCTGTTTGTGTTTTTGCTACCCTTGGATACATAAATCTAGTACGATTCAGATAGGTCCGTTCAGGTTATTAAGAAACTACTTCAGCTCAGTAATAGTATCCCTAGGTTATTTTAATGGTTACGATTGCTACTAAATTTTAGTAGAGAGTTCACTTGGTCTTCCAGTACCAGTCAATAAGCCGTGGCAGGTGAGTATTGACCTTAATCGGCTCCTACATCCTTCTGTTTTCATGTTGTATATCTGTTTTATTATTTTTTCCTCTTGCATGTTTTCTACACGTCTGAATCGACGGAGCATGCCTCTTCTTAACTTTACACCATTACTCTCTTTCGAAATAACCCCCTTTCTTGCATTTTATAATTTATATATTCTCTTTATAGGCTCTGTTTTTATTAAGATTTGATCATTGGTTAGTTAAGTTAGAAATATTAGAAAAATAGTAAAAAAGAACTTGGGCACGTTGGTACCCTCGCACCTCGGTGCGCTAGTCTACAGATAGCTGTGAAGTGAAGTTGACACGCTCAGCACTTGATTGGCCAAGTGTACCTGTGCAACCCACCAACCGATATGATCTGCGTATTTCCGCGTGTCATGCCAACAAATTGGTGCGTAATGCTGGCCGGCCGTCTCTGGCAGCGTTCAGTGCACTCCATTGACTGGTCGCGGCTTTAATAACAATCTCATCGCTATAAAGCTAGTTGCTAACAAGGTTATGACAGCTGTCAGATCAACCGCTCCGTATGAGCTGAGCTCTGTACCACGTTTCAAACAAACAGGAATGAAACTATTTTTTTACTTTAACAAGTAGGCTTCTGTTCGAAAAAGATATATATTAAGCCTATTATAAAATGAAATAAATAATATACACAATGTTTGCCATTGTCGCCCATACTGCTGACGCTTATTAACGTATATGTTGGAGGTATTGCCGATTCCTGTCAATTTCATCATTTCAGCCCGCATCCGTCCATTGCTGAATGTAGACTTCCCCTCTAGAGAGCCATTCGTCTCGATCCTGTGCCACCTGCATCCATCGACTCCCTACAAACCTCTTGAGGTCGTCGCTCCATCTAGTGGGGGGTCGTCCCACACTACCATCACGGGGCCGCCATTCGAGAACCTTTCTTCCCGAGAGGTTGTCGGTTCTATGAATTATGTGGCCGACCTATTGCCACTTCAACTTGCTTATCCTTTGGTCTATGTCAGATACCTTAGTTCTTTCAATAGCACGCACACTCAGCGACCTTAAGTTTCCCCATACGGCCCGCAGAGTATCTTGCTTCGTTTAATCCAAAAACTATAGACAAGTACACCAAAAGACTTCTTTCTTGACTTTCAATAAAGAATTTCTCTCTATATTTTATTTATTTATTTATTTATTATACCAGTTTACATAAACATTTTATAAAAACAATATTAATGCATTTTATAAACCACTGAGGTTTGACGCAAATGCAATGATACAATGTAAAATAAGAATACTATAGAATAGTGAGTACTTAACTACAACAATGAGATTCATTGTTGTAGTTAAGTACTTGTAGTGTACCGGGCAAGTACGTTCGAAGACATATATTAGGATATAAGTGAGTAACATAAATAATACATACACATACAATAAGCAACTAAGTATACGGTAAATATGAATTAATTTAATTAAGATTTATTTTATTGCAGATAATAACAATAATCATGTAGTATAAATAGTTTTTATTCAAGTTCTTAAGTGAAATTAAATTGTTTGACTACTTAAATTGTCTAAAAAGTACTTTTTTAATTTATATTTTATATTATTCCTAACAAGATTTTTATTTAAATCAGGTGGTAGTTTATTAATTAAGCGCGGTACAATGTAACGCGTCGTTCTATATAATACTGAGATTTCCAATGATCTGATTTCCCTAGAGTAATAAAACCAACAGTATCTGAAAACTTAGTCTCGTTCAGCTTTTATGTGACGTGTACTGAAATATATCCTGAAATGTAACCTGAATAGTGAGCACGGCACGTGATCTCGACGGGAATTATCTATGTATTCGAGTAGCCCCACTCTGTTGCCTCAATTATTTGTTTTTCTTAAATTATTTAGTAACTGAACACTGGAGGAAGGTATTGATTCGTCGATGACGGAAAACAGACTTGTATTAAAAGACATTACTTGAGGAATGCAGTCCTCGACATATCTTTTCAATGAAAGATTCGATTTATTCAACTTTTCGTTTTTCTTGTTATTCTAGAGTACTGCGGTTCTTTTGTGTTATAAATAACAGGTTTCTTTGATATAAACTGATAAATTCAAGTTATTTGCCCGTCAGTCTCCATCATGAACATCCACTGGACACAACCGCCACGTGTTCACGCTGAGAACTGACAACGAACATCAGCCCGAACATGTTATGTTCGTAGTGCAGTACAAATCGCGTTAATTATACATTGCACAAGTCTGGACCCGCCTTTTGGCGAACTATTACTAATGACTGAGTGAAGATTGTGCGATGGATAGATTAGAATTGTTAATTAATATGAAGTTAATTCCTCATACAATAGAGGAGATTCCTGCGGCTGGAACAACTGCCAACAAACGGAGCCCTCGCCGCCGGACCCGGCAGTCCGCCACACTCGAAGGCATACTGCACACTGAGCTTTTACTTGTCAATTTGTTTTATCTCCCGTCGCCAAACGATAATGTAAATGTTGACGAATCGTTTTGGCGGAGTGGTTAGCAGTACCATTTCCACACCAAGGATCGTGGGTTCGATTTCCACAAGGACAAACATTTGTGTGCATGAACATGTCTGATTGTCTCTATCTAGATGTGAGGTAGGACACAAAAACGCAGTCAAATAACAACTCCCTGGAGGGATTTTATATTCCTGTGAATGAGTGGGGTTACTAGTAAGCTACTAAGGAATCGCAATGTTAGCGGGAGCGGTAGCAATGCGTCAAATACTTCCTGTATTACGATCGTTTCTAAGCCACGCTAACAACTTTACATTGGATTCATGTATGTCTCAAAAAATTGTATAAAAAAAGCGATTGCCATAACGTTCATTCATAGGTTATTCATAGGTAACCGCAGGTGATTCACTCGCAGGCACCCAACACCCCTCTAAGGTTACCTTCTTGAAGTTTTTGTAAGATGAAGGTACTCGGCTGGATGGGCCCTACTATTTTTCAATACTGTTGCGCTGCATCTTCACCTGAAACTTGATGCTGATTAGTTACCTGCAAGGGATGCAGCCCTGGGCGGCTGACTTGACCCCAATTAAATTGATACTAAACGAAAAATGTAGTTAAACA
Source organism: Pyralis farinalis (assembly GCA_947507595.1). Classification (NCBI taxonomy): domain Eukaryota; kingdom Metazoa; phylum Arthropoda; class Insecta; order Lepidoptera; family Pyralidae; genus Pyralis; species Pyralis farinalis. The sequence continues at coordinate 826,388 of OX382280.1, forward strand.
TAGATGACTTTATAAAATACCCCTTTTAAATAAAAAGATATTTATCGTTTGTCTCGTAATGTGGAAGTTATTAAACATCCGATAAATCGACGATAATTATAGATAATTGTGTAGAGTATAAGTACTCTGGAGAACATTTTATAAATCCTAAAAAAGCACCAGTAATGCTGCAATTAGGAGGGTTATTACTACAGATGGAATCTCTGTACAAAGCTAACCTCTGCTGGTTGATATAATAGGTTCGGAGAAAAAACCACGTCAGGGGTTGTCAGTCATGTCATAGAGTCGGAGTTCTAACTGTAGCAAATAATAACTGAGAAAATTGTTAAGTGAAATAAGATAAAAATCATTTATTTGCCATTAGGCCCCTACGGGCACTTAGACACGTATTACATTCTTTAAATTGGATCATATTGTATCTTATGAATTTTTCATAGTTTTAATCTCTCTTTTTAATCTACTAGCATTTCGAAAATGACAAACAGAAAGAAGAAATGCCAAAAGAAACTTACCAATATAGGTCTTTTTCAAATAATCAATATACTGGTATATTATAATAAATATTTGTGAGTGTACATATAGTGATATATACATGTGCTGAATCATTTCCGAACATCTCTATTAGATATTCATCGATTCTACGAGTATAATAACCCTTCTTACACAGAGTATTTTTGATGTACCTACATATTATCAGGCAAGGACAGATATACTTATATCTTTATCTCGTGTCGGAGTCTGTACACCTTAAGCATACATTTGTAAGCCGTCGACCTTTTTTTATAAACGTCGGAAGGCATTGAAGCAGACGGTCCGCCTGATGTAAAGTGGTTACCTGACTTGTTCATGCACACAAACATTTGTCCTGGGTGGGAATCGAACCCACGAGCATGTGTGTCAAAGTCGCGTCCTTCACCACTGAGCCACCGGCTCATCTAATAGATTTAAATATATATTGCGTATATTTAAAGTAAAAAAGCTTTTCTAATAGTGGAGGCGATTTCACCCCACGAGTGTTCGACAAACAATCCTTGTGAAGGAGCTGTCCGCACAATGCTCCGCCATTTCAATATAAATGCTCCATCCGACAACTCATATTGGGAATATGTTTCTTGAGCGCTTTCAGTATTTGATTGAACGTTGAGATGCCGGGGATTAACTCCACCATGTTCTTATTGATGACGCGGTTCTCGTGACCTTGGCTTAAATTAGAACGGCCTGAAAAAAGAACAACCTAAAGAAGCAACCCTAATAATTGTGCTACTGGCGAGACCCATCCTGTTTGAGTTCCGTAATCAACACGGAACTCGTGTACAAATATGTATGTCTGTACATCACAGCCATTTCATTCGTAGGCTATCTGAATCAAAAAGCTATATAAACAAAATTTGGTGTAGTTATAGATGATAAACATTCTTCAAGAAAAGCGTGAAATGGTTCTTGCAGGGTCGGCAACGCAAGAGCGACGACACCCCTGGTGTTGCAAATGTCCATAGGCTACGGTAACTGCTTACCATCAGGCAGGTCGTACGCTTGTTTTCCACCTTAGTGGTATATAAAAAATTATAACTAGTCATAAGTTTATTTTTCTGTGTTCTCTTTCCACGTACAGTGAGAACGTGTTCTGTTATTAGAACTCTCCATGCACGGAGTGTCATTGGATAGGTTTTTCAAATATATTCATGACTGTCTTAGATCTTTATTGTAATGCAATACAATGTTCAAATAATGAGCTTTTTAGTAGACTTTTTGTTAGAGTTCCGTGTGCCGCATCTAATGACTAAACCGCTATTTTGATATTTGGCTTATTGTTGCAACATTATAAATGTAACGAATTCTACCAGAGGGAGATTTTATATTTATTTTTTACAGTCGTGTCTCCGTGGGTACCTCTGTCTCACCTATTTCTACCGCCGAGCAGCTATATTTATATAATATAAGGGTGAGATATGGCAGAGAAATTACTGAGTACTGTGACGAAACAGCTTTAGGTCACAACATTGGTAGCGCGCGAGTAACATCCCCGTGGTGTTGCGAGCGTCAATACGCTGCGGTAACCGCTTACTATCTAATGCGGGCCGTATGCTTGTTTGTTTCAATCTAGTTGTATAAAAAAAACGGGTTGCACTCCGGGAGTGCCGGCAGAAGTGAAAACTTGAACATGCGGACCAAACAACGATGTTGATAAACTACGTTGAACGAAACGCGTAAGCGCCAAGAATTTCATGGCGCTTACAACTAGATCGTTCATAGGGCATTATTTTCTTGCTTTTGGTCGCAAGAAAATAATGCCCTATGAACGATCTAGCGCTTCATGTTTTAATTGTTTAATTAGAGGTAACTATTGTTTTAGCGCTGCAGCGAACTTAAGTTCTAATTCTCACCAAAATCTTACATAAGGGTCACGTGTCCTGACGCGAGTTGAACATTTTTTACTCATCCCAAAAAGTGCACAACGCCGCTAAAGAAGTTTTCACTTCAAAAACATGCCTATTTGTATCGCAACGCAAGTATCACTCGTGTCTCTTAGCTATCGGAAAAGCTCAAAAGACTTGGCTTCTCTAGCTGCTTGGAGACTTCCTTCTGTGTCAGTTGGCTGCAGTCTTTTTTAGAGATGATTTCGTTATAGAATAAAAGGTGATCTCTACCTTTTCCAATAGTCGTTTGTTACAAAACATCAAACGAACTTCAGTATTACCAGATGTTGATTGTATTGTTTTTTCTAAACTAAATGTAATTGTTATAATGTGTGTATGTTGTCAAGTACTAATGACGTAACGTGTTGTCCTCAGAACGACTCTGACGACGAGCAGTGCGCCCTCAGCGACAAGTGGCAGTACGAGAGGAAGTCGAGGAGATGGTCGCGGGTCGTGGAGATCACGCCGCAGGCGCAGCGAAGACTGCAGGTACGATCACATTTGTACACTGATGTCTACCACCATTCCCCTCAGACGAGGACGATTCCTCACTTAGTGGACCTTCGATTACTGTGGGAGTATTTACCTTGTTTCGGAAAGTCGCGTTCGAAACGGATTCGAAATCTTTTCACTGAGGTTCCATACATTTTGACAGATAACTTTCGATTTTTTCGTCCGGTGTTTTCAGACTGTTATCATATTTAGGTACTGTATTGAATTTTATTATTGATTGGTACTTATGACTAATCAGGTGAACCATGAAGGAAATAACCGGTTGAGATGCAATGAAATGATTTTGCTTTACAATTAAACCCACCGCTACGGGTCGACGGGTAAAGCAGAACGCAGAGCTCTTATTGGCTGGTTCACGGATCAACATCGCGACACGTATCGGCTAATTGGTTAAAATAAAGCCTCCCATTGGTCAGTGTGCTACAATCGCTCAGATATTTAGGCGCTACAACCGTACGTTTTGGTGAGTGATGGGAGGGGTTAATGCGCAGTCAAGTGGTTTATTTATTTGTGGCATAACGGTCCATCGTTACAGGTGAAATTTTGCTATATTTTCACTCTACACGTAACTTATTGTGTAATAAAATGTATTAAATAAAAGTATAAAGTCGCGCCCTACGGTAAACAGAAATAAAATTATATGTTCCCGTCACAAAACTTTCTAAGGGCTTAATTTGAGAGTCGACAGTAATTGAGCAGTTTCACAGAGCAGAGTTCCACTCTTGTTGGTGGCAATTACTCTTTTCAACTGACTTCGAACAGGAAGAAGTTGTTCGTTCGTCACGTATGTTTCGTTTTTGATGTGCGTGTGCGATTGGGATAATTTAAACTGTGTTCGACCGGGATATTCGAATGTGGTGCCGTATAAAAATAGTGAAGGTTTGATGATTAGTTAAAATGTTATTAAACAAAATTGGAAAACTGTATTATGGTAAGACTTTGATTTTTCTTCCACGAGTGCTGTCCTTTAGACCAGCTTATATAACCGTAGTGAAAATCTGATATGAACATATTGTGGAGGGATGATAAACTGAAAAGTTGTGAAATAAAATACTTCCAAATAAAATGTGATACTCACCGATTTCAGTGAAGTCGACGCCAGTAAAGGTAAAGCTACTATGTGAAGAGGAGTGAATTTTAATGAATTAGTTATTTTTTAAGAACTAAGAATGCATACGTACCTCTGCTACTAAGTCCCCGCTCTCTGTCCGTCCGTCTGTCATAGGACTATATCTTTTAAATCGTAATAAGTAGACATTTAAAATTTTAATAGCCGAAAAATTTTATAACCGTTATAAAAAGAAATAATAAAAGATGAAAATTAATAGGAGTTCTTCCTACACAAGTATTTTCGGCGTTTTTCCACTGTCGTGCCGAACCGTTCGGCCGATTCGAACTTGGCCGATTTTTATTTAAAGTACCTATATCTATTTAATATTAAGAATAAACGTATTAATTTGGGCGCAACCGACTGTTAAATAATATCAACCAAGTTAATACAAGCCACGGTAACTAGTGATCGCCACACGTTTTGAGCAGTTTTTAGTGGCCAGTGGATCTGTGGCTGGCGGCCACAACGAGCGCCCGGGACGCGACTTTTAAAACTATAGGAGAACGCGGCGGCGATTGATGTGAGATACAATGCTGTATATATTTTCACCGTGCTTGTTATAATTGAAGTATAGCCTAGATTGGAAAAAATGTGCGTGCAGAGGCTGGTTTGTCATACGTGTAAAAGTTATTAAAATGCAATTCAAAGTATCTTCTAAATTTCTACTGTTGTTCATCAAACAATTTACACCGGAATGTCAGCCGGCGGGCGCAGACCACGACCGAACATTCCAACGTGGCGCACACGCCTTTGTAGGCGAACATTCAACGAATATTCTGCTCGTTTGATATTAAATAAGTTTCAAACGTGCGGCAGACCGTCGATTCAAATAGAAATGGCTCTCGCACGCACTTATACATAATTATTATTTGTCAACAGTTGATAGCGGCCAAGGCTCTGGCGGAGAAAGAAGCGCGGGAGGCTCGCGGCGAACTGGAGGACGACGAAGACGACTCGCTGCCCACCATCAGGGTGGGGCTGGTCGACGCGGACGGCCACTACACCGACGTGGAGCCCGACTTGTGAGTACAACACATACAAATACCGCGACACTCCACAGGCTCCACAGACTCTTGTCTCGCCAGAGCAGTCATAGTAACACATGCTTCTCGGTGGCACGCGGCACCATCCTGCATCAGATATTTCGGATGGCAGACTCTTTGGTGGAGGCTTTCAGGGATGCATTTGTTAGTGAACGTATTTAGCTTTCTACACGTGAGTGAAATAGAAATAGAAATTAATTTATTCAAACCTCATACATTTCACAGAAAACATGCACTAAAACAAGAAAAAAAAAAAAAAAAGAAAAAAAAATATTTTAAACATAATAATTACATTTGTAGGTATTGTGAAGTCAGAACTTGGCTTACACTCAGGGTCTAATGCCAGGATCTCAAAGTGAGGGGTGAAATGTTGATGCGACAGCAGACAGGGTGGCAACACGTGTGTGATACTACTAGTATTGCACCCATCGCAACATATGGAGGTGCTGCGGATTGATTACCACACTTGTTATTCATCTGATATAACATAAAAAAAATTGTATAGGGTTAAATCAGGTTATACACCCCATTTTTTTAATCGTGGGTAAAACGAGTTGTGTTTCAATTCTCAATTTGTTTCTTATTCAAAACACTGTTTGACATTTTAGATACACACTGTCATGAAGACAAGTTTATAATAGTGCAAGAACAAATCAAATGTGTGTCAATTTAAATTTTTGTGATCGCATGCAAAACACGTATTATATAACGTATGGTATAAGAATATATATATAGTTATCGGTAAACACAAGGACACACATACAATAAATGCCATAAATATGGAAAAATCGTAATATTTTTAGCAATTTGTTAAAAAGTAGGTCGTTTTTTTATTCTTCATAAACTAACCCAATATGCACGCGCTCCGCGAACACTTTGAGCTCCTTCAATTGGTCTCTTTGCCGAAATCAAAGGGTCTGCCGAAGGCACCCCACAGAGAAATATATTATATTACGCTTCATTTTAAACTAGCAGGTGCTCGCGGCTTCGCTCGCAACGAGTTTGATTTTCAACTTCTACGCAGAATGCCAGAAGGTAGATCTTAGCAGTATAATGAGCTTCGAGTTACTCATACTAACGGCTCTGGGAATATAAGTCGGGGTGAAGATTTAAGAGAAATGATAATGTTGTGATCGTATTCTGCCGCATAATGCCTTCTCTGTGATAAGGAATATCTGATTCCGTGTTGTAAACAAAACAGAGCGTCTTGGAGAGTGCTCTTCTTAAGGAGGGGCACTCCGCGCGCCTGTTCACGTCCGCCCTCCTCCCGCCACTTGTCTGACTGCGCGGGTGTTACCATAGAATTGTGTTTGTCAAATTCAGCAGATTCTCTTTTCTTTTGATTTGATATTCGGAAAACGTACAATTTATTTGACGGTAAGCAGCGACCGTAGCCGACGGAGACTGGCCATACCAGGGGTGTCACAAAAAATATTCACGCCTCGGTACCAAACCACAAGGTCCTGAGCCATCTTGTAGGTATTCATATTCTAGTATACTACATAAGTACAGTATACTCCGTCTGCATTTACGGTCTAACTTCAGACATAACTGAGATTAAAAACATACTCTAGCACACTGTTTTTTACTGTTTAACGTCAATAATATGTTGACAACAGCCGAGACCGACGGACTAATGTGCCCTCCGATGAGATGAAGAGGTCGAGATTAATAAAGCACAGCATATACATACACAGATAGATGGCCGTTGGGGCTGAAATGTTCCCGAGTGGCAACCACGAACCGGAAAATGCGGACGGATCTGGTGAAGATCGCAGGGAGCTGATTGATGCAAGTAGCACAGGGCCTAAGTCAAGGAGGAGGCCTAAATTCAGTTGAAATAATGTGATATGATAATTACCAACAGATTTGGACCGATGTTGCTTAACCTCCGTGTTCGACTAAACGAACACACAACGATGGTATCGGGCACCTCATTACTTTCAAGTTAAAATGGAAGTCAATACAGACCTTCAAATGAAGTGTACATAATGAAAGATTAATAACGACTTGAGAGTCTTCAAAACTGCTCACGTTCAAAAGTTTAAGTACCTCGTTACGACATCTCACTCCTCACAGCGACCACTCCACGCCGTCAGAGACCGGCCGATGACCAATCAATCAAGGTATGGACAAAGAAATTAATAAGACCGGATCATCTCTGTTAATGAGCGAATAGAACTGGACGCGTCACTCGTATAATTGGCCCTTGATTGCGGCGATTGAAACGTGAGATACGAAGCACTGACGAGGCGCTTCTCTTTTCAATTTGTCCAATTTATTATGATGTATGAACAGTGGCCCTTCTCAAAAGATTTTGAAGTACTTTTAATTGGAGTCAACTTCTAGCGTAGCTCTTGTCTGTACTTTTGTTACAGTTTAATGTTTTTTTTAAAGCACATTACTCATTATTTAATCATTGTATGTCATTTTCTTGTGCCTCTCGAAGTTAACGATCCACCAATCGATGTTTATGACTTACGCGTTAACTGATATATAATGACGTAATAGATCCTATAATTATTTAGCTCCAGTGGAAGTGGATGCAGTGGACTCACATCCAATATCGCTACGAGTAAGTGAAATTGTGTCATCCTGTTTTGTAATCTATCTTGTCCGAAACTGGTTTGTGCGTCGTGTTAAACAGCGTGGTGCACCAAGTGCAAGTAGAGCTGACTTTGACTTTTTGATAGTATAGATATGACAGCGGCTATATAATTGACATATACATAGACGAAAGCTTATCGACGATTACACATATGATAATCGCTTATGTTCAGTTCAGCGGACTCATATTTCTTATTTCACATTATATTGGTTTTAATAATAAATAAAAGTTAAATAAATTTGTCTTTCAAATCAAATTTTACACGTACATACACCAGGGCGTACTATACATCTAAAATTTGTTGACTTGGAATACAAAAAGTTTGGGAACACTAGTCCAAACTTAATTCGCCTGCTTTTCCCGTAGTCGATCATTCGTAATTTTGAGGAGAGACGTATACCCAAGTGTATATTGAGTACTGAATGAGGATATACTATTTAACGGACGCCATACATAGTGTAATGAAGTCCCAGATACACGTGATGCACCGCCGATATGATTACAAGAGGCTTGTGGTATACTATTGTGTAAATAATAAATAAATAAATATTTTTTGGACAAATTACACAGCGCCTTGTGGTCCCAAACTTGTGTGTTATGTTCCTGCGAGTGAGTGAAGTCATCAGTAAGCTCCTATGAAGTTGTTATGTTAACAGCAGGGGTGCCAACTTACGAGCGATACTTCCTGTATTCTACGGTAACCACTTTAAATAAGGTTGTACGCTTATATGACTTCCAAAGTTATATATAAATAAGTGCCGTGTTGTTGTTCAAAAATCTCCTGTTTTCGAATTAAAGCTTATATTGTCTGTGACAGTGTAAACAAATTTATGTAACTTTGTACGCAAAGTCATCTGCCAGCCTTCCCCCCACGTTCCCACCAAACGGAACATCAACAAATGCACTCCAAGCTCTCAGGGTTTCTGTCAAACTGGATGTATGTCGAGATAATCTGTTACTAATGGTTTTCTGACGTGCCCAGTGGTCACGTATCAATCGCCGCCGTGATGAACAGAAATCACAGTGAATACAGCAGTCAAGTATATCGAGGATCATGAAACTTACGAGACACCAGTAATGTCTACCTATCTATAACTTCACGCCAAATCTCTTGCGGTTTAGGCAGAGAGATATAAGACGAGCGCATTAAACGCGGTCCTTACACACTTCACTCGTTTCTTTAACATTCATTACTCTTTTCATGCACGCTCCCCGGTTTCTAGGACTCTTGACTTCACCTTCGGATAAAACACGACCAATTTGGTCATGGTAGGTTAGTCTTGGTCTTCCTCTGCATCCTTCCACTTTTGCATAATGTATCTGAACCAACGGAGCATGCCTTTTCTTGTCTTAACACCGACACTCTCTTTTAGCCTAAATCTCTTTCTTGCGTCATCATTACGAACGCGGTCAGCAAGTGTTACGCCACAAATTTTGCGCAATGCTCTCATCTCGACCGCATTTTTTCTACTTTCATGCTCTCATTGCCATACCCAGCTTTCACTTCCATAAGTTAGCGTTGGGATTAGCATCGCGTTGTGTACGGCGAGCTGTGCCTTCTGCCTTAGATTTCGGCTGTCTAGAAGTTTACCCAACGCTCTATTCACGCTGTTCCCTGCACTCACTCGTCTCTCCACATCAGCGGTGTAGCAGTGCTTTTAGCAGCGATGGAAGCACTGCTAAAAGCGCTTTCAAGATATACAATCTCATTCACTTGCTCCAACACTACATCACAACCGTAATCCTAGTGTTAGCTCTGGTTGTCTCTCTTTCAAATACCATTATCTTTGTTTTCTTTGCATTCAATTGTAAGCCTTTCTTCATACAATCATCTTTCATTGTTGTAACTAGTGTTTGCAGTTCGGATGGTAATTCTTATTAATACCGCGTCATCTGCGTGAAGCAGGCAGTTAACCACTGAGTCACCCATTCGCATTTCCACATTCGTATTTCATATTCTCTGAAGACAACTGTCCAGATATAGCATGACTAGCCGAGCCGACAGAACGCATCCCAGTCTGACTGCGTCGCTGTTATTTCCACGCGCAGTTGTGACGATCGAGTTCGTGCGGTGCCACAGTAGTAGCGGTTGGAGGGCTTCTTCTTCTTCTTCCTGTTCACTTGCATGAAGCCCTGCTCATCGCACTGGTCCTTGCGAGAACCCGGTTGCAAAGCCTTGCGAGCAGGCTCGTAACAACTTGTCTTCTCCCGGTGAGATGGTAGTGCGGTACGAGTAGCTTTTGCGTAATCGCGTCCCCGGGGTTGACGTTTGCTATAAACCTAACTAAACTAATGACGACTTCGATGGCCACGGTCGTTGCGCATGTCACTCTAACGCAGGTTAAGCAACTCGACCGCGGCCGGTCTATGGTTGGATTAATCTATCTCAAACTTCTCTAGGCAGAGGGCACGTAAAGCCGTCGGTACCGGCTGTTGTCGATAGAAGACACTCGATAAGCTAAGTCTGTGGCCTTCGGGCGGCTTGTAAACACTGGCCTTCGCCAATCCACAGTTGAACAGCGTGGTGGAGTATGCTCTAAACCCCTCGGTTAAATGGAGTCTCGTAGACCTGCAGTGGGATGAGTTAGGATTATCTTCATTCGACTAACTAACAAATGTTAATTTTAGCACTGATGTACACAGTACAATGTATATATATATGTATATATATTGACCTGGCATCTGACCATGCAACGACATATATAACGCTTGAACATTTCGGAATGGCGACCCTTGCACAAGCATATCACCGGGCTGGGATTTGATTATGGCCTCGACATTTCAACCCCTTTGGTTGTACAACATATGGCAAAGGGAACTAACCTATAAGACAAACTTACTCAACTAAATCGACTGGAAAACTAAAACGAGTAGTCTCCATGGCTGCCTTCGTCATCATCGTGAAACGTGGCATTTGGTTATGGAGTGTAAGTTCACCTTCATCTTTAGAGTCAAATCCAGTTCACCTGTACGTAGTGCACCTGGCTGATATTAATAATGAAACTCTTTCAAAAGATATATATAGAGCACATCAAAGTCAGCCTGGAGAAGTATTTGACGGTTATACTCGTATTTTATGCAGTTACGACTCCAGTGAAATCAGTTCTTAGGGTTTTGAAATACAAAACATATATATCGTAACCTAATAATTAAAGTGTTCCTGAAGGCAAGTCAGTCAAGTGTTCAAGAAAAAGGACATTACTATAATAGTGATGTAGAGTGATAAAATAATAATAATAAAAAAATATAGGTGTAATATATCATATATATACATACATGTGCTGAATCATTTCCAGATATTTTTATCAGTTACATTCATCAATTCTATAATAAGCTCTTTCATAAAAAGGTTTTTGATGTGCCTTTTGAAAACATTATCAGGATAGGGCAGAAGTGTTTCAGGTAATTTCTTATGGAATCGAATAAAATTTACGACCAAAGATTTACCAGTCAAGCAAGCAGATGATGTACCTACCGACCGATATTCACCGAAATTTGAAAACAACTTTATATTTTTACAAACATACCGAGGTAACAGTCAGGATATTTATTTCTGTAAACACTTCCCTAGTCCCTGGAGCCCATGTTGTAATAGAGCGGATAGCTCTCTTTTGTAAAACAAACCCTTTAAAAACGTATTTTAGAAAAGTTCTTTTAATAATCTCAGACTAGCTGCGTTTCACAACCACAATGCTAATTGTATAAGAACAGAAACACTTACCATATCGACATTTCTCCACACGCAGTATATCTCTTCATCTAATCGTGCATAAGACATTGACGTTCGGAAAGGGCCAACAATGGCTGCAATCACCGGCGGCCATCATTTGTTCTACTGGTTGGCACTCAGCCCTTCACCTATCACGCTCCCATACAATCCACGATTGCCAAACTATGAGTTATAATGATAGGCTTTTAACATAGTGAACAAATTACAGTAGGTGAACGTCTTATAACTGCCGATTCGATTTGGTTGCCTCTCAATTTCATGCAGGTACTGTACGATGAGATAAAACACAGTGTCTAATAATATAAATAACGCCACCGTGCAGAAGGCTACAGCCCAGTGACAAAATTCTGAAGATTGTGGTATAAGGTTCCAAGTAAGTTCCTAAAAAGTCACATTTCTTTTAAAATTTTATATGAAATGTCTAAATTTTATGTCTGTAAATATTGGCCCACCGTGATATGCAGATAGACAGGCAATAAAATGACATTATTAATAAATATATCACATTTCCACTGACTAATAATGCTATTTTGCTGGCCATCCGTTTCGGTAAAGAATTCTGTCTATAACTTCACGCCAAATCCCTTACGGGGTAGGCAGAGAGAACCGAGTGCCACGTGACTCGATCCTTCCATACCTCACTCGCCTCTTTAACATTCATTGCTCTTTTCACGTACGCTCGCCGGTTTCTAGGGCTCCTGATCATCACCTTCTGATAGTACACGACCAATTTGATCATGGTAGGTAAGTCTTGGCCTTCCTCGGTTCCTACATCCTTCCACTTTTGCATTGTATATCTGCTTCGTCATTCTTTCATCCTGGATTCTTAAATTTCATTTAATTCGTTAAAGAACGAAGGTATTACAGTATTCCGGTTCTACTCTTAGCTCCTTAGGCATGAAACTTAAAGTTTTTTTGTTTGTTAAAGTAAATATCTAATGTTCACGTTCGTATACAACCTGCTTTATATCGAAATTACTCAATTTATACATTGAGAATATTTTTGTAAAATCATTGACGAGGCAGAAATCTATCTCATCTCGTCAGTATACTTCATTTACTGTTTCAAGTATGCATGTGGTGTGTCCACACGTTGCGTCAGCTCCAGTAACCTACATAAAGGGCGCCAAGAGTTTTAGAGCGGAAAGCTTTTAATGCCATATTAATTGCCGGAATGTGAAATTGACGGTAGTAACGAAATAATGCGTTTCCGACACGAGATAAACAAACACCCGCACGCATCCATCACGACGAGACCACTTTTAAATTCCGTTCAGAAATAATTGCGATCTGTATCTTTAGACGCGAACGTTGTGAAATGCTGCGTAATTTTCACATGAGAAAATACATTACGGAAATTAGGCTGATTTCTAAATTCTAAATACTACTCGTACATATATTCTGGTGGTAAGTGAGCATAGCCTTCGTGATGTGATGCGACGACGACGAGCTCGGTGGCTCAGTCCTGAATGACGCGACTTTAAACCAATGCTCGTGGGTTCGATTACCACACAAGGCAAACATTTGTGTGCATGAACATGGCTGTTTGTCTCGGTCTGGATGTTTTAAGAGAGGTATGGCACATCAAAGCAGCCCGTCAGGGGAAGTACCTCCACCTCACAGAAATCCGCAGCCAAATAATAACTCCCTAGGGCCTAGAGTGTTGTTGTGTTCCTGCAAGTGAGTGAGGTAGTTACTATACCAGTATGCTCCCAAGGAGTTGCTGTGGTAAGCAGCAGAGGAGGCATCTCGCGAGTGATACTTAATATATTACAAGCGTTAATAGGCTACGGTACTCGCTTTACATCAGGTGGGCCGTATGCTTGTATGCCTCCCGACGTAGAATAAAAAAAAAGCGGCGACCATAACCTACGGACGCTTGAATATTAGTTCTCACTTGGTTCTATAGAATTTCCATACATGGCGTGGTGTGCAATTTTGTGTTACATTATTTGACCTCTCATTTTGTACAATGTGGTCAACCCAAAAAAACTACCACATGTGAAAGAAAGAATTGATATTTGCCATACAATTTTAAATATATCCCGGCTTTCAAGGAGGTCACAAGTAACACAATTGGGTTACGAGAACTTGCCGGACGGGCTTACGAGACCCTCAATTGCTGCTCACAACGTATGTATCTGAGATGGTCTGTGGTTCCAAAGATGATGTTGAATGACTTCCAAACAAGATGAACATCAAAAACATAAACGGAATCATCCTTAAATATATTTTTTCGGTATGTGTGTATGTCACTTAACTCCTCCTAAATGGCTGGCCCGATTATGATGAAACTTTTCGCGTGAGCTTGAGTTATTTACAACTGGACCTAGTAGGTGGCGCTGCAAATATATTTTTTATTGTTTATCGGGCAGACAATTTCTGACGGGTCCATTAGCAATTGTATAAGTCACACAAATTGTCGGACCCCATACTCGCGAGGAACCCGAAACAGCTCGGAGCGCCGCGTGCCCTCGTCGCCGTAACTTCTTCCTAAGTGGATATGACGAGAGCAAATGCCGCCCTAAAAATCGTGAGTTGGTCGACGTCAGAAAGTTTAGGGAGGGTATAGTTAGTTTGATTTTGGTAAGTGAAGTGAAGAGTGTGTTACAAAGTAATTATTACGAAGTGCATCAGAAATGGTGTATCAAACCGAAAGATGTTTGTTCTTATTTGAATACATTTTGCTTGAAAATAACAACTTTTTCGAGTAGAGCGAGAGGGATCTCCAGGGCAAATTATATGTTATTGACTGAGTCAAGATATAGTTTTGTATCAAACCAATCATTTGCTGAACTTTCTTCGTTTGTTTCAGATTGACAATACCTGGTCAACCAGTAATACAGTTACCGAGCGACAAAGAGGACGAAGAAGACAGCGGGAACAGATTCCGACGGACCGGCTCCGAGCGTCTCCGAGACGGCGCTAAAGCCCTCCTCCGAAGAGTCGAATCTCTCAAGACTAGGAGAAGAAAACGTCAAAATCGCACAGAAGTCATCGTTTCCTCTCCACATTTTCTAGACACGACACAACCCGACAAATATCCAGATTTGAACTATATAGACATGACTCCAACAACACCCACGTCATTCCCTTTTCCTGATTTTAATAGCTCTCCCCTCCACGCTCCTGCGATTAGGACTCAACCCCCTTCTCCCATGACAATAATGCCTCCATCTCCCATAGCACCTTTAGAACAATCGTTCGTCCTAAACCCGCCTTTTGGAGACGACAGCTCAAGTTACGCGTCAGATGGAAGTATGGGATCAAGCAATAAAAGTTCCAAGTCGAAACTGGGACGAGCTAAGAGAATATTTCACCGAGGAGTCAAGAACGATGACTCCAGCGCGTTAAGCGACTCTGAATGTCAGCCAGCTAGCTGGAGACACAACTATTACAAGGATCACAACACGCACCATAATACTGAGGTTGGTAATGAGTTTCTTGGAATCTGAAATATTTTGTAGCGTTCCAACATCTTCCATTTACTGAAAAATTAAGCTTTTGCATGAATGGCCCATAAATCATTATAAGTAACAATACCGTTCTGAATAACTAACAATTACTGGTCATATATACAAATAATACGCAAAGTAATATATAATTAAGGACTCAAACGATACCATTTTAACACTGGTTATGCAACTATAGAACGTTAATTTATAAATTAAAATGTTAGTACAAATAAGTTTCAAAACCGCCACTACCCGAGTACTTTTAAAGATCGCGTTGGTTGTTCGAGCGTGCGTGCGTGTAGGAATGGCCAAATAGTGTGCGGACACAAATGAGAAACTTCACAAAAACAAACAAATATTAACGAACTATAATCTATGTTTTAATTATGTATGTACATTATTTAAATTATATTATATGTGTTTTAATTTGTTATGCCAACAGGTTTATGTAGAACCTCCTTCGCCTGTGGAATTGAAACCTGATCCAGAAGTACTGCGTGAAGTCCAGAAATCGCCAGGCCACACTCCACATCGCCGACAGGCCATCAGGACCAGCTCTCTAAACCTGGGGAAAGACGGACAAAAGTTAGTGACTTCAAAATATATTGTCATCGCTATTTCTTCCGTGGCCTCACTTTAGAGATCCACAATCAACTATTCAGTTACATTTTGCAGCCGTACTTTTCCCGCGGCCTTTCTAGATCATCATCATCATCTACTAGTACACCACTATTTTACTTATGTACTTATACGTAAAGAAACATGAACCAAATAATTAATACAAACAATGATACACCATGAAGATATATGTATTGATGTATCTCCCACTCAGCCAAGCCCCTTACTTGGCGTGTAGATATTATTATACAGATAGATGGAAACAATGATATGAATTAGTAAAGAAGAGACACCCATTCCTATCTAAAGTTTGAACGCATATAGAAACTCGAAACACAGATATTAGATATTGAGTAAAAGTGAAGATAAATGTTATATCTCGGTTATTCCAATACAGTATCGTAGCAATACATATTTCCAGTGAGCTTTGAATTATTCATGCCACGTGGGGACATCAAACACTGTTCTTTCTTAGCCTCGACTAAAGGGTTTACTTTATATTCGCGAAATGAAAATATATATTTTTGGTTTTATTCAACTTAAGTTTATTCGTATACATTTATTTATAGATTTTCATACAAACTCTTTAGGTCGACTATGATTTTGTTTCTTTGTTTTTGTTTACTGTTTTGCTTACATATGGGTGAATTTAAGTTTGGCAGAGACCAACATTGAAAATAAATGCCACAATATGCATGTATATTTGGTTAATCATTACTTTTGTCTTACATGACAAAAGTCCTGATTAACCAAAGCGCTAATAAAATATTATTTTGGCTTTCCTGGCTGATGATTTTGGCTGTGATATTCCTCTTGTTAGTAACACGATTGTCAGAGTTGTCGAGCACGTAGGCACTGGCAGCACTCGGGTAAGGGATTGCCCCTGCAGATTTCACTTCACCGATGCACAGAGTGAGCTACCGCGCGGATTCGTGTCACCATGTATATTCCGCCTGGCATGCCTGGCACAGCATGGAATCATTTTGTTACTTTAAGACGTGACATAAGTACTTTAGGACAAGAATGTGAGCCTGAAGATTATTAGATACCAAGTTCTTAGAGTATAAATAATTATTATTGAAATTGATTACGATTCCACCTATTTTCTTAGGTAATAAAGCCTACCACGCCGTCGGTAGTCTGTTTCAAAACCAAATGGCATACGTAGCTCGCACTGAGCGAGTGGATAATGTGTACATAAGTGCACTTTTGTAACACAAGGTTATGTGAGGGACATAATTCAATAGAGTTAATAACATCACCATTTTTGGAGGTAAATCCCGATGGAATAAAAAAGGAACTATTCTATTCATACATTGGCTCAATCAAGAATAGTTGGCAATTTGTAGAGTAATACGAAGTTGTGCTCCGTGGCGGAGCCCATGACTTGCTTCATGGGCCCGTCGCACATTTTCACAATTATTTTACATATGTATATAATATACATATAGGTAAAAAAATTAAACCAGTTACTAGTCAACTAACATTCATCATCACATTTATTATATAATAAATGTATATATATTTTCCTCTTAGCATTGTCCCCTTTTGTAATCTATTAAGATTGGCGGGTTCCGCTTCCTAAGCCTAAGGATTTGGCTAAGATACTGATTTTTGAATTAAACAATTTTTAACGGAAGTATAGCGTGTTTTATTTATTTTGTTGAACCTGACGTTTCGAACGCTTTGCGACGTCCGTGGTCGCAGGAAGACAGTCTTCCTGCGTCTTCCTTAGTCAGGCTTACGACAACTGCACTGTTAGTTTTACCAAAGATAGGTCGGTTTTTTATTTGACTTTATTTTTCTGTAAGTATAAATATTTGTTAATCAAATTTGAGAATAACGTATAAAGAATTATCAAGTCAAATGTATATTCCAAATCGTCATTCCATATTCTTTAATTTTCTTTTACTGTATATTTTTTATATCAGAATGATAACAAACAAATATCTTCATCATATCAGCCGAAAGACATCCACCGCTGAACATAGGCCTCGCCCTTGAAAGTGGTGTTTGGCCAGAATCACCGCGCTTGGTAGGCGGGTTGGTGATCGCAGTTTGAATCAGTGCACGAGATGACGCTGCTGCCTGTCATCCGGTTGTGTTTCCCTCAGCCGACTCCTACGGCACCCACGGGACGAGAGGGGATAGTGCAATTCTATGCCGGCACCACACGCCACAAACAAATATACAGTCACCAATTATAAGCAATTATGACAGACATTTGCACTTCAAATATCAGGAAACTGTGGCACGCATTCGCTTCTGCAAAAACTACATCGCTCCTTTTTGGGGAACCTTGTTATAGTTTTCTGAGAAAATACCGATGGAGAGGTCATTCCGCTAGTTGATATAATTGACGTGAGAAAACCAATGTGTTAATATACTCGTAATAGTCTGCCGCGGTCGAACATTGTCATTGTGAAAATACATGAACTATATTAGTAGTCTGGGTTTTACAACTAATCTTAATATATTCAGTGCACACATTCAGTGTCGTGTTGAACAATCATCAACCGTATCTATCCCCGGCCGGTGTTATTGGTTATTTAGACTTTATCGCATGTGATCTGTTTTTGTCTAACCATTTTTCTTCTTCTATACCGCAGCGTCACATTAGTATAAGATTGTAATCCAGCTTGACTCCAAATTTCAATGACCAGTTATTAGATCCTGATATTAACCATACATTGGATATAATGCCTTTTATTGAGTCCTCTTATCTTTAATCATATAAAAAAGTCCTACTCGGCACAAGTTGAAATTGGAAATAAGCTCGCATTTGTACACAATGTATGTCCAAAATCGACCCAGATATAAGCGTATTAGCTACATTGTTACAACTTGTATTGTAAATACTATCAATGTATTGCTGGGGTAGGCCATTGATTCGGCTGAATAGTTTCATCTCTTGATTCCTCCTTAACTGTTTTTTGACTTAAATAACGCCATGTCCCCTAAGACAATAGCTTCTTCAATCGATAAATGTGTTTGAACAGTCGATAATAACGGGAGTAGGATTTCGAAAGTAGTCATTAGGTGAAGACTAATTACCTCCGACGAGGCTTCATTACCAACGACTGTTTCTATAGTAATGACGCGAATAAGTCAACCGGTGTTGGGTCAGGTTCATTTGTCCACTATGGTGAAACGGTGAGAGTGTTGTGTGTGACCTCTTTGACGTCTAAATTGTTGCAAAAACAATGAAGCTTTGTTTTTCTAGTGATGAACACGACGAGGAATTAAGGTTAGTTGTCGTTTTACTACCATCACGTTGGTCTGGGAATTAATACTGAGACGACACTATTCTCGAATTTGTTGCGATGCATCGGAGTAATTTTCGTTGGCCGTGAAGTCACGAGGCGTAGTGCAGCGGCGTTGTTACTCATCTTCAACTCTCGTCTAAGGCGAAGTGATGTAGGCAGCTAACGTCACTTAATTCTTTTTTTTAAGTGTCACATCACTGTTGTTGTGTGTTGTGTATGTTCTTTTTTTAAGTGTTAACACAACTTATAACCGAAACGTGAAATTGCATTTGTGAATCTTTACAATGTGTTTTAAATATGACTATTTTTGTTTTTGAAGTGATAACTTTTTATGGGAGGGTAAACCGCTTCGTTACGTAACGCGTTACGCCAGTCTGTCTGGCTTCCCTTTCTGTCACGCATACGCAGCTTTAATTATATGTAGATTAGTTGAAGTTATCACTTCTGTCGGGCGTCCCGAGACGCATACGTTTTTTTTAGTTACAGACACTACGGGAACGAGATGATCTGCCACTGAAATTTACATCGTTAGTTTACGCATTATGGCATCGAGATTTTAAGTAACACCACTAACTGGTTAATATTGTTCATTAGACGCCTAGTTAAGCTTCGCTTCAACAGGCAACTCTTTGGATTATTCAAATTTCAGAGGACCCTATTTTGACTATTTTGATGTCTATCTATAACTTCGCGCCAAATCCTTGGCGGGATAGGCAGAGAGAACCGAGCGCCACTACTTTGTTCTGGTAACTAAAAATTAGTTATAATTCCCTGTAGTAGAGTACCAAGGTAGCTCTTTGCCAATAGTAACAGGAGGTGACTGTGGACCAAAAATGATGTATATTATTTATCAAACATAGTTTCTTTTTTTTGTACATAGTTTGTTATTTATATGTAAATGTCAAAAGCCAAGTTATGTGTATTAGCGTAGACAAAAATGAAGGTGAATAAAAGCCTGCTTGACCGAGGTTGATCCAAGCAAAAACGGAGCAGACATGGCGTACAGCAGTCGGTATCCAAAAGTAGTAGTTATTGTGACACCATTATTGCGATCTTTTCCGTGCCTTGAAGAGCACGATAAAGCATCAAGTCCTGATTATCATCATCGATGACTGTGTGACGATGAATGATGGATCATAGACAAGCTGATACTTCAATAATGATTTTGATTGTCATTTGATTTCGCAGCCTTATATTTAAATGTCAGCTTTTCCATAAAACAGAACGAACTGTCCACTGTTTTGTACAATAATTAATTTTAATACTCCCTTATCCTATCCCTAGGTAATATGTCTATTACAATGGTACATCATTTCCCAGGTTCCGCGACAGGAGTCTCAAACGGGACAAGTCGGCATCGAGGAGTTCAGACTTGAACAGCAGCCCCAATTCGGCAGGCTCGCGGTCACACGACGGCGACCAAGACGATGACGATGACAGTGTCGACATAAAGACCAAGAAGTAAATTGTTGCTTAATTACCATTCTTCTCCTCCTATTTCCTCACAGTCGATCACTCTCTCCGAAAGGAAAGCCACCAAGAAATAATCTGACTATTTTCTATTGATCAAAATGCTGAATTTACATATTAGTGACCTGTTCGCTTGATTTTATGCAGCATTTTGCAGATTTGTTGCAGCAGTCGTGCCCCACCTAATTAATTTTTTTATCCAATGTCGGGACGCACACTAGCATATGGCCCACCTGATGTAAAGTGGTTACCGTAGCCTAAAACTCTTGCAATAGGGCAAATATTCTTCACCCGTGTTGCTAATATAGCAAATTAGAACATTATTGGTTACGTAGCTCAATCGCAGGAACACAACAACGCTCCCGGGATGTTGATATTTGGCTTCTGTTTTCTTTGAGATGGAGATACTTCCGTAGTCGGGCTGCTGTCATGTGCCCTACTTGTCTTTAAAACACCCAGACGTTAATGCACACAAATGTCTGTCCTAGTGAGGATCGAACCCACGAGCCCTGGTGTTAAGGTAGCACTGCTAACCACTCCGCCAACGGCCTCGTCAAAAACTGATCTGTAGTACTAGTTACTGATATAACTGAATTATGACTTTTCCAGAAACAACATTCAAAGGTGGTACTCGTTCAGAACAAGCGCACTGAACGGTGGGCCGAAAGCGAATAATACTTTGCAACCAGTTACGAACCAGAAAGACCCTGAAGCGTACTGTGAGTTTACTCTTATATATCACTCGTTTGTCACTACAGTGTTACTTCAACATCAAACAATAACAATGAGTGAAATAATTATTTCAACCTGGCAATACTGTACTGTAAGTACAACATAATTAATAAATTATGATTATAAAAGAATAAGATCGAATGATTATAAAATTGGATATGATTTTGTGAACGTAATTAATATGCCTACACTTTGGGGTAACTCCGCGGACATTAACACCATCTTTTTATTGCAAAAGAGAGCCATAAGAGCTATCTACAAACTTGGTCCCCGGGAGAGCCTTAAAGAAAAATTCAAAGAAATAAATATTTTAACAGTCGCATCGCAATATATATATGAAAATCTTTTGTATGTCCATAAAAACATAGACTCATTTTGTAAAAAGAGTGATACTCATAATATAAATACTAGATATAAGCATAATCTTGTGTTACATGCAAGCCGTCTCCACAAAATAAGTAATTCTTTTATGGGGCAATGTATACGGTTCTATAACAAACTTCCCAGCAATATAAGAGAATTGTCAATAAACAAATTTAAAACTACTATTAAAGCCAAATTGTGTAGCAGGGCATATTATAAAGCATCTGACTATATTAATGATAAAAATGCCTGGGATTGAGTCGATCCAATTGTAATGTAATTAATAAATTATGTAAATTTGTTTGGATACCAAAAGAGGGATGCCTGAGTTTTTTGGCAGTATTTTTATCAGTGCTCACCTAGTCATGAACTGCACGGTAGGGAAAAAAATTGTGACGATTCCAAACAAATGTAGCCATTTTTACGGAATAAAAAGATTTTGACTTTGACTTTGACTTTGTTGCGTTTCTTAAAGAAAATGAATGTCATCAAATGCGTAAAACATATTGAAATACTTTGTTTGCTGCCGCCGTCAGCTAGCTCTTGCGACCGCACCCACGAACTATATTCAGTAGACACATGCCGTCGCTTCATAACTGCTTTGGACGTTTCCCCCATCATCATCTCTGCAATTGTCAGATTATAAAAGCAGTTATCGCAGCGATGGCATTGATCTACAGATGGTATTGGGTGGATATCAGCATGACCTAACTGGTGGCAGAATGTATCTTTCAACTAATTAGTAATATCAATTCACGTTTCAATTTACACAATTTGACTATGTAGAAAAAATAATCGCATAATGAATGACGTTCAATCTAAAACCATTTTTTATCCCAGTATCCCGGCCAATGTCTTCTTTGTCCTGTGGACAACTCCACATTCTGAGGAAGTTGGCGCTCCTGAGGCTCACTGCGTGCATGGAGCGATACTGCCCCTCACACAAGTCCGGCTGGAACTGGGAACTGCCGAAGATCATCAGGAAGATAAAGACTCCTGATTATAAAGGTATACTCATCAACTGCTGCAGGTTTCAATTTATCGAGATTGTCCACCTAAACCATTCAGCTCTATTTATTCTTGTACAGCTACTATTATTAACTCAATGGTCTCAAATTTTTGATTTGTGAGTTGCTTTTGATAAAGATGGATGTGAATTAACGTCAATAAAGATCTGGTCTACTGAGGTTAATAGAAGCAAACTAGCAGGCAGGCATGGTGGAACCATGGTGGCATCAAGTCCTGACTAACATCATCGATGATTGAGGGGATTATAGATAAAGTAACAAAAGTTTTCTCGCTCCGCAATATCGTGGAGAAGTATCTGTTCATAGATCAGAAGGTTTTCTGCGGTTTTGTGAATCTTGAGAAAGCATTTGATATGGGTGTGCGAAAGAAAGTGTGGTGCATATTGCCGAGATATGGGATTGACAGCGCACTGCTCCGTGCTGTGCAGTCCATCTACAAGAATTGCTCAGAATGTGTGCGGACAGATGGCAACATGTCACCCTGGTTTGATGTCAAAATTGGTTGTTGCAATGTCAAAATTGGTGGTTCAATGCTGTCTGTTAGGCTGTATTTCGATAGTTGTCACGGAGAATAAGATCGACGAATGCAGGATTATGAATTAGCGACCTAGTGGTGAATTGTCTGCTTTAAGCCGACGATGCCGTACTATTAGCAGAAACACCATCTGAACTGCAAACACTGATCACAATAATGAAAGACGATTGTATGGAGGAAGGCTTCTATTCAATGCGAAGAAGACAAAGATAATGGTATTTGAATGAGAAGAAACCAGAAACAATGTAATGATTACGGTTGTTGACGCAGTGTTAAAACACGTGAATGAGATTGTATATCTTGGATGCGCTTTCAGCAGGGATGGAAGGTACACTGCTGATGTGGAAAAACGAGTGAGTGTTGGGGACAATATGAATGGAGCGTTGGGAAAACTTCTTGGCAGTAAAAGCTTGAGCCAGAAGGTACACAATGCAGTTGGCCCCAACGCTTACTTATGAAAGCGAAAGCTGGGTATGGCAGAGAGAGCATGAAAATAAAATAAACGCGGTCGAAATGCGGGCGTTGCGCATAATTTGTGGCGTAACGCTTGTAAACCGTATTCGCAATTATGAGGTTAGAAGCAGAGTTGGTCTGAAAGAGAGCGTCGGTGTTAAAATAAGAAGAGGCATGCTCCGTTGGTTCGGACACGTAGAAAGAATGCAGGATGAAATAATGACGAAGCAGATATACAATGCATAAGGATGTAGGAGCCGAGGAAGGCCAAGACTTACCTACCTTGATCAAATTGATCGAGTTTTATCAAAAGGTGAAGTCAGGAGCCTCAGAAACCGGCGAGCGTGCACGACAAGAGCAGTGAATTGAACATTGTTCATTGCTCTTCGTGTAGTACTCTTTGAAGTTATAGATAGATATCTCAATCGGTTTAGAAATTTTCTCCCAATAAATATTAAGGTCATTCTGGTAACGTCACTTATATTTCCCATCATTGATTATGCTGATGTCTGCTATCCTGATCTAAATGAAGATCTTCTCAATAAGCTGAACCGGCTTATCAATAACGCTATCTTTTGTCTTCGCAAATTTGATCATGTTTCTTCCTATCGGTCTCAAATGGCTTCCTATCCGTCAGCGCAGGCATAAGCGGCTGCTTTGTTCTCTTCACTCTATTCTTCATAATCCTCTCTCTTCTGAATACTTGAAGTGCAAATTTCAATATCTCTCTCTCGCTCGCTCTCTATGCCTCTTTATCATTCTTTCTTCTTTCTGGCTTTGTGTCGAACTCCTTTACGTTACAAACTACACGTCGCTGGAATGCGCTGCCTGATTCTCTTAGAGGTATCTCCAACAAATTCGGTTTCAAGAAGAAAATCCATGCCTACTTATTGGACAATTTGCCAAAACCATGATCCATTAGTCACCGTCAGATTGATATTATGTTTATAATTGTGTAAGTATGTCTATATATACTACAGTTATTATGTATGTATATTTACTGTGTGTAGTAATTTTAATTAAGAATATCTAAATAATTTGCTATCTTACTTTGTGTACCGATTTCCTGTATATGTTCTCTTCCATAAGGTTGTCTGGTAGATAATGCTATTAGCATTACGTCCGCCTTTATACCCTATATATGTGGTAAATAAAGTTTAAATAAATAAATAAAAATAGATAGTAATAGAAGAAACAATTTTAGGAGTTAATCGATTTGGAAGACTTTTCTATTTTTATGTAGCGTCGAGATACATACAAGCTTACGGCACACTGTAGAGTAGTAGACTATGAACGCTTGAAATACTGTAAGTAACGCTCGTGCGTCGCCAACCTTGCTGCTAACACAGGAGCTCTAAGAGTTAGCTGGTAACTTCACTCGCAGGAACACTAAACCCTCTCGAGAGTTGTTATTTATCTGCGATCTTTCGATCTAGACTAGACTAGTCTATACTGACGCTGGCGACGATTCCTTAGATTCATTTCTATATGAGTACATTACTGATTGTAACACATCGCGACAGATTTTAATGATATTGTTTATTCAGACAAGACCGTGTTCGGAGTGCCGCTGACGGTGTCCCTCCAGCGGAGCGGCCACTCGCTGCCGAAGCCCATACAGTGCGCCCTCAGCTGGCTGAAGACCAACGCCTTGGACCAGGTACATGATCATCAGAGCTAACATTCCTATATTCTTCTAACAGCTTGTGACAGTTTCACGCAAACACGATTAAATGTATTTAAATGAAGTTTATCACACAAATAAAGTTTATTCTGGAGTAATACATAGGCTGCTGCTTTTATATAGAAAACATTGAAGGTTCCTCAGTTAACTTCACAGTTCATCCATGCGGACGAAGCCGCGGGCCGCAGCTGTGTTACTTCGGTTAGAGTTTTTGCTGCCACTCTTGTCCAGCATTACAAACTCGTAAATACCCATCGTAGCCACTTCCTCATCAAGTGCATGGAAAATTAGTGGTTATAAGTATATAAGATAATATATATTGTAATAAATAAATAGTCTCTGGCAAATTACACGGCGCCATCTAGTCCCAAAGTAAGCGATGCTTGTCAGACAACTGATAAACATACGTAAATACATTTTTTTTCGTAAATGTATATTTATGTATACATGCACACAAATGTTGGTCCTGTTCGAACCCAAGAGCGTTGGTGTCAAAGTAGCGTTACTAACCACTGCGTCACCGAGCTCGTCAATTATATACAAGCCACAATTCAATTACAATTAACTACTTGACAGCGCCATGAAGACCTCCCCACTCACCAACAGATAGTGTTTTAGCGCCTTCTTATCTTATCGATTCGACTGTACAGACCAAAGGGAGGATGTTTCAACAAATGAGCCGATAAGTGACACGATATTTATCCGTGAAATATCCAATAAGAGGCACGCGTTCTACTTTAACCTGGAACCTGTAGCGGTGAGATTATTTACTACGCAAAGTCGAATCATCGGACCATACGGTAGGCCCTTCACGTACAAACACACCAAATTACCTAAAAGAAGAAACAAAAAATTACTGCAAATTACTTTAAGGATACGATTAATGAAATATATATTATATCTCACATATAAGTATACTCACTGTCCTGAACGTAGTCTCCTCTCTCTCCAGATGGGTATATTCAGGAAAGCCGGTGTGAAATCTCGAATAGCCAAGCTCCGGCAGATAGTGGAGGCGGCGGGCTCGGCCACGGCCGCCTTCGCGGTGGAGAACATCAACACGGTGGACCCGAAGCAGTGGAGCCTGAACTTCGACGGGTCGCAGGCGCACGACGTCGCCGACATGGTG
Organism: Pyralis farinalis; assembly: GCA_947507595.1. NCBI lineage: Eukaryota > Metazoa > Arthropoda > Insecta > Lepidoptera > Pyralidae > Pyralis > Pyralis farinalis. The sequence goes on from OX382280.1 coordinate 852,543, forward strand.
AAGCAGTACTTCAGGGAGCTGCCGGACGCCCTGCTCACCAACAAGCTGAGCGAGACCTTCATTGCAATATTTCAACGTAAGTATATTTACAATTTTCTTAAACAACACCCAGGCGACTGACTTCGCTCGCCATTTTTATGTTTTATTTGTATACGTTGGCGATTTATACCAGAGGGAGACTTTGTACAGTCGTCGTCTGCGTGGGTACCTCTGTCTCACATATTTCTACCGCCAAGCAGATATATTTATATAGCTGTGTTCCAGTTTTTATGGTGAGATAGGACAGAGAAATTAATGGGTACTGTGACGAAACAGCCTTAGGTCACAAAATTGGTAGCGTGCGAGTAACATTCCCGTGGTGTAGGCTGCGGTGAGCGCTTACCATCTAATGCGGGCCGCACGAGTTAAGGGTAGCCACCCACGCCAAATACGCGTCATAAGCACCACTAAATGCTGATGGGCAGTTACTCAATATAGCAAATGCGGCATTGCACAATAGTGATGAGTAAACAATAATTGTAGTATAAATTAGCTAGTAAGTTAGATTAATTGAATATTCCTTTCTATTAAATCAACACCGAAACTCTGTCGGTCAGTATTGTGGTAAATAAAGTTTGTTTTTTTTATAACAAACCCTCGGCCACCACTTGGCTCACGCTTGTTTGCCAATCTAGTTGTATAAAAAAAAATTCAGGAAAGACACATCTGTAGATACATTTAAAACGCAAAACATTATATAAATACAAAATTTCATTCACTTCGTCTGTACAAGTACTCAAGTACCAAGAACTCTCAAGTTGTGGCAACGCATGAGTGACACCCCTGGTATTGCAAATATCCATAGGGCGCGGTAACTGATTACCATAAGGCAAGTCGTACACTTGTTTACCACCTAAGTGGTATATAAAAAAAAAACTTGAACATGCGGACCAAACAGCGATATTGATAAACTACGTTGAACGAAACGCGTAACCGCCAAGAATTTCATGGCGCTTACAACGTTTTGGTCGCGAGAAAATAATGCCCTATGAACGATCTAGCGCTTCATGTTTTATTTCTTTAATTAGGGGTAACTAATGTTTTAGCGCTGCAACGAACTTAAGTTCTAATTCTCACCAAAATCTTACGGTCAGGGTCACGTGTCCTGACCTTAACATTTTTTACTCATCCCAAAAAGTGCACAACGCCGCTAAAGAAGTTTTTACTTCAAAACTTAATAAGGCTACAATTTGTAACCGCTCCACAGCGTAAGGCAACATTAATTCGTATAAAAACAGTAATAATGGTTATTGATGGTAAAGAAACAACCCTCCCATTCACAGATGTTCCTGAACCACTACGGCCTGACGCAGTCCAGTGCGCGCTGCTGCTGCTCCCTGAGGAACACCTGGAGTCACTGCATTCGCTTCTAATATTCCTTGGCGAGGTTAGTATTGACGCTCCATGTATGATTTCAGGTTAAAGGTAAGTAAGTACTTTACTTATCCCCCAACGGTTAACCTGAAATGTCGTCATCTAACATTAAACCAGCCAGACCTGCACGTGGTCTGCACTATCGAGTGTGAATCGAGGCTCTGCTAAAAGGTAGGTTGAACACAGCCATGGTTAATAAATCAGGGGGCTGAAACCACTTACTATTAAAGAGATGTTCCATCGGGTATTTCATAGGCTTATTATCACAAACACTATCAATTCCGTAAGCATATCATTGAATTACCTTAACGAAAGGGTAACCAAATTGATACAATTAATTCGGGTAAGCACTCACTTCCTACTGAAAACCTCAAATAACCCTATGAATTGATAAGATAATTTATTTGTGAAAATAAGGTACGAAGGACGTCACATAATTAGATAATCCAACTTATTCCGCCCTCTCAGGAGCGTGCTATATTTCGGTAGTTATACTAACACAGTTCTAACCAATCTTAAAGGTATTTATATCGAATTACAATTTAACTGATTGGTCACTGAAATATTCTTTAACTGTATAGTAACATTTTGTCAAGAGCCATTCATGCAATTTGTTTTTAACTAATGTCAGTCATATGATATTTTTTTACTATTGACAAGCAATGCACATTCCGTGAATTTGATTCAAGTGTCTACAAGATGCAACCAATCTGTCTCTATGACTACTTCTGATTGATATACAATCGCCTTGTCTAGTAAATAGATATTGATATTGTATAGTGTAGATATATAGACACGCAAGAGGTAAGATACTCGATGCTCTGAACAGGGGCTTACACCTATTCATTACATCAGCATTATAAATGTCTCGAACGCATTTTGTTATGTTAACTGGTAATTATCGATCTACATATTTCAAAAGTATCTGTGGATTATTCAATCCCGGTCGAAAAAAAAACGTAACGAAAAAGGTGAAAAAAATAGGCACGAGGATTATGCCTGAGTAATGATAAGGGTTTAAAAATATTAAAGTTCTAACTCTCCAGTCGGTAAACTTATTGGAAACAGTTAATCTTATTGAAAAGCATTTCCACAACTATATGCATAAACAATAAGGAAACCATACCGTTTAGGTAACCTAGGCATAGTAAAATATCTCACCCATGTTGGATCAGCCTGACTGGAGAAAAGGTATCTCCACTTACATTACAGACAACCATAACCAAATAACAATCGCCTAATGTGTTTGTCCCTGGACTGCTCTTAGCGAGGGTTCCTGCAGGGATGACACCATGATGGCAATGCTCCTAAAATGTCTACAGAAACGATAGCCGGTTCACGCGGAAAGCTTACCTGTGATAATATAAAAGTAATGTAAAGATGGGTAAAAGTAATCTTCGACGCCTTTTCTTTCATGTATTAACCTCCTGGTTACAGGTAGCAGAGCATTCCGCGGTGAACCAGATGACGGCGTCGAATTTAGCGGTATGTCTGGCGCCAACGTTACTCAGGCTGCACCACGCGCCGCCGCAGACCGGCAGCACCAAAGAAGGGAACTCCAACAGGTAAGGCAAATTTCTTCTGTCGTAAGCCGTGTGCGTGTTGTAGATGTGGGTTTAGATGGGATACGATGCAACCACACTTAGGACGTTGGAATACCATTGTGGTCGGTATATGTTATATATAGGTATATATAGCACACGTTCCACACTTGGAAATCAACTTCCCACTTGTTAATGATACGGCCAAGTTTCATTCGACAATTGAGATTGGATAATGATACATGAGGATATCACAACATATAGGATTGTGGACGATAATTCGTCTGATGTCGAAACCGATGACTTCACTATAGATTCCCATCTCTCCCTTCGCTTTCGTAGTCAGTCATGTATGAGACTGGTCTTTTAGATCGCAACGAGATACGACAGTGTTAATACATGGAGTTAAAATATGACGAAAACCTGAAGCATTGTTTCCCGTGTTTCAGGATGGTGATAGAGAGCGTGGCAGACCAGCGGCAGATCAGCGAGAGTCGCGCGGCGCACGCCTGCTTGCTGCTGCTCATACAAAAGCACTCGCAGCTGTTTCTGGCGCCCGCCGACATGCTCGCCCGCTGCAAGTTCAACTACTTCGAGGAGAGCGTACCGGTCAGTTGTGCATCACACTTTGCTTGGCAACTTTTAAAATCAATTCGATGACTGTCTTATCGGTCAGGAGCAGTCACAAATATATTGTATCCTTACAATATATACTTTTGAAAGCTTCGCACTCCAAATATTTAAAGACTGTGGTGCTGTGTTGTGCTGACAAATTTACATTTGCAGCTCATGACGTCTCAACAGCGGATTAAAAATGTTTTATTTATTGCACAGCCACCACTTAGTTCTAAGCGTGACGTCGTAGAAACTGACCGTTTGTAAAATAATAAAACTGTGCTTAAAATTTAGCGATGAAATCATTGATTTACGAAAACACTAGCAACAGCCCGTGTTACACCCTCCCGAATTTCGTATGATTAATCTCTTACTACCCGCGGACCGCTTTTCCACCAAGAAATGTATGGGAAAACGTATATAACGGGGTCTGACAGGTTAACATGTGTTTCCTTAACAAATGACATAATAAAAGCATCTACTTTCCAGAAGTGGACGAGAGTATAAAGCTTTGTCCGTATCACTCTAGTGTTTTTAAAAGTTCATAGAGTCGACGCGGTCGCTGACGCCAATCGCATGTACTTCTAGCCTAGGACTATGTAGTTGCTCGCAAGTACGAAATGTGTCAGAGAGCCTTTTTTATTGCACGTCAATGAGGTTTTGTGCCTTAACGCCTTTGAAAAGAGATATCTTGCTTCTAAAAGCCGCACAATTGAAAAATTATTTATGCCGTGTTGCCATTTGGTCCAGCAGTCTTCAGCAGCAGGCTCATTTATTCTGAGTTAAATTGCCGCCTTCTGCGATTTTGTCTATGTGTGTTAACGAACCGACTCTCTAGTTCTCAGTTTGCTTTAGATTGAGTCAGAAATTTCTCCTTTCTTTACTGTTCTGGAAGGTTATATGTTTTATATAAGCGATTTTGTTTTATTTTTTAGGTGGCACTAGAAGAACTAGGAGGAGACTTCAATCAAGACTGGAAAGGATTCCAGCAAGCATGCATCAAAGCTTTACTGAAAGAAGCCAAAGAGAAGTGAGTTCTACATGTTTAATATTAATGTGCTTTTCTCTTTGTCGGTGACTTTATCAACACTTGTCCATTTTCTTAATCATGGTGGTCCCGTTCTCTTGTACTGTGTCTCATCTGTCTAACTTTTTTCATGCTTTTTAGAGTCTGTGGGCGTTCAGGAAAGAGGTGAGACATCGGTGTTAGCGCATTATCCGCAGACCCTGCACTGTCGTGTACACTTAACACCATTCTGTTCTTTACTGTTCGATCTCAAACAAAATATAACACTAATAATGTTATAACAGTGGATACTGCTGCTTTTCTAAGCAGTAATACTGTCAACTGAGATGTACTCTAGCTGTGCATACATAATAGATTGCCAGGTTAAATGTCTGAAACGCTAGCCCAGTAAGGAACAGAAGTGATGATTTTCAAACATCATTATCCGAAATGTTTGCCACTCCATTGTCATCAGTAGCGACGTGGGCCTCTAGATGTTACACTTCTACGCTAGATATATACTTTGCTTTACCCGGCATTAAATTGTCTCGAATCGTATAAGAATGGAATGAATCAAGAGCTGGTAAAATCGGTATTCGCATTTTAATTGACAGATAGATGGCAGCACTGTGCATGTAATTTCCTTTATAAAATTAAAATTTAATTTATTTACACAACAAGGCAATGATAGTGGTGGCATAGCAAGAACAGACGTCCAGCGCATCTAGAAATCTAGCCTCCTTTACATGTTTTTTTAACATGCTGCTAATATACCTATAATGTCTACTATTTTGACTTATGTAAGCTAGCTCATATGCGGCATTGTTAGATTACATCAATCTCATGTCAATATCAAGTCTGTTCTGTCAACTAGATTTCGATGACTCGGATACTTTTGGTGCTAGGATACGGTGTTTTAGTTTTAGTAGTTGCAAATGGATCAGAGGTTAAATATGACGTATCAGAATGAATGGAAATATATTTTAATATATTACTAATTTATTAGAAATCGATATATTAATCGTTTGTCCGTACTATAGATCGTGTTCGTTATGTAAACATCAAACATAACTTGGATGTCAAGTAGTTGTCAAATCAGTAAAATAATAAAAACCTTTTTTTAATATAACAATAATAGGAGGACGATGTTGTAATTTTGAAGTATTTAAGAAATTTCTTCCCAAAAGACAAGCTCTCGGGTACATGAGAAAAAGTAAACTAAACAATTTGTTAATATTATAAGTTTTGTTAATATTAAATAGTCAATTAGTTTACATCTGACTTCATAGAGATGAAGTATTTCCTATTTGAATATTTATAGTAAGTGGCGAGCTTGTCTTATGGGAAGAAAATTTCTTTAAACAAATATTACACATCATCCTGCTATTAGTGGCGGTACACTGTATGTCAGGCCTGTCGCTACAAACATACAGAATGCGAATACTTACACAATGGTGTCTTTACTCTTATCAGCTTTAATGCCGTGTATTCATTATTTTTTGGTTTATATTATGTTTTGAAGTTATAATTGCAAAATAAATAGATTATTTTGAAGATAATTCACTGTTATGAAATTTAATTACTTTAAAAAATAGACTGAAAGTAGCATAATTTAGTTTTTATCAATATGTGATTTGCTATAATCACTATAGCATGAGTGAGCACTAATTATACGAGTAATAATATGCACTTATCGTGATTATTTTTGAATGTGAAGGTGGCTTTGTTTGTAGATTTAGTCTTAAATAGGTCTTCAACAGTCACAGCATTATTCATTTACATTAGTCATATTTATTAAATTCTACACATGGTGCGAGTACGTATAGAATACATAGAATTTTATAGTGCTTGGTGCCACTACCAATACAATTGAGTTTTTAACAACTGATATGACAGAGTAGCTGAAGCGTCCACTTTTTGGCAACAATAACCTCAAGAAATAAATGTAAACTAAAAAGTTTTTAAGAGAGATAGGGCGCATCAGCAGCAGCCCGTCTGGGGAAGTACCTCCACTTCACAGAAAACCGTAGCCAAATAACAACTCCCTAGGTCACCAGCAAGCTCCCAAGGAGTTGCTGTGTAAGCAGCAGACGAGGCATCGCGCGAGTGACAATATTTCGCAAGCGTTAATAGGCTACGGTAACTGCTTTACATCAGGTGGGCCGTATGCTTGTGTACCTCCCGACGTAGTATACAAAAAATTCTACAGACAGGAATTTTGCGACTTTCATTAGGTACTGTTTCATATAAATATTTTTCACCTCATATTTTTATTTAATTCGACCCAACGATGCAAACATGGTAGGCGACACAGGCGGTGCAGCAATTAGAAACTCTGGTCGTTAAAGTTTTCGATTTCCGCCTTCTAAATATCCTCTCGTTTGTCTTTCTTCCTATCTTCGTTACTACTCTAAATACGCTATTGGTTTTAGTTGATAGTCATCATAATCATGGTATCATGAGCGGTATATGAACCTTACATATGCAGGGGAAATACTTACGGAACTGACAAACTTTTTCTATTGTAAAATATTTTCGTGTGACAGCCTGAATATGAAGGGTTGAGTATCCCGGTGTGACAAAGTAGAGGTATCACGATATATTGATAAGCAGATGTGGTTGAGCGTGCGTGTGTGTGCAGGTCGCGCGGCTGGATGTCGGTGTCGGGCGCGGCGCCGCACGTCGAGCTGTGCTGCAAGAAGGTGGGGGATGGCCACCCGCTGCGGCTGTGGCGCGCCGCCACCGACGTCGACGCGCCGCCTCAGGAGCTCATGCACAGGTACCCTCACCTGCTTGCGACTAATGCACTATCCTCATGGGAATCTAACTTTTATAACGTATTAAAAAAAACACTAAGTACTTGTTTTCCAATTGTTACGGAAACCCGCAGTATTGCATGTGTACATCGATTTACTCTGTCAGTCACAGCTGTCTATGTAGTTGTTGTATTAACTTATATTTAATCTAATTATTAAACCTGAGTTTCACATCCTATACTACAGATAATATAGTGCTACATACATACATTGCTTATTTTCATATGAGATGTTGTAGATGAGTCTTAGCTTTATCATCATATTATATATTTCTTTTATATGTAGGTACAATAGTTCTCAACGCTATATCTTCCTATATACTCGATAGTTTTACTTTTAATTTAAATATCAACTACAAATGTTTTGTATGTTCTACTATAGCAGTTTGTTCCGTAATTTCTGACAGAATCAGCCGCCTATATAAGAGTATGTTTAAAAGCGAAAGGCTGCTGATAAATGCTGATGAAGGAAAATTTATTGAGGTCGTACTACATAGAAGTTTCAAGGTTACTTTTAAAAACTAAAGTTAACGGTTGAGTAAACTGTACATTGTGGAAAACAACCAAGTATATTCAAGATTATGAGATAATTATATTCAAACACAAAAACAATTATATTCAACATTATGAGTCTATCATGTTCAATTTAATTCGACACTTTTGACATCCAGCTAAATTATGGATCTCGAGACTTACGAGCGAGTGAGCCGAGTGAAATTCTCGTTTGTTTGTAGGATACTCCGCGAGCGGCACATATGGGACGACACGTTGACCAAGTGGCGAATGGTAGAGAAACTGGGCACCAACGCCGAAGTGTTCCAGTACGTCACCGCCTCCAGCATCAACCTGCCGCCGAGGGACTACTGCGTTCTAAGGTGCTGGCTTCTCGCCATAATATTGTTCAGAAAGGTTTCCATAATCCAGTAGTCGGAGAAGTCGTCGAGTCACAACCGTGATGTAATTTGTGTCCAACAAATTCCAGATGTGTTACGGACCCCGCGCTCCGAAGCGAAAGCGTAGAACCGAGGGTTGGGCTCAGGATGACGAGGGTTATTATATTAGGAGTGTATTTTTTCATACTAAGCTTTAATTTTAGTATCGAGATTTTGCCTACGATCAGAAAAATTAATCTTTTTGCTATATATTCACTAAGCTAAGTATTCATTTGATAAACTAAAATAATTATTAAGTTTTCAATTTGAAATTTTACTTACGAAAATCCGCGTGAATTTCAATTTTCTATTTCAGATTTACACTACCAAAGTTTCTAGTAATAATAATAATTCATGTATTTTTCGTTGTCTACATTAGTTTATGAAGTTTCTCTTATCAAGTTGATGTAGTGCCAAATATTGAAAAAGGTATGCTGAGATGGTTTCGTCATTTAGAAAGAATGAATGACAAACGAGTTATGAAAGAAGTGTATAAAGCAAGAGTGAATGGTGATGTCGAGAGGGGCCGCCCCAGACGCACACATATAGATCAAATCAAAAAGGGCCAAATCAAAAGTACACAAAACCGAAGTGCATGCATGAAGAGGTTGATGAGTGTGGAAGGTGCGAGAGCGGTATGTGTGGATCGGTGTACCTGGCGTTCTATAATCTCTGCCTACCACAATGGGAGACAGGCGTGATGATATGTATGTATGTATGCATGTTTCTTATCAATACAGCCGTGCCGAAATGTAAATCGATGTCGAAATGATGGCCATTTCGAAATCGCTGCCAGTTTTATAATAACAATGTTTCGATTGTCACGTTTGCAGGTCATGGCAACAAGGCGGCGGCGGCGGCGGAGGAGGGTGGTGCGCGGTGGCGGAGACATCGGTGGCGCACAGCGGCGCCACGCCTCCGGCGGCGGGCCGCGGCGTGGTGCTGGCCTCGCGGTACCTGGCGCAGCCCGCCGGCAAGGGCCGCAGCAGGCTCGTGCTCCTAGCGCGCGTCGACACCATGTCAGTACCTCATACCTCTTGAGTGGTAAACAAACACCCGCCCCGTCTCATATGAAGCGGTTACCGTAACATTGCAATATTACTCTACCAGTATAGGTTCTGAGTGACTTTACTCAGTCGCAGGAACACTACTAAACGCCAGTATTTTTATACGATGCCGGTGGTAAGGAAGCACTCTCTGTCTGATTGTGTGTTTGTTACCTTTTCACGACTAAACCTATACTGGTCGTAAAGAGATTTGGTAAAGAGGTAGCCTCAAATCTGGAGAAGATACTTACTCCCACCAAAACAGGTATAGCACGCGGGGAAACTGCGGATAATACCTATTGCTATGTAATTATTACACATGTATACCTACGTATACACGTAGTTTATGAAGTTCTCAGTCTACAGATGAAAGACTAAGATAAGTCTCGCGCGTTGCCACCACCACTGCTGACGAAAACACCACAGTTTTCTGGTGATAAAAAAATAATATAAATGTTATGTTTGTTTGTCAGGGGCCGAACGCCGGAGTGGTATAACAAATGCTACGGGCACATCTGCGCGCTGTACCTGGCCAGGATCCGGGCTTCCTTCAAGCACAACACGGAGGGCCCCGAGTCCAACGTATGATCCAAGCATTCCACTTAAGTAGCCGCCATATTGGCCGTTACTTGAGTAGAATAAATTTACAAAAATTCTATGAGAGTAGGAGTGGATCCGATGATCCGAGTTATAATAATTATTCGATATACCTACTCATATATTATGTCACTATCCAGTTGGTTGTGTACAAAACTATTGATTCTATATGTGAATTATTATTAATGTTGTTTGCTAAACGTGCATACGCCCCAACGGTAACAATAAATAATACGCTCTAACATATTTGAAACGTGCAACAAAACACTTTAGACTTGGTTCAACCAAGCCAGGTTATGTCACCACAAATCATACGCGATAAATGGCCATAGACAAAAGAGTGTTAAGATTGCAGCGATAAACAAGCTGTCGTATTATTTGTCGTTACTATGCTAAGACCCAATTAGAAAGTAAATTACGTATTGATAATTAAATCGGTGTCGATATTATATTGCATGATATTCAGAATGTACCCAAACTGTCGTGTACATAAAATATAGCTCACGATCGTGCTTTCAAAATCACTATGTGTTATGGTAAGCAATATAAGTTAAAAAGGTAATGGTTTTATATAGAATTTTAAAGAGAGGATTATTTATATTGAGCAATAATGTCATGGTAATGATGTATTTATAAAGAAAGATAAGTCTTCTTATACGGTACACAATAGTACCGAAGTGATGAAGTTTTGTCTGCTAAATACGCATAGTGTTGTTGAAGGCTCCATGATATTAATCATAGATATTAATAAATGCATAATAATAAATACTTTATTAGGTTAAATGTTCGATACCTACCTCCATTTCTCAAGGTTATCCCCGTAGGGACCTACCAAAAAGCCTGACTGCGTTGTATATTAAGGATATATTTAGTTTAAAGTAGATATATTTTGTAAAAAATTGTTACATTTCCCCTGTGGTGCGTTATGTATATAAATGTTTAAAATCTCTGATCAAAATAATAATGTAATCTCATTAAATGTGCGGGAATGTACAGGATGTTTCCTTGGGATGGGTCAAAAAAGACGTCGTTATCAAACGGAATAGAAATCGATCTTAAAATATATAAGTATGTTTGCACAATAAATTGTAAAGGAAGCTAAATTAGATAGTTTCAGAAATAAGATGCTAGTTGACATAAGTCTGTGACAAATTTACCTATTAAAAACAAAATTGTGAGAAATTTGCCTTTTTGGAGGTATAAATAAATTTCGAAATTATGTATTTTTGATACGTTATTATTTTATTATTTTTAATTACTCCGGAGCACAATTTGTTATCTCGATTTGAGTCCATAGTTTCATAGTATCGACTTGTCTGTGAGGAATATCCTGTTCCATCAGTTTTACCATATCCTATGTAAAGTTATCGTTACATATCACTAGTCATATTGTAATATAAATAACATTGAATTAAGCATATATATTTTCTGTACCTGACATATCCATGTGTTCAGGAAGATAGTATTATTTAAAAATTATTTTCGTATGTCCGTTAAATTTCTTTTTCGGAATGAGTTCTAGCGGTTCCAATTAAGCCTTACTACTTGTGTTATCACCCAAATTCATTCCATTTCTGGGATACAGGCCTCTTTTTAATCGGAAGGTTTTATATATCCTTTGCTACACTGCTCCACTGCGAGATTCCGTAGGCCAGGCAGTAAGCATCGACTTCACCTAATGTATGATCCCAAAGTTAGCCACGAGATTAAAGCCTACAATTGACAATTAATAAAGAAACGGTCTTCTGAAGGCACGATAACTAAGTATTTCTTATTTTCATTTCATTTAAAAACATCCACAGCTGTCGTAATTGTACATTTCTTCGTGTAATGTTTTGTATTGACGATTGCGCAAAATAGTCTTAAAATAAATGTACACAAATAGCCCACTTCATTTACGACAGCAAATGATTATGCGACACAGTTCGAATTAAACAGCTTGGCGATTCGTTTGAGATAAATTCAGATTGCCCCAAAGCAGCGAAATATGTTTCGAGGTACTAGACACGAACATCTCGTGTCTGTCCATTTTGGGATACAACATAGCGCTCGTCGAAAGAAAATTAACTTTCAATATTGAGGAAAAATCAAAGCGAAGAGCGTGGCAGGCAATTTATTTGGTTAAAGTTAAGACGATGTAAGTAAATTACGTTCTATGATTAGAAAATTATCTTGACTCACTGGGGCATCGTGAAACACCCAGAAAGTTGACCAAAATCGTTGAAAGCATGTATATCTTGTCATAAGCTGAAGTCAAAAGCTACGATATGTGCTTAAAAAATAGCCCGGCTCGACGTAATAATTGGAGCAACCTGTATCAGTTTTTAAACTAAGAGCAGGACTAATCTAGGACGAGTTTTTGTAAAAAGTCTGAATGTATATACTTTTAGATATAATTGAACGACCATCACAATTTTAATGTACTTAGATGTATTAGTTATTTGGAGTGTTTCATACAAATATTGAAATAATTAATGAACGCATTACATAGAAATGTATGTATAATTATTTTTGTACATTAATTACAATATTTAATGCAATGATATTATCTAAGAAGGGCTGTCTTTCAAGAGAATACCAATGTTACGCACACAGAGTGGTCTACGGAATTTCGTTAATATATATATAACACGCGTGTACTTATTAAGTTTCCAAAAGATAAATAGATAATTCTAGTCCGAATCACAGATTTTAAGTTTATTTATTTCCAAATGTATACGACTTAAAATATATTATTTATTGAAATATGAAACACTCCACATAGCGTTTTATCAATATAAACCAAAAAATATAAAAGTTATGTTCAAGTTTTGTAAATATATTATCGTTAATTAACTATTATATCGTAATCTCAATAATAATAATTGTTAGTTACCCTCGATATCACAAACTTGGTGCGTTCTCATTTATTAGTAAGTGACGAGTGTCTGTCTGTATACTTGTTTACGTCGAGAGCCTCGCGGCTCGGAAGGGCATTCCTTGTTAGCTTTACACGAGTAATACATATTTGACAAATAAGAGGCAATAAACGGACGGTTAAGGACGAATGTCTCCTATCCACATTTATACGGAACATTTATCTTATCTCAATCTTATAACTCTACATAAACTCCTTCAAAACCATTTTTTTAAACAGTGGGTACCGGTTATTTGTCGTTGACATTTTCGCATTATTATTTGCAATTGTCGTTGAAATTATAATTATTAAATAGCTAATTATAAGAATGGACTTTATGATGATAGTGGCTGAAACTTTTACAAAGTGACTTGGTATTTAGCAATTCAGTTTTGAGGCGGATGTGCTTCATATACCAAATGTGCCAGTGTGTGTGTGTACATATCATTATAAAAATATAACAATTACTTATTAAAATTAACTTGTAAATAGGAGTCGTTCGTTCTTAACTCAGAAACATATATCATGGAATAGATGAAGATGAATTTACCGTTTCGATAAATTTCTCATGATAAATCATTGATTCGTAAAAGCATTTAAATGTCTATTACTTCACGTCTTACGAAACAATTTGTACTTATCAATAAAGCTAATTTTAAGAACAAATTATGCTTCAATGTTGAACAAATATTGTTCAATGATAGTTTTGCCGTTTCACTATTGCCGAATATTGTGTCGTTCTCAAAAATCGGCCAAACTCACGTTGTTTTGACTATCCAGACGGACATGAACATAGCTGTATGCTAGATGCGCTAGGCGATTTCTGCTCTGGTGCTCTTAGTTAATTAAAAAAAAACACCGAAAAAAAAAACCGAATCCTTGTACCGAAATATCTCAGTTTGTATATAAAACTCCGCGGTACACACTGACAGCATCTTGTGAGGCTTTCCCACCTGACGTCTCTGATTACACAAAGGACTGGTTGTCAATTTCAAATAATAATTTTGTGACCATTTGAACAGCCACCTTTGAATGACCTGGGAACTAATATAGACGATACGATTGTTGCTCGTGCATTATTCAATAATGTATCGCTAGATTTAGTCCCTGGATTTTTTCATAACAATTTCTAAGCCTACAAGCCGAAATAGCGGACATTAAATAAAATTCAACAACAAATACAGAGGTCAGTGGGTGTTGATGCATTATACTTTTTTGGTATGCAGCTGAGTTCAGATGAAATGACAGATCTTCCGTCTGGCTTAGTCTGGCGCTGGTCCCGAGTCAAACGTGCATAACTCGTTCGGCTTAGTAATGAACGATCCAACTATGTTTATTGGCATTATTTAGTTTTGATATGAACATAAAGCAACACACATTTAAATAGGTACTTATAGGTTCGTCTCAAATCATTCCAAGTTTACAAACAAAACCAAATGAATGTAACAGTATATAATAAATATAATGCAATATCATTACAATATAGCTATATTCTTACACCCACACAGTATTTGACGTTTTTATGATGAAATTAAATTTCTTGTGTTGTAGAGGAATCTAAGAGCTCACTGCAGAATTTTAACCTGATTAATTAAGGCACTTTACAGAATATCAAATCGGTCTTCTGGAGGCGAAATAAAATTATTTGTATGGAATTATCGATTAGTGCATTTAGTCGATTTCTAGTAGTAGTCCCGTTATTTTAAAGTATATTGTCACATTTTTATACAGGTGTACAATACACTCGTAAAAATGACAACGGAAAAGGCGTCAGTATAAAAGCCCAGCAACAATTAAAAATTGAAGATTCCGATCTGGTTACCACTGGAGTAGTCATTTCTATTTAATTGAGGTTAAAATATTGCGACGGGTTCTTAGTGTATCATTAGTATAAATTTATATTTCTGTTACAGTATAACATATATTTATATTATAGTATAACAGAAATATGTCACCGTTAATACTCCACGCCTGTCATATTGTATAAAATAAACTAATGCATTGTGATTTATTCTTTATGAAAATATATGGACCATTATAATGTAATTTTGAACTTTTATTGGAACCTTTTTTTTATACTACGCCGGAAGGTATACAAGCATACGGCCCACCTGATGTAAAGCGGGTACCGTAGCCTATTAACGCTAGCGATATCTCTAACTCTTTGGGAGCTTACTGGTGACCTCACTCACTTGCAGGTACACAACAACCCTCAAGGGAGTTGTTATTTGGCTGCGGTTTTCTGTGAGGTGGAGGTACTTACACAGACGGGCTGCTTTGATGCACCCTACCTCTCTTAAAACATCCAGGCCAAGACAAACGGACATGTTCATGCACACATATGTTTGCCTTGTGTGGGTCACGACTGAGCCACCGAGCCTGTCATTTTGGAGGTAAGTGGCACACCATCATGTTTAAACCTGTATGTGTTCTGCCCAGCCAACGTGGGGCCTCTATAAAGCTGTAGCGAAGACCACAGCCAAGTAATACTGGAAGGCCGAATTGTAACAATGCGCGAACTCGCATCCTTGTTTTGCAAGCGTCCATTGATTGACTAAACAGTAGTTTTACAAAGGTAATCAATTCCTCAGTTGTAGGTAACGCCACTCTCCTCTTAACCGTGATTTTCAATATAAGTTACAGCAGGATGTCGAATGCGTCATTAGTAGAAACACCAGCTGACCTGCTAACACTGGTCTTACTACTAAATGCGAAAAAAAAGATAATGGTTTAAGAAAGAGAAGGAACCAGAACCAATGGAAGGATTACGATTGGTGATGAAATATTGGAACAAGTGGATGAGATTGTATATATTGATGCGTTTTCAGCAGGGATGGTAGGTACATCGCTGATGTGGAAAGAACAGTATGAATGGAACGTTGGAGAATCTTCTTAGCAGTAAAAGCTTGACCCAGAAGGCAAGCTTTACATAATGCTATTGCTGATGCTAGTTCCAACGCCAAATTATGCTCTGAGAGCTGGGTATGACAGTGAGAGCATGAAAGTAGGATCAACGCGATCGAGAATACGAGCGTTGTCCAAAATTTGTGGCGTAACGCTTGTAGACTTGTTGTTGATTGATGATGTTAGAAACTGACTCGGTCTGAAAGAGATTGTCGGTGTTATAATAAGAAGAGGCTTGGCTGGAGGCTGTATTCTGTAAACATGTCCGAACCAAGGGAGCGTCCCTTGGTTCGGACATGTTTAAAGAATACCGGAAAAATATACGAAACAGATATAAAAGTTGTATACAAAAAAAACCAATTTGACTAAAATTGTTTCAACCTTTTAGTGACTTACACACATACAGAAGTATTAGAATGTACTTTTTATTGTTCATGATAATGTTAGCTACTGTCTGTCAGCTATGTCAGCCATCGAAGATCAAAAAGAAGATATTAGATATATATCTTGATATATATATAGGTTACCTGTCATTTCAACGATTCCTGCGAAACCAAAGATATTGATAAAATTGACACATTATTTGTTCGGGGATTTTCTCAAAAGTGGCAAGAGACAAAACTCCAAATATTACGCGACAAAATTCCAATAAATTCCAAATATACCAATATTACGCACTTTAAGGCATAAGATTTTTTTTTCTGTATAGAAAACCACAGCTTATAAAAGAAATTCCATGTTTAGTACGTACTTAAAATTTCAAGTTTAATGTTATCTATTACAAACTGGACAAGACTTTATCTTTAGGAAAATAATGAATGGAGAACCGATAGAACGATTTTGCTTTGAAACCCAACTCTGCGCTGCGGCTCGCGGAAGTACAACACCCTCTCTTATCGGCTAGTTTACGAATCAAAATTGTGTCCGTCCGGCTTATTGGTTAAAACGACCTCCCATTTGTCCCTAATCTCAAATAGGCGAGATATTTAGGCGCTAAAACGCTAAGTAAAGCTCGTATCAACAGTGATGACAAAGTGAAAGTGATACTTCTTGTAGCGAGCTTCTTTGTTAAATATGTTTGCATATCTCCAGACGTTGTATAAATTGTGGTAAGTAAAATATTTCTTTATGCTCCGTCAAGTGGTTTATTGGTTTGTGCCTTTATATCACTAAAGTGGCAATCAAGCATAGGTTTTGCACACAGTATAAACAGTTTTCACAACTTTACGTCTTTCTACCTTAAATTTTTCTATTTATCTATTTTTAACTTCACGCTAAATTCCTTGCAGGGCAGGTAGGGAGAACAGAGCGCCACATGACTCGATCCCTACACACCTCACTCGCTTCTTTGACATTCATTGCTCTTCTCGTACACGCTCGCCGGTTTCTAAGGCTCCTGATATCATCACCTTCTGATAAAACACGATCAATTTGGTCATGGTAGGTAAGTCTTGGCAAATTTCTTAATATAACTATCTACGTAATGTAGAGAATGATCAGGGAATTTTTACATTAGTATACTCTTGTTATTTCGGGGACGCTGCCAGCGCTCATCACCTCGTGACCTTGTGTTTCTCAGAAGACATTTGTATCACCTAATTTAATACGACATTTTGGTATTTAGGGGATTTCCACAGACCGTGCTTGTGTTAGTTCAGGTTCAGGGAGCAATGTGATGTTCGTAGTAATGAAATCATTAAATCTTTTATTCAGGACTAGTAGAAGCCCGCGGCTTCGCACGCATGAGATTTGGGCTTTTAGTAGCCTTTATTTCTGTGTAGACATGAAATTGTTTATGTTTAAAAAAAAACAAAGTTCAGGGTCGTAGATACAACCATAGAGCGATTAAATTTTCGTACAGCGCCATCTATTGACCTTTACAGGAGGCAACGTATATGTATTTTATTTATATTACATATTACATAAAAAATGCGTAGTTATTTTATGTTACAAAAAATACGTACCTATGAAAATAATAAAAATAAAATTGCGAAGTCCCCCGAAGAGGAAGATATTTCCCCCTAATTTTAACAGTTTTTTATTTTTTACGCAGGAACCCTAAATATTTACGGGATAAAAAGTACCCTATATTCTGCTCTGAACAGTCCTCTACCTACCAGTGAAAGTCCTGTTAAAATCGGTTCAGCCATTTCGAAGATTAGCCCGGACACACAAACAGACAGACAGACAGACAAAAAATATAAAAATGCGTATTTAGGCTTTGGTAACGTGAAAATAATATAATGAGCTTAAGATAAAGGCTTTATTTTGAAATCACAGACAGACACTCCAATTTTAGTTATATGTATAGACAAGATTAAATTGTGATTATTTGTATATCTTCACGCCAAGTCCCTTACGTGATAGGCAGAGAGAACCGAGCGCCATAAGACGCGGTCCTTACACACTTCACTCACTTCTGTGACATTCATAACTCTTTTCATGCACGCTCGCCGGTTCCTGGGGCTCCGGACATTACCTTCTGATAAAACACGACCAATTTGGTCATGGTAGGTTAGTCTCGGTCTTCCTCGGCTCCTACATCCTTCCACTTTTGCATTGTATATCTGTTTCGCCATTCTTTCGTCCCGCATTCTTTCTACATGTCCGAACCAACGGAGCATGCGTTTTCTTATTTTAAAACCGACACTCTCTTTCTTTCTTCTCTTTCTCTCTTCAATTATGATTGTTTAGTAATTTAATCGGTTCCGTATCAAATAGACAAAAATGGGACCTTCTGAGGATATTTTTTTAGAACCTGAGAAGACATACAAGCAAACGGCCCACCTAAAGTAAAGTGGCTACCGTAGTCTATGATCAATTGTTATACAGGCAATATTGCTCGCGCGTTTCCACCCCCGCTGCTAACACTGTGACTCCTCAGAAGCTTACCAGTAACCGCGTTCGTTCGCAGGAACACAACAACCCACCCTCCCGATTATCAGTCAGTCTGTAAATTTTGACAAAGTCGAGGATTTTACACCGGGAGTCGTATGTTCGATCCCGCATCTGCTATTTTGTTATAATATTTCTTTTCAACGCTAGATGGCGCTATGTAGGTAATCTGTTTTATTTTCAATTATTTTTGTTTTTATTATGTATTATATATATTACAAGCGACTTGTATTGCATTACCATCATCACAATTATATAATTAGGAGTTAAGTAGGAATACCCCAGTGGCCGACAGGTCACCGGTTCGAATCCTGGCATGTACTACCAAATTCGTGTTTTTAGATTTAAATACTTATTTGTAATTATCACTTGCCCGACGGTGAAGGAAAACATCGCGAGGAAACTCGCGTATTCAAGATATTATATTTCGAAAGACGTGTGACCAACCCTAAGAAAGATCTGATTTTGACGGCGGTCACTCCATGTAAAAATCATTTTCTTCAACAAATCCTTAGGCTTAGGTAGCGGACCCCGCTAATCCTAATGGATTAGGAAACAGAATGACGGTAGGAAGAAGTTCGGTATGAAAATAATCCGGATGGTGTACAGCGTAATCTAACAATTGCAACTTGTCCTCCAATACATTATTGTATCTAATAAGTTTGGTCATTGGTCTGTACAAAAGATACTTCTTAAATTTGAATTGTATAAATGTTGATAGATAGATTGATAAACTACTAATTGACCGCAATGATGTGAAGGCAAGTTACCAATTATTGATTTATTTATATGGTCACAAGTACAAAACAATATTATCAAGACAAGAAGTTGCAGATGTGGCTGTTATACGAGTAGGCTCCGGAAATAGATCTTCTAGATCAAAGAATTTAAATAAATTACATATGATTATTTCTCGGAAACCTCTATACCTAATTCATTCCGATGTTTTTGTCGTTAGGGGATTTCCATGCTCTCCTGCTTGTATTATTTCAGGCTGCGTTGGAGCGATGCAGTACTCTTATGCTCTTTAAGGTTCCGTAGGATGTTGGTATAATGTGGAACAACTAACTCCTCGGAACACAACCCATTGTATAATTGGTAGAACACGCAAACGGAGGCAAAATCTCTCCTTAAACGAAATTAAAAACGATTCAAAGAATCGTTCAGAGAGTTTTTGTAGGTATTGTTGGATAGCAGAAGCGCTAAATCTCGGTGTAACTCCGCATTGCGGATGTACCAAGGCGCGTTGGGAGCTCTTCGGTTTTGGACGGTTTGGAGTTTTTGATGATATTTGGAAAAACTGGTGATGCGTACATCATCACCGGCCTTATGCAAACCTTGTACAGGGTTCGCTTATTTTTTAAGGACATTTTACTGTGCCTTCCGAACATATTGCTGAGTCGGCTTAAGTAATATCTAGCAGTACTGGCCACCTTTTTGTCGTGTGGGTTGAAAGTGTGCTGAGAGTAGAGAATAACTTCAAGGTACTTTGCTTGGCGTAGCCAGGGGACTTACGGCCCTAGCATACGCAGGCAAGGCATTCGGTAAGGGAGTTTGCGTTTGACATCGAAGTAGACCGTGGAACTTTTGTCCGGGATAAATCTTTCAAGAAGTTTGCCCATTTTATTTATACCACTAAGGTGGCAATCAAGCATACGGCCTGCCTGATGGTAAACAGTCACCGTAGCCTATGGACATTTGCAACAGGGGTGTCACTCGTGCGTTGCCGACCCTTCAAAAACCTCACCACGCATATCTTGAAGAACCCCATACTGTAGTCCCTTGGAAAAACCTTGGCTAGGAGCTCAATCCACAGCTTGAGAGTTCTCGGAAGAAAACTTTTCATTGCCTTGAGCAGGCTAATGGGTCGGTGATTTGCGGAGTTATCTAGTGGTTTGCCCGGCTTTGGAATGCCGATAACCGTAGTGTCCTTCCAGGCGGCTGGAAAGTAGCATAGGTCGAAGCAGGCGTTGAAAATAAGGGCTACAAGTGTCAGCACTTGGGCTGGGCTGGGCTGCTTCAGAGCTTTATTTGATATGCCGTCAGCGCCTGGGGCTTTTTTAGACTTCAGTCTTCTGATGAAAGAGTTATCATCAGTGGTTACTGAGATTAATAATAATAATTTTATATTTGCTTTAAATAGGCTTTGCTTTATATGCAATATCGGTGTTAGATTACATGATGGAGTAGCTTAAACCTATTTAGCTATTTTATAGTTATGGATATGTTTTATTAGTCCTATTTTACAGTAGTCCAACTTATTATTAGATAAGTAACAATATTTGTTTCATGTAATATTTAAACTGCAATACACAAGAATTCGACAGGAAATACAAGCCATACATCGATTATAAGTATAATATATTTATAAATATAGTATCTATTCCTTATACTCCAAGAACTCTTTAACGGTTATCCACCTGCACTACCCTTAAGCTGTTTTGAACTGCTGTCTGTACTAACTGAGTGATAGAGTTCACCGAATTATCAATCTTATCCG
Organism: Pyralis farinalis; assembly: GCA_947507595.1. Lineage (NCBI taxonomy): Eukaryota > Metazoa > Arthropoda > Insecta > Lepidoptera > Pyralidae > Pyralis > Pyralis farinalis. The sequence goes on from OX382280.1 coordinate 873,703, forward strand.
TACTATCGAAATAGTCGGAGGAGAGCGCATACGGTGAGTCTTGAAGAAGTCGAAGGAGGTCTTGAATGCATTCCAGTTTGTAAATGTTTTGGGGGAGGAGGAGGAAGGGTGGGTATCCAGAGGTCCCATTACTCTCTATTACCCGCGGGCCGCTTTTCCGTCAAGAAATGTATGGGAAAACGTATATAACGGGGTCTGACAGGTTACTAACGAGACTGGACGATGGTCTGAGCCTAGGTCATCGAGAGGCTCTAAAGAGTTAAGCCTGAGTGCGACTCCTTTGACCAGCGCGAAGTCTATAACGTCAGGAGTGCTGCTTGGGTTACTCGGATAGTGAGTAGGAGAGTATGGACACAGGACATCCAAATCAAGGCAATTTTAATAGCTCAGTACCGCTGGGGTTAGTGGCTTGACATATCCAGTTCGTATGAGTAGAGTTAAAGTCACCAAACAGAAAGACAGACTTCCCTGGTGCTGGGTAGTACCGCTAGGTATGTATATGGAGGCTATGACGATGGACTGATGTCCTGTCATTGCCACCTTACATACAGTGGCCTCCATACTGTTTAACAACGGAGTATCTATAGGCGAGCAATGAAGTGCTTTCCTATAAGAGATGGCCGTACCGACGTCCGGCGTCCGTTCTATCATTTCGCACTAAGGTGTACTGGGGAATTGTCAGCCCCCTCCGGTTGTAAGTTTGAGCCATCTTTCCTGAAGGAGCAGAAGGTCAATATCCCTGTTGCGTACAAACTCCCTCAGTTCGAGAATGTTAGAACGCAGGCTTCGTGCATTGAAAGAAATGAGCGAGAGCCCTTTGGGTCTCAATCAGCGGACTGATGTCGTCGCGACGTTAATACTACTATTACTGGGAGTCATAGTGTAGTATAGGCAGTATTTTTATCAGTGCTCACCTAGTCATGAACTGCACGGTAGGGAAAAAAATTGTGACGATTCCAAACAAATGTAGCCATTTTTACGGAATAAAAAGATTTTGACTTTGACTTTGACTTTGACTTAGTAACCAGCCATGCAATTCTGTAAGAGCAAACATACTTACATCCTCGGAAACATCGGCTGTTACAGCCTTGAACACAAAATTGCAATTCTTTGGTGTCGCTTTTCATGGTTGTGCGACACTAGCGCCGCAAGGCTGCGTTTGGAATTGGAATTCTACAAGGCAAACAGCCTCACGTACAAAATAATTTAGCGTAAATACCAAATAATTTAGCCGTGATCGCAGTAGACGATGTCAAAGCTGTGACATCTGTGATCACAGCGACGCACACAGCCATTACGATTCGCTTAGAGAATTGCATGGCAGGGCCCTGTGACGGTGTGGCACAAGGGCTCTTTTAGTTGGGGTTTTAGCAGATTGCCAGCTACCGGCAAAAATGCTGACCTCATCCATGTCAACTTTATACTGTACCATCACTACTGGAATATTCATCCCATTGTTGAATGGTACAGGTGCTGCACTCGAGCTGGCGCTAGCCATTTGGGGCTGCTCGAAAGCAGTCCTCTGAGGGCCCCATGGGTGGGGCTTTTGAGAGGCTTGCTGCTTGAAGGCAGCTAGCCTCTGAGACTGCCATGCTTGCTGGGATACGATCGTGCTGCTCGGCTTGTTTGCCGTTGGCAGCGGAGGGAAGTGGGTGCCCATTTTTGACATAGAAGCATACGGTGCACCTGATGTAAAGCAATTACCATAGCCTATTAATGCTTGTAATATATTAAGTATCACTAGCACAATGCCTCATCTACTGCTTTCATAGCAACTCCTTAGGAGCTTACTGGTGACCACACTCACACGCAGGAACACGAGAACCCTCTAGGGAGTAGTCTGGAGCCTCAAAGGCCGCCACAATGGAGGCCTTGAATGGTTTCCAGTTTGTGAATGTTTTGGAGGAGCAGGAGGGGTGCGGATCCAGTGGCCCCGTTGGGCTGCGGTTTTCTATGAGATGGAGGTACTTCCCCAGACGCAGCCCGCTTTGATGCGCCCTACCTAACTTAAAACATCCTGACCAAGACAAACAGACATGCTCGTGCACACAAATGTTTATCCTGTGTGGGAATCGAACTCACGAGCGTTGGTGTAAAAGTCGCGTCATTCATGACTGAGCCACCGAGCTCGTCAGAATCAAACGTGACCACACATTTCGATGCACCAATAACTATTTGACAGAAATTCAAAGAGTCATGAGGCGGCGCCATCGATGTGGCGGCGCCCATTCGTATGAGAGCCACAATTTAGAGTTCTGCCGTTTCTTGAAGTAATCCTACTACTTGTTTTGTACCAACTAGGGGGTTACCGTGATAATACCGTGATAGTACACTTGAGTAATTTAAAATACATATATATGTCACCCAAATGTGTCCGACAGGCCTCGTTACGGCTAATTTATAGGACCATCTGTATCGAGGGACTTTCCCGAAACATACACTTGGCTATAATGAGGATTATTCATGAACATCTTCTTGAAATTTCTTAGTCACTGTCACGATTCTGGGTATTTTCAAATTTAAATGAAGATTAGTTTCCATCACATGAATAACAAAGTTAAATACACGATGCGTTTTTGCCACTTTTAGGGTCCCATACTGAAAATATAAATATGAAATTACAACCCTTACGGGGCGACTGCGCCCGATCCAGTACGTGACAACCTTCGTAGTTCGAGTGTTGTGAAAGTCTTTCCTTCCCTCATTTATTAATTCATTCATTAACTTTTCGGTAGTTTGAACCGAAAAGTGTTAATACAGTTTATAATAATTAATAATATAAGTTTATGAATAACAGAAAAAATAGAACGATATTTAACTAGTGTGCAGTATCCAGAGGAAAACGGAACCTCCGGCATCACTCCGTTGTCAAAATACTTTTCCCAGGAAAGCGTGGAGTATTATCATCATCAGCATTTCAGCCGAAGGACGTCCGCTGCTGAACATAGGCCCCCCATACTTCTACAGCGATCGGTCCAGAATCCACTTTTACCACCACTTTACCATGCTGATCCTTAGAGTCATCTCGGTAATTCCATTTCTTTTTATACATCTGCATTGGCAAACAACCATGCGATCCGAGATCAGATAGTAAGCGGACCGCAGCCTATTTTGAGTTACTCGCGCGCTGCCAATCTTGTGGCCTAAGGCTGTTTCGTGACAGTACCCAGCAGTGGCGAAGGGTGGGAATTTTCAGAAGGGAAGCCGGAGTATAAAGAGTCCACTCACCAAATGCTGCCCGCTCCATGATGCAAAAATATAGGAATATATTCATCATACATGGAAGCTGTTTATATACGAGTAACAGTCTTTCAAGTATGATAATACCCTTAATATATTATTAAGCCTTTGGAGTTAAAGTAGTATGCGTGCATGCGTTCTTTAGTCTTGATAAATGCTTGGTTACTTTGAAAAATATTTCGAACCTTGCTAGTAAAAAAATGAAATTGACAAGTTAACAAAAGACACGATGACTATAAAAAAAACGACCACCTACGACCACTACGACGACCTAGCACTTATTTATATTCTAAAGCAATTCGTCTGTTCTTTTTAGCAAAATAAGATGAAACACTGTTGTACAAATAGTTTTGAAAACGAAGTTTCCTTAGACAGTAAATAATCTGTTAGACAACAGTTTCATGAATTAATGCCATAACGAACCAACGAAACGACTATACGACGGTCGGTACAACCCAATTAAAAACAACTCACTCACCACACTTCAGCACTAAAAACAAATAAAATTGACAAGAAATTGACAAAAAACAAATTCAACAAAACTAAAGTTTCGCGCTACATACTCATACGTAGTACGCACTATCCGCCATGTATAAAATCCAGGCAAATAAAATGTATTACGCGCCTGTCACGACTTTATGCCGCTAAAATCATTCTTAATTTAGAATCATTGCAATAAATCCTGCCAAATAAAATATATTACTCGCCAATAACAGTTTTAAGGCGCTACATTCATTCATAATTTAGAATCTTTATAGGCACTATTACTTCATAAATGATCTTTCTCGCTTACACTTGCACGTTGCTAATTACCTTACTCTGTCACAACCCGGTATTCACCGAGTTATTTTGTGTATTGTTTTCGCGTGCTAAAACGAGACGGAACGAGTAGCACTAGCAGTAATAGGAGTCAGTTCATAGAAACGAAAGGGATAGATGCTCTGTATGAGATATTTTAGTATGAAGAAGTAACCCGGTATTTTTCGGCTTGCAATTTGACAATTGCTATTTAAATTTTTAAGGCGTTTAGTCAATTCAAACTATTCAAAGTGAGTGATAAATATAACAAACTAAAAATGTCGTTGGCCCGTAGATTAGATTTTTCGTAAGGGAAGCCGATGGGAATCGGGTTATATGGACTCTTCGCCACTGGTACCCAGTAATTTCTCTGCCATATCTCACCCTTCAAATCGGAACATAGCTATATAAGTATAGCTGCTTGGCGGTAGAAATAGGTGAGACAGAGGTACCCACGCAAACAACTTTTGTACAAAGTCTCGCTCTGGTAAAAAAATTCTACTACCTACCAATACCATTTCTATTACCAATACCAATTCTACTACGGATGTGCTCATTTCTGAATCAATCTCGCAGAGGAACTCCGAACATGGCTCTCTATATCGCACGCTACGACCTTGGTTCCATAATAAGCGACCACGTTTCTGTACCGTAAGTCATATCTTGCAACACATACTGGTCGAAGACTTTCGTCTTGAGACGTTGAGGCATTTTGGACGAATTTGCCCATCCGAGTTGGATTAGAGAGAGAAAGACTCCTTTACATGCAATTTGATCTAACCTTTCAAATTTACATGCAATTTGGCAGCGACGCAAGATAATGATGATGAACCTACTAGATGATGCAAGATGCACCTACTAACGGTTGTGGGTTGCCGGCCGCGTAAATTTATAAATCAACGCAATCAAAAGACGTATATTTTGACACTCGTATGAGAATCAGAACCTATCGGATACTGCTACAAACTACTTATAGGTCTCGATGAATCGGGAAATTTGTGATGAAGCAATATAATGTAGTGCAAATGAAGGAAAAATCCGATAAACAAACAACAAACAAAAAACAAACTTATTTGCAGTCGGAGAACTTAACCGCGAACTATGTCGATGTATGGCGACAACAGCTTTCCAACGGCAAAGATAAGTTTCTCCCTCAATCCAGTTTATCTTTTCGTTAATAGCTCTAACGAAAAGATACCGTTACACTTCCACCAACTATACTTCTTCATCTCTACACAAATAAGTAAATCTGACAAAAAATTGACCTAAATCACATTTAAAGCTAACTCAAACCTTAAGTTTCTACGCTAACGTACTTAGATCATTTTTAAGACTGTATCCCACCGTGATATAAAAACGATGATTGCAGTTACCGCTACCTGACTCCGGGCATGTGCGATGGTGTCCGTGTCGGTATGGAAAGTTTCCACGTTTGCGGAGCGCCTGAGGTCAGGCATAGCTCTAGCGGCTACTCCGCCTCAGACATAAACACTATTGGCCTCCTCATAAAGTACATGTGTTACGTGCTATCACAGCACAGGGTGGGTTGACAGCTTGCCATCAGGCAGGCTGTACGCTTGTTGAACACCTTAGGAGTATAGAAAATTTTTTTTTAACCATTTTTATTAAAAACCAATATGTTAATTTTTATTAAGTAATAAAAAAAAAGGTATAACTAAGAGCACATCAAGTCTGAATCTTTGTCTGCGACCTCGTCCTATGAACAGGCCATCCCATCTCAACTAAGGGAAATAATCTAAGAGACGGGCAGCAGTGTACATAGTACATAGATTAATTGCTGGGGTTGCGAACCCCCCTTGCCTTCGTCGTAACTAAAACGTAGCAGCAAAAGCCCCCCTCTATGAAATACTTCAAGAACGAGACGGCCCGCAGTCACCGGCAGCCCGCTGATCCTGGCCCTGGTAATAGTCAGAGTATCGGCGGCGCACTGGATACTTAGAACACAGGCCATACTGGACTGGCCTTGGGTTATACAACGGGCGGATAATGAGGACCGACGAGAAGATCGTAAACCTGGAAGAGGAACTAAGCAACTTGCACTTGGATATAATAGGAGTCCCCGAAGTTCGACTTCAGGGGAAGTCACGGTAATTCTGGAACTTTCTTTATTACCTGGAGGGCGACTATCTGCCCGAAAGTGGCGTCGGGTTTATCATCCGTCAGTCATCCTGTCAGTAATGTACTAAAGATTGCAGATGTGTCAGCGAGGGATACGTACCTTACTCTGAATTACCAAAAGGTATTCGTTTCAGGTCATATAAATCTTCACACCTACTTCGACACCCACCGGTAATGAGGCAGGACTATGTATGAGAACTATATGTGAAAGGGGGATTGACAGTTTTGTGGAGCAGAAATACTTTTTCAAGTTAGTGACTTGAAACTTTATACAGATACTTTCTATTAGAATCCAAAGAAAGTAATTACAGCGTTTTTTTAAATTCCTTCCTTAGGGGACTGAAAAGGGGGTTATCGCTTTGTATGGAATAGAAATATTTTTTTGGAAAAACTTGGAAACTTTGTACAAATATACGAAGCTATACTGACGATCTCGGTGGCTCAGTCGTGAATGACGCGACTTTGACACTAACGCTCGTGGGTTCGATTCTCACACAAGACAAACATTTGTGTGCATGAACATGTCTGTTTGTCTTGGTCTGGATGTTGATGTGAACGCCGGCCGTAAATGAGTTATTGACATCCAACTGGAACTTGTAATGGGCAGCTGCCGACGAGGAATATTTGCAACGCGTGACATTTCCATTTGGAGCGTGAACCTCACTTCGGAGAAAATAGATTCCTTGAGATCCCTGTTAAGTCTACTAAACTTGCCTTTATTTGTAGGTATTCATAGGTAGAATACATCAAAGCAGCCCGTCTGGGGAAGTACCTCCACCTCACAGAAAACTGCAGCTAAATAACAACTCCCTAGAGACTTATTGTGTTCCTGCGTGTGAGTGAGGTCACCAGTTAAGCTCCTAGGGAGTTGCTGTGTAAGCAGCAGAGGAGGCATCGCGCGAGGCAAGCTTACGGTAACAGCGTTACATCAGGTGGGTCATATGAAAAATATATGTATATATATATATACACGCCTTTAAAATTCACTAAACAGCGCTGATTGGGGTCATTAATGCAAAACTGAACACTAAACAGAACGATGAGTTGAGAGTGTGATAGCGCAGCTGGTCCTGGAGTAGCCCAGATGGTTTCACCATAAACGAAATATACTTCATCTTGGCGACAAGCCGGCATTAATGTTGTTCTTCAAAAAGTTTGATAAGATTTTGATATCTTTTGAAGAACTATAGATGGATATCGGTTCTGAGCCGCGTTTATAGGTATATACTGTTTTCGAGAGTCGTCACAAACTGCCTCACAAGCAGATTTGTTAACCCTTCGCCAGATTATACAGAAGACTGAAGATTATAATCTGCCCTTATGTCTGACGTATGAGGACTACGTAAAAGCCTTTGATGTCGTCGAGACATGAGCGGTGCCACAGTCTCTCCAGCGATGCCGATGTGACTATCGGTACATCGAAGCGTTGAAGTGCTTATCCAGAAAGTGGACGATGTTTCTGTTCCAGATGGCAGACGACCACAGCAGCCGAGGAAGGGACCACCGGAGCAGCCATGGCAGCGTCGGCATGTTGCACTTACACGTGTTTCGCCTCTCCACGAGGCAACGTCAGGCGTTGTAGACGTTAATCGTAAGAATAACATGCTGTTTGCATGACAAATCCATCGCAGTGCCGTCCCATATTGAATTGAGGGTGGGGGTGGATGGTGTGAGCGAAAAGATATTTAATAGTGGGGAATTGTTTACGTCAGTCTGCTTGTTCATGAGAGTAATTTTAGAATTTTTATGTTTATTAATTTCTAATTGTTCCCTAATATTTAGTTTTAAACCTTTGTCTATGGTGTGTAAAATTTATCGCCCACTAATACATATCAAATTTTACCAGGCCAGTCGTGGCAACGACGGTGGTGGTGGGGGCATGCGGATTCCGTTCCAGATGGCGGACGACCGCAGCAGCTGAGGCAGAGACTACCGGAGCTGCTCATGGCAGCGTTGGCATGTTGCACTTACTAACAGTAGTGGGTGGGTGCCGGCCGGTGCTACGCCGCATGAACTGATTGCTGGCGGAAGCACACAAAGCAGGTTAGATCAAATTGCATGTAAATTACGAAACAGATATACAAAGCGAAAGCAGAAGGATGTAGGACCCAAGGAAGGACAAAACTTCGTGTCCTTCCTTGGGTCCTACATCCGACCAAATTGATCGTGTTTTATCAGAAGGTGATGTCAGGACTCAGGAGCCTTAGAAACAAGAGAAAGAAGAGTAGAAAAGAATATTTATAAGAAGAGCAATGTATGTTAGATAAGCGAGTGAGGTTTTTAAGGACCGAGTCATATGGCACTCGGAACACTCTGCCTACCCCGCAAGGGATTTGGCGTAAAGTTATAGATAAGATGTTAAGGCATAAACAATAACAATATACTTTTTTATTATTGAATAATTTTTTATTTATTACTTTCTTTCATTTATTAATATTCCCTTGATGTTTTATTTTTGCAATTATTTGCAGAGATTAATAACTGTATAATTTCTTTGTAAATATTTGCAAATATTATAAAACTTATAAAGTTTTTTAGCTTGAGAACATTTGAGAACCTGAGTAGGTAATATAAATAGCATAGCTTATGTACAATAATTTATATATGCTAGGTAGGTGCACTACATATGTGTTTATTTGAACATAGGAGATAATCACTGGATCTGCTTCATTATCCCTGGCCCTGAAAGATATTTTTTATAAGGTATAACTTGCGCCGAATATAAGTACTTACCTCCTTTTTTGAGTTGGTTAAGACGTACTCAAATATGTAATGTTGTGAAGTAGTTGCGGCATGGGAGGGTATTCGTATGGATACCCCTCCAAACGACTCACCCCACGTACTACACCTGTAAAGATTTCAAAAATTGCATCATCCATTCAATAACCAATGCCGCAAGCTACGAGAAGAGCTTCATTGCAACGTTCCATTTCAGAGGCATAAATTCAGTATTCAAAATATTTATGAACATGTTATATGAAACTATTACTAACTTATGGCATATTTATCACTGAAATTGAAATATTACATACTTTTCGTTATAACTCTTTATGTTTAATCTGATGTAAATGAATGCTCGAAGAGTTTAATTTGATATTTTTACTGTTCACGGCAACGATATTCACGTAGGACGGAACGTATTTTCACGACCTTGTCTAGCAACTTTATAACTGCAATGATGCGAACTCCTATGCTTATAGAATTAAAGTTGAAATTAAGGCTCCATAGTGAAGGAAGTAAAAGACAGAATGGATTCCCGCCGGCCGCCTACGACGAGAAGAAAAACGAAACGTTCAAAGAAACGTCAGTCAGTCTGCGATCGAACGGCATAATGAGTACTAGTAATATCATGGTTTCGTCGCATTCATAGTATTCGTAGCGATAGCGTACGCGTATTCTAATTACCCACAATGAGACACAAGTAGAATATTTAAGTGAATAAAAATCTGTGATAAATCCATTTGAACGCGGCACATTTCTCTCACTTTCACTCGCTTGCAACTATCGCAATACACTGCGAATTGTAATCAAACATCGCGAATTTAGTGAAAGCACGGTTCTTCAAAAAAATCTGCGACAAACCATGGAGATTCCTAAGGAGACAGAGAATAACGAACAACCCAGCAGAACTCTGAAACGCAAGGAAAATGAACCTGATGGCAAAGGCCGAAAAGAGCCCTTTTGGGTGTTTGGCTATGGATCGCTGTGCTGGAATCCTGGCTTTGAATACCAGCAAGCGGTCACAGGATATGTCAAAGGATTCTCTAGAAGATTTTGGCAGGGGAACACCACACATCGAGGCACCGATACGAAGGTAACTTACTTTGTTACATTAAAATTTATTTTACTAGCCTGGCTATTGCAATAATATTCTTTTCTTTTGTTTACAAATCAATAGACGGTAAGCCACTATGTAGTACGTCCTAATTAACTTTATTTTGCCATGGACTTTAACAAAATATTTTATTAAATTTATTTATAATTGGAAAATGCATTTAGTTCCATATTTATTTATTATGTTTTTGCATGGTTGTGTAGGTCAGCATTTGTTATTTCCCCATATGGATGTAGGTAACTGAGATGGCTTGATTTTAACTATCGCTGAAACAAAATATATGGTGTTTTCACATTATCTTTTATCTATAATTTATCTTTTATTTTTACATTGCACCATTAAGTACTGACATGAAGTTTTAAATAAGTTTAAAGAACAGAAATATGAAGTATTTATATTCAGTTGTAATAAAGGTGTGTTTTTGTGTTTTGTTCAATATCATGTTGAACCTGGCAGTGTTGGGTTCATCTAGTGATATAATAAACTAACAAACACTTGATAACAAACTGATCATTTGGGAGCTGGCCTCGCACTCAACCCGTTGAGGCCCAGGTGGCTGATATACGCCATGCGCGTTACGGGCAAACAAACAAGTATATAACGGGCCTCAAGGCGTAAGTATGCCTTACCACCGTACAGTATGTACAGTTAATTTTTTTTATTGAAGCAATAAGTGTATTGTGCTGAATTATCTTTTAACCTCACACAGTTCGATGACATAATTTCTATAGACTTGGGCAATTCATAATAACGTTATCAGTATACAAAGGAAGAAACATGTTTTTTGCAATGTGAATGCTATTGTAATTGTATTTTTCAACTATTCATATATTGATATCTGTGTAAATATAATATAGAAGGGATCGAGGGTATGTAAGGATCGAGTCATGTGGTGCTTGCCTCTCTCTGCCTACCCCGTAAGGGATTTGATGTGAATTTATAGATAGTTAGATAAATATCTGTGTATTGCTACAGTATAGATTATGGTAACCACTTCATACTAGGTTGGTTGTAGAATGTTTCCAATATAACTATGCAGGGAAGCTGCTTAGTACAAAGATGGGTAGCATAGTTATGGAACAATCTTTCTTATAGATATACATATACATTCTCTATAGTCGCAACTAAGCAGTGATAGCTTAGTGGGTAAAAACCAACTTGTTATCTAACAGTCCCTATTTTGAATCCTGATGTACCTGCTACTAAATTTGTGTTTATGAGATTTGTGTACATATTTATAATGATCACTTGCTCGACGGTGCAGGAATACATTGGTAGGAAATCTGCACGTCCAAGAAATTATATTTCAAAAGATGTATGACCTAAATTATGGTAGGTTTTGTTTTCCCTCGGGTTGTGGAGGTTTCTCCATGTAATGATTAGTATCTTCACCAAATCCTTAGCTAGCAGAACCTACCAATATTACTGGATTAGGAAACAGAATAGGAAGACGAAGATTCTCCAACCAGATTTGAACATAGGAACTTTATCACAGTTTTGGTTCATGATCACAGGCCCAATTCTGTAAACTGCGCTCACTGGTTACATGACGTGCTATTACTTCAATCCCTCGACTTGCCATGGAGTGTACGACACAATGGCTATGGCAAAAGTTTAAATTATCATAGCTTTTCTGAAATTTACCATATCCTCTTTCTTTCTTCTTAAGTCTTTATTTTTAAGTTTTTACATGATTATTAAGTTTTTTTATGAGCATTCTCACAGTCATGAACAAAAGAAAGTCTGTTTTCAAAAGGTTGTTTTGAAATAACTTTTTATCACAAAAATGTCAAAAAATTTTGGAGAAATTAATTTCAGATTTACGTTGGCAGCACACAGTTTAAATTATCTGTCTGGTGAACAGTTCCCGAGTTATTAGTGAACATACATAATATAAAGGAAAGGAAAATCATAGGTGATTAACATAATAACCTGTAGTTTTTAGAAGTTAAATGAATGCTCTTTTTCTAGTATCCTGTATTTCCACCATTCAAAAAGCAGTCATTCAATTACTCTTTTAGTGTGGTTGAATAATCTAAGTGTGGTCGTGTCACAATAATAAATTTAAAAAATTAAGGTTCCATGGTTTAGTTAATGTCATATAAAACTCTAGCCACTGAGGAAGTGTTTCTGCAGGTGGATGTATTACTAGGGGATTGAAAGGCAGAATGTTGTGTCTCCAAACAAATGTACACATAAAAATATTGATCACACTTAAAAATTTACTAAATTTCTCATTAGAATTAAAATAAATTTTATCCCGAGGCATTTTTTTAAAACAAATACCTAAAATTATAGAGAGGTAACGCTCGTGGGTTCGATTCTCACACAGGACGAACATTTGTGTGCAGGAACATGTCTGTTTGTCATGGTGTTTTTAAGAGAGGTAGGGCGTATCAAATCAGCACGTGTCCTCTACCTCACAGAAAATCCGCAGCCAAATAACAACTCCATGGAGAGTTATTGTGTTCCCGCGTGTCAGCGAGGTTTCCAGTAAGCTCTTAAGGAGTTGCTGCGTTAGCAGCAGAGGAGGCATCGCGGGAGTGATACTTAATGTATTGCAAGAGTTTATAGCTACGGTACCCGCTTTACACCAGGTGGGCCGTATGCTTGTATTCCCGACGTTGTATCAAAAAAAACTTAACTCGCGCGCAGTATTCGCTGGCCATATTTAAGGCAATTTCTTAATAATCCGTGGGGCTAGGGCACACTGAGAGATCGTGGAACTGACCATTTATAATAAAAGAAATAGTAAAAATAATACGAAATTACACGGGACTATTTAAATTGCGAGATTGTTATTTGTTGAGGCATTGTTTTGGAAATCGTTTGTCGGAATTATTACACAATGGATTTACTTCGTTCAAGGTACAGTGTTACGGTTGATGTTCGGTTGCCTGTACTTACTTACTAAATAAACTACCATAGACATCGCGTTTGTACCGACGAGTAATCGACGGTATACTCGTATATGTTCGACCAAATGAAGTTAACCTACTAACATTATTTTTATTTTATGTGTTCTTTCACCCGACATACCTACACATATTTGTATATTGCGCCGTACGCTTGCTGGGGTTCCGTGCTCGAGGAGAAAATCGCAAATTCTTTTGCCACTTGTAAGTTTAAGAGAGGTACGGTACATCAAAAAAAAGTCTGGAAAATATCTCCTCACAGGAAACCGCAGCCAAACAACTCTAGGGAGGCATGTTGTGTTCCTTCGTGTGAGTAAAATCACCAGTAAGCTCCTAAGGAGTAGCTGTGTTAGCAGCAGAGGTGGCATCGTGCGAGTACTTAATGTAATATAAGCCCGTAATATGTAAGACATACCGTACATAAGACGGAAATGATTATAATGTCGAAATCTTATGTTAGTGTTTAACATGGTTTAACTCGAGCCGAGTTTTGGAGAATCACGTTTTTCCACGAGACATATAATACATAGTTAAAAAAAATTGCAAAACCTTATATAAGTACAAATTAATGCTCATTGTTAGAGCCGCTTCCGAGATACACGAGATGTTTATCTATCTCGAGTTTCTCCGTGCTTCGGAGGGCACGTTAAGCCGTCCAATCCGCATTTGAGCTGCATGGCGGAGTATGCTCTAAACCCGTTCGGTTGAAGGGAGACCCGTACCCCTGCAGTGGGATGAGTAAGGGTTGAAGTGGATGGTAGTTCCGTGGACTCACTAACACTGTGCAAGTAACGCGCGGAACCTTCGTCGACGCGAGCGTCACTCGTCAGCCGGCCAGCTGCCAGTACATACTTTTCAGTTTATTAAAACTGTTCATTATGTATATTCATACTAATACTATTTGACACGGTTTTATTATCTGTTTTGTATGTAAAGAACTCGAAGGGATTTCAACCATTTTTCCGATTGCTGTATCAATGAAATTTGACTTTTTAACAACGTCGGAAGTCATATAAGCATACGGCCCACCTGATGTAAAGTCACTAGCAGGATACCAACAACTATCAAGGAAGTTGCCCCAGCAGGGCTGTTTTCATGCGTCATATCTCTCTTAAAACATCCAGACTAAGACAAACGGACAGGTTCACATACACAAATGTTTGTCCTGGGCAGGAATCGAACCCGCGAGCATTTGTGTCAAAGTAGCATCGCAAAGCATTCCGACACCGGGGTCGTCAAATAAAAAAAAACTATAGCTAGCAGATAACAGTGATATTATCATCAAGCTCGTCTGGTGATAGAGCTGAGAGGCGGTCACGAGGACTCTTTGACGGTTGAAGTTCGTCAAATTAGTTTGATGTCATTGGACTTGACTTTATGAGCGTTTTGCTAGTACAACGTGGATTTTATACGTCGGATGGAAAACATGCATACGTACCACCTGACACGATTCTTTACGTACTTAACTGGGCTATCGCTGCCCCATGTAATATGTTGAACACGTGTGTCGAATTTAGGGCAGGCGCTCACCAAAGTCTTTCAAGAATGAAAAGTTAAGGAGTTACCTCAATATATTTTCAATATTATTTCAATCATCACACCTGGCTCTCACACCTCGTTTATCCACCGAAGCCCCACGGTCATTGTTAGTACCGACGCGCCCTTCGACGTTCCAATGACGTTGCCGTGCCGTTGATGGTGCCTTTACGATGACGTGTTTAGAACCTTAGGTTAGAACCAGTATTTAAAAGATGTTTGTTTTTGTTGCAGCCGGGCCGAGTGGCTACTTTAATAGAAGATAATGAGGTGAGTACATTTGTATATCCTATCTGTAGCAGATCCATCCTGCCTACCTTTTTCCATCCGTCCTTGTCACAGTATACTTGGTTTATAAAAGTATAATTATGTTAAACGATTCCCCATACCATAGGCACGGGTATATTTTCCCCAATTTCCTCGTCCCTTCCCTAGTGTCCAATTTGGGAAGAGCTAGCTTGAAAGCCAGACGAGGACGTAGGCCACAGTCGTAAAATATTAAGAGACTTGCACACTTGCGTATATTGCACGTATTGTTTCATAAACTAGCGTTTTTTTGTGTAGTGCGTAGCGTTGACATGGCCTCGTTTTATTTGGGTTGGAATATCGATGAAAACTGGCGTTTTCCCGAGAGACAAGAAGAATGTAAGTGATAAATTGACCACCGCTCGGTCGGCGATGACCTGCCATCGTGAACTGCTCGCGTCCTACAATAAGGGCGGACTATTTTCGGCCGCGCGACGTCTCGTCGGACCATCTCGTACCAAAATATAGTGTACACGGAAATATTTGGCTCATCGGCGTTCTTATAGTGATCGGAATGTATTTTCCTCGAAGTCGCCATGTTTGATAGTCACCGGAACACACGATATGCATTATGTAGAATTCCAAGGAGTTATTATGATCCCTAAAATGTGACATTCCTAACGATTTGAGTCATTTGTTATACACGTTTGTTAACAAACCAATCTGAATTTCGGATTTGTTATATTTACGTCGTCGTCAAGTTGTAAACAAGCATGTGACTCGCTTGTAAAGCGATTAAAGTCCGTCATCACACGTAGCTATAATATATCGTAAGTTAGCGTACTGTCCCGCTCTCAGTAACTGCAAGTGACGAGACTGTTCTTCAGTTTCAGCGTGTTCCATACTCATAGAGTAAGAGAGTAATTGTTTCACGATATATTATAGCTACGTTTGCGACGGGCCTAACGCAGCGAAAGGACTCTCATCGTCTACTGCGTATATATTTTCTGTTCTCCGCGTTCCGTCGACCCCCTGCCTAACTAATGTTTGAATCTGATGGACCCCTTACTTGTTACGATCAAACCCATGGGATCGATAAATACCACTTTGGGAAGCACGGCTCTTATCGAACACGCAGGTTAAGCTACATCGACGGCAGCCTGTCTATGGATGGGTTTATCTAAGCTCGAACTTCTCCATTCGGAGGACACGTTAAGCCGTCGGTCCCGTTTGTTATCAATAGATGGCAGTCTTTAAGCCAAGTCAGTGGCCTCCGGGCGGCTTGAAAACACTAGCCTCCTCTAATCCACAGTTGAGCAGCATGCTCAGCCATGCTCTAAACGCACTAAAGGGATGAGTAAGTAAGGGCGGATCGAAGTCCATTTTCCAGGGCTGCACAAACCAATAAACCACTTGACTGCGCGTGAAGGCACACCGCGCTCACAACAACGTTGTGTTCTAGCGCCCAAATATGTCAGCGATTGGAGTGTAGTGACCAATGACAGAAAAATTCTAACCAACAAGCCCATAACTAGCGCTACGTAGATCTGTGAACTAGGTAACAACACGTTCTAATTTACCGTCGTCGGTCTCAACACTTCTCCATAGAGTATTCATTTTTATTAATCACTAGCTGAAGCCCGCGGCTTCGCACGCGTGAGATTTGGGCTTTTAGTAGCCTCTGTTACTCTCCAGCCTTCAAACTGTTTCTGTAAAAAAAAGTCAAAGTTCAGGGCCTTTCTTTGGAAGTAATTACCCTAGACTTCATCGCGTGGCATACAAATTAACAAACATATAATATAAAATATTTCGCCATTCAATTTTGATACAGCGCTATCTATTGACCTTTACGGGAGGCAACGTATATTTACTTTATTTTTATTTCATAAAAATGCGTAGTTATTTTATGTCACAAAAATACGTACCTATTCTATGAAAATATTAAAAATAAAAACGGCTAAGTTGCCGATATTTCCCCCTAATTTTAACAGTTTTTAATTTACGGGACAAAAAGGAGCCTATATTCTGCTCTGAACAGTCCTCTACCTACCAGTGAAAGTCCTGTTTAATTCGGTTCAGCCATTTCGAAGATTAGCCCGGACAACAAACAGACAGACACACAAAAAAGTTAAAAATGCATGTTTAGGCTTTGGTAACGTGAAAATAACAATATGAAAGATAAAGGCTTTATTTTGAAATCATAGACAGACACTTCAATTTTATTTATATGTATAGATTGTGACCCTTCAAGTGTGAGTGGCGGCTAGGTAGAAACTAACCTGTTGTTAGGGATGAAAAATCTTTTTTAAAAAAACTTAATTAATTTCAAACTGATGGATTTTAAATTAATTTGTGGTAGTTTAAAAAAAATCTATTGCCAATTGTGGTACGAACCGTGCGCGAGTTCTATTTGCTATAGGTGACAACAACCAAGTTCCCCGAGTAACGAAGGAGTAGTTATTTGGCTGCCATTTTCTGTGGGGTGAAGGACAGGATGCTTTGACGTGCCCTGCCTCCCTTACATATTTAATGTGAAGATAAAAAACTACGATCATTTCTTCATGGTTATAATATTCAACTATGCCATGTAATGAAAGGTAAATTACACTAGATAATAGATACATATAATCACGCCTGTCTTCCATTGTGGTAGGCAGACTATAGGACGGCAGACGCACCGATTCAAACATATCTCACTTCTTCCACACTAATCACCCTCTTCATGCACGCTCTTCGAACTGGTGTTTTTGATTTAGCCCTTTTTGAACATGTCACCAAGTTAATCTATATTATGTACGGTAAGGGTGGCCTGCCGATATCTGCATTCACTCTTCTCCGATACACTTCTTTCGTCAATCTTTCTACGTGACCAAAACACCTGGACATACCCTTTTCAATTTTAGTCACTACATCATTTTAATTAATTAATTAAAATAAGTATTATCCAATTCATTCATAAATAACCATGAATAATGTATTACGCGATAGGCATACAAACGTAATGTATGACAAAACAATAAATTGTTGGGAATTGTTGAGTGTCACAGTCACGTCATAGCGTCCGCCATTCAATTTGATGGTGACCAATTTACAAGGAAAATATCGAGACAGTATACAGTGGTATATGATCAGATCATACATAGCCCGCGACTTTGTCCAGTCGCGGTAACCCGTGGAAACCGCTTTTTCTTCTTTCTTTAATTTTTCTCGTCTTCTAAGGGTCTTATCGCGATCCTGAATCTACCTTCCTCGAGAATTGGGCTAATTGTAATATTTTTTTTCAAATCTTCCTGGTAGCTCCGGAAATTAGAGCGTTCAAATAAACAAATAGAAAGTGACGGATGTTCCTATATGAAATCTATATGTTTGTCTGTGCGTGCGTTTTTTTCGAATATTCGAATTTTGACTTCAGATTCGGATTCAGCATAAAAAAGTAGAATAGGAATGTTCAGGAACACCGTTCCTATCTCTTACGGAACATGGTCAAAATGGCCGACAAATAAAAAAAAAAATATGTTATATAACTAACGAGCCAGGTGTTCCTCTGGCAATGCAAGCTTGCGCATTCTCAACTGGTTAAACTTTGCATTTAGTGACATTGATAAAAAGTTCGGCGGGAGTGTGACTCTTACTTACCGTTTCGTCGGTCGGTCGGTTTCAGAATAGACAGGGTCATGTTCTGGTCAAATTTAGGTCAGGTGGAATGTGAACACGAATAGAATGTATATCACCGAACGATACAGAGTTTCCGATTAGGAATGCACGAGGTTTTGCTTTGAATGGATGGATGAAGGACGCTGAATATGAAGGACTAGCTGCTGCCCGCGGCTCCGCCCGCGTGAAGTCAAATAACGTAGCCTATGTGTTAATCCAGATCATAATCTATCTACGTGCCAAATTTCATTCAAACCCGTTCAGCCGTTTAAGCTTGAAAGAGCAACAAACATCCATCCATACATACAAACTTTCGCATTTATAATATTAGTAGGATAATGTGATGTCAGGAGGAATCGACGAGGGCGCATGAAAAGAGCTATGAATGTTAAAGAAACGAACGAAGTGTGTAAGGGACGCGTTTTGTTCGATGCTCTCTGCCTACCTCGCAAGGGAGCCGACGTCAAAATATCAGATCAGGATAGATAGATAAAAAATAAAATACAATAGCAGTGGTAGCCTAGTGGTTAATAATTAGGCCTATTACTTGACTGATCTCCAGTTCAAATCTAGGTTAGCGGACCCCGCCCATTGGAATGAATTAGGAAGCGGGATGAGGCTAGGAAGATCGATAAATGGCTCAGTATGTACTCATACGTATGTACAAATTTTACTTTACAATACAATACAGTATTCTTTATTGCACCATATGAAAAAATAAAATACATACAATTAACGTATGATTAATGTACAAAAGGTGGTCTTATCGCATAGCAATCTCTTCCAGACAACCTTAGGGTAGAGGAAAAATAAAGAAAATTTAAGCAGATGGTGGCGCAGTATAAACTAGAAAACATACAAGAGGATTACTTGTTAATAATCAAAAACAATAATGTCGATAGATACTTGTATATTAATTAACTTAACAAAGTTATACAGCAGTGACAACCAGATCTCTCAGGTACCGAGTACCTTTATCGAACTACGCGCTTACGACATATATGACGAGCTCGGTGGCGCAGTGGTGAAACGCGCTGTTACGCTACTTTGACACCAACGCTCGTGGGTTCGATTCCCACACAGTACAAACATTTGTGTGCATGAACATGTCTGTTTGTATTGGTCTGGGTATTTTCTATGTATAATAAGTATGTATTTACGAAAAAAAAATGTATTTACGTATGTTTATCAGTTGTCTAGTACCCATAACACAAGCTTCGCTTACTTTGGGGCTAGGTGGCGCTGTGTAATTTGTCCGACAATATTTATTTATTTATTTATTTATATATGGGATAACGGTAAACCCGGGTCTTGACCGGTAGCAAAAGAACGAAATTAAAACAGGATGAAGGAAAGATAGTGTGCACTAACTCGATCTTTAAAACTGATTTGATAATTTAATGTTCTTTTGTTTGGATATTACAAAAAAAACTATATATACCTATACAAAGAAACATTTTCCAATTTTTTTACATCATTTCAAAGTCTACAAAGCTGTACAACAGTCTGCACAAACAAATTGGACAAACGGACTGCATCGTATCGCATTGTCGTCGAAGTACTTACTTATCCAGAGAAGGGATGACGTTGACACAGTCGACACATATTTAAAACCAATCCGAGAAAGGAAAACAAATTGGAAAACACTAACATACTTGACTTCGTATTTCGTATGCAGTCTTCTTTAGGGACAAGAAGGGGTGGGCCTAAGAAATGTCGGTAACCACTCGTACGTGGGACGTATGCTCGTTACGTGTATAAAGTTGTTTCGACGAGCTCGGTGGTTCAGTCGTGAATGACGCGACTTTGACACCGACGCTCGTGGGTTCGATTCCCACACAAGACAAACATTTGTGTGCATGAACTGTTTGTCTTGGTCTGGATGTTTTTAAGAGAGGTAGGGCGCTTCAAAGCATCTCATCTGGGGAAGTACCTCCACCTCGCAGAAAACCGCAGCCAAATAACAACTGTCTAGAGGGTTGTTGTGTTCCTGCGTGTGATTGAGGTCAACGGTAAGCTCCGTAAGGCTGTGTACGCAGCAGAAGAGGTATCGCGCGAGTGATACTTAATTACAAGCGTTAATAGGCTACGGTAACCACTTTACATGGAGATGCGGGATGCTGACATGATCAGTTTGTACTTACGAACAATTTGTATTTGTAGACAAAACGAAAAACCTTGGACTTATCATTGATGGAACACTATCCTGGACTGCGCATATAAATGACATCAGTAAGCGCATGCATTATACATTTCACTCTCTCAAGCGACTTCAAAATTTTTTGCCCTTTAAAACTAAAGTTATGTTGGCTCAATCTCTCTTACTTCCCATTCTCGACTACGCTGACATCTGCTACTTGGATGCAACAGAGGAACTACTCAACAAGCTGGAAAGATTGCAGAATCTAGCTATACGTTTTATATTCGGTCTTCGTAAGTACGACCATGTATCGGAGTTTCGTGAACAGTTGAAGTGGCTCCCTATTCGATTTCGCAGAAATGTGCACATACTATCCCTCCTTTTCAAACTAATTACCAATCCCAATTCCCCTCAATATCTCTGTTCTCGTTTTCCACTCCTTCCACAGCCAAATCGATCACAACGTTCCTGCCATATAAAAACTATAGACTTCCCCTTAGCCAACACGAAATTCTTCTTCAATTCGTTCACCGTCCGCGCTGCCCTACTCTGGAATAAACTACCACTGCAGATACGAGATGTTCATACTGTGTCCACTTTCAAGAAAAAATTGAAGGAGTATTATCTGAAGACACTATTTTCTAGTGAAAGATAATATATAATGTGGTTATATTGATGTATATTTGTATATATATAGGTCTGTGTATATGTGTATATATGTATGTGTATGTATGCGTGTATATGTATGTATATATTATATGTATTTTTACAGAAGTAGTTTAACTGTATCATAGTGTAACTGTTTTTATTGATGCTTGTTGGCACATATATTTTGTTTACGGCCCTATACAATGTTTTCACATTCATTGGGGTTGGCTGGAAGAAATCTCTTAAAGAGATAAGCTCACCTTTGTACACAAAACTTAGAACAAAGAATATTTTGTATATTTATGTGCAATAAAGAATAAACATAAACAATAACATGTGGCCGACCATTGTTTACTTCGTATTTGTTTACGTGACATTTCCATTATTGTGTAATACACGCGAGCTCCTCGCTGGTGTCTCTGCGGCGAGTCCCCGGGGCTGGTGCATTCCCTCGTGACGTCATTGTTTGGTTGTTACGTGCATATGTTTTATTTGTGTTGTTTATTCATTGCGCATGATTGCCACGTGGCGACATCACGGTCAAGGAATGTGTCATGTTATCGTTGCCAATAACAAAAGTGCACACCCCGCAACATAGTCGAGACGCCGTGGCGCCGAAGGAATGAATGTATTTGTTTTTATTCGCTAAATTGTGGTATTCACAGCTGTTATTTAAATTTTAATTGGTACAATACACATTTTATCAGAAACTGGCGGAAAATAAACTTATTAAATAGTGTTGTATTTCAAAATATTTGTGCCCTATTAATAATTCATAATAATAATTAATCCGGCAATCACAACGATAGTCAATATTAGAATAATAAAGTGTATGCCAATATAAAACAATTTAGTATTTTGTAATAATAAATATAATTTCAGTTTGAACTTATTAAGATACACTTACTCTGAATACAAACATTTGTAACAAGCCATTTTACAAATAGTTAATAGATTCAGGCGTTATTTTGCGAAAGTCAAATTTACATGCAATTTGATCCAACCTGCTTTGTGTGCTTCCGCCACCAATTATAATCCGCCACGGCGCTAGGCCGCATGAACTAATTGGTGGCGGAAGCACACAAAGCAGGTTGGATCAAATTGCACATTTTACAAATGTTTGTATTTCAATGACGTTGTATATAAAAAAATAGTTTGTGTGTACCGCGAGTTAACTCTATTAAATATATTCATTTAAATAATATGGTCGCATAGTCGTGTAGGAAATAAAATAATTGTGGAAAAAAAACTGGTCGGACTTCCATACCTCGTTTCGTACCTCTATACAATAGTTGCCACTGCAGCCTATATATTTCACCCAAACCTACACAAACTTCTCTCAAAATATTCGGAAAAGATGCTTAGAACCGGCGTTAGCAAAACTTGTTATTTTAAACGTTATTCAAATGTCAAAATAATTTATCACATGTTGATTTATCGCGGTATAAGTTCAGTTGCAGGCAATGTTTTAACATAAAATAGCGAGTCATTCACTGCAGCGCTGCTGCAACGTCACTGAACAGAATACCAAAACATCAAAGTGTACGAATTTTGACAGACGTGCAGCAGTGCAGTTGCGGTTCTTTAGTAGAATTGGCGTACTGCATTCTGTTGTATAAATAAAATGAAGGTCTGGACTTCGCTTCTTATTGTAACCTATAGTATTTGTAAAATTAAGTATGCTTGACTGTACATTCATTCGTACGTGTGCCAGCCTCGTACGATCTGCCGTACATGGTGCAGAAAATGGAAGATAATATGAACTCATCGCGATGAAAATATTGTCAAATATATAGTGCCCTGTCTGCCATTGTAAACTACATAATTCATGTTCTTTTTTTTTTGTTAAATTTATCTAAATTCAAATGTATCTTTAGGGTTTCAAATATAATTATTGCCAATCCGAAAGTTCTCATTGGGAATAATAATTTAGAATTAGTCAATGATGATACTGTATTTCTTGTAATTATGTGCTAAAAGATCACAAAGACTGGGGCATCTAATAAAAATTCTTTGACGCCCCTCAAATACCAACAGCAACCTCTTGAGATAATACAAACAAGACAATATAAGCATCCCCTTAAAGACAAAAACATCGTAATAAATTAGGTAACACACAAGAGGATTCTGAGAAACATTATGTTTAGATATCACCGCGTGCGTCTGAAATGACTAGAGTTCGCTAATTTAAGAATTCACTAAAAGATTTTTAAATTTGCTAAATTAAAATGTATATCAGAGCCAAACCTTTTGTGCTAACTTGAAATAGATGTGGCAAGTGAATATGGCAATTGTAGACAAGACAACGTATGTAATAATACAAAGAGTATCAACACATTGATAAAAATTAACATAGTTCATCGCCAAGTAGCAACAATATAAAAGTTCACAAAAAATTCTTTGAAGAATAAAATTACTGCAAACTTTTATTATTGCAATGTAGTTTTATAGAATTATTAGACATACTAAGATCAATTACGATATTAACTTCAGTGTTTTTTACTGATGTAATAACTTCGGCTACATATGCAATAATAGCCAACTATTCAGTTCGAATTAGTAGTATTTTTCTTTGGAGAGAAGTACACGAGTCTAGTTAAACAGACTATTGCCTCGCAATTTCTGGAATTCTTTCTATTAACCATTTTTTTCAAAACTTTTATATTGCCTCGTTAAACAAGTTTAAATGTACATATTATTTTAGTTGTTACGAAGCGGTATTATATTTTTCAGGGTTGTATAATCTATCATTCACACGTTTCATTAGACGAATGTATTGGACTACTTGTAATTGTTGTATCACCGGCAATCTTGGCAAGGAGTGCAGTACAGATGACAATACATCAATATGATATCACGATGAAGGTATCATAATGATGGTAGCTGCCAATTGGGATTCCCCCAATGATTATCTCCCCTGTAAGTCTATCTAGTTTGGACTCTCTTTAAGTTCTGGTAAATTCGCTGTCCAGTATACATGTAATATTATGATGGTAAATTCATGATAACATCTAAATGTTATCATGAATTAGTTTTATTTATTGTATGTAATTTACCTTGTCCATTGTCTTTTACTTCGGTCTTCTTTTCTCCATTAACACTGTCTGGAACTCTGTTTGCGTATGTCTATTTTGTAGTTAATTGTTTGTTCGTTAATAAATGTCAGTTCTTTTTTTGCTTTTGTGGCTGCGGTCTGGCCTGCCTTAGAAGTTAAAGCATAGAATTGAAGGTTTAACCTAACTGTCACATCTTCGTGGTTAACTATTGCCCCGTTAAATAACTATAGGTCATTTGGACATCTCTTTATGGTAACTAGGTTTATCCTGACTATTGTATTTTGTTCTTTTTAATTGTAAAGTTGTACCTAATTTACAACTATGCTGACTAAACAATAATTTATAACACTCGGGGGCAATAATGACATGTTTTCGGAGAATGTTATATCAGTTCGGAAGTTCCAGAGATACCTACGTCAAAACAAACGGTGACTCTTTGTAATGTCAGTATAGATTGATGTGAACAAATTTTCGTATATCTGGTTTATTGCTATAATATGTTTTTCATACCAATAAGGTGGCAAACTGTAATATTTTTTACCTTTTTTATACTACGTCGGGAGGCATACAACCCACCTGATGTAAAGCTGGTACCGTAGCCTATTAACGTTTGCGATATATATATATATATATATATATATATATATATATATATATATATATAACTCGTGCGCGATGCCTCTGCTGCTTACACAGCAACTCCTTGGGAGCTTACTGGTGACCTCAATCACACGCAGGAACACTACAACCCTCTAGGGAGTTGTTATTTGGCAGCGGGTTTCTGAGTGGTGGAGGTTCTTCCCCAGATGGGCTGCTTTGATGCGCCCTACCACTCTTAAAAATTGATTAGAACTTGCAACACTACATCATCATCACTCACTCATCGAAAAAGTTCTTATTTGCACATGCAACACAACTAAGTGTGTGTATACTATTATCACTTTTTATGGTTCCGTACCTTATAGGATCACTTTGTTGTCTGTCAGTCTGTCAAAACCTTTTTCTCAGGAACGGGTGGAGCTATCAACCTGGAATTAATATCAAACATTCAGCTCTGTAATCCCATCGAGCAGTGAAAACATCAAACTTCTAAGTCAACGCAATCAAAAGATGCGGCTATTTATGTCCCGTTTATGCTCATATTTTGACACTCGCAAGGGAATCAAAAATTCAAAACCTGTACGGTACATCTCGTTGACCTAGAATCATGAAATTTGCTAAGAAGCAATGTCATGTACAAGCACAAGTAAAGGAACAAATCTGAAAACCGTAAATTTGTAGTTACATCACAAAAAAAAACTTTTCTCTTTCATTCATTCATTGGAGGCCTATTTTGAGTTGAAATTGCTTTTGACAATTCAAAGCGTCTTCATCCTTTGGTCTAGGCATATGTATATACGTACGTGTCACACACACATACGTTTATATATAATTAAATCGGCTTGGGTTTGTAGTGACTTGTGTAGGGTGACCGTAAATGTTGGGAAAAGGCTGGGACAATTTCACCAATACACGATAATGATAACAGGCGCTTCAAAGCACCCCTATATTGGAAGTACCTCCACCTCACAGAAAACTGCAGCCAAATAACAATTTCCTCGAGGTTTGTAGTGGTTCCTACGAGTGAGTAGGGGTACCGGTAAGCTCATAAGGAGTTGGAGTATTAGCAGCAGGGGTGGCAATGCGCGGTACACTACAAGTGTTCGTAGGCTACGGTTATCGCTTTTCATCAGGTGAGCCTCCTGAATATACAAAAAAACTATAGAAGAAATGAGAGCAAGTTGAAGACCAAGGCACAGGCTTTACCCAAGATACCAAAAAAACAGTAAGTAACAGTTGTCTATAGATTCTGCTTATGAAACTTATAAAATTAATATGGTGAACATGACCTGTGTAAAAAGCCCATCGATGTATAAAAAAGCCCAATTCCCAGTAGTTCAGTGTACTGAACACGTGGGAATATTTTTCTCACTTGTAGCGCTCCCTCAATAAAAGAAGAATGGTGACTTGGTCTTGAACTTGGATTCTATATTTCCCACATCCACACCAATCCTTACTCACCCCACTGCAGGGACACGGGTCTCCCTTCAACCGAAGGGCTTTAGAGCATACTCCACCACGCTGCTCAAATACGGATTGGCGGAGGCCAGTGTTTTCAAGCCGCCCGAGGGCCACTGGGTTAGCTTAACGACTGTCATCTATCGACAGAAGCCGGGGCCGACGGCTTAACGTGCCCTCCGAACCACGGAGAAACTCGAGATAGATAAACCCATCCGTAAACAGGCTTCGGTCGTAGCTGCTTAACCTGCGTAACACCATCGAGCTCTCATTCCTATATTTAATCAAACAAAATTACATGTTTCCCGATGGAAAAAAATTACAACATGCGCACTTCTTATGGTTCCTATCAACTAAGCTAATATTTAAGATCGCAATATCTATGGAGTAATATCCATTTTGATTACAAAAATCCGGCGTTGATTTGTGTGTTTAGTCCATAGTCAGGACTCGTCAGGGTTTGAATGGGTCCCTCGTAGAAAGACATTCAACCTCTGAGAGAGATTACTATGGATAGTTGCTTCTTAAATTGTTAAAATAAGAAGAGGCATGCTCCGTTGGTTCGGACATGTAGAAAGAATGCAGGATGAAAGAATGACGAAGCAGATATACAATGCAAAAGTGGAAGGATGTAGGAGCCGGGGAAGGCCAAGACTTACCTACCATGACCAAATTGGTCGTGTACTATCAGAAGGTGATGTCTGAAGCCCTAGAAACCGGCGAGCGTACGTGAAAAGAGCAATGAATGTTAAAGAAGCGAGTGAGGTATGTAAGGATCGAGTCGCGTGGCGCTCGGTTCTCTCCGCCTACCCCGTAAGGGATTTGGCGTGAAGTTGTAGTAGTTGCTTCTTAAGTTTTTTTTATACAACGTCGGGAGGCATACAAGTATACGGCCTGATGTCAAGCGGTTACCGTAGCCTATGAACGCTTCCAACATATTATGTATCACTCACGCGATGCCACCTCTACTACTAACTAACACAGCTACTCCTTAGAGTACTGGTGACCTCACTCACTCGCAGGAACACAACCCTCCAGGTAATTGTTATTTGACTGCGATTTTTCGTGTGAGGTATACTTCTCTAGATGGGCTGCATGATCGCGCGCAATAGTCTAATCGAATACGCAAGTTAAGCAACGTCGAATGCAACCATGGAAGAAACAACCTAAAGAAAAACGATGATACTGATATTACGTATAGTAACTCAATCCCCCGGTACTGGTCGGGGGGTAAAGTAGAACTTTCATTCTTTGATTGGTTTACAGTTTAGTACTTGGCAGTGACTACTTAGTTACTTGTGTCAGACAGTGACGCCTTATCATCAGGTGGGGCTTCCTACCCGAGTGTCATACAAAGTTTTTATATGGACTGTATGGCTGGAATAAAACAGATAGGTGAATAAAAACATTAATTGTTTCCTCGTAGAATGTCTGATCTTTTGTATTTTTTACGATCTCGCCGTGAACCAATCGAGAGATCATCGGAAAACCACTGGGTCTGCAGTGTTGTTACCCCGCTTTTATAATACGCCGTGGAAATGTAACAGACGAGCTCAGTAGTAGTGGTTAGTAACGCAACTTTGACACCAACGCTCGTGTGTTCGATTCCCACACACGATAAACATATGTGTGCATGAACATGTCTGTTTGTCTTGCTCTGGATGTTTTAAGAGAGTCAGGGCGCATCAAAGTAGCCCGTCTGGCGAAGTACCTCCACCTCACAGCAAAACCGCAGCCAAATAACAACTCTCTAGAGGGTTGTTATGTTTCTGCGTGCGAGTGAGGTCACCAGTAAGCTCCCAAAGAGTTGCTGTGTAAGCAGCAGAGGAGGCATCGCGCGAGTGATACTAGCGTTAATAGGCTACGGTACCCGCTTTACATCAGGTGTGCCGTATGCTTGTACGCCTCCCGACGTAGTATGAAAGAAAAAAAAACAAAACTTGAATTTTTTGCGCGGCACTCCAACTAATGACACCGGCACATCAGTGTGCCGTGGGACAATAACTTTGTGGTTAACCTATTAATTGATTGACTGACCGTCCCAGGTTTGGATCCTGATATGAGCATGTAGGTACTGCTGACGGTGAAGGAAAACTTCGTGGGGAAATCCGTACGTCCAAGTAATTATATTTCTAAAGTCGTGTTCACCTAAGAATGGTCTGGTTTTCCCGCTGGTTTGTGGAGGTCTTACGGCTGCCGCTCCATGTAAAAATCAGTTGACATTGGATCCTGCCAACCCTAATGAATTAGGAAACGGTATGATGATAAGAAGGTGGTTAAAAAAATAGTGGTTACAGCAACCAAGCAACAGCTTGGGCCGCTCGGGATGCCCCTGTGTTGCAACTACGAGTTGCCTTATAGAAAAGACAATAATTTTCTTTATCGAGCTGGTCTGATGACAGGGTCGACCCGTAGCGACTACAGTAGTCCAATCGGAGTGTGTGAACGAGACTAGTGTGACAATGGTACAGAAACTGGACATTGTGCTGCGAGCTGGCGGCAGCTAAATGACATCCGCCAATTTGTGAATTGGCATCGAGTGATGTATCGCGGGGAAGACGTCCGTCTGCCTGAGGTTGGACCACTAATAATAGTGCTAAGGGCATCTATAACTTCACGACAAGTCCCTTGCGGGGTGGACAGAGAGAACCGAACGCCACACGACCCGGTCTTTACATACTTTGCTCGCTTTAACATTTATAGCCCTTTTCTCGGTCGCTCCCCGTTTAATAAGGCTTCTGATAACACTTGATCCAAGTAGTATTTATAAAAAGATGGACCAGTTATTTAGTATTAAGTTCAAACTGTGCACGAACCGGGCGGTGGAGCTGCTAGCGACGCTGCTTCATCACCAAGGGTTCAATTCATGCAGCACACAAACATTTGTATCCATAAACAGTGTCTAACCTAAGTATTTTTACCAGACTGCGCAGCAAAGACATACGGCCCACCTGATGGTAAGTATTAGCCGTAGTATTAACATTTGTAATGCAGGAAGTTTCGCTCGCCACCCCTCACTTATCCACTTCGCTGTCCAATGAGTCGTGTACGACTCACGGGAACGTATTGGAACAAGTTCACGAGCCACATGTGACTCATTTTTTCGTACATTTCGGACATCTTATTTTATTATATTACCTTCTATTTTCACAAAAATTCTCTCAATCTATCATATTATCTATGATCGGTATGTCCACATAGATAGATAAATAGATAGATTAAATGTTTATTTTGCAACTAAGACACAAGAACAAAATTTTGCACATAAGACACAGAACGTCGCAAAAAAGTTTTTTCTTTCTACTTCCATGATTCATATCATCAAAATAAAATAGCGAAAATAAATGTATTTAGGTTATCAGAAAGAAAAAGTAATGAGCGTGGCGCATTCATAATATGCATTGTATGAGGTCAGGGAAGTTGTTAACAGCAGGAACAACCTTTCGAGGAGTTGTCATTTGAGTGCGGTCTTTTATTAGGCGAGTGTATTCCCCAGTTGAAGTTTCCATAGTTTGATACGTCCTACGCCTCCCTCTCTTTGGTTACATTGGACTAATTTCAATGAGGTATTTATTGGGACAATTCAAATTTCGTTGCGTTGCAATTGTAATTGCAGACTAGTTGTAGGGTATTATTTTCAAGCCGCTTAAATGTCTTTAGACTGTCGTGTCGTGTCATGGGTTCAAATCCTGATGTGACCCGCACGTTTCTAAAAATTATGTTGGAAAGATTAACTAACCTAAGAAAGATTTGGTTTTCCCTCTGGTATGTGGAGGTCCACGTCATAATCAGTATCTTCGCCAAATCCTCGGGCTTTTTAGGGTTCCGTACCCAAAGGGTAAAACGGCGGTGAGACTTTGCTGTCCGTCTGTCACCAGGCTGTATCTCACGAACCGTGATAGTTAGACAGTTGAAATTTTTACAAATGATGTATTTCTGTTGCCGCTATAACAACAGATACTAAAACATAGAATAACATAAATATTTAAGGGGGCTCCCATACAACAAACTTGATATTTTGCTCATTTTTGCTTCATATTGATAACGGCAACAGGTAGACGCTTGAAATATTCACAGAATATTTAGTTATATATTCACTTTAAGAATAAATAATTAAATTAAAATAAAACAAATATTTAAGGAGGGCTCCCATACAAAAAACGTGATTTTTTGCCGTTTTTATAGATAGTGGTACGGAACCCTTCATGCGCGAGTCCGACTCGCACTTGGCCGATTTTTTTTTATACTACGTCGGGAGGCATACAAGCATACGACCTGATGTAAAGCGGGTACCGTAGCCTATTAACGCGTGCGATATATTAATTATCACGCGATGCCTGCTCTGCTGCTTACACAGCTTACTGGTAACCTCACTCACACGCAGGAACACAACAACCCACTAGGGAGTTGTTATTTGGCTGCGGTTTTCTGTGAGGTGAAGGTACTTCCCCTGGCGGGCTGCTTTGATGCGTCCTACCTCTCTTAAATAGATAGGACTTAGATAGCGGACCCGGCCAACGCCCGCCCGATTACGCTAGGAAGAAGGACTGACAGCGGTGCAATGTCTGACAAACAGTATTGTGTAAGTGCCGTGCGGCTATCATTTTACAAGGGTGGAACAAATGATTATTTCAATATAGGTCCACGTCGCCGTTGGCCGCCGCAATCCGGCTCGGCCCGATATTGCACGGTTGCAGCAACCGGCGGCGTGCGGCGTGCGGCCGCGGCGTGTCGGCCGCACGCTGTGCCGAATTACATTACGTCGACCTATTTGTGTTTTGACTTTTACTCAATTATTCGATCATTCAAATTCATAATGATTTATTTTCAGGAACACCGTTCCTGTATGAAATCTATATGTTTGTCTGTGGCTTTTTTTCGAATATTCAGGAACACCGTTCCTATCTCTTAAGGAACTTGGTCAAATTGGCCGACAAATTAAAAAACAAAAATTGAATTGTTATAGGTATAATTGACGAGCAAGGTGTTCCTCTGGCAATGCAAGCTTGCGCATTCTCAACTGGATTTTATATTGGTTCGGAATAGTGGTTCCGCTTCGCCTGTTGGTAAGCGAAAAGTGGAGCTCAAATTGCAGCGGCAACTGACAAAGGACTACAGTGTCCTGTCAGTTGACAGCTGCCATGCTGACAAAGTGCTTCTTCACGCTTCGTTTGAAAGATCACATGTTGTAGGAAGGAGGAAACACATGTGCAGACAAGGCGTTGCACTTTTTAATAGTTCAGCTTATTGGTGACCTCACTCGCACGCGGGAATACAACACTGCTCCAGGGAATTGTTTTTATTTTTTTATATATACGACGTTAGGAGGCATACAATCATAGGGCCCAACTAATGTGAAGCGGTTACCGTAGCCTATGGAGGCTAGTTGAACATTAAGTATCACTCGTGCGATGCCCCCTCTGCTGCTAACACAGCAACTGCTTAGGAGCTTACTGGTGACCTCACTCACACGCAGGAACATAACAACCCTCTAGGGATTTAATAGTGGTTACCGTAGCCTATGAACCCTAACAACAAAAAGAAAGTCGCTAGCGCGCTGCAACATCCGCTGTCAACACAGCAACTCCTCATCTTCTTCTCTTCTGGTAACACTCACTCGCAGTCTTCTGCGAGGTGGAGGTACTTCCCCAGTCGGGTTAACGTCGTGCCCTGCCTCTCGCCACAGCCTCGTCCGTAGATAAGCAGGGTGCACCACGTGCAGGTGAGGTTGGCTTTGGCTCTAACGGCGACATTGAGCCACTGACACCCCAAAACGTACCTAGGTACGCAACAGGTCTTCAGGAAGTAGGATTCAGCGAGGATCATGGACTCGACCAATAATCAATGTGTGTCAGCTGTAATAGATAAAGTTGAAGGCAAATAGTGTCACCAGGTCATCTGTTGACTACTTCTGTAAGGTGTCGTCTGCAAGAGATAAGGCCGCCTTGTTCACTTCTGTTATTCAAGGATGATTATTTTGTTACAGTGAAGTGTATTGTAGTGATAAGTCGAGAAATAAACATAAGATAAGATAAACGAGAGAATCAACTCAATGTTCACGATGTGACTACCAATACGCACTTAAGTTTATTGAAGTGATAACTTCTTATGGGAGGGTGAACCGCGTCGTTACGTCTAGGAGCATTCAGCAGAGCGTTCATAGGACACGGCTACGGCCGTTTTCCATCAGGTGGGCCGTACGCTTGCATGCTCTCGACGTAGTATAGAAATCGCACTACGAGCCTTTGGTTTTGAATGTAGTATCGATTCCAGCGCCGCGCCGGGCTCAGAAACCATGCTTTTTAATATATTTGAATCGCATTCCGCCGTCACGTGCAGAGAGCTTTCTCAAAGTACTCCCAGCAGAAAGGACTGTCTCATAACGGTGCGGTGCGGAGCATTCACCGACATGGCGGGCCTGCGATAAGTGCTAACAATCAGCTTGTGTTGACAGCGCGGACAGTCGGCGTGTTGCCGCTATCTCGGCCACACGTAGTACTTATAGGCAGATTCTATAAAAAAATTGCAACTGCACTGCAGCGCGGCGTGCGTTGCATTTTGACGTTTCGTTAACCGTCGGCGCTGTCCGATCGCTTAACTAAACGTCAAAATGTATGCATTGCAGTGCAGTTGCAGTTTTTTTAGTAGAATCGGCTCACTGTCTGCGGACAGAGTCCGTCGTAATCATTTAATTATTATGTACTAGTGTACTAGAATCGAGACCGCGGACCAAATGTTTGCGCCATGCTTTGTTGCCGATCGGCAACAACTCATTGATGTACAGAATATTGAACGAAACGCGTAAGCGTCATGACAATCACGGCGTTTTTGACCTTTTGATCGCGAGAAAAATACCCCTTAGAAGCGATTTAGTGCTGTATCTTCGAATCTTTGCGATATACATCTAAATTATTTCAGCGCTGCAGCGGACATTAGTTTTAATTAATACCAGAATGGAGCAAGACTTTTACTTAGGATAGCTCCTCTAGTATACATAATAATGCAATTGTCGTAATCACTTTAACAGGTCGCAAGTTTACAAAACATGCATCGGTGATGTGTTTTGAGATTCAATTTCACAAGGGAGACCTAGGCTAGTGGTAGCTCCACGACTACCGAATAGGTTGTGCATGTATCAGGTGTCAGGAGCGCTAGGAACCGGCGGCGGAATGTGGATTACAGAAGCGAGTGAGGGTGTAAGGACAGAGTCATGTGCGCTCGTCTCCCGCCGGACAAGGGACTTAACTTGATGTTAAAGATTTTTCATACTAACTATATATCAGAAATGATGGCAAGCAAGGCAAAGCACTGTGTTAGCCCGTTGGATAGGAACCGGTCTATTGAACAACTGGTCTCCGGTTCAAATTCCGACATGCTCCACTAAATTCGTGTTTTCTGATTTATGTACATGTTTGTAATTGTCACTTGCTCGGCGATGATGGAAAACATCGTGAAGAAACCAGCACGGCCAAGAAACTATGTTTCGAAAGACGTGCGACCTAACCTAAGAAATGTCTGGTTTTCCGTCTAGGTCGTGGAGGTCAGATGGTAGTCGCTCCATGTCAAAATCAGTATCTTCGCCAAATCCTTAGGTTTAGGTAGCGGACCCCACCAATCTTAATGGATTATGAAACGGGATAATGCAAAGAAGAAGAAATTTGATGTCAAGCAAGGCCATCAATTTGTCTTCAGATCTAATATAAACTTATGTAAGACTGCGAATGAGTCACGCATTTTGATGTATTTTGTTTATTCGAAATAACACAATTGCACAATCAAACTTTAATTATATACTATCTGTATCACGCCGAGTCTCTTGCGCGTACGCAGAAGAAACCGAGCGCCACGTGCTTCGGATCTTACACTCGCCACTCGCTTCTTTAATATTCTTAGCACTTCTCATGCACACTTGCCGGCTTCTAGGGCTTCTAATATTTCCATCTGATAAAACGCAATCAATTTGATTGTGGTGTTTTGGTCTTCTGCGGCTCTCACAACCATCTACTTTCGCGCTCTAGATCTGCTTCGTGACTCTTTCCTCTGGCATTCTTTCGACATGTCTCTTTCAGGCTAACTTTATTTCTTACATGAGCACTGCGCAGTCTACAAGCGTTACGTGATAAATAAATGATTTTCTTTCTTACTTTACGTCAAAAATTTAGTGCAACGGTCGCATTTCCACTTATAAACATGCTTAGATATATTTATAAATTTGATCAGTGCTCAATCAGACATTGTTATTCTTAGCGTTATCCCGTTTCCTAATGCATTAGGATTGGCGAGGACCGCTAGCTAAGACTAAGGATTTGGCAAACATACTGATTTTAAGCAACGACAATCAAACCTTCGCAACCCAGAAAAAAACCAGACATTTGTTAAGCCACACGTCTTACGAAATATAAATAGTTGGCCGCGCCGGCCTCCTCGCCACGGCGACCTGCACGCCGAGCTGGTGGTAATTACAGAAACGTTGGTACCTAAATGAACTCAACCGACGACATTATTAACAATAAAAATAAATTCATCTTAAATCGAAGCGTTTAAGATGAATTACTGGTAGGTACACAGAAAGGCATAAATGCTTAATACACCATCAACCTAAAATGATATCTGATAGCGTCTCCATGACACGGTTTTTAAATACTGATAATGACAATAAGGTTATATATATACGATGAAAAAGTGGAAGGATGTAAGAGCCGAGGAAGGCCAAGACTTACTTACCATGACCAAATTGGCGGCGCTCTATCAGAAAGTGATGTCAGGAGCCCTAGAAACCGGCGAGCGTGTATGAGAAGAGCAATTAATGTTAAAGAAGCGAGTGAGGTATGTAAGGATTGAGTCACGTGGCGGTCGATATATCAAGTATCACTCGCGCGATGCCCACTCTGCTGCTTACACAGCAACTCCTTGGGAGCTTACTGGTGACCTTACACGCAGGAACACAACAACCCTCTAGGGAGATGTTATTTGGCTGCGGTTTGCTGTGAGGTTCGAGGTACTTCCCCAGACGGGCTGCTTTGATGCTCCCTACCTCTCTTCACTCCTATAAAACTTCTGTCACTGCAGGTGCAGTGTTGGTTTTTAACAGAATAACGAGTCATTTACTGCAGCGCTACTGCAACGTCGCTGCTGTCAGATCGCTTAACAGAATAACAAAACGTCAAAATGTACACATTTAAATGTTTACATTTTGACACACGACGCGCTGCTGTGCAGTTGCGGTTTCTTAGTAGAATTGGCGTACTGGTTCGTCCAGTACGCCAATTCTACTAAGAAAGGAGCTCAAGGATTATATCAAGTTGTATCAAGTGCATGAGATTGTATATTAATGTAATGTACTAGGACATGAAAGGTACTCGTGCAGAGAAACTAGTGAGTGTGAGAGGAGCGTCTGGGAAACTTCTTGGCAGTAAAACCTCGAACTAGGAAACACAGCCAGCTTTACATAAGAGAGCGGACCAGGGTATGGCAAAAAGAGTAGAAAAATAAAGTACACGCTGTCAATATGCGAGCATTAGGCAAAATCTGACATTATGTTGGTGCATTATCACTAAATACTATACTAATAAAATGACGAGCGCATCTATCGGTGCAAACCAGAGTTGACTCGATCCTGTCTGATCGGGCCGGTCACGAGCTTATCTCCAGGTCTTCACGTGACCCACGTTAGCTGATAACGTCATCTTGCGGAGAGTTTAAACGGCATCGCTGTTTACTTTGTTTTTACAGTTCCGTATCGAACGAATAAAAGCGGAACCCTTTCGGCTTGTAGGGAGCCAAGAAATGTTCACAGCCCGAAGCAGGCCTTAGCAGCAAGTGCCGTGCGCATCCCCCGTGAGCGTCTGCTGGAGATACTATCGCGTTATTCAGATAGTCTGCTTGTTTGTCTCCCCCGTTCGTGTCACCATTTCTCCGAAACATTATAAACAGCGGCAGGCGTAATCTGATAATCTTGAGCCACTTACCATCCATAGATATCGTACAGACTCCGTGTAGACAAACGATCATTTTTTCCGTCGTCCACAGATAAGATATTTATACCTAAGATAACATTATCTAATTATTTGATTCTGTCACAGATAATGTATATAAAGTATTAAGTAATTGATGTAAACACTTTAGCGGGCGGTCGATGGGACGGGCTGTCCCTTTGATGCGATTACCATGTTCTGTTTACCTGGCGAGCGGGCGAGGACTCACTCTTATCTCTCGTATTATTTTGATAATTTTAATGTATCATTATTGTGTTTGAAGCCAAAGCTAATCTCACCTATTTTTCATACATACGAGCATACGATCCACCTGATGTAAAGTGGTTACTGTAGCCTATGAACGCTGGTAATGGAACGCGGAAGGCACAACAACCGTTCAGCGAGTTTCTTATTTAGCTACGGTTTTTCTGTGAAGTAAAGGCACTTCTCCAGTCGGGCTGCTATGCTTCGTCATACTTCTCTTAAAAACGCTCTGACCTAGACGAACAGGCATGTTCATGCACGCAAATATTTGTCCTGTGTGGGAATCGAACCCACGAGCGTTGGTGACAGAGTTGCGATATTCACCGCGGCGCCACGGATCTCGTCACCTGCACGAGATGTATCCTGCTGATTTACAAAGGAGACTGTGGCAATAATAAGATGAATAGGATGGTATAGGCATACTCATTATATGCAAGCATTCATAGGCTTCAGGCAGGATGTACATGTTTTCCTCTTGATGTTACACAAAAATCCACTTCGGGCGAAAGTTATTGGTACACGCAGTACGAGTAGTTGTAAGCAGCTCGGTATATAGAAGTAACTTTACGTGATGTTAGAAACAGAGTTTGGTCTGAAAGAGTGTCGGTGTTAAAATAAGAAGGGGCATGCTCCGTTGGTTCGGACATGTAGAAAGAATGCAGGAAGAAATTACGAGGATACACGACGCAAAAGTAGGATGTAGGAGCCGAGGTAGACCAAGACTTACCTACCGTGACTAAATCGATCGCTAGAAGGGGATGTCAGGAGCCTTCAAGCCGGCGAGCGTTCATGTTAGGGTTATCTATGTTAAACAAGCGAGTGAATTGTGAAAGGACCGAGTCATGCGGCGGAAAAAAGGGGTGTTATAAGTTTGACGTGTGTATCTGTCTGTGGCATCGTAGCTTCGAAATGGATGAACCGATTTTGATTTTGATTTTGTTTTTTTTTTTGTTTAATAGGGGCCTTAGTGTTTTTGTGTATATCATATAGGTTATTATTGCGTCGAAGGTTTTTTAATTAAATTTTTAATTACATTTTGCTTGTTAAAACCTTATGCTGTAGTCCCTTGGAAAAAAATCGACAGTGAATTCATTACACAAGAACATTATAACTCAATTCCATTGATGCCCAAAAGATTGTGTGTATCTATAAATATAAAAGGAGAAGCTGACTGACTGACATATCAACGCAGGGCCTAAACTATAAGGGTTGGAAACTTGAAATTTTGCACAGGGTTTCCTTTTATAACGTGCTTCCCTAGAGCACTAAGAAAGGATTTTTGGAAATTCATCCCCTAAGGGGGTAAAACGGGGGTGCAAATTTAGTATGAAACTTTGCCGTTTTTGAAGTTATTCGAATGAAATTCAGCATGAAGGTTCTTTACTGAAAGGCATGAAACATGAGTAAAATATTTTTTTCAAAATTCATCCCTTATGGGGTTAAACGGGGGCGCAAAGTTAGTATGAAACTTTGCCGATTTTGAAGTTATTCGAATAAAATTCAGCATGAAGGTTCTTTATTGAAAGGCATGAAACACGACTAAAATATTTTTCTCAAAAATCATCCCTTAGGGGGTTAAACAGGGGCGCAAAGTTGGTATGAAACTTTACCGTTTTTGAAGTTATTCGAATGAAATTCAGCATGAAGATTTTTTACTGAAAGGCATGAAACACGAGTAAAATATTTTTCTCAAAAATCATCCCTTAAGGGCGGTAAAACGGGGATGCAAAGTTAGTATGAAACTTTGCCGTTTTTGAAGTTATTCGAATGAAATTCAGCATGAAGGTTCTTTATTGAAAGGCATGAAACACGAGTAAAATATTTTTCTCAAAAATCATCCCTTAAGGGCGGTAAAACGGGGATGCAAAGTTAGTATGAAACTTTGCCGTTTTTGAAATTATTCGAATGAAATTCAGCATGAAGATTCTTTATTGAAAGGCATGAAACACGAGTAAAATATTTTTCTCAAAAATCATCCCTTAAGGGCGGTAAAACGGGGATGCAAAGTTAGTATGAAACTTTGCCGTTTTTGAAGTTATTCGAATGAAATTCAGCATGAAGGTTCTTTATTGAAAGGCATGAAACACGAGTAAAATATTTTTCTTAAAAATCATCCCTTAAGGGCGGTAAAACGGGGATGCAAAGTTAGTATGAAACTTTCCGTTTTTGAAGTTATTCGATTGAAATTCAATATTAAGGTGTTTCATTGAAAGTCATGAACCAAATGTAAAATATTTTTTTTTAAACTAATAAGTATAAAAGTTTTTCGTTTTTATCTACATTATCGGATTCGAACCTGTCGAAACTCTTCTATCTAGCGGGCCGTGCGCGCACTGATGTGCCTCGGTCGACAAGTGGGCAACCCGAATGCAGAAAATATCTAACTGTTTAAAATCTCCCCGACAGTCCAGAAAGTCAGTTCGTCATTCGCCCTTTCATTTCAGTGCTGGACCAATTTTCACCAAACATAGCTAAGAACACTCCCGACTAATACACCTTTCAAACAAAAAATAAATAAATCTAAATCGGTTCATCCGTGCGGGAGCTACGATGACACAGAAAGACTCAGAATCACATAGACACACACACACCCTCACACACACACAAACACACACACACATGTCAAACTTATAACACACCGTCGTGTTTTCGTCGGGGGTTAAAAACAGAGGCATAAAATATATATGTATTAGTTTCGATTAGTTCCAATTATTGCTAAGAGATGGCGCCATAAGCCAAATTGAAACGCGCTATGGTTTCTTTTATAGCTCATTAAGAATAAACCTCAGTGATGATCATGACTGCAGGCTCACGCCCGCCTCTCTAATCCGGTGACGTAGTGACAGCCCACTCGGGGCTAACTACATAGTCAGGTCAAAAAAAAAAAAAAAAGATCATGACTAATTGTTGCGAACGCCCCCTACCTCTCCCCCACCGACTCCAACCCCAACACTCCACACACAAACCACACCGCGCTCGGCGGATCCGGGCGCGAAGAGTTAGGAATTCTGCGCGATACACCAGGTACCGAGTAGCCCAGGTACCTGGGCGCCTCTCTCCATAAGGCCCTTCAGGCACGAACCGCGTGTTCGATTAGATTCCCCAACGACGTCCTAAGCCAAGGTTCGACCCCTCTCGGGGGCCCTTAGGCTTTCGTTATACTAAGTTTTGCTAGGCTGTGGCGCCACACGCCCGCCTCTTTAGTCCGGTGACGTAATAACAGCCCACTCAGGGCTAACTACATAGTCAGGTCAAAAAAAAAAAAAAGAGATGACTGATTTGAATGTTCTAATTCGTATTTCGTGCTTCGACGTAGCGTAGGTGATGATCACTTTGATTATTATAACAAAAAAAAAATTGTTGCAATATTCGGATTAATTATTATTATTTATTCTATTTTTAGTACAAAGTCGAAGTACCGTTGTCTCCGTGTCCATGCATGGGATATGCTACAGAGAAGAGCTCTGCCGAATATGGAGGGTATCCAGTCGCAAGAAGACCTTTTTTTGTTGTTGCAACGAACATGGGCGGCCATTCCACAGCGTGATTTGGATGAACTCATTTTGAGTATGCCAAACCGATGTTCTTGTGTTGTTAGTGTTCGCGGTAGAAACACGGATTATTAATTGTTTAAGTTACCCAATAAAATTTTAAAGAAAACTGTTATTTCAGTCTTTTTTTCGAACTTTAATGTTAGTGGTTCAAATGTCAAAAATCCCTTTATTATGAAAATGGCAAATTTCTTTATTAATGCAAAGGTGACTTGGTTTATCGTTACTGTAGACAAACGAAAACACTTTATTTGATGAATCCTTAAAGAAAATTTTAATTAATATCAATCAGGAGAAAAGTTATTGCAAAAATATATGTTGATCCCTAGACACTTTTGATGTGTGTATATAAAACTGGAGTTCCTGACTAATTCACTAACTCATCAACTCCGAAGCCAAACTCTTGAACCTGGAAAGCTGAAATTTTGCAAAGAGGTTACTTTTATAATCCTCACGAGAGTGAAGAGGGGCTTGACAGTTTGTATGGAGTTGAAAAATTATTTTATAATAAGTTAGTGACTTTACACAGATACTCTTTATTAAATTCCAAAAAAGTAGTTTCAAAAATTCCACCCCGGGTGTAATATAGGTCAAAAGTATTTCTTAAACTAAAAGTTGAATTATTAAGAAATTGTTATTTTTTAAAGTGAGCTGCTTTAGACTGTAAATATACTCTCAATTAAGACCTCAATTAAGTAATTTCAGCGTTTTTCAAAATTCCACCTTTAGGGGCTGAAAAGGGGATTGACAGTTTGTATGGAGCAGAAAACTTTTTGAAGTTAGTAACTTGAAACTTTGTATAGATTCTCTCTATTAGAATCCAAAATAAAATTGGTTTCAACGTTTTCAAAAATTCCACTCTTAGCGAGGTGTGGTGAGGTGAAAAGGGGGTTGGAATTGTGTTTGAACGAGACGCTAATCTATATTAATAGAAATGGAGTTCCTGTCTAATTCACTGACTCACCAAAACGTTCGTTTTGTAATGCATATGAGAGATAAGAAAGATTTTTTTGAATTTCAACCCGGGCAGATATTTTTTTAAGTGGCTTGAAACTTTTATGTTTTTAAAATAGGCAATGTTGAGAATAAAGAGGTGCTTTGAGTGTATACAGCCAGTATCAAATAGTTAATGAAAACCGAACAGGCCGTGACATATCTTCATTACTACACAAATAAGGATATTTGATACTTTTAACTATTTAATGCCGACTGTACTAAAAAATAAGAAGTAAAATAAAAGTAAGTAAAACTGCTGACATTCCAAAATCTACGCGTGCGAAGCCGCGGGCATAAGCTAATAAACAAATAAATGATAACTTAATATTTATATTTTATTGTAATTACGAGTACATTAATTGTCATATTTATATTTTGTGTTTGGGAGTGTTACTTCTCTCGTGTTGATAACGGTCGGTGACAGCTGTGCACGTGCTCGTGGACACGCTCTTGGCTGTACCGGCTGGTGAGCCACCTCTCACAATAAAACCAACCACGTCTATAGATAACGACGAAAGTACTCGTTGGTGAGCAATTAACTAATTAATTAATTTATTCAATCATTTGAATATCTCACTCCTAAGCAATTTAAAACTATGTAAAGGTTTTATATAAACTTTAACGATGTAGTATCTTCACTAGATGGCGTTGTACCTTTTTCGGTGAACCGTACATCGCGCTGTTAAGAGTTTTGTTCCCAGACCGACTCTCCCGCCCGATGTGAATTTACTCATACTTACCTGGCGTAGGGGACACCGTGATCAAGAAGGCGGTTCCCCCAGGGCGAGACCTTCCCATTGCACTGCGGGTTGGTTGACCCCTGCGATTACCCCTAATGTGGGTAACTCGGACGCGTAATTTTTGTTAGTGGGGACTGCGTACGCGCCGTCCCTCTTGCTTGCAAAATTGTGTAACATTCTAATTTATATATATATGTATTGTCTCACAAAATACACAGCGCCATCTAGTCCCAAAGTAAGCGAAACTTGCTTTACTGTATTCTATTGTGGTATACATGACATTATTATACCAACATAAACATTAACATTTGACAACAGGGTCACATATGATTAAAGAATTGTTTAAAAAAAACTTTTATTTTCAGACATTTATGTCTTTGTTTTTAGATAGATAATAGATAAGCCATTTATTTGTATCTCCTTGACACACAACAGTAAATATTGGCAGGTAGACAATGAGTAAACACTAAATGCAATAGTAATCGTAGAATAAAATGTATGTCGCAGTGATACAAACCACTGACTTTCAGCAGCTGCCTGAAAATTAAGAAGACACGCGCAGCAATAAAACCGTGGATGTTGTTATACATATATATACATATATACAATACGTATCCATGCATAAATACTCATAACTATAGGTATAAATACAAGCATTGCAAACAAATATGAGGTTATTGACAGTGTATATATGAGCATGAAATAGGATTAATATAAATAGAACCAGCAGCGAAACTTAGCGAGGTCATAGGCACACAAATCCACCCATACCCATCCAAAGATTAAAGACCCAATCAAGCAACCCAGAG
This sequence comes from Pyralis farinalis, assembly GCA_947507595.1. Taxonomy (NCBI): domain Eukaryota; kingdom Metazoa; phylum Arthropoda; class Insecta; order Lepidoptera; family Pyralidae; genus Pyralis; species Pyralis farinalis. Next base: position 916,302 of record OX382280.1, read on the forward strand.
GACAATTACCACCAGAGCGAACAGATTGCGACGAAAAGCAGAATCTAACCTAGCCTTTGTTCCTCCAATAGCACTGTTTTAACCTTATTTTTGAAAACGTGTCTTGAGGACACATTTCTTATTGGTGGAGGTATATTGTTCCAGCGTTTGATCGTCTGGTAGCGGAAACTGCCCCTGAAAGCAACAGTTTTGTGCTTGTATGCCGCTAAAGGTACACCTGATCCATACAGCAGCGTGGTTGATAACCACGTTTTGTGATTATTAAAAGGCAGTTCAGTATCTAAAATAATTCCCAAAAATTCCTAGCCTCACTGATTCGTTCTACGATCGTGCCAAGCACCGTTACGCCAGGATGTTATCTAAGATTAGCTTTGTTTGATTTTTAGAGCCAAGGACCATGACTTTGGACTTACATGGATTAAGCACGAGAGCGTTAGTAGTAGCTCAGCACGCGATTCCATCCAGGTTCTCTTTCAAAGACTGCACGGCTTCAGCTACATTACTGGGGTCCACGGGAATATATAGCTGAACATCGTCAGCGTAATAATGATACCTGCATCATCTCACTACACTTGGAAGATCAGCACTATATAAAATAAAGAGGAGAGGCCCAAGTATGGAACCCTGGGGTACTCCTCTTGTTACAGGATTAGTAGTCGAAAAAACATATGTACCATCCTCTTTCCGGAGTTTCAGCTTGGTGTCGATAACTCAGGTTACTATCAAACCATCTAATGGCAGTATCGCCGAAACCATGGTACACTAACTTGGAGAGAAGCAGTGGAATGTTGAGACTTTCATACGCACGGGAGAAGTCGAGTAATGCCAGTATTGTGCCCTTTACGTCATCCTGATCGACGAGTACAATATCCGTGACATCGAGCAAAGCTATAGCAATGCCCCGACCCTTCCTAAATCCAGACTCGTGAAATGCTAGGATGTTATTCTCTTCAATTCCTCAATATACCTAATTGTTTGTTCATAAATGACTTTGTCTAAAATTTTTGAGAGGAACCTTAGGATACTTATCGGCCTAATGTCTTAGTCCACAGGGTTGGTTCAATTTTGATCTAGTAGTTACTAGAGAATATATCCACTGATGGGGCGCGACACCGGTTATAATTGATTGTTTTTATGTTCATTGTCTGATTTTGATGATTATTATTTTGTGAATTCACAAATTCCTGTGGTCTCGTATATTTTTCGGGACTATTTGACGGCAAAGTACAGCTTGGCAAAAAAAAGAGTTTGCCAAAAATGAGGGCGCTACTGTCATACACATGGTCACCCTTTAGACGACGACCAAAACGATAGTGATACTTTTATTACTTTTACTATTTTTGATAAAGATCATAATATTTATGACATTACATAGGTGTGTATAATAATAGATAAAAAATAAAAACAACAAGTATAACGAAACGATCATAAATCCGACAGGAAAGTAGTGTTACCTTAAAAAAATATTAGTTCCAGCTGTCACCACGGCAAACTCTTTTTTGCTAAGCTATAAAAATTATAAAGTGACATTTAAAATAAAGCCGACTTCATTGTAAGTAATATTAAAGCAACATTTTGACCAGCCGTCGATCACAATGAAGTCGTTTTCACTTTTATATTTACAGGTTTCAGCTCAATGTGCTCTCAACTGTACAAACATTCACCTTGTCTGTATATATATATCTGAAGGTAGCCGTGTCACGTGTCTTACATATCTGTGACATTTCCGTTGGTGACATCCAGTTTATAAGTATTTTTCTTTTTTTCACATCGCACACACACACAGTTAGTTCTTACGAGTTTACTGCGAGCCTCACTCACTCACAGGAACACAACAACCTTCCAGTGCATGGTTACTGCGACATATCACTCTTAAAAACACCCAGACTTAGACAAACAGATATGAGATGTTTTATGCACAGAAATGTTTGTGCGTGGATATCGAACTCACGAACGTTGGTGTCAAAGTAGCGTTGCTAAACACGGCGCCACCGAGCTCGCTTACATTAGATTTCATCGAATTTTTTTTTTATACAATGTCGGGAGGCATACAAGGATACGGTCCGCCTGATGTAAAGCAGTTACCGTAGCCTATTAACGCTTCTAACATATATCACTCGCACGATGCCTCGTCAGCTGCTTACACAGAAACTCCTTAGGAGCTTACTGGTGACTTCACTCACACGCAGGAACACAACAACCCTCTAAGGAGTTGTTAATTGGTTGCGGTTTTCTGTGAGGTGGAGGTACTTCCTCAGATGGGCTGCTTTGATGCGCCCTACTACCTCATATACAATAATGTATCGTAATACAAACATGTTCCGATAAACCTGTCTAGACTTTATCTCGAGTGTATGACTAAGTCTAAGTTCTAGTTGTTTTTCTTCGCTCAGCGTTTTCGTGTATTTTTATGTAATTGCGTCTTTAGGATTCCGTACCTGAAAAGTAAAAACGGAATCCTTATAGGATCACTTTGTTGTCCGTTTGTCGCTCTGTCAAGACCCTTTGTCTCAGGGACGGGTGGAGCTATCAAGCTGAAATAAATAACAAATACCCAGGTCTGTAATCCCTTCGAGCAGTGAAAACCAAACTTCTAAGTCAACGCAATCAAAAGATACAGCTGTTTATGCCTCGTTTATGCGCATATTTTGACACTCGCAAGGGAATCAAAACCTACGAGTATAGGGTACTGCCCGTTGACCTAGAATCATGAAATTTGGGTAGAAGCATTGTCATGTAGTACAAGTAAAGGTAAAAATGCGAAAACCGTAAATTTGTAGTTCCATCATAAAACAAAAAAACTTTTTTGCGACAATAATTTGCGAAAATATTTTTTTACGGAACCCTCAGAGCGTGAGTCGGGCTCGTACTTGACGGCTTTTTTATATACAACGCCGAGAGGCATACTATCACTCGCGCGCTGCCACTTCTTCCTTAGGAGTTTATGGGTGACCTCCCTCACACGCAGGAACACAACAACGCTCCAGAGAGTTGTTATTTGGATGCGGTTTTCTGTAAGGTGGAGGTACTTTCCCAAACCGGCTGCTTTAATGCGCCCTACCGCTCTTAAAAACACCCAGACCAAGACAAACAGACATGTTCATGCACAGACATCGTCCTGTGTGGGAATCGGACCGACGAACATTGGTGTCAAAGTCGCGTCATTCACGACTGCGCCACCGAACTCGTCAAAGCCAAGACATACTTCTCAGTTTTTAGTATCGACATCTTCAGATTTTATTTAAGGTTCCCGCGCTATCTATATTTTACAGTGTTCAACTCATCTTCAGCAAAACTTGAGTATGTAATTTTAAATATTCTCCTTCTGTCATCATTATGATTAAATTTAATCAAACGTGTTTTATTTTTAAGTAGATATAATAGATAGAAGTAATCCTATACAACAATTCACTGTAGGTAGTAACACTCCGTATAATCAATACACATCAAAAAACACGTCCAGTAAGTCGGAAGGTTTGCGAGTGTATGATATTTTGATTTATACGCAGATAAAATATTATCGTATCTGCGTAGTGTGTGACTCGCTTTACTCGTTTGAAGTAACATGATACTCATACTTTAATATGTAAGGGAAATACTCGACGTATACGTACTCGTTTTGCAGTACTGATTACTGTCATACTGGCCGCTACATATAATTTATTTAGTACAACTACATTTTACTCACACAAAAAATAGGTTAAGGCTAGGAGAAGATTAGGTAAGACCTGCAAGCTAAGATGTTTTTGTAGTTATATTACGTCGTACACGCTCTAAAATGGCAATAAGAAAGTAAGGTAATTGCCCAACTCGCATTCATTTGGGCACGCTCTCGCGTCGCGGCTATACGTATATGCTTTGCCACAAAGCGTAAATCTTTTAAGATGTATATTCATCTCTTTCTAACGACAGGTATGCACTATCATTTGTCTCTTTGTTAGAGCAAAATATGATAATAAATAACTGTACATAAATATAGTATATACTAGTTGCGCCATTTTAAAATACAATAATGTTGGTGTATAACGTGTTTACCTTTTGATACGTCGCTGGCTGCAAGTTATTATCATTAGTCATTACACGTACATTGATTTACACTTTGGCCGCCGCCGCTTCCTTGTTTGTATACAGCACGAGCTAACAACTCTGTTTTGTTTGTTCCAGGGCATCACGTGGGGCAAAGCGTTCCTGATAGCGGCGGAGAACTCCGCCGCGATGCCCTACCTCGACACCAGAGAGTGCCAGCTCGGCGGCTACAGGACTTGTGTCGCCAAGTTCTACCCTCGCCCTATATTTTCCCCCACTGTCAGTAGCTGCAATCTCACTCTAAAGAGAGACGCCCTCCTGTACATAGCTGTGCCAGATAACAACCACTGGCTGGGCGCAGCGCCCCTGCCGGACATTGCCAAACAAATCCTCGAGTGCCGCGGCTCGTCTGGAACTAATGTAGAATATTTATTAAGACTAGCCGAGTTCATGAGGGATGAGGTCCCCGAAGCCTTAGACGAGCATTTGTTTTCATTAGAGAGGCTGGTCAGGAAATTTGCAGCCGACATGAAAGTGTGCCTGAAGAGTTTAATGGGAGAAGAGAAGGTAGAAGAGAAAGAGGTCAAGCCTGCCGCCCCGAGCTTCCAGTTCGCGTCCAGAGTACCAGAAAAGAAATTACGCTGCGTCAATATGTGATTTGTATGTATAGATATTTTGAGAATTCTATTTGATGTATTGCTCTAAACATCGATTTTGGCTCGTGTAAGGGAAACAATATCAATCAGAAACCATTTTATATAAACATTTAACGTTTTGTAATGTAATTTGTGTGTGTCATAAAAACGTCAGATTTCACGCCCATTGAAAGGTGTACATAAAATATTTGCGATCGACGCTCTATTGGGTGTGTTACAGCTGTAGCATGCGATACTTTAAATATCTGTTCGTAACAAAGGTCGTGGTATATAAACTCAGACGTTGGAACCCATTGTACCGCCGACCCAATAGACGCAGGACAGTATAGCCGTGTTTTGATTTCGCGCCGCGGTCGACGGTCTCAAAACACTCCCGCGGATGTCGGTGCATACGCCACAAGCCACAAGCACGCCACGAGACTCAGCTAGAGGCTCGGGCCGGCCGTAAAGTTTGTTATGTACTCGGTACATTGCGACGAGCATTCAATAACAGTTGTCGAAGTAAGATAGGTACATGCCGTGATACTAGTTTGTCGTTTAGTATTTTATTATTTGAGGCTACTTCGTGTTATCTATGTTTTGTTTATTCGTAACATTATTTTTAAAAAGGCCTAAAGGCTATGAAGTAGTTTTTGTAAGTGTATACAATACATAACATAGTTTTGACTGTATACGTATTTTCTCTATCAAATAAGACTAATCAGATGCACTAACTTTTTTGATTGTATTGTACAACTTGTAATTAAAGTGATCATAATTTACTAAATAACCAAACAACTTTTAATTTACAAATGTATTAATGGAGCTGACTACGTTTGTTGACTTTAGTTCCTAAATAATGAAATGATCACGACCTGTCATTGACCTGCCGATCTGATATAATATTAATGGACCTCACTAACCTCGTTTATTTCAAGCTGAGCTTGTTTTGAATTAGACGTTAAATAGTCATGTTGACAGTTTATTGACTGAATATCAACTTGTTTTGCCTAAGTTTCTGTAGTTAGGTCTGTTCCGTCTCGTAACAATGCCAACGACGGTAAATAAGAAGAAGAGAATATTATATGTTGTCCATGTAAGAACCTCAGATTTGTATTAAAAGGTGCACGTATCGTAAATCACGGTCGAAGCCAAATATCAAAGTGACAAGTATTAAAAATGAATTTAGATTTTAAGTTAAGCTTTAACTATCGTTTGTGATTAATAAGATTTAAGTTAATGTTCTAACCTATTTTATAAGCGATGAAATTTATTTACATTATGTTCAGTTATTATTATCTAGTTATTGGTTATTTTAAATTTTCATTTTCTTTCTCGAATCCCTACCCTATCGCTAGTTTCGTGTATATTAATAATTGCGATGTCTACTGCGCTGTTTATAAATAATTTGCCTAGAAGAGACGTTTATTTTTCGTGTTATTTTCCATTTCTTTCTGCTTACCCCGCAAGGGAGTCGGCGTGAAGACATACATAAAGACGTTTAAATGAACGTAGCGGGCTCAGGGCGGCGGCGCGGCGGCGCGCACGACGCGGCGACGTGTCCTGCCAAACAGTTTATAAAATAATACATGCCCAGGACCAAAAACCTTTTTACATTACAATGTTGGTATAGTCGTCGTAATCACCGCCAAATTGGTCAAAACCGGCCACTTGTTTTACCAGCTTTCTCCGGCGCTTGGTGGACGGTGATGTTAAATAAGGAGCCAACGTTATTTCTGGCTGGCCTCTGACATGTTAAACATAATCGATTAATAATATTGTTATTTTTCATAGTAAGTGCATGCGATGAAATGGTATTGTGTAACTAACTTTACGTAGGTAATCAACTTCAAAGCGCTAAATAAAAATATATTATGAAATCGATTTTATGTCTACAGGCCTAATTACGGTGACGGAATTCCCCCACGTGTGTCAGAACACTAAATGTAGTACACATCTGAATAATCACGCGGCCGAAACCCCGCGGTAGACGTTCAACGCTCATTACAGAATAATTACATCGCGTTTTAGCGAACTACAAGAGCACTTTACGTTATATGTGTAGTTTTAAATTTTGCAAGTTTGTATGATGTATAAATTGTCACTGTGCAATGCATATGATGACTATTTGTGCAGGGAAACAAAATACCGTTTCAGAAGAATCGTAATATGTTTCATGAACAGTTCAGCCGTGTTGTCAGTAGGCGAGCAGTGCAGTTAGATGGCGCGTCTATACAGCGCGGACTGTATGTAGTTTGCGACATCTCACTTTCCGCTTCAGTTAGCGACCGATTTGCAGCGCAAGTCGACGACGCTATGTCAGTATGCTCAGTACGCTGGCGTTACGCAAAAAAACACCGATCGGGATGAGCAAAGCGTGCGATTGTATTTGTGACAGTACAAAAAATTTTGTATTTGTAACTCGCTTTGCCTTCTTTACCAAAAGTTGACACATGAATGTGGCGACGGGCGGTGCGGTGACTGTTCGTTGCTTACAAGATGGCGGACTCGCCGCTCAGTCAGTCAGCGTGTGACACAGTATGGTTTCCAAAAAATAAATGAATAGACTAAAGCAGCGACGTTATTACATCGGCCCGCCCGTGGTCTCTGCGGTCTCTGTTCATGATATGGATCTAGAGACGTGCCCGACATCCTGATCAGTGATCACGCCTCGCAGGTGTCGAGAATTGTATTTGATATATTTGAAGTACCATAACAGCATGGTTACTTCTTAACCGAGTGGTAAGTCATTTCTGGTATGTAACCTAACTAGCTTCAGTTTAGTATCATTCATATGTATCTATTCTATTTGTTATAAACAAAAAAACTAATAAATATCGATGGTTTCGACATAGTTACAAACCATTTTGCATATCAAATGTGCCAACCTGGTATTTTAAATTGTATATAGGATTTGATGATGATTGTTATTATTCCATATATTATATAAAGTTAATTTCCTACGGATAATTAGTTGACGTGCTATGAAAAATAACAAATAATCGCTGTAGCATAATTTTGTATGAACTATTTATGTAAGGCTACGCCAAGTTAATCGCTGACGAAATATTGACATATGATGTAATAAACCGTGAATACATTTCAATGTTGTTTTATTGAACTGATTACCTTGATTGTCGACTCGGCGTGGTGACAGTATTTTGTGTAATTGTGTTTTAATAATGTCTGCGTTGTTTAAGATAAAATGTCTTGTTATAGCAACATTTACATTACAAAACAATTAGCTCGGCTCTGTGTGTATAGTTACTGTTAAATACTACCTATAACATGTACGCATGTATATGTGAGTCTAAATATCCTAGAATTCCCATCGGAAGTTCTTCAACACTTAGTATCAAAATTGAGTTGTAAAATTTTTAGTCAAGCTGTATTATTGCAGAACCCCAGAACTTAATTACCTCTTATTTAAATAACAGATTGCAAACATAAATGGGGTTAAATCTAAAGGCAGTAACGTTAATATCGGGGCGCCCAGGGTTCTATCCCGGGCCCCTTTTTATTTTTAGTGTATGCGAATGATCTGCTCTACGTAGTGCAGAAAATGGCGGATATAGTACTATTTGCTGATGATACCTATCTACTTTTTAATGTGGCCTGCCATTGTGAAAATATTGACAAGGTAAATGGTGTTGTGTCTGCTATCATAAACTGGTTCACATGTTATCAGTTCTTTAGCTAAACTCGGCAAAACCAAATGCATCAATTTTAGTCTTCCAAATGTGAATTCGGCCAATACAGGACTTCTTATCGCTAATAATAAATTAGAATTTGTTAATAATACTGTGTTCCTTGGAATTACAGTAGACTCCAAATTACAACATAAAAAAACTTGCCACTAAGTTGAGCTCCGCTGCATATACAGTTTGGTGAATCAGAAAATTGACGGATATGGCTACTGCGCGCTTAGTCTTTTTCTATACCACGGGAAGCATACAGGCATACGGCCCACCTGAGGAAAGCGATTACTGTAGCCTATTAAAGCTTGCAATACATAAAGTATCACTCTCGCGATGCCACCTCTGCTGCTAGCACAACAACTCCATAGGAGCTTACTGGTGACCTCACTCACACGCAGGAACACAGCAACTCCAACAACCCTCCCGGGAGATGTAATTTGGCTGCGGTTTTTCTGTGAGGTGGAGGAACTTCCCCAGACGGGCTGCTTTGATGCACCCTACCTCTCTTTAAAACACCCAGATCAAGACAAATAGACATGTTCATGTACACAAATTTTGTCTTGTGTGGGTATCGAATCCGCGAACGTTGATGTCAAAGTCGCGTCATTCGCGACTGAGCCACCGAGATCGTCAATAAGTCTATTTCAGCTACTTTCACAGTATGTCGTATGGTATACTGTTGTACAATTTTTATCTTATAAAAAAGACCCATTCGCTCTATTTGTAACTTGGGCTCCAGAAAATCCCTCAGGAAACTGTTCAAAGAAATAAATATCCTCACTGTTACTTCTCAATATATTTATGACAACATAATGTATGCCCGTAAAAGTTTAAAGTCGTTTTTAAACTTCAGCGAAATACTTAGAAGCAGAAATAAGTTGTGTATGCCGCGGCGTACATCACCGGCTTGCTAGGACTAGTGAATCTTTTCTTGTAAATTGTATTCGGTTTTATAATAAATTGTCAGCAGAAACAGTTTTATCCTGATAATGTGATCAAAAATACTCTTTGTAAAAAGCTTATTATATAATTGATGAATATGTAACTGACAAAGATATCTGGAAATAATTCAGCTCCGGCTATCTTTTCTTAATAATCTTTAATTCTGACATTTGATTTCATTATTGTACTGACATGAATTTATTGTAATATCTAATTGACAATTTAAAAAGAGACATATTGGCAAGTTTCTTTCGACATTTCTTCTTCGCCAATTGTCATTTCCGAAGGTATGTCGCAAAAGTTAAAAAGTTCCGAAGGTATGTCGCAAAAGTTAAAAAGAAATGTTGGCCGTCACGGGACGCCCGGCAGATGAGCAACATTTTAGTGAGTATTCAAATTTTTAATAAATAAAAATCAAAAACCATCGGATATGTACAGTAAACAGTTCATACAGAGAAGCAACGCAGAGAGAGAGAGAGTCGAGAGTGGGGGCGGCGTGACGGCATGAGATTTGTCGTGCTATTTGCCGTCGCGGCAACGCACGTCAATAGATGTTTCTCATCAAAAATGTAAGACGGCTGAGACTCCACCAACACAAGCGGTCATATTGTACCAGAAGGTGATGTCAGTACCCCTTGGAACCTGCGAGATTATGTATGAAAAGAGTTGTGAATGTGCGCAAGGATCATGTCACGTGGCACCCTTTGTCGCTAGCGAGTAGACCGCTAGGGACTTGGCGTGAACATGTAGGTAGACGATATTTCTATCTTTCCTTTTTTATATCACGTCGTGGGCAGGAGTACAGCCTGCCCACCTGGTGTTAAGTGGTTATCGTACCGTAGCCTGAACCTTTGCAATACTACTACCCTCCAGGAAGTTGTTATTTGGCTGCGGTTTTCTGTAATATGACAAAGAGGAAGTCGAACCGTCCACTAACAGTGTACAGGTACATCCTACCCTGGTAGCGAGCCCTGCTGCTGCAGCATGGTCGGGACCCGGGGTCGTCCTGCCCGCATAGCCATCAAACCGCACACTGTGCTGTGGTGGAAGATACCGCACTATCGAATCGATCTAATAGAATCCTCTATTCTCTTAGATCGACGTCTTCTCTAATCTCAACACCTTTGAATATGGCTACGAGTAAAAGAGATAACCCTGCATAACAACATGGATTTTTGCAACAACAAAGGACTAATTCGAACATCAACGATATTTTTTGATTTACTCACTAGCCAGCCACTGAACTATTTTCGGCATTATAGACAAATATCTAAAGGTTCAGACGCTATCATAGAAAAGCAAAAAAAGAAGCTGCATCTACGAAAGTTACAAAGTAGAATACTTGGCTCATAAGCCTAAATACCTATTTATATATATACACACATCAAAAGTGTCTAGGGATCAAGCATTTTTATGCGGATTTCTTGAGATTGAGATGTGGCTTTGTAATAAAAAAATATATAAAATATATAAACGTATACGACACTGGAGAACCCCTGGACGCCAACAGCGATTAAAATCCTGCCAGGAAGTCCATCCTTATAGTGGTGGAACCATCATGGTATGGGCGGGTATTTGGATCGGCGGAAAAACTGAGTTGATTTGGATCAGAGGCAACCTCAACGCTCAAATTTATGCTGAGACGATTGTATCAGACGTCATCGTTCCTCTACAAGTGCAAATCGGTCCCTTATTTCAGTTAATGCATGATAATGCACGACCGCACACCGCAAGAGTTGTAAGACAGACTCTCGCCGCAGCTAACATCAATGTCATGCCCTGGCCTGCTCAGTCGCCAGACTTGAACCCGATTGAGCATGCATGGGATATGCTACAGAGAAGAGCTCTGCCGAATATGGAGGGTATCCAGTCGCAAGAAGACCTTTTTTTGTTGTTGCAACGAACATGGGCGGCCATTCCACAGCGTGATTTGGATGAACTCATTTTGAGTATGCCAAACCGACTTTCTTGTGTTGTTAGTGTTCGCGGTAGAAACACGGATTATTAATTGTTTAAGTTACCCAATAAAATTTTAAAGAAAACTGTTATTTCAGTCTTTTTTTCGAACTTTAATGTTAGTGGTTCAAATGTCAAAAATCCCTTTATTATGAAAATGGCAAATTTCTTTATTAATGCAAAGGTGACTTGGTTTATCGTTACTGTAGACAAACGAAAACACTTTATTTGATGAATCCTTAAAGAAAATTTTAATTAATATCAATCAGGAGAAAAGTTATTGCAAAAATATATGTTGATCCCTAGACACTTTTGATGTGTGTACTTCATTTCTGTTAACGCATTTTTCTCAAATTGCTAAATAAGATTTTTGTTTTATGTTTTTAATTTACTAGTACGAAATTGCGCCATCTATTGTATAGTTCCAACAAAAAGTAATGCGTGGCTCAGTAAGTTAACGATACACACGGCGCTCGTAGCAGGTGATTCAAGCATAATATCCCGTATACAAGTTTGGAATTAAATAAATAGATGGCGCTAAAATAATAATACATATGTTGAACAGTGCACAACTACGAAATTAATAGATCAACATAAATAAATATATCTGTGGAATATTTGAAATACCACAAATATATTAATAGCAAAATAAAATTTCCTAGAACTAAATTACGATTTTTATATTAGGTACGTCGAATCGCTTCTTAAAACAGACGCTTGTAGTCTCTACTACAGCTGCTTTCTTCTTAATTTCTCCATACTTTTTCTATCGCCGCCAATAAAATGTTCACTAGCGCCCTAAACATATTCCGAATACCATCCGTTTCGCCTCAGAAATATCGCATCTTTATTCTTCCTTTTTTGTCTTCTATCAGATAAGAGTCAGTAACGTTCTTCAATTTTCTGTGGGTTTTCTGCCGCCCACTTATACACTCCCAGCGTCGGTGGACGCAATGGTCCACTTCGAAAAAGGCTGGTGTATTGTCCAGTTTGACGTAGCACTTACTTTACCCATTCGCCTCCTGGTAAACTCTCTCCCAGGAACACAACAAATCGCCAGGAATACAATTATGATAAAGAACTAGGTACCTTGTTGTCAAATTTCTTTGACCTGGCGTGCCTTGTAGCAAGTCAGATATTGCAAGTATCGAGTAATAGTTAGTTTCAAGTAGGCACTACTTGAATACATTCCCAAAACATATTTTCGAATTGAAAGTTTCTATGTATGTATATTTTCACGCCAGGTCCCTTACGGGGTAGGCAGAGACCGAGCGCCATAAGACGCGGTCCTTACACACTTCACTCGTTTCTTTAATATTCATAGCTCTTTTCATGCACGCTCGCCGGTTCCTGGGGCTCCAGACATCACCTGCTTAAACACGACCAATTTGGTCGACATAGGTTACTCTTGGTCTTCCTCGACTCCTACATGCTTTCAGTTGCGCACTGTTATTATTTTATCCTGCATTCTTTCTACGTGTCCGAACTAACGGAGCATGCCTTTTCTATTTTAACACCGATGCTCTTTCAGACCAACTCTCTTTCTTACATCATCATTACGAACGCGGCCAAAACGTTACTACACGCGTTTTGTTTGTAAAAGAAATATATTTGTTGAAGTAAACTTCTTCACGCACGCTTGATTTGGAGTATAAGCTGGCGAATGCGTGAACGAGAGCGTTACGAAAAGTGTGATCGGGCGAGGTGAACGGAAGTTAAGAGGGAGATATAAGTTAGAGAAGATAGTATGAGAGAGAGTTACGTTTCGTATATTACTGTAGGGTCAAGAGAGAGAGAGGTGCGAGCACACATTTTCTTTCTCTCATAGCGAGTTAAGTTTCGTATATGTAAGACACAGTGCAGGCCTATTGTCTGTATCACACTATGGAGCTAAAGAAGTTTTACTTCAGTCGTGTGGGCTAAAGCACACTCTTTTGTTGTACTATGTAATTGCAGCCATTTCCGTGCAGATTTACACGATTGCACAGCACAGTATCATGCCACCTCTGCTGCAAATACAGCAACTCCTTAGGAGCTTATTAGGTGACCTCATTTACACGCAGGAACACAACATCCCTCAAGGGAGTTGTTGTTTGGCTGCGTTTTTCTGTGAGGTGGAGATACTTCCCCGGACCTGCCGCTTTAATGCGCCCTACATCTCTTAAAGTCACCCAAACCAATACAAACAGACATGTTCATACACACTAATGTTTGTCCCGTGTGGTAATCGAACTCACGAGCTTTGTGTCAAAGTAGCGTACCAGCGCGTTTCACCACTGCGCCACCGAGCTCGTCATTTCATATGCAGCGGAGCTGAGCTTACTGGCCAGTTTATTTACTGATTTAGTGAGAGGTGATTATGTAAGAGTCACATATGTTTGTGAGGATATATGTTCATTCATTTCTTACTGTTAAAAGATTTCTAGTTTTAGGTATCAATAGATTTTTACATTAACCAAAAATTCATGAAAATCAGAATACTTAAAAATCAGATCATCGAGAATGCCGCTTGTTACATTATAGGATCATCATTGTAGAATTTCTTGACCAAGGATAATAAAAACAAAGCAAATACAATCGCATCCATTTGTATTTATTGCTCATACATTTACTACATCCATTCATAGAAATTATCAAATATACAAACAGTTTATCGCCGAAAAACGGTTACAAGTACCGAACATTATTTTGAATTCTAAACATTACACATCTACGATATTTTAAATACCTACTTTAGTCTCTGGAACATCGAATATAGATACATTAGTTATTTACAAAATAAGGTAAAAGCAGATTCTTTACATATTGGGCTAACATTGATTTGGTTAGCACTTTGTTAAATATAAAAATCTGCATGCATTAATATGGCGGACAGTAGCTAGTCTGCGAGAAATTCTACTTAGACACTAGTTTGTTACCACTCGTGTGCCGATCTCACTAAACAATGTTATTAACAGATCATTTCGTTTATAGCTTGATTGAAAAGTCCTTAAAAGAAACGAACGTGACACTTTAGCTCTATTTGGTCACTTAAATTACGAAATAATTGAAGTTAATATTTTTTTCTTAGTTCTTTCTACCTTTTATATAAATAGATAGTATATTGTATAATTACACTTATTAAAAGTCCAGAAAAAATACTTGAAAATCACCTGGTTACAAGAAGGGTTAGAGCCTTGGGCTGCGTTACATCCGCTTAGGAAATATTTTGTCGTGATTTAGAGTTCATAAATGATGTGACAAACTGTACTATTATATACAAAACTCAGAATCAAATAACTTTAAGTAATCAAACGACTTGATCCCTATTTTAAGTATGTGTATCGACTTGGTGGGACCTCTGCCTGTAGACCGTCAACAAAACAGCTACGTTTTGGCAGTAATATGATGATTGTTTGAAATATGTCTGCTTCTTTTGTTCTTAAAACAGATTATAGTTACCGATTATAGTTCTCAAAATATTGGAGTAACCAGTTTTTCTATTGTATGGAATGACCGTTTACTTTTGTTTAGTAAAATTAGACATATGATGGCTACATATTCATTTTATTTCAGAACAATACAATATTGTGTCGAAAGTTGATCTAAATATCTAAAGATAAGATAAAAGAGACTAAAATACAAAACCATAACATTATAATCCGATTCGATGTCGCTACATTCTAATTAAGTACTTAAAACTTGGTAGTGCCTATCAAATTTACAAGCCATACAAAAATATTACTATTTTGGTAAAGAACTAACAAACCTTACCATAGATTATTTGTTCTCACGAGTATTTATCAAATTAGGCAAATGCCCGCCTGCTGAAGTTCTGACACTGTCCCCGTCACGTGACGTCACACGCCTGTAGAGAGCTATCGAGTTGATTACGAAAGTATATCTTTCCTTGACCACTAAAGTAGTAAAACAATCTCAATTTACGTCATTTTAAACCACTAATTTCAGTCTCAGATGTAATTACTCTCTGAGTACGAGTAGGAAGTAACTATACTTCCTTGTCGTGGCTTTAAACAATTCCTAAACTATAATAATCTATATTTTTTCTATCTAAATCTCTAAATGGGAAAATCTAAGTGGACTAGATGCAAAATAATTTCATTACTTGCCATCCCGTTTTAGCATATATCTAGATTTGCGATGTTCCTTGCGTTGAATTCCTAAAAAAAAATTAGTTCTCTCTGTCAATCGTAGTAGTTAGTACTACAGAAAATATCAAATTTATAGAGAGTATATAATTCAATACACTATGGTTCAATATCTATATATCTATATGACGCCTAATGATAACATGATGAATGAACTTCGTGACATACTTTTGAAAACGATCGTATTTTCACCAACATACTTAATAATTTCATTTAAATAATAAATACAATATAACTGTCAATATAACTAGGGGTCGGTACCAGAAGCGTGCACGCCGCGACCCTGCCAGTCCAACACTGTGGACTGCAATTCTGGACCCAAACCGCACAGACGCGCGGATTAGGGCGTCCCCCGGAGGCGACGCGCACCGATCCGCCCCCGTCGGTGCGAAATCTAAGGCATGCGGCGGTGGGGGCCGCCACCCACCACGCAACGCCCACCCCGGCGGGTCGAGGAGAGCTGAGTGTCGTATAGGCACATGGAATGTGAGAGGTGGTCTAAAAGATAAGATGAATGAGTTGATAGATATAATGAACGTGAGATGCCTAGATGCTTTGTGTGTGTCAGAGACCAAGCGAAAGGGAAGCGACACCGAAGATCTGCCCGGTGGCATGATGGCCCTGTGGTCCGGGGTGGACCAGGACGTTCATGCCAGCGCTGGCGTAGGTGTCGTGCTTTCATCTCGCTTGGCCGCGGGTGTGAAAGATTACGATTTAGTAGGTCCAAGACTTCTCTGGGTTAAGATAAAACTGGGGATTACGAGAGTGTTTTTAGTTGCAGCATATGCTCCTGTGAGCTCTGCTGATCCCCAGGAGCTCGAGAGGTTTTGGGAGACTGTAAAGGGTATTCTGGATTTGGCCGAAGCGAATGAACGGATAATTATGTGTGGTGATCTGAATGGATGGGTTGGGACCAAGCGAAGCAGTTATGAGGCTGTGCTTGGTCCATACGGAGATAAGAGAGTGAACGATGCTGGTAAGTTACTTTTAGACGTATGTATGGAACGAAACCTCCTTGTGTCGAACACGCTCTTCCATCACAAGGATATTCACACTTACACATGGAGACGGAATGAACAGAAAAGTGTGATTGATTTGATTTTGATAGATGGACGTCTCCGAAAGTCGTTAATGGATACAAGAGCCTTCAGAGGTCCCACTCTTGAAACGGACCACTATCTGGTGATAAGCCGATTTGTGGGCCTTTTCAAGAAGTGGAGGCACTGGCGAGTGCGTATTCCTTTCGGAGACCATGAAAGAATAAGAAGTGAAAAATTGGAAGATGAAAGTGTGAGGAGTACGTATGTACGTCTAGTCAGTGAAAGACTTGCGAACGCGAGTCTTTCCGACTCAGATGTAGACGAATGTTGGAAAGTTCTGAAAGAAAGTATGGTGGACAGTGCGAAAGAAGCATGTGGATGCGCAAAGAGACGTAGAACACTAAGAGGAGATGCCTGGTGGGATGCGGAGGTTCAATCCTCCGTGGAAAAAAAGAGGAAAGCGTGGCTGGATTACGTATCATCTTTGCACCAGAGTGATGGTATGAAAGAAATGAAGAAAGAAATATACCGTCGATGCAAGAATGACTCTAAAGCTTTAGTGAAAGAGAAGCGTGAAAGACTACATATGATTGAGGAAGAGAAGCTGACGAAGAACTTCGAGGCAAATACCAAACTCTTCTGGAGAGAGGTAAAGAAGTCTCGAAGTGGTTCGTCAGCATCCAGAATGGATAAGATAAGATGTAAAGCTGGTGGCATTCTTGCTAACACTCAGGAAGTGTTAGAACGGTGGAGTGAATATTTTAGAGAAATGTATGATTATGTCCATGACGCTGGCATTGTGAATGAGTCTGTGATTGACTCGGCAGTGCCAGCGTACCATGAAGACATTACTATGGATGAGATTGAATGGTCGATACGAAGTTTGAAAGATGGAAAGTCAGCGGGAATCGATATGGTAACAGCTGAGATGATCAAGCTAGGTGGTACCTGCGTTAGGGACGCCTTCTGGTTTTTGAGCAAATTATGCTGGAGAACCGGAAGGGTCCCGAGCGATTGGAGACGCGCAGTCATCGTGCCCTTGTATAAAGGCAAGGGCTCACGTATGGACTGCGTCAACTATAGGGCCATCAGTTTGATCAGCTTAGCAGCTAAAGTGTATGGCAAAATCATTGAAAGGAGAATGAGGGTGAAATCCGATGGAATGCTTTGGGAAGCACAGGGTGGATTTCGAAGCGGCAGAGGATGTACGGATCAAGTTTTTTCACTCCGCAACATCGTAGAGAAGCATCTGGCTTTGGACCAGAAGGTTTTCTGCGGTTTTGTGGACTTTGAGAAAGCATTTGATAGAGTCGTGCGAAAGAATCTCTGGAACATTTTGCCCGGATATGGGGTTGACGGTGACCTACTCCGTGCTGTGCAATCCACTTATGAGGATTGTACAGCATGTGTGCGGGTGGACGGCAGCTTGTCGCCCTGGTTTGATGTCAACATTGGTGTCAGACAGGGATGCGTGCTGTCGGCTCGGCTGTTCATCCTGTATCTGGACAGTTGTCTTCAGAGAATAAGAAATATGAATGTGGGAATGCGAATGGGTGACTTAGTGGTCAACTGCCTGCTTTATGCAGACGATGCGGCATTAATAGCAGAATCACCATCCGAACTGCAAACACTAGTTACAACAATGAAAGATGATTGTATGAAGAAAGGCTTACAATTGAATGCGAAGAAAACCAAGATAATGGTATTTGAAAGAGAGACAACCAGAACGAACACTAGGATTATGGTTGATGATGTAGTGTTGGAGCAAGTGAATGAGATTGTATATCTTGGAAGTGTTTTTAGCAGCAATGGAAGGTACACCGCTGATGTGGAGAGACGAGTGAGTGCCGGGAATAGGGTGAATGGAGCGTTGGGTAAACTTCTAGGCAGCCGATATCTAAGCCAGAAGGCACAGCTCGCTGTACACAACGCGGTGCTAATTCCAACGCTAACTTATGGAAGTGAGAGCTGGGTATGGCAGAGAGAGCATGAAAGTAGAATAAATGCGGTCGAGATGCGAGCATTGCGCAAAATTTGTGGCATAACGCTTGCTGACCGCGTTCGTAATAAAGACGTGAGAGAAAGAGTTGGTCTAAAAGAGAGTGTCGGTGTTAAGATAAGAAAGTGCATGCTCCGTTGGTTCGGACATGTAGAAAGAATGCGGGACGAAAGAATGACGAAACAGATATACAATGCAAAAGTCGAAGGATGTAGGAGCCGAGGAAGGCCGAGACTAACCTACCATGACCAAATTGGTCGTGTTTTATCAGAAGGTGATGTCAGAAGCCCCAGGAACCGGCGAGCGTGCATGAAAAGAGCTATGAATGTCACAGAAGCGAGTGAAGTATGCAAGGACCGCGTCTTATGGCGCTCGGTTCTCTCTGCCTACCCCGCAAGGGACTTGGCGTGAAGATATACATACATACAATATAACTGTAAGAATACTGAAAATTGCAGACTACGAGAAATGCTTTATAAAATACATGGCTAGGCTCACACACTCTAACTGGTCGTGTTGCCATCGGGCGCCTTGTATCGAGCGCCCGACCACGTCTTACACGCTACATGTTATAATTTTGTCATCGTTTTGTACACTCTTTGCCTTGTTTCTTTGTCTATCAGCATTTCAAAATTGACAGTAATACTTTTATAATACACACTTTGGCCCGACACTATTTATTTATTTATTTACAAAACAAATTATAAACGCTACAATTACTAAAATCAAGTATATACAAAATTAAAATATCATATTATGCAATACTTCCTTTGAACTTTTTGGTAATATAAATAACCAAAAATATAAATAATCTAAATCTAACAACTAAATATGAATTTGCGACATGGCCGATAACATAGTCGTGTACGTATGTTTTTTGTTACGAAAGTATAAAACAACATTACATATTTGTTATAAAAGTATTTATATAGAAGGCACTTCATTTTAAAAATATATTCCTTATAATTAACTATACAGTAACGAGTACTCAATCAAGAAAATAAAATGAAATAACAACATTCATAATAAAGCTTACCGCGCACTCCACCGTGACCCGGGGCCGTCCGCTTGTTTTTACCAGTCTGTTTCACAAAGTTAACGATTCTTCTAAAATATCAAATAAAATATGACACACTTTTTTACATCGAAAACCATGCACGGTAAGGCTGAGAGTAGAAGAGTGAACCACTGAAGCAAACATTTCCCTGACATTTTAATCTTACGGCACATTTTTACAATAAAAATATCTAAATTAACAAAATAATAATGGATAAAATAAACAAACTGAATTCAACTAAAACAGTTGGTTTGTTTGTTTTATTCATCTCTTATTCATCCAGTTTATAGGCGGCACTGGCCCGTTTATAATCATGTGAGAGCTGAAAGCCTATTCATAATTTTATTCTTAAATAATCTAGCTAAATAGAAAAAAACTGGTAATCAATAAATATGAAAAAAGCTTAGGAAAAAAGGAATATACATAAGCCTAATCAAATAGAAGAGTCTGCATTTATTGTACTTATAATTCTACGTTAGTCAAAATATGAACTGTGTTGTTTTATAGAATCATAATCAGTCAGAATAAAAGTAGATACAAAACATAAATATTTAAAACAAAACTCTTATAAATAGTTGGATATAATTAACTCTCGCCGCGCGCCGCGTCACTAACTGGTTCAAACGCTGACCACATTCACGGTACACAGCACATAAGGTGGGATGTAGCTTTCATTGTAACTCCTGTAACTAACAGAAGAGTTCTAGTAACGACATTGTCCTCTGTGTTTCTGTGAACATCACTCACACCTTCAACCGGCATTCACATTCCTGAGATACAAGTGTCTAACCATTAGAATGCGTATCTTGCCATGATGCTGAAGATTCTTGGAGGTTAGTTTTTCAAGTCCAAAAGCACAGATTTAAAGCCACCCTATCAGGTGGTATCAACTGGACAAACTACAAAGCACATGTGAGAAAATATACTTAGGTCTCACGACTGCACATTGTCCTCGTGTCAAACAATTGATTTTTCCTTTACATGTGTGAAATAATATGTAGCAGAATCATTTGTAGTATTCTTAGTTTGTAGAATTTATCATCATGTTCACTGTAAGGTTTCTCTTCACTTCACAAACGATTTATGAAAGGGAATTCGCTGTCACTTTCGTCACCAGAACCGTCGTAGCTGGAGGGAGGTGTGTCGAGTTGAGGTAAGCCCAGGTCCAAGTACTCCTGGTTGGCTGTCACCGTGAGGATCTTGTCCAAGTCTTCTACCAACTCTGTGAAGGACGGCCGGTCGCCAGGGGAGAAGGACCAGCATTCCCGCATTAACATGTAACTGAAAGGAAAGGCAGTAGAGTAAATTGGTCTAACTTAGACAAAAGTCATCGCTTTCCATCTCCCCGAATTTATTCAGCAGTTCCGTGGAGCAGCTAGAATGGGAGAATCGTATCTTCTCTTTCAGTTAAATATTTTTAGAATTATATTATATAATAGGTCAAAACTGATCGTTGTCACAGTCTAAAGAAAGCAATGAACATCCTTCTCTTTCAATTATGATGGTAGACATAGATAGAGTTCATACTAATATAATAAATGCGAACGTAACATAGACCAACAGTCAAACATTTTATTTATACTATGTTAGACATAGTATACAAATATACTACAACTGCAAGTCCCCGTTGCAAGCGTAGTAACTTCTCATGAGCTGTCTCTGGTAAGTAGACCCACTCGCCGGAACCAATAACTCTCTATGGAATAGGTACCTGGCCGGGATCTTCGGGCGAGCCGTGTAATGGAAGGTATTTCTCCAGTCGGATCGTCTGTTAAACCAAAGCCTCGCGCTAATTGAGATCGGCTTAGGCTCTAAAGATGATAGTACACCATTTACAATCTAAAAGACGTTTGATTCTTCATTGTATACTGTTTGTAATGGTCATCAGTTGGCTCAGTGTCCGTGCACGGAATGACGGCCATGACAATGCTCATCACGTAACAGGCACGTAGGCGTGCCTGGTAAATAAAATAAGGAGTTAAAATTTACATTTCCAGGCTGCAGCACGGCGGCTTCTCCATCCGATGTCCGGCACTCAGGTGCTGGTACATGTACTGGCCCGGCACCGTCGGGTACGGCGTGCCGCCGAGGGTCATGATCTCCCAGAGCAGCACGCCGAAAGACCACCTGTGAACAATACATAAACCAATAATGTACCTTCTTCTTCTTCGCTTGGTGTTATTTATGACATGATTATCGATTTCATCCCGTGTGTTAGTCTCCGTCGACATACGAGTCGATCTTGGCCTCTTTTTCGATGTTTTCACATGATCCAAGATGTTTAGTGGTTCTAGGAAGAATACCTTGAGCACTGTCCAACCCACAGTAGAACACCCTGAGGAACACTGCTCTGAACTCATTACAAACTCCCGACATTGGCACGCATGTAATTAATGAAGGTGGAAACAACCTTTATCCATAATATAATATTTTTTCAACACTTGCTCATAATTATATTGTCTTTGATTGCATCGCATTTAGGTTCTGCGCATTTTAATACTTTAAACTTAATGAATAAATAGACACTTTGATACTATAGACATTTTAATACTTTAGACCTAATGAATAAATAGACATTTTAATACTTTAGTCCTGATGAATAAATAGACATTTTGATACTATGGACATTTCAATACTTTAGATCTGATGAACCAAAGGAAATAAACCGTTTTATTTAAAACAGCAACCCAACTACCATTTGTATTTAAAGTAAGGTAGTCGCAGTAGTTTTATAAATATCAGAAAAGATATTGACAATATGCACTTTTGCGTGCATATTTCATTTGTGTACTCACACATCAGTCTGCGTGGTGAACACTTTGTGGTACAAGGACTCGGGAGCCATCCACCGCACGGGCAGCCGGCCTTCTGTCTTCTTCCTGTAGTAGTCGTTGCTGTGTACGTCCTTCGCGAGACCGAAGTCTGCAATCTTCAGCACGCAGTTGTCCGACACGAGGACATTTCGCGCCGCCAAATCACGGTGGATACACTGCAAAGTATCGCAAGTGTATTTGACATGACGTACAAAACTTGAAATTATAAATTATTTACTTATACTCCCTTCTCTATCTATTTATAACTTCACGCCTAATCCCTTGCGGAGTAAGCAGATAGGTCCGAGCGCCGACATGACTCGATCCTTACATACCTCACTCGCTTCTTTAACATTAATTGCTCTACTAATCCACGTTCGCCGGTTTCTAAGGCTTCCGACATCAATATTAGACAAATAGTAGACGACAACCAATAAAAGTTAAGCGAATTCAATTGGTTATTAAAATGTATTTACCAATTACTTATTAATATTTGTTTTCAATTTAATTTGATTAACTAAAATAAATCGGCTTGAAATTTAAGAAAACCAAAAATCTCTTGGCAGTGCCACAAAAACACGAACAGTTTCTAAAATAATTTTAACCTTCTAAATATTACCAGAATAAAATCGCATTATAATTTAATCAATTTAAATGAACACTAAAGTAGTTAGGGTTCCCTTACTCGTCTAGATGCTAAATATTCCATCCCCCTCGCGACCTGATATGAGAAAGAGACCAGGTCCTTCTGTGTCAGGGTTTTGTTCTCCTTCATGTTCTCAGTCGGCAAGGGCTCGTATCTGATAGGAAATACACAAGTTAGCCATTTTTTATTGATTCTGTTTCTTTTATACAACATCGCGTCTTTCATACAAGCATACGGCCCACCTGATGTAAAGTGGTTACGATATGGACGCTGGTAATACGTTAAGTTTCCCTCGTGCGACCTTTGCTGCTAACACAGCAACTCTTTAGGAGCTTACCGGTGACCTCACTCACACGTAGGAACACAATAACTCTTCAGGGAGTTTCAAATTTGGCTGCGGTTTTGTGTGAGGTGTACCTTCCTCAGTTTTCATGCGCCTCTACCTCTCTTAAAAACACCCAGACCTGACAAACAGGCATGTTCATGCACACTAATGTTTGTCTTCTGTGGGAAACGCAACCACGAGCGTTGGTGTCAAAGTCGTGATATTAACTACCGAGCTCGTTAAAATTCTGTTTAATTAGATGCTAAGGTTGCCAAAAAAAAACGCGTGAACAACTCGCAAATTAAATAATTTAGACAGATTCTAAATACCGCAGAACAAATACTTCAGGAATATACTAGTAAAAATCTCACGAAGTATCCGTCTGAAAAGGCACATATCTACAGAATATTATTGCACCGCACCTGTTGCCAGGCCTGTGGTTCCTGAGGAACTCCCTGAGGTTTCCGTTGGGCGCGTACTCGACGATGACGTAGAGCGGGCCGTCCTGCGTGCAGCACCCCAGCAGGTTGATGATGTTCACATGCTTGCCGATCATCTTCATCATCTCCATTTCGGAGACCAGCGCCATCATTTCTGCGTCCGTATGACCCTCTGGAATTACACCAATTTAATTATCAGTTTCAATATTATACAAATATTAATTGCTCCTGCAACTAAACTTCATCTTGCACTTTCACACTAATAAAGAGGTAAAAATTCATTATTAGCCATTGGGCCCTCGCGGGAATTTAGACACATTTTACATTTTCTTTTATATAATCTTATTGTATATTATTCAAGTCTCTTATGTTACTATTTTTCTTTTTAATTTGCTAGCGTTTAGGAAATGACTGTTGGCTAAGAAAAAATACCGATAGAAACTTGCCAATATAGGTTTCTTTTAAGCCTTCGAGACCCGCGTTGTTATTGTAATTGTAATTGTCAATTAGATATTATAAAAATACAATAATGACGTCAAATGGTAGAATTAAAGATTATTAAGAAAAGGTCAGTGCTGAATTATTTCCTGTATTTTTTTTTATACAACATCGGAGGCATACAAGCATACGCCCCACCTGATGTAAATCAGTTACCGTAGCCTGTTAACGCTTGTCATATATTAAGTATCATCCGCGCGATGCTTCCTCTGCTGCTTACACTGCAACTCCTTAGGAGCTTTTTGGTGACCTCACACACAAGTAGGAACACAATAACCCTGTAGGGAGTTGTTATTTGGCTGCGGTTTACTGTGAGGTAGAGGTACTTCCCCAGACGGGCTGCTTTGATGGTTCGAATAAAACAAATTTGCCCAGCTTACCTTTCAACATTTTTACAGCCACAACTGATGGCACGCCAGGTTTCAATATCCCCACGCATTCCGCCTTCACCACCTTGCCGAACTCGCCTTCTCCGAGAACCTTCCCCAGCGCCAGACTCTCCCTCGCCACCTCCCAATCTATATCCACTGGTAATTCGTACTCTGACATCATCATAGAGTCACTGGTGTTGCCTTGCACTTGAGATAACTTCTGTTTTTCTATTTTTACCACCGGCATCAACTGAAATGAATTTAAGAAAAATAGATAAGCAGGGTGTTTGACTTGATGATGAAGCGACATCGCGGGTTGCAGTACTGATTCCTACCCTTAGTAACGGCCTGAGACAGATCTAATCTGAAATATTTAGAATCGTAATACAAAGCCACCACATGAAATTGCAGATGTATTATACAGATGATACTGCAGTTGAGATATCTCATTCCATAAATCGAAACATAACTAAAGGTTGGCAAATTTAATTATTTTTGTTACTTTTTTATTATTACCAACCCTTGAATTACATTTTATAACAAGAAGGCACCAATCAATGTCTCATCATCTTACCAGTGCTTCGCCAGTCGTGTTCGGGGAACCATTCATCTGCGGCTTTTCCACGGTTACTTTTTTTGTCCAATGCGTTACTATCACCGCTCTCGCTGTCTCTATCGCCAGCTGTTTCTTTATTTTTTCTCGTTTCAGTTTCTTGAAAATCATCACAACAATAATAGCGGCCACGAGGAACATGGCACCCAGCACCACCGTCAACACATTGATGAGGAGGGCGTGCTTCCCGTGGTCTAACTGTTCTGGCTTAGGCATTGCTGTAAAAGGTATATAATACAATAGATGGTATGATTATCATTTTCAAATACACTTCCAAATCTCATTATATCACTGAAAAAAATTCGCTTGATACTACCTATGAGAGTCAGGCGTGCGGGGTTATGGTTGAAACCATTACGTGTACGAAAATACATAGATATTTTTTTATACAACTTCGGAAGGCATAGGCTACGTAGCCTTCTAAAAATTGTAATCGAATAATCACCTTGTGAACGTTCACAAGGGGATTATTCGATTAGAATTTTTCACGTATACTGTTTTCCCGTATACTAGACACGTGGTCTATCAGCAAGAAAGCATCGCTCGTGTATTGTCTCCCTGCTGCTAAATTCTTAAGAACTTACTAGTAACTACCCTCACTCGCGGGAACGCGACAATCATCCCAGAAGTTGTTAATTGCCTGCGGCTTTTTGTAAGTTACTTCCCCAACGTCGCTACTTTGATGCGCCCTACCACTCTCCAACTCCCTCAAGCCAAGACAAACAGACATGTTCATTTACGCACACGTTTGATTCAACACAATAACTTACGAGGTTTGCTGTTAAAGTAGGCATTGCTAAACACCCGAACTCTTATTGGTATTACGCAGAAGAGAGACAATCGCATGTCACGACTTTTGGTCCCTATTTCCGACAGGTAATAATAATAATAATAAAGCCCGCAGGGCAGCTTGTGGCGAGCTGTTGGTGCGTAACGACACCACGGGTACCCGAGTGCTCCAGTGAGTCGATCAGGGCCTTCGTCTCTGGCGTGTCTTCGTCGGTCGGAGTGTAAATCAAGAAGGCCCGCAGGACTCTCAGCTCTGGCTTGCCTTCATTGGCCGTCCAGAGAGGAGTCGATAGAGCATATTGCTTTATCAGGTGATATGCTCCAGGGGTGGAAGTGTTAAAGGGCATAACGCCGCGAGTAACTTCGGAGAAAGCGCAGCACACCTCTCGACACCCCTGAGTCACTCACACCGGTGTTGCCCCCGGCCGAATTTCTCTGGCATTTCGGGGGTCCATCCAGTGAGTGGCAAGCCACCGCCTGCCGGAAGTAACATCAGATATGATAGTTGTGGCAGGCGTCCGTCCCTCTTCTGTAATAGCCCAGTACTAATAATCCCTCCAGATATCATTTTAATAGCCCAATATTTTCCAACACATTTGCAATAGTCCCAATATCTGCCGTGACCTCGTTCATGGATATATTGTCACATTGATATCCCCTGGAGAAGGTCACGGCAGCTATACAACATTACATCAAACTTCTCAAAGGGGCCTCTACGCGTTGGATCCAAATCCCCGCGCACGCCTATCAAATGACCGGGATATACCCGTGATATAGGATCGATAATAATAATAATAGAATTTTATTTCGGACCAATTAAAAATCCATAAATGTTGTTTGACTTAATATTAACTAATTATATAAATTAAAATGAATACTTTCAGGAATAGATAAAGTACTTAATAATTATTTATCAATTTCTACGCAGATGTACAGATACCCAGTGCCTGAGCATAGGATTGTCCATTTTTGCAATTAATGTGTTTAGGATACCACTGACACTACTGCGACACCGTCGCATCAGGGAGGCTATTCTTTTGCGGATGATAGCATAAAAATCATCTGTTCGAGCTTCCGCAAACATACCTGACGCGCTGCAGAAACGGAATAGTCCCAGTAGAATCCTAAACCCATTATTATATTGGACGCGCAGGGCATTGTATGTCCTCTGTGTGTAGTTGACCCACAGGTTGCACGTATAAAACGATTGGCAATACGCCTTAAATAACGTTATTTTTACATCTTTTGTGCAACGCGCAAACCTGCGAGCCAACATGTTACACCGAACAGCCAACGCTCTGCGCTCCCGCTCTATGTCCATGTCGTCATTGAGGTCTTCATTGACGATATGGCCTAAGTATTTATATTGAGTAACACGGTTGAGTGTAGCTCCACCGAGCATCACAGGCGGAACATAGGATGGACTTCTGCGGCCCGCCCGAAACACCAGCAGTTCGCTTTTCTTAACGTTATACACTAGACCGTGCAACCCAGCATAAGTTTCGCAGACACAAAGTAATTTCCTAAGTGCACTAACAGATGGGCTCAGCAACACCATGTCATCTGCGTAGCTAATATTATTGATCATCGTTCCATCAACAGAACATCCGACCATAGTGTTGCTGAGCTCAACGATCAGTTCATTTATATAAATATTGAAAAGAGTGGGGGAAGTCACTCCACCTTGCCTCACTCCACATTTCAATTTGTACATATCTGAAAGTGAATCAGACCACCTTACATAATTGCTTTGATTGCTGTACCAATACTTAAAAACATCTATTAACTCAATGGGTAAGCCTAGGCGTTCCAACTTGAGCCACAGTTTCCCATAAGACACCAGGTCGAAAGCCTTGGATAAGTCTAGAAATGCAGCGTAAACCGGTGTCTCGCGATCCGTATAGTACCTAACTATCTGCTTAAATGCTAATATAGCACTCTCCGTAGATAGTCCTGTTCTAAAACCAAACTGACCATCATGTAGATTTAAATATTTACTGAGGCGTCGTTCAAGCAGACTGTCAAGTACCTTCGCAATTATAGTAGCAAGAGAAATGGGACGATAGTTACCCTTATCAGCTATATCACCTGTTTTGTTTTTAATTATTGGTACAACAATAGTCTTCATCAACTCTTTAGGCAAATACGAGTGCCGTATACAAAATGTATACAACATAGCAAGTACTCTACTTATGTGCACTCCTCCATGAACAAGATGTTCTATGCTGAGATTGTCGTGTCCCGGAGATTTACCTCGAGCTATGTTGTTTATTGTCTTAGTTATCTCTTCAGCGGAAATTCTAACTGGTGACTCTACGGGCCAATGCCCAGCACAAAACACCGGTTCAACATGCGGCAGTGACGACTGAACTTGGAAGTGACGTTTGAACATATTAGCAATATCTTTGGTATCACTGACTCCGCCAACACACATAGGAACGCACGGCCTAGGGTTCAATTTGTTAGTGTGTTTCCAAAATGATCCAAACTTCTTATCTCTATGATGTGTGGCGAGAATATCCATTTTGATCTGTTCTTGATTGTTCTGACAGTATTTAAGCTTATTTTTGAAAAGTTTTCTGCTTTCTTTCATATCATTAAATATAGCTCCAGATGAAGGCTTGCCATACAATAACCATACATGAAACCTACGCCGAGCCTCCCTATGCGCATCTCTAACATATTTATTCCAACCTACTACAAAGATACCTTTTCTCTTGTTTTGAACATCATAGCTGCCAATAGCAGCTTTTCTTAATGCTTGAACAACGTTTGTGTATAAGCTATCAATAACAGATTTATGTTCAACATTGTTACACATTCCATCACAACATGTACCAAGTTCACTTGGAAAATCGATCTCTCTCAAATAACTATTGCACAGCTCCGTGTACTTTTTTATTTGAGATTCATTACGTTCTCCCCATTGTGTTCTATCACATGGTCTACTGTAATTTATTTCTAATTTAGATCTAATTAAATTTAAATTACATTTTACTTCTAACGGAAAATGGTCCGACCAATATACTACTCTGTGTAAAAAGTATCGGGAATATGTCAATAAAAAGACCCGCGTAAAAGAGGTCGTTCTAATTTTTTTACTGCATGTTGGTAGCACTGTACTGATTTAGCGCGCAAAATTTGAGCGGGATCTGTCATTTAATTTGTTTTAAACTACACTTTTTGTTGGTCATAGTTTTGAGTCCTCGGCGATTTTTACAATGGAAAATATTGTTGAACAAAGAGTGTGCCTTAAATTTTGTGTTTCAAATGATATTTCATGTGGTGAATCACTAAAAATGTTGCGAAATACCTACGGCGAATCGTGTATATCGAAAACAAGGGCTTATGAATGGTATAAGGCTTTTAAAGAAGGCCGAGAAGTAGTAGTAGACTTGCCTCGTTCTGGTAGACCTTCAACCGCTACGACCAGAGAAAACATCGACAGAATCAAGAAGCTAGTGCTCGAAAATCGACGTATGAGTCTGAGAGAGTTGGCTAGTGAGGTGAACATATCTTTTAAGTCCGTCCACAACATTCTCATTGACATTTTAGGCATGAAACGCGTCGCCGCTCGACTAGTTCCAAAAGAGCTCAATTTTGTTCAAAAAGCGCAGCGAAAGCATGTCGCTGAAGACATGGTTTCCCGAGCTTCTACGGATCCGACCTTTATGAAACGTATAATAACTGGCGACGAGATATGGGTTTATGAGTACGACATTCAAACAAGCCAACAGTCTTCAGAATGGCGTCTCGAAAACGAGCCGAAACCCAAAAAACCGCGGCAAAGTCGCTCCAAAATCAAGGTGATGCTGACAGTTTTTTTTGACTACCGTGGTGTGGTTCACTCCGAATTCCTTCCAGAGGGAGAAACAGTGAATAAAGAATATTATTTAGGCGTCATGAAGCGTTTGCGTGAGAGTATCCGCCGAAAACGTCCATATTTGTGGCAACACAACTCATGGATGCTGCACCATGATAATGCACCATCACACACAGCCATTATAGTGAAAGAGTTTTTAGCGAAAAATTCAACAAAAGTTCTCGACCAAGCACCGTATTCACCTGATATGGCTCCGTCTGACTTTTTTTTATTTCCCAAGTTAAAATTACCACTTCGAGGAAAACGTTTTGAGTCGATAGAAGCCATAAAAGAAAATTCGCTGAATGAGCTAAAGGCCATACCGCAAATAGCCTATGAAAAATGTATGGAAGACTGGGTGAAGCGGTGGAGATGTTGTATTGCAAGCGATGGGGCCTACTTTGAAGGCGATAAAATAAATTTAGATGAATAATTTGTATTTTTTGTTTTATTGACAAATTCCCGATACTTAGTACACAGAATGTATGTCATACTTTACTTTCACATCAATTATAGAACACATAGCTGCTTCTGTAACAAGACAGTGATCTAACCAACGCCTCGATCCGTGCGCATCACTGATGAAAGTGTACGTATCTGAGTCGGGCCCTAACCGTGATATATCTACACATTTCCATTTCTGTTCTATACAAAAATCATTCATTTCCCTCCCAAATAGTTCGCCTGGGTGAGCATTAAAATCTCCTAAAATTATAACTGATTCTACATTATGAGTCTCTACATTAGCAGCAATTTCGCTCATACAGTCACAAAATTCTACCAAGTTATCGGTGCAGTCAGTTGGCATATAAACGCAAAATACTAATATTTGTCTATCACCAGATACGGAAATCTTAATTCCCGTGATTCGAGCACTATTGCATTGGATTAAGGAAACCGAACTAAACACACTTTTTCTCCACAATAATGGCTCGTCGTTCATTGTTCCGAGGTGACATAAAGGGCGGAGCAACACCGGTGACCGGTAACTCAGGGGTAGCTATTATCACACTTTGGGTGGCTGACGAAGGCAAGCCAGATCCGAGGGTCATACGGGCCTTCGTGAATTTCCACTTCGACCGACGAAGAAACGCCGTAGACTAAAACCCTGACCCCGACTTACTGGTGCACTTAGTACTCACGGTGACGACACTCACCAACAGCTCGTCACAAGCTATTTATTATTTTTATTACTCCTACCGCTGGAGTCGAGAGACGAGTAAGGACAGGAAATAGTGCGAATGGAGAGTGGAGAAAATTTCTAGGCGACAGAAACCTCAGCAGGAGGCACAGCTCGCTGTAAACAATGTGGTGCTGATCTCAACGCTCACGTATGGAAACGAAAGCTTACGTAAGCTAAGCTAGGTGCCATAGAGAGCATGAAAGTAAAATTAACTCGGAGGAGATGCGAGCGTTGCACAAAATCTGATAACGCAACAGACAGAAAGAATTATGAATAGAGCATGCTAGTGAGGTGTGTAAAAACCGAGTTATGTGATATTCTGTTCTGCATATCCCACAGGGGACCGGCACTGCATCAACATCTACAATATTTTCATTAATTTTCTTTGATATACTTACATTCCACAACAGACAGGTAACCAATCGCTGTCGAATTCCCCAATGCATTGCTGGCAATGCAAACGTACCAGCCTTCATCATCCTTAGTCACATTGTAAATAGTGAGTTGTTCTGGTTTATCCTCTGGATTCTCAGACTGGAATATTTAAAAAGAGTTTATAAGAAAATCAAAATTGTTGTAACGATCACTTAATTTGAAATTATTCCAAAATTTTTATATATGTAAATGGTTCCATTTAGCTATATAAAAATGTGAGTTTTTATTTTAGTTTACCTTTATTAGATGTTTGAAAATACCTACTTGGAGTAAAATTTTGCCACATAGTGTTTTTGTTATTTGTTTCACAGCACTCCCAGTTAGACACAATATGAATGGACTTTCATCACTATTTTGTGAACTCTGACATATTCAATAAAAACAAAATACTATAATATAGAATACACTAGATTTGGAATCAGATATTCCAAGAAAAAGTATTATCCGCTACTGTAAGGGTGCTTCTATCATGCTTTATAATTACACATTTTTGTAACACATGATCGTTGAAGTTGGAATAAGAATAGTTGCACTCTTTACAGTAGTTGAGTTGTTGCACATTCAACACTACCAAACCACGTTTGAATATTTCCTCAACGTTGTTTCAAGACAATTCATACAAGGTCGCTTATTTTTGAAGAAAATGTAAATGATTGACATATTCTTCAAAAAATTTTTATCGTAAATCATGCAGAAAACCTAAAGAAGAAAACAAGTTTTATATTAAAGGAGACCCTTATTATACCATGCAACATTAATTCATGCAAAAGCTGGCGCCACCCATGCGTTAACAACAACCCTCACCATTATCATCTTATTGCTGTTGGAGGCCAAGTACTGCGAGGAGCCATCGCTCGAATCCACGTCATACATAAACTCGTCTTTGTTGAAATACATCCAGTAGATATACGGATGCATATCAGAGAGGAATTCGCAGCTGAGCCGCGCAGTTTCGTCGATCAAAATCGTTTGGTTTTCGACGCCCCTAGTCAGCACTGGTTTTGCGTAAAGACGCTCTACAATATTGAAAATATGCCTAATATTATAGGAGCTAAATTTATAAATAGGCTTTTAGAAAAAGCTGTTCAACTTGAAACAATCCAATTTGAATAAAATCAGTTAAATTTTATACGGACATATTTGTAGATAAATAACAACCATTGATGATAGAGTCAAATTTAATGTCGCAAATTTCAATCACAAGTATTATGACGTATGTTACCTTATGAATATAAACGTACACAAAATTATAATTGACGTTATAGCACGTTAATTGTAGTGGTACCACTAATCCATCTACATACAACCTACGAAGAAAATATTGTTTATTGAAAATTTATCATGCATTGTTGATATTGCGCTCGTCGTTTCAATTATTGAAATAGATAAGATAGATATCTTCGTTTAAAAAAGCATTGAGAATATTTCCACTGCTGGAGATGTTCTCAAAAATTTACAATTAGATAATAAGAGAGTTAATCACAAATGTCGACGTTATTGTACGTTATTATGCACCAGCACCAATAATAATAATAATCAATTAGTTACGATAGCAGATCTTGAGTATGAAGTATTTGCCTTAATCCGAGTTTAGCTTTTAAAAGAACCTGTCCCTTCGATAAATAATAGAACATTTATTATTATAATTCGTATTTTTACTACAATGGTTGAATCGACTAAATAGAAGCAGAATTAAATTGTCATTAGCTTGTAAACGTGAGTTTCTTGAGTCATGAGTTTCGTTTATTTAAATGTGAGGCTCCTTGAAAGGGCTTGCAATAGAAAGTGTCTCGGTCGAGAGCGATTTTTCATGCGATGTATCTCTACATATATTGTTGCCTTGTTGTTATTTGGTTAAATATTTTCCACAAAGGTGAATAATGAATAGATAATCTTACTGGCATCTTAGTGGTTAAATTGAATTAAAAGAAATGATGAAGTAATAACTTTGAGTATTGGCTGCATCTTAGCTATATGAAAGATACCAATGTAATCATTAGAATATAGTGGTCTAAAGAATAGGTAGCTTCACTAATATGAAGTAAAGAAAGTAAAAAGTCTAATATTTAAGTTGCGGATATGCCACCTAACCTAACCTTTGTAGACTGAATAAATAACTGAGACATAAATAACGGCAACGGAATTATTAAAAATAGATGCTTCCCAATTCGGCAAATTCAATAGCCTCCTAGCTGTTATGTGGAAAGAGATAATGCGTTAAAATAATAGTAGAAAAATTCTGCCTAGCCGCCTGTATATACAACCATTATAGTATTACCGCAACCGCGTTATTTAATTTACATTTAGAAGCACATTCACCTAACTGTGA
This sequence comes from Pyralis farinalis, assembly GCA_947507595.1. Taxonomy (NCBI): domain Eukaryota; kingdom Metazoa; phylum Arthropoda; class Insecta; order Lepidoptera; family Pyralidae; genus Pyralis; species Pyralis farinalis. The sequence continues at coordinate 950,107 of OX382280.1, forward strand.
CTAATTTAAGACCTGGATTTCATATCCGGGTGGAGTAGGCGTATCTCTCGGGCCCACTTCTCCATCTTGTGTCGAATAATTTGTTAAACGGAACCATTGCACCTCTGGTTCCAGGTCGGAAAAGGGCGGACAGGACATCGTCATGGTTTCGTTTACTACGACTGTTTTGTTACCGGGGTATCCTTCCCTTATGTATGGCTTTGCCGGGAATCGTTCTAGACAATTAGTTTTTATATTAGCAAATATTCTGGGAAAATTAAGCAGCACTAATAACTCTTTAATGCTATTGACATTAAAAATATTACAATTAATATTCGCCAATCGATTTTTTTTACACTTCGTAAGTTATTGGGAAGCGCTTCTCAAGAAAATAATAAATATACGCAGATTTCCTAATGCTGCGCTAAACGATATATTCTTTGATAAGTATTAATTCGAAAATCAAATACAAACTACTGGCCACATGGGTAATAACCCCCGTAGCCTCCAGATGATCAAACCAGAGCATTGCATATAGTCTAACTTCTCAGAACAAGATTATTTATTGTGCACAATCTGTACTCAACACTGCGCTGTTACTGAGTCTAGGGATGTGACATTATGTATGGGATATTTCCCTTACAGGGCGTAAGCATCCCCTGAGAAAGCATTGTCAAAAACTCCCGTGAGATTTCGGGACCCGCGCGAACGAACTCGTAAATCATACAACATACACTCATAATGATTTAACTAAATCAAAAACGGCAAATTATTTTTATACTCATGTAACGTACGATTAGATAGATGGCCTTACCTATGATATTGAGTTCGACGTTATGATTGATACAACCCAGCTCGTTACAGACGATGCAAGTGTAGTTGCCGTCGTCAGCCTTCGTCAGTTCTGGTAGCTCGATTGACCATTTTCCATACGTCGGAGATACATATGTTCTCATTATTGGCCCATTATTTTTCTTCCAAGTAATGTTTGGTGTAGGGTTACCTAGGGATATCAATTTTGAAATAAAATAATCTAGCCATGTGATCGTGTTCATGTTCATTAAATGTAAAATGATATGATTTTACATTTAATGAACATGAAACTATAAAACTATTTCATTTATAGATTATAGATAAACATATTTCATTTTTTTTACATACCATCAGCAGCACACTTTAGCTTTACGCTGCTTCCAGCAGGTTTTATTTCATTGCTATATAATTTCAATGGATGTTTAAATCTTGGTGCAAATTTTCTCATAGAATTATCAACGTCGCCATAGGTTCTATGATCTTTGTCATTCTTATCGTCAGAGTCGTCGTCTTTTGTGTCGTATTCCTTGACACTCGTATTTCTCACTGTAGTGGGCGTAAATCCATTTTTTGGCACTTCGGTATTATTTTCAGTTCGATATTGAGATAATATTTCAAGCATAGGTCTTTGAATAAGAATCTGCATTTGGTTCTCCGAATCTGTAAGAATTCCTCTTACTCATAAGCAACATTAAGGATTAGAACTAACAAAACGATGCCATTTTGAATGTTGGCATACGTTCGGCTCTCAAGATATGTACAAATATAGGTAAATGATTTAAATATTTATTCTTGTGATATGTAACTCGTCACTCAATTTGGTATTTTTAGGGTTCCGTATCTCAGAAGGTAAAACGGAACCCTTATAGGATCACTTTGTTGTCCGTCTGTCTGTCTGTCAAAACACTTTTTCTCAGGGACGGGTGGAGCTATCAAGCTGAAATTAATATCAAATACTCATGTCAACGCAATAAAAAGATACGGCTGCTTATCCCTCGATTAAGCGCATATTTTGACACTCTTAAGGGAATCAAAACCTATAGGGTACTTCCCGTCGACCTAGAATCATGAAATTTAGTAAGAAGCATTGACATGTAGCACAAGTAAAGAAAAACTCTGAAAATTTGTAGTCCATCACAGAAAAAAATTGGGAAATAATTTGCGAAACTAATTTGACTTGCGACCAAGCTCATGTTTGTTTGTTCACCTATCGACTTATTGTTTACAATAACCTCCCAGTGATCGGTAGGCTCGACTCGCTGTGATATTTAGGAGCTAAAACACAACGTTTTTGTGAGCGTGGAGTATCTTTATGCGCATTTAAGTGGTTTGTTGGTTTGTATTCGGAGTGTACGTTTACCCAAAGCCTTGAAAACACCAGCCTGAGACAATTTGTAAGAAGCATCCCGTTTGCACACAAGGGGGACGGTATCCCGGTGGCAGGAAAATTATGAGTTTCTGTTAATTTGTTATGGTGGTAGTGGCTTACCAAGAACTTTTAGCTTCATACTGTGTTCAATGCAACCCAATTCGTTACAAACAATACAAGTATAATTTCCTTCGTCGACCTTTGTCAAATTAACTAAATCCAGCGACCATTTTGTATAAACGGGCTCGGGGTTCCTCACTATAGCCGCATTATCCCTCGTCCAAGTTATGTTCGGCGTCGGGTTCCCTGAGAAAGTTTACGAGGATCGTAAAAATGCTTTTAGTTTTGTAACATCCATATAATTATGTTACAGCTGAAAACAAAGATCTGCGCGGGGACGTAAATAAACACGGACTGGACGCCATTTCATGGTATGTCTTGAATATTCAGTGTCCAGAATGTTGTTATTAAATGTTTTACATCATCGTTTGAGACGTTACGCTCGCCGCATTCCTTTTTCTGTGTCAGCAGTATGGTAAATATAAAAAACAGTTCATACTACAGCCGCGATTGTAGACCTATCGCTTGTTATGCATTTTGCATACGAATTGAATAAAAGATTTAAAGTAAATCATTCTAAAATTGAATACATTATTAAAACGAAAAAAAAAATATATATTCAAGATTATACGCAAAATAGATTTTCGTTTTTGACAAATTAGATATTAGACAATGTACTGTACAAATACTACCTTCAGCAATGCATTTCAGCCGTATATTGTGTCCGCTATGTTTAGTTCTCGACGCAATCATTTTTGTGATGTCCACAAATTTGGGCGGGTATTTAGTCGTGAGTTCTTCGAGATCGTGGAAATGTTCTTTAATATCTACTGAGAGTTTAGTATTTCTTGCAAATCTACTGTCTGTTCTTCTATTCTCTTTAGAGAAATTTGGATTTGACCCTGCAGATTCGTCTGAATTGTCTTCTTTCTCCCAGAGCCTAGGGTGACGTTCTGAAAACAGATATTATAAAGATCTTTATTTTACCGAGTGTTGCCGTCAGTGCATACAGGTTACAGAACACATACTTGATTATAATACTTTCAAACCATTATCTCGTTGTCAATAAAGATTAAATAAGTTATTGGAGTATATGTCATCCTTCCAGCTAAAGACAAACGCAACTACAAGTCGCATAGTCTGTTCGCTAACGAAGCTATGAAGAAATAATAGTAGAGTGCAGCTATATTTACAATGGACTTGATATTGAACAATGTAAACGATTGCACGGATTGAATAACTAAATATATTGAAGGTCGTAAACAATCTCATACGAAATACTAAAATTGAATACAAATACAAATTTAAATATATTACTCAAGTAAAAGTTGAAAATGGATGATCCAAACGAGTACGTCGGGTTACGATTGTATCCGGAAATATATGAAATGTTTAAAAGCATCTGAACGTTTCCACACATGAGAGTAAAGCTATATGAAGAAATCCGGCTTCGTGGCGAACTTGGCGCGATGTTCGCACATCTGCAAGACGTATAAAACCGTCGATAACTTATATATGAAAATAACAGCAGCTGTATGAATATAAATACACAGAAAGCTCATTTATATTCGGCGAAACGGACGAAGGATCGCACATTCCTTTAAGAGCAGTCGCACCGAGGACTATTTTATATTTATTTCAATCCACCGGAACATACTGATAATAATAGATAAAAGTATGTTTTCTCACTTATCAATTTTCTAACTGCGCCAAAAGATAAAACCGACGATTTATTGACTCATGAGTTGTATCATATAATCTGTTCTGACCCTAAAACCGGGATAAAAAAAAATTATGACATCGCATAAAATCTTCTCAAATCCAATGGTGAAAAATCTAATTTGTAAAATTATTTATCGTATGTAAATGTTTATATGCTAATTATTTTAAGATAATAATTATGAGATTGAAATAATTCTTAAACCAGACAAATGTTGTCAGCTGAGTCGAAGGGGCAGCCTGACGCTCTATCATATGTGCTGAAGACAATTACTTAAGTTACGAAGTCGTATTTCCGGAATAAAATCAGCCGAATTGAATCTGTGGCTCAGGCGGTAGAGAGAGAGGAAATGATAAGTTTGTTGAACATAATAGAAAACATTGAAGAAAATCGTTGTTTAACATAAGACAATGTAATTACAAATACCGTAAAGTAGAGTACAATAAACACTGCAGAGATGGCCACACCGATGATTGGAACTGAACTCTTATTGTTGTTTGAATTTGCTGCGTTTAATTTTGTTCCGGTCTTTTTATTTATCACAATTGTGAATTCGTGAATCAAAAGGTAAACTATTCATCATTTTGGTATTTTATCATAACATTCTGAATGTTTTCTATCCGATTCAAATTTAATTAGGTTTCTCCTATATTTTCATAGCACCTGTTTGACTTCTGCATCGTAATTCGATATGTTCTGTTTAACTTTATATTTAGTAGGCCTTATTTATATCGGAGAAATACAGAGTTTCTTGACATTTCAGAGAACAACAGATTAATATCTTGTGTTAATAAGTTCAAGACATTAACTACTTAGAAAATGCCATATAGAAAGTAAGTTTGATAGAAGAAGAAAATCATGTCGTAGATAAATAGGTGGCAGAGGATTGGGCGCAACGTCTGACGTTAGTATGTCTATAATTATAAAATTTTACATATTTATTGCCCATGATCAGCACAACACCGCTGCACGTCTAGTCAACCTCCCTTATGATATCTACAATTATTTTAAATCACGACGTACCGTTGTGATCATCTTCTTTGTGTTTGATGGTAACGTTGAGCAATTTGTGATGATGTCGACAGCTATATACCCCGGCGTCTTCAGGGAGAAAGTTTTTTATCACCAACCTGAAACAAAACACATTTACTGTGGCTGCTTTTACGTCATAAAATAACATTGACTTGTATAAAAGATAAGATAAATAATAATCAATATCTTATTGTATCTTATTAAATTCTCAAGGCCCCATTGTAATTTGGAGTCTACTTTAATTCCCAGAAATACTACACACACAGTATTATTAAGAAATTCTAATTTATTATTCCCAATTAGAACTTCTGTATTGGCAGAAGTCACATTTGGAATACTAAATTTGATGCTTTTGGTTTAGCCGAGTTTAGCAAAAGATTATTACATGTAAACCAGTTTAAAATAGCAGACACAACACTATTTATCTTGTCAATATTTGAACACCGGTGGCCCACATTAAACATTAGAGAGGTATCATCAGCAAATAGTACTATATCCGCGATTTTCTGCACCATGTAAGGCTGATCATTTGCATATACTAAACATAAAAATGGACCCAAAAAAGATCCCTGGGTCATCCCGATGTTAACATTACTGTCTTTAGATTTAACCTCATTTATGTCAAATGTCTGCAATCTGTTATTTAAATAAGATGCTATCAATTTCTAGGCTTTATACCTCTAACTCCATAATAGTTCAGCTTGAGTAACAATGTCTGATGATCGACACAATCAAAAGCTTTAGAGAGGTCACAGAAAACCCCAATAGCATCCTTTGATCCCTCTCATGCGTTAAAGATATGCCTAACCAATGCCACTCCTGCATCCGTAGTAAGTTTACCAGCTGTAAATGTGCATATAATCACGAGTAATTTGCATAGACCATTGTTTATTTCAACCTGGTGAATATTACGTTCTTCCATTTTAGGGTTCAGTATCAGATGTACAAAACGTGGCTGCGAAAGTGTGATTCGTTATATGTTATGCAATATATACTGTACTACAACAAATATGTTAAACAACGTTGACCCCAGCTTGCCTTTGGGTGGGTGTCTTTTTTCATTTTTTTAAACATCGGGAGGCTTACTAGCATTCGGCCCACCTGATGTAAAGTGGTTAGTGGCGGTAGCCAATGAACGCTTGCAACACATAAAGTATCACTTGCGCGATGCCACATCTGCTGCTAACACAGCAACTTCCTTAGGAGCTTACTGGTAACTTCATTATATAATTATGGGTTACGTCACACTCTTCCGTACTTCAGAAGAACGAACGCTGACGTTAAGGTTTCGGTCCTAGATGTTGTCGCCATCTTGCAATTGACTAGATTTGATGAATATGACATACAACGTCACAAAATCATCATAGAACCCTGATTATGTTTGAGCCTACACTCACTAGACCGGTGTTAAAACGACACCCAGCGTAGCGACATGACAGGCCATATTTCACAGACGAAGCCTGGCGTAACGGCTAGTCCCGCAACAAAACAGAGCTATAATTGCTTCTCATCATAACAGTGTTGTTTTGACGTCGGGGTTTGAAATACCGCGAGGCTAGGGTTGCCAGGTGATGACTTCAAAACAGACGTAAACCTAATCAATCTAAACCAAAGATTATCTTAATATATGTATATAGAACTTATACCGTAGAATAAAAAAATATTATCGGACAAGAAATTCAATTCAATCAGTTCAGAATGACACATAATGAGCGACTCTGGCGAGGCGGCGGCGTACAGCACGATATATTGAATAATCTTTGTTTGCCTTTTGTATACAAATCTCAAATTTCTGGCTAGTACGATTTTCAAAATAACATAAGGAACCAGTGGCAAACTAATAGCTTTGATTAACTGTCTCTCGTTTATTAGTGTTGGTGCATTCGAACAGAACGGAGTACGCGCGGCGCCTTTCTGAATATTAGAACGTTACAAACACTTTTTGGAGTGTAAAAGCTTCATATATTTTTAAAACTACTTCGATTATACCGAAAGACTAATAACGTCAACATAAATTACGTCGAGCCCGGCGGATACAGGACCGTGTGACTAGCCGGTTCGCCGTTCGAATCTTGGCATGTCCTACTCAAGTCGTGTTTTCGGATTTATCTTATTTGTAATTGCCACTTGCTGGTGAAGGAATTCATCGTGAGGAAATCCGCACGTTCAAAAATTATATTTCGAACGACCTATGACCTCACCTAAGAAGGGTCTGGTTTTCCCTCTGGATTGTGTGAAGTCTGACGGCAGTTGCTCCATGTAAAAATCCATGTCTTCGCCAAATCCTTAGGCTTAGGTAGCGGACTCCGTTAATCCTAATGAATTAGGAACGGAAACGTAACGTAAAGAAGAAGAGACGTCTAAATAAATTATAAATTAATGCAAAAGAAAGTTCAATTGCTTCAACAATTCCGAATACTCAATTTCGTATTTCGTACCCATGAGAACACACACACACACAGAGAGAGACAGCCAACCTCTTAAAGCATTCAAACGACTGATAAAATCTTGAAACATACACGTAAACGTAAACGCAATATAAGTATAAGGTTCGACTTATGGGCTAATTACAGTAACTTCCGCTTAGAATAAGAAGTCAAAAACACAATTTATGTATGAAACCGTTTTTGCAAAATACTTTTATGAAATTTGAATTAAATATTCGATTATGGTTTAATAGTCTGCATATAATGTCCTAATTATAGGTTTATAATACATTCAGTTAGTGAAATAGAAACCAGCGATATACAAACGGACAGATTGCGTCACAGCAATAGTTATCGCTTCCCCCTTCGGGTAACGCCTATACAAGCCGAGAAAGTGGAATGTGTTGGAAGGACGATTCGTACGAGCGGAGGAGATATACCCAAATGGCATGCTTCTGCCAACCCTAGCCTGGGCGCGTATCGCACGCCGCATCGCTGCACTCGCTTGCATCTCACACAGAACTAGATCAATATTGATGCAATCCTATTCGCGCTCAATGTACGTCTGCATCCAGATATAGAGCACGTGGGCTTATAAGATAATTTGATTTATTATGGTGCTCAAATAGTGTTTATATGTGGTTCAATATTACGGCACTGAAAGGGGAAACAATTTGGTGTCGAGGCTTTTATAGACTCGTGGAGAAGGTTACCGACTGATTGAGTGTGTGCTGGGAGTGTGAAGCGTTGGGAACATTTCTATGCAGTGCAGAATGCGGTGCAACACTTAGTTACTTGGACGCCAGTTTCACCTTTTTATTCAGATGATTTCGAAACTGAACTTCGTTGGAGATCTTGGCATCAAGAATTCGAAAGCTGCCGATGCCAAGGGGTGTCAACATGACTCTTTGGAATGTCATCGCCAAGAATTGGAATTGTGAAGCTATAAGCTTTCTTAACGCTGACAAATTCAATTTGTCGGTTTTTTATACTTCGTCGTGTGCGTCATGTGTGAATTAAGTATAAAAGTCCGCCCGATGTAAAGAAGTTACTGTAGTCCATAAAAGGTATAATACAGAAAGTATTATTTACGTGTTGCCACCCCCACCTTCTCCAGGGAGTCATTAATTTGGCTGCATTTTTTTGCGAGGTAGAGGTACTTTTCCAGACGGGCTGTGCCTTCAATGACTGTCATCTGTCGAATCGAATCGAAAACTGAACGTACCCTTCGAAGGACCCACGGACGAACTCTAGGCGACTAAAGTCATTCATAGACAGCTTGCTGCCGGGGCTGCCCAAATTGTATATTGAAATTGTACTCTGCCGATTAGACTGACATCAACACCGTCGTTATCACTTCCTCAGTCGGGTTACTTCTACTATTTACAGCTTTGTCATATTCCTCTTTCGCAAACGCTTTCGTATAGCAATTTGTATAATCCGTAAGGTGCATCACACGTAGGATAGTTGTTACTGTGCGTTAGCGGCGAGTGTTGCTTCTTATAATCTAAACGTCCATTTGCTACGGCAACTTCTTCAGGCGGCCCTTATGTTTGTTTGCCACGTGATCGAATCAAATCGGGTACTTACATATGTGACTCCGTGAACAATCCCGGCGACGTGCGGAGTGGCTGGCCGTCTTTGAACCACTGGCTCGTGGTCAAGGATGGCCTCCTCTCGGCGCAGAACAGCCGCAGCCGCTGGCCAGCGCTCACCGTCCTCGTCACATCGCTTTTGTTTTTATCTAGAACAGGAGAGAAGAAGACTAAGCATATTTTAGGTCTCTTTTTTTCCATCGACTTATATTACCTACAGTAGTAGTAATATAGTCGATGCTTTGTTCGGTTAAGTCACATGTCTTTTGTAATACTCGTATAATCTTGAACATGCGGGTTTGCTTACGATGTTTTATGTGTTCACCGCCAAGCAAGATGAATTGCAAATATGTACATAAATTCGAAAACACTAATTTAGTGGTACATGCCCACACCGGGATTTAAATCAGGGAGCAGTCTAAGCTGATTCTTTATCCTCTAGATTATCAGTGGTGTTGTTGTTAATGTACACAGACACAGTGCAGGTCAGGGAGCGGTACTTCAAACAGACGCCGCAGTACACCCACCATCACGTTCACTAGCGTTATCAAAGCGGAACATGTCCTCAGAGAAATGGTTTTAATCCATAGATCGTTTTAATCCACAACATTGGTAGTTAACCAATAAAACACACTTTACCAAGAGTGATACAGTTGCCGCAGCTTATATGTATATGGTTATAACCTAATTATATGATCTGATTGCGGCATATGTAACATATAAGTATATGCTATATGTAATCATTATTACGCTACTCGCATTTTTTCACTAAGACTGATGGAAGTAATTGTCTGATGGCAAGCAGTTACTGTAGAATATAGACACTTGCAATACGAGGGGAACTGCTAATGCATTATCGACCGTGTAAAAATCTCTTCGCAGCTTTCTTAATGAATCTCATGCTGTCACCTTGGCATTAAGTTCATTTCACAATCTAACGGTTCTCGGAAGAAAACCACTTTGGAGTCTTGTGGTTCCGGATGGCTCGACTCATGACCGAGTCCGAACATATTCATTAAAAACTGTAAACAAAGTATTTAATTTACACTAAAACATCAATTAAAACATGGACCCTGCCGTTCCCAGGCCATAAAGCAATCGGTGTCAACATCGTATGAATACCAATGAGCGTTTTTGAATCGCGGCGGTCACGCGAGCGTCGCCGTTAAATCACTCGATAAAATCGCTGTGACGCCGCGCACTTGTTACAAGTCGAGAATTGGAAGTTATTATTGTGATTGTAGTCATTGTGTTGGAAGAGTTAGCTGTCGCGACACAGGGAGCCCCGGGGCGAGGGGGCAGAAGGACTGTTCGAATGTGGTTGGTAAAAAGCAACAATAAATTTTAGACATAGTTCCTGATTTATTTTTTGAGAGGTAGTCGTAATGTCGTGTGATTGTACTCGTACAAAATATTACGGGTATCGAATATGTGTCACATTGTGTTTTACTTATTTATATTATAGAGCGATGTAGTTCTTTTTACTTTTTAAATCTAATTTCTACTTGTTTGTCCGCCATTCTATTATTCGGAGTCAAACATGCGGCAGTATTTTTGCAATTGGTATAAATCTTTTTAACTGAGACCAAGTTTTTTGTATATTTTTATTTTATTTATTTATTTATTTGTTTCCACAGTCACACACATACACGTAGGATACAATGAATCGTTGACCAATAAATTGTTACAAAGTTGTGTATTTGAAAGGTTTAGTACAGGTATGTGTGTGTGTGTGTGTATTCATTTTGAAATTTGTTTACTAGACGGTTAACGGTATTTTTAGTAATGTATGTAGCAATAGCAATATAAAAGTACATGCAGTGACACGAATATTATTCTGTCTTCGTACGACATGACTTGGTTGGTCATGGTTTGGATATTTTCTAGGTATCATAAGTAATATATAAAAAAAAAATGTATTTCCGTATGTTTATCAGTTGTCTAGTACCATAGCACAAGCCTCATTTATTTTCGGTTAATTTATTACTCATTACATATTATGTACTATTTATTTAAATGATATTCTCATTTATTTACATTGTCGTGTTACATAGCGTGTACATTATCATAGATATTTGACAGTCCATTCACTACCACTGTTATCGTTGTGAACAATTTGATGTGTTCTATGTGATGTGGGCTAACGAGAGCTTGTCGGCCGGCACTGAAATATTTAGGTAGAGATTACATGAAAAGGTCAGTAAACGTAATAAGCGCGCTCTCTCGACGACCTGAAGTAATACACAGACGAGTTGATCGCCCAGGTGCCGCCGGCCGGCCGCGAACTTAACCCGCTATTTTTGGAGCCACACGTGGATTTGCTGAATGTAGATGTATTGAGGGCTTGAAGAAAATCTTTACGGAGCTGTAAAACACAACTATGCGTAGAGCGTTTATTAACGTTTTGCTCATGAGTCGGAACGAATTAAATACTATATGAAACTGCATATGCATTTAAAGTTTGGACCAAATGGGGCTTTTATATATAGGTAAAGTGAATTGAATATATTTTTATTTGTTATTTTGCTATAGTCTTCCGTGTTTATCAACAGGTATAGGGTGAAGTTTTTTTTATACTACTTCGGGAGGCATACAAGCATACGGCCCACCTGATGTAAAGCGGGTACCGTAGCCTATTGACGCTTGCGATATATTGATTATCACTCGCGCGATGCCTCCTCTGATGCTTACACAGCGGCTCCTTGGGAGCTTACCGGTGACCTCGCTCACACGCAGGAACACAACAACCCTCTAGGGAGTTGTTATTTGGCTGTGGTTTTCTGTGAGGTGGAGGTACTTCCCCGGGCAGGCTGCTTTGATGCGTCCTACCTCTCTTAAAATATAAAGATTAGACAAATTAAGTGCTTATTCTTATTGTTGTAAAAATATTTATCGTAATTAATACTGTACAATTGCGGACTTATCCCATCAGGGATCTCTTCCAGTCAACCATAGAAAACCTGAGAGGAGATATAAGGATGACGAGAGTTTGAACGATGTGAGAATTGGTAGGAAGATGTAAAGATTCTTTATTACATTTCTTACATTAAAGATTTTAACAAAATCTTTCTCAGAATATGTTTCATTCCATGACCATATTCAATAACACGGGAGAGGGTGTCGTTCGAGTGGCCGGGCCCGGGCGGGACTTTAACGGCGGCCGAGATTTGTGGCCTGTGAATTATGGCCCGCAATAGTGATGTGCCTTGTTCTATCGACTCGATGACGCTCGTACACTGCCCTTTACATTCACTGTAACGAAACTTTTGAAACTATTTATGTGCAGAGCTATAAATGTCTACATCACTTGTAATATTCTAATTTATTTGTTACATGGTTATAGTTTTTTAATTTAACCCAAACTTAACGAACGCGCCTCCATTTCTCCGTGCAATTATGTAGAGCACCTCTACTATTAATCCTGCCAAATATAGGTACGTATTAAAATTTTAAGACACGATAAATCTGAATCGTCCGCTTTTTCTTGAAACCTGTGAGAAAATAAATTAAGTCGCTGCAATCATATTATAATATCACGAAGTAATAAAATTATCGACAAGTCGTTTCTACATCACCAATCTTTTTGCGAAATCTTTAGAGGTCGATTTAATGGTTGCATGTGCTCAACAGATGTATGGCTTAGCCCAAGGGTCCAAAAATAAGAAAAAAAAAACATTCATCAGTAAATCACAAAAGATTTTGTACTTTGAAAAACAATCGCTTTGGCAAATTGTGGGAACGGCGAAGTTATATTTGTATTTAAGATGATTTATTCCATTGGCGTAGCCTCATCTTCGAATAATTCACTTATGATGTACTGTCTGACACATTCGAATAAACAGAAAAAAAAGCCAGTGCCAGTTACAATGTCTGAAATACTTTAAAATTCGTAAATCATCTGAAACGACATTATTTTTCAGGAAGTCGCTGCAGATAAAAGAACGGTTGTTGTGAGTGAAATATGTCTGATATATCGGTTCCTTGTAATAGATGTCACTCTTGAAGTCTTTCTTTATCTACGATGGCACTGAGTCAGCTGACATAGACGCCGAAGAAACACTTTGGACACAATTACTGAATTGAAATAATTTTTACGACGCGTGTGAAAGAATTCTTGAATGATTTAGAAGCCAAAGGGACAAATCCACCACTTCCCCTGTGACTTCTGAATCAACATTTTAAACACTGCAAATATCGTTTCAATTGTTTATACTTCGTCGGGAGGCATACAAGCATACGCCCCACATGATGTAAAGCGGTTACCGTAGCCTATAAACACTTGCAATATTTTCAATTAAAGAAAGTCTACTAATTCAAATAATAATCCAATGATTATATATAAATAAAAAATATTCGCAATGATGATGTAAGAAAGTTGGTTTGAAAGAGAGTTTTAGCGTTAAGATAAGAAGGGGAATACTCCGTTGGTTTGGACATCTAGAAAAAATACAGGAGAAAAGAATGTCGCTAAGGGTTTATCTGTTTCATTAATCTCCTTTTTTACCTATCTATATATATGTGTAACCCTAGAAATCGGCGAGTGTTCATGAAAAGAGACATGAATATTAAAGAAGAGAGATCTTTACCTAATCAAGCGGCGCTCAGTCCCGCCGGCCCTGCAAGGACCGTGGCGTGACAATATCTGTAGATTCTTTAATTTTTTAAACTATAATTACTTTGCAAATTGTTTACAAAATTAATTATGAAAGAAGTCACTCTGAGTGAGTTGTTTCAAGTGAGACTATCTGACTAACATAATAACAGCTAATATTTTTTCTGATGAAACGAAAAAAAATAAACAAATATATAATTAAAGGATTTTGGAGTCCATTGTTTAACCTTACAATGTGCACCTAATGACACAAGATGAAAGGTTAAGCAACCAATCCTATTGTGAGAGACTAAATGACTCTTATTAGGCAATATTAGGATATTAAAATCTAAGCCTAAATTACTTGTATAAGGGGTCTGTGGCGTGTGATTAAAACAAACGTCCTGTCGCGTGTTTTTTTTTATACAGTATTGGGTGGCCTACAAGTATACCGCCTACCTGATATAAAGCGGTCACCGTAACCTATGAACGCTTGCAACCTCTGCTGCTACTGCGCCTACTCCTTCTGAGCTTAGGACCTCACTCACTCGAAGGAAAACAACAACCCTCCACGGAATTGTTATTTGGCTTCCCGGACGATTTAATTGACCCTGGGGGTTGGAGATTGAGTCTAGAGGTAGGTCTATAGTCGGCGACGTTGTGTTTAATTGGTCAAAGAGTCACACGTCAGGACCGCCTGCACAAACCTTTATCGACGCTTTAATTTACTCAGTGAACTATAAGTTAAACATCCGTTAACGTGGCACAATATCACGTTACGACGTAACAATATCAAAAAGAAAATATTCATTCTAAGCTACTTGTATCGCCGTGAAACGGGACATAGAAATTGCTGTACGGTCTCTACATACCATACTTCATCTCAATTATGAAGTCCCAGAAACATATGTTGATTCACTAAAGTAAACTCACTCACAATTTATAATTCTCAATAGATTAAAATAATGATTATTAACATAAAAAAATATTATCTATCTGCACGCCAGATCTCTAGTGGGGTAGGCAGAGAGAATCGAACGCCACTAAGCGCAGTCCTTACACCTTGTCCGTTTCTTCAACATTCATAGACCTTTTGGTGCACGCTCGCAGGTTCCTAGCTCCTCATTTCACCGTCTGATACGCGACCAATTTGGTATTGCAATGGTACGTGAGTTTTGGCTACCTCGGCTGCTACGGACTGGATGGCGTAGGCGTAGGCGTAGGCGTAGGCGTAGGCTTTCGTAAAAAAATTCTTAAACAAAAACTGTTTACCTATACTAATATACAAAATGGAATAGTTTGTTTGTTTGAAGATGTTAGAAATAGAGTTGGTCTGAAAGAGAGCGTCGGTGTTAAAATAAGAAGAGGCACGCTCCGATGGTTCGGGCATGTAGAAAGAATGCAAGATGAAAGAATGACGAAGCAGATATACAATGCAAAAGTGGAAGGATGCAGGAGCCGGGGAAGGCCAAGACTTACCTACCATGACCAAATTGGTCGTGTTCTATCAGAAGGTGATGTCAGGAGCCCTAGAAACCGGCGAGCGTGCATGAGAAGAGCAATGAATGTTAAAGAAGCGAGTGAGATATGTAAGGATCGAGTCACGTGGCGCTCGGTTCTCTCTGCCTACCCCGCAAGGGATTTGGCGTGAAGTTATAGATAGATAGATAGATTGTTTGTTTGAACGCGCTAATCTTTGGAACTACCAGTCGGATTTGAAAAACTATTTTCGCATTTATTAGCCCAATTTTTGAGGAAGGTTATAGGCTGTTCAACAACACGATACGACCCTTAAAAGCGGAGCAAAAAGAAAGTAGATAAAGTGGTTCCTACGAAATAAGCTCGGATCAGGACTGGGGTTTGGGGGGATACACGCGGACGAAGTCACGACCTGCAGCTAGTTTATTTATACACCTTCAGTGTGGGAACGTTAGTCTAGAGAGTCGTTATAGGACTTCGTAATTGAAATGGACAAATAAATAAACTTTGTCTTTAAAATAGAATCAGCACAGAAACGGTCTCGTGCAAAAGGGACTTAAATAAATGAGTTTAATTTATTCAATTATAGACCTCAATGGCAAGTATTCAAATCGAGCGTTATACAACTCGCCCCAATCTCGGTCAATTCGATCGAGGGTTAGCATCACTCAAAAGTTCAATGGCTCAAAAAACGGCTCTAATTTTTTTTATACAACGTTAGAAGGCATAATACTCTACCTGATGTAATGCGGTTACCGTAACGCTTGCAATACATTAAGTATCACTCGCGCGATGTCACCTCTGCTGCTAACATAGGAACACAACATTCCTCCAGGAAATTGTTATTTGGCTGCGGTTTTCTGTGAGCTAGAAGTACCTCCTCAGACGGATTGCTTTGATATGACCTATCTCTTAAAAACACCCAGACCAAGACAATCAAACATGTGCATCCACGCAAATGTTTGCCCTGTGCGGAAATTGAACCCACGACCGTTGATGTCAAGTTTCGCCACTCCGTCACCGAGGTCGTCAAATTTATCCGCGCGTGCTTCACCTGTGAACTCGTTAAATGACCCTAACGTCATAAAACAAAGTATCGAGTCAAATATCAACATGTTTTGTGAAATAATCGCCATGGGGTTCAAGTCGGGGCCTCCTTACCTGGTCAATACTTCAAGTTTTAAACACCGAAGCGCAGCATCTTCATCTTCAAGAACCGAGGCATTGATGTGGCTGCCTACAGTGCAGACACATGGCTCCTCATCGTTGTGCTAGTCCACATGGTGGTGGTGAAGACTGAGTGAAGGAGGAAGCTATGCTCGGGTTTGCTCCAATGAACGGAACTTAAATTAGGATGTAAGCTTCAAAGCAAGCTGAGTCGGCAGCGGGCCGGCAATGCCTGCTGAGTGAGTCATGGCAGATGGAGGAGGAAAGAGAGTAGGGGTTGCGTTTTGACGTCGTCCTAGATGGAACAGCTAAATACGAATAGCGGACCAACAGGGATGTTTATGCAACGTCTCGAGACATACAAGCATACGGACCTCTTGATATAGTTTTTGTAGCCTATGAACGCCTGCAGTACAGGAAGTAGAATTGCCATCTCTGCTGCTAACTTAGCAAATCCTTGAAAACTTACTGGTAATCTCCTTCACTCGCAGGAACACCGGGAGTGGTTAATTATTTGCGGATTTCTGTGAGGCGGATGTACTACCTCCATCCGGCTTGGTGCGCCCTTAAAAACGCTCAGACCAATACAAACAGATTTGTTCATGAACCCACGACCATTGGTGCTAAAGCAGCATCGCCTAGCACTCCACTATGCCGCTCGTCAAGTGGCAGATGATCACGTTTACAGCAACTACCAGACTCGTGTGTCCGAGAGGTATCCTGTACTCATCGATACTTAATTAACACGTTAACAAAATACGTCCACCACTTCTGAAAAGAACACCACAGACAAAAAACAACTCCCTGAAGGGCTGCAGAGTCCCTGGTAGTACACGAGGTCAGCAATAAACTCCTGAGTTGCTTTTTGCAGCCCACTAATGTAGCATACGGTAATTATTTCAGATTTATTTTGATGTAGCTTTGTGTATATTGAGATAAGCTGAAATATTTAGTTGTAATTTAAATGAAACACATTTAAATTTAATAAAAAAGTTAAATTAAAGGCTTCCGCTAATTTGAACGGTAGTGACGTGAGCTAATCTGTATAGTCCGTCCGTATACGTCCAAGGGTTTGTATGTATGCAACAGTTGTATTAGGGTCCGCCTTTAAATTTTAAAAGTTCCTTAGTTACATAGTAAGTTTATTATTTATGATCTTAATTATATAATAACTTTTAAAATTAAAAAGGTTTACGAGATCATGTATGTTAGACTGTTTTTCATAACTTCTGTCGGCCGACGATCCGACCAATGCAGCACAGTAATACTTGAACCTAAATCCAATTCCATTTTCAGAGCAATTAAATTTCGTAATCTCGTCAATAAATTTGTCAAGATGAGATTTATTCTCATCATCGGTGTTTAAGTTCGACTATTGACCCTAGGATTAAACCAAACGCGCCACTGTCAGTATGTGAGAGTTTAATTTAGGTTTCGATGAATTGGAATTGGTGTCAACTGTAATTCTATTGAATTATCTATATATACTACATGTACATATTACTTATTTAAAAATACTAACTTATGTCCATTATTAAAAAATACTAATGTGTATTATGTCTCTCTCCAGCGGGGCGGTGGCCATTGGGCGCGGATTGACATTGTCCGACTCCACGGCCGTCAAAACTCACAATTTTTAAAAGTTACACAGCATCGGCCGGTCTGTCAGAGCAGGCTTGTAATTTTTGTACGAACAAAACAAAGTAAGACTCCTGCTAGACGCATTCTATGAAATGCGAAACTGCTGTAATTTCGTTGTGTATGAGTTTTTGATTGCTTGGCGGGCTTCCAGAGTGTTCGGCGTGGGCCGGCGCCGACTGCTGCTCGACTTCATTATCTTTTACTCAGGAGATAATTAACAATTATATGTATAGTCTTCAGTGATTTACAGGTGCATGCATAGAGCTTGCGTGCCCTAGAGCGTATTGTTGGAATCTCGACAAACAATTTAAATTGCTATTGCAGTTTTTTATTTTTGCACGTAACTTTCTATTAGGTGTAATACTAAAAATCGCCTTGACTTGCCAAATGGCTCACTACAACGATAATAAACTAGATGGACTCACTGGTATAAAGACTGGCGCAATACATGTCCATCTTCGATACGACTTAGTGAGATATCATTGTCAAATCTAACGACAAAGGCCTTTCTCTGACATCTCATTCTTCATCCTTAATGATCTCGGAAACGAATACGTGCTCATCAGTACTTACACCCATTTCTTGAGAAGGCTAGCAGGCCGGCTTACAGACAGATAGTGGTCCGTTTCAAGCACGGTCGAACGGACAAAGTCAACTGTTCCGCCTTCCTAGCGTTCCGTTCCGGTTTCTAATTCACTGTGAATGGCGGGGTCCGCAACCTAAGTCTGAGGATTTAGCGAAGATATTGATTTTCACACAGAGCGACTGCAACCTCCATAACCCAAAGAGAAAACCACGGGTAGCAGCGTCTCGTTACATACATTGTTATTATAGGTAGACAGTCGGTGACGTCCATCGTTTGCAATCGAGGTTATTTGGCTTCAAATATGATCGACGATGGATTCAAATTTCTCTTTCTTCGGAAAGAAAACATTGTTTATGAATTTTATGAGCGTGTTTTATGAAGACGTCATTGGTAGTGCACATTACAGGACGTCCGTCTGTCACACTCGTCCGCCAAATTATCGACTTATTATATGTTTTGCGTATGACAGCTGCTAACTGTTCAGACAAACCCCTATTTATAAACAGAGCGTTGCCACAGAGATCTTTTTGGCGTTCTGCAGTACGATCTCAACTACAGAAATGCAAACATGTACTATATACTATAATATATATATTTAGTTGTTGGTGGTAGTGGGTTAGTGTTGTTTCTTCAACGTATGAATTTTATTAAAAAAGCAAATACGAAATTCCTACTTCGCAGAAGGCCTGAATATATGTATATTCTTCTGAAATTACTTAATGACTGCAACGTTGTTACGAAGAGCCTGCCATAGTAAGAGTCTGTCGCCCGTCGATCTACTGGGTGCATACAAATCACACTTTTATAAGTACCTAAATATCATGGCTTTATATGAGTATTGATACTCGTACTTAGTTTATGTCTTTGTATATTGTACATAGCAACTTTCATATATCTTCTTCATTATATATTTATTAAGGTCACCTGGATTTCAATTAATGTATTGTGTTTATTTGGTTCATGTCTGTAGATTTACTCTTATTTCATGCAGAGGGTAGGCAAACACCTGATATGAAGTGCTACCCTCTGAGCGCGTACAGTACAAGTATTGGGCACGTGTTGGCACTTCTCTGCAATATCTTCTCATCTACGAGTATCTTCTCTCAACATATTTATATATTCCACAAAATATTCATTTAAAATGTAGCCAGCATATAAAACTTACACCTAATAAAAATGTATATACCACCACCATATAGTAATATTGTATCGATGTATTCATAACTATTTGTATAAAGTACAGACAGAGACATTGACTTGAATTAAGAAATGTTATTTTAGCTTCTGTTCGAAGTCAAACCAGTCGCCTACGAGCACAGGTTAGGTACCTGTCTCATTAATATTAGATATAAGCTAACAAATTTGTCTGAACAGATGATAGAAAATAAAAGTGGTATGACTTTTTAATATTAATAATACTTAATAATTCTAATATTAATAATACATAGACATCAAAATCTTCCTCATACAAACGTCATTAAGTGATTGATTAAACATGGGACCTTTAATTTTGTTTTCATGTTGCTTCTACCCAGGGCGATTACTTAACACATGGATCGGTTACGGCTCGGTGGTGCTTACATTTGTTATTTATGAACGATTTCCAATTATTTTTAAACAGTTATTTTAAAGTTTTGATTAGATTAGAACAGTTTATTTTTCTATACAAAAACATAGGTCCATAACCAACTAATAGAGCTTAATAATAGATTAGATAAAACAATGCTCATTGTAGATCCACTCCCGGGCCAGATTTAAAAATACAAGGTCACTTTTAAAAAAACATGAAATTACGCAGCTGAGAAGAATCAACTGGAAATCCTGTTGCAATATTGTTCACCAGACGACACAAAAATATCAGCGAATATTAAAAAAAGAGGGAACACGAAATATGACAAGATGGCGACAACGAATGAACGAGCGAATTGAAGACAAATGCAGCACTTTGGTTGAGAAACGAGATTCGGAAACGGCTATTATGAACATCTCTTGTCGACGGCTTTATTTATACTGCGGCTACCATTGGTGGCTTCACTCTTTGTGTCAAATCATTTGTATTATATCGACCAGCGAGAGATTAGGCAGCTTCGACGAGCGAGTCGTGAAGTGCACTCAGGTATAATTAAATAATGAGACTCCGGCAAAACAGACGAGCTCGGTGGCGCAGTGGTTAATAACGCTACTTTGACACCAACGCTCGTGGTTTCGTTTCCCACACAGGACAAATATTTGTGTGCATGAACATGTCCGTTTGTTTTGGTCTGGCTTTTTTAAAAGAGGTTGGGCGCATCAAAACACCCCGTTTGGGAAAGTACCTCCACCTTACAGAAAACCGCAGTCAAATAACATACCCTGTGCGAGGTCACCAGTAAGCTCCTAAGCTGCTGTATGCAGCAGCAGAGGTGGCGTCGCGTGAATGATACTTAATGTATTGCAAGCATTAGAAGACTACGGTAGCCGCTTTACATCCGTGGGCCGTATGCTTGTATGCCTCCGGACGTTGTATAAAAAAGAGAGATTGGGTACATAAAGCAGACTGACTGGGGATATCACCTCACAGAAGTGCTTCCTTAAAATTACTATCGGGAGGGTTATTGTATTGCTACGTTAGCAGCGGGGGTGGCAATGCATAAGCGCGTATAAAATATGTCAAAACAGTTCTAGCATATTGAATGTCTCTCACAGTGGTGATATATAATACATTTGCTTTTATATTGACTAACCCGGTAAGCGAGTGCCTTCTACAAATAAATAGAAAACTTAAAACCTATTGTTTTTTCAACATCGGGAGGCTTACAAGCATACGGCCCGCCTCATGTAAAGCCGTTGCCGCGACCTACAAAACACACGTTGTTACATCATTATTGCGAACGCGGTCAACAAGCGTTATGCCACAAATTTTACTCAACGCTCGCAACTCGACCGCGTTAGAAATTAATTTGCTGCATATAAAATATGTGGCAAATTTATTCACCACCGTGCGAGACATTCAATACACGGGAACAGGCTTGACACATTTAATACACGACAAGAATATTCGGCGAGGGAACCATCTCTTATCATATATTTCATAGTTAATTACCGGTACGTTACAGAAATTATTAACAGGCAGAAAATCACGTCGCAAGCAGGAAACGCTATTTTCGACCGTCATACCTCGCCGACTGAATGTGACGCCTGACATAAGACACCGATACAACGTCACAACACTACGCCACCACTCGTAAAACCACCTAATAAACTCTAAAAACACGCCATACGGTGCAAAATACATTACGAAAGTTATGACAGCTGTCAACTGGGGTTGTGTGACGCGGTATTTTGTGATATCGATACTTCACGCCCTTTGCGGTTTTTTAATGTGAGTTTTAAATGGTTTTTTATAGCGGTTCACTCAGACGTAGATGGTAGAGCGAATTATCTATTTTTATTCATTCACGAGAAGTGTAAAAATAAAGTGTACGGAAATAGAGATAATCTATGGATCATAAACAAGATTGTCGGAGGCCCGTCTGCCGTACCGCTCGCTTCTAGGATATTAAAATGTATTGTCGTCTTACATATCCCTTCGGGTGGCAAGTAAGCTTAAGGGAACTTGCAGCACAAGGAGTATCGCCCGCGTAGATACGAACACAGCAACACGTCATCCACTTCCTAGTGAGCTTCCTCAAACAAAACAACCATCCAGGGCGTTGTTATTTGGCTGCAGTTTTCTGTAAAGTAGGGTGTACTTCTCTGGTGGGCTTGATTGATGCGCACTGCCTCTTTTAAAAACATTCATATCAAAACAAAATGACATGTTCATGTTCGCAAATGGTTGTCTTTTATGGGAATTGAATCCAACAAAGTTAATGTTAAAGTAGTCAGTTAATTGTAGGTTATACATGTTCTCTGTATAAGTTTTATAGGTTCTAATTTTTATAGGTAACTAATTACGGACTATTTTTTGATTTTTTGACGAGCTCGACGGCTCAGTCGTGAATGACGCGACTCTGACACCAACGCTCGTGTGTTCGATTCCCACACAAGACAAACATTTGTGTGCATGAACACGTCTATTTATCTTGGTCTGGATGTTTAAAGAGAGGTAGGGTGCATCAAAGCAACCCGTCTGGGGAAGTACCTCCACCTCACAGAAAACCGCAGCCAAATAACTCCCTAGAGGTTTGTTGTGTTCCTGCGTGTGAGTGAGGTCTCCAGTAAGCTCGTAAGGAGTTACTGTGTAAACAGCACAGGAGGCATCACGCGAGTGATACTTAATATATTATACCTAAGTGTTAATAGGCTACGGTAACTGCTTTACATCTTTTTGATAAGATAATTACTAGTTTCGTTGGTCACTCAAAGTTATTGTTGTTAGTAGATTCAGGCGTTATTTTGTGAAAGACAATTTTACAGGGAATTAGATCTGAACTACTTTGTGTGCTTCCGCTACTGTCACTGCCGTTTAATAGATGCATGCCGTTGCTGATGGCGGATATTCGGAGACGACTACAGCAGCCAAGATAGAGAAGACCGGAGTAGCCATGGCAGCCGCGGCATCCTGACGGTAGTGGAGGCGTGCCGGCCGGCGCTGCTCGCCGAAGCACGTAAAGTAGTTTAGATTACACTGCCTCGAATTTAGTACACGTACACTTTTGAGAGCCCAGTTCAATTTGTTGTTGATTTTGACGTCCTCATACTCATATTAGTCGCCCAAGTTCAGGGTCGGGAGCAACCATCTCTATACAACGTCTGGAGGCTTGCAAGCACACGGCCCACTTCATGTAAAGCGGTTAGCGCAACCTATGAACGTTTTCAATACAGAAAGTATTGATGCTGCTAACATAGCGACTCCTTAAGCGCTTACTGGTAACCCCGTTCACTCACTGGAACACGACAACCGTACAGAGAGTTATGTATTTGGGTGCAGTTTTTTGCGAGGCGGAAATTACGGGTCGGCAATGAACCAATGATGTCCCTGGTGTTACAAAGTGTTTATAGGCTACAATAACTGTTTACTATCAGACAGGCCGTACGCCTGTTGCCACTAATGTGGTAGAAGTATTAAAAATACATCGAGTAGTAGAATACACTGTAATAGTGTAGAATAAGTACGAATTATTCTGGCCTATTTCTGGTTCTGGTTGTCTGGAAGAATACTCAAAAGGTCTCTTCCAGACAACCAGGCTCATGGTAGAAGCAAAACTGTAGCCGGTGCATATGTATGCATACTTGGGAATGCGCGACCAATATAAAAAATATTTAACTACCTTATTACCACTTTCTTCGTAACACAACATCAAAAGCATTTTAGGTAGGAAGTTGCTATAAATGATGATTTGTCGCCTCGAGATGAAAAGAATTATGTCAGCTAGCGACACCGGCGGGTGTAAAATAGAATTATTAAAAAAGAGAGTCCGACGCATCCGGTTCCCGTTCGGATCTCGGCGATCTAAGATGGCGAAGAAAACGAACTGTTGATGATTTTTCAAAAAGTTTATGAAAAATTACTTCTGTAGTAGTCTGAGTAGTGCGGTGTGCGGGGGGGTGTGCGGGGGGGGGGGGGGGGGGGGGGTACATGTACGTGGGGGGATGTATGACAGAAAACAGCAACCAAATAACAACTCCCTGGAGAGTTCTCGTGTTCCTGCGTGTGAGTGAGGTCACCAGTAAGCTCCTAAGGAGTTGCTGTGCTAGCAGCAGAGGTGGCATCGCAGGAGCGATACTTAATGTATTGCGAGAGATCATAGGCTACGGTAATCACTTTCCATCAGGTGGAGCGTATGCTTGTATGCCTCCCGACGTTGTTTGAAATAAAATTATAAATAGCGCAGTATTTGCAATATTTCAAAATAGATAGTTGAAAACACATGAGAAAGCTATAAATGTTAAAGTAGCAAGTGAGGTATAAGGATAGGATTTTATGGCACTCTACCACGCAAGGGACCAGACGTAAAGACTGAGAGATGTGTAGATAAAACTTCAGTGGTTACATTTTTACACGTTTAGCTTTTGTTGGTGAGTGCGATTGGAAACTGACATATGCAAAGGACTTGGAGTGAAATTATTGATACCGATAATGAACTGCTGATAGATGAGATGTTACCGAATGAAGCCAAGAGATTACGCTAGTTATCTTAATGTACTGTGTGGCTGTAGGTACTAAGCGCTGCACAGTCACCTGGCGTATATTCTTCTTTGATCTTCGGCGACCGCCAGTCTTCGTCTGTGTTACGAACTAAATACTAATTTAATAGTTTTTGCTTTCATAACAGCTTAGTTATTGTTTATGTAATTTTTCATTCCATTTGGGAATGTTTGAAAACTTGAGAAATTGAAATTCTTCTGATATTGCTTTTGGACAAGCATTTAATTATATTGCTTCTTATTTCATGTACGTAATAATAAATTTTAATAACTGTATTTACAATAGCAACATAGGTTGATTTAGTATTCCAAATTAGTTACACTATTTGAATCATAAGCGTGATCTATCTATATATCCATGTGTTCGTGCCAACTCCCTCGCGGGAAGATAAACACGACCATATCGACTACGAAATACGATCCAAATAGTTTAATACGGTATTTCGTCGTATACCTCGTAATTTTACTAGTTGATAATCAGTAGAGATGGATTTTACTAGAAGAACTCTGATGACAAATAAATAAACTGTACTTACTGGAAATTTGTTATATGTAGTCAGTTGTAATATTTTCAGGATTAAAATTACTGCAATTTTAATCGATTTTTCAACTCAATACATCCACGAATTTGACTAAGCTTTTATTATTTTATTTCGCATTGGATTCTTATTGCTTAATCACGACATGCTTCTAACGCAGAGAGGAAACGTCTCGTTACGTGTCCAATAACTTCATCGGCTGAAACTGAAGCTCCGTCTGAATCACACTGTACATTTACATTCCTAGGTGACATTTGAGACGGTGTAACTTTTACATCGTGCTTGCCATGGTTTGCCTAAAAAAGGATACGTAACAACGTACTATTGATGCCAGAAAGTGAAAGTGCAAATTACGAGTACTTTGGTAATTGCACTGGTTATGTTGCTCTGTTATAAATGATTCTAATTGAGCCGCCAGCACTAGAACCCAGAATGGTTGATTAGAATGGTCAACAGGTATATTAGTTATGATCATTATTTTAATGAACAATTGCCTAGAAGGTGGTGTAAAAAAGGTGGTGTTATGATTCTTAAAAAATCGGCCAAGTGCGAGTCGGACTCGCGCACGAAGGGTTCCGTACCATTATCTATAAAAACAGCAAAAAAATCACGTTTGTTGTATGGGAGCCCCCTTAAATATTTATTTTATTCTATTTTTTAGTATTTGTTGTTATAGCGGCAACCGAAATACATCATCTGTGAAAATTTCAACTGTCTAACTATCACGGTTCATGAGATACAGCCTGGTGACAGACGGACGGACGGACGGACGGACGGACGGACGGACGGACGGACGGACGGACGGACGGACGGACGGACGGACAGCGAAGTCTCAGTAATAGGGTTCCGTCTTACCCTTTGGGTACGGAACCCTAAAAATAGGTAATCCAACGCTGGAGACATGATCATGGTGTAGCCAACGTTAAAAGTTTAGCTTCTGTTCAAGTCTACCTCGTCTTATTAACCTTCTTAAAATAATAACAATATAAATAAATACGAAAAATGCGAATGTTAATAGAAATAAAAAAAAAAGTTTTTGTCAAGACTTCGTAACATGTTATTTCTTTAATGAATGCCAACCACGTTTCGCCGCCGTCTGCGTAGTTCTCCGCATATCTGCTAATAGTTAACGAATGCGGTTACTTTCCAAGTTAATTTTTTTGTTCAACGCAAACGAGGGGTCGCCCGCTATTTTGGGGTATTAATAGATGTGCGCGTGCGCCAGTTTCATTTGAATGTGTTCAATTGGTTTCGATTTGTTAAATTGAATTTGCGAACCCTACTTTTGCTTAGACATTTTTGTCTATAAAAACGCGTGAACATCGATTGAAATAGATTATTTTATTATTGCTATTTGAATATTTATCTTACGTAGACAGTCTACTTAACTTGCATGTCGATTAGTCAACACCATCGAGCACCTCAAAATCTATTTATACTTTTCAAAATATTATTATAAAATACAAGAAGATATAATTGATAAAACCGAAAATACCGCACAAATTGCGTATACTTGTGGCTACGAGTTTGGCGATACAAAGTAAAATAGTTCAGTTAAAAAAAATAAACATGCGTTGTTTGTGTAACGTAAAAAGAAAACATAAAGCTACTTTTAGACTTACTAAATCTAGTATCTCTTCAACTACAGATACTAGCAAACTTTTGAAAAGACTTGCAAGACAGCGTTGTAAACTGTCGTATTCTTAAAAAGAAATAAAAAAAATATATATTTAAAATAATTCATAATAGTTAAAATGGGAGCGAGATTTTTTTATTAAGCTTTGGAATATGTAAATGTCTTTATAGGTACATAGTAATAATAATATTTTATCGAATCCTTGAATTACATGCTTACAAAAGATTTACAAACATGTCGATGTACGACATCACAAAAGTTCATTTTTATTATTCATTAATATAATAGTGCTATGTTCAGACCTTAGCCAGGTAAATGAAACTTGAAGTTCCTATGGGGCAAAGATTTGGAGTGATCATGGTATTTGCCAATCATTTTCTTTTTGTAGTTTATCCTAATTTATATATTTGAAAATATCATAAATTACGATGCACACTAAACGTGTAAGTTGAAGCGGTTTTTATTCGATTGGAAAGCGAAATAAACGTCGCATGATACAACGCGGCGTGTAAATTCATCCACGCGCCGCGTAATTGGGTGTGTCTTGTTAGATCAACGCGATTTGGCTGCCCGATATAATAGTTAGTAGCTAAACTTTATACAAGCGGACGAATCGATGCACGCTTGCAGACAAAAATAAAGAAACTACTGAGTGTCAGGACATCATTAACTTTTATTTCAACAATATTATCGATTTAAGTACCGTGAGTCTCTATCATACATTAGTAGTGACCACCGTATTGCTAACTATTTATAATTTGGTTTATGGCTGATGTTACATTTCGCATTATTGATGCCACAGTAATAATAATAAAAAAATGTAATAGTAGCGAGCGAGGTGTACAAATAGCGCGTGTCACTCTACCTATCCTGCAAGGGGCCTGGCGTGAGAAGGCCCCTTGCAGGATAGGTAGAAGGCTATCAGAAGGTCGATGTCAGGAGACCTAGAAACCGGCGAGCGTGCATAAGAAGAGCAATGAATGTTAAAGAAGCGAGTGAGGTATGTAAGGATCTAGTCACGTGGGGCTCGGTTCTGTCTGCCTACTCCGCAAGGAATTTGGCGTGAAGTTACAAATAGATATTTTACATGACTTTAAGGCGGCAAAGAAGCAAGCAGGTAAGCTGTTACTGTAGCGTATACTTGTATCAGGATATCTCTCGCTAGTCGTGGCCTTCTTCTGCCACGATCTGTAGCATATTGCGGAAGCTTCTCCATATAGTTAATTCCGTAACTAAATGGTTGATGGTAATATTATGAAACTTTCAGTGTTCATTTAGTATTAGGGATTTTATTAAAATCAACAATAATATTAACGTGTGTGTTGTCGTAACCCAGTAAATGATCCATGTTCATCTATGAATCAATAATTTAAAGTTTAGAGACTGGTAGAGTATAATTGCCCGCCGCCCGCCGCCCGCCGCCGCTTCCTGCCGCACCGTGTGGGCGGGCACTTGTTATTATGAATTATTTTCGCGATTTACTTTGTCTGTTCATAATCTTAAACAACAATTAGGTTATTAGATCACTAGTGTATACTTTAAGAGTTTCATAGCCATTCATTATACACACAAAGAGCTCCAGTTTTCTATTGTTATTTAAGAGCGAAGTGTTATCCGGGAAGTGGTGAACTAATTTGTGTATTTAAACAGTAAATACTGTACAAAAATGTTTCCTAATGATTTTTTATGGCAATAACTGTACTTTTAAAGTACGTACTTTCTTTTTTTTTCTTTAATCACGTGTGTTAACCCCGGTCTTTTGATAGGCGTGTGCGGGGATGTGGATCTAACGCGTAGAGGCCCCTTAGAAAAGATTGATGTAATGTATTATACCCGCTGTGACCTGCTCTAGGAGATATCAATGGGGAGGATATACCCACGAACAGGTCACGGCAAGTATTGGGACTTTATTATTAAGTCGATAATATATTTTTCTTTGCTTTTTAAGAGAAGTATCAATGCTGATTGATTTATGAAATACCTCCACTTCATAGAAAATCGTAGCCAAATAAGAATTCTCTAGAGGGTCGTTGTGTTCGTGTGAGTGAGGTGTTAGGCACAGGAATGGTGCGCAACCGGTACTTCCTGTATTGCAAGCTTTCATAAGTTACTATAACTGCTTTCCATCAGGTGGGCCGTATGCTTGTATGCCTCCCGACGTTGTATAAATAAAGAGATATAAAATCGTGGGCAGAAATTTAACAAATACATATTATCTAGACTTTTGTAAGTATGATTTTGTAAGTTTGCTGTCTTAGTGGATAATGTTTGCGAGTACAGGTAGGAGCAGATCACGCTTAACACTTGAAGTACTATTGCAACTCTTGTTACGTACGACATAAAAATGACACAAAGGTAAAATGTCAAGCTGCACGTGCACTTGGCTGTACCAGAACACTGCGCAGATCGCTTACGACCTAGTATACATAGAAGTCTTTGCTTACGAATAGCAGAATAGATGAAATCTGACTGCAAAATTATTTTACTTAATATCATTTATTCTATTAATCCTACTAATATTATAAATGTGAATGTCCGTTTGTTTGTTACGCTTTCACGCGAAAACTACTGAACAGATGATCATGAAATTTTGTACATATATTCTTGGAGGTATCAAAAGTAAAATAGGATACGGGCTCGGTGGCGCAGTGGTGAAACGCGCTGTTACGCTACTTTGACATCAACGCTCGTGGGTTCGATTCCCACACAGTACAAACATTTGTGTGCATGAACATGTCTGTTTGTATTGGTCTGGGTATTTTCTATGTATAATAAGTATGTATTTACAAAAAAAAATGTATTTATGTATGTTTATCAGTTGCCTAGTACCCATAACACAAGCTTCGCTTACTTTGGGGCTAGGTGGCGCTGTGTAATTTGTCTGACAATATTTATTATTTATTTATTTATTTATACTTATTATTTAAAAAAATATATATTTTTTATCAATGCGAGCGAAGCCGCGGGTAAAAGCTAGTATTACATAAGTGAAAGTTAGACAGAATATTTGGATCTTTGTTATTCTTTCACGGAAATTAGGCTGAACGTATTGTGATAAAGTTTAGTTGCTGCGAGCTGACAAAGTATATTCTCGATTAATTTTAGGCAGAAAAAATATGAAACTGCCTGCATGGAGGAATGCTCACACGATGAAACCTCAATGGTCGCGTACTGTGCGGTTCTAGAAGTTTGCTTACGAGAATTCTCGAGTCGTGCAATGAATTCTAATGCGAGGTTTTCCCAGGGGACTACAGCACGGAGTTCTTCAAGAAAGGCGTGAAGAGGTTTTTAGAGGGTCGGCAACGTGACACAAATGTTCCTTGTTGTTGTAAATGTGCGTAGTCTACGGTAACTGTTTACCATCAAGCATGCCGTGTGTTTGTTTGTCGTTAGTAGTATAAAAAAGCTTATCACATATGAAAGCTAGAGCCGAAGACAACAGCTTGTGTACATAAATCTGTTGAAACAAAACTTACGAAATCTGTAACGAACCATAACTTTCTTACCGTCAGTCCGTTTCCTAAGTCTCCGATGTACCATACTCATACCATTTCCAACAGAGCGTGTTGTTTTAGGACGGGTACATCACAAAAACGAGTGTCGTGTAACGTTTCCGTATACGTTTAGTGAACCATTCCCAAGTTCCGTCCAATATTTCCAACTTTGGGTACGTAATGGCCGACCAGGAAGCCATTAGTTTCGGCAACTTCCTCGTGCTCCGCTCTCCAGCTCATCATTACCGCACTTCGTACAAATATTTTTAGACATGCTTTAGTCTCACTTGACGCCAACGGTGGTAATGTTATCCTTTTGTTCACGGTTTTCTGACAAAAAATCTAATATATAATATAATAAATATAGGTTCTTTATTTCCCATTGGGACCTCGCGGCCACTTGGACACGTATTGTCTTAGGTTTTCGCGATTGTCACACATTGTATAAACAATTTTTAACGGAAGTATCGCGTGTTTTATTTATTTTGTTGAACCTGACGTTTCGAATGCTTTGCAGCGTCCGTGGTCGCAGGAAGACTTAGACACGTCGTACGTTTTTCTTCTAAATCTTGTTTGTTTATATACAACTTTATTGCATTACCCATGATTATAAAAGTTACATTATTTGCAAAGGCCGACTTATTCCTTCAAGGAATCTCTTCCAGCCGACCATAATTCTGAATCTTAATGATCTTATTAAATTCTCTTAGTTACATTTTTTCTTTTTTATGCCAACAGAAACTTTCCAAAATAAGTCTCCTATCAAATTGTCAATTTGATGTTACAAACAAATATTACCACAAATTAGTACAACAGTAATTATGTCAAGCAGTAGAATTAGAAATATATGGTTTCCTGTACTGAATTCGTCTTTGTCAGTTGCATGTTCATCAATTCTATATAAGCCTTTATACAGAGGTTATTTTTAATGTGCCCTTTCAAGACATTGTCAGGGAAGGGTAAAACTGTTTCATGGAATTTATTATAGAACTGAATGCAATTTACAAGGACTGTCCATCCAGTTCTAGCAAGCCGACATGCATAGTACCTGGGACAATTTTTATGTTTTTTTTGTGTAAAACCACTTTTTTTCACGAAGACACCTTAACTATTTGCTTGTAGATCAAAAAAAGAGAAAAGGCTAATCCTTATGTATACACATTTAATTCTATTCGTTTCAGTGATTTCCGACATATGTTAATATATATACAGGATAATTACAAATGACTTCGCATCCAGTCGCCAACCAATAAACCACTTGACAGCGCATGAAGGCCCCCCACTCACTCACCAAAATATAGTATTTAGCGTCGATTCGTGCTTACTGGCTAATAGGAGGACATTTTAACCAATAAGAGGATGTCGATCCGTGATCTAGCCAATAAGAGGTGCGCATGCGACTCTGCCCGCGATCGTTGCGGAGTGATTTTTTTACTGCGTAAAATAGTGTGATTGGTTCCTGTAGGCTATTTCCTTCATGCGTCCAGTAGGCCGATTCTACTAAAAACTGCAACTGCACTGCAACGCGGCGTGTGTGCGTACATTTTGACGTTTCGTTAAGCGATCTGACAGCAGCGACGTGTAACGAAACGTCAAAATGTACGCACACACGCCGCGCTGCAGTGCAGTTGCAGTTTTTTAGTAGAATCGGCCTACTGTACCGGCCACATTTCTGGGCTAGCGCTTACCTCATTTGATATTTGGAATGAAATACCAGCTCTGAGATGGAATTTCCAAACGAATCGTTAAGTATCCCGTCAAGCTCCGAGTGGTTTGATCAAACCTTGCTCGTTACGGCAGGTATATGATGCAGCCGGACGCCGTATACAAGCTATATGCTGCTCAGTTTCACTTACTTAGAGGCGAGCTCTAATTAAAATTCCACCCCATCACCTGGACGGTTGGAGTACCTACCACACTGTGCTTTTTAAGGTATTCTTTGCACGTTCGGTGTAATTGTAAAAACAACATCCTCTCCGGTGTTCCTGGACAAATATAAAATGTAGGTACGTATTTCAAGAAAAGAGACGTAGGTTTCACTTAAAAGTTCTAGCAATAGATCGTATGCGCTTTGTTGTTGATCATGCCCATGGGTGACTGCAGTGGCTTATTTATTCCATTTCATTAAGGAGGCGTATAAGGCTAAGTGGTGCTTTCATTTTGTTTCTATTAACAACACTGCATTTAAGAACAAAAAATCGCTCAATACTGGCACTGTACAACCACATTTATGTTTTTTTTGAGATATGAAAATGACTTAGCTTTATAAGCTCTCTTAATGTACTTATTACTATTTCATGCAGGTCCTATTTTTATTTTTTCAACGCTTGTAACAATAAGTTATTGTTTTTTTATATATAAGGGTACATATATTCTCTATTTACAACTTATTGTCTTAATTAATATCAAAAAGTTTTTGTTATACATATAACGAGGCCAGTGGCGAAGTGTGTGCAACATTTGTGTGTCAACATATCTGTTTGTATCGATCTGGATGTTTTTAAGAGAGGTAGGGCGCATCGCTACACCTCACAGGAAAATCGTAGCTAAATAATATA
Source organism: Pyralis farinalis (assembly GCA_947507595.1). Taxonomy (NCBI): domain Eukaryota; kingdom Metazoa; phylum Arthropoda; class Insecta; order Lepidoptera; family Pyralidae; genus Pyralis; species Pyralis farinalis. The sequence goes on from OX382280.1 coordinate 982,921, forward strand.
TAAAATAAACAATTACATGTAACAAATAATAAATAAGAACGTTAATGTAAATAAATAAATGTATTACAATATAATATAGTATTAGAGTAGATGTTTGTTATGTTACATAATATATGTAATCATAAAGTTACAAGGCTCATTATACGAAGTTATTAATTAGTTTTGAGGACATTTTTTTTTTTATTACAGGCCAAAAACTCGCTTGCTACGCTGCTTGATAGTCCGAGATAATAAAACAATCCGATACTATGTAGAAATGTAGTGGTTCTTTAACAACCGGTGTTAGAGTTAGTTAGAGCGAGTTCCCGCCAGCTTAATGGTTATGGCACACGGCCCATATCCATTAAGAGCGCAAATTGCCCGGATAATGCCCAGATTGTCCGGATCATGTAGCAGTTATCATTTACAACTGCGAGTTGTAAAATTCCAGCTACATTAATGTAAATGTAATTAATGAAATAACTAGTAATCGACCTCTTATTTATACAATGTTGGGAGGCATGCGAGTATACGGTTCACCTGATGGATATCGTACGCTAGGAAAACAAGACGAGTTGTGTTTGATTGATTTGATTGTGAATCAATGAGTATACTGCTTGCTCTGCAAACACTTGCTACCTCCGCTGTAAACCCCGCAACACCTCATCAGTTTCCTAGCGAGGTTGGACTTGGCTGTAAAGATTATAGTATTTTTTTTAAACTAAGTCGAAATGCATATAAGAACGGCCCACCGATTATAAAGTGGTTACCGTTGCCTATGTACGTTTGCAATACACGAAGTATTGCATGCGTTGCCACCGTTGCTGCTCACACAGCAGCTTCTTAGAAGCTTACTGTAACCGAGTAGGCTTCGAAGGAATACAACAACCCTCCCAATAGTTGTTATTTGGCTGCGGTTTCTTGTAAGCTGGTCTTCCCCAGTCAGGCTCGCATGCGCACTGACTCTCTATATTGCCATTTACACCTTAAAATAACATTAGTGTACATTTATTGAAGGTATGACTGATGGTATAGATGTTAAACTAATCGGACGCATGGATCAAATCCCGAGCTGCTCCGTGCTCGGAGGCCATCGGTCCCGGCTGTAGTCTGTAGATGATAGTCGTTGGACAAGTTGTTGGATTTCGGCCGGCTTGAAAACACTGGCCTTCGCCGCATTGAGCCGCTTGGCGGAGCTCAAACCCCCATAGAAATTAGACCGTATTTCAACAGTAGGATGAGTGTGAGTGGTACAATGATTTTATGAATATATGTATATATGTCTTTACGCCAGGTCCCTTGCGGTGTAGGCAGAGAGAACCGAGCGCCACGTGACTCGATCCTTACATACCTCACTCGCTTCTTTAACATTCATTGCTCTTTTCATGCACGCTCGCCGATTCCTAGTGCTCCTGACTTCTGATAAATATGTAAATGAGGTGATTACCTGGTGAGGTGTTGCTGCGCTAACAGCGGGGGTTACAAGTGTTTGCAGAGCAAGCACTGCAGGCACTAATTGCTTCACAAAGACGTTTTGTTTTACTGTAATAGTTATTGTGTTATTTTTATATACAACGCATATGCATACAAGCATACGGCCCACCTGATGTACAGCGGTTACCGTAGCCTATAAACGCTTGCAATACATTAAGTATCACTCGCGCGATGCCATCTCTGCTGCTAACTCAGCTACTAATTAGTAGATTACTGGTGACTTCACTCACATACAGGAACACATCAACCTTCTGGGGAGTTGTTATTTGGCTGCGGTTTTCTGTGAAGTGGATACTTCCCCAGGCGGGCAGCTTTGATGCGCCCTGCCTCTCTTAAAACACGCAGATCGAGACAAATATACATGTTCATGCACACAAATGTTTACGCTGTATGGAAATCGAAAACACAAGCGTTGTGTCAAATTATCGTAACAGCGCGTTTCGCCCCTGCGCCAACGAGCTCGTCAAAACTTCAACGCTTGTTTGACAACGTAATTTATTAATAAATGACCGCCATAACACCATCGATGCCCATCGATCTATATTAAGGTAACGCCATTGACGCAGACACTGCGCACGCGCAACTTCCCACTAGCGGTGACTGATCGCTTGTTTACATTGTACTAAGCGTGATTTTCCTGCTTACCTTACATTATTGTAAATTTTGAGGAACTCGTTGGCGTAGTTACTAACGCTACTTTGACACCAAAGGTTGTAGATTCGATTCCCACACAGGACAAACACTTGTGTGCCTGTTTGTCTTGGCAAGGCGTTTTCAAAAGAGGTAGAGCGCGTCAAAGCAAATGGGGTGGAAAATTGTGGGGAACGTCGCAGAAACCGAAGCCAAATAACAATTCCCTGGAGATTTATTGTGTACCTGCGAGTGAGCAATGTCAGCAGTAAGCTCCTAAGGAGTAGCTGTATTAGCAGATGTTGCATCGTGCGAATCATAACAAATGCATTGCAAGCGTTCATTGGCTACCGGTAACCACTAAATATCAGGTGGGTCGTATATTGTACATGTCTCGCGATTTTGTATAAAAAAAGTTGTAAACAAAACGTACTCGATGTAAACAAATTACTATAAAACGTAATTGACTCTACGACATCTTTAAAACCAAAGACATGATATCCAGAACTACTCAACTGCAAACTCTACCACTACCAGGAATCTACAGTACACATGAGTGTTTTTTTACAACGACGGATACCAAACAAGCGTACAGTCCGCTTGTAGTGAAACGCTTGCCGTAGCTTATGAACGCTAGCAACAACATAGAAATGTCGCTAGCTCGTTGCCACTCGCTATCAACACAGCAACTCCTCAACTTCTGGTGACCTCACTCACTCGCAAGAACACAACAGTAATATTTGAAAACCCAAACTCATCGCGAGCGAGGCAGCAGGCAGCTGACAGCATTATAGGTATGTAGAAAAAACTGGCCATCAAATTACTAGCTCTTGAACTTTTAGGTGAGAGGTCCTTCTGAATCCCCAGGGATACCCGAGGATGTACTAAACGGGGAAGTACTTTGCCGATTTGTTTGCTGAACTGAAGCCTATGTGGTTTTTACAGTATCGACAACGCACGAAAGAGTCCACTTGTGTTGCGAGTATCCATAGGCTACCAGCCATATAAACCAGTTTATTTAATAGCAGACAGAACACTATTTAGCTTGTCAATATTTCCACACCGGCCAGCCACAGTCTTCTTCTTCCTACCTGTATTCCGTTTCCTAATCCATTAGGACAGGCGGGGTCCGCTGCCGAACCCTAAAGATTTGGCGAAGATACTGGTTTTGACATTGAGCGACTACCGTTCGACCTCCACAACCCAGAGGGTAAACCAGACATTTCTTATGTTAGGTCACACGTCTATCGAAATATAATTTCTTGGACGTGCGGGTTTCCTCCACCACATCAACCCTTACTCATCCCACTGCAGGTCTCACTTCAACCGAAGGGGTTTAGAGCGTACTCCACCACGCTGCTCAAAAGCGGATTGGCGGAGGCCAGTGTTTTCAAGCCGCCCGAGGGCCACTGACTTAGCTTAACGACTGCCATCTATCGACAACAGCCGGGACCGACGGCTTAACGTGCCCTCCGAAATCAGGCTGCGGTCGACGTTGCTTAACCTGCGTGTTTGGTTAGAATAACACGCGCAACGACGCCATCAAGCTGGGCGATCGCTGCTCTACAATTCAAAAAGTATCATCAGTAAATAGTACTTACTACATCTGCCATTTTATGTAGAGACTTCACACATGTTTACATATATTGGAAATAAAAATACCCCCAAAACGAACCCCCAGTAGAAATACACTAAGAGTCGCTCCTTAGATTTAAGGACTCAGTACTAAAGATTAAAAATTCTTTATTTACCATTGAGCGCTCGCGGGCACTTAGACACGTCTAACATTTTTTGAAATATAATCTTATTGTATCTTATTTAATTCTCTTCTTTACTTTTTTAATCGACTCGCATTTCGGAAATGACCATTGGCGAAGAAGAAATGCCGAAAGAAACTTGCCAATATAGGTCTCTTTTAAAATTGACAATTAAATATTACTATATATACTATACTGTATAATGTATATTTATATGCAGCTGTACACTTATAGTTATCCTTGCAGATGACCGTCTCTCCTCGATAATGTTGACTATTAAGCAATGAAACCCATAATTTGACATGAATCATAACTTAAACAACTGGTCAAGGGCAGTCGGGCAGCTCGTGTCGAGGGTTCCGAGATGGTGCTCTCTTCCAGTTCTGGAAACTGACCGTGAATGAGTGTTTCCCTTTTTGTTTTAAAAACACCGTATAAACAACATTTGGAATCGATGTTATTGGTGTGTTGTATGTACTCATACACACTATTAGAGTACAGGAACTGCAAAAGTATTATTCGTTATTAGGATAAGCTCCGTAACGCCTGATTTGGAAGCACTATACGAGCAGCCCCACGCCCCACCTCACGTGAAGTGGTTACCTTAGCCTCTGATCGCTTGCAATACAGAAAGACATAGATCGCTCGTTGCTACTTACTTTGCCGCTTACTGGCAACCTCACTCACTCGCAATGCCACAACACTTCCTCGACTTGTTATTTGGATACGGTTTTCTGTGTTGTAGAGGTGATTCCCTATCCGAGACGTTTTGATGCGCCGTACCCCTCTTAAAAACATTCAAAGCAAGACAAACAGACAGAAAATATCAAATATATGGGTCAGTTTACGAGACACGAGAAATACGACGATTAGACGGCAGAGCGACACCAATAGAGTTTTCGTAGTGACCTTCTGGTATGGAACCCTAAAAACTATTAATGTTGACAGTGCGTTTTGCATTCGAGGTCGGCCCTCCGCGGCCAGCTCCTCGGCCAGCTGCATACCAATGTGAGTGTACCGTACAGTCGGACGCACCACTCATTGTTACCGATTTGGTAGTAAAGGTGCGCACACAATTATTATTTGCCAGCACATGCCGGGGGGATAACGCCTGAGGAAGTCCCAGGGGTCCCATTTCTTGAGGTAGTCCCATCGTCACCAGGATTTAACGAGGAAATCTCATGGAAATCGACGGAAGCAGGTAGCCATTTGCTGAAAATCACTTTTTAAAATCGTATTTCTTTGGAATTTTTGTTTTGTTTATGATGCAATTTTGATCTTTCTTGCATCTGTAGGCCTTTGGTGATCCCATGTATATTTAGTGAAAAATTTATGTAAATATGATGAAAAGTTACTTATAAACGTTGTAACATACAGCGCAGGATGGATTTCGAAACGGCAGAGGATGTACAGATCAAGTTCGCGGAGATCCATCCGGCTGTGGATCAAAAACTTTCGGCGGTTTTGTGATTAATATAAAAAATCTTTATTTGTCTTTGGGCTCTCGCGGGCACTTAGTACGATTATAAAATTAAATATCGTATTTTATTAATATCTCATACTTTTGGTTTTTATCTGTGTGGATCTTGAGAAACATTTGATAGTCATGAGAAAGAATCTCGGGAACATTTTACTCAGATTTGGAATTGACGGTGACCTGCCCCTTGCTATGCAGTCTACTTATGAGGAATGTACAGCATGTGTACGGGTGGATGAAAGCTTATCACCCTGGTTTGGTATCAACATTGGTGTCAGACAGAGCTGTGTGTTGTCGGCGCGGCTGTTCATTCTGTACCTGGACAGTTGTCTTCAGAGAGTAAGATCTGAACTGCTTTGTGTGCTTCTGACACCGTGTGTTAAGATCAAATTGCATGTAAATTTGACTTTCACGACGCTTGAATCTGTTAATTAATTAATTTTCTTTTGTTAAACTTAAGGTAAAGTCCAGGTTTCCTTTCGCCGTATCTCAATACCATCGCCATTTCCTAAATCAAAGTTAAATCTTCGGTCAAATTCATCTGATCTTTTTACCTTCGGCGGTAAGCCTCCAAAATTGATGAAAACGTTTTTTGTGTATGGAATTGTGGAAAACATGTATATATCTTGAGAAAAATTGGAAACCTATTTTTGCTTACCAGCGATAAAAATGTGTAGCTAAAAGAAAGTAAGGTGTAACATAAGGGAAATAACTCAATTCAGCGCTATAGGTCGGGGTTATCTCGTTAGCAATTGAACATCTCCGCATTTATCGAACGGTGAGATATTTAAGTACCAATGTATTTGCGAGCGCGGCTTCATGATTCCCCTAACTAGTAGTTTATCAGTTTGCGATGTGAACATACGGAAACCAAGGACTACGAGTTCGGTTTTTAAATGCTAATATGAAGATATGATTTGGCAAGATGTGTCAGCACCCCACGACCCGCGAGGAGCCGGCGCGGCGGTCGCGTGCCGCGGTTTGCGGCGGTGCGGCGGGCGGTGTCGACCGCGTTACCGCACCGCGCCCGCTGGCGATGGCGGCACGTCCGCGTCGGCCCCCGCCGTTACGCAAGTGACACGAGCGCGGTACTATCGTGTAAATATGCGGTTTTGAACGACTCTTTGACGAGTGCGCAGAGCCAGTGATATTTATCAGCATCTTTACTGAAAATAAATATTTAATATTCTGACGAGCTAGGTGGCTCAGTCGTGAATGACGTGACTTTAACACTAACCATCGTGGGTTCGATTCCCATACAAGGCAAACATTTGTGTGCGTGAACATGTCTGTTTGTCTTGGTCTGTATTTTTTTAAAAGAGGTAAAACGCATCAAAGCAACCCGTCTGGGGAAGTACCTCCGCCTCACAGAAAACGCCAGCCGAATAAAAACTCCCTAGAGGGTTGTGTTCCTGCGTGTGAGGGAGGTCACCAGTAAGCACCTAAAGAGTTGCTGTGCAAGCAGCAAAGGAGGCATCGCGCGAGTGATTCTTAATATATTACAAGCGTTAATAGGCCACGGTAACTGCTTTATATCAGGTGGGCCGTATGCTTGTATGTCCCCCGACGTTGTATAAAAAAAGTTAGAAAGAGATTGTCGGTGTTTAGATATACACATGCCTTGTTGTTTCGGTCATGTGGAAATAATGTACGATGAAAGAATGACGAAAAATCATAATGAAAATAGAGGGAGAGTGACGTAAGGACCATAAGAAGTAAACAAACTTGGCCTGGCTGGTAGTAAGCGGCTACCTTACGCTACCAGGAGAAAACTTCTTCACGGCACTTTCGAAGAACTTCAAGCTGTCCCCAGGATAAATCTCCTATTAAGCATGTTCGCGACTTCAAAGAAGATACAAAACACGTTTGGAATGTCTCATTCGTTGGATCGTCCCCGTGTCCGGTTCCCGTACGGTGTTTTCAATAACATTCCGCCGTTGCGCACATGTTTAGTCGCGAGATAGTGTAATGCAAAGATTACGTACTTCCGGCGGAGTCCACTCCCGCGGCCGCGTGTCTTACACGTGACTCATTGGACACAAACTACGGATTGCAGTTAACGCCTACTTTAATGGAATTAATAAATGATCCACCATTTAATGAACGTTTTAAACATCTTTTTTGTATATAGTCGGGAGAGATACGATCGTACGATCCACGGCCCCGGGCGGTGATCATTGCCAACCCAACTGGTAGAGTCTTTCCTGAGTAGCTTACCGGTAACCATACTTACTCACGGGGACCCAAAAAGCCCTATAGAGAGTTGTTATAGGGCTGTGAATTACTTGAGGTGGAGGTACTTCCCCAGTCGGGCATATGCTATGCGCCTCTCTTTACTCATCTGTACTAGATATATAGAAAGTATGTGAATGCATGCAGTTTTTTCAAAGGCACGATAAATTTATACGAATCTTTTATAGTGTGACGAGTGATGATGATGATTCAATTGAACTTTATGAAACTTAATAGTATTAGTTGAGTGGTAATCGAAGGGTTCCGCAGGCACGCTCGCTGAACCCGAAAACTAAACAGCCCGAGTATCTTAGGGTGTGTAATTAAAAAATCAATATAACGGATTCTGTATGTCAGAAGAAATTTTCCAAAGTTGTCGAGTGTGGTTACAAAATGAAACATTTTTAAGGCGATAACAAATATATATATAAAATTTATAAGTTCAATATTAATTTAGAATAATAAATTGGCAATCAAGTGACTAAGGAATTCTTTTTAACAATGAATACAAACTTCAAACTTAAAATATCTAAAATATAAATAATTATTATAAATATAAAAAGTCATAAGTTGATTTCTTAGCAGTGAACAGCAGCAGCATAACACGAGATGTTTGTCAGGACTGAAATAAGGTTGAGAAGTAAAGTATGACTACAGTTTAATACCAAAGAAACAGCAGAAACACTCAGATAAACACCGTGTTTGGTGGTAGACAGCGGCCATTTGCAAAATAAATCAAAATAAAATTGACTATTCAGAGTCATGTTTCGATTGTAAGGGGACCGCTCATAATATGGCCATGTTTAAAAATTCATTGTTTGTAACGTATATAACTTCTTAAGCAGTTGGATATTTTTGTAATATTTATTTTTATTTAAGGCATTTTAGTGTCCAAATTAATTAATGATTGAGGTTTATGTAGAAATATTCTGAAAACATTTCTAAGCACTTCGTTAAAATTTGCAAACTTTTTACTGTACTAATTTATTTGCCTATAAATTGTTTTTTCGCTCTCAGTTTTTTGAATATTTATGTTTACTGTAATAAATAAGAAATCATTTAGCAAACTTCATTATATCGTGTTCAACAATGTTCCGCTTTACAAGACTCGTAACCTTTTAGTAGTTTAACATACATCGCCTAAACATAGTTTCTGACGAGGAGGGAATTAGAATAATCGCCGCTTAAAGTGTACTATTATTAACCTACTGGTACACATCGAGCATTCTTTTGTTTAGTCGAGCAGAGCTCGCGGTTCGAATCGGTGCGCTCGGCCTCTCCGCACACACACACACACACACACATTCACACACACACACACACACACCTCTCGAACACATGGACAGTACGGTGGACATAAAACTATATAACGATTTTAACTTAGATAAAAAACCATCAAAGTTCTGAAAACATTCATGGATACAAATGAAATTGGTTCCTATTTTTTATGTTTATAATCATTGTCACCATTTCAGCCGCGACTTCCACAGCGAAAGGTTCTGTGCCGCCTGCATTCATCGGCTACTTCACAAGAGTGTCAGTTCGTCCAACGCGGCGTTTAGTACACATGTTATCATTAGATAATAATCTAAAGCGAATAAATAAAGGAACAATACAAGGAAAGAAGTTGCACGTTTCAGAGGCGCTTCTCGTGAGATTTCACAAACTGGTACTTTTTGGTCAGTAGAGAGAATATAACAACAAGTAATGTAACAAGGAAGCGAGAGCTTAGGTCGGTCTACTGCATATCCTATCCGTACTGGTGCGTAACGAAGTCGGCGTGAATCACCCGGCCTTGCGCCGTCTGCCGCCGCCGAGACGTCGCCGAGACGGCGCGCACTACAAAACGACGCTCGGGGCTCGGCTACCACTGGAGGGCTGACAACTGGACGATCTCTACACTAAATTAACTCGACAAAATCTATTCGAAAAAAAACAGAATCAAAATAAATACCATTAACAAAAGTTATTAAACTTTGGGTGAATTTTTGGGAACGCAGTGAACTCAACTAATTGTCATCACTTTGTACTATAATAATGTAGAACGTTGGTCTGATTTAGCAAAGTTCAAAATAAGTTATTCGTCATATTTCATCTTTTATTCCATCGAAAAAGATATTATTAAATTATGATTGTATGCCTTTTTGGCTACATGGGTAATAAAGCACATTATTTAGATGTTTCATGTATTTTATATGTCCTATTATTTACCACTCTCAAAATAAATATTTAAATTTGAATTTTACAAACATTACGATCTAATGTACACATGTTCAACACATAACCAGTATGTAAATGGAATGTTTTTACAATAGTGATTCAGCTGGACTCTACAATCCGTAGAAAAGGCAAAACAGACATTTTTAAAATCTTGTCTGCATGTCCGTCCGTTATGCATACAGTTAAAATTAGTCAACAGATTTGACGGACATTTACACTGTCAATAGAGAAAAAGTATTCAAAAATCATTTCGAATAACTATTTATTCTCTCAGAAATGTTTGGTGTTAAAAAATCAGTCCACAACGCCAGTTATATCTAATATGTTTGAACTTTATAATCTTACCTAAGAAAGAGCGTAAAAGTGGGATTACTCGGTCGAGATGTGAGCGTTGCGCAAAATCTGTGTTGCTTGCTCCGCTTATTGTACGGGCATGATGAAACAATGACGAAATAAATACAACGCGAAAGTCGAAGGATGTAGAGGCGATGAAACCCAAGACTCACCTTTAAAGGCTAGCAACGGATCAGGGACCCTTTGGTTTTGCTGATGCCTGTAGGTGATGGTGATCACTTACCATCAGGTGACCCACATGCTCGTTTGACCCCTCTAATATAATAAAAAACCATGACCAAATTGGTCTTGTGTCATTAGAAGTTATGAATTTAAAGAATCGAGTGAGGTGTGTAATGGGCGTGTCTAGGGCGCCGCTCGGTTCTCTGCCTGCCCCGCAAGGGACGGGCGTCAACATAATAGAGAGAGATTATTTACAACATTTATATCAAACATTCATATCATAGTATATCGCGGTATATACGCGGTAATAGGCTACGGTACCCGCTTTAACGGTGGGCCGTGTGCTTGTTTGCCTCCCGACGTAGTATAAAAAAAAAATCAAACATTCACCAGATCTTTACGGGGCTAATTCGGATACAATGCAGTTTTAAGTATGCAAATGTTACATGTTATAATGTAATCTCCGAGATGTCACTAAATAATGAGAACCCGGAGGCGGAGTAGCCTTCATTGTCCAGTTTAACACAAGGGGTTGCAAGTTTGATTCCCGCACAACACAAACATTTGTGTACATTAACACATCCGCTTGTCTCTACGTGTTTTAATAAAAATATATATGTTTATCCGTTGTCAAGTACCTACATAACACAGGATTTGCCGTGTTTGAGACTAGATGGCGCTGTGTGATTGTTCGGAAATTGGCATAGATTAACTTACCTCTTCATTTTTTGAAGTCCGTTAAATAGGAACTGGAAGCATGGTGCAGTTTCTGAGTATGTAGACATAAGGGTCACCTCCCACTGAGCGGTCCGCTGTCCGCGGTCCGACGTGGCACGGCTACCGCTACTACATGTAGAGTAAACAAATCAACGACTGTTCTAGCGATACGGAGTGCAAGACAAATACACTGTTTGTCAAATAATAAGCTTTTACGACGTTGTAATATGTTTGCATAACCTGAGTTGCTCAGCCTGTCTTTTAGTCTCACTGTACTTTTATATAATATCGGGAAACATAAAAGCATTCGGCCCACCTGATGTAAATTGGTTACTGTAACTTATGAACGCTCGAGTTATAAGTATATTCAGTGTAGGTATTCACATTGGGACTGACACCCATATTGGACTAATGCAGTATACCTCGGCTATACTCTGTATAGCCGATGGGATCGCGGTGGCTAGGTAGAGCTGTGAAGCTCTCTGTCGCCCGTGGCTGGACTGATGCAGTATGGGATAGTTTCACCGGCGTTGAAAAAAAAAAAAAAAACAAATGGGCAAAATTTAAATTTTAGGCAATAAAAGATGATGTATGAAAGAATAAACTAAGGAATAAAAGAGTATGATGTTTGAATGTGTTTATTTATATTTTATTTTTTGAATATAATCATAACTCAGCCATAAAAAGAGGGGTGCAAGTATAAAAATAAAAACAAGACACCCATATTGGAATCGAAATCGAAAAGTTATCTGTTAATAAGTAACAGAATCTGAGCGAAAACATTTGGAATTCGTGTCGAATATGGCTTTCTGAGGCAATGTGGACACTCCCACAGACTGCTTTTTTGGTTCCGAATATCGCGCTTCGGGTAAGATAAGTTTTAGGGTCAGCAACGCAAGAGCCCTGGCGAAATGTCCATTGGCTCCTGTAACTGCTTACCATCAGGCAGGCCGTATGCGTGTTTGTCACCTTAGTGGTATAAAAACATAAGACAAGTGACAGCCGGCAGAGCTCCAGGGTCTTAGCTAGAGATTATTAATATAAATCTAAATTGTAGTCAGATTTTCGGCGTCAAGATCCGATTTTTTTACAATAAAGAGTTATACGAGTATACGGCCCACTTTATGTATAGTGGTTACCGCTGCATATGAACCCCCTACATTACAAAAAGTACAGCGCACGCGTTGTCGTCCTCACCTCCGACTGTGTGTGCCAGTAGCACGAAGCAAATGGTTATATTGTGCTCTGTTAATCGATCATAGTTCGTTGCACCCCCGAACCAAATTAGTCACTATAAGTTATATTTTTACTGTTGCATTGTTTTTGCACAACCGCGGTAACAAACGACCGGAAATTAATTTGTGATGCGTCAATCATGTTTTTTTCGCACTCACTGTACACATCAGCGCTCCGTAATTTTAATATAGTAATGAGGCTAAGAAAACTTCTAAGGTATATTTAGTTGATGGTGTCTTGTTGTAAACTCATATAGGTATTAATAATATTAGTCCATGTTTATATGTTTGTTTGTTTGAACGCACTAATCTCCGGAGGTAGGAACCAGTGCAATTTGAAAAAAAAATTTTTGCATTTGATAGCCAAATTCTAACTAAAAGAAGGTTATATCTATCCAACATCGCTATATGAGTCTTACATGCCGAGTAAAAAGGAAGAAAGTAAGGTTTCGACGGGATGCGGGCGGACGAAGCTAGATGTTTCATTGAACTACATGACATAGATCACGTAAGTTAAGCACCATCAACAGCAGCCTGTTTTATATATATGTTTAGTCGCCAGGTGTTCCTCCGTTCGAAGGGAACGTTACGCCGTCGAATTCGACTGATTCCGATAGACGTTAAGCTAACCTAATATTTCCACCGCAGTTTTACCCCGTAGCTTTGTAAGCTTTCATATGCCACGGTAGCCACTTTACATCGGGTGGGGCATGTGCCACTTAACTAGTCGCCATATCGTGAACTGTTCACGTCCTGGCTCGACGCTCACGCCGGCAGCCTTGTACCTAACAGGAGTCTACGCTTTTTGCTTCATAACCAAAAGCGCTTCGTAATGTTTTCTTTGGCGTCTCTATTTTTTGTGTGTCGGCAGTTGCAACCGCTTCCAAAGGTCAGCCGTCTACCATCAAGTCTGCTAAATGCCTTCATTTTGACTAGTTTTTGTTGTCTAGCAATTTTGTGTTGCGGTTTTATTCCGGGTTTGGCTAAGAAACGCTCCTTCATATCGCTGTCATCCATAGCACATCTATCTAAAGACTACCTTGGCCTTACGCACCGAACGTACTGTAGGTACCTACAGTATGCACACAAATAGTATGTCACTATAATTAAGGGGACATAATAACAAATGGGATAATTACTATATTCTCTCTGCCTACCCCGCAAGGGACTTGGCGTGAAGATATACATACATACCACATAAAAGACAACGCAGAGAAGGAACCTACATACATGTTAGTAGATATGATTTCTCTGAAAGAGACAGCTCGTCGAAAGATTACACGAATCAGGTTTTTCGACGATTTATAGGTACCAGTACTACCTCAAACAATTAACTTTTGTAGGGAAACATTTATATATCTTTTTTTACACGACGTCGGGAGGCATACAAGCATTCGACCCACCTGATGAAAAGTGGTCATAGTAGTCTATAAACGCTAGCAATAACTTAAGTATTACTCTCGCAAGTATTACTGGTGTTAGAACAGCAACTCCTTCCTAGCGACTTCACTCACACGCAGGAACACAACAACCCTCTAAGGAGTTGTTATTTGGCTACAGTTTTCTGTTAAGTGGAAGTACTTTTCCAGAAAGGCTGCTGTGATGCGCCCTATGTCTTAAGTCTTCTTAAATCTCTCATATCTGTGACATTTATGTATATATCCAGCGTGATGAAATGATATGGAAATCTTCAGAGTAGAGAGAGACCGATCGGTCATGGTAGATGAGTCTTGGCGTTCCTCTGCATCTTCATCCTACTGTCGCATTGTATGTCCCTTTCATCATTATTTCCTCTTGAACTCGTAACGCCCGTCCGCCAACGGAGTGTGCCTCGTCTCATCTGAACACCGACACTCTTTCAGACCTACATAGCGAACTCGATCTACTTTCATACATTGGCATTGCTAGCTGTTCTGGCTCAGCTTCTTACAGCCAAAAAGTTTTCTCAATGCTCCATTCACACCATTCCCTACACACTCCAAGATGTGTCCATCCAAGGTATACAATGTCATTCACTCGTTCCAATCATACATCATTAATGTAGTTTTTGCATTCGTTCGAGTTTTCTTTCTTTCATACTGTTTCGCTTTCAATTGTCGCAATCCTCTTTCCTGTGTCACATGTAACATTTAGTTTTGACGAGCTCGGTGGCACAGTGGTGAAGGTACATTTATATACATAAACATCTCTGTTTGTCTTGGTCTAGGTTTTTTTAATAGAGGTAGGGCGCATCAAAGCAGCCCGTCTGGCTACCTCCACCTCACAGAAATCCGAAGCCAAATAACAACCCCCTAGAGTTGTTGTGTTTCTGCGTGTGAGTGAGGACCCAGTAAGCTTCCAAGACGTTGCTGTGTATACTACGGCTACGGTTACATTCGTTCGCTCGCGTCCAAAATGTGTATACATTCAAGCTCATTCACTTGTTTCTTGCGTTCGTTTGGGCTTCTTCTCATTCAATACCATTCTTTTTCACTTTCAGTTGTATGCCTCCATACAATCCTCTTACCTCATTGTCATAATTCGAACAATACACACACACAGTATTGCTAAGTTATATATAAAACTAAATAGGATAAATGATTACTAAACCCTAGAGGAGATAAAAATAAGGGCTAATATTATGAATACCTGTACGGACAAACAACAAGACCGCAACACTAACAATAAACTTGGCGGTGATATAAATAAGCTCCAGTTAACATATGACTGCGCAGCTATTTCCAACTTTCCCTGCCCCGATCGTCCATTACGGGTTCAAGGTTGGAGTGGCTCAGAACAAATATTTACTTAGTGGCACGCTTCAGGCCGGTGTCGTTACCGACCCGCCACCAGACAGTGTTGTGTTTAGTATACACCTAGTACATACATCAACAACAACGACAATCACTGATCATAAATATGACGTGGTTGAGTGACACAGATTAAATCACCGAGTTGCTTATTCATCGACTGGAAAAAATGTATGTTGTAGCCAGTTGCAGCACTGTACCTTTCAATAAAAAGAATAATTTGACTATTATAATCATCGTTCTAGTCAATGGATGGTCGATAGTGAATTGAATCTCTCTTTAAACTACGAGTAATTGAATGATTTCGTTACTTCAGTGCACTTGGTTTCTGGCCTCATATTCTTGATATTTCTTATGGTCTATATAAGAAATGTATAATTTCATGCTGTGACATTTATTTATACTGTGAGACTACAGCCTGTACTGTTTCATAAAATATAATTTAGTTCTTAGGATTCCTCTTGTTCAATAGCAATCCAAAACAGACTTGGCATGAATTTAGAATGGAAAAACATAGCGACTTCTTGAGACGCGTTCGTTCATTTTGTTAAGTTCATACGCTGTGTGATAAATGACTAAAATATAATTTCTATACTTACTGATGGTTTAAAGGTAGTGAATTCCTTAGATTAGGGTAGTGAGTCATGTCAATCCTGGCGAATGTAGGAAGAAGAATTTTTGACTGAAACGTTTGTGATAATGGAACCTTCTTCTTACACATGGCAACCATGTACGCAATATTGCTTTTATATTATTGATTTGTGAGACCTAGGAAATACTAAGCCACTAGTAACATTGACAACTGTAACAATTTCACAACTATGTAACTGAAGAATTTATGAAACACAGAAAAAAAATGTTACAAACAGTCTGTTGTTGTAGGAATCTGAACCTCAGCAGGGCGACGGGAATTTGTTTTGTTTGTAAACAGGGGTTGCCGGTAATATGTCCATCTGCTGGCTCCCTTGAAGGTATGTCGACTTCGGAGATTTCGGATGAGGTTACCGAAGAAAACAATTTGATGACAGATGACATTAGGAATTTATAAATCGTGTTTAATATCTAAGATCAATCAGAAATAACAGATAATGCGGAATTGAAAGATGTGACATTATTTATTATACTTTATACAAGTACTGAGACATAACGCAAATGTTTATTACAAAAAGTCAACTTGTCTTTTTGTATAAACAAATACATGTAGAAGTAAAACTTAATAATATGTTAGCAAATCATACTAGTTATCTTGTATCATGTATGTGCAGTTAACATAACCTAAATACTCGCGATGAAAGAATTCCATTTAAAAGTCATTTCAAGATTGAGGTCAAGATGTATTTATACGTTCACGGCTCCAAATCGTTAGCTCCCAGCGTTTAGCTTGTTATGGCATTTTTTGCGTAACTTGACACGATGTCTTTTTTAACATAAATAAACAAAGGCAAAAAAAGGCAGAGCAATAAATCTGCAGGTCGAATGATGCGAGACTAACGAAAGTTATGGAGCTTCATTAGTAATTATAATATGACACTAATTAATGCTTTATTGAGGATGTAGATAGGCAATCCAGAAAAAATAACCTACTCGCTTGAGAGACTTGCTGTTTCTTTATCTTAAATTCATGAGCCTTATGTAGCATGGAAACTAATCATTACATTCATTATAGCCCAGGGTATTTTATCTGCCTTAACCCTAAATCATTACTCATTAATTCAAGTGTCAATACTTTCTTACCTTCGTTTTCTTACTTGACTTATAGCTATTTTTCGTTTTTTATTTGCATTTCATATTATTACCTTCATCGCCATTATCATGAGTAAGTGATTGTAATCATTACAAGCTTTTACTGTAACATAACACCCATGGCCTTTTTTAAGTAATTATATACAAGCATATTAATTTAAATGATATTAGTAAAATTCGTTGCAATTCATTTTATTGCAACGAATTTTACTAATATCATTACAGATCCTTCCCTCCCTATGTAAATATTAAATTAAAATTTTACAAACTGCTTTTTAAATATATATCTTTTTTATTGTTGCAACTAATGTGTACTATTTTATTACAATTAAGTTAATGATTGTAATAAAAGTAGTATCCACATATCAATTTGCCTATAAGTAATTTTTAGTTATTAGTTTTTGCTAAATGACTCCTTTTTATGTTGTTAAATTTTTGGTTTTATTTCAATGAATTTTAACAAAATACAGATCAAATGGTATATAGGAAGTAATTATTATCATTTGTATAAATATCCGCTATTACGGTTATTAAGTTATTTATTTTCACAAATTTAACGCTGCAAGAAAATGATAGAACTGCATACAGATTAAATTCTATAATTAATCTTACGGTTTAAATATTATTTGTTTTTTGTTTTTGGGTGCAAGTGACTCATTCTTCTTACCTTGCATTTTTTTTATTTGGAACAGACATTTGCAACAGCAGGGGTTGCCAATCATGCGTTGCCGACTCTAAATCTTCCCATCAAACCAAGTATCACCAGTTTAAGAGATGTAGGGAGCATGAAAACAGCCCGTCTGGGGAAGTAGTTTTTTTGACATAAGTCATTATAAAAATTAGTTAGATCTTTGTTTTTTGTACGATTACTTTGAAGGTTGAATAATGTAAAAAACCACGATTAAGTGTACCTTTAAAGCATAATGATTTGAACGGTTTACTAGACTTTATTTAAATTTGGGGGATTAATGGAGTACTTTAATCAACAAATTTATTAAAGTCATTTTCATGACATTAACTAACGTGCTACCTAACCTGTTAGCACAGCATCAGCTCCAAGCTATTACAATAGAAGAAGCAAGACTCTATTGCATCAAGGCTAAAATTATTATCTCTGGTATTTAGTCCAGTTAATTTCATGTCATATGAATCGATCAGGACTTTTCCTTTTATATGTACAGAACACTGCATTGTTAAAGCATTGGTTGGATGTAGTCAGATAATTTTAACCTACACACATTGACACCATGCAAATGAACAGAATCAGTGCAAGGTACCTACCATACCCTACCATAGCTTATGCTACGATATAGCATTAGATTTATGAAAACGCTTTTTTTATACTACGTCGGGAGGCTTACAAGCATACGGCCCACCTGATGTAAAGCGGGTACCGTAGCCTATTGACGCCTTCGATATATTAAGTATCCCACGCGCGATGCTTCCTCTGCTGCTTACACAGCAACTCCTTGGGCTTACTGGTGACCTCACTCACACGCAGGAACACAACAACCCTCTAGGAAGTTGTTATTTGGCTGCGGTTTTCTGTGAGGTGGAGGTACTTCCCCAGACTAGCAGCTTTGATTCGCCCTACCTCTCTTAAAACGCTAATCAAGCGAAGATAATGATAAATTAAAGAACTGTTGAACTAAACCCGAAACTCATATCTTTGACGAGAGATGACGAGTAAAGAGATACAGTTGCAAAAGATTAATGAAGGACACACATAAAAGACAGGGAAACTTTCGCAACGCACGGCTACTGCACGGTGGCGGGGCTCTGCGCCACATGTGTTCGTGAGAAACATCTTAATGTACACAACGTTGCATTTCTTTGTGCACCGCCGACTGTGCCACTGATCGGCCAGATTGCAAAAAAACTTTGAATCAGCCTGAAAAAATATGTGATCAGATAACGAAACATTTGCTTGTTAAATAAGCTGAGCTATGCATTGCAGTGCAACACGTGCTCAAAGCATTTGTTATTTTATTTTACGCTAAAATTGTCTTCATTATTCTTAGATATCAAGTTTAATCTATGGCAAGTCCGTTCAAGCTTAAACTACTACCTTTAACAAGTAAACAGATGTTTACCAATTTACACGTGACTATGTAATAGTTCGGGAGCTCGCAGCAAAATTGGACAATGATTTTGCAGAGAATGGCGTTTTGATATAAGTTAGATTACTATAATTAGAACCGATTAAGGCCAGTTATAGTCTATTTAACTTTAAGTTTAATGAAAGTTTGAATTTGTCGATTTTTTTACTATAACAAAAGTGATCTTGCAGAGGATGGCGCTTGGTATATATGCAAATTATATTGTCCCCAATATAATTCCTGACCGCCATCTCATTTAGAGGTTAGGTTTAATTTTTATGAATTTTTAAAAATGTCGGCCTGAGTAACCAAGGCAAAGTGATGTTGCAGAGGATGGGGTTTGGTATACTGGTGATTTTGACCACCAAGAACCTAAATATTCAGCTGTCCATCTCATATGGAGTTTAACTTCAGATTTTGGCAGCATTTCATTTTGACGATTTTTTGGGATGATCCAAGTGATTCGTGACATTGAAAATGTAACATATTTTAGAAGTCACGCACCTATGGTTCAAATGCCATCTCTTGCAAAATCACGATCATCCCAAAAAATCGTCAAAATGAAATGCCGCCAAAATCAGAAGTTAAACTCCATATGAGATAGGCAGCTGAATTCAGATTCTTGGTGGTCAAAATTGCCAGTATACCAAACCCCATCCTCTGCAATATCACTTTGCCTTGGTTACTCGGGCCGACATTTTTAAAAATTCATAAACATCAAACCTAACCTCTAACTGAGATGGCGGTCAAGAATTATATTGGGGACAATATAATTTGCATATATACCAAGCGCCATCCTCTGCAAGATCACTTTGTTATAGTAAAAAATCGACAACTTCAAACTTTCATTAAACTTAAAGTTAAATAGACTATAACTGGCTAATAGCCTTAATCGGTTCTAATTATAGTAATCTAACTTATATCAAAACGCCATTCTCTACAAAATCATTGTCCAATTTTGCTGCGAGCTCCCGAACTATTACGGCAATCAGCAAGATTTTTGAGATATTAATTAGAATAATTAATACTAGTTGACATATTTTTGTTTATAGTACCGTGATACAGTTTAATCTACCTGCATTTCAGCAATGCAAAGATCTAACTGGTATATTTAACATGATGACTATCTTAACTTAAGGCCATCGTGACGTGGATACGACGGGACCATTTTCTGGTTATTTACAAGATTGTTGTTAATGTTTCTACCAAGTGTACTGTTATACTGGCCGATTTAATATTTTTTTCAGTTCTGTCCAAAAATTCTAAAGCAAAATACTACATATACAATATATCATTTTGATATTAATAAATAAACAATGTTCTGTTTCTTGTAAGAAATTAATAAAGACGTTCTATTCCAAGCTCCGCCGGGCCATACCGACACAAAGAAACAGAATAAGGTTGATCGCCAATTAGTCAGACTCCGTAATTGGGATCAAGTTCAAGTACACGAATAGAAAAATAATAAAAAAGTACTCGTATATTTAGACGCAGTAACAACCATAAGACGACAAATTGCCGACCGTATCCTTTGCTAATATTTAGCAAAAGGAACGAACGGACAGAATCGACATCTGGACACCTGCGGCGAAAATATACCAAGAAGACGTTGGAACATTATTCCTAGAATAGCAGCAGACTGTAAAATGAATATGGAGAGACCATGTGCCTTCGAAAACTGGCAAACTCGTACCCTCCAGAAATATGTTCGACAAGCAATTTTGATTCTTGAACGAGTGGATATAAACCGTGGGTAAACGCAAATACTTTTCGACTGTGTTGAAGATGGTAAACGAATAATTTGTCATCTGCTTCGGACAGTGGTGATGTGCCGTCTCGCCCCTTGCTAATGTTCATTTTGGGAGGTTCTCTCCGGTTTAGATTTAAGTGGAAAAAGCATAAGCATTTAGGATGCTTTGATGTCATCATTTATAGTTCCTGGTCTACGTTCCTTCTTATTTGGTATTGTTATGTATGGTTTAAATCAACGATTGTGATTGTTTCAAGATCAATTTACGCTTTAGTTATTTATTCCTTAAGAAAATTGGGAAGATTCTTATATTAGATAGATAGAATACACTTTATTTGCATAATACAGAATTTAAGGAAAACCGTTAGGTAACGAATCAGATTACAAAAAAGGAAAGGTAGGGCTAGTCTGGAAGGAAATGAAGAATTAAATGTAACTAACACTTATTAAAACTTATTAATAATATTAGTTACAGGTATACAAATACAAACATAAATACACACATACAGACAAATATATATACATATATACGCATATAGATATAATTACATACACACATATACATACACTGTATATAAAATACACAAACATATATATGTTTCAAATGTCATTGTTAAAATCAGAGAGAAAGTAGATGATTTTTTGCTAGTTTTTTGAAAATGGCAACACAATAAGCTGGTCCCATAACCACTGGTAAGTTATTCCATTGCCTAATTGCTTCGACGGTGAAAGATTGATCGAAGAATTTTTGAAGAGAGGGAAAGGACAGTGTAAGGTTTTCACAGGAGCAAAGTTGCAAGTTGTGAGAGGAGGAGCAAAACTTGAACCAAGCTTGTGTCAATTATATATATATTTACAAGACGTTGGTTTTTCTACGGAATATAGATAACTCTTGCGAGATGAGGTCTTAAATAGACGTAGAAAGGGAAACAGCCACGTCCACTAATATAGATTTGCGAGCTCAACAAACTGTAGTTCATACATAACACAGTGTACTACAAATATTTAGAGAGGGCAGCTGCGCGCCGGCACATTTGCGGCCCGCGGCCTATACATCAATGACAAACATTAAGCTGTGCTCATACGCGCTTTATCTCTACAGATTTATCTTACTAAATAAGCACTATTACATTAAAATGTGACCGAGGAAGTGATTGCTCATAAATTTGAATTTAATTGATAAGCACAAAGATTTAGCGGAGTCAGTGAAATATCATCTGATGATTTAATCTTACCTATTTCATTCCCATGAAAGGTTTATCATGATTTAGAGCATAAATCAATTCTATTAAAATAATAAATTGCTGGATACTTGCTATCTTCAATCATATTGTTAAGATTTTAACGTTGAAAATACAACTTCGTAGGAATTTTAAATCATTTCGCCTTCTTAGATGTCAAGTAAGTAATATCATTTATTCTTTAGTGGATGCTTATTACACGTTATGAAGAATCAACGGGCTGATTCATTTGTTACTTAAATACATGTAGTACTGTTTTCCGAGAAAGATAGATGTTATTATTAATTACGTCATGGTAAATTAAACAGTTCTATAAATACGAATGGGAGAATGTTAGATCAAGCTTCGATGAATCAAAAGAGTACACTGTATTTATATGAAGATGGTATAATGCAGAATGATAAGGAAACATACAATTTGCAAATTGAAAATTTTTTCGCAATGTCCTTGGCGGTACCTACTGTTTGGTCGGTACTTGGCCTCGAGTTTGTTATTGATTAGTATATGTACTGATGGCCAGTCTTCGAACATTCTCATAAACTTTAAGTAAGCAATATAAAAAAACCAGCCAAGTGCGAGTCGGACTCGCGCACGAAGTGTTCCGTACCATTATCTATAAAAACGGCAAAAAAATCACGTTTGTTGTATGGGATTAAATACTTGTTTTATTTTAATTTAATTATTTATTTTCAAAGTGAATATACAACTAAATATTCTGTGAATATTTCAAGCGTCTACTTGCTGCTATTGTCAATATCGAGCAAAAACGAGCAAAAAAAATCACGTTTGTTGTATGGGAGCCCCCTTAAATATTTATTTTATTCTATTTTTTAGTATTTGTTGTTAAAGCGGCAACAGAAATACATCATCTGTCAAAACTTCAACTGTCTAACTATCACGGTTCATGAGATACAGCCTGGTGACGGACGGACGGACGGATGGACAGCGGAGTCTCAGTAATAAGGTTCCGTTTTACCCTTTGGGTACGGAACCCTAAAAACGAAAGTAGAAAAAGCGGTTTCTACGGGACACTACGAATAAATAGTTATTTATTCGTAGCCCGGACACCGGAATACGAGCGGGGTTCAGTTAGTATGAATATAAATACGTAAAGAAACTGTAGATACCCTATGTATATACTCACTCATGAGTATCAAATGTCCATTTAATGTACTGGGTAGTCAAAAATAGTGTACAGAATCAAATTCCCAGTACCATGTCAGGGTTGTACTGTGAACGCTGGCTGTAAATGAGTTATTGACATCCAACTGGAACTTGTAATGGGCAGCTGCCGACGAGGAATATTTGCAACGCGTGACATTTCCATTTGGAGCGTGTACCTCACTTCGGAGAAAATAGATTCATTGATTGTTAAGTCTACTAAACATGCCTTTATAGACAAGAACATCGTTCTTTTCGTCTTCTTAACTGCGTTGTGCCGTTTCCTAATCCGTTAGGATTTGTGGAGTTCGCCACCTGAGCATAAGGATTTGGTGATGATATGGATTTTCACATTGAACGACTAAAAACACAGGATAAAAATTGTTTAATTCAATGTGTAACAATCGCGAAAATCTAAGACAATACAACGACTAAAAAGTACAAAGATAAAAAATCTTTATTTGCCATTGGGCCATCGTGAGCACTTAGACACGTGTTACATTTTTTGAAATATAATCTTATTGTATCTTATTTGACTTTTTTGACTGCCGTCAGAACTCCACAACCCAGAAGGAAAACCAGAACTTTCTTAAGTAAGGTCACACGTCTATCGAATTTCTTGTTAGTGCTGGTTTCCTCGCGATGTTTTCCTTCACCGCCGAGCGAGTGATTACAAATATATACGAGATATATATCGACGAGCTCGGTGGCGCAGTGGTGAAACGCGCTGTTACGCTACTTTGACACCAACGCTCGTGGATTCGATTCCCACACAGGACAAATATTTGTGTGCATGAACATGTCTGTTTTCTTGGTCTGGGTATTTTCTATGTATAATAAGTATGTATTTACGTAGGTATGTTTATCAGTTGTCTAGTACCCATAACACAAGCTTCGCTTACTTTGGTTCTAGGTGGCGCTGTGTAATTTGTCCGACAATATTTATTTATTATTAGTCAGTAAGATCAAATCGCTAAGATATTTAGGCGCTAAACCACAACGTATCTGTGAGCTCGGGGAGTCTTCATGCGCAGTCAAGTGGCTTATCAGTTCGTGGTCCAAACTAATGTCGTCGTTCGAAACGATCAAACGTTATAAATAGCGGTAACAAGGACATATGAACAATAAAACACAACACGGGAATAAATCACAAAATCAGTTGTTCGTAGCCAATAAACTCGGTTATTGACTAATAACTGACTCAATCCAAACCGTACGTTTTCATACTGTAGCGTTTATTCCTTGAACGGTAAGGGTTATAATCTCGAATACATGCAATTAATTTAGACTTGTTTCAAGTGAATACAACGTTAATTTATGGGAGTCCGCGCTCGCGATATTTTATGTGGATTCTGACAGATTTCTTTGCGATTGGCGACACATGTCTACTTATATGGTAACAAATATGACGATGGTAGAGTGTCAGCGTTATATATAATCATTCGACATTGATAATGTGCATACTCTTACTTATAGCTCCGATAAATATATGTACAGACAAAGGACGAGATGTGCATACCCAATTGAACCTTATTGATATTAGGGAAAGAATTTCTTACGAACTTGTGGGGAATTATTACAAGGTTTGTGAAACTGATGTATTCAAACTGTCTGTACTGTAAAATCGGTAATTTGACGATTTCAATGAAAGCTGTCAGACCTGTGGAGGACTAACGGCAGACGGCAGCAGACCCAGATAGAAAATCAGACCCTTTTTAGATTAGGTCTCATGACATCGAAATATAATTTGTTGGACGTGCGAGTTTCCTCGAGATGTTTTCCTTCACCGCCGAGCAAGATAATCAAAAATATGTAACACAAACACGAAAAAAAATTGGTGGTACATGCGAGGATGCGAACCCGGGACCAGTTTGTCGATAGGTTGATTCTTTATCCACTAAGGTATCACTGCTCATATTCTACTGTGGATGTATTCATTCTTAAACCTACCACGTTAAAGTATTTCCTAGCATGGCTCTGTCCATCACAAGTGCAATCTTGAGTAAGTCATCACTGGCAACACAAGACTCGTCAGGACGGTGGCAATCATGTATACGGCTTGCCTGATGATAAACTGTCACTGTAGCCTATGGACATTTACAACACCAGGGGTGTCATTGCGTCATGCGTTGCCGACCCTAAAAAATACTGTTGTGTTTTCGAAAACTGGCGCAGGCATAGATTTCAAGTTCTTATACTAAAGTGAACTCGACAAGTTTAGGCGTTACGAAACATCCCCAGAGAGTCCAATCTATTTTCATCCTAGTAATAAACATTTTATTGTATAACTCTTAAATGGAACAGCGAAAAACTATTTATTTTCATTCGGGCTGTAAACATTTTACGGCATTCTAAGCATCGTCTCCACTTCGGGAGTACATTGGTCGCTGCGCATGCACTGCTCGCGGGGTGGTGTTTGTTTGTTTTGGTCTCCATGGCGGGAGAATAGCACATCCGAAGCGTTATTTTCTGTTTGTTCAAAAATCGTCAACTGCGGTAGGGAAGGGCCGGCGACAGTTAATTTCGTGTATTGGTGTCTGTTTTATGGACTATAAATTCGACGTCGGTTGTCGTAGTCGCTGATCGCGTAACGACCATCTTTGACAACCAGTCTCGGTTATATTGAGTGGTATTACTTTTAGCGATTTCTTTATTAATCACATATGTTGTCATGCTTTTTCTCTATCTACTTTATTTTCCATCTCCTCGATCTCTTTTTCCCACCGCCACTCATTGCTCCATTTATGTACTGGAAAGCAATGGTCGGCTGGAAGAGATTCCTTGAAGGAATAACTCCGCCTTTGCAAATCATGTAACTTTTATACTTTGTAATTAATTATGGATAATGCAATAGAGTTATACAAATAAAACAAACGAGAAAAATTTGTTTGTATTTGTTGTGTACATAAAATTGCACTGGTATAAGTACATTAAAATTACAAACATAATAACAAAGGCGGAAGGAATAAGGAATCTCTTCCAATCAACCTTTAAGTGCCTATTTGAAATTTGGCAAGCGAGTGGTCTATGTGTACTACGAGTACAATAAAATGGAATAGTAGTATTATTCTAAACAAGGACATAAATGAATATATTATATACTAATAATACTACTAATAGTCAACTAATTTCAATATTGTAAAACAGATGTCAGATGTTCAAAAACTGAACTCAGAACTCAGATGCTACAATAGAAAGGAGTAAAAGATATTAATCTAGAGTGAAAAAGCAGGGAATTATCTAAGAAAAGTTAGTTCTTTTCTAATGCTGCTGTGGGAGATCATTTCATATTTAAAGTGAGTTCATTCCACAATCTTGCAGCACGGACCGTGAAACATCTCGCAATTGAAACTTTTCACGTATTCGTTTCAATAATCAGGGGCAGACGGGTTAAACAGTGTGTTACAAAGAAGGGACATAAAGCATCACATACTGTGAACATTGTGAGAAAAGAATCACGTTGTCAAATTATAAAAATGAAAAAACCTTTTTTTTAATTTTACGTAAATTGTTAGCGGTAATAATTTTCATTGTTTTCTAAAACGAGTTGTTTCTAAGGTTGTATCATATAACTTAACTTGTTTATATAACGTCCTAAAAGGACAACAAAATCTAACAAACTGGGCATCGCGACAGTGAATCTGATGGCATACCTACAGGTGGCGCGGCGTGAAGAAAACTACCATATCTCAGGCCTCGCTGGAATACAAATGTGCCGGTTGTTAGAATTCCCAAGGCTGTGGAAGGACGTCACGTTGGCGGATCACGATTTTCCCAAGATATGCGCGCCAGGAGGATGCGCCAGGTGGCAGCACCGCGCAAAGCTCGCCCACTTCCGTTTGCGTCTCTTTGTATTCTATTGTCTTTTCTCTCTTGACAGATGACGTGGTGGAAATTTAATGGGATTGTATGTGCTTAAGTTATTAATATTGCTTTAGTATTTTTCCTCTGATGGACACGTGAAAATGATCGACCTTCTGATAGATTCTGAGGCAAAACTACTTATCTAACTAATATCGACATTTAGTCTGTAATTAAGCAAAGTTTATATTATACAGGGCAGTGTAACACATTTTATTGCACTTTATATGAATAAAACAGAGTAATAGTTAGTTGCTACGCACAAAGGCGGTCTTATCGCACAGCAATCTCTTCTAGACTGGGTACCTTAGAACCATACGCCAATAAATCACTTGACTGCACATAAATGTACATGTAGCTCTCAAAAACCTCGTGTTCGGAAGGTATACAAGCATACGGCCCACCCGATGTAAAGCGGGTACCGTAGCCTATTAACGCTTGCGATATATTAAATATCAATCGTGCGATGCCTCCTCTGTTGCTTCCACAGCAACTCCTTGGGAGCTTACTGGTAACCTCACTCACACGCAGGAACACAACAACCCTTTAGAGAGTTGTTATTTGGCAGCGGTTTTCTGTGAGGTGGAGGTACTTCCCCAGACGGGCCGCTTTGATGCTCCCTACCTCTCTTAAAACATCTAGACCAAGACAAACAGACATGTTCATGCACACAAATATTTGCCTTGTGTGGGAATTGAACCCACGAGCGATGGCGTCAAAGTCGCGTCATTCACGACTGAGCCACCGGGCTCGTCGAAAGTGCCTAAATATGTCAGCGATTCGAGCCTACTGACCTATGAGAGAATATTTCAACCAATAACCGACAAGTGTCGCGATGTTGACCCGTGAACTAACCAATAAGAGCGGCGCTTTCTACTCTACCGCCTGATCCGTAGCGGTGAGTCGAGTTACTATCACAAAATAGTTTGATCGGTTCTCCATAGGCAATTTCTTTTATGCTTAAGGAAATGTAATCAGACACAAGGTAAGTGGCGCAGAACAAACATTCATTAATTTAGTTTATAATTCACTGCTGCCAATTATATGTATGTGTGTATGTGTATATCTTCACACCTAGTCCCTTGCGGGGTAGGCAGAGAGAACCGAGCGCCATAAGAGGCGGTCCTCACACACCTCACTCGCTTCTCTAACATGTGAATGTTAGAGAAGCTTATTCATGCACGCTCGCCGGTTCCTAAGGCTCCTGACATCACCTTCTGATTAAACACGACCAATAATAACCAATAATTATATTTGTTATTCTTTCACGCACTAAACAGGTATTTGGATAAACTTAAGCACGTAAATATAGTATTAGAATGAATAGGTCAATTTATCTGTAAAATATTTAGGATGTCTTACACAGACAACCTGAAAACACGAACTTCTCGCAAACGTCGCCGCGGGTAGCAACTAGCTATATATATACACAAGTTCGTTCTTAAAAGAAGTGATTTGACGGTGCCTATAAATGCTATGGTCTTTGTTGACTGTAAAAAAATATTAACAAACATAGATAAATCGAAACCAACCGTTAAAAAATCTTCACATATCTCTCAAATACTCGAAGTTGGGTCTTATCGGTTCGTCAAATCCCATTCGAGATAATTTATATGTAAGTTTATCGCATATATACAAAATAAGATAATGCTATGTTACACAGAAAATTGCACTGACGTCATCACATAAAAAAGACATTATCAGTAGTGTTCGAAGACTATTGATGGTGTAGTTGTTTGGTTAGGCCTGCGCGCGCACGGACGGACGGACAGGCTCGCGACTCGACGTGATGTCGTCTCGTCACATCAAATATTGACCGTCTGAGTACATATTTGTACAGATACAAACACAAACATAATGATAGTGACCATTCAATATTAGAACTTTTTTATCATGTACTCATACTACATCAATGACCATTCATTTTTAGGGTTTCGCATCTTTAAATGAGTCGTTTTTAACGAGCTCGGTGGCTCGGTCGTGAATGACGTGACTTTGACAATCGCTGGTGGGTTCGATTCCCACACATCAATTTGTGTGCAACATGTCTGTTTGTCTTGGTCTGGATGTTTTAAGAGAGGTAGGTCGCGTCGAAACAGCCCGTCTGGGGAAGTATCCACCTCACAGAAACCCGCAGTCAAATAACAACTCCCTAGAGGGTTGTTGTGTTCCTGCGTGTAAGTGAGGTCACCAGTAAGCTCCCAAGGAGTTGCTGTGTAAGCAGCAGAGGAGGCATCGCGCGAGTGCTACTGAATATTCCGGCAGGTCGTAGAAGGCACGAACTACCTTGGTTGGTTCGGGACCAACTTTTCGGACTTTTTCGGGCGGAAAAGACTGGCCCGTCTAGCCCAGATCTGAACCCCTACACTACTACGACGACAAATTATGGTCAGTTTTAGAAAACATAGACTACTCGGAACGACACGCTGACTTAAAAAATCTCTGGCGCAAGCAGTGGCTGAATTTAAGTATTAAACCCTTTTCTATTAAAAGTTAAAGTTTTTAATGATGTTACGTCCCCACATATGTAAAATATATACATACACTCTTTCGACTGTTGAACCCTAAAAGTTCCAAACATTTGGCCACTTTCATTCTAATGTACCACAATTAAATCTAACAACAATTTAAAACCGTCCAACGTTAAACAAATTAACAACCCTGAAATTGGAGTACCAGGGCCGCAGGAATACCCAGGATGTCACTTTTAATAATTCATGAAGTCCAGTGTAACATGATCCCTGCACTCCCTTCAATATACTAATGTTCATATAGGATGCGCAGACTAAGTTTAAGTGGTCATTAAAATAATTGTCTAAGCATCCGGTAAGCTAATGAGAACCAAATGAGAGGGTTGAAGCTCAATCGATTTGTCCCCGTGAAGTAATAACGCTTTCCGTTAATAATTTTATTTTTGGTTCAAAAATATATTGTTATTATGGTGAACTTTTTAAATTTCAATAATCAAGAAAAACTCAGAAAATAACTCTATCTTACGTATAATCGAGGGTTTTGAACCTTGTAAAGTTAAAACATTTGGTAAACGTCATACGAATTTGTAAATTACATTCTGAACATAACTCTCTTCAAATTCGGCTGAATGTAAATCAAGGAAAAGAAATCATATCCGATTGCCAAAACAACAATGCGTTGTCAATTGTGACATGTAATTGACATGCAGCGGTGCTGCCCGATTGAAATTTCAAATTTTATATTGTACCGATGATTTTCTTAAACGAGAATGTTGCTTGAATACGGAATTGACTGTTTTTGGGAATTAAATATGCAACGTGTGTAGGTTTTAGCCCATTATGTAGATTTTAGATATTTTCGTACGAATGGTTATAAACTTACGTTGATATCTATCTATTGGTGCGCCAAAGAAAATTATTATTAATATATTTCACGGAATAATGTTTTTAGCAATATTCAATTACTATTATTTATTTTATTTTGTCCGTTAAAACCGTAACTGCGGGCGGCGCGGTCCTGAGACCTGCGATTGTCGTTCATGACACGATATAGCGTGGTCCATATTAATGAACGCACGTTGAGAAGTTTACTTTGAAGACATATTAAAATTGTAGAGTTTTGCTGCACAAATTACATGTGAAAATGATAGACGGTGTTTAAAAAATCAATGTAGAGACATTGAATAAAAAATTGTTGCCCGTATCCATTAAAACAACTTATCGCGCAGATTTGGTATATACGTGAACGTCGTATTGCGTTCTAGCTAGTGGGACTTCGTTTACGTTTTTCCAACTTTTCATACGATCTCCTAACTCCTGACATATTACCAAATCTTCTGTCCGACAACAACAACTGATTTTATAACATTGTACTCATCTTAAGAGGGGCATAAAGCTAAGCGGCGTCCTAATTTTGTTTTATTAATAACACAAATTTAAGACCAATTCCAAAAAACGCTCAATATATGCACTGAAGAATCATATTTTTGTTTTTTTGAAACATATCTTGTATTTATTATCTATGTACAAGTAACCATAACTTTAATTATTGCTTATTATGGCCACTTATAGCAGTAATCAAAATTATAACTAATTGTACATAAAAAATAAAAACTGAATATGTCTGTTTTTTTGGAATTGGTCTAAAATTCAGCGTTATTAATAAATACAAAATGAGGACGCCACTTAGCTTTATGCCCCCTCTTAAGGCGACACATCGAAAAATTAGACCAACTTTCATCGAATAGTATAGGCTAATGACTAAACTGACGGATCTAAGATTTTAATATAAATAACTTCATTTCTTTATCTTGAATTTGCTTGCTCAAATACGCGATTGTGTAAAATTGATTCGATAATAATTACTTTCGAAAACACCTCCTGAAATTCATTATTTTTGAAATTACAACGAAGTTGTTCTGTTTATACGCTTCAAAATTACTTAAATCTATTAGTAATATCTATGTTTATAATATGCTTGCTGCATATTTTGATAAGTGAAACATGAAATTTTTTAAAGATATTTTAAGTTTCTGACAATTTCTAAGCGATCACATTCGTCTTGGGTGCTACGTGTTTTCGACCTTATTGTGCGGTAATGAGGATTATAAACGCGTTGACTAACTACATCCAGCCAGTCCGGCTGCAGCCCGCTTCGAGGTAAGACCTATGTCGACTGTCTGCTCGAGCTCGCTCCATTTACATCGCGACACCGAAGTTTTTATAATTAATAGTTGTAAATATTCAATATTATAGTATTTAGCGTAAGTGTATTATTATTAGATATAAGTAGTAAATAATATTATAGGTTTATATATATTTATTATACTGTTGTAATAATGGGGAACACTAAAAAGAAAATATATAGAATAAAAATACAAAGAAAATGTTCGTAGAATGGGGGAGGCGAACAAGACAAGGTATTTTTTTTTTTTAATTATTATATTCATTAAACATATTATAATAACATTGTGTAGACATATTTCTAGTTTTTAGAACAGTTCCTAGGTATGGTTGGCCCAAGCTATTTAATTCCTCTTCAAACTTTTTTTTAATTTTGCTTACTTAATAACTCTATATAAAACTGCATTAATTAAATAAGAGTTATTTTTTGCAGGAATAAACAGTAACATTTGATAATTAGTATACATTATCCACAGGCTGACCGCGTACCTATATAGGACGTCAAACTCCTATTATGTCCATTATAATCTGACCGAACTCCGACTTAGAAGTTGTACGTCGGTGGAGGTCAGGTTACGTTGGAAATTTATACCAATAAGGTTCGCGTTCTCAGCACATAGCAACCAGTGGAGACTCTTTATTTCTTTGTATTAAAATAAAAACTTATAAAATAGAATATTTTTGCTGTTTTGTTTTTTAGGAGAAACTTACTAAATAAACATATTCCACTAGAAGAATCACTACTCGATTTATATGCTACTTTAACGTAAGTGTCATACGGGACGACAAACTCATAGTAACCATTATAAGCTCACCGAACTCCGACTTAGACATTGTACGTAGGTGAAGGTTAGTTTACGTTGGAAATTTATCCAATCAGAAGATAGAAAACCAGTGGAGGTTTTTTTTTTTTTTTTTGTATTAAAATAATTACTAGTAAAATAGTATATTTTGATAGTTTTTAAAAAAACTCGGTATGTTTCATGTTAAAGAAGCGAGCGAGGTGTGTAAGTACCGAGTCATGTGGCGCTCACGAGGGATTTAGCGTGAAGATATAGATAGATAGTATACTTATACCCATGGTACTCGTGAAAACAAATAATATTTACTATGAACCAACACTGAAAACACAAAAAAATCATCTATTCTATACATTGTGGTTAGTATTGAACTATTGTACGGATTAGATTTATTTTGCAACATCAGAGATGGTCCTGGTTCTTTCTTCTTGAGAGTTTAATAAATAACAAGGAAACGTACAACAATACAAAACACAGAGTATACATAAGTAAAATACAATAAATGTCATTATACTGAAGTTAAAGTTATGAAACAGCAAGAAAATCATTTGTCACATGTTTTTTTTAAATATGAATAGATTATAAAATCTATTTGTATATATGTATATTAGGGTGTCCCTTATTTTTCAAAGTTTTTATTTTCTAACGCATATGTCTTAGTTTTGTTCATTTGCTTTTAAAACACTCGGAAATTAATTTTTAACTTATTTGGATTACGATAATCCGTGCCGAATTACATCGAAACATGTTCATACAAGTTGCGCGGCAGTGCCGCACGTACTCGCGGTATTCATTTGTTCAAATTCAAAGTCAAAATCTTTTTATTCCGTAAAAATGGCTACATTTGTTTGGAATCGTCACATTTTTTTTCCCTACCGTGCAGTTTATGACTAGGTGAGCACTGATAAAAATACTGCCAAAAAACTCAGGCATCCCTCTTTTGGTATCCAAACAAATTTACATATTTTGTTAATTACATTATAATTGGATCGACTCACTCCCAGGCATTTTTATCATTAATATAGTCAGATACTTTATAATATGCCCTGCTACACAATTTGGCTTTAATAGTAGTTTTAAATTTGTTTATTGACAAATCTCTTATATTGCTGGGAAGTTTGTTATAGAACCGTATACATTGCCCCATAAAATAATTACTTGTTTTGTGGAGACGGCTTGCATATAACACAAGATTATGCTTATATCTAGTATTTATGCTATGAATATCACTCTTTTTACAAAATGAGTCTATGTTTTTATGGACATACAAAAGATTTTCATAGATATATTGCGATGCGACTGTTAAAATATTTATTTCTTTGAATTTTTCTCTAAGGCTCTCACGGGGACCAAGTTTGTAGATAGCTCTTATGGCTCTCTTTTGCAATAAAAAGATGGTGTTAATATCCGCGGAGTTACCCCAAAGAAGAATTCCATATGACATAATACTATGAAAGTAGCTGAAATAAACTATTCTAGCCGTATCAATATCAGTGAGCCGTCTAATAGTTTTCACTGCATAAGCTGCAGAACTTAGTTTTCCTGATAATTTTTCAATTTGTGGGCCCCTTTGTAGTCTGGAGTCAATTGTTATACCCAAGAACACAGTTGTCTCCACAGAGGCTAAATTAGTTCCATTAACATGTACATTGGTAGCCACCTGCCTTACATTAGGTGTTGAGAACTTAATTACTTTAGTCTTTTTATCATTTAAAAGCAGATTATTAACACTAAACCAATGAATAACTTTAGAGAGAGCATCGTTAACTTCGTCATAATTACCTAACCGTCTATTAATTTTGAATGTCAGTTATTCTCGTGATTAATACGTAATGTTTTAACTTTTATAAGATGGCAGTGGAATTGAGAAGCAATAAATCAAGTATTTTCTTAGTTGGAGACGTAAATGATCAAATAATAGGCGCAAAATTACCGTCTAACCGTCAAGTTCTTCCTGTACTTTTTTATAAAATTCGCGAAGTTAAATTGACTGTTAGTGAAAGCGCATACCTAGTCATTCGAGAGTGTATTATATTTAGGGAAAAAGCTAGGATCCCTACCAGAGCTATACCTAACTGTGTAAAATAACTTGTGAATCTTCACCAGGAGGGAGTTGCAAAAAAATTCCAATTTTCTATTTCAATTTCAATCTAATTCAATCTGATAATTTTATTTCTCTTATTTATTCGAAATAAAAAAATCCTGTGTTTACTCGGCGCTATCAGCCATTATGACACTCGAACATCTATAACTTCAAGCCAAATCCCTTGCGGGGTAGGCAGAGAGAGCCGAGCGCCACGTGACTCGATCCTTACATATCTCACTCGCTTCTTTAACATTCATTGCTCTTCTCATGCACGCACGCCGGTTT
Organism: Pyralis farinalis; assembly: GCA_947507595.1. Lineage (NCBI taxonomy): Eukaryota > Metazoa > Arthropoda > Insecta > Lepidoptera > Pyralidae > Pyralis > Pyralis farinalis. The sequence continues at coordinate 1,017,648 of OX382280.1, forward strand.
CTAGGGCTCCTGACATCACCTTCTGATAGAACATGACCAATTTGGTCATGGTAGGTAAGTCTTGGCCTTCCCCGGCTCCTACATCCTTCCACTTTTGCATTGTATATCTGCTTCGTCATTCTTTCATCTTGTATTCTTTCTACATGCCCGAACCATCGGAGCATGCCTCTTCTTATTTTAACACCGACGCTCTCTTTCAGACCAACTCTATTTCTAACATCATCATTACGAATACGGTCTACAAGCCTTACGCCACAAATTTTGCGCAGCGCTCGCATTTCAACCGCGTTTATTCTACTTTCATGCTCTTTCTGCCATACCCAACTCTCGCTTCCATAAGTTAGCGTTGGGACCAACACTGCATTGTGTATAGCGAGTTGTGCCTTCTGGCTCAGGATTTTACTGCCAAGAAGTTTTCCCAACGCTCCATTCACACTATTCCCAGCACTCACTCGTCTTTCCACATCTGCGGTGTACCTTCCATCCCTGCTGAAAGCGCATCCAAGATATACAAACTCATCCACTTGTTCCAACACTTCATCATCAATCGTAATCCTTACATTAGTTCTGGATTCTTCTCTTTCAAATACCATTATCTTTGTTTTCTTCGCATTCAGTAGTAAGCCTTTCTCCATACAGTCGTCTTTCATCGCTGTGACCAGTGTTTGCAGTTTAGATGGTGTATCTGCTAACTAAACATATGTGTCCGAATCAACAAATGGCCCGCTTTAGCCTCTCGATAAACAATGTTGTATTATGTAGCTAGTGTTTCATTCTTCTTAAGGGGGATACATGCCGTCCAGTGGCGCCTCAAGGAATAAAATATCGTATCTTAGCGTGGAAGATAAACATTATAAAGTCATGTGTTGCGTGTGTTACAAATACAATAACGTACTTTTACGTCATTAAACCAACAATTGAAATGTTTTGCTTTCGTTGTTATATGCATAATTGCCAAAAAACGGCCTCTTTTAGCACTTTTGCTTATAACAACGATAGTGGAATATTTTGAGTGTTGGTTTAATGACGTAAAAATACTTTACTATCTTCGTAATAAATGCAACATAAGATTTCATAATGTTTATCTTCTATGCTATAATATGTTTTTTTATTCAATGAGGGCGCCACTGGACGAGACCTAAGTAAGAACAACATAGATACCAAGACATGTTAACTTATAGAGATATAAACATAAAACGATGTCATTGATTTCTCTTTCAATAAACTTTTAAAAGTGAATACGTTTCTGTAGTTTTTTATTACTATTATTACTATTGTTTTCCATCTAGCTTAAATAAATATGTTTGGTTCAGTATGTATAAAGCTAAATAATAATTAAATCAATAATTTTTATTAAATATTGATATTATAAATTTTATTTAAGTGTGACGCGACTCTGTAGCTTTTCTGTTCGTTTGCATTGACTATACGTTGACCCCAGGTTACCTATTAGGCGCTAATTTCAAATTTTACAAATCGAGCGTCGAGTGTCAATTGAGGGGCGCGGGGTGATTGGGCGGAGCCATTTTAAAGCTTCACGATCGAGGTGTCGCCTTAAGTATGCAGTGCGCAACATTTAGTTATTGCACAACACTCGTGACATTGATATATTAAAATACCCTACCGACATGTTAGATTTCGATTTCATAACCCTCTGTTGACTCCCACCTCCCACCACTGCTGCTGATGGCAAATATTGATTTTGTTTGTCCTATTTTGGTTGGCAACAGAAATCTACCATTAGTATCACTTTACGTACATGAAATAACATTGCATTTTGCAAAGTAGGTACATGTTTCCCTTGACTAAACTCAGTCATATACAATGAAGCGATCGGTTAGGTACTTTCCGCCAAGATGTGCTTATAATAAAATCATGATTTGTATATTTAAAAAACATCTGTGTGTACTACAAAAAGATATTGTTACTTACAGCCCAAAGTAAGTTATTTTAGACATGAACTTTTTTTTAGTGTTTCTTCAAACAATCTACCTATATACACCTAGTTATATATTTATATTAAATGTGTTTTGTTGAATAGATGAAATACATGATGTTAAGAATAGCAATAAGCTCACCCAGCACGATGTCTCTCGCGCACACGCCCGCTACCAACACCAAGGCGACAGCAAGCGGCAACTGTTGCCGGACTGTTGCGCGCGACATGTTGCCCACAGTGTTCAGCTGTTACTGCGATCCATCAGCGACTGAAACAATCAAACGTTTGAATGATATGATGGTTGGACTTAAAGATGTAAGGAATGTCATGGTGGATATCAATTTTAACAAACTCGCAAGTTAAGTAACGGTGTCTTTACTTAACTTGCGAGTTTGTTAAAATTTATTGTCTTTGATGTAGTGTGTCTTCTTGCAGATTGTCTATGATATGTTTAATTACGATATGTTGATGACATGTTAAGTTCCAGTCTTAAAATCTTTGACATTTCAATCTAAAATGGGGTTTCTTTTATAGTCCAAAGTATATATTGTAGACGCCATCGCGTCTGCAATATCGCCGAAATATCAGGGTAGTAACACAATTGCGGCAAACAAAAACCTCCAATCATGATAAAAACAACCGTAAAAGTTTAGTTCAATAAATAGTTTCTGGGTAGACCAAAATAAACTTGAAAATGCAACAAAAATAATCGTGAAAATAGTGATTGGTCACCAAACATAACTTAATTTTCGAAGTTGTTTAAATTATTCCTGCCGCACGGAATATTTCATGTTTAAAATGATTTTAGGTATTCTGGGCACGAGGAAATACCTCTTGTAAATTAATTCCAAAAGAGAGGCGCTTGTTTCGACATCCGATGCCTGTGTTCTGTGCCAAAAGGGTAAAAACCTGTGCTAAAAAAAAGTTCTCATCTACCTCCAGTACAACTGACTCGTTGTGCCAGCGACTGCGGGCTGTTCCTTCGGCATCGTAGTAATATAAATTTAAATCACAGTAACAAATACAAACTTTCCTTAGTTTGGGACTAGATGGCGCTGTGCGGTTGATAAAAAAAATAACATGTATGGAAATTGGTGGACAGTAACTGTACTGGTCGGCGTCGATGCGTGTGTAGATCTAATCAATCATGCAAGTTAGGCAGCGACCACCGAACGAGGAAGTGTCATTGTGTTCTGCTTGTTACAGGCCACATCACATCATTCGAAATCTATCATGGCGTGGCAGAATTAAAATATTTTTCTATCTATCTATAACTTCACGCCAAATCCCTTGCGGGGTAAGCAGAGAGAACCGAGCACCACGTGACCACGTGATCCTTACACACCTCACTCGCTTCTTTCTCATTCATTGCTCTTGTTATGCACGCTCGCCGGTTTCTAGGGCTCCTAACATCACCTTCTGATAGAACACGAGTACACGACTAATTTGGTCATGGTAGGTACCTAAGTCTTGGCCTTCCTCGGCTCCTACATTGCTGCTTCATCATTCGTTCATCCTGCATTCTTTCTACATGCCCGAACGAACGGAGCATGTCTCTTCTTATTTTAATTAATCCCTTACATATAACTGATGTTCCCTATGGATTTCAAAACTGTGGGACTGAGTTTGATGAAATTTATATGATGATCATTAGATTAGCCCCTTGCGGGTGATTCTGTGAAGTTTGTGATCATCACACCTGTGCGAAACCGGGGCGGGTCGTTACTTTTTAATAAAAAACCTTTTCAGCCGTTTCAGTGGGCATTGTGCGTGGTGTTCAGGTATTATTTTTTTAAATTTATGTTTTATATAGTACTTCAGTATTACCGTCGCGTTCATTACCGAAATTATTTATAATGCGCCCTTTAACGAGCCGTGCGAGTGAATAAAACGCGAGTTATTTTATAAGCGTGTTTGTTTAATGTTTAATTTTATTCGTGCCAACGACCGCGCACACACATTATTTTTAAAACGCTCAAATCTGTTTCTCCTCGAGTTTGAGACGAATAATTTGCGACTAATGTAGTACAAGTTAATTGGACCCGGCTCTTGTGTTTACCGACAGTTTCTTCGGATCTTTCGATCAAGTCTTCTTCTTCTTAGCTTTATTCCGTTTCCTAATCTACTAGGATTGGCGGGGTCCTACCTAAGCCTAAAGATTTGGTGATTACTGACTTGTACATGGAGCGAGCGATGAACCCAGAGGGAAGACCAGAGGTGCGTTAGGTAAGATCTAATGTCTTTCGAAATACACCTTGTATGTACGGGTTTCCTCGCGATAATTATAAGTCCCAGTACCTACATAAATCCGACAACAATAGTGCATCCCAGGATCGGAACCGGGGCCTGTTGTTCAATAGAGCGGATCTTTATCTGAATATTCCATTAGATTGCTGCTCATTGCGCGGATTTCAATCAAGTCTTCCTCTGCAACTCTTAGACCTCTATGTGACTATGTATGTGACTCACTATCGTCTTTAAAGTTGTATGCACGTGATGCATCCTGCCAATTAACAAACGTGGCTTTGGCGAAAAATTATCAAGATTTACATCAACAATCCGTATGTTTCCGTATGTTGTGCCAGCCTACTCAGTTTTAAAAATAACGAATTCACTGACTAAGAAACAGACATGTAAGAGTGATTTTCAGCTCGTTGTTACAGATATGAACTTGGTTTGCATCTTGTAGATGTTTTAGATGAACTAATTTTGAAATGTGGGACCATAGATCAAGGTTTGCCTGAAATCTCCTGTCGCCGCGGGCACATTTACCTGATAACATATTGAAAACATTTAAAATAACTCACCCCTGAGACAGGCGGCGGGCGCGCCTGAATAAGAAACTATTTTTTACTTTCATTCAAAACATAACGCTCTAAAAGTTTACGGCTTCCCATAAATATGAATGGTATATCATATAAAAGGGCCTCAGTTTGTTTTTACGGCGATTCTGTTTAGTGTTCGTTTTCATTGGCGTGCTATAACACGTGCCACGTACTGTATATCATATTTAGGGTTGGCAATTTTTAACAAATATACCTATTGTATATTCGGGGATAGTCTAATTGGTAAAATGGAATTGTTATACATCTCTTCATTTTCTTTTTTCTAATGAGTAGTAGTAACATACATGGCTGTTTAGTTTATATCGAGTTGGTCTTCTTGTTAAGGATGGCGTGGCTGTAAGAGCAGGGCATCTAATGCGTCTTAACCTATTCTTACCGTCTCCTTATCTTCTCTTCAACTAAATGAAATGTTATTTAGCATCTCAATCTATACCTAGCAGGTTTTTTATACAACATCGGGAGGCATTCAAGCATACGGCCCACCTGATGTAAAGCAGTTGCAGTAGCCTATTAACACTTGTAACATATTAAGTATCACTTCTGCTGCTTACACAGCAACTCCTTAGGAGCTTACTGGTGACCTCACTCACACACAGGAATACAACAACCCTCTAGGGAGTTGTTATTTGGCTGCGGTTTTTCTGCGAGGTGGAGGTACTTCCCCCCAGACGGGTTGCTTTGATGCGCCCTACCTCTCTTTAAACATCCAGATCAAGACAAACATACATCTTCTTGCACACAAATGTTTGTTTTGTGTGGGAATCGAACCCACGAGCGTCGGTGTCGAAGTCGCGTCATTCACGACTGAGCCACCGAGCTCAAAAGTTAAGCAGGAAGAATCGATTGCTACATGACTTGGTCCTGACAAATCTCCCTCGCTTCATTGACATTCACTGCTCATTTCATGTACACTCTGCTGCTGTCCTGAGGACTCTTGGTATCAACTTCTGATGAAACACTACCAATTCGATCAGCTTTAGTCTTCCTTGGGTCTCACATAACACAATTTTCGCCTTTCATCAATCTTTCTTACCCTCAGTTTTTTAGAGTTCCGTATCAAAGAGGCGAAAAAGGAACCATTGTGGCGCCATTCGGTCCGTTTGTCTGCCTATCTGGCACAGATACCCCCTTCCTCTCTATCTGCGAGGTATACATTAATATAAATAACCTGAAAAAATTACAGTTAATGCAAATATTATGGAAAAAATAGTATAACATTTCTTAGTTTTATAGCTTTTAAAAATCATCATAATACCTCCAGGAAAGTAAAATACCGCTTCCGAAATTTTATAAGTAGCTAATGGAATGAGTTTGGCTCGGTTTGGCTCTACTTTGAGTGTAGTTTGAATCATATTTATGTCAGTTTTGGGTAAAAATTAAGAAAAATACAATGTTTCTGACTGGCACGGCCGCTACGCTCCTGTTCTACGTTCCGAACCATCGGAGTGACTCTTATTCTTAACACCGGCAATGTCTTTCTGACCAACACTCATTCTTACACCATTATTATAAAGCGTTATGTCACATGCATGATTTTGCGCAACGCTTGTTTCTCGACCGGTTAGACCGACATGTGTGTTCAATATTGTAAGTCAATTTAGAATCCTCGTCGTTAATTTCGACTGAGCTGAAATTTTACACATTTGCGTAACCATTACAATATTACATGATCTTACCTAAGAATGATCTGGTTTTCGCTCTGGGTTGCGAATGTCTGACGACGGTCGCTGCTTGTAAATATCAGTATTTTCCAAATCCTTAAGGTAAGGTAGCAAACCCCGCCAGTCTCAGTGGATTAGAGAACGGGCTACCGCTAAGAAGAAGACAATATTATGTAAAGGTCTCAGTGGCGTAGTATTGTGGTATAGTATATGACGACTTAATTATACTAGTATTCGTGATTATATTTAAAACTTTTTGATTATAATTAATTGGATTTACTTAATAGTACGAGTGTTATCGTACTTCCAGACATAGCTCATATACCCAATTGATTTACTTTTAGTAGAGCGATTTAGGCACAAAGTAAAAGACAAACATACTTGTTGCTTTTGTATTTGCTATAGGTATAGTGTGGTTTTAAATTAGTTCACTAAAATCGCAACAAGGCCATACAACGTATATAAAATTATATAAAGCAGCCGAAATATATTCAGTTCAAATCTTCTCTGTAGTGCCAACCCTATATAGTGAAGGGTTCATTGAAGGTATATCTAATTTGAGTTCCGTCAAGGGTGAAATCGCTTTTTATTGTGCCTCGGTTAAAAATACTATCATCAACTGCTTGGGGTTGATTTATTCCGTAGAGAAAGGGGGTGTTAATGAAGTGGCGTTGTTAAAAATAGGTGACAAATGGTTTTTTATTGATAAGAGCCAGTATTTGGATTTTGGTGATCTTCATAAAGTTACTTCTCAGTTTTGAGACAAGCATTTGAAAAGTCAGTCAGATGAGATGTTGCTTTCCTTAAGCAACATCTCACGTTAATTTTTTTTTTTTTAACAATTAAGCGTTTTATTAATGCACGAGAAATATCATACGTTACTATTGGGGTTTTCTGTGACTCTCTAAAGCTTTTGATTGTGTTGACCATCGGACATTTTTGATCAAGCTGTACAATTGCACAATTAGTGTTGAGATTCTCATCTTATTTAAACAGTAGAACGCATTCTGTAGACATAACATGTATTAAAGGCGCAAATGTAAAAATAGGGATACCTCAGGGTATCGTTTTGGGTACCTCTGTATATTTAGTATATTTAAATATATATACCTAAACTATATCTTTGAATAGTCTTTTGTAGCTCCTAGAGTCCGACTAGCCTTATATAATTTCGTGAAGTTACGACTGCATTGAAGTCAGTTTCAAGTTGAAGCTTTCGGTTATTCCGTAAAATTTATAGAAGTCTTTGTAAAAATTTGGATGAAATCGGATCATTGAAGTTGATTTCCATGGTTATTTTAAACATTTGTATTTATTTAATTTCAGATAAAAGTATGTCTGAAGTGAGCTATGTGATCTAGTGGTCTGCATGGTAATTTCTTCGAACCTCGTGGTTCCACCGAGGCTCGTGGTTTTCACAGGTATCTTACAGAAATCGTTAGCCAAATAACAACTCCCTGGAGTGTTATTATGTTCCTACGAGCGAGTGAAGTTACCTCCTGTATTGCAAGCACTGATAAGCCACGGTAACGTTACATCGGGTGGGCCGTGTGCCTGTATACGCCCAGACACGTTGTATATAAAGACCCAGAAAGAGTTATTAAATTATCTATTTTGTTACAGTAATCACGGCCTTTTTTTAGCACATACGTTGTATGCATTCAGGACGGAAGTGCAAAAATAATCGTTGCATAAATTATATCGTAGGTTTGTATACAAAAAGGGATGTCCGTCCGTTAGAATTGGCGATTCGTCGCGTCCTGGATTAACAGCAGGCAACGTTGCCTTTTTCAGTTCTCTGATGGTATTTGGCACGGTCAGTTAATCACCTAATGGTAGGTATACCATGATCTCGGTACCACGGGAGCTTTCCTGGACAAACTTATTCCCAGGAACACAACAGCTCTCTAGGGAATTATTATTTGGCTGCGATCACCTTATCACGTAGTACAAAACAATTATTAAGTTTAGTTAACAAAATTCTTATTATAACACATCGTAAGCCAACGTTTAGCCCACCCGATATCAAGTGGTTATCGTAACCTATAAATGTTTACATTACTCGTACGATGTGTCACTCGGACGTTGCCACTTCTACTGGTCACGCAACTCTCCCAAGGAGCATACTGGTAACTTCACTTAGTCCCAAAAACACAACAACCGTCCAAGGAGTTGTTATTTGAGTGCGCTTTTCTGTGGAGAGTTGTGTTCCTGCGAATGAGGGTGAGCGATACGTCCTTACCTAATAATGCTGCTGCTCGCAGCTACGTCCGTACGAAATTTAGGTTTCAATATTCTTTTCAGGAACCCAAAACAATTGCTTAATTAATGTTGACTCGGTATTCAACAAAATTCTGCCAAGCTCGGTGCGTGTGCATGAACATGTCTGTTTGTCTTGGTCTGGATGTTTTAAGAGATGTAGGGCGCATCAAAGCAGCCCGTCTGGGGAAGTACCTCCACGTCACAGAAAACCGCAGCCAAATAACAACTCCCTAGAGGATTGTTGTGTTCCTGCTGTGAGTGAGATCACCAATAAGCTCCTAAGAAGTTGCTGTGTAAGCAGCAGAGGAGGCATCGCGCGATTGATACTTGATATTAGCGATGGGCGATTCCGAGATGTTTTAACAATCGAAAGAATCGCAGTCGTCAAAATATACAATCGAGTCAACAATCGACTCGCCGTTTTACAAAACAATCGAGAGGTTTTTCGATTGTTTCGATTGTTGCATCAGTCAGTCATTCATCGGTCACCGGTCAATTTAGTCGGACGGATTCGACTAGCTGCTAGTTGTTTACAAGCATCGAGCCGAGGTGTATGTGTCGCGATTGTTTGTCGAGCCGCTGTGGCTTTTTGTATTAAAACTAAAAAAATATGTTGCATACATTGCACAAGTTTATTTAAGTCATTAAAAATAGATGATTCGTTATAAACTTCGATTATTTTATTTATTTTCGTGATTCCTTTCTCCTATAATACGTACGTAAGTTGGGTAAGTTTGCTACTTTACATGCTTAGTTTGAACTCGCAAATCGCAATCACAAGACAAGGCCAAGTCCGGCCATCGAGATGTTCTAATATAACTCAAAACAATCGACTGAAATCTCTCGCCATCGTGCATACTTGCAATTCGCAACCACAAATTCGAGTTGAAATCGCGCCGAAGACGAACACAACAACAATCGAGATGTTCGACGAAACAATCGAAAACAATCGAGATGTTCGAACAATCGAGACAATCGAAAAAAACCTCTCGAAATCGCCCATCGCTACTTGATATATTACAAGCGTTAATAGGCTACGGTAGCTGCTTTACATCAGGTGGGCCGTATGATTGAATGCCTCCCGACGTAGTATAAAAAAGAATCCATTTAGCAGTTTTCTCCTGAGACCTGTACAACCTATAAGCGCTGACAGTAATTTAAAATATTGCCATTGACTTTTGTATCGATTTCAGAGGACTGTAGTACCACTGTTAAAAGAAAACAATGTACAAACGCATTTGTTACGATTTTATTATTTATATGATTAACCAGAGGGAGACTTTGTACAGTCTTCGTCTGCGTGGGTACCTCTGTCTCACCTACTTCTACCGCCAAGCAGATATATTTATACTGTGTTCCAGTTTGAAGGGTGAGATATGGCAGAGAAATTACTGGGCACTGTGACGAAACAGTCTTAGCTCACAAGATTGGCAGCGCGCGAGTAACATCCACGTGGTGTTGCGAGCGTCAATAGGCTGCGGTGACCGCTTACCATCTGATGCGGGCCGCATGCTTGTTTGACAATCTAGTTGTATAAAAAAAAACAATATAGCTTTTATTTCAGCACAACATTTCCATTCCATAATATTCCATTTTTTATTGCTTGCCTATGGCAGAGTAATGATAGCCCAGTGGATAAAGAATTAGCCTATATATCTACCGGTGCTGGTTCGAATCCTAATGTGGCCATATACCACTATATTCGTGTTTTGAGATTTATGTGCATATTTGTAATTATGGCGGTGAGCGAAAACATCCAAGAAATTATATTTCGAAAGTCGTGTGAGCTGACCTAAGAAAGGTCTGGTCTTCCCTCTGGGTTGAGGAGGTCTGACGGCAGTCCCTCATGTCACAAGCAGCATTTTCCCCAAATCGGTAGCGGATTCCGCCAATCCTTGGAGATTAGGAAATAGGATAACGCTGGGAGGATGACTGAGATTTAAAAAAGGTTGTGTTCTAACCTACAATATACGACACTATAAGCAACCAGTCGAAGTCAAAATACAGACCACTAACTCAAGACATTTGTATACCAACATAACATCTACTAGAAGATAATATTAAGTACACAAAGATCAGAAGGTGTCTCCTCGCGCGCGGGCGCGGTGCGCAGGCGTCGCGCGGCCAGATGGCGCGGGCGGCGAGGTTTTTATTATGAATATTTGTAAACACCGCTTTATGAGAACACATAGGGTGTTCATTTTATTATTAAATGCCATTATACTACTTTTAAAACGATCTCTTCTATAACCACAGACAATAATAAACTATAAATCTGTCCAAACATATAATAAAGTAGCTGGTCGAGTTTGAACGTGGAATATTCTTGCTAATATTGACTAGACAGCTATTCTCCACTGTCTCTCCAGTTAAACACTCGAATTTTAATTTTGATTGTGAGAAAAACGAAGTGCCATATGTGATAGGAGTAGTAATAGCCATGTGGATTAATCAGTAGTAATAGCCATGTGGGTCTGACAGGTTAACTCGTCCCTGGTTCGAATCTTAGCATATGAGAAAACACTGCGTACTTAGATACAATGTTAACACGAAAGATTAAGAAGCTTTTATAGTAGTCTGATTATTTTAAGTACCTCTAACTGAAGGTTACCGCCTACTACAAGATTAGTCACTACGTGCAGTGAAGCGGCCGCTGTTTACACTGGCGTGCATTACTTGAGGAAATAAACACACGGTGCACGATAGCAAATATTTGGAAACAGATCAGCTATTCGGTGATTTTTATACCAAAATAACTATTCCGTTTTCATATATTATACAATGTAAAAGTGCTGGATAAACCGTAGCCTTGGGAATTATTATCTATGCAAATCAATAAACTTCGTGTCTATATGTAAACTCAAAATAACAGCTTTTTACTGAATACATATGAATGTAAATATTATACCAAAATATTAAATTTTAAAGTTATTTTAAAGTTTTTTTTAGTTTTGTTCTGGGTAATCGCCAAAACAATTTTTTGACGGGACTTTTACTGGCGCATAAAAAAAGATTAAAAAAAATATTTATTTGCCATTAGGCCCTTACGGGCACTTAGATACGTCTTACATTCTTTAAATTAGATCATATAGTATCATAATAACTTTCGATTTAATAGCTAATGTTATAAGGAGTAATTATTTTACATTTTACATTTTAATTATTTAATTGTTATTTTAGAAAATGAAATGGTCTCCATGGTAATAAATAAAACCCACATAATTGTGAGCAAATTTCAATTCGACGCGGAGAAAGTCACGGGGCTACCACTAGTTATAAAATAAGAAATTTTACCGACGTTTTACAGTTTTTTTTTACAAGCAGCTACAAACACAAAACAATATTTATGTAACAAAAATTATTATTGGTCCCGCACTATGCCATGCCTGTACTGTAACCGAGTAGGTGTACTTAAAGTAATACGATGTACATCACATTACTTTAAGCGAGCAATTCTTGTGTGAGGTGGAGGTACTTCTCCAGGCGAGCTGCTTTGATAAGTTTTGCCTATCTTTAAAAAAGACAAACAGACATGTTCATGACAAACATACAAATGTTGGTCTTGTGTGGGAATCGAACAACTGAGTTCGTCATCATTGCCTTGCTATTGAAATAAACAATAAAACACGCAAGTTAAACCGAGAAAAGTTAACAACAATGTGAGCACCGCCCCCAATGAAGTCGGTTGCATTTTTTATTAGTTTAATTTCACCATACATTAGTTTATCATCAAAGCCTCAACTCTTCTTTTTCGCGTTATCTCGTTTCCTAATCCATTAGGATTGGCAGGGTCCGTTACCTAAGCCTAAGGATTTGGTGGAGACACTGATTTTTATATGGAGCGACTGCCTTATCATCAAAGCTTCACCAAATGGTCTATTTATACTATAAATGTGAGAGTTTGAGATGATGTATGGATATTTGTTACTTTCACGCAGAAACGGCTGAAGGGCTTTGGATGAAGATTAACACACAAATAGAACAGGATCTGGATTTAATAAGGATGAAAATTCGGCCTATCTAACGGTCTAATGTACGGTAACCAATGGACATTTGCATCATCAGCGTCACTCGTGCATTACCGACCCACTAAAACAATTAGGCTACAGTTTAGCCTGAAAATATTACGGTTGTTAAGTAAGATTTGAAATTTCGAACTTTCTGCGGAACCCACCAAAGACAGAAAAAATCGATACACGATTTTTTTTCAAGTAGCAAATTACGAAATCATCGAAAAAGCGTCTCTTATAATTTAAATTAACTGTGTACTATTGAGATGCTGTTACCGTGATATTATTAAACATTAAAAAACAACATACGCATCGAATATTGAAACTCTGCGTGTTTTCACTATTTGAAATCGGTTTAACCACAAGTTACGCGAAAACATCGCCGAGCGAGTTAATGGCGTGGAGAATGACTGTTGACTCTCCAACAAAAGCAATCACGCCGTCAATCAGGTGCGGCGCACGCGCGGCCATTGTGATTCGCGTTGATTTTAAAACATCCTGTGCAAGGAAGCGCGCGCACGTGCTCGGTAAACTTCCTGCCGGTACCTTGCGCCGCCGCGGGCCGTGGCAGAGCGGTAACGCCGCGCCCCTCCGCGCCGCCCTCCGCTCGCGAGATTGAAAGGGAATGGGCGGTAACGTACGCTCAACTCAGGTACGCGGCTGAGCTCTAGGTTGGTTGACAGATATAAATAGAGCATTTATAAAAGCTCTGTTTGTCTCTATCACTGCATCTTGAGAATCAGTGAACCGATTCACTTTCTCTTTATTCCTGAATACGATCACGTTGTAATAACATACATATGTACCTAGTCGGGTCATAAGTTCTGACAAAACCTTATTATTTTAATTTTGGCATACTTATATATAGTCAAAGTATTTCTGGCCGAAGAAGGAAGATAGAGTCGCGGTTATCGCGTTGCACCGCTGTGGTTACGCGACAAAAGAGATTTTCAACCTTCTACAAAAATTGAAAATAACACTACGGTTTATTTATCGCACTATCAAACGATATACTAAAGATTCAAGCTTCGAAGATCGTAAGAGGAGCGGCCGACCTCGTACAGTTAGGACACCAGCGGTCATCAGAGCAGTGAAGGCGCGAATCCAAAGAAATCCCGTGCATAAACAAAAAATCTTAGCTCTTCAGATGGGATTAAGCAGAACCGCTGTCAAAAGAGTATTAAATGAGAAGAGCAATGAATGTTAAAGAAGCGAGTGAGGTTCGTATAGATCGAGTATTGTGACGCTCGGTTCTATCTGCCTAACGCCATTTATTCATTGATTCCATTGCTAAAAAAATTGTGGGCGCGAGAATCAATAAAATCTTTGAAGGCGGTTTGGACTGCCCCATCGGAATTGAATTATTTTCCTTTAAAGTAGTTGTCCAAATTGGAAAAAATGTAGTAATCTGTTGGAGCAAGGTCTGGGGAGTATGGTGGGTGTCGGAGACATTCCAATCTCAGCTCCTCTAATTTAGCGACCGTCTGTCGTGAAGTGTGAGGTCTAGCGTTGTCCTAAAGCAGCAGTGGGCTAGAGCAATTGACCAGTCTCGGTTGTTGAATAGCATCATGGTTTGCAATTATTGACAACACAGATATTCCGTAATCATCCGGCTAGATCTTAAGAAGTTGTAGTATATGACACCAGGACTGGTCCACCAAACACTCACCAGTACCTTTTTTGAGTCAACTTTCATTTGAGACAGGATTTAGCCGGTTCTGCTGGGTCAATCACTGAGATGAACATTTCCGATTGTCGTACAGGGTCCATTTTTCATTACAAGTAACAATAAGATTCATAATGTGGTAACCATTTCTCGAGCTTATTCACTTTTCCAATTTGTTTGTTTTGTTGGTCATGTGAACTGTTTTGTCACTCACACCAAAGCCTGCCGCTAACATTGACGTGGTTTGCGTTCGATCTGCTTCCACGATCAGCTTTAATCAGCTTTCTTTGTTGTCAACTTGTGGTTTGTTCTGTAGATCAAAATTTCTAGAACGAAAACGTTGAAACCAAAAACGTGCCGTGTTTTCTTCGAGCTGTTTCTGCAGCGTCGGTGTCACGGTGGAACTCGTATTCGTAAATAACGCGATAGTTTAAGTTTTTTATATTGTGAACAGACCGATGTCAAAGAAAAATCAAATGGCGTAAAAACAAATGAATCACTTAATTCAAAACACAAATACACAAGCCTAAATTTGAAATAAATTGGAATATTTAATTCCTAACCAAATGCCAGATATTTGAGATCAAAGTGGCCAGTTTGATAAAACTACAATTTCACGAAGAACCTTTCAGGAAGAACCTAATAATAATAGTGAGCCCCTTAAAAGTGTAGGCTACATCGGCTATTGCGGTATGATAGTACAAATAATCGGCATGTCAATGTCGCAGCTACGACGAGTATCGATAACAAGTAGGTATGTGTCTCACCACCAATTCCGATCACGTAGCCGGCAGTGGAGTCGTTACGTACTCCGAGTACTCCTACACATCAATTGGATAAACATTTCTGCGAGCGATGATTGGTGATGCGATGCTATCGATAAATTGAGTATCGATATTGAAAATCCTATTACATCCAACCAGCACCTATGCAAGTATTAGAATGTACGGGAATATATTTTGTGTATCTCGGAAAGGGCTTTGTCAATTTGGATCAAACAATATGTTTAAAAAAAGTTTTGCTTTTTAAGTTTATGCATATAGAATAAATCATCTATCGATTGCTCGTTCGGATATTCGCTTGTTTATCGTTGAAAAATCTTTTATTACATTATCATCCGAGCGTTAATCCCAGTAGAAAAGTCTTATATTATTACACAATATTGCCATTTTGTTGTTGCTCTCCAGTATTCTCTTACTAAATTCCTCCTCAGCTATCGTCCAGTCGTATTAGGGCATAATTGTAATGCATGTACTTGTGACTTATTTTTCACCAGTAGCTTTTCGTCTGTTAAGTATATGCATAAAGTTTGGATTGACTCTAATATTGTATGTGCCTTCAACAATGTTATTTTCATTCATCAATTTGCCCTTGTCTTAATAAGTAATGCCAATACCTAGTAAAAACTTCTGAGTTCTCTTATAAAACTGTGCTAGTTAAAACATAATATTCATTGCTATGCAGATGACAGTACGGTCCATGGGCGATATTTCGGTCGGCCTGGTGCTGGTCGGACAGAAATCGGTGAGAGGCGTGACAGTCTTGTCGTTGAACTGAATCGGGTTTTGGATCTCATTAGTAAATGGGGTTCCAATAACCTGGTTGAGTTTAATGCTGAGAAAACTCAGGTTTGCGCGTTTACAACAAAAATGTCCCCTTTCCTTCCTACTCCCAGTCTTCAGGGTGCTTCCCTCAGTATGCGAGATAGCCTGAATATGCTGGGTATGGGTATTCATTGCGACCTTAACCAGCGTTATTACATCGAGAGCCTCATCTCAACAGCCTCAAGAAAGCTCGGAGTTCTGAACAGGGTGCGCCGGTTCTTCGCGCCCGACGCGAAGAACGGTTTTAAAATAATGTTGTCGTCATTATCAAATTCTGTATCAGATTGTATCAGAATGTGTATTGTGAAAAATTCCATTCCATTGATAAGTGCTACATAGATTGGATTTATTTTTCAATATCGTAAATTCTTATAAAACTGATAGTATCGATATTGTTATTGTACAAATAGTCCCGCCACTATCGATGCTCTCGCAACAGTAGTAGGTACTTATCTGTGATTTACAAATTGTAAAGCAATACAAAAGATCATTATTTGTGTGGAGAATTGGGGAGGCGATTCAAGGACCGACCGGCGGGCCGCGGGACTCGTTTATGGCCGTTTAATGAAGACCACCCTTCGATCAATGGAGTATTTATACAATGATTGGACGTATTTTGTGGGAACAAACTGTTACGTACTGTATATTATGTTGCCTTTTCGACTTTAGGGTATCTGCGGTTTAATTAAATTTCTCGCAGTTTTGACGAGCTCAACGCTCTTGGATTCCATTCCCATATTGGACAAACAGTTGTGTGCATGAATAGATATGTCGAGTCTGAGTGTTTTTAAGAGAGGTAGGGCGCATCAAAGCAGCCCGTCTGAGGAAGTACTTCCACCTCACAGAAACCGGTAGCTAAAATTGCAATTTCCCAATTTCCTGGAGGGTTGTTGTGTCCTGCGTGAGAGTGAGACCACCAGGCTCTTAAGGAACTTAATGCATTGCAAGCGTTCATTGGCTACGTACGGTAACCGCTTTACATCGGGTGGGTCGTATGGTTGTATAACTCCTGATGTTGTATAAAAAAAAATAGAGTAATGCACAGAATTCTGCAAATATTCCGCTAATAGGGCTCAGTATATTTTTTTTCCCCTAAAGTCATCATAATCAACGAAGTTATTCAGGTCAATAGGTGCGTGCGCTCTCTGGTGAGTATTGAAGTGTCGGTATAGCTGTCAGCAGGCTGCCTGCTGGACTATCAAACGAGAACTAACACGGTAGCCTTTGTCGGCTCATAACCCGAGTTGGGCGCACTCGCGCGATTTTGCAGAACCCACAGACGGATATGAAACAGTCGCGCGCTGGAGATGCCTCGTTCACACGCTGGCTGGCAGTAGCAGTAGATAGCTACTTGCACTTACTGAAACTGCACTACTGTTCCAGTAAGTGCAAGGAGCTGTCTACTGTTGCATACTCCTGTTCCCAATAATAAAGTTATAAAGCTCTCACTACTGGAAACTCGCAGGGATCAGTGTTCAGTCGTCAAAATTAAAATTAAATGGTATGTAAAACGTATACGCTATAAATGTTATACAACTAATAGTGTTCAGGAACACCGTTCCTATATGAAATCTATATGTTTGTCTGTGTGTATGTCTGTAGCTTTTTTTCTAATATTCGAATTTTGACTTCAGATTCGTATTCAGCATAAAAAAATAGAATAGGAATGTCTTAGAAACCAATATCATATTTCTGAAGGAATATTGTCAAAATGGCCAACAAAATAAAATAAAAAAATTAAATTGTTATATAATTGACGAGCCAGGTGTTTCTCTGGCAATGCAAACTTGCGCATTCTCAACTGGTTTTTTTATATACAACGTCGGAAAGCATAGAAGCATAAGGCCTACCTGTAATACCGTAGCCTATTAATGCTTGTAATACATTAAGTAGGTATCACTCGCGCGATGCATCCTCTGCTGCTTACACAGTGTAATGAAATATTTAAATAATATTATGTATACATACATGTGTCATAATTTCAGACCGTATTCGCCACTGCTGAATATAGACCTCATCTCTAGAGCGCCACTCGTCTCGATCCTGTGTCACCTGCATCCATTGACTCCCTAAAGACCTCTTGAGGTCGTCGCTCCATCAAGTTGGGGGTCACCTTATATAATGTTAAGTGGTCTCCGTAATCTATAGGTATTACTGATACAACAACTTCTCAGGAGCTCACTGATAACCGTACTCACTCGTAGCAACTCAAAGACCTCCAGAACGTTATTATTTGGCTGCGATTTTATATGAGGTGGAGGTACTTTGACGTCGAACTGTACGCCATAACTCTCGCATCTTTACTGTGTTCTGCTAAAGAACAGCTGGGATGAACAGCTTATCTGTATGAATTCTAGATGGCGAAATTCGTCTATTATGTGTATATGTATGTATTTATTTATTGATAAAGATTTGTTATATTGTATGTTTATGAGTCAAATGTGTAAATATTAAGTTTAATATTGTTTAACATTGTTGATTCTTAACACTGTTGTTTCACCTGTAGCTGTTACTTTATCACCCGACCATTGACGATTTCTTTGACCATCTATGAGGTTGGCTGGAAGAGATCTCTGGTAGAGATAAGCTCACCTATGTACATAATCTATGTATATAATCTGTATATCAATGTGCAATAAGGAATCTTATATATTAACGGACAAAGCTGTTTAGCTTGCGTGCTCAACCAAACTACACTCTAATATTATTGGTTCTTTAGTTTTGTTTACATATTCCAATAGATGCATAAATAGGTCAGATCTTCTTCTTATCGTTAGCCTGTTTCCTGATCCTCGATCCCCTAAAGCCCGAGGATTGGCGGGGTTCTCTACCTAAGCCTGAGAATTTGGCGAAGATACTTATTTAGACATGGAATGACTACTGTCGGACCTCCATTACCCAGAGGGAAAACATGGACCTTTCTTAGGTTAGTCTTTCACACGTCTTACGAAATATATTTTCTTGGATGAGCGGGTTTCCTCACGATGTTTTCCTTCACCGCCGCGCAAGTGATAATTACATAAATAGGTTAAATAAAGGTACTGATTAGATCAGAACATTGTATTTGAAATAAGCACTTATTTGTGTTCGTGCACTGATCACTTGAGATGAGAAGTTCCTTACTCGTGTAAAGGAGTCGTTCAAACGCAGCATAAAGTACACAGTACAGGAATAGTACACGGCGCGGTCCGTCAACACTTGACCGCCGGCTCACCTGCCGACGCCGTGCACAAATATACACTTGCACGGGAAAACGGCTTGTAATAATCATTATTACGTGTTAGAAACAAAAATACGTCATGTTATGACATGTCTATGCAAAGGACTCACTATTCCAGTCCATGTATTCAAATCCAAACCAGAGGTACTGTTAAGCATTGGAATCTATCCAATCTATATCATTAGATAATTGATGGTTAGTTTTTCAGATACCATCTATCTTTCTACATCCTCACGCTAGATCTTTCGGGTAGATAGCGAACCGAACACCACAAGACGCGGTCCTTCCATACATTCTTCTTTAACACTCGTTCGCAAGAATGATGTAAGAAAGATAGTGTCGGTGTTATGATAATAAAAGGCATGCTTTGTTAATTCGGTCATGTAGACAGTACACAGGACGGAAAAATAAACAGATATACAATGCGAAAATGAAAGGATGCAGGATCCGAGACCAAAGTTCCCAAAACCAAATTGTTCGTGTTTTAATGGAAGAAGAGAAGGATGCTAAGAGTCCTAGGAACCGACGAGTGTGCATGAACAGAGCTATGATCGTTGCAAATTAAAATTATTAGATCTCGGCACAAACATTGGACACCTTTATCGCCAAACGTTAATTCTGATTGGACATTTCACCAAAAATATTATAAAAGACGAACGACGAATTATTAGACGACGAAGCTATAGTAGAGATAGTAGATAGTAGATACTAATCATCCTGTTTCCATCCTTGTCACATATTTCTTTGGCTCTATGTACATGCACCTTACCTTAGTTGCAAACTACCATATGATCATGCACCTTACCTTAGTTGCAAACTACCATATGATGGCTAAATTTAAAAATGGAAGAAAAGCTCTGATACATATTATATTAAATTTTAAAATATCTCAACGTAAGAAGCATTTAAGGCTTACTAAAAGTTGTCAAATGAAATGAAAGAAATACAGGCCCAGTGTATTTAAGGTAAAATAAACATCATACTTGCTAGGAAAATGCTATTATAGTATTGATAATTTTTTTTTAACAATTAGATGGTAAGCAGTCACCACATTTGCGCCTATTGACGCTCGCAACACCACAGAGATGTTACTCGCGCGCTGCCAATCTTGTGACCTAAGGCTGTTTTGTCACAGTACACAGTCATTTATCTGTCATATCTCACCCTTCAAACCGGCACACAGCTATATAAATATAGCTGCTTGGCGGTAGAAATGGGTGAGACAGAGGTGCCCACGGAGATCACTTTTGCACAAAGTCTCCCTCTGGTGAAAATAATATAAGTGGGCAATCTTATAAATCGGCATGTTCACGTTATCATCCAATAAACATTGAAAATAATATCAACATACATATAGATGTTACTTTTTATTATGTTCTGAAATTATACTTTATGTCAATTTTTATTGATAAATTAACTTAAATATATTATCTAATGATTAGTATGCTTGTAGATATAGATTGGTCACAGTTGCATATTTAGACACAGCGTTGTTGTTGTGTTTATTGTTTATGAATAAATGCTTGCTTCTCTAGCGACAACCCTAACGGAAAGTGCATAAAAGGACGATGCTAATTTATCAGCGCGGATCACCTGAACGATCTGCGCGGATGACATTTGTCGTAGACGAACATATTTTCTACATGCACGTAGCAATAGCGTAAAAACGTACGATCTGGTTAATTGTAGGCAGTCATCGTTACCCATTTGCAACACCGATAACATCATTCTGGCGTTGTCGACGCTGTAAAACCTGTAACCCCTTTTTGAAGAACCATACTCTGCAACCCAATTATTTACATCATCACATACTATGTGCACTCGTAGAATACCGCTACGCTTCCCCAAGTAACGGAGACCAGCCTCTTCAAGGTACATGAAAGTCCGTGATTTGATTTAACGACTAATCTGTTCACAACAGCATAATTGTCTATTGTCAGGCTACAACGTTGCATTAGACTGAAGCCATCGAGCTTCTCCACGAGAGGAGACCTCTCACCCTTATCTTAAAATAGCCGAAGACCCCTGCAACATACTTGTGCTGAATACCACTTGAGCCTTGCACTGATGGTGGTACGAAAATACTACCGCGCAGCGTTCAAGTACAACCCCTTATTGTTTACAGTTATTTTTAAGAGCAGTTAAAGTTGTGAGCTTAAAATATACTTTAATATTTGTTTTAAAGCTTTGTGCGCTGGTACTTTGAACTTATAACTTGGTTACAGAAAATAAATGGTTTGTGTTTTACTACACTTTAACTGACTTTTAAAGTAGACAGTTTCTTTGTTTTCCTTCTACGCAAAGGTATTAAACAAAACCGTGGCTGATTGACTGACTCTAACGCACAGTGTTGACAGTGCTGGCCCTGTGACTTAATATTGAAAAGATCATTTTGTGTAGTTATTGGATGCATTAAGAAAGGAGATTTGGGAATAAGATGTTGATGAACTCCGTGGCTCAGTCGTAAATTACGCGACTTTGACCCCGTTGGGGTGGGTTCGATTCCCACACAGGGCAAATATTTGTGTGCATGGACATGTATGTTTGTCTTAGTCTGGATGTTTTGAGAGAGGTGGGGCACATAAAAGCAGCCCGTCTGGGGAAGTACCTCCACCTCACAGAAAACCGCAGCTAAATAACAACTCCCTAGAGGGTTATTGTGTACCTACGTGTGAGTGAGGTCACCAGTAAGCTCCCAAGGAGTTGCTGTGTAAGCAGCAGAGTAGGCATCGCGCGAGTGATACGAGTACTTAATATATCGCAAGCGTTAATAGGTTATGGTACCCGCTTTACATCAGGTGGGCCGTATGCTTGTATGCCTTCCGACATAGTATAAAAAAAAGATGTTGCGAGAATTCTTTCTAGTCAAAGATATTATGAATAACATGTTAGTTGTTCTTAAAATCATGTGTTTAATAGTAATGATGAAAGGTTGTGATCTTGTTCGAAACCAACGCAAACCTTGCCTGTCCGGGGAGTGCCTTGCCATTTAATGCGGATAAGTAAATAAACATAAAAAATCTAAATTTAAGATGGCGTCTGAATGAAAATGGTGGATCATGGAGTTTAGATAGTCTATATATTAAAACTGAAATCTAAGAATCTAATCAAAGCAAGCAGCTTTGACAACTTAGATGACGAGCTCGGTGGCGCAGTGGTTAGTAACAGTACTTTGACCCCAACGCTCGTGGGTTCGATTCCCACACAGGGCAAACATTTGTGTGCATGAATATATCTTCTTGTCTTAGACTAGGTGTTTTTAAAAGAGATAGATAGATGGATAGAGATAAGGTCAAAATAGCTCGTCTGGGGACCTCCACTTCCTCCTCGTATGCTTGTATGCTTCCCGACGCTGTACGAGTATATAAAAAAGAATTGGGATTCAAACACGAATCCGCCTTGTCAAGATTTTTTATCGTGTCGAGGATTGTGTGGCGTCAGGGTGCCTGAACTTGAATGTGATCAATGTGCTTTATTGATGAGATAGGAGGATAGTTCTCTATCCTCTTATATCTAGGAGGAGAAGGTTGTGATGATTGTATGATATATTTCATTATGTTTTAGCTTTTAGTGCAGTATCTGCATCATTACTATGTTTCGTTAGAATAAAGCCGTGTAACTTGAATTTTTTAAATTACTTTTTAATCTATTTACAAATGCCACCTGATACGAACATACTTACTATTTATAATAGAATGAGTACTACTGCTAACATAGTAACTCCCAGGAGCATACTGATCCTCCCTAATTCCCAGGAAAACAACAACTGTCATGAGAATTGATATTTGGGTGCGGGTGGAGGTGCTCATATACTCCAGCTTCTACACCCTGTCTCTCACACCCGCGTAATGTCCGCTCCCAGAGAAGTAATCATCTCGAACTACCGCAGGTTCGATAAAAGTAAAATTTGGCAATCAAAATACGCTGAATTTAAATGTCCACATATCGCAAATCTATCTTCAGGTCATCTATCTGCTAATGGAGCTAAATCACGCCTTATGTCGACGCAATTACGATCCAAATGTGTTTATTTAAGTCGTCGCCCGCACACGGCTATAAATATCGAGTAATTTGTCTACTGATTTGAAATGTTGTTTAAATATGTCCATATACGCTCGTATATCTGTTCTTAGTTCCTGGTTCTTCTTAGATTTATTGGCTTCCAGATATGGTTTATCCAATGTAGCATTGAGATATAGTATTAAATCTCTTGACATGTATAAATCCTTTATCAAAATGTATGCAGTGGAGTTTACCTTCAGATTATATTTAGTTCTTTCGAGAAACAACACTAATATGAATTTATAGTCAACACACAACTCGGTGGGATCTGTTCTTCTTCTAAACGTTCTGCCATATTCAAATCGATTACCGTTGATGGCGCAGCTACCCGACACTAAAGGTTGGCAAAGATTTTTGGCGCACAGCGAGTGCCGTCAGATCTCCATAAACCAGTGGAGAAATCAGACCTTGGAACGTAATATCTTGGCTTGGTTTTCCTTGCCCGCCAAGCAAGTGATAATTATCACTATATATATTATGTTACATAAATTCTAAATAATATTCTTACATGTAATATGATGTATTTTAAATACTTTGTGTGCTTTCACCTCTCGTTACTTGCAACCAATACCGCTAGTTTTCATGAACAAACTAGTAGAGGACGCACACAAAGCAAGTTATATCAAATTGCCACAAAATAACACCTGAATCTATTAGCTATTACATTGCAACTAGGGATTGCTGATTCTCACTTTGGTCTCAGGCCTATAATTCAACCCGGAGGAAAAACATCGGAAACACTGTTACATAATTAAATTACAGGAAATAACGTCCATGAAATTGCTGGGTGAACTTGAAAGAGCACAACCAATAGAAACAACCAATAAAAATTCTAACATGATCAAAATACCCGCTAACAGTCCACTTGAAGCTAAATGCCAGTTTAAATTAGAAGAGGCCGTCGTGTTCGCGGGCGGAGCTGATATCAAAGAGCTCCTCTTGATATATTCGACGCCAGCAAATCATTCCCAGCTGAGAGCCAAGGTCAGGAAATCCGCAAACGAAAATATCTAAATATACAACGCCTTGCCTAATTGTAGCTAGCGGCAATGTGTCTTCGACTATTACAATCTCATTTATATCTGAAGAATTTTGATCATCTCCGATATATTCGAGGTGAATTTATTTTTTGTTGTCGTCTTGAATTTTACGTTCCCGTATTTCAGGTATTATATAAATTTCATTGTGAATAATGGGTCCATTAGCGTGTCCTTATTGAAGTAGTTTGAAATCATATTTATCACTATATCTATTTATCTTAGTGTAAGTTAATGTTGCTATTTCTGCCTGCCCGTTTGTTGCATAGAAACTGTTTTAATATCTAATGCGTAGTTTCAATGAATTATATTTCTACTATCATTTTTAAAACGTTTTATTAAGCTTCATTTGTAGCTCTAATTATGTATTAAACCTGAAGTCTTGTAAGTTGAATTTAACCAATTTTTAATCGTCATATCGATTTTAAACGTCCCTAATATGTCTTATACCGATGACAATATTGATCTGATGATGGAACCAGGTGGATAGTGGACCTCTTCAATGACTTTTAGTAAACTCTTCAAGTTTATGCTCGGTGACACACTTGGTGACGAGAGTCCTAGAGTGGATTCGTTTATTACCTATAAGAGTAAATCCCTTCAGTTTGGGCTCATTTTATTTATTTTAATGAGTCGTATAGATATAGTCCACAGTATACATAAATCATTGAATGCCGTGGACCATAAAATCCACTCAAGCCAATATGAGAAGCGTGCCAAAAATTTTCTTTTTCAAAATATTATATGGAAAGTTGATTGAAAGATGAAAGTTGACGACTTAAAAAAAATGTTGTTAGTCCGTGACAACAGCACCTTTTTAGGGTTCCGTACCCAAAGGGTAAAACGGAACCCTATTACTGAGGCTCCGCTGTCCGTCCGTCCGTCCGTCTGTCACCAGGCTGTATCTCATGAACCGTGATAGTTAGACAGTTGAAATTTTTACATATGATGTATTTCTGTTGCCGCTATAACAACAAATACTAAAAAATAGAAAAAATAAATATTTAAGGGGGCTCCCATACAACAAACGTGATTTTTTTGCCGTTTTTAGGGTTCCGTACCCAAAGGGTAAAACGGAACCCTATTACTGAGACTCCGCTGTCCGTCCGTCCGTCCGTCTGTCACCAGGCTGTATCTCATGAACCGTGACAGTTAGAAAGTTGAAATTTTCACAGATGATGTATTTCTGTTGCCGCTATAACAACAAATACTAAAAAATATAATAAAATAAATATTTAAGGGGGCTCCCATACAACAAACGTGATTTTTTTGCTCATTTTTGCTCGATATTGATAACGGCAACAGGTAGATGCTTGAAATATTCACAGAATATTTAGTTATATATTCACTTTAAGAATAAATAATAAAATTAAAATAAAACAAATATTTATTCCCATACAACAAATGCGATTTTTTTGCCGTTTTTATAGATAATGGTACGGAACCCTTCGTGCGCGAGTCCGACTCGCACTTGGCCGATTTTATTATAGATAATGGTACGGAACCCTTCGTGCGCGAGTCCGACTCGCACTTGACCAATACGAGTATAATCAATAAGGCAAATACAAGTATAATTACATCGTTTTTGATGTCAGTGACGCATTACATTAACACGCGTTCTGTACATCACTTGACCCATTTTTTACATTTTGCATCACTAGTGATTGATGACCATGTTATGTGTCAAATAGACCTTGCGTTGTCTCCATTTTATGTCCAATGTATTGAATGACGGGCTGTCTTCGAAATATTCCATCATTAAAATTCTTCGGAGAGTGATACTTTTGGTCTCTTAGCCAGATCTACAGCTGTAGATTCCTGCTTTATATCTCTTCAAGGTAACGTTTATTTCGTACTGATGATCACATCATAATGTCGTGGTCACTTTATGGTACAATATAATCGTTGGTATGAATCTACTATCGAACAATATCATTGCCTACACACAAAATAACAAAGTCTGACTAATCATGTTTCCGCTATACACATACTCCACATTCTTTGAACCCCGGAGCGTGCGAAGTGGAGAGTTTGAATTCGGAAAGCGGACCCCGAGCTGTGAAGCGAAAGCTTAACACTCGGATGTTGATGATGACATATTTCTAATACACGGTTTGTTTGTAGGTCTTACTGTCCCAAATACGTATATCCAGAACGCGAACTTTCGAAAATACTTTCTTTCCAAACGCTTACCCTCCATAGGGACCACCAAAATTTCGAGGTATAGGTCCAGCGGTTTGGGGTGTAGGATGCGTAAAGTCAATGTTAAGTTTCCTCATTAATATATAGGGTGTAAACCTAGTATGTCTTCAGCTCATAATTTGAGACATTTCAGCTTGTGGGCAAAGGCATCGCAGACGCAGATTCAAACTAGTATCAGATGCAGTAACGTACAAGATTCTTTTGTGTAGCGAACAAAGCATAAACTCCTTACCATCAGATAAGTTGTACGCCTATTTGCCATCTTATTAACATAAGTATTTGTTTAATTTTATTGAATAAATTGTTTTATGAAATGCCAGTTAATCCTAGCTAATTTAAACTAAAAGCTCTGCGTTTTAATATCTTAATGCATCAATTACAATTTGCTATATTTTTTTATATATCACTAAAGTGCGAGACTCACTCCCGGCCCGCACAGTAGTAGACAACAAAAAGAGCATCACTCGTCCCCGATTCAATAATTCAAGCAAGGATTGCGTTGTAATGTGACAAACAGATCGACATTAATATCCTACTAATATTATAAATGTGAATGTCCGTTTATTTGTTACGCTTTCAGGCGAAAACTACTGAACCGATCATCATGAAACTTTGTACACATATTCTTGGAGGTATCAGAAGTAAAATAGGATACTTTCTATTAAAAAAAAAAAAATTTTTTTTATCAATGCGAGCGAAGCCGCGGGTAAAAGCTAGTATAATATAAAAGCTAGTATAATATAAAAGTGAATAAAAAATACTCGTAGTAATTAAGAGAATCAAAGCGTCTGAGGAAGTACTGTCACCTCACAGAAAACCGCAGCCAAATAACAACTCCCTGGGGGGTTGTCGTGTTCCCTCGTGTGAGTGAGGTCACCGGTAAGCTCCTAAAAGTAGTTGCTGTGCTAGCAGCGGAGGTAGCATCGCACGAGTGATTCTTAATGTATTTCGAGTGTGAACGCTTCACATCAGGTGGGCTGTATGCTCGTACGCCTGGTATATAAAATAATGTGTAAATTAATAATGAGATTTATTTATTGATTATGGTAGTAGTACAGGGACCTGCGTCAATACAATAATTGGATCCACGCAGGCGAGCCCACGAGCAGACGTCAGTTCACGTTCAAATTATTATAAAACAATAGCTATCGGAGGCCATTTATATTCTTACAAAGTTGTTTCGCCGAATCTTCCGTTTTATATATAGTCCGGGAAAATGGCGGAGCGGCGCGGTTTGTTTACGTGGAGACTGGGTTTACACCAGCGGCAGCGGGCAGCGGGCAGCGGGCAGCGGGCAGCGGGCCGTTACTCAGCGGCCGACCCGGCCAGCTTCACAATTGACATGTTGGACTTTATGGATGCAAATCTAACTTTTCTTATTTAACGTCGGTAGGCATCTTTTTTATATAACTAGATTGGCAAACAAGCATGCGGCCCGCATTAGTTGGTAAGCGGTCGCCGCAACCTATTGACGCTCGCAACACCACGGGGATGTTACTCGCGCGCTGCCAATCTTGTGACCTGAGGCTGTTTCGTCACAGAACCCAGTAATTTCTCTGCCATATCTCACTCTTCAAATGGGAACACAGCTATATAAATATGTCTGCTTGGCGGTAGAAATAGGTGAGACAGAGGTACCCACGCAGACGACGACTGTACAAAGTCTCCCTCTGGTAGAAGCCATAGAAGTATACGGCCCACCTGATGTAAATTAGTTACCGTCGCCTATAAACGTTTGCAATACATTAAGTATTGATCGTGAGGTATCTCTGCTGCTAGACAGCAATCCCTTAGAAGCTTACTGGTGACCTCACTCACTGCAAGAACACATCTCTCCAGGGAGTTTGACTGCAGTCTACTGTGAGGTGGAGGTACTTCCTCAGGGTGGGTGTAGGCCGGCGCTAGGCCGCATGAACTAATTGATGGCGGAAGCTCACAAAGCAGGTTAGATCAAATTGCATATATAAAAATGTTCAAATAAAATCCCCACCACAGATAATTAAAGCCTAGCGTGGCGCCACATAAAGCTACATATAAAAGAGTGCAACCGTTCCCGTTTCCACTTCCTACGACTATTAAAATGATAGATAGAAAACTCTACAACCAAAATAGACATCAGACGGCATCGGCTGCGTCACACGCCCGATTAATGTCACCGCCGCCGCGCCGGCCGGCCGCGAGCGTTACGCAACGTTCGCTCTACGTTACTCTATTGTACTCATGAGGGAAATAACCTGTGGAGAACCGATGAGACTAATTTGCGTAGTAACTCAATTAACCGCTACGGGTCGGGGGTAAGGTGAGCGTGTAGCTCTCGTTACGGTAAGACGCCAATATTTTTGTGGGCGCGAGGTACCTTCATGCGTAGACAAGTGGTTTATTGATTTATGATGTAATCTATACTGACGGTCTCGGTAGCGCAGTGGCTAGCAATTCTACTACCAATGCTCGTGGGTTCGATTTCCACACATGACCAACATTTGTGTGCTTGAATATGTCTATTTGTTTTGGGCTAGGTGTTTTTGAGAGAGGTAGGGCACATCAAAATGTCTGTGTGGGACTTTTTCGATTTTCTGTGAAGTCACCCCATAGAACAACAGGCCTTAATATTAGCGAGAGAACACGAGGATTGTGTCATGTGGCGTTGGTGTCTCTACTACCTCAGTTGCCGTGAAGAAACATGTATTATTTTTATGTATCTTTAATTCTTTTGGCGAGCTCGGTGGTGCAGTGGCCAACGCTCGTGGCTCGATTCTCACACAGGAAAAACATTTGAGTGCATGAACATGTCTGTTCGTCTTGGTCTGTGTATTTTTAAGAGAAGTAGGGCGCATCAAAGCAGCCCGTCTGAGGAAGTACGTCCGCCTCACAGAAAACCGCAGCCAAATGACAACTCCCTAGAGGATTGTTGTGTTCCTGCGTGTGAGTGAGGTCACCAGTAAGCTCCTATGTGTTGCTGTGTTAGCAGCAGAGATGGCATCGCGCGATATATACTTAATGTATTGTCGACCGCAGCCTGTCTATGGATGGGTTTATCTAACTCGAGTTTCTCCGAGCTTCGGAGGTCACGTTACGCTGTCGGTCCCGGCTGTTGTCGATGGATGACAGTCGTTCAGCTAAGTCAGTGGCCCTCGGGCGGCTTAAAACACTGGCCTCCGCCAATCCGCATTTGAGTCTAGCCACGGCTGCCATAGATCGCAATAAGCAGAGCAGCTCCACCTAGGACTAATGCTGTATACCTCGGCTATACTTTGTATAGCCGATGGGATCGCGGTAGCTACTCGTAGGTGGAGCTGTGAAGCCCGCTGTAGCCCGTGTCTGGACTGACGCAGTAGGGGGAGGAAAGTTTGGAAACAGATAAAATAGTTTCACCGGCGTTCAAAAACGGGCAAAATTAGAATTTTAGAGAATAACACTGAAAGATGATGAATGAAAGAATGAATTGTGGAAAGGAAGAGGGTATGATGTACGAGTATGAATGTGATAAAGTATATTTAATGAAATAATTTAAAATAAAAATGTAATAAATAGATATGGTTATGAAAAGAGCCTTGCCCATGGCAGGGGTGCAAAAAACCCCCTTCGGTTGAAGAGAGATCAGTATCCCTGCAGTGGGATGAGTAAGGGTTGATGTGATATACATATAATATCACTTATTGTTAGTAAGATAATAGTCCTTCAACCTTTTCCTGAAAGTAGCTACAGTGCAACTGTCCCGTATTTGTAGCGGTAATTTGTTCCACAGCTGTGCGGCATTAACAGTGAAAGAACGAAAGTAAAAGATAGTGTTGAATGAAGGATACTTCAAAGTTTTGGTTAGACAAGGACGTTGGGAACGAATAGGAGTTGATTTAAGTGAAAACAGGGATCGAATGTATTGGGTAGTCTCAGGGTTATTTAGGATTTTGTACAGATGGCACAATATATGCACATTTCTGCACATTTCTACTAAGGCTAAGGATAGGGATGTATGTATCAAAATTAGGAACGTTTTCCCTTGACTCGGCTCCGCACAGCCACCGCTTGCTCTGTGTGATATGTTTTAGACAATAGGGGCGTTGTGTAGGTTGATTGGTTAACTAGTGGCCGGAGCTCTCGTCTGGTTGATTGCTGACCCCCTTACGGCGGTCTCTGCGAGGTATCCTCAATCTGTGCTCATTGTTAGAAACACAACAGACGGTTTATATCAATATGTATCGCCTCGTGGCAACGGTTATGGCACCTACACACATCGTTCCTTTGTTTTTTAAAATAGGTTCATTTCGGTGTTAATGTGTAAGTACGTGTGTTGAGCCGGAGGTGGAGTGGTGCCTGTTATTCTACACCTTTTTATATACTACGTCGGGAGGCATACAAACATACGGCCCACCTGATGTAAAGCGGGTACCGTAGCTTTTTAACGCTTGCAGTATATTCATTATCACTCGCGCGATGCCTCCCCTGCTGCTTACACAGCAACTCCTTGGGAGCTTACTGGTGACCTCACTCACACGCGGGAACGCAACAACCCTCTAGGGAGTTGTTATTTGGCTGCGGTTTTCTGTGAGGTGGAGGTACTTCCCCAGACGAGCTGCTTTGATGCGCCCTACCTCTCTTTAAACATGCAGACCAAGACAAACAGACATGTTCATGCACACAAATGTTTGCCTTGTGTGGGAATCGAACTCACGAGCGTTGGTGTCAAACTCGCGTCATTCACGACTGAACCACCGAGCTCGTCAAAACACCAACACCAAAGCTCGTGGGTTCGATTTCTACATACGAGTAGTACAAACATTTGTGTGCATCATGATATATCTGTATCATGACATGTCTGTTTGTTTTGGTTAACTCGTAGGTATTTCTAAGAGAGATTGGGCGCATCAAAGCCGCAAAAAATATTTAATAGTATTATTAGTACACTATTTGAAAGAAATCATCGGTGAAACAAAATAAACTTAAGTACACGGAGTAGTAGGTACTCCGAAGAGGGTTGTAATGTATTATAGTGTATTGTATGCTTCCTGACGCAGTGTAAAAAGTGATGTTTTAATGTCAATAAATGAGTCACGTGGATGCAACAACAACACAGTACCTATGTGTAACGTGCGCGTCGGTATTCTGACACCGTTCGTTTAAAAGAATCGACGATGTCGAACAGCGGTGGCATGTTAATGGCCCCCGTGTTTAACACGATTTTATTAAGGCCTCGAATTCCACTCTGTACAGATATGTAATGGATTTCGATGATTTGAATATCAACCGCACGTGTTTAATTGTTCGTAGTGGAATATTATGATAATAGGTTGTACAAGAGCGCCATAGGAGATCATTAAAAGCAGTGATAGCGCAGTGGATAAGGAACCGCCATGACATTATTAAATTCGTGTTTCAAGAATTATGGACATATTTGTGATTACCACTCGCTCGGCGGCGAAGGAAAACGTCGTGAGTAATGACGCAACTCCAAGAAATTATATTTCGAAAGATGTGTGATCTGCCTTAAGAAAGGTCTGGTTTACGCTCTAGGTTGTGGAGGTCTCACGGCAGTAGCTCCATGTAAAAATCTGTATCGTCGCAAAATTCTTAGGCTTAGGTTAAGCCAATCCTAATCCATTAGGCCAAACCTAATGGATTAGGATTGGCGCAAAGTGGCGTTGGGATAACGCTAAGAAAAGAAGAAGAGGCGTAGTACTAAGTGTAATACCATAACATCTTCTTCTTCAAATTCTTATAGCTTAAGCTTCAAAAAATGCAACGATTGCTATTTTTGTTATATCTGCCTGCCCGTACGTTTTCAAAAAATTACAAATTAGAATCTCGTACCTTCATTTGATCCAAAATTATGAAATTTAGAAAGGAGCAAGATCTTCTGTCGCATGTAAAGTGTCGCAATGTATTTTTTTTAATTTGATTTAATTAACCATTTTGTAATTAAGTATATCAAATTTTAAAGAAAATCATAATTGTTTTCATTTTAAAAGTATCCAGTCTTTCGATAGTCAACTAAACCGCAGTTATCTTGTTGAAATTATTAATGTACAATTAGTATTTAATAGAGATGGAGAAAAAAAAGAAATGTATGTCTGTCAACGACACTTTAAGCGGTATGTAAGGAACGTAAACATCTAATAGTGTTGCCGAACCCTCGCTGTATCAGCCTGAATGCACTTGACTAGGTTTTAAAATTATATAATGACCAAGAATGTAGGAACCGATGAAGGCTAAGACTCACTTAACACCATCGAATTGGTCGTGTTTTATCTGACGATATTAGGAGCCCTGGAAACCGGCGAGCGTGCGGGAGCGCTATGAATGTTAAAGCGAGTGAGGCGTGCAAGGAACCGAAAAGATCAATAGAAATATTGAAGAAACCTTTGTCACCGGATTGATTGTTGAATTCAATAAGTCATCAAGTATTGTCTTAGGTTTTCGCGATTGTTACACATTGAATTAAACAATTTTTAACGGAAGTATCGCGTATTTTATTTATTTTGTTGAACCTGACGTTTCGAACGCTTTGCAGCTTCCGTGGTCGCAGGAAGACTTCTTCTTCTCTTATTTCCTGCGACCACGGACGCTGCAAAGCGTTCGAAACGTCAGGTTCAACAAAATAAATAAAATACGCGATACTTCCGTTAAAAATTGTTTAATTCAAAGTCATCAAGTGTGTATAAATGTGGACACGTTACACAGATATTATCTCGAGAACACAACACTAGTCGGCGTCGTGTCGGCGTCGTGACACGAATCGAGAATAGGGACGTCGTTCTGAGAAGGCGCGTTTTGTTCGAAAAATTCATTTCGAATTTCCACGGAGTCGAATGGTGGTGAATAGATTTGTGAACTGTATGCTGTTTGTTTGTGTACCCGTGTCTCTGCTCGCGTGATTGACAAGTTTATGTGATCGGCATCAATTAAACTCGTATGAAAATTACGACGAGATCACCTTACGAGTCCGATAATTATCCTTTCATGTTCGAGTATATCGTAAACAGGACAGCGTGCACGAAAACAGCTGTGAATGATAAAGAAGCTAGTGAAGAGTAAGAATCGAGTCACGAGGTGCTTAAATTGCGAGCTTGTGGTGATTTAACGAACTTTTGTAAACAAACACATCCTGCTGAACTAGAGCTTTTTTTAAATACTTTATTGCCCCCCCCCCCCCCCCATTATCCCATTTCCTTCATTAGGATCGGAGGCGTCCGCTAAGATTTAGTGAACATACTACTTTTGACATTTAGCGACTGCCAACAGACATCCACAACGGAGGCTTGCGGATTCTGTTCCAGATGGCGGACGACCGCAGCAGCCGAGGCAGAGACTACCGGAGCAGCCATGGCAACGTTGGCATGTTGCATATACTAACGGTAGTGGATGGGTGTCGGCCGGCGCTAGGCCGCATAAACTAATTGGTGGCGGAAGCACACAAAGCAGGTTAGATCAAATTGCATGTAAATTTTACTTTCGCAAAATAACGCCTGAATCTATTAATTAATTAGAAATTATAATTTCTTGGATATGCAGGTTTCCTCGCGATGTTTTTCTTCACCGCCGAGCGAGTGATAATTACAAATATGCACATAAATCAGAAAACACGAATTTAGTGGTACATATCCACCAAATTCACTTTTGTAACATTTTTATCTTTTAACAATTTTTGCACGAACCGCTTATAAATCTAAGTTCCTAGGTGTACAGTGTTCCTAGACAGCTGCCTATCGGCCATCTTGTAATTAACAAAGTAGTTAATAATTCATGGTGCATCAAATTTAACGGTATGCTAACGGCGTTTGAGCAGGCAGTTAACATTTTGCGCACGTCCCGGCGCGGCTGGCCGCAGGTTCACACCTCGCAGATACCATCTTGTGTGTGGTAATGAACAAGTCTCACTTGTGGAGCTGGTAGACTCTAAGTTACTTTTAAACCACGTCAGATGGCAATAAGCACACGGCCCGCCAGCGATAGAAGCCTCCTTGGGCGAGCTCGGTGGCGCAGTGGCGAAACGCGCTGTTACCTAACTTCGTGGATTCGATTCCCACTAAGGGTAAATATTTGTGTCTTCGGCGAATTGAAGCCCATCTGGGGAAGTACCTCCACCTCACAGAAAACCGCAACCAAATAACAACTCCCGGGAGGGTTGTTGCGTTCCTGTGCGCGAGCGAGGCCACCAGTATGCGCTTAAGGAGTTGCTGCGCTAGCAGCAGAGGTGGGATCGCGCGGGTCATACTAAATGTATTACGAGCTTTCATAAGCTACGGTAACCGAGTAAGCTCCACAGAAGCTGCTAATATAGCAGCTTCTCTGGAGCAGCAATAGTAGCAATGCACAAATGATTCTTCCTATACTGCAAGCATTCATATAGTAGTTGCAACAATTGAAATATCATTCGCGTAACGCCTCATCAGTTTCTCGATAATCTCAGTCGCAACAATGCAACAACCATACAGGGAATTGTTCTTTGGTTGCGGTCTAAGGCAGAATGTCTGTATTGGGTGCTCCGTATTATATTTAACTTTACAGTAAAGTGCACATGCACAAGCAAGATTGGCTTTAGATCTAAAGACGAATGCAAACTAAACACACCAAAATTTCTGTACGATTCAAACACTGCCTACCTTGACACTCATCCAGCACTGAGGTCACCTCAACATGCTCGGAAGACAAGGGTCACCAAGTCTGTGGCAAGAAGGGTATCAATAATTGTTGTTGTTGTAGAAAACTTTATTGTACAATAAATAACATAACAATATATTACATGTTTTGGTTAAAAATAGTACTGCACAATGGCGGACTTATCCCATTTGGAACAACCATAGAGAACCTGAAAGGAGATATAAGCTTGGCGAGGGTTTAGGAACAATGTAAGTAGATACTAAGATCGACAAAATAGGTACATAGATAAAAATACTACGAGTAGTATATACAAGAGTGGTATAGAATGTATAACACACACATATAAGAAATAGTATATAGTGAGATTTGATAAAAAAATCATAAGAATCCTTTCTTTTTCGCGAATGCCAATTTGATTTGTCACAAGTGCTTAAATATACGTGAATAAAGTGATTTATTCATTTCAAAAACAAAAAACTGTTATCGGAGCCGTGGCCGTGAAGTCCCACTTTTTCCATTAAAGGGGACGCACTGTCTTGTGAAGGTTAGAGACGTCCGTGGAGTCGCAGTCGTGCACCCAAACGAGAATACTTGCTTCAAAACTAGCGACGAATAGTCATAAGATCGATTTGAGTACCTATCGCTTTTACATTAAAGTCAGTGAGAAGATAACACTTGAGGTTGAGGTCACCAGTGAGCTCCCAAGGAGTTGCTGTGTAAGCAGCAGAGGAGGCAACGCGCAAGTGATACTTAATATATCTCAAGCGTTAATAAGCTACCATACCCGCTTTACATCAGGTTGGCCGTATTCTTGTATGCCTCCCGACGTAGTGTATAAAAAAACACTGGACAACAAAATCTAGTAACAAGGCGTTTGTTTATTAATTTTGAAATACCTGCCTACTCTTATTATAACATTTAGTTTGATTTGATCTGATCTGTTTGTCTAGTTTTTGTGTTAAAGTTATCAACTGTAGATTTAATGTATCATTGTGTATTTTACTACCTAGTAAAATACACACTACAGCGAATTAATACACAAAATTTTGTATTTTACGTTTTCCGAATTAAGTGATTCTCGAATAATGTTAGGAAATTACAAAATTGATCGTGATCAGTTTTGTTACAATATCGACATCAGGGAAAGGAGCTCCAGTATACTAGTGGATTACTGTTGAACTTTACCACGGGAACTCTCTGATGCAAAACATAGAACAAGATCATAAGGAAACGTTTATATTAATGCTATAAAACTATACATCATTTCATTTAGTTTATAAAAATAATGGTTTTAAAAAAAATGCAACTGTTTACAATAAAACTATTCGTATTTGAAATTTCTGTTATGAATTCTATCATTCATTACCTCGTTCTAAACATGATTGGTTACAAAATTTTCTTGTTACATCAAAAAAGTATTTTTTTGTTGACTAGTGTAACTTTTCTTCGTTTTGGAAAGAGCTTCTAGTTGATCTGCTCGCGGTTAAGTACCATTATGCTCTAGTTTCCTTTCGTAACAATTCTGTATATATACATATATACAGTAGACATATACAGTAGTTTTCTTTGGAAGTAGAAGTCTAACTTTAGCCAACGGGGCGCACCACGTGTAACTGTAACTCTAAAGACCCTTACGCCCTTCCTTACGACCATCATCAGTAGACAGTCTTAATATATGGGTCGGCAACGCATGAGCGACACCCTTGGTGTTGCAAATCTCTATAAGCTACGGTGACTGTTTACCATCAGACACGCCGTATGTTTGTTTGCCACTTTAATGGTATAAAAAATATTTAAACGACTTTCACTGCCTAAATTCGTATAGACGCTCCACGGACGCCCCTGTGCTCTAATTTACAAGAGCCAGCAGGGGCCAAGAGAAGAAACAGACTCAATAAAGTGGTCCATTGTGGGGAACACTCGCACGGGCCGATGACGACACACCAATTGAAGTTTAAGGCTATCACAATGTCGGCCTACAAAATGAAGGAACAAATTGACCAACAAAAAATAATATGTTCACATCTAAATAAACTGAATTTCACATCAAACCATGATTTCAGTGATAAAGTAATTAAATACAATCCCAAAATAAACATATAGAGACCGTATTACCCTCCTTGTGTAAAGGTAGCTACGAATGTGAAGTTACTAATATAAAACAAGGCATCTACTCGTATCTATCTATAACTTCACGCCAAATCCCTTACGGGGTAGGCAGAAAGAACAAGACATTAAAACAAGGCATTCTGTTTAATTGTTGGTGCGGACATGTAGACGAATAATGCGAGATGAAAGAATGAGGAAACAGATATACAATGCAAAAGTGGAAGGATGTAGGAGCCGAGGAAGACCGAGACTAACCTACCATGACCAAATTGGTCGTGTTTTATCAGAAGGTGATGTCAGGAGCCCCAGGAATCGGCGAGCGTGCATGAAAAGAGCTATGAATGTGAAAGAAGCGAGTGAAGTGTGTAAGGACCGCGTCTTATGGCGCTCGGTACTCTCTGCCTACCCCGCAAGGGACCTGGCGTGAAGATATACATACATTCTATGTAATTATAATTTACTGTATGTAATTATTGTTAATGTTTGTAAATGACGAGCTTGGTGACGCAGTGGTTAGTAAAGCTACTTTGACACCGACGCTCGTGAGTTCGATTCCCACACAAATCAAACGTTTGTGTACATTGACACATCTGTTTGTCATAGTTTGGATGTTTTCAAAAGGAGGTAGGGCGCATCATAGCGGCAACTGGTGAAGTACCTCCACCTCACAGAAAAACCACAGCCAAATATCAACTCCCTAGAGGGTTGTGTTACTGCGTGTGAGTGGGGTCACCAGTAAACTCCTAAGGAGTTGCTGTGTTAGTAGCAGAGGTGACATCGCACGAGTGATACTTAATGTATTACAAGCGTTCTTAGGCTACAGTAACCGCTTTACATCAGGTGGGCCGTAGCATGTATGCCTCCCGACGTTGTATAAAAAAAAAGAATACAAGCATTTGATCCACCCGATGTAAAGTGGTTACCATAGCTCATGAATGCTTGCAATGCAGGGAGTATTGCACGCGTTGCCAACCAAGCTGCTAACACAGTGATGCCCAGACCTCCCTTAAAATACTGCATACACGGAGATAGGTGTAGGTATTACTAATTACGCCTAAATTCACATACTTAGAAATATATTTTTTTACACTACGTCGGGAGGCATACGGCCCACCTGATGTAAAGCGGCTACCGTAGCCTATTAACGCTTGGAATATATTAAGTATCACTCGCGCCTCCTCTGCTGCTTACACAGCAACTCCTTGGGAGCTTACTGGTGACCTCACTCACACGCTGGAACACAACAACCCTCTAGTGAATTAATTTCACAGCGATGGGAAAACCTTTATTTTTGCTGTCAATTCGTCAGTATGACCGACTGGAAAAGAACCTGTGCCTTACAGTAAGCTGCAGCCAAATCCAACTTCTACAACTCCCTGTTATGGCCCTGAGAATGAGTGATGCTACCAAGAAGCCCCTGAAGGATTGCTATGACAGCAGAGCGATAGACAACGCGCAAGTGATACTCCATATATACCAATCATACATAAGCTACATTAAACGTTTTATATCCAGGTGAGCTGTATTTTTTTTTAATATTAGTTCAGCATAGGGCCCCCTCTTTGCCTGATGGTAAGCGAAAGAGGAGCCCAAATCGCAACTCCAACTGACAAAATACTACACCGTATCCTGTCAGTTGACGCTGCCATGCTGACCCGCAAGATGCCTCTTCACGCTTCGTTATGTGTATGTCGCCCGATGTTAAAAAATACCTTGTATATTGTCCCCGCAGGATCTTTAAACAAATTGGAATGGAGGACCTGACCAGTATCTCAGAGTCAATGACTTAAGACGGCCGGAAGTTCGATAATATTCTAGTAGCCACCACGAATATAGATGATTGGCTGCAATAAGACACTGCCGCTGCCCCTCTCGCACCTACCGAGCGCGCGGCCGGCGAGACAGGGACGGCTGACCAGCCAATAAATGCACTTCACGTATTATTACACGGAAGTGGGATTTGTGATGTGCCGTGGAAATGTTAATCGAGTGGGCTGTGGGCTGGGGACGTGGAGGGCGGCTCCATCATAAATAATATTATATTGAATTGTCTGCGAGTGATCTGGTGTCGCAAGCGCCCATAGGTTACTGTAGAATGCTTACTGCCAGGCGGGACGTGCGCAATTTATTATTTTTTTATACAACATCGGAAGGTATACAAGATTACCGCCTACCTGGTGTGAAGCGACCATAGCCTATAAACGCTCGTAATATATTAAGTATCACTCGTGCGATGCCTCCTCTGCTGCTAACACAGCAACTCCTTAGGAGTTTTCTGGTGACCTCACTCACACGCAGTAACACAACCCTCTAGGGAGTTGATATTTGGCTGTGATTTTTCTGTGAGGTGGTACTACACCAGTAGGCTGCTTTGATGCGCCCTACCTCTCTTGAAACATGCAGACAAAGACAAACAGTCATCATTCACACAATTGTTTGCCTTGTGTGGGACTCGAATCCACGATCGTTGGTGTCAAAGCCGCGTCATCACGACTGCGCCACCGAGCTCAAATACGTAAATACATTTTTAATGTAAATACAAATACAAACACCATGTTCACGCACACAAACCTTAGTCCTGTGTGGGAATCGTAGCCACGAGCGTTGGTGTCAAAGACGTCTCACTAGCGACTGCGCCACCGAGCTCGTTATCCATTAACACAAATGTATTTAAAATGATACGACATAGTATCTTGTATGTCTTCGAAGCAGTTACCACAGCATCATCAATCATACATGAAGTTGAACTTGGTAATCAGACAGAGATTTCTATGCAGAGTGCATTTTGCATATAAAACATGCTACAAGGAGGCTCCGTTCGCTGATTGGCCATTTGTATGCAGATATATCTTTACTGAGTGCTGTTAGCCAATGAGATACTAATACGCTGATGATAATTTTGTGAAATCTATGTAGGGTTGTCACTCACAAGATCTGCCAATTTAATAATCATCATCATCAGTATTTCATCCGAAGGACATTAACTGCTGAACATTTCTCCCTCAGACTTCTACAGTGATCGGTCCAGTGACGCCTGGATCTATCAACTCCCTGTGATCTTCACAGGATCCTTGACGCGCTCTATCTTTTTTCGCTAGAGTATTTGAGTCTAATAATAATAGTGAGCCATCCCAAATTTCGCTTCTTTGACATTTGTAGCTCTCTTCAAGCTAGGAAATTTATCCCAATAAGCAAACGCCTCAAGACCTTACGTACTGGCAACCTTCTTGCTGGTATCACCACCCTGCCGTGCTGAAGTGTACAAATGACACGGGTGTAAATCCTGTTATCTCTTCTTGCGCTCACCCTAGATTTAAATGACAAAATAATCGCATTATCTGTATTTTGTTTCTATATAGTTTTATGGAAGGTTGAGATGTTATTCTGTTAGCTAATACAGAATAATATAAAGAAATATACAATATAAACTACAACATACATAAAAACTTATGCTCATGAACATGTGTTCATTAAAGCGCATAAATTAAATTTGTGACATGTGTAGGAATTGAACAGCGTCGGTCTCAAAGTAGCGTTGCTAACCACTGTGCCACCGAGCTCGTCCCCTTACTAAAAACCACTCAACACGACTAAAACAGTCTTCGATCGACTAATGCGTTAAAAGTTTTAATAGCATCGACTGCAGAGTGATATGATGCGAGTGTAACCAGCCCCCGGCTCCAGCACCCACTCCTCGTCCTCGTGCGTCCCTCCAATAAATCTCACGAACAAAGCCCGCAGTAAACGAATGGCCTCCATCGCCGATTATTTACATCGAAATTGCATAAAAATTGCCATTTATGTCGTTTTACATAAATTCCCCCTGAACGATGGTTTACATCCTCTGCGTGTAGTGCCTTTCAATTTGCCAATTGAAGAGTTAAGTTATTTTTCGTACAGCGTCGGGAGACATATAAGCCCAAATAATATAAAGTGGTTACTAGGAACCAGCCCATTGACCAACTGGTCCTCGGTTCGAATACTGGCGTGTACCGCTGTATTCGTGTTCTCGGATTTATGTACAATACTAGCTGTGTCCGCGACTTCGTCCGCGTAGAATACTACTTATTTTTATTAATAAAAATCAAACATTTTTTTAAATAAAAGTAGCCTAAGTTACTACTTATTACATCAGCTATCTGCCAGCGAAAGTCCCGTCAAAATCTGTCCACCCGTTTCAGAGGTTAGCCGGACCAAACAGACGGACAGACAGACAAAAATTGTAAAAATATTCATTTTGGTATATGTACCGTGTGTACATCCATATGCATTTAGTAAAAAGCGGTTATTTCAATATTACAAACAGACACTCCAATTTTATTTATCTGTATAGATTTGTAATTGTCACGTGCTCGGCGATGAAAGAATACATCGTGAGGACACCCGCACGTCCAAGAAATTATTTTTTGAAAAGCGTGTGACCTAAGAAAGGTCTGGTTTTTCCTCTGGGTTGTAGAAGTCTGATGGCAGTCGCACCGTGTGAAAATCAGTGTCTTCGCTAAAAGTATCGCCGTACTTGTAAATAGCTACGAATGTTAAAGAAACGACAGAGCTCTCTGCCTGTCCCGCAAGGAACTTGGAGTGCAGATATATAGGTACATTAACTAGCCTGGCCATAAATACTGTTATATGGAATCTTTTTGCAACTCCTTACTTATTTTGA
This sequence comes from Pyralis farinalis, assembly GCA_947507595.1. Lineage (NCBI taxonomy): Eukaryota > Metazoa > Arthropoda > Insecta > Lepidoptera > Pyralidae > Pyralis > Pyralis farinalis. The sequence continues at coordinate 1,059,524 of OX382280.1, forward strand.
ATTTAGAACTCGTTTATTATGTTAAAAACGATTTCCCGCCGTTTTACATATTTTTTCTCGCCCAAGTGGTCGGAAAAATTCAACGTGGTCATCATCCTGCGTCTGTAAATGTTTGGTGGGGGTTGTGTTATCAAGAAGTCACCAAGTTTAATTTTTGTGTGAGTGAAGACTTCGGCCAAAATGTATCAAGAGACTGACGTGGTTCGTGTTGTGAAATCTCTCAACAATACAGTTTTTAAAAATGTACTTGGACATTCCAACAGGACCCTGCACGTGGTCACAAGGCACGAACTACCCAAGCCTGGCTCGAAACCAACGTTCCGGACTTTATGAAGACTGGCCCTCATCTATTCCAGATTCGAACCCCTTAGACTATAAATTATGGTCAGTTTTAGAAAACATAGCCTGCTCGAAACTACACGCACGTTCAATCTCTTAAGAAATCTCTGGAGCAAGCAATGGCTAAATTTGCCATGGAAATAATGCGCAATAATATGGATTCATAGCCAAACAGTTTAAAGGCTTATATCAAAGCCAAGTGCTTCGGAGGGCATGTTAAACTGTCGATCCCGGCAATTGTCGATAGATGACAGTCGATCGGGCGGCTTGAAAATACAAGCCTCCGCCAATCCGCATTTGAACACGTGGTGGAGTATAAACTTCTTCAGTTGAAGGGAGACCCTGCAGTGGGATGAGTAAGGGTGGTGGTGTGGTATCAAACCCAAAGAAGCCCGTTTCGAATAGCATCATTTTAAAATATATGCATATTAATTTGTATAAGAACTTATGACCGGACTAGGTATATATAGAAGTTATATATTATCTGACACCTCCGGTGGTGGATTAGTTAGCAATAGCTAATTTAACAAAACTTGTGAGTTCAATTCCTAAACAAGAGAAACATTTGTGTGCATAAACATGTTTGTTTGTCTTGGTATGAATGTTTTAAGTTAGGTAGAGCGAAAGCAACCCGACTGGGAAAACACCTCTACGTTAAGCCTCATAGAAAACCGCAACCAAATAACAACTCCTAAGAAAAGCCCCTAGAGGGTTGCCAGTAAATGATAATATCAGTGAGCCCCTATAATGGAGTTACTATAGTGTAGCCTACATCAGGTGTAGAGTTGCTATATTGTAGCACCAGGCGGATCCTTTTCCCTTCTATTGGTATAAAACATCTAAGATACATAAATCTAGATTATAAAATACGCTCCTAGCCAAATCAAGACAATACTAACGGCTGTCGACAACATTAATTGAAATTTATTGCACATCATCCTTGTAACGGAACGTAAAATGAAACTTCGCGGCATCCATAACCCATGCGAGCTTCGACGTTATTGCGAAGAGCTATAGTTTACTTCAGTTTGTTAATCGTTGACAAGTGTGTTCCGTCTCATATAGTCTGTTAATATTTATTGTAATGGGACAATCGAAAGATAATGCACTCGGACGATTTGAGACAATCACGGCCCGTTTGCGTACTTTGACAAGTTCGTGTTACATACTATTGAATTATATTATCAGCCTGTGGTGTTGTTTTATTTTGGGCGGGTAATTTAGTATTGTTTACAAACAATACAATGCGTATAAAATTAATACTAAGAATATGACACACGCGGGTCTGTTATCTATGGATTTTGTTTATGAATCATTAGCGTATTCTAATGAACCACAAAATAGGAAATCACTGAATTTAACAGCGTATTGTAAACAGCGTGTTGTATTGTACTTATGTAAATCTTCACGTCAGGTCCATTGCGGGGTAGCCAGAAAGAACCGAGCGGCACAAGACGCGGTCTTACACACCTCGCTCGCTTCTTTCACTCATAGCTCTCTTCGTGCACTGCAGGTTATTTTTTATTTGAACATGAATTGACGAGACTTATGGAAGTTGTAAGCTGAACAATATCATTTTTTTTTTAGAAAATCTATCAGCCCAACGAATATATAATAATGATATCTAAAAACAATGAAGTTATGATTCTTTCTGTATATACTACAATATCCTCTAGAACTAAGGAGGCAATAGATTACATACTTACCTACCTCGAATTAGAAAATACTTTTACTTCACTGGCGACTGCATCCAACCATTCGTTGGATTATTGTGGGTCTGCGAGTGAGTGAGGTCGGATAGATACCGGGATTACAACAGTGAGGGCGGTACACACAACCAAAACCCATTACGTTGCAAATATCCAGAATAATATATAAATAAATATTATCGGAAAAACACGGCGTCATCTAGCCCCAAAGTAAACGAAGATTGTGTTATAGGTAATACTAGACAGCATACGTAAATATTTTTTTCTTTGTAAATATATAACTTATGCATGATACATAGAAAACACCTAGACCGTCATAGTCTAGGTGTTTTCTAATATAATCGTGCACACAAATGTTTGTCCTGTGTGGAAATCGAACCCACGAGCGTTAGTGTCAAAGTAGCGTTACTAACCACTGCGCCACCGAGCTTGTCAAATCTACAGTATCAATAATCTACGGTAACCGCTTGATAAGACGTATGTTTGTTTGCCACACGACGTGGTAGAAAGGAATAGGAGGAAATAGCATGTAAACAGTAGTAATATGGGAGGGAATAGCTATACTTGTTAAAGATAGTGTAATGTCACAATGCAAACAATACTTTCTCTGACAAGTCGACCAAACAAAGCCCGCCATTACACCATGTTTTAGGGACATTAAAGACCCTTTTACGAGGTCGTGAGTGGTCGCGCCGCGCCGCCGTCACTCGTCTCAGCGTTAGGCTGCACGCCCATCGAGAGGATTGAACTCTATTTTACTATATAGTTATTAACTGACTTCGAAACTGGAGAGGTTGCAAATTCGATTGTAGTTTTAGTGTGCATACATGTCTTCTTCTGAACTGTATCTCGTTTATTTAAGACGAGCTCGGTGGCGCAATGATGGAACGCGCTGTTTACGCTACTGTACCAACGCTCGTGGGTTCGATTCGCACACAGTACAAAAATTTGTGTACATGAACATGTCTGTTTGTCTTGATCTGGGTATTTTCTTTGTATAATAAGTATGTATTTACAAAAAAAAAATGTATTTTACGTTTGTTTATTAGTTGTCTAGTACCCATAACACAAGCTTCGCTTACTTTGGGGCCAGGTAGCGCTGTGTAATTTGTCCAACAATATTTTTTTTTTTATTACTATCCTTAACCATTAGGATTGACGATCGGCGCGGTCCGCTATTTAAGCTTAAGTATTTGAACTTTTGTTTGTACTTGAAGCCGAGGGAAAACCAGACCTTTCCTAGATTAGGTTACACGTCTTCGGTCACGGATTACGAAAACGTGATAACGGTAAGAAGAAGAAGGACATGAAATAAGGTTTGAAAGTTTGCACGGAGAACCAAAACATCACACAAGGCAAGCCGCAAGTTACAGCAAGTACACACATCAAAAGTGTCTAGGGATCAACATATATTTTTGCAATAACTTTTCTCCTGATTGATATTAATTAAAATTTTCTTTAAGGATTCATCAAATAAAGTGTTTTCGTTTGTCTACAGTAACGATAAACCAAGTCACCTTTGCATTAATAAAGAAATTTGCCATTTTCATAATAAAGGGATTTTTGACATTTGAACCACTAACATTAAAGTTCGAAAAAAAGACTGAAATAACAGTTTTCTTTAAAATTTTATTGGGTAACTTAAACAATTAATAATCCGTGTTTCTACCGCGAACACTAACAACACAAGAACATCGGTTTGGCATACTCAAAATGAGTTCATCCAAATCACGCTGTGGAATGGCCGCCCATGTTCGTTGCAACAACAAAAAAAGGTCTTCTTGCGACTGGATACCCTCCATATTCGGCAGAGCTCTTCTCTGTAGCATATCCCATGCATGCTCAATCGGGTTCAAGTCTGGCGACTGAGCAGGCCAGGGCATGACATTGATGTTAGCTGCGGCGAGAGTCTGTCTTACAACTCTTGCGGTGTGCGGTCGTGCATTATCATGCATTAACTGAAATAAGGGACCGATTTGCACTTGTAGAGGAACGATGACGTCTGATACAATCGTCTCAGCATAAATTTGAGCGTTGAGGTTGCCTCTGATCCAAATCAACTCAGTTCTTCCGCCGATCCAAATACCCGCCCATACCATGATGGTTCCACCACTATAAGGATGGACTTCCTGGCAGGATTTTAATCGCTGTTGGCGTCCAGGGGTTCTCCAGTGTCGTATACGTCTTGTATCCGGTCTCATACCAAAACGAGACTCATCAGAAAAGCACACGAAACGCCATTGTTCTTCTGCCCAATTTCTGTGTTCAAGAGCCCATTGATATCGAATCCTACGATTGTGCATTGCTATAGGTGGTACCCTTAGCGGTCTTCGGGAATGAAGGTTCACTTCATGCAAGCGGTTTCTGACTGTTTGGTCGCTAATTAAGTTCCCTGAAGAGTGATGAAGCGTCACGGCTAACATCATGGCGGTTATTGTTGGAGCTCTTCGAGTTGTGATTTGAATGTATCGGTCTTGTCTCCGTGTGGTGCAGCGATACCGTCCTCCATGGCGCTCAGCCACGGTACCAGTGCTTCGGTAACGTGTCCAAAGTCGACTGATAATACTCTGACTTGTATTCAGAGCTAAAGCCACAGTACGTTGCCGGGAACCAGCTTCTATCATTCCCACGTGTTGTTAGTGTTCGCGGTAGAAACACGGATTATTAATTGTTTAAGTTACCCAATAAAATTTTAAAGAAAACTGTTATTTCAGTCTTTTTTTCGAACTTTAATGTTAGTGGTTCAAATGTCAAAAATCCCTTTATTATGAAAATGGCAAATTTCTTTATTAATGCAAAGGTGACTTGGTTTATCGTTACTGTAGACAAACGAAAACACTTTATTTGATGAATCCTTAAAGAAAATTTTAATTAATATCAATCAGGAGAAAAGTTATTGCAAAAATATATGTTGATCCCTAGACACTTTTGATGTGTGTAGTTTGTAACAAATGAAATACAAGAAACATCGCGCTTGGAATTCCACTGATGGATGAGAGGGCTTATGATACACATGAGCATAGAACGCATGCCTCGGACGGTATCGGCCCTTACAGACCTGGGTCACGTAAGTGTTTAATGACTTTTAAATGAGGTACAGACGGACATCGTGACCTTGACAAAGTGAAAATGTAGAGCTTTGTATTGTTCTACTTGATGTTAAGCATACGGCCCACCTGATGCAGAGTAAGCACCGCAGACTATGAATACATTGCAGCAATATTGCAGGCGCGTTACTTCCTGCTTTCAACACAGCATTTCGTTAGGAGTTGGTAACCTCACTCGCAGGAACGCAACAAAACTGCATAGAGTTGTTATTCAGCTGTATTTTCAGGTAGTAGGTACTAAGATCCATGTACTATGCATCTCAGTACATCAACTGCATTGCAGACTGTCTGAGAAAAATGTATGAATAGGAACATTATTATTACTCTATTTTTATACTACTTCGGGAGGCCTACAAGCATACGGCCTACCTGATGGCAGGGGGTTACCGTCGCCTACGAATGCTCGCAATACTTTAAGTATCACTCGTGCGATGCCACCTCTGCTACTAATGCAGCAACTCCTTTTAGGAGTTAATAGATTCAGGCGTTATTTTGCGAAAGTCAAATTTGATCGCAATTTGATCTATACTACTTTGTGTGCTTTCGCTACCGATTAGTTCGTGCGAACTACTGCCGGCCGGCACCCACCCACTACCGTTAGTAGATTCATGCCGCCGCTGCCATGGCTGCTGCGGTCGTCTCTGTGAGTGTTCACAATCTGAAATGTGAACCACATGCACCCGCCAACGTAGCATGTCATTCTAACGGCTAACGTCGACAGCGCCTGAGGATGCCTCGTGGAGAGACGAAACATGTATCGCAGAGATGACCGGAGCAGCCAAGGCAGCGGCGGCATGCATCTACTAACGGTAGTGGGTGGGTGCCGGCCGGCGCTAGTTCGCATGAAGAAATCGATAGCGGAAGCACACAAAGTAGTATAGATCAAATTGCCTGTCCTTTTAGGAGGTTACTGGTGACCTCATTCATACGCAGGAACACAACAATCCTCCTGGGAGTTGTTATTTGGCTGTGGTTTTCTGTGAGGTGGAGGAACTTTCCCAAACGGGCTGATTTGATTCTCCCTACCTCTCTTAAAAGCACCCAGACCAAGACAAACAGACATGTTCATGCGCAAAAATGTTTGTCCTCTATGAGAAACAAACCCACGAGCGTTAGTCTCAAAATAACGTAACAGCGCATTTCGCCACTGCGCCACCGAGATCGTCAAAAATTAATGCGTAGAAGCAGTATTGGAGCGATCAGTCCAAAGAGTTTAGGAGATGTATTATACATCAAAACAACCCACCTGGGGCTACCTCCACTCCACAGAAAACTGCAGCCAAATAATAATAACAACTCTCTCGCGGGTTGTTGTTCCTGCGAGTGGGTGACGTTACCGGTAGGCAACTTAGGTCTTGCTGTCTTAGCAGCAGAACTGGCGACGCGAAGCGGTCATAGGCTAAAACACGCACTCGGCATCAGGTGTGCAGTATGCTTATATGCTTCCTGATGTAGAAGTAGTATGTACGATGTGTAGTAGGTGTAGATAAAAAAGCTGTCAAGTGCGAGTCCGACTCGCACACCGAGGGTTCCGTAAAAAATATTTTCGCAATTGTTTTTGTGATGTAACTTCAAATTTACTGTTATAGAACTTTTTCCTTTACTTGTGCTACATGACGTTGCTTCTTACCAAATTTCGTGATTCTAGGTCAACAGGAAGTACCCTATAGATTTTGATTACCTTGCGAGTGTCAAAATATGCGCACAAGCAAGGCATAAACAGCTGTAACTTTTGATTGCGTTAACTTAGAAATTTGATTTTTTCACTGCTCGAAGCGATTCCAGACGTGAGTTTTGGTATTAATTTCAGCTTGATAGTTCTATCCGTCCACAATCTTCTGTCTTGACAGAGGATAGACAGACAGACAGAGAATATACAGAGAGAGATACACAGACAGGCGGACAACAAAGTGATCCAATAAGGGTTATGTCTTTCCTTTTGACGCACGGAACCGTAAAATCGACGTCGGATTATTTATCAATCACACAACTTTCGAATTATAATTTCTTGGAAGATTTAGTTTCCTCACGATGAACAGCTGAAGGAATTTTGATGAAGTTAAGCCACACAGTACGTTCTAGAATAACATAGGCTACTTGTTATCTCAAAAAGGGTTCACGTATAAAACTAGACAAACCAAACTTGGACAGAGCCGCGGGCAGGTGTTAGCGTTCAATACGTTTGTTATTGCATTATTTATGTTAGCAATATGTCAGCGAGCAACCTGGCGATATGACCAGCTCGAGGAGGCAGTGACCCTCGGCTGATAACCATGTCAAGACTCCGGCCACACTATCAGTGGCAGTATTTACATTGCCTCGGAAAGACATAAACTTGTTTTTTTTATTATTTAAGTTCAGCATAGTGGCTCCTCTTTGCCTGATGGTAAGCGAAAGAGGAGCCCAAATCACAACTGCAACTGACATAAGACTACACAGTGTCCTGTCAGTTGACGCTGCCATCTGATGAACTGACCCGCAAGATGCCTCTTCACGCTCGTTTGAAGGATTCCATATTGTAGGAAGGAGGGACCACATGTGCAGGCGAGGCGTTCCACTTTTTAATGGTACAAATCGAAACGTATTCGAAAAGTTTTCGCTAATCCGTGACCGAAGAAGTGTACCCTAATCTAGGAAAGGGTTCAAGTACTTAACCCTTCGAAACCCGTGTGGTCATATATGACCGCGAAATGTATGGGAAAAGGTATACAACGGGTTCTGAAGGCTTGCTTAGATAGCGCACCCCGCCGATCGTCAATCCTAATGGTTAAGGATAATAATAAAATAATAAATATTGTCGGACAAATTGCACAGCGCCACCTAGCCCCAAAGTAAGCGAAGCTTGTGTTATGGGTACTAGTACTAGATAACTGATAAACATACGTAAATACATTTTTTTTTTGTAAATACATACTTATCATACATATAAAATACCCAGACCAAACAAACAGACATGTTCATGCACACAAATGTTTGTACTGTGTGGGAATCGAACCCACGAGCGTTGGTGTCAAATTAGTATAACAACGCGTTTCAACACTGCGCCACCGAGCTCGTCTAACTCACTCACATACGTTTCCATACATTTCGACAATCTGAATACCAGGCAATCTGAATACCCCCACTGGTCCAGGCAGCTTCATCTGACCCTCGAATTGCATCTTAGTTTAATTTGTATGAATGTATATCTTCTCGCCAGGTCCCTTGCGGGGTAGGCAGAGAGAACCGAGCGCCTTAACATGCGGTCCTTACACACTTCACTCGCTTCTTTAACATTCATACTTATAGTTACTTATAGTTTAATTACGTCTATAAAAATAAAAAGATAAGTTTCTTTATTTGCCATTAGGCCCTTGTGGTTGTGGGCAATGGAACATGTCTTACATATTCTACTCACCTTACTGTATCCTATTTATAATAACACCTTTTTAAGAGAGGTAGGGCGCATCAAAGCTGCCCGTCTGGGGAAGTACCTCTACCTCACAGAAATCCGCAGCCAAATAACAACTCCTAGAAGGTTGTTTTATTCCTGCGTGTGAGTGAGGTCACCAGTAAGCTCCTAAGGAGTTGCTGTGTTAGCAGCAGAGGTGGCATCGCGCGAGTGATACTTAACCTTTCGAAACCCGGGTGGTCGTATACGACCGCGAAATGTATGGGAAAACGTATATAACGGGTTCTGACTGCTCAATGTATTACAAGCGTTTATAGGCTACGGCAACGGTGGCCGTATGCTTGTATGCCTCTCGATGTTTATAAAAAAAGACATTAGTTAGATTAAAATCTAATTATAACTAACCCATCCATAAACAGAGGTTGATGCTGTAGTGCTTAACTTGTGTGTTCAGTAAAATAGAGACGCGCGCCATCGAGCTCCATTATAACTATTTTATATAATAGTAAGCTAATAATAAACGGTGTAACAAGTCATTCGTGCGTCACACAAGTTATTCTCTGCCGTACAAAGATACATTCCAAAAGTTGACATCGTCATAGATCAAGCTATCTTTTATGTAGTTTAGTTGCAATGTTCCCTGGTATTCGAGACGCATCATGCTGTATAGAGATTTGATATATTAATGTTTTTATAGCATAAAAGAATATTTAGATTATAAGTAGAAATATAATAGATTTAGCGTTATTGTAATGTGTTTACCTATAAATGTGTATACGCCTGAAAAGGTAGTATCAAGTGTTACTGTTTGTAATCAACAATAAGACCTGTTTTTTGTTACCTTGTCTTCCATACACAATAAAGAACTTACTTAATGACTCAACTCATCTAGTGAGTTGGTAAAATTTTGAATAAAATATAATTATAAAGATGGACGTAATTGTATGCTTATAGCGTCGAAAGGCAAACAAGCACACGCCTTGCTTGATGGTAAGCAGTTATCGTCTTGCGCTGACGACTGTATAAGTTACGCCCCATGAACGCTTTTAATACCGCTTGTGACGTTGCCACCCCGGCTGGCAACACAGCGACTCCTTAGCAGCTGGTACTGGCCGTTGAAAATTTGAATTCTTCCTATCTACACCCGGAACTAATCCGTGTAGAGAGTCGCGCCGCTCAAATACTATAGTTAAATATTCGTCCCGTGTCCGCGTGGCCGCGGGAACGATTACCTAACGTACATACAAATTAGGTAATACTCTTTCGTACCGCATTAGTATTCAAGGAGATTCGATGAACCCTTCAGATAATAATAGGTGAGGTAACTCCACTACGGTCTGTGTCGGCTAGTTACTTATTCTAGTTAACTAACAGCGGCCCGCGACTCCCGTGCCTATCCCGGTATCGCGAGGAAAGAGTTTTTGAAGTAAAACTTCTTTACGCACGCTTGACTTGGGGAGTAAGCTGGTGAATGCATTACGAAAAGTATGATCGGGCGAGGCGAACTGATTGATATTTGGCTGTAGTTTTCTGTACAGTGGAGGTTCACTGTACAGAAAACCCAATCGGGCTGCTTTGATACGCTGTACCAGCCTTAAAAACGCCAAGACAAACACATGTGTTCATGTACACGAATGTTTTTCCTGTATGGGAATCGAACCCATGGTATTAAAGTAACAGCTTTACTAATGACTCTACCACCGGACTCGTGGCAAAATATTTTCTGTAATATCACGACCAATTTGGTGGTGATAGGTGAATGTCGGCTTTCCTTTTTTCCATTATTCGTCATTTTTTTCCTTCTGTACTCTTTATTTATATCCGATCTACCAAAAGATATAGATCAAGTAATACATTAAATAATTCTTTCTATTAAGTCCATGGTCGTCAGCTTTGATACGGTCCTGGCAATCTTGGAATGTCCTCGCCGTCTTGGTATGCAACAAACTCCTCGTTCCTTGTAAAAACCTCTTCCCACCCTTTTTAATGGAGAATATATGGTTTTAAGTGTCCATTTGAAATACTCGTAAGTAAATCAAAACAATAATACAATAAGGTTTCATCTAAAAACTGTAAGACGCGTCTAAGTGCCCGCAAGTAAAGAATTTTATCTTATTCTTTAACGAGACGTAAGGAAAGTGTGCCAACGGGATCCTGTTAAGCTAAAGCTCCGTGTATCTGTTTGTCCGTCTACTACAGGATGTAGTACATCTTGAACCGTAATTAGTATAGACTTAAAAACTTCACAGAACGTGTGTTACAATGGTCGCAATATACGCAGATAATGAAAAAAATATTATAACCTAAGGGCCCTTACAAGAAACGTGCTGTCCGTGGTTTCTTACCAAAATTATAAAATGTGTGCAGTTTTAAATAAATTGTATGTGGAACGAAACCCTTTGCGTGCGAGTCTAACTATTGCTTGTCTGTTTTTTTTTTTAATTTCGTCACGGAATACTACTAAATGTAATGATAAAGTCACAACATTTAAACAACCATAAATAATTAAGAAAAGTTCATTTCCGACTCTACAATTAACGAATACAAATTGTGCATTCTAAAAAAGTGACAAAAGAACAAATGATATTTTAAAAACCAGAAATAAACTTTCCGATACTATGTCGTTAATAACCAAATGCCACATGCCGACAAAAAAGCAGCAATAGATATCTTAACACGATTGCGTAAGGTTTATTATTATTGTAAATTGTAGTTTATAGCCGCATTGCTAATTTGGCGTAGTTCACGCAAAGGGCGCTCAGAGGCTGGCAGCATAGAACGCCGATACGAAAATAGTCCTGTCCTGTGACAATGGAACGAGAAATAAATGAGATTTCGAATTTGGAATGCCGCGTATGTGAACTTCGTGTTTTTTTTAATTTCAAATGAAGTTTTACTCTCGGTCGTTTCAACAGAACAATTGTTCTAGAAGTTATTAGGTTTAACCCTTCGAAACCCGGGTGTTTTAGCGCCTAAATATTTAGCGTTTCGAGTCTACTGACCAAGGAGAGTATATAAGCCCTTAAGTGGCCTTAAGTGACGCGACGTTACCTACGTAACCCATACGGCGAATGGTGAGTTACTACGGAAAATCTATCCCATCGCTTGCAATATATTAAGTATCACTCGTGTGATGCTTTCCCCAGACGGGCTGCTTTGATGCGCCTTACCTCTCTTAACAAGACTACTATAACAGCAAGGCTCGTGAGTTCGATTCCCACACGGGACAAACTTCTGCGTAAGTTGAGGTGTGGGGTGTTTTTAAGAGAGGTACGACACATCAAATCAACCCGATTGGGGAAGTACCTCTACCACACCACATCAACCCTTACTCATCCCACTGCAGGGATACGGGTCTTCCTTTAACCGAAGGGGTTTAGAGCATACTCCACCACGCTGCTCAAATGCGGATTGGCGGAGGCCAGTGTTTTCAAGCCGCCCGAAGGCCACCGACTTAGCTTAACGACTGTCTTCTATCGATGCGCCACCGAGCTCGTCAATTCTAAGGTCAGTTTCTAAGACTCCTGACATCACCTTCTGATAAAAAACGATCAATTTGGACATGGTAGGTGCGTTTTGACCTTCCTCGGCTCCTACATCCTTCTACTTTCGCGTTGTACATACATCTATTTCGTAATTATTTCCTCCTGCATTCTTTTTATTCATTCCGAACCACCGGAGCATGCCTCTTCCTATTTTAAAAATAATGCAATATAATAACATTGTTTTCTTATGTTACCGCTATTGAATTTTAGATATATATCTATCCATAATTTCACACCAAACCACTTGCAGGGTAGGCAACTGGAAACGAGTGGCATATGACTCGATCCTTACATACCTCACTCGCTTCTTTAACATTCACAGCTCTTTTCATCATTACATCCTTAAATAGACGAGAATAGAAGGGACTATGATAACAATGTCTAGATAAATATGCATCGGAATATTCGATCTTTAAATATAATAAATGAAAATATAACATAAAATGAATGTTATATTGTCAGAGAAGCCCATTTGTTTCGTGTTCCAATAAAATGTAATAATTTCCAATAAAATGTGCAAAGCCCGCCTTCGCCTTTACTCTTGTAAGGTTGCCGCGTCTCAGAGCGTTTTATTGCTCCCCGATATTGTCACGTTGATATTGGAGAATATTTCCGTTTGACACATTTACTTACTTCTTATGTTTTCTCCGTGTTAGTGTTCAGTGTGCGTACGCCAGGGTTGTCAACACTGTATAATAAATAATAAATATTGCCGGACAAATTCCACAGCGCCACCTAGCCCCAAAGTATGCGAAGCTTGTGTTATGGGCACTAGACAACTGATAAACATACGTAAATACATTTTTTTTTTTTGTAAATACATACTTATTATACATAGAAAATAACCAGACCAATACAAACAGACATGTTCATGCACACAAATGTTTATACTGTGTGGGAATCGAACCCACGAGCGTTGGTGTCAAAGTAGCGTAACAGCGCGTTTCACCACTGCGCCACCGAGCTCGTATGTATGTGATTCATAATTAGACGCTGCGAATTCGATAAGCGAAAATTAAAAAAAAACATGCAGCATATCTCACTTGCTTCTTTATCATTCACAGTTTAATATGTACGAGTATATATACCTAATTCAAAAGTAGCTTTATACATATAAATTACATATATTTTTGTAGCCAACTTTCAAGACCTTTTACTACGTTACCCCACTCGATAGATTTGGAAGTTTGTTTTCTTCAGTCCTATGTTACTACTAAAATTAATATAAGGAATCTAAAGATACTACAGCGCATGAGACTAACATATGATTCGGTTAAGACGTAGTTATGGTGAAATAAAGAAACTCGAACATACATAATGAACTCTGAATATACTCTAATATTTTAAGAAAATACAAGATAGTTTTGTTCTATTATCTTGTGTTTTCTTCACATATTAGAGTCGTAAGGGCTCATTGCCCATGGTAACTACTTTACATCAGATGGACTGTATGCTTGATTACCTCCCGACGTATATACTCGTAAAACCTGCGCCTGGCCGGGGACCGATTTTAAAACAAGCCCGACTGTTACACCACAGGCAACTAACAAACAGATGAACAACGTCGTGGCTTTAGTACTGAAAACGGTAATTTATACTGTAATTTGTAACCTGTGTCCAACATAATTATTTTTTCTTTCCCTCTTTCCCTGTCTTTTAGGCGACGCGCGCGTGACATCCCTGGTGTTGCTATCCATAGGCTGCTGTAGCAGTTACTGTTTATAATCAGGCTAGCCCTATGCTTCTTTGCTATATTAGTGGTATAAAAAACAAAAAAGTATGGATCCTTTTGGGATTAATATAGATTTGTAGACCAACGTATTACAAGCCGCACTGAATCAGGCGGGTGGTATGCTTGTATGAGACCCGAACGTAAACATGAGCTCAGTCCTGAACAGTGATCTATCTATGCGTGTAGTGATCTCACTGGCGATATAAAGTCCAATGCATTAATTACCGTCTGGTGGCTCCGCTTTCCCCGAAACTGAATTACTTACTGAATCATCGATTCTATTTTGAAAGATTGCCTGATTCAGTGCTACACAAACTCGACGATAGTTTGTTAGTTTCTAGCGGCAGTCGAGTTGTTAACAGTAGCTTGTGGGTTCGATTCCCACACAGGACAAACATTTGTGTGCATAAACATGTCTGTCTTGGTCTGGGCGATTTTTAGAGAGGTAAGACGCATTAAAACACCGCAACTGGGGAAGTGGTGGTGGAGAAAAAGCATAATCTTGTGTTATATGCAAGCCGTCTCCACAAAATAAGTAATTCTTTTATGGGGCAATGTATACGGTTCTATAACAAACTTCCCAGCAATATAAGAGAATTGTCAATAAACAAATTTAAAACTACCATTAAAGCCAAATTGTGTAGCAGGGCATATTATAAAGTATCTGATTATATTAATGATAAAAATGCCTGGAATTGAGTCGATCCTATTATAACGTTATTAATAAATTATGTAAATTTGTTTGGATACCAAAAGAGGGATGCCTGAGTTTTTTGGCAGTATTTTTATCAGTGCTCACCTAGTCATGAACTGCACGGTAGGGGAAAAAATTGTGACGATTCCAAACAAATGTAGCCATTTTTACGGAATAAAAAGATTTTGACTTTGAAACCCTTACAGAAAACCACAGCCAAATAACAAATTCCTGGAGTATTCATGTGATTGAGTGAGGATAGCAATAAGCTTCTAAGGAGTTGCTGTGTTAGCAGCAAGGGTGGCAACGCATAAGACATACTCCTATGTTGCAAGGATTAAGCTACAGTAATCACTTTCCATTAGCTTGTATGCCTTCCGGCGTTGTTTAAAATATTCTCGATAATAGTTTATACAGCTAAAAATCATCAACTATAGAAAAAAAATGTAACAATTAGCTTCTGTTAATACATCTGAAAGGGATTGATAGCTTTCATCCGTGCTGCGTAAACTTTGGTTTATATCCACATCCTATATTTCATTTTCAAACCGTAAAAGATGTATGAACTTCTTTAAAATAGCTCTGAAAAGGCTTTTAAAGAGTGGGCAGCGGTTGAGTGATGCTGTCACATACAGGTTCACAGGCTACGGTAACCGTTTCTGATCCAACGTACCAAACACTTGTGGTACAACTGTATATCGAACAACCAGCAGTTAAACTAGTGTTGTACAAAATCCGGGTCCAAATCGATCCATTCACATGGGGACTGCGATGCCACAGACAAACAGACATCCAGACAGATAAACATCAAAGTCATACCTCTGCTCTTTTTGGTCGTTAATTAAAAATTACGGCGTTTAAATAAACTTCCAACATATCTAAAGTTATAATTTTCCAAGAAACTTGCTTGGAGCCCGGGGTTCGCTCTGATCATGATCCAAGATGTGGCGAGTCCAGCTACAACAATGAATCATGATTACACATCCAGAAGATCTGCATGAGCAGGTTTCCTCGCGCTGTTTTCCCTCACTGGGAGCAAATGATACCTACTCGTAAAAACCGAGTAGGCGCCCGCCGGGGTTTGAACGCGGAACCTCACGCGTGCGGTTATACCGAATAACTATCGTAGAAATCTGTCGAGTACATTCGCCTCCTTCCGTATCGCACGTCATCGAGAGAGAGGCCGCGCGAGCACAACAGACTCATATTTTTATAGTCCAATAAAACGCGAAAATATCTATAATTTTATTGTGCGATGGCAACACATCATTTCTCGTGTAGCGGTTTGGCAGGCCGCGGTACACTTTCAAATCGGATTGCTGTTTTGGCACTCGCATGAATATATTTTTGGGTATTTCTAGGAATGACAATCATATACAACAGATTTTTCTGACAAGTTTTAGATATTAAGAGATATATTTTAAGAGAGATAGAGCGCATCAAAGCAGCCCGTCTGGGGAATTACCTCCACCTCATAGAAAACCGCAGCCAAATAACAACTCCCTAGAGATTTGTTGTGTTCCTGCGTGTAAGTGAGGTCACCAGTAAGCTCCTAAGGAATTGGTGTATAAGCAGCAGAGGAGGTATCGAGCGAGTGATACTTAATATATTACTAGCGTTAATACACTACGGTAACTGCTTTCCATCAGGTGGGCCGTATGCTTGTATGACTCCCGATGTTGTATAAAATATTTACATATTTTTTAGGGCTCCGTATCATTTAGGTGTATGATAAAGGGAGTTTCAAAAAGCAGGCTAAATGTATAAATTGATATTATATTTCGCAAATATTTGGTTTCAGTCCATCTCAAAATACACATTCCCATCTATCCGACGTACAAAATAACATAATACGTAAGAAGAAGTAAGTATGTAAGATGATCTTCATCAGGGTACATGGGTACGAGTATTTTCATTTCAATTGGCCCCAAACTTATGAACTTGAATCAATTTTTTTTCACACCCATATATTATACATGACCAAAACGGTCGTGTTTTATCAGGTGATGTCAAGAGTCCTAGAAACCGGCGTGAGTGCATGAAAAGAGTTATAAATGTTAAAGAAGCGAGTGAAGTGTGTAAGGAGCGCGTCTTATGACGCTCGGTTCTCTCTGCCTACCCCGCAAGGGATTTGGCGTGAGGTTATAGATAGATAGATATTATATATTCAGCACGGTCCTGTCTACGATATCCGAATGGATATCCAATACTGAGTTACCGTAGAGTCCATGCATCCAAAAGGATACATTTTTAACTGGATATCCTGGAATGGACAGAATGGGAATCCAAAGAATGAGTATGTAGTGTTTAAGCAGCATTTCCGATGAGCTGTCTAAAGCCTTTCAACATTAAAAAAACGTGTTCACATAAAAAATTATCGAATTATTCGTTTGTATGTAACAAATGAGTTACAGTTAATATTGAAGTGGAGTTGAGGTAATGATTTAACCTTTTGTGTAAACGTGTCAATACTATTGTTTAAATCCGTATTTTTCATACGAGACCGGTCAAGTGCGACAACCCTCGTATAATATTCTTCATCACCTCCACATTCTATTTTTGTTGAATTTCAGATTCATTTGCGAAATATTCGAGATAAAACATAGTTGTGGGGCAAAAATACATTTACGCATTTTTAGACAACATTTTGCTTAGTTTAAAACTAGATGGCTTTGTGTAATACATCCATAAACATTTATTTTATTTATCAACGATTTTATTCATAAAATAAACTTAAGACTTCTTTGAGCGGCCGCGAAGGCCCAATCGCAAATAAAGAATTTAATCTTTTATCTTCAGCGGTACCAACTTATCACAAGTTTGTTTACGAATGAAGGCAACATTGACAACGATCAAAGATCTCGAACGAGGACGGGCTCTGTATAAACTTCCCCGGGTTTCCGAGTAAACACATAAACGTCTGATGGACGAACGCTTTAACCCAATTTTTATATTAGAGAACACATTATGATAAATGTTTCCAGTCTATAGGTGAGTAAATACTTCGACGAAACGGCGGCGGATTTTATGAAAAACGCGGCAATTAATCCTGCCTTCTTATAGCGAACTTGTTGAAGTGAGTACTTCTTTAGGCACGTTGGTAGTATTGGTAAGGAGGAACAGCACTGAACTCGCGTGATCGTCACACTCAGATCTAGTATATAGATGTGAGAGACAAAATTGCCTTGTTGTATTCCTTGAAATTTGTCAATTCATTCTTGAAATATCATACAAAAAGCATTTCATATAAAATGTATGAGAGAATGAATTTTATTCATAATGATTTTTTCCATGTTTTAATAGCGATTCTGCTATTCAGGGCGCAGACAAATCCAACAAAACAAAGATCAGAAAGTGTACTGTTAACATACGGCCCACCTGATGTAAAGCGGGTACCGTAGTCTATTAACGCTTGCAATATATTAAGTATCACTCGCGCGATCCCTCCTCTGCTGCTTACATAGCAACTCCTTAGGAGCTTACTGGTGACCTCAATAATACACAGGAACACAACGATCATCTAGGGAGTTGTTATTTGGCTGCGGTTTTCTGTGAGGTGGAGGTACTTCCCCAGACTGGGTGCTTTGATGCGCCCTACCTCTCTTAAAACATCCAGACCAAGACAAACAGACATGTTCATGCACACAAATATTTGCCTTGTGTGGGAATCGAATCCACGAGCGTTGGTGTCAAAGTCGCGGCATTCCCGACTGAGCCATCGAGCTATGCTGCTTACATCAGGTCTTCCTATCAACCAAGAGGATTGGCGTGAAGATAACTGCTAAAACATAAGCATCCACAAACAACGAGCTTGCCTGAAGAGGTTGGTGGATGGAGAAGAAGCGAAAGGTACGTTTCTAGCGGTGCACTTGGCATTCCATAGTCTCTGGCTAACCCCATGGGAGACAAGCGTGATGTTATGTAATGATATGTCTGCCACGTCGTTTCCACGCTACTCTGACTCCTGGCGACGTCGCCGTACGTCCATGGCCCGCTCCGTCGTCAGCTCGTTAATCATCAGGTTTGCGCTTCACTCGCTAATTACTAATTGTTTATTTAGCACATTTTTTGTCTACTATCATTAAAAATAATTTAACATGTTTCTTCTGTTATTTTTAATGTACGTGTATCTTCACGCTAGGTCGCTGCGTATAATTTAAATTAATTATAAATTGATCTGACTTTATTTTCTCTTTTGTAAACCAGAACAAAAGTATGTCCTTCTCTCTAAGATCGCAGCGCCAGACAGGGTCTATAATACTTCTGTAATTATATTTAGGTAAATTGTACCCATAGGTTTCTTTTTTATATTACGTCGGGAGGCATGCAAACATATGGCCCACCTGATGTAAAGCGGGCACCGTAGCCTATTAACGATTGCGATATATTAAGTATCACTCGCGCGATGCCTCCTCTGGTGCTTACACAGCAACTCCTTGGGAGCTTACTGGTGACCTTACTCACCCGGAGGAACGCAACAACTCTCAAGGGAGTAGTTATTTGGCTGCGGTTTTCTGTGAGGTGGAGGTAGTTCCCCAGACGGGTTGCTTTGATGCGCCCTATCTCTCTTAACATCATCATGAACACATTATACGAGTAGTTGCAATAAATGAAATGATAATGATAGGCAGAGACAACCGAGCGACATTGGTCGCGTTCCTTACACACCAGCGTCGCAAAGATTCTACGAATGTTAAAGAAGTGAGTGTCTTTAACATTCATAGCCTTTTTCATGCACGCTCGCCGGTTCCCAGGGCTCCTGACTATTTTTAATACCACTATTTTATCTTGTACACTGGAAGTGTTTACTCTGCACATGATTCTCAACACATAATAGAACATTAAATTGTTAATACTGAGTAGTGAGTGTTGATCAGTACTTTAAGTTGACTAATCAGTCCTTATTAGTGAACTAATTGGAGGTTTGTCTCACATGCACGGCAGCGATGCAACGAAAAGGTTTTCATGTAATTATATTTGCAATTTGATCTAACCTGTTTTGTGTGCCAAACAGCTTGGATCAAATTCGAAGAGAGGTAGGGCGCATCAAACCAGCCCGTCGGGGGAAGTACCTCCATCTCACAGAAACCCGCAGGCAAATAACAACTCCTTAGAGGGTCGTTGTGTTCCTGTGTATGAGTGAGGTCACCAGTAAGCTTCTAAGGAGTTGCTGTGTAAGCAGCAGAGGAGGCATCGCGCGAGTGATACTTAATATATTACAAGCGTTAATAGGCTACGGCAACTGCTTTACATAAAAAAATGCATGTAAATTTGATTTTCGCAAAATAACGGCCCGCTTGATGTGAAGTGGTTACTGTAGCATATGAGCTGCCACTCCCGCTGTTACTGGTAGCTCGACTTGCTTGCAGTAATTCAACAACTCACCAGAAGTTGTTGGTTATATAGATATGTAGAAACGTTTTTTTTTATACAACGTCGGAAAGCATACAAGCATACGGCCCACCTGATGTAAAGCGGTTACCGTAGACTATAAACGCTTGTAATACATTAAGTATCACTAGCGCGATGCCACCTCTGTTGCTAGCACAGCAACTCCTTAGGAGCTTACTGGTGACCTCACTCACACGCAGGAACACAACAACCCTCTAGGGAGTTGTTATTTGGTTGCGGTTTTCTGTGACATTAAGGTCATACATCCAGACCAAGACAAACAGACATGTTTATGCACACAAATGTTTGTCTTGTGTGGGAATCGAACCCACGAGCGTCGGTGTCAAAGTCGCGTCATTCGCGACTGAGCCACCGAGCTCGACAGTTGCAATATTGACTTTACAAGTATTTAATAGTTCTGGAACAGTATGCTCTTAGCATCAAGTACGCCTTTTGTAGGGTAGGCAGAGAGAGCCCGTAAGACGCGGTCCTTACACACCACTCTCGTCTCTTTCGCATTCATAACTCTTCTCATGCACGCTCGCCGGCACTGGAGCTCCTGACATCACATTCTGCACGTCCAATGGGGTCAGGATACGTGAGTCTAGGTCTTCCTCGGTTCTCACATGTCTGAACAAATTGAGCTTTTTCTTATCTTAACACCGACACTCTTTCAGACCAACTCCCCTACTTCATCATCGTTGCGAACATAATCAGCGAGCGTTACGCCACAGATTTTGCACAATGCTCGCATGTCGACCCCGTTGCTTTTATTCTTACATGCCATACCCAGCTTTTATTTCCATAAGTTGGTATTAGCACCGCGTTGTGTATGGAGCTTTTCCTGTGGTCAATAATAAACATATCGCCAGCTGTACATGTTATTATAATTATACATATTTATTTATTTAGACCTTACCTAAGAATGATCTGGTTTCCCTCTGGGTGGCGGAGGTCGGACGGCAGTCGCTCCATGTAAAAATCGATATCTTCGCCAAATCCTTAAGCTCAGGTAGCGGAACCCGCCAATCCTAATGGATTAGGAAAAACGGGATAGAGCTAAAAAGAAGAAGAACAACTTATTCTCCGTTTTCGATCAAATTTGACACTCGCGAATCATATATATACTACTTTGCTCCTTTGTTCAAATAATAGTAGCTATTAAAGGTTTGGTATTATTGAATTGTAAAAAATAACATTTAATTATAATGTCCAATTACAACTATATGTAGTACTAGCTGCTGCCCGCGGCTCCGCCCGCGTGGAGTCAAATAACGTAGCCTATGTGTTAATCCAGATCATAATCTACGTGCCAAATTTCATTCAAATCCGTTCAGCCGTTTAAGCGTGAAAGAGCAACAAACATCCATCCATACATACAAACTATCGCATTTATAATATTAGTAGGATGTACTCGTAGCTACATGTAGTGGTAACATATAGTACATGTAGAAATAATGCAGGATGAAAGAATGACTAAGCAGATATACAACGCAAAAGTGGAAGGATGTAGGAGCCGAGGAAGGCCAAGACTTACCTATCATGACCAAATTGATCGTGCTCTATCAGAAGGTGATGTCAGGAGCCTTAGAAACTGGCGAGCGTGCATGACAAGAGCAATGAATGTTAAATAAGCGAGCGAGGTGTGTAAAGATCGAGTCGCGTGGCGCTCGTTTCTCTCTGCCTACCCCGCAAGGGATTTGGTGTGAAGTTATAGATAGATAGATAGCTACAACTAATTTGAAACTTGAATAACATTTCTCCAAAACAAAGACTTCTATGTATACTTAGAAGTCTTTGCTCCAAAATTGAGATGGGAAAGAATAGAATCCCGCAGCTGTTGTCTCAAACCGAGATGTTAGAGAAACATCTTCTTTGCTGTCCATTTTTTGTACGTACGGAACCACGTGTTCGGCACAAGACACGCACAAATCTGTTTTAGAACCATGGAGACGCTATCATTGTATATTATTTAATAATAAGTGTAAAAAGGGTCGTCGGTGGATTCCCTTTTTACATTATCTTGTTTGCTTATTTTTGCTGAATATTGTAGCCAGACTATATGTGAAATTTGTTTAATGGTACAGATGTGCTAATAGAATTTACATTGCGCATTTTACTGCAAAAATAAATTATATCCGGTAATTATAAAAAATATCTTAACGGAAAAATATCGCGTTTCGCTTCTATTGCTGGTATTTATTATACCACGTAAAGGTAAACAGTCACTATATGCTAGAGACACAAATAAAGTCTACACACCCTTTTGAAGAGTCCATGCCACAGTTTCTTGAGAAAACTTCGGCCATCCGCCTATTACAGCAGTTTAACAAGTCTGTACCACTACAATTCACTATGTTTCACGTACAACTAAGAGTTTCCAATTTCAATCAATTTTATATAACAAATATAATTTTATATTTATTAGCTAATTCTGAATTATCTGATCATAAAAAAAATATATAACTACAATTTGGTGTAGTTATTTGAGACAGCTCCACGGACGACTCTGTGCAAGCAGTGACAAAAACACATTGTTTGCCACGTGTTGCGCGTTAAACGCCGGCTGAATGCTAAAGGACTCGAGGTTCGAATCCACAAAGGCGGACCTGAGCGTTGGCGTCCCCTCGCACAGATAATTGTTTCAACTTTAATGACAAAAAAAGACATACAAAGTCAATAAATGCATGTGTCCGTCTGAAAAAATTCGGACGGAAATTCATTCAAATTTGAACAGATATATTTTGTATGCGTCTATTACACGGGTTTTCGTTAATCTATGTCGGGTGGGAAACGATCTCACCCGACATGATTATGTATGATGTGAAACAGTTGCCGTAGCCTATGAACGCTGGCAATGCAAGGAGTGGCACGTAGTATCCTGGTAACTTGAATACGTGCAGTTTACCCACCTGGTTACTTTCAATAAATCCTGCGGAAGACACCTACTACTAGCCAAGCGATGCTCGACTATTTTCAAGTCATTTGTAAATTTATTTATTTGTTAAATAATACCTTCATTTATTATTTGATTTACATAATAGTAATAGTACTAATTTCTTGTTAATTTAATTTTATATAGAAGTCATTTTGTTAACAATAATTAATTATTAACTGAAATTAGTTATAAATTAATGTATTATTCATTATTATTGTGTAATAATTAATTAAGTTGAATTGATAATTGACATGCATGGTGGCGCAGTCGTGAATAACGCGACTTTGACACCAACGCTCGTGGGTTCGATTTCCATACAAGACAAACATGTCTGTTTGTCTTAGTCTGGCTGGAAGTCTTAAGAGAGGTAGGGAGCATCAAAGCAGCTCGTCTGGGGAAGTACCTCCGCCTCATAGAAAAAGGCAGCCAAATAACAACTCCCTGGGAGGTTGTTATGCTCCTGCGTGTGAGTGAGGTCACCAGTAATTCCCATGCTTCTAGAAATTAAATTAATTAATTATATTCTTAATTAAACTACCTTAGTTATTTATACTTGAAGTAACGCATAGATGTTAAATTAGAAATTTAGTTAATAAAAAAATCTGAGATAAATATACCTACATATACAAGCCTTATGTCCGTACACACAGAACACAAAAATATCTGGAGGCAGACCTTCGCGCGGCGTCTCGTCCCCGTCTGTATTATATATATATATATATATATATATATATATATATATATATATATATATATAAAATACAGACGGGTAATCTTGTACTGTTAATAAATGATTGATTGATAAATTACCGTACCTATAGTTTTGGAACCGACGACGTTCCACTGCTACGCTGCCGGCCATTGCTACGAGAGTTAAATGACTAACGTGTGTAACAAATAACACTCATTTATAATATATTGTAAAAAAGCGATTACACAATTTTTTACGCATTACAAATAAATTAGTGTAGCACAAATATGTGCCGAGAAAGTGTCAAATAAATTATTTTAAGCACGTATGTTATGCGTTCCCGCCATTTTTAATCCATGTCCAGATTGTTCAAATCGCGCCAAAAACAATACTAAGAATAGTGACTCACATTAAAATATGATACTAATTACGTTTTCATATGCCGCCATTCTATATTTAATTATATCTGAAAATAACGCAAATCGACTCACCAGATTCCGAGAATTTGTGAAATTGTAACATCCGATATAAAGTCACTGTTAGTTTTTTGGAAAATTATCAGATATCACTTACAGTTCGTAACACAAAACACAGTCACCTCACTACGGCTTGCTAACGCAATCCGTCTGAAAATCGAAGTTTCTTTAAGAGCGTACGATACGACCGTCGGCACACAGCTCCGGAACAACACTGAAGAAAAGTTTTCAGTCGACGAGCGCGTGCGCCGCGCCGAGTGTTCCAATCCGCGCGCGCTCTACATACAATACCCCGTCTCCTTCTCGCCTGTCTAATATCGTGTTATAGTTGTAGTATTTCGATCTCTGTCTGTCGTAATGTCCGCTCGTGGAAATTATGAAAATGTACTTACGCAACGCCAGGGTGCACCGTGATATATTTGTGCGCTTGATTAATGAATTTTATGTTTTGGTTTCGGTCAATGTAAATTGGGGTGGTTCTGCAGTCGCGGGCTCGTGTTCAAATGCGACGCGTGATTTATTTTGATTCGCGACCAGTTACTGCTAAACCTGGTAATCTTTTTAAATGTATAAACATTTTGTTGGTTTAAATTTTTGAAATACAGTATTTTTGCTAGTTTAGAGTTTTGCTGTTAAATCACCTACTAGTGAAATTTTAGAAACTACATTCTAGCGGAAAAAGAAGATTGAAGTTTGTGCAAAGCTTTTGTATGTAAGGATAATCGACCGTGAAAAATATTGATCATTGAGATAGTTTTGAATTGAAATTTAATGCAATGCCAACTGAATTTAATAGTGAGCGTTTTAAAACTTATAATTTACTTTCTAAGATATTGTAATGAGGAGCTGGTGGACTGCTCTCCATGTTTTTTGGTTGTGGTTATATGTGAGGTAGAGATATTTATGGAGGTGGTGAGTCTTGTCCTTCCACGACTCCTGCATACTTCCACTTTTGCATTGTATATCTTTTTCATCATTCTTTCGTCCTGCATTCTTTCTACATGCCCGAACTAACGAAGCGACCCTTATCTTATCTTAACACCGAAACTTTATTTCAGAACTCTCTTTCTTACATCATTATTGCGAACGCGAAAGCAAGCGTTACGGCACAAATTTTTCACAATGCTCGCAACACGACCGCGTTTTTTCTACTTTCATGTCCTCCCTGCCATACCCAGCTTTCACTTCTAAGTTATCGTAGAGCACCGCGTTGTGTACAGCGAGCTGCGCCATCTAGCTAAGACTTCGGCTGCCTAGAAGTCCCAACGCTCCATTCACGCTGCACTCACTCGTCTCTCCACATTGTATGTACTTCCATCGCTACTAATATCGCTTCCAAGATATACATGCATACGTGGGATGCACTTCCCTGAGTACACATAGACAACAAAATGTAATATAGTAAATTTTAATGAGTAATTTCCCGCGGGCGGTGGCGGGGTGGGGCGGCGGGCGGCGGGCGGCGGGCGGTGCGTTCGGCTGGTCCACTTCCGATACAAGGAAATGAATTTCCCCGTCACGTTTCGTAGAAGAGTCCGTGTCTATTCCCGTAGAGTTCCGATCGTCTTCCGCCGCCTCCGGGAAACGAAATAATCACCATTTTTATGTACACGGACGTTTCAATCAACTGTTCAACTGTAAATTTAAAAAAGAAAGTAAATTAAAAAAAAAAGAATCCCGATTTCAGATAGCGGAGTTAATAATAATGGCTACTATAAAACATCCAGACCAAGGCAAACAATCCACACACGCAAATTTTTGCTCTGCATGGGATTCGATTCCCATGCAGAGCAAAACTTTGGTCTGGATGTTTTTAAAGAGGCAGGGCATCAAAGCACCACGACAGGGGAAGTGTGTCCACGTCACAGAAAATCTCAGACAAATAACAGTTTTATTTTCTTTCTTTCAGGTCACCAGTAAGCTTCTAAGGAGTTGGTGTGTTAGCAGCAGAGGAGGGATACCTACTCGTATTCCTCCCAACGTTGTATAAAAAAAGAAATGATCCTCCACATCATAGAAAACCGCAGCCAAATAACAACTACTAAGTTCGTGCAAATAAATGAAGTTATCGATATGCTCCAAAGGAGTTGCGATGTGGGCAGCAGTGGTAACGCACAAGTTTTCTTTCGTATATTGCTAGCGTTCCTAGACTACGCTAACCACTTTATATCAGGATGCGTGCTTGTATGCTTCTCGACGTGGCGTATTATACAAAAAAACTAGTGAACCGAGGGTACCGTAAAAAAAAAATTTTGCAAATTAGTTACGCAAAAAAAAATGTTAGTGATGGAACTACAAATTTACAATTTTCGGATTTTTTCCCTTTACTTGTACTACATCACACTGCTTAGTGCCAAATTTCGTGATTCTAGGTCAACGAGAAGTACCCTATAGGTTTTGATTCCATTGCGAGTATCGGAATATGCGCATGAACGAGACACAAACAGCCGTATCTTTTGATTGCATTGACTTAGAAGTTTGATTTTTTCACTGCTCGAAGGGATTGCAGATCTAAGTATGTGATATTAAATTCAGCTTGGTAGCTCCATCCGTCCCTTAAAAAAAGGGTCTTGACAGACGGACGACAGCCAAACAGACAACAAAGTGATCCCATAAGTGTTCCGTTTTTCCTTTTGAGGTACGGAACCCTAAAAATGCAAAGCTAGTCATAGTCGCAGCTATAATATATCATACGGCTTGTTTTATTTATTAAAAACAGCTCGTTAACTTGCGATTTATTATAGCTACATGTGTTACGGACTTTATGTTTGAACCATCATTTATTTATCTCATACGTCTCTACTCTACCACTATTTTGCGCTTTTTACCCGACTGACCCAAAAAGAGGGTAATGTTTTTTTAGCGCTTGTATATATGTGGGTGTATATGTCCGTTCCATTGTGATCTTCTGTAGCCTAAACGGTTTGACCGCGGTGGCTAGGTGGAGCTGTGAAGCTCGCTGTCGCCCACTGTCGCCCGTGGCTGGACTGACGCAGTATGGGGAGGGAAGTTTAGAACGGTTAAAATCGTTTCACCGGCGTTCAAAAATGGGCAAAAACGAAAGATGATGAATGAAAGAATGAAGTGTGGAGTGAAAGGGAATACCGATGTATGAATATGTTTAGGCTGTAAATAATATTGTGATGCCAAGAGCCTTGCCCGTGGCAAGGGTGCAAGATTTAAATAAAGAAAAAAACGGTTTGACCGGACCAGTCAGTGCAGCACATATTGTTTCGGTATCTCGCATTCTCCAAACAGAGGTTTGACTTGGAGCAGGAGTTGAGAATGCGGGTCACCGAAAACACAGTTTTCGAAGTGGTTAAGGGGAAAGACAGATCAAAATTGTTAAAATACTGCGTCAGTCTAGCCATGACTGTCATAGAACGTAATACCCAAAAAGAGGGCAATGTTTTCACGCGCTTGTATATATGTGGGTATGTATGTCCGTTCCATTGTGATCTTCTGTAGCCTAAACGGTTTGACCGCGGTAGCTAGGTGGAGCTGTGAAGCTCGCTGTCGCCCACTGTCGCCCGTGGCTGGACTGACGCAGTATGGGGAGGGAAGTTGGAAACATCTGTAGATATTTCACCGGCGTTCAAAAATGGGCAAGAGTAGAATTTTAGAAAATAAAACTGACAGATGATGAATGAAAGAATGAATTGTGGAATGAAGGAGAGTATGATGTATGAATGTGTTTATTTATACTGTAACAATTTAAAAAAAAAATGTATAATGATTAAATATGGCACTCAAAGAGCCTTGCCAATGGCAGGGTGTAAGTATTAAAAAAAACGATTTGACCAATTTTGAAAGTGAGGGCCGTTACCAAAATCCCATATGGCGGACCTAAACTTCATCCCTGGAGTAGGCATCGCTAATATACCGTCATTCAACTGTCAATTACTGGGGATCTAAATCTTTTTAGTTCTTTATTTAGATTTAATGGTTTTTTAAATTAAATTTCGGCGAGCTCGGTGGCGCAGTGGTGAAAAGCTCCGTTACGCTACTTTGACACCAACGCTCGTGGATTCGATTCCCACACAGAACAAACATGTGTATGAACATGTCTGTTTGTCTTGGTCTGGGTGTTTTTAAGTAAGATAGGGCGCATCAAAGCAGCCCGTATGGGGAAGTGCCCCCTCCTCAAAGAAAACCGCAGCCAAATAACAACTCTCTACAGGGTTGATGTGTTCCTGCGTGTAAGTGAGGTCACCAGTAAGCTCCTAAAGAGTTACTGTGTTAGCAGCAGAGGTGGCATCGCGTGAGTATTTATTGCAAGCGTTTATAGACCGCCGAGGTAACCGCATTACATAAGTTTTTTTTTTATGCAACGTCAGGAGACATATAAGCATACACTTATATGTCTCCTGACGCTGTATAAAAAAAAACTTAGTTGTTTGTAGTAACTCATGCCGTAGTCCTTTTAGTAAACCTCGGTATAAGTTCATTCCACAACTGAGTATTCGGAAAAACAATCTTAAGAGTTCTCGGAAGAAAACTTCAACAGTATGACTTCACTTCGTAAAAAGAATTAGTAATCGATAAATGGAATCGATTGAAGAGTGAACGAGAGCCGTTATATCGGTACGTGAATGAATTTATTAACGGAGTTCTTTATTTAGATTTATTGTGAGATGACGGTGAATGAAATGGTTATTTTCATACGAGCCGTGTTGACATGCACACAATATATCTTTGAGTTTTGAACTGAAAATTTGCAAAGGCTCACCTCCCTTATGATTCGAGGCAGTATGAACAGCCCTTAATAGCTTATGATATAGAAAGATATCGGCTCAGCTTTTGACGAGCTCGGTGGCTCAGTCGTCGAATGACGCGACTTTGACACCAACGCTCGTGGGTTCCATTCCCACACAAGACAAACATTTGTATGCATGAACATGTCTGTTTGTCTTGGTCTGGATGTTTTAAGATAGGTAGGGCGCATCAACGCAGCCCGTCTGGGGAAGTACCTCCACCTCACAGAAAACCGCAGCCAAATAACTACTCCCTAGAGGGTTGTTGTATTCCTGCGTGTGAGTGAGGTCACCAGTAAGCTCCCAAGGAGTTTCTGTGTAAGCAGCAGAGGAGGCATCGCGCGAGTCATACTTAATATATCGCAAGCGCTAATATGCTACTTTACATCAGGTGGGCCGTAGATATGCTTATATCCCTCCCGACGTAGTAAAAAAAAATATCAAGGGATTGCCCATCGTTGAAAACTACTCTGGCAGATGTTCTCTGACGTCACGGTAGTCATAAAGAAGAGTAGATACAGAGCTTATTCGACGTTCATGTTGATCGGATCTAGTTTTTATAGCAATTAAAATGGAGTGAAAGTACCTCCACTTCACAGAAAACCGCAGCCAAAACAACTGGAGCGTTTTTTATATATGTACAACTTCGCGAGGCATACAAGCACAGGTACGGCCCACCTGATGTAAAGCTGCTACCGTAGCCTATGATCGCTTGCAATACATTAAGCAAGGAATTAGGCAAGCAAGCATACGACTTACTTGATGTTAAACGGTTACCTTAAGAAGCCTCTTTGTTTACTAAACCTGTCAAGATTTATTTATGTTAATAGATTCAGGCGTTATTTTGCGAAAGTCAAATGTACATGCAATTTGATCTAACCTGCTTCGTGTGCTTCCGCCACCATTTAGTTCATGCGGTCTAGCGCCGGCCGGCACACACCCGCTACCGTTAGTAGATGCAACATGCCGTCGCTGCCACGATTGTCCTGGTCGTCTCCGCGACACGTGTTTCGCCTCTCCATGAGGCATCCTCAGGCGCTGTAGATGTTACTCGTTAGAATAACATGCTACATCTTGTACATCTTGTAGCATGTTAACATGGACTAGGCCGCATGAACTGATTGGTGGCGGAAGCACACAAAGCAGGTTAGATCAAATTATTTATTTATAGTATTGTCTTAGGTTTTCGCGATTGTACACATTGAATTATACTTCCGTTAAAAATTGTTAAATTCATTTATTTATGTTACTATCAGACATTGTTGACCGAAATAAACGAATTTATTATGTTATTATGGACACTACGCTCTTCTGCTCTTGACTGGTTTCTTAATAGTTATTTTATGATTAAAATTGATTTTGTCTTTTCGTGCTTTCGTACTCCACGGGGCAAGTCCCTTCTGCATGGAAGACCGCCAATGTGCATACATTGTCCGCCAAGATCCATCGAATTAGAGGCGCATTGCCATAACCTCCCTTTTGTCCAAGGTGATGGAGCGTGTGATAAACACACGACTCCTGGTATACCTAGAGGATGACGACTTAATCAGCGACCGTCAATACGGCTTCCGTCATGGTCTTTCGACTGGTGATCTTCTAGTGTATCTAACATACCATTGGACTTCGGCGATAGAGAGTCAAGGTGAAGCATTGGCTGTCAGCCTAGCTATGGCGAAGGCGTTCGATCGGGTCTTGCATCGGATTCTTCTATCGAAGTTACCATCATACGGGCTGCGCAAGGGTTTGTGCAAATGGGTTGACAGTTTCTTATCCAGCAGATGCATAGTAGCCGCGGTAGATGGCAGCTACTCCGATAATATGGGTATCAATGCTAGCGTCCCTCAGGGTTCTGTACTGTCTCCGACGCTGTTTCTGCTGCATATCAATGATATGTTGTCAATCGATGGCATTCATTGTTATGCGGACGACAGCCCCGGGGACACTTATTATACAGGCCGTGCTAACATCCCTCGTTCCCTTGTGGAGGAAAGCCGCGATAAACTTGTGTCTGAAATGGATGGTACTTTGGCTAAAGTATCTGACTGGGGACGGCCAAACTTGGTCGAATTCAACCCCATGAAGACAAAAGTTTGTGCGTTCACGTTAGAAATTGACTGTGGTTCCTAAATTCCGGAGCACAACTCTTGCCATCACGAACAGCATTAGGATGCTTGGTCTCGAGATCTCCAGTAACGTTCAATATCGAAGTCACCTGAAGGAAAAGGTCAAGCTGGCGGCCAAAAAACTTGGTGTGCTCAACAAAGCAAAGCAGTACTTCAGCGTGGGACAAAGACTAGGAGTGCATGGAGTACTGCAGTCACCTTTGGGCGGGTGCCCTTAGATACCAGCTTGGGCCGTCTGACTCCGAGACGAGCTGTGAGACTTCTCGAAGATCCTAAGCTTACACACGGTATTGAACCCTTAAGTTTAAGGCGAGATTTTGCGTCCCTTTGTGTGTTCTACCGATTGTACAACGGGTTGTGTTCTGAAGAATTGTTCGATATGATGTCGACAGCATTATTTTATAACCGCACCGCTCGCCGACCGGCCGCGGCGGGGAGTTCACCCTCACATACTGGAACCGCAATGGTCGCGTACTGTGCGGTTCCAGAGAAATTTTCTTCCGAGAACTCTCAAAGTGAGGAATGAACTCCCAACCAAGGTTTTCCCAAGGGACTACAATATGAGGTTCTGCAAGAAAGGCGTGAAGAGGTTTTTAGAGGGTCGGCAACACCCCTAGTGTTGCAAATATCCGTAGGATACGGTGACTGTTTACCGTCAGGCCGTATGCTTGTTTACCACCTTAGTGGTATAAAAAATCGGCCAAGTGCGAGTCGGACTCGCGCAAGAAGGGTTCCGTAGCATTATCTATAAAAACGGGAAAAAAATCACGTTGTATGGGAGCCCCCCTTAAATATTTGTTTTATTTGGGTACGAAACCCTAAAAATGTGTACTTATTTGCCATCTTCTCCTAAATACAACGTGCGACCGAGTGGTACCAGTAGGACAGTCGTGCTGCTCACGATTCCCCAATAGTTAATGGTTTTATGTAGCGACAGCAAATCCTAGCCGAGCGTCACTCGTCAGTAACGGCAGCAAATCAGTCAGCGGGCGGGGAGCACGACACGAATTAGTAACTTAATGTACAGCAAGTATCCGCTTCCGGTCCTCGGCGGGGCGCGGGCGGCGGGCGGCGGGCGGCGGGGCGGCGCGTGCCCGGAATAAATTGTTCCTTTTCTTGACGAAAAAAATCGAAGCTTTACATTTAAATTTTCATTAGACATGAACCAAGACACGCGTTCCTTCACAGATAACTGTCAACGATTCCGATAAAAGTACCTATGATAGCCAAGTGGGTAAAGAATTAGCCTATTAACCGATTGGTCGCTGGTTCGAATCCCGGTGTATAATATCACTAAATTGGTGTTTTCGGATTTATGTACATATTTATAATGATCACTTGCTCGACGGTGCAGGAAAACGACGTCGAGCTCGATGGCAGTAGTTAGTAACGCGACTTTGACACCAACGCTCGTGGGTTTGATTCCCACACAGAATAAATGGACATAGATATATGTCTATAAACATTTGTGCGTGGACATAACTGTTTGTCTTGGTCTACGTGTTTTTAAGAGAGGTAGCGTGCATCAAAGCAGCCCGTCTGGGGGTATCGCCACCTCACAGAAAATCGCAGCCAAATAAAAACTGGAGGATTGTTGTGTTCAAGTGAGTGAGGTTCTACTATCTATAACTTAACGCCAAATCCCTTGCAGGGTAGGCAGACAGAACCGAGCGCCACGTGACACGATCCTTATATGCCTCACTTGCTTTTTTAACATTAATTATTCTTCTCATGCATGCTCGCCGGTTTTTTTTTTTTTTAATAGTAGTCATATCCACAGGCTCTTTGGCCCGTGCCTTTGTTTGTTTGTCATTTTTTTTTTGTCAGATTGTTAGTTTTTTTATTTATCGCTCCGCAAGTGCGATTACAATAAGTGCCTTATTATTATTTTTATTACTAGTTTTTATTTTAGTTTTTGTTTTAAGCAGAAAGAGGGACGAGAGACGCGGGCAGACCAGTCCCTCCGAGCGGCACCCGTTCACGAGTTGACGCAGAGGGCAGCCATCACCGTGTTCAACCATATTTTAGAGAACTCGATGACCCGCCCCCCAACGCCGCCGCCCGTCTAGACATTTTAGTGAGCACGACTGCTGGCATCTCTCATCTCTATCTCTGCTTTGCTCGCCGGTTAATGTGAGTGAGGTTACCAGTAAGTAAGCTCCTAAGGAATTGCTGTGTTAGCAACAGTTCATACGCTGTGGTAACTGCTTTACTTATCAGGTGGTCAGTATGCTTGTATCTCTCCCGACGTGACATAAAAACATAAAAATCGTGTATGTATGTATATCTTCACGCCAAGTCCCTTGCGGGGTAGGCAGAGAGAACCGAGTGCCATAAGACGCGATCCTTGCATACTTCACTCGCTTCTGTGACATTCATAGCTCTTTTCATGCACGCTCGCCGGTTCCTGGGGCTTCTGACATCACCTTCTGATAAAACACGATCAATTTGGTCATGGTAGGTTAGTCTCGGCCTTCCTCGGCTCCTGCATCCTTCCACTTTTGCATTGTATATCTGTTTCGTCATTCTTTCGTCCCGCATTCTTTCTACATGTCCGAACCAACGGAGCATGCCCTTTCTTATCTTAACACCGACACTCTCTTTTAGACCAACTCTTTCTCTCACGTCTTCATTACGAACGCGGTCAGCAAGCGTTATGCCACAAATTTTGCGGAATGCTCGCATCTCGACCGCATTTATTCTACTTTCATGCTCTCTCTGCCATACCCAGCTCTCACTTCCATAAGTTAGCGTTGGAATTAGCACCGCGTTGTGTACAGCGAGCTGTGCCTTCTGGTTTAGATTTCGGCTGCCTAGAAGTTTACCCAACGCTCCATTCACCCTATTCCCGGCACTCACTCGTCTCATAAAAATCATTTATTTGCCATTAGACCCTTACGGGTACTTAGACACGTCTTACATTCTTTAAATTAAATCATATTGTATCTTAATTTTCCAGTTTTTTTTATTTTATTTTAATCTATTTTTTTTAATCTACCAGCATTTCGGAAATGACCATTGGCGAAGAAGAAATGCCAAAAGAAACTTGCCAATATCGGTCTTTTTTTCCATCGTTAATATATATTACCATAAATATATGTAAGTGTACATATAGTGAAATCAAGTGGTACAATTAAAGATATATTAATACATGTGCTGAATCATTTCCAAACATCTCTATCAGTTAGATATTCATCGATTCTATAATAAACCCTTCTTGCACAGAATATTTTTGATGTACCTTTTGAACATATTGTCAGGCAAGGACAGAACTGTTACAGGTAATTTGTTATAGAATCGAATACAATTTACAATAAAAGATTTACTAGTCTTAGCAAGCCGATGTACAGGCATACGCAGTCTATTCTTACTTCTAAGATTTTCACTAAATTTAGAAAATGACTCTATATTTTTAAGAGCATACATTATATTCTCATATATAAAAAAAACAAACGAGGTTCTAGCGAGAGAGTTGTACGACGCAATAAAGCACCTCGACTGGGGAAGTACCTCCACCTCATAGAAAACCGCAGCCAAATAGTTAAATAAATATGAAATCGGAGTCAACTACCGCAGCCAAGACAGAGATGACAGGAACAGATGAGAGTAGTTTCGACGAGCTCGGTGGCTCAGTCATGAATGACGCAACTTTGATACCAACGCTCGTGGATTCGATTCTCACACAAAGCAAACATTTGTGTGCATGAACATGTCTGTTTGTCTTAGTCTGGATGTTTTAAGAGAGGTAGGGCGCATCAAAGCAGCCCGTCTGGGGAAGTACTTCCATCTTACAGAAAACCGCAGCCAAATAACAACTCCCTAGAGGGTTGTTGTGTTCCTGCGTGTGAGTGAGATCACCAGTAAGCTCCCAAGGAGTTGCTGTGTAAGCAGCAGAGGAGGCATCGCGCGAGTGATACTTAATATATCGCAAGCGTTAATAGGTTACGGTACCTGCTTTACATCAGGTGGGCCGTATGCTTGTATGCCTCCCGACGTAGTATAAAAAAAAAAGAGTAATGGTAGTGGGTGGAAGTAACCTATGGAGAACCAATTAGATATATTTTCCGTAGTAACTCACCATTCGCCGCTACGGGTTACGTAGGTAACGTCGCGTCACTTAAGCGCTTATATACTCTCCTTGGTTAGTAGACTCGAAACGCTAAGATATTTAGGCGCTAAAACGCGCGGGTTGTTTTTATGCGCATTCTTCATTCAAGTGGTTTATTTGTATGTTATGTCAGGTTACGTTTACGTCACATTAACTAACCGGTAGCGAAAGCCGACCATCGCTTGCGAGTACATGAATGGAGCAATGAATGGCGGTGGGAGAAAGAGATCGAAGAGATGGAAAATAAAGTGGATAGAGAAAAAGCATGAGACCATATGTGATTAATAAATAAATCGCTAATAAATACACACATTATATAAATACTAGTACACACATGTTAAATACATAATAACTATATACGTAAGCTCAACTCAACGCGGGAGCCTATAGTAGTAAATTTACACTACTTTATTGCAGTGTCACGAACTACCCCTAACCGGCACAATCAGTAGATGGAACCTGATGAAGCCAGTGCCACCGCCATATCATATCGCCCGCTGGCCGATTCTTGAATGTTCTATGTTGTCTTTACGAATGTACCCATGGCGTACAATGCAGGGTTGTTTATTATAACTTTTATCTCTATCTATAACTTCATGCCAAATCCCTTGCGAGGTAGGCAGAGACAACCGAGCGCCACGAGACTCGATCTTTACTTGATGTCGGCTGGGTATAGCAGAGAGAGCATGAAAGTAGGACAAACGCGGAAATGCGAGCGTTGCGCAAAATTTGTGGAGTAACGCTTATAGACCATATTCGCAATGATGAGGTTAGATGCAGAGTTGGACTAAAAGAGAGCGTCGGTGTTAAAATAAGAAGAGGCATGCTCCGTTGGTTCGGACATGTAGAAAGAATGCAGGCGGAAAGAATGACGAAGCAGATATACAATGCAAAAGTGGAAGGATGTAGGAGCTGGGGAAGGCCAGGACTTACCTATCATGACCAAATTGGTCATGTTCTATCAGAAGGTGATGTCAGGAGCCCTAGAAACCGGCGAGCGTGCATGAGAAGAGCAATGAATGTTAAAGAAGCGAGTGAGATATGTAAGGAAAAAAGGTAAGGAAGGAGTCGCGTGGCGCTCGGTTCTCTCTGCCTACCCCGTAAGGGATTTGGCGTGAAGTTATAGATAGGTAGATAGAAAGCACACAAAGTAGTTTAAACAAAATTACCTAATAATACATGAAATTTCTTTCTGTACGAAGATGCAAGCAGGAGTTATTTAAAAAGGAAACGTGCAACAATTTGCAGTGTCAAGTCACTTGAGTAACACAATGCAATCTGAATGGAGACAGGCGAGTGAGGTCTGGCAGGCGGCACGAGACTTGCGCTTTGTTTTGTTGCTGATAAAACAACCCGCGGACAAACAAACATACGCTACATTCACACGCGAACGTAATGAATCTTGCCCACGCATATTGAAGACTCGTTCCCATTATTCTGTAGTAGGTATACAGAGGTCTTATGCATAGTCCGTATTTTTTATACCACTAAGGTAAAAAAGGTTAAGAGAGGTAGGCATCAAAGCAGCCCGTCTGGGGAAGTACCTCCACCTCACCGAAAACCGCAGCCAAATGACAACTCCCTAGAGGGTTGTTGTGTAAAAGAGGTCACCAGTACTCCTACGGAGTTGCTGTGTTAGCAGCAGAGGAGGCATCGCGCGAGTGATACTTAATGTATTACAAGCGTTCATTGGCTACGGTAACTCAGGTGGCCGTATGCTTGTATGCCCCCGACGTTGTATAAAAATAAAAACCAAAAATTGTACATTTCTTAACAACCAATAAGTGTAACATTGTAAAAGTCAATTAATGTTTCACATTTGTACCAAATGTTACAAATACGGAGCTGTAAGTACTTATTTCCTATACACTAGTAAATAACAGCAAGCTGTGTAGGCAGAGCTGATATTTTTAAAATTTTAAAAATACTTAAATTTTTTAATTTTTACATTTTTTTAATATATGGAACCCTGTACGACATCTAGCGACGAGTGCTGTTACTTTTTCTGTTGATGGGAGTGCAGTGCAGACTCTGCACTGCAGAGTGGCCGGCCATACGTTTTCCCATATGTTTTTTTTTCTAATTGGAACGATTTTGGACCGTTCTTCCTCACCAACGAACATTTAAATTTCAAATTAAAGGATACAAAACTACAATATGTTAGCTATTAGTGTGTCGATTTTGGAGTTTCTCACTATTACCGTCTAAACGCTAGCTGGATGACATCAGTCTACCCCAAACGACAATTTTGAGGGTAATGTGGCTCCGCTGGCTATCGCAGCTCTGCCAATAAAGGATAAGATACACAATTAATGAATGAAGCAAAATAATAGATAAGTGTAAATTGAACCTTCAACATAAGATTTTTTTATACAACCAGATTGGCAAACATGCATGAGACCCGCATTAGACGGTAAGCGGTCACCGCAGCCTATTGATGCTCGCAACACCACGGGGATAATACTCGCGCGCTGTCAATCTTGTGACCTAAACCTGTTTCGTCACAGTACCCGGTAGTTTCTCAGCCATATCTCACCCTTCAAACCGGAACACGGTAGAAATATAGCTGGTTGGCGGTAGGCATAGGTGAGACAGAGGTACCCACGCAGACGACTTTTGTACAAAGTTTCCTTCTGGTATTTTTTTTATACAACGTCGGGGGGCATACAAGCATACGGACCACCTGATGTAAAACAGTTACCGTAGCCTATTAACGCTTGTAATACATTAAGTTTTACTCGCGCGATACCTCCTCTGCTGCTAACACAGCAACTCCTTAGCAGCTTACTGGTAACTCACTCACACGCAGGAACACAACAACCCTTTAGGAAGTTTTTTGGCTGCTGTTTTCTGTGAGGTGAAGGTACTTCCCTAGATGGGCTGCTTTGATGCGCCCTACCTATAAATACAAAACATGAATATATAAAAATCTAGACTCCACACATACAAAGTATTCGCTAAGACCACAAAGACTTATTGTAATAGTGTCGATAATATAATTCAGAAAATGGAATGTCTATTACATTAGTGACAGACGGACGTACAATTTACGAGTGAGCAGATTACATCGGGAATATAACCCGGTACTGATTTATTGAGCGACGTTTATCAAAACCGGACTTTCGATCTAAACTTAACATTTCCACATTGACGTGACTTGTAAATTTAATGCAAGTGATACCCGGCCTCGAGCACAAACTTGTAATATTATTTACACTAATCTCCATATATAAAATTATATCTGTACGTTTGTGTGTCATTAAAGTACACTTACACGGCTGCACGATGTTTATGATTGTTTTCGTAGGTGTGTTTGATTTCTTTTTTTTATACTACGAGTACTACAGATAGCAACCTGCACGCGGTCCGCCGGCTATGAACTGCTGCTAATACAACAACTCCTTAGAAGCTTACTGGTGACCTCACTCACACGCAGGTACACAACAACCCCTCTAGGGAGTTGTTATTTGGTTGCGGTTTTCTGTGAAATGGAGGTTCTTTCCCAGACGAGCGGCTGTGATGCGCCCTACCTCTCTTAAAATCTGGATGGTTTATAGTCACAATTGATAGGTGTCTCTGCCATTGAGTTCTAAGATATTTTTTTAATATTTTCGAGCAAGACGATCGCTATTATATAATGTTTAATTTAAAAAAACATTAAAACGTAATAACATTAAAACGAAGAAATAAGTACAAATAAAATGAATAACAACTTTAAATGTCCGTTGAAACAACCACAAGGAAAACATAGTATAAAATACAATATAAACCTATAACCGAAATATAAATAATTACGCTACCACAATAACCATTATACAATGCGCAGCATGTGTTGTATAGCACATATCAAGTTGTACAACACAGTACCTAGTACTTATTTGTTTGTTTTGCACACTGTACAAAATCTAGCTGCAATAGATATAGTATTACGAGGGCGTATAAAGCTGTGTGGCGCCCTCATTTTGTTTTTATTAGTAACACTGAATTTAAGATCAATTCCAAAAAATCGCTCATCACTGCTACTGTATAATCATATTTATCTTTTTTAAACATATCTTGTATTTATTATGTATGTAGAAGTAACCGAAATATTTCCTATTGCTTGTTGTCGCCACTTATATTTAAAATTATGACTAATTGTACATAAATAATAAATACAGAATATGTTTATATATATCAATCGACTTTTTTTGAAATTGGTTTTAAATTGATCGTTGTTAATAAAAACAAACTGGGTCGGTGTCTGAACAACGAAAAGATCAACGTCAGACTCAAAGGAACGAAGACCACGATGAAAGTCTTAGAATACAAGCTGGTAGGACCTCACGTCTTAAGATGTCTTGTAATTTGGGAACTTGATCGAAGAAAATTATTTAACAATATTGTAGCGCAGCGGAGCTCTTATTGGCTAGTTCTCCGATCACTAACGCGGTTTTTTGTTTAAAATATATATTTACATATAATATATAGTTTATTTGTTAAAATATCCTCCCGTTGGCCAGTAGGCTTGAATCGCTGACATATCTAGGCGGTAAAACATAACATTTTGTGAGCCTTCATACGCAGTCAAGTATTTTATTATTTTGTGAATAATATCAACCCATTTTCCGAGAAGTTGGTACCACTGATAATATTATATATTATTAATATTATATTATTTACAATATGAGTATAATATAGTCATTTTTACATAATTTATTACAAAGTCGATTCAATTATTACTATAATTTCAATGATTGAGTAACAAAAGATGTTCAAATTGATTGATCGATATAAAATGCCAATAACTACTCAAAACAAGACAGACAATGCCACAGACAACAAATTAATATCAATGGTAAGGAACTAATACTTATTGCATTTGTAAAAGTATTAATCAAATAAATAAGTTTTTCATTGTATTTATTTGAATTCTCAAAATAAAATTCTCTAAGTATGCAATTAGTCACACTACCGCCGTAAACGTACTATATACTCGTACTTTAACTGAACGTCATTTCCGTTTGAAAACTCCTCTCTGGGCGGCCAATAACGGCAAGCCAGAACTAAGTCCTGCGGGCTTTCTTGGTTTCCACTGCGACCGACGAAGACACGCGGAAGATGAAGGCCCCGATCGACCCTCTGGGGCACTCTGAATAATAATACCTAATAATCCTTATTCCTCAATTTCTTTCACTTTCGCGTTATTCTTTCCGTAGTCTTGTGTTGTGGAGTCTTGCGTTCTTTCTGCCATCAACAGAACACGACACTCTCTTTCCGACCAACTCTCTTTTCACGCCATCATCGCGAGTACAATCTTCAACCTTTGCGCCACAAATTTCTTTAACTCCCACCGTTTGTTCCGCCATATTCCGTAATAGTGCTGGACCCTATTATAGTTGTCATGTTCGCAAATTCTTCTTTTATTAGTACTGCAACACGACAAGTGCTCACTGTCCGCCGCACGCCAATAAATCAGCGTATCGAACGACGTAACATGCTGTTAACTGTACCCGAGACGTGTCGACAACTCCTTCATATATTTATGTACACTCGTCTGCATTTATTATTATTTTAAACGTGACACACGGACACTACGAAACTTGTAGCTCGCTTTTACATTTTCTTCCTTTATTGTGTAGAATTTGTAGACCTCCTCTTTAACTACGTCGCGTGGGAAACAAGCATATATATACCAGGCCACTCAGTAATATTGCGAAATTTTTTTTTACGTATGAGAGACTGGCCAGTTGTAATCTATTTTGAAAATATGATTATTCATAAGTAAAAATAGGTACGTTCTAATTTCAAAAATTCCCTCCACATTTTTTGCGAGTTAATTTAAATTATCGTGACTCTCGTGATAATTCTGCGCAGGGAACATTCTCGCACTATGATTTTTATGATTCCAAGTGTCGCCTGAAACCGGACGAATCGTACGATAGACTTCAAATGGCATTCATGGATGAAGGTCCTTCCAAGGCAAACGTGTATCGTTGGTATAACGAATTCAAGTTCAACTTTGGGGTATGAAAACGAAGTGCTCGCCCTTTGACGGAAGAAAACGTGCTAGTAGTAAAAAAAATAATCCAAGGCAATAGGCGAGTTACGTATCAGGAGATTCAGCACATACTGCAGATTGGATCGGGAAGCCTTCACGAGACCTCTACACTTGCATCTTCGTGTGAGGAGGATAGTTTCACGCACAACCTCATCATTGCCCAGAAGCAGGTCCGAGTGGGTGACTTCTTTTTATTCCCGAAAATAAAAAATCAGCTCAAAGGGATACAATTTTCGTCGCCGGAAGAGGCGGTCGTCAGCGTTCGAGCAGGCTATAAATGAGATGTCTGCGGCGAATCGAAAAAAGTATTTCGTAAAACTGGTTCAGACTCATGAAACTTTGTATAGAGGCTGGTGGAGAGTAAAGATTTAGTAATAAAAAACGGGTTGCACTCCGGGAGTGCCGGCAGAAGTGAAAACTTGAACATTAACGTTGTGCATTTTTGAATATTTTGGAATGGTTAGGGAATACTTTCGCACGAATTGCTTTATTTATCAGTATAAAAGTACAATCACGTATGTGGTAAAATCCAATATTCATTTATTGCGCTATCGTAAACAAACATGACAATTTATATTACGAGTACATTAAAAATTTAACACTTCAGAACTATTGCAATTATTTTACATTAAAAAGTTTATCTCTCTGAAAAATCAACTTTCATCCATAATTTCAACGACTCTTTCACCATCATCATTACCAGCATCATCATCGCCAATCTCTAAAACTCAAACACACACACACACTCGCGCAAGCTCCTTGCGCCGCTTAAATCAAACTGCGATGTTGATAACTAACTTAACTACGTTGAACGAAATGCGTAAGCGCCAAGAATTTCATGGCGCTTACAACGCTTTGGTCGCGAGAAAATAATGCCCTATGAACGATCTAGCGCTTCATGTTTTAAATGTTTAATTAGAGGTAACTAATGTTTTAGCGCTGCAGCGAACTTAAGTTCTAATATTCACCAAAATCTTACGGTCGGGGTTACGTGTCCTGACGCGAGTTTAACATTTTTTTATTCATCCCAAAAAGTGCACAACGCCGCTAAAGAAGTTTTCACTTCAAAAAAATATTTACTAAAAGAACACTTTTCGCAAATCAAACATCAAATGGGTTCCACTTGATGTGTAGAGGTCAACTCACTTACAAGACAAGGATTTAGACAATCTGCCGTTATACAACGTCAGGAGGTATACAAACATACGGTCCACCTGATGTAAAGCGGTTACCGTAGCCAATAAACGCGTGCAATACATTAAGTATCACTCGCGCGATGCCACCTCTACTGTTAACACAGCAACAAACACAGCATAGGAGCTTACTGGTGACCTCACTCACTCGCAGGTGGTTGTCATTTGACTGCAGTTTTCTGTGAGATAGAGGTCCTCATCCCCAGACGGGCTGCTTTGATACCTCTCTTTATGTTTTATAGAGCGAAATAATGGCGAGAGCCGTGTGTAGCGCACTGGTAAGATTTGTGCGCGTATTCGTAATTTATTACAGTGACCCAAGGTTCGATTACGCGGTAAAGCACTTAAGTGTGCGTCTAGATTAATAGTGTTTCTGTACACGGACAAATCTACGAGAAAATACTTGTGATTACTCTTGGAGCTTATTATCTGTCCGAGGAAATGTGAGGGAATGTCTTCTCCATTTAACACTGGTTGCCGCCCGCGGCACGGCCCGCGTGGAGTTCCCTTTAAAGTATTTTCAGCTGATAACAAAGCAACGCTTTAGGAGCTAAATAGTAACCTCACTCACTCGCAGGAACACAACCCTCCAGGTAGTTGTTATTTAGCTGTGGTTTTGTGTAAGATAGAGGTACTTCCCCAGTCGGGCTATTTTGATGCGTCCTACCTCTCTTGAAAACAGGCAGACCTAGAGAAACAGGCATGTTCATAAACACAAATGTTTGACCTTAAATAGTTAATAAATTAAGGCGTTATTTTGCACATTCACATGCAATTTGATAAACCTGATTTATGTGCTTCCGCCAACAATCAGTTCATAAGAACTAGCGTCGGTCGGCACTCACCTACTGCCGTTAGTAGATGCATCATACCGTCGCTGCCACGGCTGCTCCGGTCTTCCCTGCCTCGGCTGCTGCGGTCGTCCTCGCGATTGCCCGCCATCTGGAACAGGAACCGCATGCACCCGCTGCCGTTGCAGCCCTGGTCGTCTCTGCGACACGTTATTCTCTCCACGAGGCATCCTCAGGCGCTGTAAATGTTAGTCGTTAGTATAACATGAATGTTTGCCCTGTCTGGGAATCGAACCCACGAGCGTTGGTGTCAAAGTACCATTACTAACCACTCCGACACCGAGCTCGTCACATATTTAACACGATATCCAATGAATATAAATTATAATCTAATATTAGAGAACATTTCCGAGCCATTGTGTACCACACATACCAAATGTGTCGGCTGACTTTCACCACACGTCATAATGTATGAGAAGTGTTCAGTGAACACGGCGCCGTGTGGCGCGGCGCTGACGCCCACGCGAGTGATCCCACGAGCGGTGCTTCATGGAACTTGAAATTATACTTATCAACTTATCGTACTCGGATCTAACTTTAAATTCTACTATTTATTACAAATTCATCATTCGTTTTCTAAGTAAAACTTCTTTTGACTCTACAATGAGTATGATCTAACTGAATTCTTTTGACGACGACAATGCAAAGGCAATGCGTTATGACAATGGCGCATTGATGGCTTTATAAATATTTACGCTTTTCAAATATTTATCATTTTATTAATAAATATTTTATTAACAAACTAGCTACTCGACCCAGCTTCGTACGGGTGCTCCAATCGTTACCAAACTTCACAGGATCACCTGCTGGGTTAACCTGAAGATTCACTGAAAATTTCATCATTTCAGTAGTTTTTGAACCCGTAGAGGACATACAGACAAACATTCATTTATATATATATATAGATAAATAGAATAAAAAAATATTCATGAAAAATACAAAATAATGAAATAAATAATATTTCATAAGAATACGAAGTAATCTTTAACAGTCAAACGTCACGATAAAAACAACAGATGAGTGTCATACTACTCTGACAAACTCGTAACCGAGGAGCACGCCAGCAGAGGTTGATGAGTGTGAAAGAGTCGAGAGAGGTATGTTTATGATCGGTGCACCTGGCGTTCCATAGTCTCTGCTTACCTCAATGGGAGACAGGAGTGATGATATGTATGTACAAATGTTCCTCTTCATCATAGCATTGTCCCGTTTACTAATTCATTAGAAATGGCGGGACTCGCTACCTAAGCTTAAGGATTTGGTGAAGATACGAAGATACGGTATGATTGTTACATTGAGCGACTGCCGGCAGACCTCCACAACCTGAAGAGAAAGCCAGACCTTTCTTAGATTAGATCATAAGTCTTTCTTTGATGTGAGAATTACAAATATGTACCCTACGTATGTGATGCCCAGACTAGGGTTTGAACCAGGTACTGATCGCTCCATAGGCGGGTTCTATATTCAAAGTCAAAGTCAATGAGCTTTCTTTATACAACGTCGAGAGGTATACAAGCATACGGCCCATATGATGTAAAGCGGTTACCGTAGTCTATAAACACTTCCAATACTTTAAATATCACTCGCGCGATGCCACCTCTGCTGCTAACACAGCAACTCCTTAGGAAGTTATTGGTGCCCTCACTCGTACGCAGGAACACAACAAACCTCGAGGGAATCGTTATGTGACTGCGGTTTTTTATGAGGTGAGGTTGCTTTGATGCGCCCTACCTC
Source organism: Pyralis farinalis (assembly GCA_947507595.1). Lineage (NCBI taxonomy): Eukaryota > Metazoa > Arthropoda > Insecta > Lepidoptera > Pyralidae > Pyralis > Pyralis farinalis. Next base: position 1,104,340 of record OX382280.1, read on the forward strand.
TCTTGAAAGATCCTGACCGAGACAAACAGACACGTTCATGCACACAAATGTTTGTCCTGTATGGGAATCGAACCCACGAGCGTTGATGTCAAAGTAACATAACAGCGCGTGTCACCACTGCTCCACTGAGCTCATCAAGTCTGTCATAATAACCTGAAAAATATCTCGTCGAAATCAGCTAATTATAACGGCATATATCACTCAGGTGACCAGCAAACGAACCTATTTATCGTTTGCTGGCCACCCGAGTGGTATATGAAAGGTCACTGCCACCTGCATCCATATCCGATGCATCCATAGATTAGTTAAGCGACACTTACTGCAGGTGTAATCGCAGCACAATGGACAACAGTCGCCCATTTTTGTGTCAAATTGGCTCATTGCGACCGCATGCGATGGAATGCAATCCATTACCGCGACAACAATATAAAACAGTATGTATCTGCTATACACCACTTGACACAGAAAAATCCTCTGCATTTTACGAGAAAGAAAATTGTTCAGTTCGTCCGCAATTTTTTTATATTCTTAATTGTACATATAAATACAAAAAAGTCACAATGTATGGTAAAGATAATACAGAGGCGAGCTTATCTCTAAAAGAGATCTCTTCCAGCCAACCCTCAGCAGTGGCATATCTCGTCAGTCGCGGACAGCAATACGTGCCTAAATAAATTTTAAATAAATACATACATGCCAAATATATACATATATACCGTAAATACAGTTACATGAATATACATACATATATATACTTATTTCAGACTGTTATATGTGCAATGCTGCTAATATATTGTAAATATGGAAGTAAGTACCGATGTTTGAATATGAGTATGGTGCACGCATAAATGGTTGTAAGATTTATGGTTTAACGGCTGCCCTACTAACATATAGGTACCCCACACTCACAAAACGTAGTGTTTCAAAGTCTACTGACTAATGGGAGAATATTTTAAGCCATAAGTCGATAACTGGTGTGATGCTGATCCGTATACTAGCCAATAAGAGCTGCACGTTCTATTTACCCCCCGACCCGTAGCGGTGAGTTTATTAACTATGTATAAATCGTCTCATCGGCTCTCCAGACTTTATTTCATAGACTGCTCGGATTCTGATATAATATGGATAAAGAGTCCTAGATGAGAATATTCGTAACATTTTATCCTGGACATATTTAGGGTTCCAGCGTGACGTGTGCTAAGGTACACGGGCGGAAACGTGGGTAACAAATAAGTAATGCCTATTTCTTTTTACCAACATCTACTTACATAAATGTGACATACTTGTAGATAAATATATAAAAATATCTTTTTGTATTTGGAACAAACACCAGTACGGTTGTTATAATTTATAAATTCATTCATGAATAATGATTTATTTTTCCTTTGACTGGAATAATGTGACAAAGTTGTTATATACTAACTTACATTTGATGTGTTACAAAAAGGTACATCGATTAAGAAATATATTCACTCGGGCATTACCACATTGTGCATGAGCCGAATTATATTATTTTTATATCTGAGGCCATTCTTAACCCTATTATCGTGTCCATACATAAATCAGAAAATAAATTAAATCTATCTATATGTTCACGGCTGTCCCTTGCGGAGTAGCCATAAGACGCGGTCTTTAACATTCACGGCTCTTTTCATGCATGCTCGCGGAGTCCTAGGGCTCCTGACATCTCCTTTTAATATAATAAGAGCTGTTTGGTCATAGTATCTGAGTCTATTAGGGAGTTAATAAATTAAAATTAAAATAATAGACACTGCGCGTCCCGACTTATACATCACAACAAAACGTAAAATAAAATTATTAATAATCAATTAAACACATTCCTTTTCGTTCCAAGCATTAAGACACTGCCCGATATATTTGGATAATATTATTATAAATATAGGATAGTGGCCGAGTAACGCGTAACTAATGACTTCCTACCACTGTGTGACTGTCTGTCACACCATAGGAACGTTCGGCGAGGTGTAACTTGTGTGGAAACGGACTCTTCTCAAATATATACTGCAAGGATTCTGTACGCCAATTCTACTTAAAACCAGCAGCTGCACGTTTACTCTTGTCTTTTGAGTCGCGCAGGAATAGTGCGGTGCCAATTCTATTAAAATTTTCGGCACTGCAACTACGCTGCAACAGTACGTATCCTGCAAATGAACTACTTAACACCCGTCGTGTTACCATATTTCAATCTAGATAGAGAGGTATTTCTGCCTGAAAACAAGCTTTATCTTATATATGATTATATATACCCACAAATATCTCCCAAAACAAAACAAATGTATATTACCGCTATATATTATATAATATAAATTACCGCTCCAGAATATTAATTTCACTTCGCAAAACTTTAGCAAAACTGCAAGTAAACTCCTTCAAATCTTCTGTCTCCGCTATGCAAATGTCAAAACAATTTATAAGAATACGATTATATTGCAGGACACCTGCAGGTGCAGTGCAGGTTTTTTAACAGAATAGCGAGTTATTTACTGCAGCGCTGCTGCAACGTCGCTGCTGTCAGATCGTTTAACAGAATAACAAAACGTCAAAATGTACGCTTTTGGACGCAGTTGCGCTGCGCGCGCTACCGATTCTACTAGAAAACTACAACTGCACTAGTTGCAGTTTTTTAGTCGTCTCTTTCAGTACGCCATTCACTTGGCGTAATGCTCAGCTTTCATAGAAGGCTTTATATACCAAATTTCTGATGATAGTGTTCCTTCAGGTCAATACGATTATACGTATACTGCAATTACTTTCTTGACGAGCTCGGTGGCGCAGTGGTGAAACACACTGTTACGCTTCTTTAACACCAACGCTCGTGGATTCGATTCCCAAACAGGACAAACATTTGTGTGTATGAACATATCTGTAGGTCTTGGTCTGGGTGTTTTTAAGAGAGGTAGGGCGCATCAAAGCATCCTGTCTGGGGAAGTACCTCCACCTCACAAAAAACCGCAGCCAAATAACAAGACCCTAGAGGGTTGTTGTGCTCCTGCGTCTAAGTGAGGTCTTCAGTAAGCTCCTAAGGAGTTGCTGTGTTAGCAGCAGAGCTGATATCGCGCAAGTAATACTTAATGTATTGCAAGCGTTCATAGGCTACGGTAACCGCTTTACATCAGGTAAAAATAAAAAAAAAATAAAAATAAAAATACATCCATATTTTCCAAAATCGTATATAATTGACAACCGATTGATTAATCTTAGAATCATCAGCTGATGAAATGATCACCAATATGGCTTCCGCTGAGGTCGTTCAGCAGGTGATCTTCAGATATACTTGAGCCATCGTCCGGCTGACTCTGAAGAGAGCTAAGGCGTGGCTTTTGCAGCTAGCTTGGACATTGCAAAGGCCATCAATTAGTTACAGCACACAGGCTGATATCGAGCTATGTATGTATGTATGTATGTATATCTTCACGCCAAGTCCCTTGCGGGGTAGGCAGAGAGAACCGAGCGCCATAAGACACGGTCCTTGCATACTTCATATATATCGAGCTATCTTCCAATGATTCTGCTGGTCACTGGTCAGCTGGTCAACTGAGAGATTTTGTACAACGATCACCTTCTTCTTCTTAGTGCTATCCCGTTTCCTAATCTATTAGGATTGGCGGGGTCCGCCACCTAAGACTAAGGATTTGGCGAAGATCCTGATGTTTACATTGAGCGATTGCTGCCAGACCTTCACACTCCAGAGGGAAAATATCTTTCTTAAGGTCGCACGTCTTTCGAAATATATTTTCTTGGACGTGTGAGTTTCCTCACGATGTCTTCCATCACCGGCGAGCTAGTGATAATTGCAAATGTACATAGATCAGAAAACACGAATTTAGTGGTACACGCCAGGATTCGAACGGGGGACCAGTTGATCACAGATGTTATTATAGTTTTAGATACGTCGTACAGACTCTAGAATGGCAATAAGAAAGTAAGGTAAATGCCCAACTCGCATTCATTTGGGCACGCTCTCGCGTCGCGTCTACACGTGCTTCGCCACAAAGAGTAAAACTTTTAAGATATATATTCATCTCTTTCTGACGTGTGCTAATAAATAACTGTACGTAGATATTGTACAACTTGCGCCATTTTAAAATACAATAATGTTGGTGTATAACGTGTCTACCTTTTGATACGTCGCTGACCAGGCGCAGGCCAGGTTCTTTATCACTGGGCTATAGCTGCCCATTCAATAACAGCAGCGGTAGCCCAGTGGATCGTCGATCGCCAGCTTCCGCAAAAACTAACTTCGTTTGTAAATCAGTGAAGCCCTCTCCACGGCGGTCGCTCGGCAGGACATCATTAAGCATCAGACTTAGCCACCATCGTCCGGACACCTAGTTACTGTAAAAACGCGCGTCTATTTTTAAGCGGAAAAAAGTCGCGCGCGCCGGAAGCTCTCCCCGCGTGAACTTAACTTATCACTCACATACAATTAATTGTTTCCTGGGTTCTCTCGCTTCCTACGATGTTAAGATGTCGGGAGGTGGATGTCCGTCTCGGTACCAATTTGTTTTTCCTGGCTTCATATTTATTTTTAGTTTTCGATAGTCCTTATTTATAGGTGTGGCTGGTCACCATCGAGGAGACTTTTGAGCGAAAATTATATTCACAGTAAAGTCAAAATGTTTTCCCAAAGGGACTGCAACATGGGGTTCTTCTACAAAGGCGTGAAAAGGTTCTTACAGGAGCGGCAACGCATGAGTTACACCCCTGGTGTTGCAAGTGTTCATAGGATACGGTAACTACTTACACCAGAAAGGCCGTACGCTCGTTTGCCACCTTAGTGGTATAAAAAATCCTTTCAAAGGACTCATAGAGACAAGAGGAACAAGTCCAACTAAGTTTGGATTAGTCGTAACTATTGAGGAATCCCTGTGGTCATCTCCGACCTGTAAACTCAAACCAGCTTACACCTACATAAGCAGGGCAGCATGATGAATTCGTGATGATGTCATAATTGGTGGGACGGAGGAACATACAGTAATGGGAAGTTCATTGAAAGTCGAGTCCTTAGATCCTATCACACAATTACATACTGGTCAATCTGACGTGGTCGTATTTAAAAAAAAACAGCTTTTAAAAGGTGTGAAGAGCGAGTCTCTAATTCCTTAGCTCTGTAATTTATACACTTTTATAATAATTATATAACATAAGTAAGAGAATTAAGAAGAATACGAGTGAAGAATAACATGCAATTTGATCTAGCATGTTATTAATAAAGCATATCGCATGTTATTATGTTAGTTTAGTCATCAGAATAACATGCTACAAGCTTGTACGAGTAGTTGTAGTGTTACTGCGTGCGAGTGAGGTCTACAGTAGGCTCCTAAGGAGTTGATGTGTCAGCAGCAGAGGAGGCATCCCGCGAGTGATAACTTGTCTATTATTGCCTATGATAGCATACGCTTGCAATACATTAAGTATTGCCACCATGCCACCTCTGCTGCTAACACAGCAACTTAATGTACCTACTACAAGCATAATGTTTTACGTTAAATTTTACCAGAGGGAGACTTTGCACAAAAGTCGTCTGCGTGGGCACCTCTGTCTCACCTTTTTCTACCGTCAAGCAGCTATATTTACATATATATATATACGTATATATGTTTATATGTCTCCCGACGCTGTACAAAAAGAAAACTGGAAGTAAGCGTGTTATGACAGTCACAGGTCGTACTGAGCGCCTCCATCGTGTCATTTCTGGGGCACCATTACAATACAATGTTTAAATGACAATGCACATTAATTTGGGCGCGCACCTACAATGTTAAGTCGCCGGCACGCTCGTACGCCCGCGCCCCGCGGCCGCCAACCAGCGACGTACGGACCGACCTTGTTACGTCGGCCACTGCGTTGTTTTGGTTCGTCTTGCCTCTACTATTTCGTCAATTTGCAAGATACTACAAATACTGATAGATAATTAGACAATTTAATTGATATATTGAGTGAAAAGACACGAAGTTATAGAAGATACATTCAGAAATTATAAGATTTTTTATACAACGTCGGAAGGCATACAAGCATACGGCCCACCTGATGTAAAGCAGTTACCGTAGCCTATTAACACTTGTTATATATTAATTATCACTCGCGCGATACTCCGCTGCTCCTTACACAGCAACTCCTTAGGAGCTTACTGGTGACCTCACTCATACGCAGGAATACAACCCTGTAGGGAGTTGTTATTTGGCTGCGGTTTTCTGTGAGATGGAGGTACTAACCCAGACGGGTTGCTTTGATGCGCCCTACCTCTCTTAAAACATCCAGACCAATACAAGCAGACATGTTCATGCACACAAATGGTTAGCTTGTGTGGGAATCGAACCCACGAGCGATGGTGTCAAAGTCGCGTCATTCACGACTGAACCACCGAGCTCGTCGTTTTGAAGACTTGTAGAACGAACAACGAAATAGATATAAAATACGAAAGTGCAAGGATGCAGGAGCCGAGGAAGGGCTAGACACACCTACCACGACCAAATTAGTCGAGTCTTATCAAAAAGTGTCTGCCAGGAGGTCTGACGTCAGAAGGCGCATCAATGCAGTCTGGGGAAGTACTTCAACCTCACAGAAAACCGTAGCCACTACCTAAAAGGTAGTTGTGTCCTGCGAGTGAGTGAGGTTACCAGTAAGCTCCTAAGGAGTTGTCGTGTAAGCAACATAGTTAGTATCACAAGACCAACACTTATATTGAAAGTGTTCCGTACGCCTCCCGACCGATCACCAATAAATATCGAACACCGAGGAAAGAAACATTTAACTCGTTATCAGCACCACAAACAAGCTGGCGTGGAGGAGTGGGAGGGGTATCAGCAGCAGACATTCCGGCCATTTATTTCCGTCAGCTATGAGGAAGAGCGGCCGTCGCTGACAAACCGATATTAACGGCCGGGAGTGCTCCGATGAGCTCATTAGCCGGAATCACATTTTTCTCTTGTTTCCTTTTTCCGAGCGAGAATTTCGAAAGGTCGGGATGTTACGTAACTGAAACTTATGGAATACTCGCGAGTCGTCACGGGGCGCGACAAGAATTTTTTGACAAACGGCTCAATCTCGCCTTCAAAATACGTTCCGTTTCACACGGACGGGCAATTCGCCGCTTTCATTTTTTTATTCTTTTATACCGCTAAGGTGGCAAACAAGCGTACGGCCTGCCTGATGGTAAGCAGTTACCGTAGCCTATGGGCATTTGCAACACCAGGGGTGTCACTCTTGCGTTGCCGACCCTGTAAGAACCTCTTCACGCCTTTCTTGAAGAACCCCATACTGTAGTCCCTTGGGAAAATCTCGGCAGGGAGCTCATTACACAACATAATAGTTCTCGGTAGAAAACTTCTCGTGAAGCGCACAGTGCGCGACCATTGCGGTTCCAGTGTGTGCGGATGAACTCCCAGCCGCCGGCGAGCTGTGCGATTTCATGTGTGTGCATGAACATATCTGTTGTCTTGCTCTGGGTGTTTTAAGAGAGGTAGGGCGCATCAACAGCCCGTCCAGGGAAGAACCTCCACCTCATAGAAAACTCCCTGGAAGGTTATTGTGTTCCTGTGATTGAGTGAGATTATCAGTAAACTACTAATGGGTTATTGTGAATAGATGTGGCATCACTACGGTAAGCACGTTACATCATATGGTCCGATTGCCTCCGGATATTGAATAAAAAAAATATTCATAATAACAATTACATGAATGTTAAAGAAGCGAGCGAGGTATGTAAGAACGAAGTCATTTGCCATTTCTTTTTTTATATACAACTAGATTCCGGCCCGCATCACATGGTAAGCGGTCACCGCGGGGATGTTACTCGCGCACTGCCAATCTTGTGACGTAAGGCTGTTTCATCACAGTACCCAGTAATTTCTCTGCCATATCTCACCCTTCAAACCGGAACACAGCTGTATAAATATATCTGCTAGGCGTAGAAATAGGTGAGACAGAGGTACCCACGCAGACGACGACTGTACAAAGTCTCCGTTTTTACGACAAAGAACGTTAAAGAGTCTATCTATTAACAAGTCTTTAAATACACCTCGTGGACTTATGTCTATCTATCTATAAGTTCACGCCAAGTCCGTTGCGGAGTAGGCAGAGAGAACCGAGCGACACGTGACTCGATCCTGACACACCTCACTCGCTTCTTTAACATTAATAGCTCTTCTTATGCACGCTCGCCGGTTTCTAAGACGTCCGACATCATTGAATTATGTAGCTTACAATTTGTCACCAACGGTAGAACCACGAAACGGCCTCTGATTGTCATAGCCCGTGGCCTCTGTCCTCTGTGGTGCTCTGGCCGAGTGTCGGCACTCATTGATCTGGTCGCAGGTTCACGCGGTCCGCCAGCCGCCAGCCGCCAGCGGTCGCTCCGCCCGACGACGCAAGGACATCGCAATTGCATTCTATTAAGTCGATTACAAGACAATTGATAACCTAACGTCTTATTGCGTGCACACGTGCACTTGGAGGGTTCCGTACGTACAATGGGAACCCTATTACTAAGTCTTCACTGTGTGCTGAACTGTTTTTCCGTCTGTCTCCATATTTCTTGAACGTTGAAAAACACCTGAAATATGTGGTCGCTATAGCTACAGATAATAAAAATAAGACCAGCGATAGCTTAGTGGAACCAGTGTTAACGTGTTAACAGTCCTCGGTTTGAATCCAGGCACGTATTTGTAATTATCAGTCGCTGAGCGGTGAAGGAAAACATCATAAGGATTCGATTCGAAAAACTTGTGACTAAGAAAACGCTCGTGGGTTTAATTCCTACACAAGACAAGTATTTGTGTGTACGACCATATCTGTTTGTCTTTGGCTGGGTGTTTTTAAGAGAGGTAGGGCATCAAATCGGTCCGTTTGGTACCTGTGTGTTGCAGGCGTATAGGCTACGGTAGCCGCTTTATATCAGGTGGGACGTATGTTTGTATGGCTCCCGACGTTGTATGAAAAAATGTCACAATAAACCGCAGCCAAATAATCACTCCCTGTTTTATTATGTTCGTACTGGTAACCTCACTCACTCGCAGGTTACCTGGAGGCACCTCCCCAGTCGTACTGCTTGGATGCGCCCCTACCTCTATTGAAAACATCTAGACCAAGGCAAACAGATATGTTCATGCACACAAATGTTTGTCTATTTCTAAAGATAAAAAAAAAGATAGAGAAAGAAAATCTTTATTTGCCATTGGGCCCTCTTATTCAATTCTCTTTTGTTACGTGTGAAAGACGCGTGACCTAACCTAAGAAAGATTTGGTTTTCCCCCTTGTTGTCTGGGTTGTGAAAGTAAGACGGATTGCCGCCATTTTGAAATTATTTCTTTGTATCATATAAATTCCTTTTAGTGTAACTTACTTCCGTTTACCCGTTATAAAGACGTTTTCACGTAAACATATTCAGGAACACCGTTCCTATATATATGTTTGTCTGTGTATTTGTCTGTCGTTTTTTTTCGAATTCGAATTTTGACTTCAGATTCGAATTCAGTATAAAAAAATAGAATAGGAATGTTCAGGAACACCGTTCCTCTTAAGGAACATGGTCAAAATGGCCGACAAATAAAAAAAAAATTTAATTGTTATATAATTGACGAGCCAGGTGTTCCTCTGGCAATGCAAGCTTGCGCATTCTCAACTGGTTTTTATTGGATTATGTGCAGAATGGGTTACGAGCTCTATTTTATTAGAGGCTAAAATACGTAACTTTGATTTATTTGCAGTTTTGTACCAAGAAACATCGTCATGGTGCAAGAAGATGTGGCTTCTCGGTCATCTTTCTTATACTTTTTAAGCATACCGGGTAAACAAATGGCAATGAACATTAACATCCCTTTGATCATCAAGTGGGTATTGTACCACTGGAACCATGGAGGACTATAGAAAAACATTTAATTATTTTTAGCCATGTTTCTCATCTGCCTCAATTTTGTTAGTTTGTTCTAGTTTTCGAACACCCACTCATTCGTCTTCTCTGACAAGCATAAACAGCATTGGTTCTACTCGCATCACCTTCATGCATCAATCAACGAACCCGTTTCTGTTTTGGCGTTAATTCATAAGCAGTTCAAAGATAACAGGGTTTCATAACTTTTAAAATAATTTCTCTTGTACTAAGCTCATACCGGACCCTTTTTTTATACTACATCGGGAGGTACACATACATACGGCCCACCTGATATAAAGCAGATACCGTAGCCTATTAACGCTTGCGATATATTAAGTATTACTCACGCGATGCCACCTCTGCTGCTTACACAGCAACTCCGTGGGAGCTTACTGGTGACCTCCCTCACACGCAGAAATACAACAAACCTCTAGGGAGTTGTTATTTGTCCGCGATTTTCTGTGAGGTAGAGGTATTATATTTATGTTCATGCTCATAAATGTTTGCCTTGTATGGGAATCGAACCCACGAGCGTTGGTATCAAAGTCGCGTCATTCGCGACTGAGACATTCAAACCCTTATTATTCCCGAATCACCACGTAGGTGACATAATCGGTTTGCTGCAATTAACCAAGGTTTGGTCACAGATCGAGCTGGTCTTCACGAATGTCGTCATTTATATAAATCACTTATGTACTATTTTGCGTGCTTCCATCTCCAATTATTTTATGCGAAACATCCGGAATAGCAACGACCGTATGCACCTACTAACTGAAGTAACTGGATACCGGCAGGCGTACCGTTACCACCGGTGGCGAACGAAGCACATAGTTTATTCTTCTGTGAAGTGTTAAACGAGCTCGGTGGCTCAGTCGTGAATGACGCGACTTTGACACCAACGCTCGTGGGTTCGATTCCCACACAAGACAAACATTTGTGTGCATGAACATGTCTGTTTGTCTTGGTCTGGGTATTTTCTATATATAATAAGTATGTATTTACAAAAAAAAAATGTATTTACGTATGTTTATCAGTTGTCTAGTCCCATAACACAAGCTTCGCTTACTTTGGGCTAGATGGCGCTATGTAATTTGTCCGACTATATTTAAATATTTATTTATTTAAGGAGCATACCTCCGCGAGTAACTTCGTAGACAGCGCAGCACACCTCTCGACACCTCTGAGTCACTCACGCCGGTGTTGCCCCCGGTCGATTTTCGCTTTGTCCATCCAATGAGTGATGAGCCACCGCCTGTCGATAGCAAAGAGATATGATCGTTGTAACAGGCGTCCGTCCTCCTGTGATAGCCCAGAACCAAGTACAATAATGATTTACCACACATAACAGTCGCAATACCTGTCCAGACCGGCTCATGGATATATTGTTCCATCGACATTCACAGGAGCAGGTCACGGCTGGTATACAACACTACATCAATCTTCTGAAAGGGGTTTTTGGGCGTTGGATCCATATCCCCGCGCACGACTATCAAATGACCGGGGTTAAAGCCGTGAACAAAGATGAACTGTGATATCAATTATAACATGTAATACATACTGTTGACTGGCAGATAATGCTTCTACAGTATTCAGTTCGTTTCTGTGAAGGTATAAATAAATAAATAGTAACACAGAAACTACATCTCACCTTTTCCACCCTCGTCGACGGCGGGGAGTTCACCCTCACACACTGGAACCTCAATGGTTTTTTTTTTTTTTTTTTTTTTATATTACTTGCACCCCTGCCATGGGCAAGGCTATTTTTATGCTATTTCATTAGCGAACTAATTATTAAAAATAAAACACATTCATACACAATACTCCCTTTCATTCCATAACTCATTCATACATTCATCAACTTTCAGTTTTATGCCCATTTTGGAACGCCGGTGAAACGATTTTAACTGTTTTAACTTCCCTCCCCATACTGTGTCAGTCCAGCCATGGGCGACAGAGAGCTTCACAGCTCCACCCAGCCACCGCGATCCCATCGGCTATACAAAATATAGCCGAGGTATACAGCATTAGTCCTAGGTGGAGCTGCTCAGCTTATTACGATCTATGACAGCCGTGGCTAGACTGACGCAGTATTTTAAAAATTTTGCCCGAGTTTTCCCTACCACTATTTCGGAGACCGTTTCTTCGGTGGCCCGCATTCCCAACTCCTGCTCCAAATCGTACCTCTGTTTGGAGAATGCGGGACACCGAAACAATATGTGCTGCACTGTCTGGTCCACGCCGGGCTCGCAGAAGCAGGACGGGTCATCCGCGCACTTGAACCTGTGCAAGTACGCGGAGAACCCACCATGCCCCGAGAGGACCTGCGTGGTGATGCTCGACGGCACCATTTTGCCCACGATGCCGTACGCCTCCGCCGCACTCGGGAAGAACAGCTTCGTCGTCGAAGCTGTCGTTCCCGATTTGTATCTCCTGTCCCATTCGTCAATGGTCCCCTTACGGATCATACCTTTGACGAATGAGACAGGGCAGCGGTCGTAATCTGGCCGCCTCCGCAACCCCAGTGCGGCGCTCCTGGCGAGTTCATCGGCACGTTCGTTCCCCTCCAACCCCGCGTGTGCCTTGATCCAGAACAACGAGACGCTCTTACCCTGGCTTTTGCACAGTTTAAGAGCGTCCCGTGTCTGCACCGCCAGGGGATGGGGGGACTCGACGTTCGCCACCGCCTGGAGCGCCGCCATGGAGTCGCTGAAGATGCCGATACTGGGTCCATCGCAGCTCAAAGCGTACTCGGCCGCCGTGCAGATAGCCAGGAGTTCCGCCTGGTAGACGGTACAGTAGGACGACAAAGCAAGCTTGACGGCCTTGGTTTCCGCGCCGCCGTTCCATATGGATACAGCGGCGCCAACCCGGCCCTCAATCTTGCTGCCGTCCGTGTAAATTCGCAGGGCAAAGTTGGAGTGTGCCCTGCATTGTTCCTCGTCCACCAGGCTGCCGAACTCCAAGCTATCTAGCTCCGCGGGATGCGGGGCCTCGATCTTCGAGGCCATCCGCTCGATCTCCCTGTCCCCGAGCAGCGGATGGGGTAGCCCCCTCTTGGCCTCGTACAAAGAGGCGACCTCGCGCACTCTGAGGTCAAGAGGCAGCACCCCGGCCAGCAGCAGTGCGGAGTTCAGGGAGACCGTGCGGTAGGCTCTGCAGATCTTCTGCGCGAAGCCCCGCTGTACGCTGTTGAGCTGTTTCTGGATGCCCAGCTTATTGACCGCTGGAGCCCATGCGGCGGCAGCGTACAATATCGTAGGTTCCACTACGGCTGAATATATGATCTTCACTACTTCAGGGTTGAGACCCCAACTGACGCGGGCCGTACGCGCAAGGCGCCCGTATATGGCCACTGCCCTTTTACAGACAGTAGCCACGTGCGCGTTGAACGTCAGACCCGCGTCAATCGTCAACCCCAGCAGTTTGATCTGCCGAGACATGCCAATGTCCTCCTCCTCAACCTCAATGGTTGCCTCAATGGGTGCCTGCAACCTCAATGGTTGCCTACTGTGCGGTTCCAGCGAAACTTCTCCAAAGACTCTCAAGTTGTGGAATGAACTCTCAGCCGAGGTTTTCCCAAGGGACTACAGCATGGGGTTCTTCAAGAAAGGCGTGAAGAGGTTTTTGCAGGGTCGGCATATGAGTGACCCTGGTTTTGCAAATATCCATAGTCTACGGTAACTGCTTACAATTAGGCAGACCGTAAGCTTTTTTTTTTTTAACGGGACAGGCCCACCACTCATACCCACCACTGTGTCTCCTGTGTAGCCAGAATTAACAGCGGCGACCACAAAAAAGGCAATGAACAGTGAAGTCCATTGCCGTCCCGGGGGTTAAACTACAGCTGCCTTGGAACTCACAAACGAATTTAATCAGAAGAAATTTGTAGGAGTAGGAAGTTTTAGAATTGACTTACTATTAGACCGTAAGCTTGGTTAACAATTTGGTGGTATAAAAAAAGTTATTCTCGTATAATGCTGTGTGCCCAATGAAATAACCCAGAGCAACCTAGCCGAGCTCTACGAGCTGGCCACGTAAATGTCAGAGGCCACTGGGCCGAGGTGGCGCGGTCTCGGAGGATATTTTGGGAGCACTCCGTAAATATGACACTTTGGGCAGGCGACGTTGTATCTCTGAAAGATGGTTTTCAACAACAAATCATATTTTGCGTAACGTTTTGTTACGATCATGTGTTTGAAACAAATTGTTTTGCAATTCCATTGACGTAATGCTGTCAAATTACACTCTCGTATTTACACATTGTATACATCTGTATTGAACAACACAGAGTTTGTTCACATTAGGCTACAGAAGTCCTGTAAAGTTCGCCAATCCGCATTTGAGCAGCGTGGTGGAGTATGCTCTAAACCCCTTCGGTTGAAGGGTGACCCGTGTCCCTGCAGTGGGATGAGTAAGGGTTGATGTGGTAGCCCTGTAAAGGGTGATACGTAGCCAGTAGTTCGGCGTGATAATTTACACATTTGTATACTTAAACTTATGTAAAATGATATTTTATAATAATAATGCGAACGTGTGCTATGGCCGCGCTTGCCTACATCCCACAACGTACACCCAAAGCTAGCATTAGACATTAAATAGGTTTTAGGGTTCCGTACCATAAAAGGAAAAACGGAACTCTTACAGGATCACTTCGTCGTCCGTTTGTCTGTCTGTCAAGACCCTTTTTCTCAGGAACGGGTAGAGTAATCAAGCTGAAATTAATATCAAATGCTCAGGTATATAATCCCTTCGAGCAGTGAAAAAATGAGAAAACTGTAAATTTGTAGTTCAATCCCAAAAAAAATAGTTCTTTTGCAACAATAATTTGCGATAATATTTTTTTACGGAACCCTCAGAGACTTGACGGCTTTTTTTATAGTCTTCATTGATTTCTGGTTGGATAGGTACAGTTCTTGTATTTATTTGGTAGAGTATTTGTTAATTTTGGTAACATGTAATGACTTGGTCTCGTACCATATTTATTATTACATGTTGGTACAATGAACGTGTTCATATTTAGTGGTAATCTTAAGTGATTATTGCGGTGCCTTTTCTGTAGGTGGGTAGTATTAACAGATACCTCTTTAGGTATTGACAATTTGATCATGCTCTGCACGGAAAGCACACAATATTTAAATAGTTGGGATAATATGACAATACTATCCCAATTGTATTGTAATTGTAGCTAACATCAACGCATCAAAGCAGCCCGTCTGGGGAATTACCTCCACCTCACGGAAAACCATGGCCCCTAGGTAAATTAAACATATATATATTTGAAAATTATAACATAGCTAGCACGTTAAAACCACCGCTACTGATGCAGCAACTTCTTAGAAACTTATTAGTGATTCCACTCACTCGCAGGGTGCAAAGAGTTGTTTTATGCTTGCGGTTTTCTGTATGGTCCTACTAAGTACTACCATGGCAAGTAGAGTCGGTCACCACAAGTAGAAGAAATTGATTTCTTTGATACCACTACAGGTAGCAAACAAACATATATTCTCTTTGATGGTGTATATGTTGTGAACGATCTAAGTCTATGGACACTTGCGACACCTGGAGTGTCACTCGTTTGTTGCCGACTCTGTAACAAACTCTTCACGCCGTTATGAAGAATCTTATCTTATTAATCCCTAGGGAAAACCTCGGCAGGGAGTTCATTCCCGAACCTAATTTCAAAATACCGCTGTGCATCACAGTCCTCACTCAACATATCAAGTTCTTTAACTCTTCAGCTACCAGATTGTACGGTGTATTGTATTTGCATGGCAACCGTACAGATTCGCCGCGTAAGCATTTTACGCCGTTATGCGCGCCGTTCGCCCGTGATATATATAAACTCAGTTCGTATGCTAGCAATCAAGACATCGTACGTGCTCCAAAACATATCAAATCATATTTCAATTTAATATCATCATAAGCATATCAAAACATCCATGTTCACTTAGTAATAAGGCATTATAGACATTTTCCAGTAGTTAAATCTGTTTATCATTTCTATTTCTATATTATATATATAGTAATCAAGACATTAAATATCAAGTAAGTGTGTATGCGGTTATCAGTAGATACAGTAGATACCGGTGTAATTAAATTTTGTATGTAAACGATAGATATGAAGCTACAACACCAAACTGTATCCCAGATTTATATCATTAGTTTTCTGAATTGTCTCCCACTGTGGAAGCAAATTAAAATACGAATTCACGTCAAAATAAATGCCGTATGTGTAATCGCCCCCATCGCGACTACCAATAGAATTCATATTTTTCATAATCACCCCCGCACTGGCCCCCTTAAAACTGAACAACAAACAAACGCAGACAACAATACGAAATAAATGCGGGTTTTATTAAAAAAATCCGGTTGTAAAGCGGTTCCGGTGTCCGAAATTGTAAAAACAAGCCATTGTAATCGATTTTAGTATTCAATCGATACCCCCGCCGACCGAGATGTGCATTGAGATAAATCGTAATGGCGTCCGCGGATCGAATTTAAAAATCGATAAATCCTGGGAATGTTTTTATTTTGCAAAGCGATTCGGCGGATATGCAAATTGTTAATTTAAATATTACGTCCTAAAACAAAAAGTTAAGCGATGCGAAAGGAAATTAAACAGTCGCTTTGAATTCCTAAGTTTAAATTGATCATCTTTATAGGATGTCCGCCGTGCACACCTTTCTAGACGCTTGTGACAAATCTATCAGATCTCAATCTCAAATTTCTTCTTTGGCAAACTACATCTGATTATTAAAACGGTTTTAATATAGAAAATATACACAGATAATTTTGGGTATTACTTTACGCATCAGGCGAGTCGAATGTACAAGCATTTGGCTCGGTGTAACTGATAAAAAGATGCTAATGTCCACGTATAGTTTCCAAGTCTCTTCGTAAACCCTCGGGTCCTGGTTGTCCACCTGGTTCTCCATATACACGATGTCGGAATATATACAAATGCATACGGTATCTTACTACGGTATACGGTAACTTAACAAACATTCAGGGAGTTGATATTTGCCTGGTGTTGCCAGCGAGGAAATGGTACTTCCCCAGTGGGACCGCTTTTATTTTCCCTTCGCTCTTCAAAATAATATACAGTCTCTTGTAAATAAAAACATCTAGATGACCTAACTATATATCTATAACCGGTTATAACGGTTATGTTATAACCAGTTCTATAGGTACCTCCCCAGACGGGCTGCTTTGATGCGCCCTACCTCTCTTAAAACATCCAGACCAAGACAAACAGACATGTTCATGCACACAAATGTTTGCCTTGTGTGGGAATCGAAACCTACGAGCGTTGGTGTCAAAGTCGCGTCATTCACGACTGAGCCACTGAGCTCGTCAAATCTGATAGCTTTTACACAAAACATTTTCAGAGGAAGCGGTCTCTGTCAATGGAATGTTGATCGTTTCATACGAGTCTCTTCAATATAGTAGTATCACACTTCTTTTTCCTACCATTACCATGTGTCCTAGTTCTTTTTTTCATATCACCAAGTTCGTTATAATATCGATATTGCCATGGAGCGACTGAGAGAGAAAACTACTCCTTTCTTAGGTTAGATCGCACCTCTTTCGAGACATAATTTCTTGGACAAGCGAGTTTCCTCGCGATGTTTTCTTTCACCGTTGAGCAAGTGCAATTATACAAATATGTACAATTTAGTGATACATGACCGACTTCCACTGGCTCTAATGTCGGTGTGGGACCAACATTAGAACTTGGGGAAGTAGCTTAATTGTATGTATATATTCACGGTCCCTTGCGGGATAGGCAGAGAGAGCTGAGCACCATAAGATGCAGTCCTTACATACTTCACTCGCTTCTCTAACATTTATAGCTCTTTTCATGCACGTTCGCCGGTTCCTGGGGCTCCTTCCTGACATCACCTTCTGATAAAACACGACCAATTTGGTCATGGTAGGTTAGTCTCGGTCTTCCTCGGCTCCTACATTCTTCCACTTTTGCATTGTATATCTGTTTCGTCGTCCTTTCTGCGTGTCCGAACCAACGGAGCATGCCTTTTCTTGTCTTAACACCGACACTCTCTTTCAGACCAACTCTCCCTCTTACGTCGTCATTGCGAACGCGGTCAGCAAGCGTTATGCCACAAATTTTGCACAATGCTCTCATCTCGACCGCATTTACTCTACTTTCTTGCTCTCTGTGCCATGCCCAACTCTTACTTCCATTAGGTATCGTCGGGTTGAGCACTGCGTTGTGTACAGCGAGCTGTGCCTTCTGGCTTAGATTACGGCTGCCTAGCAGTTTATCCAACGCTCCATTCACGCTATTCCCGGCACTCACTCGTCTCTCCACATCAGCGGTGTACCTTCCATTGCTGCTAAAAGCGCTTCCAAGATATACAATCTCATCCACTTGCTCCAACACTACATCATCAACCGTAATCCCAGTGTTAGTCTGTTTAGTTATTCACTCACGGCTATTATCACTGATACTCTTCATTACATACACTAGCACTATCAGTATTAGATATTGAAAGAAGAGTGAAACCAGGAAATCGTATCAATGGTGCGTTGTACTCGGTTTTGACCAGCGTTAATATTTTTTTAGATACCACTAAGTTACTAAACTAAACGTACGGCCTACCCGATGGTAAGCAGTTACCGTAGCCCATGGACATTTGCAACATCAGGGGTGTCACTCGTGCGTTGCCGACCTTGCAAAAACCTCTTCACGCCTTTCTTGAAGAACCCCATGCTGTAGTCCCTTGGGAAAACCCCGGCTGCGAGTTCATTCAACAACTTGATAGTTCTCGGAAGAAAACTTCGCTGGAACCGCACAGTACGCAACCATTGAGGTTCCAGTGTGTGAGGGGTATGCTGAGATGGTTCGGACACTTGGAAAGAATGAATGACAAAAGAGTTACAAAGAAGTATATCGAGCCATGGTGTGTACAGATATCGGCTGGGGCTGCCCTAGACGACACATAGGGAATGGATCATAGGCGACGTGCTGAAAAAGGGCCAAATTAAAAGCACCCGAAACTACCCGTATCTGCCTACCCCAATGGGAGACAGGCATGATGATATGTAAAAATATACAGTAGTATAAAATTGATATTACATTCAATACTCAGTACTCTTGTGAGGACAGTATTAGTTAAAAGTCGCGCAAATATAAGCCTGTTTGTTCCACGTGTAAAATGTCTGAAATTACTATATCATAGAATTCACATCAAAAACTTCAACGAAATAACAAAAATAACTTTACAGCACTATAATGTGTATTCTAAATAGAAAAATGCATATAAAACCCGTTTTGTTTGACGGTAACGACGTGCTCGCATGATATTGGTGTATTTTTGTTGCCGCGGCGTCGGCGTCGGCGTCGTGATACTAATGGCTCGGCAAACCGCCGGACTCGGGAAGCGACGGGGAAGTGGCCCGGTGGTGTCACCGGTAGGAGCGTCCCGTTGCCCAATTTTCAACCGCCGTGGATACTTGCAGGCTAAACTCTTTTCATATGAGGAGCTATTTTTTTTTATACAACTAGATTGGCAAACAAGCGTGCGGCCCGCAATAGATGGTAAGCGGTCACCGCAGCCTGTTGACGCTCACAATACCACGGGTTACTCGCGCGCTGCATATTTTGTCACCTAAGACTGTTTCGTCACAATACCCAGTAATTTCTCTGTCATATGTCACCCTTCAATCCGAAACACAGCTATATATATATATATACATATATATATATAGCTGTGTTTCGGATTGAAATATATATAGCATGCCAAGCCCCTCGCGGGGTAGGCAGAGGGACCCGAGCTCCGCGCGACTCGCTTACACCCCTCGCTCAGTCCTCTAACATTCATTGATCTTTTTATGCCGGTTCTTAGGGCTTCTGAAGTCACGTATGGTGGTAGATGAGTGTTGGTCGTCCTCTGTTTCTGCTTTAGCGCTGTGTATCTGTTTCTCCATTGTTTCCTCTTGCAGTCGTTCTACATTAATCGATGAATAAAATGTAATATAAGCTATCAAGTTTGTACTTAATATTTTATTCATAAAACCTTCAAACGTGTTTTATGATTCTTCCTATTTGCGAGCAAATAGGAAGGTAAATAGGAAGGCAAATAGGAATGCGAGCATGACTTAATATTAAACTCAGTTTTGATAAAACCTCGACAGGAAAGTTCTTCTACAACGAGTTCACGAAGACCTCGCAGTATGCGCAGACTTGGCGATTATTTTAGTAACAATTATATAACGAATTCCATGTTGATCCAGAAGCCAGCCAGATGTGATTGAAGAAGGAGGTAACCGGCATTATATCAAACGACTCCGCTAAACTCAATCCACAGTACAATGAGTACGATCTATAGATATCCCGACCCCAGATTAAGACCTCAAGACTTAATGGCCCCAAATTGCACTTGACCGGGTTCCAGAAGACTGTAGCCGCGGTCCCGTATACTCGACCCCATCCATTGTGCGATTTGTGTATCAATACCTAGTGCTGCGCCGCACCGACGTATTGTCGATAACATAATTATTTTGAACTCGATACTCGCATAGTATTGTCTTAGGTTTTCGCGATTTGTTGTACTTGTTGTATACATTGAATTAAACAATTTTTAACGGAAGTATCGCGTGTTTTACTCTTGTCAGAAAATTACACCACTACGGTATCAGGAACAAGGCTCTCGAACTTCTGTCTTCTTATCTGGGCAATAGGATACAGAAGGTCGATGTTAATGGTAAAAGATCTTCGGGGTCCCCTGTAGTTATGGGAGTCCCACAGGGGTCAATTCTAGGTCCATTCTTATTTTTAGTTTATATAAATGACTTACCTTATTATGTAAGGGATAAACATGAGATTGTATTGTTTGCGGATGATACCTCTTTGACATTCAAAATTAATAGACAGTTAGGTAATTATGACGAAGTTAACGATGCTCTCTCTAAAGTTATTCATTGGTTTAGTGTTAATAATCTGCTTTTAAACGATAAAAAGACTAAAGTAATTAAGTTCTCAACACCTAATGTAAGACAGGTGGCTACCAATGTACATGTTAATGGAACTAATTTAGCCCCTGTGGAGACAACTGTGTTCTTGGGTATAACAATTGACTCCAGACTACAATGGGGCCCACAAATTGAAAAATTATCAGGAAAACTAAGTTCTGCAGCCTATGCAGTGAAAACTATTAGACGGCTCACTGATATTGATACGGCTAGAATAGTTTATTTCAGCTACTTTCATAGTATTATGTCATATGGAATTCTTCTTTGGGGTAACTCCGCGGACATTAACACCATCTTTTTATTGCAAAAGAGAGCCATAAGAGCTATCTACAAACTTGGTCCCCGGGAGAGCCTTAGAGAAAAATTCAAAGAAATAAATATTCTAACAGTCGCATCGCAATATATCTATGAAAATCTTTTGTATGTCCATAAAAACATAGACTCATTTTGTAAAAAGAGTGATACTCATAGCATAAATACTAGATATAAGCATAATCTTGTGTTACATGCAAGCCGTCTCCACAAAATAAGTAATTCTTTTATGGGGCAATGTATACGGTTCTATAACAAACTTCCCAGCAATATAAGAGAATTGTCAATAAACAAATTTAAAACTACTATTAAAGCCAAATTGTGTAGCAGGGCATATTATAAAGTATCTGACTATATTAATGATAAAAATGCCTGGGAGTGAGTCGATCCAATTATAATGTAATTAATAAAATATGTAAATTTGTTTGGACACCAAAAGAGGGATGCCTGAGTTTTTTGGCAGTATTTTTATCAGTGCTCACCTAGTCATAAACTGCACGGTAGGGAAAAAAATTGTGACGATTCCAAACAAATGTAGCCATTTTTACGGAATAAAAAGATTTTGACTTTGACTTTGACTTTATTTATTTTGTTGAACCTGACGTTTCGAATGCTTTGCAGCGTCCGTGGTCGCAGGAAGACTAAGGTGACATTTGTCTAACATTGGTTATTCAATTATTACATCTACCGACATGGATGGATTAATTATATACGTTCCGATATGAGCGCTAGTTCATCCGTAATTTTACCCAAGAATCTGTAATGAATTTCACAGTTCACTTTTAGTATTATCCTGGCACACCGGTGATACAGCAGTGATTTTTTTTATCAGCCAACGTTCTAAGCCCGAGCCGTCTTAAGCCCCGACTCAAAGGTCGATATGAACAAAGCGTGACATCACTATAATGTCGTTCCCCTGCCGTGTGCGCATTAAAATCGTTATTCAATTGACCATCTCGTATTGTAGCCCAATGACAGCACTTTATATAAGTAGCCGACATTCGGTTGTTGCCTTGTCAAAGTGCTGCGATTTGTTTTCGACCGTTCGGTAGACCGTGTTCTCGAGTGAATACAATACTAAAGTTACGTGGA
Source organism: Pyralis farinalis (assembly GCA_947507595.1). Lineage (NCBI taxonomy): Eukaryota > Metazoa > Arthropoda > Insecta > Lepidoptera > Pyralidae > Pyralis > Pyralis farinalis. The sequence continues at coordinate 1,126,631 of OX382280.1, forward strand.
GGTACAGTCCTATCTCAAAATATGTGGACTTTAGAAAAGACTGGATACATGTTCTGGTTTCTGGCTTCAACTAAAATAATCATTAAAAATTACTTCCGTTAAAATTGTTTAATTCAATGTGTAACAATCGCGAAAACCTAAGACAATACTATAATCATTATATAATCATTATTCCACTAGTTCCAAAGTAATGGTGTCTTTGCTTAACCTGCGTGTTTGGTTAGAATGAAACGCGTCATTCTAACCAAACACGCAGGTTAAGCAACATTAAGCCAGTGGCCCTCGGGCGGCTGGAAAACAATGGCCTCCGCCAATTCGCATTTGAGCAGCGTGGTGGAGTATGCTCTAATTCCCTTCGGTTGAAGGGAGACCCGTATCCGTGAAGTGGGATGATTAATGTTGACGTGGTGGTGTACATGCATTATCCTTTAAAACGTTATTACAGGGGCGCAGTGACAAATATTACTTTGTATCCGGTTTTAGTTACTTTTGATGAGCTAGCAATGTAGCAATGTCGGTAGACACAACGGGTTCGTATTCCGCCCAAGATAAATCTTTGCGTTTATAAACAGTCTGCTTGTCTTGGTTGGTGTTTCTGTGTATTATAAATATGTCTTTTTTCCCAGCGTTATCCCATTTCCTAATCCATTAGGATTGGCGGGGTTCGTACCTACTATAAGGATTTGGGTGAAGCTACTGGTTCTTACACAGAGCGACTGCCGTCGGATCTCCACAAGCCAGAGGGGACTCCAGATTTTTTCTTAGACTTGGTCGCACGTGTTCCAAACATAACTTCTTGGACTTGCGGATTTCTATAGGAATTAAATACTAAAACACCAGTCAAATAGTATGCCGATTGGCCCAATCGCTACCAAACATCACAGGACCACTCGCTGGGCTTTGAGACTACACGATCCATTCGAACTCTTGCGAACGGATACATATTTTTAGACGTGACTGTACATATAGTTTATGCATAGGAAGAGGTGAAGTAAAAGATAATTCCAAATATGAAAGAGTTGAGGCACTGAAGGCTTATTACTGGACGGATTCCAAAAAGCTACTTGAATTCAATGCATATTTGTGAAAACATGTAACTAGGGCACATCTTCTGCCGAAACAGAAACTAAACCGAAATTTAAATTTAATGCCGAAACTGAAACCGAAAGTTCTGTCAGACACCAACGCTAACAGATTCTTCGTAGTAACAGCATAAGCACCAACTTTGTCAACAATTAAAATTATTAATTAATCTGACCCAAATTTTGTTAATTGGAAATAAATGTGTTTTATCCGAAGGAGATGCCATAGAAACCGGCGAGCGTGTATGAGAAAATCTATGAATGTTAAAGAAGCGAGTGAGGTATGTAAGAACCAAGACATGTGGCACTCGGTTTTCTCTGCCTACACCGCAAGAGGTTTGGTGTAAAGTTATAGATAGATAAGAACTAAATAATTTATCACAAAATATTTTCTCTATATTTTTCATACCAATATACCTTTAGAACGCGGAAGCTAAATTTAATGCAATAATTACCCTGGATTAACGCGTCGACTTAAGTTCAAACTCCATTGATTGTTTAGTATCGAGTATCCCATTTCTCAGAACTTCAAAGCCCAACCTAATCTAACAACTTTTCAGCAAGTTCTCGAACGAAATTAAGTAAATATGCAGTTGTGTTGGTATGTATATACCAATGCTCAAGTGTTTTATACGATATTTTTAAAACATTTGCGAGGAAAAATAAGTAAGTCTTGTTCTATGAGAAATTATTAATTGAATGTAATATAGTATATTAATTTGATAGGTTTAAATTAATATACATGTCTGATTCAGCCGAAATATTGTTAGATATTTGATGCGAATAATTTTCATTGCAATTTGATCTAACCTGCTTTGTGTGCTTTCGCCCCCAAGTTCATGCGGCCTAGCGCCGGCCGGTACCCACCTACTACCGTTAGTAGATGCAACATGCCGACGCTCTCTCGGCTGCTGCGGTGGTCCGTCATCTGGAACAGAAACCGCATGCCCCCACCACCGTCGCCGCCACGACTGGCCCGGTCGTCGCTGCGACCCGTGTCTAGCTAGGCCGCATGAACTAATTGGTGGCGGTACTAGTAATTTTCTTTACCACGTGAGCGCTGGCTGCAGAGATACAACAGTTTTCATATCGATTCCATTACATAATGTGAGTTCACTTCTTCATTACAAACTCAGCCCCATTACGCCATTAAACAAGGAACTCTTATGGATTCGACATGTCTGTCTGTACATCGATCCATCTGTCTGTAAGTCAGTCAGTTTACTCACAGACTGGCCGAGTTAGAAACCTAAAAGTTGGTACAACGCTTACAAACTTACAAAGTGAACTAATTAAAAACATACAATTACTATCTGTATTCCCTAAAACAGGTGTATTTTCAGGAACACCGTTCCTATATGGATTCTATATGTTTGTCTGTGCGTTTGTCTGTCGCTTTTTTTCGAATATTCGAATTTTGACTTCAGATTCGGATTCAGCATAAAAAGTAGAATAGGAATGTTCAGGAACACCGTTCCTATCTCTTAAGGAACATGGTCAAAATGGCCGACAAAATAAAAAAAAATTGTATTGTTATATAATTAACGAGCCAGGTGTTCCTCTGGCAATGCAAGCTTGCGTATTCTCAACTGGTTTTTATTTGTGAATCTGTGTCAGTTCTGTGTGGTGTCGATGGTGTTCATTTCCGAATCCATTAGGATTTGTGGGTCCGCAACCTAAACCTAAGCATTTGGCGAAGATACTGATTTTGACATGGAGCGACTGCCGTCAGACCTCCACGACCTAGACGGAAAACCAGACATTTCTTAGGTAAGGTCACACGTCTTTAGAAATATCATTTCTTGAACGTGCGGGTTCCCACACGATGTTTCCCTTCACCGCCAACCAAATGATAATTACAAATATATACATAAATTCGAAAACACGAATTTAGTGGTACACGCCAGGATTCAAACGGGGGACCATTTGATCACCAGGCCGGTTGTTTATCACTAGGCTATCATTGCTCACCATTTTTGCTATCATTTTTAATGTAAGCATTTGTAAGCTAAATGTTGAGGTTTTTGCGGGGTTTTCCGATGTGCGTCTGCCTGTTACAACTTTTAGAATCGGCTTCGCCTCGTGCCTGCTGCCATCCCGCCTCGCCTGTAACAACTAACAACCAATGCTCACGTCTTTCTCATACCATGTTTTTCAACAAACAAAATAAATAAGGCTTATTTTTAACCAACTTCAAGGAGGAGGTTCTTAATTCGACTGTATTTTTTTTTTTTGTATGTTTGTTACGCCATCTTTCCGCCAAGTATGAATTGATTTGGATGATAATTTTTTTGTTTAGTAGGTACTTCAGAGGTTCCATATAAAATGTATCGACTCAATTCACGCTTTTTAAGAAAATCAACATAAACGATAATACATACACAGATAATGTTTTGGTTCGTTTATTTTATCAATTAATTTTCGCTTTTTGGTTCCTGGATGTTTTAAAGGCGGTTTTTTTTTTCATTTAAAAATAATTTATTGGCAGAGCTGCGATAGCCAGCGGAGCCACATTACCCTCAAAATTGTCGTTTGGGGTAGATTGATGTCATCCAGCTAGCGTTTAGACGGTAATAGTGAGAAACTCCAAAATCGACACACTAATAGCTAACATATTGCAGTTTTGTATCCTTTAATTTGAAATTTAAATGTTCGTTGGTGAGGAAGAACGGTCCAAAATCGTTCCAATTAGAAAAAAAAACATATGGGAAAACGTATGGCCGGCCACTCTGCAGTGCAGAGTCTGCACTGCACTCCCATCAACAGAAAAAGTAACAGCACTCGTCGCTAGATGTCGTACAGGGTTCCATATATTTAAAAAAATTTAAAAATTAAAAATAAAACATTTAAATATTTTTTAAATTTAAAAAATATCAGCTCAAGCCTACACAGCTTGCTGTTATTTACTAGTTATAGTAGGAGCAATTAGTGAGAAGCAATTACTGAAAGTACAGTTGGAAAAATGGTATCCAAATATTTTGTTGGCATTTCCACAGTACGTGTTACGGTATTATTAACAAACTCATTGTTTTCATCTTGAGTTGCTGTAAATATCGGATATGACGAAACATTTTCATTGGAGGTGGAAGGATGTGTTTCCACATTAACAGGAGACACTGAAACATTCTTGGAATAAGGAGTGCAAGGACGCGATTCATATCAAATCTTTTTACACTGTGGCTCAATATTGATTGTGTAAGTTATGTTGGCACGTAAGTCGGCCTTGTTTCGAATACAGCTATAGAGTTTTCAACATAAAATTCAGTGACTGTGTTAAATGGCTACTCGCCATGGCATTTTAATGTCAATATATCGGCTGCCGAAGCAGCCAGAAATGTAACAGAACTTCTTCTGGAACTTCGGAATTTCGGTGTAAGCATTAAAACCAGTTAATTGATTCTAAAAGCTTAACGCTTTCCTTTCTAAGACCAAATTGGCCATAGATTTCTCCATTATTTTTTATTTATTTAAATTTTAGTTACCACATACTAGATAGACAAACCTCCACAACTCAGAGGGAAAACCAGACTTTCTTAGGTTAGGTCATACGTCCATCGAAATATAATTTCATGAACGTGAGGATTTCCTCAGGATGTTTTCCATCACCGCCGAGCACGTGATTCGTAGGATAAAAACGGAGATAAAATATTTTAATTCGACTTTCAATGGATAAGTATCCAGGGTCGTTAGCATTAAAAAGTAATCTTACGTAAATAAATAATAAATTAAATGATCATATAATGAAACGAATTGATCAACCTGCCTTCAAGGACTTGCCCTAATCAAATGTTTATATTTCAAAATTTCTCTAGTAAATAATTTGAGGTATTAGCAACTAAGAAGAGTTTTTGTCAATTCCGAGTGAAGATCGAGAGGTTTCGACGAGCTCGGTAGCGCAGTGGTGAGACGCGCTGTTACGCTACTTTGATACCAACGCTCGTGGGTTCGATTTCCACACAGGGCAAATATTTGTGTGCATGAAAATGTCCGTTTATCTTAGTCTGGGTGTGTTTAAGAAAGGTAGGGCGCATCAAAGCAGCCCGTCTGCGGAAGTACTTCCACCTTACAGAAAAACTGCATCCAAATAACAACTCTCAAGAGTGCTATGGTATTCCTGCGTGTGAGTGAGCGTTTATAGGCTACGGTAACCGCTTTACAGGCGGGGCGTATGCTTATACGACGTAGTATAAAAAAATCCCGATGAACAGTTCACAGACTAAGATAGTCAGTCTGACAATTAGAAGCAAATCGCAATTAGGCTACAGCGGCCGATAACACTTCAATTTGTACAATTAGAGGCACAGAGAACGCAGCGCTGCGCCCGCCCACTTAGCACCATTATCTGTGAACTGTACATCTACTAATTTTCAATTGTCTAACACATGCGTGTCAGACGGTCTGCTTTCGAGTGGTGAGCTCATACAGGTGACCCAGTGACTGCAATGTGCGACGGCTGGTAACACACCACCGATGGTGTATTCTGAAAACCACCCGACGAAAGGTTGACAGATCACTAGATTGATAGAGAATCTTCTTGCCAGTTTTATCCCGTTGCCTAATCCACTCGAATTGACATGATCCACTACTTAAGCGTTAGGTTTTTAGACGTTTTAGGCGTTAGGCGAAGATTTATATTGCTTTTCATATTTAACGACTGCCTAAGGTTTGGTTTTCCGTTTTTGATAACTCGACCTTTCTTAGGTTAGGTCACACGGTCACGAAATATAATTTCTCGGCCGTGTGGATTTCTTACTACTAGATACTACTCGTAGATTAATAGATAATTAATTGATGATAATTATATGCTTCATCCCGATTAGACATTGACGCAGAGTACATTTTATATAGTATATTGAACATGGAGGATGCTGCATGCTACAATATGTGTTACATAATTTCTGCCGGAACTAAATAAGACGCAGATGTCTTTACATATATCTTAATTCTACTGTCCATCTGTATGTTACTGAACTCCTCCTAAACTGTATAATTTTAAACTTTGACCGTGAAAGTTTGGATGACACAATATTGGATGACGTCCCGTGACCATGGCGTCTGCAAGGTCGCCGAAATATCGGGGAAATATAAAAACAAATCGCGGTAAGTACCTACAATAAACATAAATTGTTGTATCGACTTTTACGAAATTGTTGTGTTTGTGTAAGTGAATTCGAGAATTGTTTACATTCACAATTGAAGACGGTAGGTGGTGCTGTAGTCGGGTTCTGTAAAATTCTTCATATAATCGGGCAGGACGTCTGTTTAGTCCGCTAGTACCTACGAATAGATAATAAGTCTAGTACTACATAAAAAATATATATACGCTTTGTTTCGCTTCAACTCTGCATCAATGGGAATCCAGCCTTAGTGCGCTTTTCCATTGCATGTTCTTGAATGGTAATATCGATCAGTGAACAGCATTTAGATCCAAATTCAAGTACATATATGATTTGTTAATCTGACGGCTCCTTAGAAAGATGGTGTTCTCTGATTCTTTCTGATCTATTTACGGGCATACCGTACTGACGAATTTTATCCCCGGGACATCAGTAAGACGGGCAGATTGACAGACATCTGATAGATAGTTAGCTTGACTCACTGCTCGCTAGGCATAGGAGGGAAGTGATGAATACACACCACCGTCCATCACCTCCCTTGCAAATACGATGGGTGTGAAAGTCAAATTGTGATCAAAGAAATTTAGTATCCGGGAAAATAGAGAATCAGTCATTGAAAGCACTCCTGTGTTACAAGACGCACGCGCTGCTCCGTATAGAGTACTGTAGTCATCTTCAGCCGGAGCACCCGGGGCAGTTCGAGTTGTGTGAGTCGCTTCGGTGACGACCGGTGAGGATTGTAGACATGTATATACAAGAGAGATAGGCTATAGAGGCGCATCAAAGCAGCACGACGGTGGAAGTTCCTCCACCTCACAGAAAACCTCGGCCAAATAACAACTCCTTACAGAATCGTTGTGTTCCTGCGAGTGAGTGACGTCGCCAGTAAACTCCAAAGGAATAACTGCGTTAGCAGCAGAGGTGTTGCAGGCGTTAATAGACTACGGTGACCATCTTACATCAGGTAGGCCGCATGCTTGTATGCTTTCCGACGTTGTATAAAAAAAATGTCTACGACCCTAAGCTACGCGGTATTTAACCTTTTCATATGAAAAGGGTAATATTTTTCAGAATCTATTTAAATAGAGATAGATAATAGATTTAATAATAGAGATATTAATGGGCGTCGTTATGCATGCCAATCTAATAAAACACCAAGTTAAGGAGCTCAACTAGTCTATGGATGGGTTTATCCATAGTTCCTTCACGCTTCGGAGCTCACATTTAGCACTATCAACCATCTATTTTCAATAGCTAACAGTCGTTAAACTAACTTAAAAGAGATAATGCGCATATCGCAGTCAGACTGGTGAAGTAAACTCTACCTCACAGAAAACAGCGGCCAAATAAGAGCTCCCTGGATGGTTGTTACATCAGGTGAACCGTATTCTTGTATGCCTCCCCACGTTATTTTTTTTATCGGACAAATTACACAGCGCCACCTAGCCCCAAAGAAGCGAAGCTTGTGTTATGGGTATTAGACAACTGATAAACATACGTAAAAATATATATTTTTTGTAAATACACAGTAATTATACATAGAAAATACCCAGACCAAGACCAACGGACGTGTTCATGCACACAAATGTTTGTACTGTGTGGGAATCGAACCCACGAGCGTCGGTGTTAAAGTAGCGTAACAACGCCTTTCACCACTACGCCGCCACCGAGCTCGTCAATGTAAATCTATAAAATAAAATAGACTTTTAGTTTAATTTACAACATCGCATTTCCGCAGTAGCATCTACCTACAGATGTATGCTGAAGAGTCAAAGCGGATACTGGGCCGTCAATAACCGGCCGTAATTTCCACCGGACAGCTCGACTCTTTTACAATGAACGCTGCACGGTAGCGATTGTCGACCAAACAACATTTACCTAAACGATCCGTTTGATCCTTGCAATCGTTACCTACACACTCCTCCGTTTTCACCTTTATTGCTACAGTCTTACGTACTTTTGAAACTGTATCAGTAAAATTGCGATGTGGTGTAACAGTTAATTTTTAAAGTCAGTCTTTTGTGGCGCTTCCTTTTGATATGGTTTGCGTGTTGTTTGAAGACTACTGTTTGACGCGTGTCTTTCTATGTTACTGTTGATGCAAATAAGGGCCACTGCAGATGTACGACTAACGTGGACATTTTAATCTCAACGCGATTATAATATCTTATTTTATACAACGTTGGTAGGCATACATACGACACGGCTGATGTAAAGTGGTTACCGTAAACTAAAAAGATGCACCACTGGACATATTGCTTTAGCGTTGCCACCTCTGCTGCTTACACAGCGACTCTTTGGACGCTTACTGGAGTCACCAGAGATGTTATTTGGCTGTAACATTCAGTAAATTGGAGACACTTTCCCAGTGGGAGTGTTTTAATGCACCCACACCGTGCTTAAAATACTCAGAGCAAGACAAACAGACACACAAATGTTTGTTCTGAGTGAGAATGATTCTTAAAAATTACAGTATCGTTATAAACTTTTTTCCATACTAAGTCAAGAGGTAAATAGACTCGGTCGTGAAGGCGATGGCAAGCGATTACTGTTGCCTATAAATAATAGAGTGCACTCGCACAATGCCACCCACATTAACTCACGTCAGCAGCATGCCTGTGACCTTGCTCATTGGCTGATCCAGAACAACCCTCCAAGAAGTTGAACAGTTCATCTTATTAAAAGCAGTTTGAATTGAGCACCAGACGGCAAGACAGCGTCTACCTAACTATTTTACTAGCAAAAAATGCTAACCTAACCGTCTTAGAAAGAAAGAAAGAAAGAAAATGGTTTATTGGTTGCCTCACATATAATCACTAACATTTAAAACCTAAAACAAGTAAATAACATATAAGACAACAAATAGGCTTCTACTCAGCATAAGCCGTGGGGTCGTCTGATACCGTCTTAAAAGTAAAGTTGAATTGTCTACCGTATGTGCAAGCCCTAAACACTATCTTTCATGCTTTACTATGATCTGATTGATAAATTTATGTTCCGTGGCAAAATTGACCAAACTCGTTAAAGACAGGAGTTCACAATCCTCACGCACGAGAATCGATCGATCTTCAATAGAGACATCGACCTTAAGCGTCTTCAACTTAGGCGGTAGGCCCCTTGGTCGTGAAATCCCTAATAGAATCTATGTATCCCTGCCTATCTATTTATAATTTCACGACAAATCCCTTGTTGGGTAGGCAGAGAGAACCGAGCGCCACATGACTCGGTCCTTACACACCTCACTCTCTTCTTTAACATTCATAGCTCTTTTCATGCACGCTCGCCGGTCCTAGGGCTCCTGACAACTTCTGATAAATTGTGTTTTAAATTTTGTCATGGTAGGCGAGTCTTGACCTTCCTCGGCTCCTGCATCCTTTCACTTTAACATTATATATTTGTCTCGTCCTTCTTTTATCCTGCATTCTTTTTACACGAGTTTATGACGAGTTTATGAGCCAATTTACTAAGGAACCCTAAAAATTGCGTGCTCCGACGCAATTTTTAGGGTTCCTTAGTAAACTATAAGGGTTCCTTCCCTTAGTTTTGCTATGTCCTTCTGTCCGCGCCCTAGCTCCGAGACGCTTGATACTAGAAAGCTGTAATTTGGCATGTATATACATATTAACTAAGCTGACAGTGATGAAGAATAAAATCTTAAAAAAAAAATTGTGATTTCATCACGTCTTCATTACGAACGCGGTCAGCAAGCGTTATGTCACAAATTTTGCGCAATGCTCTCATCTCGACCGCATTTATTCTACTTTCATGCTCTCTCTGCCATACCCAACTCTCACTTCCATAAGTTAGCATTGGGATTAGCACCTCGTGTACAGCGAGCTGTGCCTTCTGGATTAGACTTCGCCTGCCTAGAAGTTTACCAAACGCTCCATTCACCCTATTCCCTGCACTCACTCGTCTCTCCACATCAGCGGTGCACCTTCCATTGCTGCTAAAAGCACTTCCAATATATACAATCTCATTCACTTGCTCCAACACTACATCATCAACCGTAATCCTAGTGTTCGTTCTGGTTGTCTCTCTTTCAAATACCATTATCTTGCTTTTCTTCGCATTAAATTGTAAGCCTTTCTTCATACAATCATCTTTCATTGTGTAACTAGTGTTTCCAGTTCGGATGATGATTCTGCTACGAGTATTAATAATTGGTAAATCTTTGTCAACGGCTTACATTAAGTACATTTTCATAATAACCGCACATTAACTCATACTCGCCCGCTGCCGTGCTGAGGACAGCGTCTACTGTCAACTGCCATGCAATTCTCTAAGCGACTTGTAATGGCTGTGTGCGTCGCTGTGATCACAGATGTCACAGCTTTGACATTGTCTACTGCGATCACGGCTAAATCATTTGATATTCTATAAGGCTGTAAGCGTACGCGAGGCTGTTTGCCTTGTAGAATTCCAATTCCAAACGCAGCCTTGCGGCGCTAGTGTCGCACAACCATGAAAAGCGACACCAAAGAATTGCAATTTTGTGTTCAAGGCTGTAACAGCCGATGTTTCCGAGGATGTAAGGACGTTTGCTCTTACAGAATTGCATGGCAGAACTCATTAACTGTCAACTGGATTCAGAGGACGGACGTTAGTACTGTGACAGATGGTTCATCGTTAGTAGATTTAGGCGTTATTTTCCGAAAGTCAAATTTACATGCAATTTGATCTAACCTGCTTTGTGTGCTGCCGCTACTAATTAGTTCATGCGGACTAGCGCCGGCCAGCTCTCCATTTGTTGCATGTTATTCTAACGACTAACGTCTACAGCGCCTGATGATGCCTCGTGGAGAGGCGAACACGTGTCGCAGAGTCGACCAGGCCCGTCGTGGCCGCGACGGTGGTGGGGGCATGCGGTTTCTGTTCCAGATGGCGGACGACCGCAGCAGCCGAGACAGAGACTACCGGAGCAGCCATGACAGCGACGGCATGTTGCATCTACTAACGGTAGTGGGTGGGTGCCACTAATTGGTAGCGGAAGAACACAAAGCAGGTTAGATCAAATAGCATGCAGATGTTTCTTCTGCTGATTTTTCTATGACAGTGTGTGATCCTTTAAGAGAAGCAATGTAAAGAATAGCCAATTTGATACTAGACCGTGATACTATTGCGAGTTGTTGTGCAATAGACCCATATCACAATATATGTTATTATCAGCAGATTTATGCGAGTGTGTTCTGAAGTGCGGTCTCGATCGCGAGTCTGTCGGGCGAAAGAAAGCTTTCTTCTGATTGGATCTCTTTAGCCGTCCCTGTTTCAACACGTTTCATGGGCCCTATGAATTAGGATTTGTACCTAATAATGAACCAGTTGAGAATGCGCAAGCTTGCATTGCCAGAGGAATACCTGGCTCGTCAATTATATAACAATTTAATATTATTTTTTTAAACTTTGTCGGCCATTTTGACCATGTTCCTTAAGAAATATGATATTGGTTTTTAAGACATTCCTATTCTATTGAATTAAACAATTTTTAACGTATTTTATTTATTTTGTTGAACCTGACGTTTCGAACGCTTTGCAGCGTCCGTGGTCGCAGGAAGACTAAGGTGGTATTTGTCTTACATTAGTTATTCAATTGTTACATCTACCGACATGGATGGATTAATTATATATGTTCCGATTTACACAAAAATCGCTCACAGTGTCCGAACATTTTTTAGATCTTTGGGTTTGGGACTTGATTATTTTTAGGACTGGATCCCAAGCAGGTGGTACTTGCCAACCATATTCTCTATTGAAATTGGGACAAATTAGACTGCGAATGTGGTTTATCATACATAGGGCAAACAAAGAGAAGCGTAGGTACTCGTGTGAAAGAACACATTGCTGACATGAAGAAAGCGAAAGAAAATATATTGAGGTAACTCCTTAACTTTTAATTCTTGAAAGCCTTTGGTGAGCGCCTGCCCTAAATTCGAGTCACATGCGCAGCATATACATGGGGCGGCGATAGCCCAATTAAGTAGATAAAGAATCGTTTCAGGTGGTACGTATGCATGTTTTCCATCCGACGTATAAAATCCACGCTGTATTAGCAAAACGGTCATAAAGTCTAGTCCAACAAGATCGCACTAATTTGACGAACTGCCAACCGTCGAGGTGTCCTCGTGACCGCCTCTCAGCTCTATCACCAGACCAGCTCGATGATAATATCATTGTTATCTGCTAGCTATAAAGTTTTTTTTTATTTGATCAACTTTACAGGTCAACTTTCAGCATATACTGCATCGACAGTATGATAAATTTTTGTGGAACAAACTATGAAATTACAATTTATCGTCACATTGCCATGTAAAGCCTTCTTGGCGAAAATGTATTTTCGGAAATTCAATCAGGCCAATTGCCACATAAACCAGTTGAGAATGCGCAAGCTTGCATTGCCAGAGGAATACCTGGCTCGTCAATTATATAACAATTTAATTACTCGTATTATTTTTTTAACTTGTCGGCCATTTTGACCATGTTCCTTAAAAGATAGGAACGGTGTTCCTGAACATTCCTATTCTACTTTTTTATGCTGAATCCGAATCTGAAGTCATTATTCGAATATTCGAAAAAAACGCACAGACAAACGCACAGACAAACATATAGATTTCATATAGAATCGGTGTTGAAAACATACTTGACTAATCGAGGCACTGGCAGTAAACATAAATTCAACCATCAACATCATCAATAAATAAATACGGCCATACTCCATGGTCTCGTGGAGCTCGCAACGTCAGCGACGGGTACACGTGTTGCCATTTGACTGAGGTCCTTTGAGAGGTAAATCTTATTTTCTAAAAAGTAACCGAGGAAGAGATTACAAGCCTTCTAGCACTAATTGGCATTGCATACGAACACAGTACCTGGCAAATAATTTAACTAAACTTTATTATATAGCTTTTGACCTCGTACTAATGTGCAAAACTATAGCTACGAGAATTTAAGAGAGGTAGGACGTACCAAAGCAACCGGTCTTTGGAAGTACCTCCACCTCGCAGAAAACGGCAGCTAAATAACAACTCCCTAGAGGGTTGTTGTGTTCCTGCGTGTGAGTGAGATCACCAGGAAGGTCCTAAGGAGTTGCTATGTTAGCAGCAGAGGTGGCATCGCGCGGATGTTACTTTATGTATTACAGGCGTTCATAGGCTACGGTAACCGCTTTACATCAGGTGGACCGTATGCTTGTATGTCTTTCGATGTCGTATAAAAAAAAACTTTATTTACCATTTAGAGTAGAGTCGACGTAGACCCAACTCAGCATAATGTGGCGTATGTCTTGTACATAAATACATTTCTGTTCTTGGGGGAGTGGAGAGTTGATAATTTTAAAAAAAAAACGTTATTTAAACGATCTTAAGGACTTGGGAGAGTCTTATCTTCCACTCTGTTATATAGGAAAAGTGTTCCGTTTTTTTAAACATTATCTAGCTAGAGGTATACAAGCACCTGATATAAAGTAATTACCGGAGCCTATGTCGCAGGGATTAGTGCCTCTGGAGGGCCGGTATTCCACTAAGGTGAGAAAAAAATTAGAAAGAGAGAAATACCGACAAGGATTTATTTAGAGAGTACACGGTCAGGGGTCGTGGGTAAGGCAGTGGTCTCCGCCACGGTTGTTCTCTACACACTTAGCTCTCCGAGGAGATGCAGATTGCGCGCCGTATGTAGATGAGGGTAGGCGAGACATAATCCTAATGTTCGTTCTGGTTGTCTCTCTTTCAAATATCATTATCTTGTTTTCTTCGCATTCAATTGTAAGCCTTTCTTCATACATGAAGTGAATTACTTCCCCAGTAGAACTTCCTTGATGAGCCTGATGAGATGAGGTACCTACAAGAGGTATATGTATACCTCTTGTAGGTACCTACCTAACTACCTTTTCTTTTGAATTTTTCTCTAACGTGCCGGACTCGTTGCTCGGCTCTGTACATTCCAGGATCTTCGTCGCCAATAATCACAGTCGTGACAAAACCACATTCTCCCCGAGTCCAATTAGCAAGCGCCAGTACTGCGCGTGCGCGTGAGAATAAATTATTAAATAAAGGGCTGTAGTTTTTCCAGTATTTTATTAACACGAACGAGAAGTTATGTTACTCATACACATAAATAAAGTAATACACTGTATGTCACAAATCAAATAGCCTAGTGGATACATAGCCGGCCTAACTGGTCTACGCTTTGAATCCTGACGTGTACCATAAAATTCATGTTTTGTGCATATTTGAAATTATCACTTGCTCGGCGATGAAGGAAAACATCTTGAGGAAACCCGCGCGGCCAAAAAATTATATTTCTGAACACCTGAGGATGCACTGTCTTACCCTCTGAGTTGTGATGGCAGCAGCTCCATGTCAAAGTCAATGTCATCACCAAATCCCTAGGTTCAGCTAGCGGGCTTTTTTACATATGCGCGCTGGATGCTTGCGATGCAGTATCATTCGGGCGGTGCCACCTCCGCTGCTATGACACGGCAACTCCTCAGGAGCTTGCTGGGAACCTCGCTCACACGCAGAATCACTACAATCCTGCAGGGAAATGTTATTTGATGATTTTGGTGTCGAGGCCATTCACGGCTGAGCCGATTTAGTAGTAGCCGATTTAGTAATAACTTTATATGTATTCATCTTCTTAGTGTTTCCTAATTCACTGTGTACTTGTGGCGAAGTACCTCCACCTCACAGAAAACCGCAGCCAAATAACAACTCCCTAGAGGGTTGTTGTATTCCTACGTGTGAGTAAGGTCACCAGTAAGCTCCCAAGGAGTTGTTGTGTAAGCAGCAGAGGAGGCATCGCGCGAGTGATACTTAATATATCGCAAGCGTTAATAGGCTATGGTACCCATTTTACATCAGGTGGGCCGTATGCTTGTATGCCTCCCGACATAGTAAAAAAAAAAAAAATAATAATTGTAATTATTAAAACTATAATCCGAATACGCTCAGCTCGCAGCGGAAGACTCCGCGCGGAGATAGATCCAGTCTGTTAATTGCCAGCCGCGATTGTAACTGAAAGATTTATTTGCGCACATATTATGCTAATGTGGCCATTGCATTACATTAATTCGCCATTTCAATTAAGTTGCACGGAGACAGCGCCATCTGGCGGCGCCGAGAATTAGGTGAAGACTTATAGAAATTTGTTATAACAAGTGCGTATATTGCGAGGATACGGTGTATAGACCAACAGCGAGTATACTGTGAGAATAGAGACTCAAGCTTCTTTAACGCATTATCCCGTTTACTAATCCATTAAGATCGATGGAGTCCACTACTTAAGTCTAAGGATTTGGCGAAGATTTTTACATGTAGCGACCGCCGTCAGACCATCGCAATTCAAAGGGTAAACCAGATCGTCCCTAGGGAAGGTCATACGTCATTAGAAATATAATTTCTTGGATGTACGGGTTTCATCACGATGTTTGCCTTCACCGCCAAGGACGATTGCAAATATGTACATTAATCGAAAACAAGAATTTAGTGCTACACGCCAGGATTCGAACCTAGGACCTGTTGATCACTCGGCTGGTTCTTTATCCACCGGGCTGTCCCTGCTCTGTATACAGACCCAATGGCCCAGTCCCAAATATACTTTGGGACTATTTCATGCCGTATATACTTTTACATGAAATGAGCTATCCATCAAAGATGTATTTACGCCAGTTGTCTTGTTGAATTAGCATTACACTAGTTTTTTTCAGGAACACCGTTCCTATATGAAATCTATATGTTTGTCTGTGCGTTTGTCTATGTGTTTGTCTGTCGCTTTTTTTCGGATATTCGAATTTTGACTTCAGATTCGGATTCAGCATAAAAAAAATAGGATAGGAATGTTCAGGAACACCGTTCCTATCTCTTAAGGAACATGGTAAAAATGGCCGACAAATTAAAAAAATAATTGAATTGTTATATAATTGGCGACCCAGGTGTTCCTCTGCCAATGCAAGCTTGCGCATTCTCAATTGGTTTTAATTGAAATGTTTATAAGTACAGCACAGACTGGGGAAGTACCTCCTACTTTACAGTCTAATAATGGAGATGGACGCGATGTTTCTGAGAATTAAAAGGAATTGTTACATTTGACGTTATCATCTAACAAGCCACCATTTTTTTTATGCAACATCGGGAGGCATTCAAGCGTACGGCCCACCTGATGTAAAGCAGTTACCGTAGCCTATTAACACTTGTAATATATTAAGTATCACTCGCGCGATACGTCCTCTGCTGCTTACACAGCAACTCCTTAGGAGCATACTGGTGACCTCGCTCATACACAGGAACACAACAAACCTCTAAGGAGTTGTTCCGTGAGGTGGAGGTACTTCATCAGATGCTTTGATGCGCCCTACCTCTCTTTAAACATCCAGACCAAGACAAACAGACATGTTCATGCACACAAGTGTTTGTCTTTTGTGGGAATCGAACCCACGTGCGTTGGTGTCAAAGTCGCGTCATTCACGACTGAGCCACCGAGCTCTTCAAAATCCATCCATACTCTCCATATTGTATTTTGGCGGTCACACAGCCGGCGTGCCGACTTCCGGGTTACTCAACCGTATTGTCCAAACTACACAAACGAATTAGAAAACAAAACACTACATGAAATATTCATTAATATCATTTAACTCGACAACAGTGGACTTATTGTGTCCGTTGCTTGAGCTTTGGGGAGAGAATAATCAAATAAGTATTCTTAAACATTTTAAAAGAAGCTAACATAAACGTAAAGTGAATCAGTTCTATGGTCGATATACGTTCATAATCCTTCCTTTTCTCATCGCCCCTCCTTCTGTGCTGATCTACATTCACTCCAGCTCTGTTCTCCCCAGACACACAGTTTTAACTCCACATGCCCTCTCTCTATTTTCTAGCTTCGTGGTTACTTAAGTTAGTAAAATTCAATGTTTTTTCACAAAGTTATTTCTTCCACCGTATCTAGTCCGCTAAAATTACTTCTTGCTTTTTTATGTAATATCGGCAGCCATATAAGCATACGCAACAACTGATGTAAAGCGATTACCATAACCTATGAACACTTGCAATAAATTACGTATCACCTCTGCTGCTAACACCGCAACTTCTAATGAGGTTACCAGTAAACTCCACTTAGGTAGTTGTTATTTGGCTGCGGTTTTCTGTGAACTGGAGGTACTTCCCCAGACAGACTGCTTGATGCGCCTTGGCTCTCTCAAGAACACCCTGACCAAATGTTAGTCCTATGTGAAAGTCGAACCCCCAAGCGTTGGTTTGAAAGTAGAATTACTAACCACTGCGCCACCAAGCTCACCATTTTTTTTTCTCTAGGTAATCATATTAAAAAATATTTATATCTTCTTGGCTCTACAATCTACGGCTCGTCTCTCCTCTGACCTTACTGACATGTTTCTACTATATTCCGCTCTAGACGTACTCCCTTGCTATCTGCCTTCCACTTTCAGCTGTCCTGCTTATTGTTTCCCTTCCGTGAAGTGACATAAAGCCATCAGCTACATTGATCATGTAATGCTAACGTGTTCCCTTATTTCCCTAATCTTCTTTTCGTCATTTCCCGTTCTACATAACTGACTATTAGGTTCCGCAACTTTGTCAGCCTAACCCTCTCGGTCCTAATACTTCTTCAACTATAATAATCAAAATAATCCCCAGTAGCTATTATTAAAACTTGAAAAATGATTACGTTCCAGATGTCTTTCCTCAGTGTCAGTTGACATGAAAGAATTGCCACTGTCTATCATCATTCACCCCTCTTTCTTTTTACTCTTAATTTTCTTCGAAATTTATTTAACTGCCTTCCTACACAGGAAGAAGAACTGTTTTATCCATGTTTTGGAAAAATCCTGAGACAAGTTTCACGATTGTTTTGAACAAAACGCTCATGCGTTCCTTCTGTCGACGTCAAACTTCTGATCGAAGAATATTCACATACAAGTTCGCGGTCCGTGAGTCCTTCATTTGTTAATCATTAGTGCACCGGATGTGCGCGCAATTGTTGTTATCATACCACCGTTATGTCAACAACATCTCAATTCCACACAAAAGATCGATTCGACCTGCAGTACGAGAACACCGACCGATGTCAAACACAAGCTTTGGGATAGTTAATAGATTCAGGCGTTATTTTGCGAAAGTCAAATTTACATGCAATTTGATCTAACCTGCTTTGTGTGCTTCCGCCACCAATTAGTTCATGCGGCCTAGCGCCGGCCGGCGCCCACCCACTACTGTTAGTACATGGTACATGCCGACGCTGCCATGGCTGCTCCGGTAGTCTCTGCCTCGGCTGCTGCGGTCGTCCGCCATAAGTGCCGTTCAATATAAGGGACGGCACTGCGATGGATTTGTCACTTGTAGCATGTTATTCTTACGATTAACGTCTACAACGCCTGATGATGCCTCGTGGAGAGGCGAAACACCTGTCGCAGCGACGACCAGGCCAGTCGTGGCAGCGACGGTGGTGGTGGGGGCATGCGGATTCTGTTCCAGATGGCGGACGACCGCAGCAGCCGAGGCAGAGACTACCGGAGCAGCCATGGCAGCGTCGGGATGTACCATGTACTAACAGTAGTGGGTGGGTGCCGGCCGGCGCTAGGCCGCATGAACTAATTGGTGGCGGAAGCACACAAAGCAGGTTAGATCAAATTGCATACAAGCTTTGGGACTTGAGTGGTTCACCGGCGTTTTAGTAAGCAAGATATATGTTACTATAAATACAGATAGCTGTTACTACTCCGACCGTTAGTAATCTTGGCAGAAGAGAGGTGGGCCGCGCCGATATTTCTTGCCAACATGGAGTTCCTCTACTGAAATCGCGTATAGCTTAGTTTTCGTACAGAAAATAATGCCAAATCATAACTTCTTAGTTAATAATTTCCTCGTATTACGGCACAGCAAACTAGCAGTCAGCTTCTGAAGACTGGATTGAACATTTAGTTAATTGTTGTATTGTCGCTTTACACAATGTGGTTTTATTTGTTTGGCTCGTGTGGTAGTGTTCAGTGAATTTAAATTTCCACTTGGACAAAAATAATATGCATCCGATTTCAATTCCACTAGAGGACTTTTCCATCTGTCTGTCTGATGAATACCCTCAATAAAATATCTTAAGATTATGAACAAATCCATCGTTGCTGCTAGTAGCTAGCTAGTAATAAATAGTTGGATAGAAAGTAAAAACCTTCAACTGGCTCTGTTGTTTGTAGGTATGGAACTCAACCGTTTGCTTACAGTTGAGACACTGAAATGTATATATTTTCCGGGTTTACTGTTGCCATGGTCTGCTCATCCTAATCGATACTAATAAGTAAAAATCAAACGTCCGTCCGTCCGTTCAGTAAGTGTACTTTGATGCTCTTTTGATCGTTAAGTGGCTCAATAAAAACGTTTCAAGCGTTGCAAAGGCAAAGTACGATCACGAGAAAAAATAATTGAAAAAGGGGAAATAGTTCTCCTTTTTGAGATATCTACAAAAACTATCAAAACATCAATTAACATCATTTACAATCTATGTAAAGCAATTTTTATATTAATGATATCTAAAAGTTACCCGGCGAGGAACTAGGCGTTAATATACAGATAGGTACATATGTCTATCATATTCTTTCTGCCAAAATACTTTAAGAAAATTTTAAAAGGCTATCTGTTTTATTATTTATAACTAAGGGTAGTAAATGAATCTTTTCTAAAAATATATAATCTTGTGTAAACGCTAAAAAATTTATTCGCCGTTTGTTATAAAAGCAATAGCTCCATAATATGTAAGTTTAATTCGGGTATAGAAATATAAAAAAAATGTTCTAGCCACTGGCTCTGTATGTTTGTGTGTGTGTGTATACTAAAAAAATGTACGCACGTAAGAAATTCTACTTCTTTCGCGCAACAAAACAAAAATAACTACAAATTTTTCATACAACGGACAGTAGGTTTACTCTACCTTTGTAAAACAACAATTATCAATAAATATCATTCACCACCGAATGTAATGTAAACACACACACAACCACTCGTATATAATTATATATTAATTAATTATACCTGCACTGACATCAAACGCGTGTTGTAGATTCATAAATAAAGTATTTGAATAAGTTTACAACCTAAAATATATTACACTTTATAACCTTGTATATAGTCACTAAAAAGACGTGAGAGACATTTTCCAACCAATTTCGTGGTGTCGAGTTCAGATGTTGGTGTCGAAAAATACACTTCCATAACGCGCCAAAACAAGTATAACTAAAAAGAATCTATATTTTCGTCCTTCGGGAGCCATGCAAGCATACGGTCTACCGCAGCCCATGAATGGTTGCAATGCAGGCCTGTGAACAATTAAAATACTCGCGCATTGTACCCTTGCCGCAAACACAGCAGCTTCTTAGGAGCTCACCGTTTATTGCACTCACACGCAGGAACACAAAACCCCCCAGGGTTATTATTTGGTTGCGGTTTTTTATGAAGTAGAGGTCCTTCACCATTGGAATAGCTTTAATGCACCCTATCTCTCTTAAAAACACCTAAAGACAAAGAAACATATTTGTCACAAATATTTGATATTTTTTTTTCGAAACTATGACTGTTGGTGACAAAGTAACGTTAGTAACCACTGCTACCGAGCTCATCTTTGCTGTTTGAAGTCTGTAATTAAAAGCTAAAATGGAAAAATCACAGCAAATATTTAAGATGCCTATGATTCATTTTGAAAGATGCACCGAAATGGAGCAATTCAGGTAAGGTCATAAATCAACTACAGCAAAACAAAGATGTTATCAAATAACACTGAGTAATCGTCGGGGGTTTACCCCTGGTGTATGCGGATAATACATGGCAAAAGTTTAATGGTACCAGCAGGAGCCTGCTGGTAACCTAACTCATTCGCAGGACCACAACAATTCTCTGGAGAGTTACAAAAAAAATACAAACAATACAAAAATTCCTTATTTATTTGTTTGTTGTTATTAGGCAGCGGTCTTCTGTGACGTACTTAAAAATGAATTACCCAAATTAATTAATTACCAATTAATTACCCAATCGAGCTGCATTAATGCCTCTCTTAAAAACACCCAGCCAAAACAAACATGTGAATGCACATTTTTTTGTTTTATATTAGTTCAGCATAGTGGCTCCTCTTTATCTGATGGTCAGCGAAAGTGGAGCCCAAATCGCAACTGCAACTGATAAAATACTACACCGTATCCTGTCAGTTGACGCTGCCATGCTGACCCGCAAGATGCTTCTTCACGCTTCGTTTGAAGGATCCCATATTGTAGGAAAAAATAAAAGCACATAAATGTTTGTCCCGTGTGGGAATCGAATGAGCTTTACTACAAAATGTTCAAAAGCATATATAAATGAGTCACGCATTGTGTCATATTAGTTAATGAATATATGAAAGTTATTTATACAATTATGATTTGTATAGAGCGAGTGAAGTCGGTGAGAGGTACCTGACCGGCGGCCATCTGGCTCGCCGTGTTTACAAAGTGGTCTCCGAATGGGGTTTGAAGTTTATTCACCGCACCTTACTCCGTAAACGTGTTCCTGGCTCACGACTTCTTTACCCAGCTCTACCAGCACCTCAAGAAAGGTAGAGTCAAGCATATTGATATTTCTCGCTAAATTAGGAGCTCTCTAGCGAAGTACCTCTCCCCTTTTATACCACTAATAAAGACAAAACGATAATATTTTTTTATTTGCCATTGGGTTCTCGCGGGCACTTAGACATGTCTTACATTTTTTAAATACATTCTTACTGTATCTTATTCAATTATTTTAGTTATTATTATTTTCTACTAACGTATTGAGCAAACTAAGATTGCATTTATCCTAATAAATCCCGTTTTCATACTCTGTGTTAAAGTCAAACAGCAATTATACGTACTATCTTAAGTTTGGTGTTAATTACGTGCTTGTAAGGAAGCCACTGAGGCTCGTGGGAGGTGCAACGTTGGCAATTCGCGAGTGATACTTCGTACTTAGCCATCAATAGTAAATATAAAAAAATAGAGGAACAGACATGCGTGAAAAAGGCAGGTGCTGTATTAACAGCGGCCGTGATGAGATGTACCTAAACTGCAACATATCCGTATGTTCGTCGTGGCACATTTAATGTATCAATCATTAAATTATTATATCTATGTATAATAAATTTAACCTATTATCATTTTTACGGCCATAGACAAAGTCCGCTCTACTTCCCGGTTAGGGAAAAGTAGCTTTAAATAGTAGAAAGTTGCTGAAGTGATGAACATTTGCCTCCTCACAGAAGGCACCAGTTACATTCAATCAGCCCACACGACCAGCACAAGGCAACATCAGAAAGCTGGGCAGGAGTTAATAGATGCAGGCGTTATTTTGCGAAAGATATATTTACAGGCAATTTAATGTAAACTGCGTTTATGCTTTCACTACCGATTAGTTCATGCGAACTACGTTTAGTGGATGCATGGCGTCGTTCCCACGGCGGCCCTACTAGTCTCTACCTCGGCTGCTGCGGTTGGATTGTCCGCCATCAGGTACAGGAACCCCCGTCATCGTTGCTGTTCTGGCTGTTCAGCTCATCTCCATAATCAGTGAGAGCGTTCACATGTCTCGGAAAGCCATATACATATTCATATTAAAGTGAATACGCCAAAGAATAGAGGCGAAACACGTGTCGTGGCGTGTACATCAGCCGAGGCAGGAACAGATCACACTAGCGGAATTTGTGGTAGATTTGTTGCATTTGCTGTGTAGTTTAGTTCAAAATTACCTACACAACAGGTTCACAGCTCACCCTGTGTAATACAGACAACGATTTCTCAACAATTTCAAAATAGAATGCAGTGCTGCCACTGGCCTTGACATCTTTAGAGAAACATTTTGGCGTTGGAGGCCCGCACCTGTCGCCCCCAAATGGCCCGTTTCAAAGTCACACTGCGCTGTCGACGCCGCACCGCCGGCCGCCGGGAACGCTGTCACGTCGCCCAGGCCCGAGCTTGTGATGGAGTCAAACTCCATAATATGGACATATATATTTTTTTAATGTGACCTGCCAAAATGTCTTCAGTACGCCTGATGGAAAGCGTCAATGAAAACCAGATGAGAGAACAGCCATTACAGTGATTACTGCTGTGCTGGCTGTCCCCCCCCCCCCTTGTTGACCCGCTAAGGTGCCTCTTCACACCTCGTCTGAACGACCAAGGATTATAGGAGGTGGGGAACACATGCGCCGGAAGACAGAGAAATGAGTCCCTGAATCTCTTAGTACGGAAGGTCAGCGGCCCAACTCTATGTGGATGCGATCTTAGTCCAGCACGAGTGTTCCGGAGGAGGAAGGGAGGAGGAGGGACGAGTTATATATGACGTGGCAGGTGTGGCATACTGATTGAACACTAAATCGCGTCGATTTCTTTTCGTGAAAAAAGCAAATCAGCGCAGCAGGAGTATTCACACTGACACGGAGTCTTCTCATTCGAATCGAAAAGTCGTCACACCGGCTGAAGCTAAATATGTTTTATTTGTTTAAATAAAATAAATAAAAAATAAAATTTCTTTATTTCTGAGCATATAGTCCATACAAATGAGAGTTGTTATGAAATTATTAAATTACTATATAAAAATTAAATTTCTAGTTGTGTAATAAATTAAGTAATTTTAGAATAACACAGTTTAGTCCAGAGCGGTAAATGATTTATGTCTATAAAGCACAAGTCTTATGTTTAGAACCGTTTCAAAATGTTCTTAATTCTATATGTCCTGGAAGCTCATTCATCAGAGAGAAGTATATACATGGTGGCTCTTTAATATTATTAAATAAGTTGCTTAAATTTAAAGGAAGGTGTGACATTGTGAGCCTCTCTGATGAGCGAGTTGTAGAGATTTCATGCATTGAATTGGAACGATTCATTGTTATGAACCTGTACAAACCTCCTAGCACGCCCTTTGAAACATTTTCAAATATCATGGAGGATGCCTTAAATAAATTATCTAATAGCCATAAAACTGTTATAATTTGTGGAGACTTTAATATAAATATCTTGGAGAAAAATACTGTTACCTAAACCTTTTTAAATTTATTTAAATCATACAATTTGCATCATATTTTTACAGAGCCAACAAGAGTAACTGCTACAAGTGCTACATGTATTGATAATATATTTAGCAATGTAAAACCTTCGTATCAATCTATAATTAATAAAGTTCAGTCAGACCATTCAGGTCAGTTGGTTTCATTTCCAAATTCTTCAAAAATACAAAGAAAGCAAATAAATTATATACCATTTCGTAAAAGCTGCTTAGAAAGATTTAAGTCTAATATAGCAGAAAAAATTGTATTGTTGCCCTGTCACGGTATTCCGGACCACTTGTGCAGTTCGTTATTTACCTTAATCACTAGTGAATTTAATGTAATCTTTACTCCAAAACAACTGTCTGTAAGTGACCGTATGACATTCAGTGATTGGGCAACTCCTGGTATTTACAAAAGTCGGAATAAATTGTATGAACTTTATGAAGAAAGGACCTGTAATCACAATCCGACTTTTCAAGAACTTGTAAAAAATTATGCTAAAATATTTAAACGAGCCTGTTCCAATGCGAAGTCTATATATTTAAGAAATAAAATTAATGGTTCAACAAATATTATTAAATCTGTTTGGAATATGATAAATAATGAGACGGGTAGAGCGAAAGTACGTAGTCGAGACTTTCAGTTAAAGATAAATGATATATGTTATTAATGACCGGGAGAAGGACCAATGTTATTAGTGAGTAGAGCTGTGGAAGGAGTATATGGCAGCAGCTAAATAAAATAATATTATAGGAGTAACTTACATGTATTTCGGAGAGCGTTTCACTCAAGACTCCACAAATGTCAATATAAAAACAAAGAAGTATTAAAAAACAAATATATGAAATATACATCAAAAAGGTAAAAATATATAAAAAGGTCTGTCGCCAACATGGCCCGCCCCAGTGCAGAGCACCAATCTAAGGAGGCGACAGTGATGGTGCACATTTATTTTGCACAGTTGTTACCGAGTGCCGTGTTCAATTAGTAAGGGCACTATTTTACGTACAGGCCTTTTAAATAACCCCCTACTTGTACTGACCTCAACCACCCGAGCCATTCCATCTGGACCGGTAAAAATTCTTGAAATCCGTCCTCTGGGCCAGGTTCCTCTTGGTAAATTTTGGTCTACTACCAAAACTGGGTCATCGACTTCGAATGATGATCGCGATTGTCCAGCTTTTCTAGGAATCAGCGTTGGCAAATATTCACGCACCCATCTAGCCCAAAATACTTCAGCCAAACGAAGAACTTTCTTGTGACTTAGGCGGTGGTTCAAGTCTGTATCAATGCATGGACGAACAGCTTCGGTAGACGGAGTGCCCAACAGGAAGTGAAAAGGCGTGAGTGATTGTAAAGTCTCCGGATCAGCTGGTACGTGTGTAAGTGGGCGTGAGTTCACCACAGCTTCCGCTTCCAGCAACAGGGTTGTAAGTATCTCTTCCCTTGGAGCCTGCTGTGTTAGGGTTACAGAAAGAGCAGTCTTTATTGATCTCACTAGGCGTTCCCACGAGCCACCCATTGATGGTGCCGCTGGGCAAATAAATGCCCACTCTATCTTATGGTTGGCTGCAAAATCAAAAATCTCTGTGAGCTGGTTAGCTACACCGACGAAGGCTGTTCCATTATCCGAAAGGATTTTAGCTGGACATCCCCGACGCGCAATAAATCTTCTGAGGGCCATGATAGCTGCATCTGCAGAAAGACTCCCGACGACGTCCAAATGAACAGCTCTGGTGGTGAGGCACGTGAATAAGGCTACCCACCGCTTTTCCCGTCTACGTCCGACTATAATATCTACCGGTCCAAAATAGTCAATACCCGTGAAAGAAAACGGCCGCTGGTGATGAGATAATCTATCACCGGGCAGATCACCAAATTGAGGTGCAGGTGGAGGAAGACTCTTCTTAACTCTACAAAAACAGCAGCGTTTTGCAACAGTCTTAATATTAGGGCGTAAAGCTATGATATAATATTTCCCGCGAAGGAAGTTAACTACAGTTTCAGTATTACCGTGACCAAATTTCCGATGATAATGTTCGAGAAGTAGCCTCACAATCTGGTGTCCACCGTCTAAAATAACGGGGTTTACATCCTGCGCGGGAGCGTCCAAAACAGCTTGAATTCTTCCGTTCAAACGGATTAAACCATCTTCTCCCAACATCAACGTTAAGTTTTTTAACTTACCTTGATTAGTTGCGGGAAGACCGGCATTAAGGCGCAAGTATTCGTTGTTGAACGACTCCAGTTGAGAGTTCAGTAGAAGGTGTCGTTCGGCCTCCAAAATTTCAACAGCCGAAAGAGGATTCAAAACTTTAGATGAAACGTTGGAGGCGGGCCTATTTGATTTAGAATTTTAACGTTTTACCAATAGAGACCGAAAAATCTTAGCACAATAATGTGTACGAGCAGTTGCTCTAACCAACCGAATCCATTTATTGAAGTGATCATTGTTTGCGACTATTGGAGACGGAATATCCGGCCGCTCAGTAAGTAATAACGATAGCGCGTGATCGGGTTTCAACTCTTCAATCACGGGTGGAGGCCCAACTGAAGGTTCACAAGGCCAACTTTCCGGTGGATATAAAAGAAAATCTGGGCCAGTATACCACCGAGAAGAGGACGAAAGAGAATTTAGGCCGCGGGTAGCATCGTCCGCCACATTCAAAGTCGATGGTACATAACGCCAATCGGCTGCGTCTGTAGTCTCTAAAATCTCGCCTACACGGTGAGCTACAAATGGCTTAAAGATTCGGGCATCGCTTCGTAACCATTTTAAAACTGTCAAAGAGTCTGTCCAAAAATATACTCTGGAAGCAACTATACGGTGAGTGTCTAAAATATACGTTGCGAATCGAACAGCCATAAGAGCCGCCTGTAGCTCTAGCCGTGGAATGGATACCGGTTTTAAAGGAGCTAGGCGCGCTTTTCCACCTACGAGAGCTAAATAAACCGATTTATCTTTACGAACAAAACGCCAGAAGGCCACACAGGCATATGCTAGCTCACTTGAGTCTGCTAGAATATGGAGCTGACTTTCTACAGCAGACTTGGTTCCGTAATAACGGGGTATTGAAACATTTCTAGATACTTCTGCTAAGCTCGCGAACCAAGCCTGCCATTTAGCCTTTGCAATTTCAGGAAGATCCGCATCCCAATCAACACCCATTCTCCATGTTTCTTGAAAAAGAATTCGACCAGCAATCACTATAGGCATCAAAAACTCCAGAGGGTCATAAACTTTCATGAGATGGGATAGTACTATCCTCTTAGTTAGGTAGATCGGCAATTCAACTGTCTTTCTAAAATTGAGAGTGTCTTCTTTGATATTCCAGGCAACTCCCAAAATCCTTACTTTGGAAGGAGACATCGATCCAAGCCCCACTTCGGCGGTGTCGACGGCCCACAAATTTGGCTTTAATAAGGATAGCGCTTTAGAGTCATTAGATACCCATGAGCGCATCTCCAAACAAGCCGCTTTATGTATATTAACAATATTCACTGCCAAACAAGCGGCTCTTTCGGGGCTGTCCACACTTCCAAGATAATCGTCCATATAATGATCTCTAACGATAGAATCTGCGGCCTCAGGATATTTAGCCTTGTGTTCTAAAGCATTTTTATTTTTAAGAAAAATAGCGGTGCAAGGGCTTGATGTGGCGCCGAAGATCATAGAAAACATTCTATATTCCTCTATAGGCAAGGAAGAGTGCGCTCGCCAGAGAAAACGTTACGCATCCCTGTCCTGCACTCTTATTTTTGTTTGCGGAAACATTTCGCAGATATCTGCATTGAGGGCTACCTTACCTTCCCTGAAACGCATTAAAATTCCTAATAAAGGTTGTAAAAGGTCAGGACCAGGAAGCAAAAGAGAATTTAAGCTAACTCCGGAACATCTGGCTGCAGCATCATGGACAACCCGTAATTTTTGCTTTTGGGCGTGGTATACACCAAAATGGGGTAAATACCACAAAATCCCTGAATGGGGCGTATTTGTGCAAAGTTCGGCATAATCTTTTTGTAATATTGCATTTATATTGCGCCGATAAGCTTCAGCATAATCAGGATCTCGTTTAAATTTTCTTTCTATAGTACCTAAAAGAAAAGAAAATTTATTTACTATCACTATGTTTATGGTAAAATTGTTTTTACTTACTTTGTGGATACATTTGTTGGTTACACAATTAATGCTATTAATACTACATCATATGAATTTGTTAATTATTGTGTAATTATTTTTTAACCCAATATGACTGGAGAGTGCCTCCATTCACAAAACACCATCTAATAACAACTCCCTGAAGCATTATTGAGTTCCTGTGAGTAAAACATCACGATTTTACACCAAAAAAAAAAAGAGTTGTCATTTGGCCGCGGTTTTCTGTTAGGTGGAGATACCTACTTTCCTAGACAGGCTGCATTGATGCACCCTACCTCTCTTGAGTGAGTACCAAAAAGAACCGATTGTGGGTTTTCTTTTAATGAAACAACGGAGCTATTCGCGAGCAAGTACGAGATATGTTAATCTACATGTTAATTAAGCAGTGTGTTTGTTTGTAGAACAACTCTATTTAGTGTTGAGTCGCCGTCCAGCGGCCAACTACGGCGGCAGAAATAGCCACCACTGAATCGTGGCCGTTGAATGCGCGCGCACGCGCAAAACATCCTGCGACGCGAACGAGGAAACAGCGCGCACGCGCGTAAACTTCCTGCGAATTTCACCGATGTGGGAATACTGCTTCGCTCGAAATGGATGTGGCTTTCTTTTGGTGCTCTCGGTGTGAAAACTTAGGTATATTATATATCGCTGCTCACCTTTCACCGTCATCTTTACAGCCCGAGGTAGACTCATCTGTACGTGATGCTTATTAATAGACGAGTCTCTGGCGAACCAAGAGTTAGGTAGAGCAAGGCAATATTTACCTTGCAACTCGATCAGGGTACTATCTATACCGTAAAGAAAATCGTAAAAAAATATTTTTTAACCTCAACTTCGAGAGAAATACAAGCATACAGCCCACTTGATGTGAAGTAATTACAAAAGCCTGTGAACGTTTGCAATACAGGAAGTGTCACTCGCTCGTTGCGCACTCCGACCGCTAACGCAACGACTCCTCCCAGGAGCTTTTTAGGAACCTCTCACTCGTAAAAACACAACAACCTTCTCGTATTCTGCTTCGGTTGTCGCCGAATCGACAGTTTAACGTGTACCCCGAAACCCGGAGAGTTAAGTAACTCAACAACCCTTCCACACACAAACTGCAGTTAACGTTGCTTAACACTTCGAATAGACAAACAGGCACATCGACGCCATTCACCTACTCTTCATTCCCGATGGCTTTGGCTCTCAGGATTTTAGCAAGATTAGTTATATGTATTTTTATCTATGTATGTATAATTTCACGCCAACTCCCTTGCGGGATATATTTTTGTCAAATTGCAAATACACATTTAATGTACTCGTAGGTAAATAAAAGCATTGCACACTCTCCGTGGTTGAGTTAGTATATGGGTTCCCTCTACTTATCTAAAGGCACGAGGTATTCAGTAATTGCTGGACCACACCATAATTACAGTTCCATGTGACATTTCACAACATTAAACTATGAAGAATTCCACAAATCCCGTCCCGAGAAATGTGCCTACATCCTCAACCGTTTAACACATTTTCCGACCAGCAGTAGGAATGTAAGAGCAGAAGCGCTTACGGTTTACTATTCGGATAGAAATTCAATTCTTGAATATTATTTTTCAGTGTCAATATTATTTGTTTAGTTTGTTACGTTTCTGACATACGGTATGTGGTACAGACCAACCGCCGACGGAAATACATGCTGCTTTTCAAAGACAATACATAAGATTTTTTTTATACAACTAGATTGGCAAACAAGCATGCGGCCCGCATTTTTGTTTTAGGCTATTGACGCTCGCAACACCACGGGGGTGTTACTCGCGCGCTGCCAATCTTGTGACGTAAGGCTGTTTCGTCACAGTGCCCAGTAATTTCTCTGCCATATCTCACCCTTCAAACCGGAACACAGCTATATAAATATAGCTGCTTGGCGATAGAAATAGGTGAGACAGAGGTACCTACGCAGATGACTTTTGTACAAAGTATCACTCTGGTAAGAAGAGACATGTTTCGTTGGTTCGAAAACGTACAAATAATGTAGGGGGAAAGAATGACGTATCGCGAAAATGGTAGGATGTAGGAGAAGTACGGGCGACGGAGCATGGACAGAGTACGAATATTGAAGAAGTACGGGCGACGGAGCATGGACAGAGTACGAATATTGAAGAAGTACGGGCGACGGAGCATGGACAGAGTACGAATATTGAAGAAGTACGGGCGACGGAGCATGGACAGAGTACGAATATTGAAGAAGTACGGGCGACGGAGCATGGGCAGAGTACGAATATTGAAGAAGTACGGGCGACGGAGCATGGACAGAGTACGAATATTGAAGAAGTACGGGCGACGGAGCATGGACAGAGTACGAATATTGAAGAAGTACGGGCGACGGAGCATGGACAGAGTACGAATATTGAAGAAGTACGGGCGACGGAGCATGGACAGAGTACGAATATTGAAGAAGTACGGGCGACGGAGCATGGACAGAGTACGAATATTGAAGAAGTACGGGCGACGGAGCATGGACAGAGTACGAATATTGAAGAAGTACGGGCGACGGAGCATGGACAGAGTACGAATATTGAAGAAGTACGGGCGACGGAGCATGGACAGAGTACGAATATTGAAGAAGCAAGTGAGGTGCGTGAGCATCTAAGCGATATTATAAAAAGGATAATACTACTCTTTTTTTATAGCCCTAAGGTAGCAATCGAGCGTACGGCTTGCCTGATGGTAAGCAGTTAGGATAGTCCATGGACATTTGGGGTGTCACTCATGCGTTGCCGACCATACACTACCATAATCATTAATGTGTACGAATTATTTTTAACATCATCAGGGCAAACATGCGTTAAGCAAATACGCCCCGAAAGATGGTCGGTGACAGTTCTAGTACTAACTTTTTGGACAGCTTCAAAACACTGTTCTAAGCCAATCCTCAATGAGAGCAGGGTGGTGAAATGTTTTTTTATTTACCTGATGTAAAGCGGTTACCCTGGCCTATGAACGCTTGCAACACATTAAGTATCACTCGCGCGATGCCACCTCTCTAGCTGCTACCACAACTACTCCTTAGGGGCTTGCTGGCGACCTCACTCATTCGCGGAACACAACCAGCCTCCAGGGAGTTGTTATTTGGCTGCAGTTTCCTGTAAGGTTGAAGTATTTTCCCATACTGCTGCTTTAATGCGCCCTACTTCTTTTAAAAACACCCAGACTAACAGACATACCTACGCATATGCATATTTGTCCTGAGTGAGAATCGCACCCACGAGGTGTCAAAGTGGTACTAACTACTGCGCCACCGACTGCGTCAAAGTATACTCTAACAACCTTAGTTTTAGAAAGTTAAAGTGTCCTGGATAGTCAGTTGTACAATTTGACGTTAACAAAGTACGAATTGGCGCATCCAAAGTTTTGATTGAATTTGTTTCGTACATTACTGACTGCACCAAATAAATGGTTATTTATATTTAAACACTAGTTTTCCCGTAAATCCTTTTAATTATAACACAATAGACTTTGTTTAGCTTTGTGTATAATAACAATGGCTACATCACACGTCGATAAGCTTTGAATCATGAAGAAATAATCAAATAGAGAACAGTTACTAGCAAATTGCTTCAAAACACAACTCACCACTATGGGCGGTAGAACTCGCAGCTTTAAGTAGCTAGTTTATGGTACACCATCATGTCGGCTTGTAGTCACAATATTCTCGCATTGGACCGTACGTATACGGGATATTTAGCCGCTTAAACACTATTGGTCTCGCGATCACCACGTTTCACCTCCTCTAGAGAGAGTGGTGAGACCTCTAAAGCCTTAATAATAATCAAAAATTTATTTGCTTGAAATGTGCGATACACGGTTAAATTGAGAACGTTGTACATTTCGATTTCATGCAAAGATTTAATAAAAAAATCAAGTGATTTTTAACCAACTCAATGGAACTTATACGTGTATAAAATTACATTACCCTCGGGTTGCCTTCAGCCGGGAAAGCATCCATTTAAATTGTATGATAGCTAGAGGTGGGTTTGGATGAGAGAGCATGACAGTAAAATATACGGCGTCGAAATGCAAGCGTTGCGAGAAATCTGCGGCGTAACGCTTATAGAGCAGTTCGCAATGTAGATATGAGAGAGTTCATCTGAAAAAGAGCATCAGTGTTAAAATAAGAAAGGACAGGTTCCGTCGATTCGGACATGTAGAAAATATTTAAGAGGAAATTATTACGAAATAGATAAGAATAAGAATGTAGGTGCCGAGGAAGACCAAGACTTGCCTACCACGACCAAATAGGTCGTGTGTTAAAAGAGCTCAAAGGTGCGTAAGGATTGAGTCATGTAGCGCTCGGTTCTCTCTGCCTACCCCGCAGGGACTTGTCATGAAGTTATAGATAGATAAATATACTGATAAAAGACTTTATTCCTTTGAACTCGGTGGGCAGTTAATTAGGTTTTCGCATATATTTCGAGTTAATGGTAGATAGAAATAAATCCTGTGTTGCAAATAGAACTCTACCATAAATTCACTTGATTTAGATGTGTTTGCGACATTTTGTTAAGATGAAGAAAATGGACTGAATACATTTCGAGAGTTTATGACGATAAATGGCGTTCCTCTGGAGTGTTTGGGGCTCACCATCTTCAGATACAAAGCTCGTCTGATATGCTCCCTGACAACTCTGGCTGTGGCTCTACTAAATAAAAAGGTACAGCTGATTGTTGGCGCTTGGTTGAATTTTGTACAGAGTTGAGTTAAGTTCTAATTGCTATGTCAAGAGGGGGGGGGGGGGGGGGGGGACTAACATATTTATATAATCAAAATATTTACCCTCATTATCTATACATTGCTGCAATCTAATCGGAAGTTTATTTATACTTTTGCGATAGACCTATTGTATAATAATGAATATAAATAATGAATTAAATAAAATATTCTGATCGCATATGTTATATATCATAATACTCGTATATATCAATTTATTTTTTAATACTACGTCGGGAGGCATACTAGCATACGGCCCACCTGATGTAAAGCGGGTACCGTAGCCTATTAACTCTTGTATTAATTATCACTCGCGCGATGCCTCCTCTGCTGCTTACACAGCAACTCGACTTTGGGTCGGCAACACAAGAGTGACACCCCTGGTGTTGCAAATAAATAAATATAAATATTGTCGGACAAATTACACAGCGCCACCTAGCCCCAAAGTAAGCGAAGCTTGTGTTATGGGTACTAGACAACTGATAAACATACGTAAATACATTTTTTTTTTGTAAATACATACTTATTATACATAGAAAATACCCAGACCAATACAAACAGACATGTTAATGCACACAAATGTTTGTACTGTGTGGGAATCGAACCCACGAGCGTAGGTGTCCAAGTAGCGTAACAGCGCGTTTCACCACTGCGCCACCGAGCTCGTCAATAACCGTCGTCAAAATACCCATAGGCTACGGTAACTGCTTACCATCAGGCAGGACGTACGTTCGTTTGCCACCTTAGTGGTATAAAAAACTCCTTAGGAGCTTACTGGTGACCTCAGTCACACGCCGGAACACAACAACCCTCTAGGGAGTTGTTATTTGGCTGCGGTTTTCTGTGAGGTGGAGATACTTCCCTAGACGGGCTGCTTTGATGCGCCATACCTCTCTTAAAACATCCAGACCAAGACAAACAGACATGTTCATGGACACAAATGCTTGCCTTGTGTGGGAATCGAAAGCGTTGGTATCAAAGTCGCGTCATTCACGACTGAGCCACCGAGCTCGTCAGAAGGTTGAAGAAAGAGAAAGAGAAAAAGAGCGCTTTCCCAAAACAACCCATATAGGATGTTTTTAGCGGGATATTGTGAGAATAGAGGTTTTTGTATTCTACCCGATCTGCTAATTATCGTAGGCACTGAATTATCTACCTATTAATCTATAGGTTAAAACTCTCCCTATCGTTAAGTCTATCTCTATCCAATTAACTAAGTATCCCCACTGTTCAAGGAGCGCGCCGTTTCTGAAAATTCAAACAAAGTAGGCACCATCATAAGAACACCTACTTAATTCTGTATATTTTTTCAACGTTTAACCATCAATGGCGCATAACTATGTACAGTTTCCGGTTCAACTCACTCGGTTAAATCTTAAAGTAAACATGGACTCTCTTATTCACTGCGGTAAGCCGTGCATTGATATGAGTAGCTTTATACTATCCGATTCAACACCGACACGATCGACGAGGAAGTTACATACCTACTGAATTTTGCTCTCTAGCCTAGCCTAGCTCAGTGTCTAAGCGCCCTCGACATACGGACAATAACAAACGTACAAAGCGAAACTATATATATATATATATATATATACTTCATTAATATTTCAAGAGAACATAAATATGTTGAATTATACAATTTTTAACGGAAGTATCGCGTGTTTTATTTATTTTGTTGAACCTGACGTTTCGAATGCTTTGCAGCATCGGCGGTCGCAGGACGGATGCTGCAAAGCATTCGAAACGTCACGTTCAACAAAATAAATAAAACACGCGATACTTCCGTTAAAAATTGTTTAATTCAATGTAAAACAAACGCGAAAACCTAAGACAATACAACATAAATATGGTTCTACAGTGCCAGTACTGAGCGTTTTTTGGTATAAATCTTAAATTCAGCGTTGTTAATAAAAACAAAATGAGGGCGCCAACTTTATACTCCCTCTTAAGGAGTTTTACAGGTAGATTTTTGGTACAATGGACTGAGAAGTCGGAGATCCGTACGAAAATTGTAATAATGTAATTACAATTATCGTAGGATCTCCGATTTCTTGAAACTAAACTATAGCCCTTGTTACTCGCTGATAATATAGCTTTCTTTAGATGAAAGAATTTTTAAAATAAAAAGTATTTTTTGAATTTATCCATTACAAACAAACATACAAAAATCAAATCTTTTGTCTTTATGATATTAGATTTAGATCTAGATAAACTATACACTTTAATATCTGAATAATCTTGATTTTTCCATTGGTTTTCTTGTGATTGGGTTCATCAAGCTTTACCTTCGTACACTAAATAAAAATTGTCTAACCTCAGAAATAATATAGCTTCCTACTAGAGTTTCAGTTTTTTTTATACTACTAACGTGACAAACAAGCATCTGGCCTGCCTGATGGTAAGCATCAGCCTATGGACATTTGCAACACCAGAATGTCACTCTTGCATTGCCTACCCTGTAAAAACCTCCTCACGCCTTTTTTGAAGAGTCCCGTGCTATATAGTCCCAATAGAGGAAACCTCAACAGGGAGCTCACTCCACAACTTAGAGTTCTCGGTAGAAAACTTCTCTGGAAGCGCACAGTACACGCCCATTGCGGCAAGTAATTCCTGGCGCTTCCTACAAACCAGGGACGTACCTACCGCCGTATCAGCCGTATCAATGATACGGGGCCCCCAAACTACAGGGGCCCTGAACATGTGTAAACCAAATTTCGTAAAATGTTATCCGCAATCGCACTTAAGAGCGCGCACAAATCTAAGTGGTACCCTCATTTTGTTTTTAATAATAACGCTGAATTTAAGACCAATTACAAAAAACGCTCAATATAGGCGCTAAAGAAGCATATTTATGTTTTTTGAAACATACCTTGTATTGATTATTTATGATATTATCCTTTATTGCACAAAAAGAAACATTAAATAAATACAATGTTTAATGCATTTAGTTCGCAAAGGCGATATTATTTATGTAGAAGTAACCAAAATTTTAATTATTTCTTATTGTGGTCACTTATAGCAATAATCAAAATTATGACTAATTGTACATCTATAATATAAAAATGAATCGCTAAATGTGTTGCTAAGCGCAAATCTCGAGAGCAGCTGAACCGATTTCGCTAATTCTTTTTTTAGAATATTCCTTGAACTACGAGGATGGTTCTTAGGAAGAGAAAAATTAAAAAAAATGTCTAAAAAGAACACTTTTCTATACTCCCATACAAAAGATTCGTAATAATACTTAAAAGTCAATTTGAACTTTAGTACCATAGCATAAAGTTTTAGTATTAGTGGAGAGGTAACGGGAAGGAAAAACAATTGAGAGAGTATCGTATAAATATTAATGTCAATATTTGTTGCCAATAATTATACGACGGGAATATTACTCTAAAACGTAGACGTACAATTACAGTTTAAACGACTGCAGTTTCCAGTACGGCTTGCTTTCGCTATGACTATAAACAAATCCCAGGGGCAGGCGGTACGAAGTTCGCCGGGTCAGCTAGTTAATAATAAATACAGAATATGTCTCAAAAAAAAAACGGACGTAACCTATATGGTTCCACAATGTCTGTATTGAGAGTTTTTTTGGAATTGGTCTTAAATTCGACTTAAAATAAAAGCGTTCAAAGTGAGGGCGCCACTTAGCTTTGTGCGCCCTCTTAAACTCTTAAACTAATATTGTTGATTAAACTCTCAGTCCAAGAAAATTTTTCTTAGTCTGCGATGAAAAACGTAAATGTACGTACGTATACATCCCGAATATTAAACACCAAATGTTATGTGTAATTATTAAAACCTTAGATACTATTCAAGATCTATATCGTCGTTGCGTCGATGTCGGGTCGAACACTATAAAGAGATTATTTCGACGATAAAAGCACTTGTGTAAGGTTTTAATAATTAAACATAACATTTGGTGTTTAATATTCGGGATGTATACGTACAAAGGTATGTTGAGAATAAAGTAGATAGGTGTTGCGTAAGTACATCTGTTTGTTGTTGTATTCTGAACATCCATGTTTTATAAACACCTTAACAAAACCGTGATATCCAGTTAATTGAAATCGACCGCTCCCGATGGCGGAGTGGTTGAACGAAGGTTCGCGGGTTCGTTTTTTTTATACTAAGTCGGAAGCATAGAAGCATACGGCCAACCGATGTAAAGCGGTTACCGTCGCCTATAAACGCTTGCAATACATTGCCACTCGCGCAATGCCACCTCTGCTGCTAACACAGCAACTCTTACTCAACTCATAGGAGCTTACTGGTGACCTCACTCACACACACCAACTGCTGTATTTGGCTGCGGTTTTCTGTGAAGCGGAGGTACTTCCCCAGACTGTATGCTTTGATGCACCCTACCTCTCTTAAAAATACCCAGACCAAGACAAATATTTGTCCTGTGTGAGAATCGAACCCACGCACGATGGTGTCAAAGTAACGTAACAGCGGTATTCGGTGCTCCGCCACAAAGCTAGTCGACTCCCACAAAAGACAAACATTTGTGTCCATGAACATGTCAGTTTGTCTTGTTCTGGGTGTTTTAAAAGGCAAGGCGCATTAAAGCAGCCCAATTGGGGCCGTACCTCCTCACAGCCAAATAACAACTCTCTGGAAGGTGTTCCTGCTAGAAATTTTATATTTTTTTAATTTTTTTTAAATATTGTCGGACAAATTACACAGCGCCATCTAGCCCCAAAGTAAGCGAAGCTTGTGTTATGGGTACTAGACAACTGATAAAATACTTAAATAATTTTTTTTCTTGTAAATACATACTTATTATACATAGAAAATACCCAGACCAAGACAAACAGACATGTTCATGCACACAAATGTTTGTATTGTGTGGGAATCGAACCCACGAGCGTTGGTGTCAAAGTAGCGTAACAGCGCGTTCCACCGCTGCGCCACCGAGCTCGAAAATGAGTAGTAAGTAAGTTCCTAAGGAACTACTATGTTATCACCAGGGGAAGAAACGCACGTGTGATACTTCTCGTATTGCAAGAATTTTTTTTATACAACTAGATTGGCAAACAAGCATGCGGACCGCATTATATGGTAAGCGGTCACTGCAGCCTATTGACGCTCGCAACAATACGGGGTTGTTACTCGCGCGCTGCCAATCTTGTGACCTAAGGATGTTTCGTCACAGTGCCCAGTAATTTCTCTGCCATAATCCACCACTCAAACCGGAACACAGCTATATAAATATAGCAGCTTGGCGGTAGAAGTAGGTGAGATAGAGGTACCTACGCAGACCACTTTGTACAAAGTCTCCCTCTGGTATAGCATGCAAAGGCTACGGTAACCACTTTACATCAGGTGAACGTTGTATAAAATCTATCTATAACTTCACGCCAAATCCCTTGCGGGGTAGGCAGAGAGAACCGAGCGCTACGTGACTCGATCCTTACATATCTCACTCGCTTCTTTAACATTCATTGCTCACACTCTTCTCATGCACGCTCGCCGGTTTCTAGGGCTCCTGACATCACCTTCTGATAGAACACGACCAATTTGGTCATGGTAGGTAAGTCTTGGCCTTCCCCGGCTCCTACATCCTTCCACTTTTGCATTGTATATCTGCTTCGTCATTCTTTCTTCTTGCATTCTTTCTACATGTCCGAACCATCGGAGCATGCCTCTTCTTATTTTACCACCGACGCTCTCTTTCAGACCAACTCTGTTTCTAACATCATCATTGCGAATACGGTCTACAAGCCTTACGCCACAAATTTTGCGCAGCGGTCGCATTTCAACCGCGTTTATTCCACTTTCATGCTCTTTCTGCCATACCCAGCTCTCGCTTCCATAAGTTAGCGTTGGGACCAACACTGCATTGTGTATAGCGAGTTGTGCCTTCTGGCTCAGGTTTTTACTGCCAAGAAGTTTTCCCAACGCTCCATTCACACTATTCCCAGCACTCACTCGTCTTTCCACATCAGCGGTGTACCTTCCATCCCTGCTGAAAGCGCATCCAAGATACACAAACTCATCCACTTGTTGCAACACTTCATCATCAACCGTAATCCTTACATTAGTTCTGGATTCTTCTCTTTCAAATACCATTATCTTTGTTTTCTTCGCATTCATATTTGTTGTATAAAAAAGCGACATTTATAGTCAACTCCAATGAATCTGTTTTAGTATTTAATTGAATTACCTTTATTTCTTTGTTAGATATGGTTGAGGTATGGTTGATTACTCATGAGTAACATTCCTCATTATTCTCGATTTGCAGACAAATGTTTAAGGCGAGTTCCCCCGCTCATAAATAGCGGAATGTTTCAGTCCTGTCGCCAGTCCAACACTGGACTGCAATAAATAATGCAGATGCATTTCTGAACGCAGTCATTATACCAAATGAATCATCCATTTTGAATTGGAACAAATTTTTACTTGTATTTTGAACAGAATAACCCGATTGGTGGAATAAAATTTAAAGATAGGTAGGGCACATCAAAGCAGCCCGTCTGGGGAAGTACCTCCACCTCACAGGAAACGGCATCCAAATAACAACTCCCTGTGTTCCCGCGTGTGAGTGAGGTCACCAGTAAGCTCCTAAGGAGTTGCTGTGTAAGCAGCGGAGGAGGTATCGCGAGAGTGATACTTAATTTATTACAAGCGTTAATAGGCTACGGTAACTGCATTACATCAGGCGGGCCGTAAGCTTGAATGCCTCCCGACGTTGTATGAAAATAAATAATTAACGTTCGCATGAAAACTCTTGGCATTATCTAGGCTACTAGATATTACCTATGTTAACAGCTAACGTGTATCAGGTAGAGGATTTGTAACATTGATTTGACTACTAGTTTTATATTACAGGGCCGGATACATCCAAATATATACCTTTAGAACTCAATCATTTGGTTGAAATCATCAATAGGTCTAACACGCGTAAAACATTACTCGAGAATACAGGTAAGTGATGCTCACGCCATCCATTAAACATATACCTATTCGATATGTTGCGTTTATAAAACATCATTTGCTAGCAAAGTTCAAAACATTTTGTCTCGGTGGCTGGTACATACATATTGTCTTTCTTATCCTGAGTATATATATTTTGCCATTGCTTAATTTTATCGTACACTAGTGAATTCCCCCAACTTCGTAGTACGGAGGGCTTAAGAGAGGCCATACAGGTAAGTAGCGTCCTTTTCCGTTTTGTTTTTATTAATAACGCTGAATTTAAGACCAATTCCAAAAAAACACTCAATACTGCCTGTATAGCGTACTTATTTTGTTTTTATTAATAACGCTGAATTTAAGACCAATTCCAAAAAAACACTCAATACAGGCAGTATAGAACCATATTTATGTTTTTTTGAGACATATACTGTATTTATTATTAATGTACAATTAGTCATAATTTTGATTATTGCTACAAGTGGCCACAATAAACAATAAACAATAATTAAAATTTTGGTTACTTGTACATAGATTATAAATACAAGATAGGTTTCAAAAAAAACTTTGTTTTTCCTGTACAAATACCGATATTTTGAATCAGTGTTTATTTTCTTACTTGACTGATAATTGACGACTTGGCAAAATGAGAGAAACTATAGTTACAGTTTTACTACAATATTTTAAATTACAAAGAACATGATCTCACGTCGCGTTCGCAAATCGTTAGACAGCGCACGAAGCGTTCCCGGCCGGCCGGCGTTCGTTACGCAATTAGGTTGGTTGCATTCTTACATTATTCTATAAATACTAGTAATGCTGTTTAAACCAATTATATGTAACTTCAAGTGAAATAAAATAACACAATAAATAGTGTCGTTCATTGGGACTTTACTTACTCTCCACAACAATACCTGAGACTCTAATTATATTCTTCTAAACAAGTAAGCACGTCTTTGCAGTGCTGGGCCATCTGTGATCATATACGAATCAAAATCGAAAACTTATCTCTCAAAATGTATTGAATTTGAATAATAGCTTTACGAATTCGTTTCGAACAGTGGCTTTTCGAGGCAATGTGAATACCCTCACAGATCTGAATGAACCAACTTCTTTTACATTATCAATAATTATCGTACAAGCCTCATTATCTCATACACATTATATAGATGACTTTTATCGCTGTACAAACAACTAATTAATAAATATAGTAACTAAAAGGACGTCAAGCCAGCGCTTCTTGGGTCTTCCCCTTCTACCGAGACCCGGCCGGAAGTAGCATGGCTAAAGATTTGTTCCCCACGTAACTTGCCGGTTTCCGTAAGACATGGTCCTACTTGCAGTTTGTCTGCTATGTCACGGACACGATGGCTGCTGCAAAGGGAGTTCCTTACGCGATTCTTTCGCGTCACTCCTCACATCCAGTGCAGCATATTCATCTCCGAGATACGCAGCTCCCTTGTATCACTCAAGTACAGGCCACACTTTGCTGCCATATAAAAGGACAGGTCTAATGGATTTATAAACATGTCCATTTAGCTTAACCGGCAGGGTCACAAATGACACCAGCCATCTCTCCTGATGTCTCTGGACGCGTGGAGAACAGATCCAAATACCTATACCGGTTAGCGCGCTCAACCGTGTCTTCACCATACACCATACTCTTGTCTTCGCCACATTTAGTTTCATACCGCGCCGTTCTCAAGTGACTCCCTCCAAGTATTCACTCATCGCACCAGGAATCCCCTGTCCGCATACATGAGCAACCACGTCGGTTAATCATGTGTATCTCTTATGTTGTCCGAAAATATATCTAATATTACGCTGAACAAAAACGGAATAAGGACGGATCCCTGGTGAATCCTGACGGTGATAGGAAAGGGCTGTGTATAGCCAATGGCAGTCCTAACTATGGAATGGTAATCGAAATATATATCCCGGCAAATATACGCTTCAGACACCCGTTTGGACTTCAGTGCCCACCAGATCATCGCGCCAAGAACACAATCCTTCGATTGTGTTTTTCGTGTGAACTGTTTTCAGACATGTGCTTCATGCCTAAAAACAGAAGATGCAGAAACGTGTTCTTCGATCTGTATTTCTCCATGACGATCCTTAGAGCAGAAACAGAGTCCATGATCCCACGACCAGGCCGGAAGCCAAACAATACACTCCTGCCGGAGTTAATTATCCGCTTGAAGAGTTTCATAGTGTGAGACATGACCTTTATAATTGGATTTCTTCAGGCGTTATAAGTGGCACTAGTTCCTGATAAGGAGAGAACGCCGGTTGCTGCACCTCTTTATACTGCTTGTTAAAGAAAAGAAAAAAGAAAGAAAGAAAAATTTGTTTATTTGGTTACATTTCACATGCTTGTTAAATTACAACTAATTATACATCAATGCACCAAAACGGCCTTCGCTCAGCATAATGTCGTGGCCCGTGGTGTGGACCACAACGCTGGTCTTCCGCGGATACCAGTAAATTATTTAGAAAATTTAGAAAATCATTTTATAAATATCTATATAATACAAAAGAATAAAATTATAACAAATTGGATAAATTAGATGACTTACATTTTGGAATATATTATATTATTATTGTTATATTTAGCTGCGGGCACTAACACGTACATAACATAAAATTGAATTAAAATTGAGTGGAATATTATTGTAATTAACATTAGATTATGTAATATAAAAACAAAAAGGAAAAGTAAGCACACTTATTCATACAATAAATGTTTACAATGCTGCGATCACTGTGTTTTTTGAATGCTCAAAATACGCTCCTTGAGTTTATACTTAAAGGATTTAATGGAGCTCGAATTTCTAATGGGCGGAGGAATGTTGTTCCAACATTTAGATGCAGCATATCTGAAACTACCACGGAAGGCGGCAGACTTATGTCTAGGACACATAAGACGAGCCGGTATTCTTGCACGAGTGGTAAAGTTTAATTTATCGTATAAATAACACGGGCCTTTGCTTTTAATTATGCCGAACAGAAGTACCGCAAAGTGAAGTGAACGCCGAGAATCCATGTTCAAGAGATCGCTCCTGTTTAAATAAGGAGTTATATGTGCTCTACGAGGAATGGGGAAACAATATCTAGCACATGAATTCTGTATTCGTTGTATCAGTTTTTTAGTGCGAGCTAATAGACAGTTTCCGATCACTACATCGGCATAATTAAGTTTCGACAATATAAGTGTTTCACATAAGTAAATTCGTGA
This sequence comes from Pyralis farinalis, assembly GCA_947507595.1. Lineage (NCBI taxonomy): Eukaryota > Metazoa > Arthropoda > Insecta > Lepidoptera > Pyralidae > Pyralis > Pyralis farinalis. The sequence goes on from OX382280.1 coordinate 1,169,927, forward strand.
TTCCACATTTAAGTAATCTCGTATTTGGTGTAGGACTTTTAACCTATAATAGCAATTTTTGACAACTCCAAGAACATGTTTTTCAAACTGACGGTTACCGTCCATAATGACGCCTAAATTTTTTGTTTCCTTTACCTGTTCAATATGAGTGTCTTTTAATTTTAAAATTAGGGTATTGGTATTGGCGTCAGATATTTGAGCCCTTGTGCCCAAAACGAGAAACTTTGTTTTACTTGGATTCAGGACTAGACCATTTGCATCCGACCATTCTGCCACCCGTTTCAAATCTTCATTGATTCTTTCAACTGCAGAGCATGTGTCACCAGCCCTAAAACTCTGATAAATCTGCAAGTCGTCCGCATACAAATGGTATTCACTATTGTTTATAATATCTGGCAAGTCTGCTGTATACAATATAAAAAGTATTGGCCCCAATATCGACCCCTGTGGTACGCCTCTATCTAACGGAAGGTTTTCAGAATATCGTTTAGTGCCATCACTGTAGGTAACTTCCACTCTTTGAGATCTATCGGCAAGATAACTACTAAACCATTTTACAGTAGGACCATCAAAACCATAAAACACGAGTTTTGCCAGAAGCAACGTAGGGTTAATAGTGTCAAAAGCACGTGAGTAATCAAGCAAGACAAGAATAGAAGCCTCACCTACGTCCCTCCCAGCTAATATATCATCTACCACATTTAGAAGTGCCGTGGCCGTGCTTCTGCCAGTTCGAAAACCACTTTGTTTGGAGGGCAGTATGTTATTTGCATTTAGATATGTAACCAATTGTATGCAGACAACCTTTTCTAAAATTTTAGACAAATAAGGTAAAATACTGATAGGTTGTTCAGCAGTTGGCCCAAAATGTGTTAAGTTATTTAACACATTTTGGGCCAAATACACACATCAAAAGTGTCTAGGGATCAAGCATTTTTATGCGGATTTCTTGAGATTGAGATGTGGCTTTGTAATAAATTTATGATTTTATAAATTTATATGGATCCTTTTTGGTGCATTTCATAATTTGAAACAGGAACTGTCAATCAAATTCGAGTAAAAGATGAAAATCAGCTGTCAATATTTTCCCTATAAAAACATACAACGCATTGAAGACATTATTAGTGCTACTGTTTCCCTACTACTGATTAAAACCAACGTTATTATGGAGCGGCGACGTCATTTAAGCAGGGAAGAAATGCTCAGAGCCGTGGGAATGATAGAAGCTGGTTCCCGGCAACGTACTGTGGCTTTAGCTCTGAATACAAGTCAGAGTGTTATCAGTCGACTTTGGACACGTTACCGAAGCACTGGTACCGTGGCTGAGCGCCATGGAGGACGGTATCGCTGCACCACATGGAGACAAGACCGATACATTCAAATCACAACTCGAAGAGCTCCAACAATAACCGCCATGATGTTAGCCGTGACGCTTCATCACTCTTCAGGAAACTTAATTAGCGACCAAACAGTCAGAAACCGCTTGCATGAAGTGAACCTTCATTCCCGAAGACCGCTAAGGGTACCACCTATAGCAATGCACAATCGTAGGATTCGATATCAATGGGCTCTTGAACACAGAAATTGGGCAGAAGAACAATGGCGTTTCGTGTGCTTTTCTGATGAGTCTCGTTTTGGTATGAGACCGGATACAAGACGTATACGACACTGGAGAACCCCTGGACGCCAACAGCGATTAAAATCCTGCCAGGAAGTCCATCCTTATAGTGGTGGAACCATCATGGTATGGGCGGGTATTTGGATCGGCGGAAGAACTGAGTTGATTTGGATCAGAGGCAACCTCAACGCTCAAATTTATGCTGAGACGATTGTATCAGACGTCATCGTTCCTCTACAAGTGCAAATCGGTCCCTTATTTCAGTTAATGCATGATAATGCACGACCGCACACCGCAAGAGTTGTAAGACAGACTCTCGCCGCAGCTAACATCAATGTCATGCCCTGGCCTGCTCAGTCGCCAGACTTGAACCCGATTGAGCATGCATGGGATATGCTACAGAGAAGAGCTCTGCCGAATATGGAGGGTATCCAGTCGCAAGAAGACCTTTTTTTGTTGTTGCAACGAACATGGGCGGCCATTCCACAGCGTGATTTGGATGAACTCATTTTGAGTATGCCAAACCGATGTTCTTGTGTTGTTAGTGTTCGCGGTAGAAACACGGATTATTAATTGTTTAAGTTACCCAATAAAATTTTAAAGAAAACTGTTATTTCAGTCTTTTTTTCGAACTTTAATGTTAGTGGTTCAAATGTCAAAAATCCCTTTATTATGAAAATGGCAAATTTCTTTATTAATGCAAAGGTGACTTGGTTTATCGTTACTGTAGACAAACGAAAACACTTTATTTGATGAATCCTTAAAGAAAATTTTAATTAATATCAATCAGGAGAAAAGTTATTGCAAAAATATATGTTGATCCCTAGACACTTTTGATGTGTGTAGTACACCGAAGGAGGCAATACAGACCTACTAGACCAATCCTTACTCATCTCACTGCAGGGACAAGGGTCTTCCTTCATTCGAAAGTGGTTAGAGGACTTTGGCGGAGGCTAGTTTTCAAGTCCCTACCTTATATCTCTGACGAAGTATTTTGAGCAACTGTGCGTTTGAGAGGTTTGATTGAGGAGGTCAGGCATTTTGTGAAAGGTGCCATCAGCACCTGGACCTTTGATAACCGCAGTGGCGACTAATATTTCTAAAGGAGTCATATTGTAGGGTTACATGTGAGTTGCTTTGAGCGCTCGAAGGCCATAGTATAACGACTGTTGTTTGTCGACAATAGCTTGTCTTATCGTACGATTCGGAGCTAGGGGTGCCTCGAGATCGATTAACTTATCCATAGACAAGCTGCAGTCGTAATTGTTCAACCTGCGTGTTTGATTTAAGTATCTAATAAGTAGGCAGGCAGTACGTTTTGTTACCTTACTGTTATAAAAACAATTAGCGTGAACCTTCGTGATCGTGAAAGTCACCATTCAGTCAGTCAGTTAAGTCAGTGCGACCATTGAGGAAAACATCTATCTATCTATCTATTTGCAACACTAAAGGAGTCACTCATGCAGACCCTCTAAAAACCTATTCACGCCTTTCTTGAAGAGCCCCATTCTGCAGCCCCTTGGGAAAACCTCCGCTGGGAGTTCATTCCACAACTTGAGAGTTCTCGGAAGAAAACTTCTCTGGAACCGGACACTACGCGACCCATGCCGTTCCAGTGTGTGAGGGTGAACTCCCCGCCGCCGCCGGTCGGCTAGCAGTGCGGTTATAAAATAATACTGTCGTCATCATTTCGAACAATTCTTCAGAACACAACCCGTTGTACAATCGGTAGACCACACAAAGGGAGGCAAAATCTCTCCGAAAACTTAACGGTTTACAGTGTGTTAGCTTAGGATCGTCTACAATACAACGGAGTCACACGGTCCAAGCTGGTATTCAGGTGCTCGCGCTCAAAGATGACTGCAGTACTCCTCCATGTTTACTGTTATGCTGCTAACCGAAGCAAACCGAAGCATCAACTACAAGGTGATTCAAGAATACAAACCAATAAACCGTTTGACAGCGTCTGAAGCTCCCCACTCACCGAAACTTAGTGCTTTAGGGCCTAAATATTCAGCTATCCGAGCTTACTGACTAATGGGGGACACGATATTGATCCCTGAATAGCCAATAAAAGCGACGTTCTCCTTTACCCCTCGACCCGCAGTGGCTAGTATTTTAACGACAGAAAATCATGTCATCCATAGTCTCCATAGATTCAGTCATGTTTGAGAACATTCAGTAGGTTCAAGAGAGGTAGGGCGCATCAAAGCAGCCCGTCTGAGGAAGTATCTCCACCTCACAGAAAAAGTTAACATGTTCATGCACACAAATATATGTCTAGTGGGGGAATCGAACCCACGAGGCTTAGTGTTGAAGTAGCATTACTAACCACACACCACCGACTCATCATCATGTACCAGGGTGTGTGCACGTGAGTCGGTCCCAAACCACTACTGCAACAATTTGCTCGATTTTTGTAGACGGTGTATCTTCGTGTATTCAATTCAATAATCTCCTTAATAGAGCCATTAACTTTTTAGTAATGTTAAAAATAGGACTTATTTCACTTTGCAACTAGCCAATAAACAAAAAATATAATTTTTTAATGTTATTTCGGTATACAAATACAATACATACAGCTCACGATGCAAACAAGCCAGCGCGACGTCTCAAATCATTGAGCATTCTTTCCACGCCCCGTCTAAAGAATCCTTTCACATTACTTATTTTAATGCGTATATCTCACAGGTGCTTGTTTATGTGTCCCGATTGCCTATACACCGAGAAAACATTACCAAGTAAAGAGTCCTGAATAAAATATCGTATTCGAGATCAAACTGACAATAAGGCAGCTACTTTACATATAATAGCTACAAGGACATGAAATAGTTTATAGAAAAGTTAAAAATAAAAATGCTCTCTCATAACCTACATCATGGAGGAAATAACCTATGGAAAGCCGGTGACACCAATATTACGTAGTAACTAGAGATACTAACTAGAGAGAGAGAGCGCCGAGTACTCGGCTATTACTCGGTACTCGTTTTATAGTACTCGGGCGAGTAACGAGTTTTAAATACAGAGTGCTCGGTTAACACATTGTTTTCTCATTAGAAATTCAATAAATAGGCATATTTAATTTTGGTAATTAATATTTAATTATTTGAATCAAAATCGTGAATGTTTGTTAAATATATGTATGGAAAGGATGCTTACAGTGACTAACACTATGTTCAGTCACAAAAAGATCCATATGTATACATGGCAAAGGCATGTAGAGAGGAATATCTATGATAGATTTTGCGATAGTTGATGAACGGTTGGGAGCGAAAGTACACACGGGTATACCGAGGTATCGTGTTGAAACAGACCACTTTCTTGTAGCCACAAGAATAACCGCGGTGTTTAAAAAAATGGCGACATCACCCAAGTGTAGCCATGACCGAAACAGAAAGAGTGAGACGAGAGATTGTCAGAAGAAGATGTATGTGATGAGTATAGGAAAATATTGAATGAAACATTTGAAAAGCTGATCAAGAAGAGTGGACTGATATACAAGAATTTTGGAAGGAGTTTAAAGATGCTGTGGTCGAAACTGCGTCAAAAATATGTGGAGTTAGTAAGAAAAAGTACGGTAGGAAGATCAGGAACGAATGGTGCGATATTGAACTGAGAGATATAATAGCACAAAAGAACAAGGCGTGGAATGACCTGTTAGCTACCTACGAGAACTAATAGAAGAGTTCAAGGTGATGGAAGTGATAGTACTGAAAGGGCAGTGACAGAACGGTACGATATAAGGAAAAGAAAAAGGAATGCAAAGACCAGTATGACAGAAAATTATCCAGTTCTCTCTAATTTTAGGGCCAATGTCAAGTTATTCTGGCATTTAGTTAGAACAGCCCGAGGCAAATCTGGAGATTCGAGAGTAGGTATGATAAGAAATTCAAATTGAGATTTAATTAAAGATAGTATAGAAAGTTTGAAGGAATGGCAAGGTATTTTGAAAGTCTATTTAAACTAGGCACAAATGAAAGAAATAGAAGCGACGATGGGAATGAGAATTTTAACTGTGAAAATGACATTAGCATGGAAGAGATAATGAATGCAATAAAGAGAATGAAAATGGGCAAAGCGGGTGGAGGAATCATAGCAGGCCTTCCGTACATTTTATTCAACCTATGCTGGCGTTTCGGCCGTGTACCAGATGACTGGTTAAAAGCCGTGATTGTGCCGCTGTACAAAGGTAAAGGTTCACAGCAGGAATGCAAGAATCATAAGCCTCAGTGTAGAAGGCAAACATTCTTATTGAAAGAGTTATATCTGTAACGGAATTGAAAATTTTGGATGTGCAAGCGGGGTTTCGAAAGGGGATGGGATGTGTGCTTTAAGTCTTTTGCTTAAGGTGTATAACGGAGAAAGCCTTAGCAAAGCACATAAAGATTTTCTGTATCTTCATTGACTTGGAAGAGGCTTATGACAGAGTGCCGAGGGACGAACTTTGAACTACGCTCTCCATGTATGACGTGGATAGTATTTTGATACAGACTGGTTCAGCATCGAATGTGGTGTTAAGCTGGGCTGTGTAGCAATACGCTTGGCTGTATAACTAATTCATGGAGAGTTGTTTGACAGGCTTGAAAGAGTATGAATGTGGAATAAAAATGAATGAGTCAATATTTAAAACCCTGTTGTACGCCTATGATCAGGTTCTCCTTGCATCTTAGGCGGAAGAACGTAGACGAAAGCGATGGTGTTTGAAAGGAATGAAAGTGTTATAGATTGCTAGATAATGATCGAAGATGAAAAAGTGGAACATGTGAACGAATTTGTTTATCTAGGTTCTATATTAACGAGAGATGGAAAATTTGAGGGCAAAATTGAAAGAATAAGAATGAATGAAAGCCGGAAACTAAATCAATGGTGCATTGTACTCCGTTGTAACAAGTGATAACATATAGAGCATTGATGTACGGCAGTGAAACATGGGTATGGCAGAAGCATGAAAGCAGGGTGAACGACGTAAAAATGAGACCGCTGAGGCGTATGTGTGGAGTGAGAATGATTGACAGAGTAAAAAATAGCACGATACGAGAACTTTGTAGAATGAAAGATAATGTAGTGACAAAAATCGAAAAGAGTATGCTGAGATGGTTTGGTCATTTAGAAATAATGAATGACCATAGAGTTACATAAGAAGTGTATCAGGCAAGAGCGAAAGGAGATTTCGGAATGGACTACCCTAGACGCACACATATAGAACAAATTGGTGATGTGTTGAATAAGGCCAAATCAAAAGCACCCAAAACCGAAGAGCATGCATGAAGAGGTTGATGAGTGTGGAAGAAGCGAGAGAGGTATGTTTGGATCGGTGCAGTTGGCGTTCCATAGTCTCTGCCTACCTAATGGGAGACAGACGTGATGATATGTATGTATGTATAAACAAGAAATAGGAATGCACTAGAAAATAGTATGAATTTTATAAATTAATATTAGATTTAACAGAAGCAAGTTATGACGCAGGACAAGAAGCGAGGGTAGGTAGGTATCCCACGCTCGCCCGCTGCACTACTAAAACCGAACCGGTTAACTCGGGCGAATAGTCGGTCTGATAAATATAAAACCGAGTAAAGCTCGGTACTCGGTTACTCGGTAAATTGTGTAGTCGGTGCATATCTAGTAGTATCTCAATTCACCAATATGAAAACCATTGAAATATTATCATATTTTAAGAGTTAATATCCTTCCCAGAAACTACACAATATTAACATATCAATTTATCAAAGCTTTATGATTACCAGGAACAAGAAAAGAAAATGAACAAAATATACCAATGTAAAGGTCGATCAGACTAATCATACGCCGCCACCCTCGACTCCCTCGCGTGTGCGCGTGCGCATACTAGACACTCCGTTGCTTCCCTGCATGAGCTGTTTACTATATTATTATCTATCCGATGGTTTTTGATTTTCAGGAACACCGTTCCTATATGAAATCTATATGTTTGTCTGTGCGTTTGTGTGTGTGCGTTTTTTTTCGAATATTCGAATTTTGACTTCAGATTCCGATTCAGCATAAAAAAGTAGAATAGGAATGTTCAGGAACACCGTTCCTATCTCAAGGAACATGGTGAAAATAGCCGGCAAATTAAAAAAAAAAAATTGAATTGTTATATAGGTAATTGACGAGCCAGGTGTTCCTCTGGCAATGCAAGCTTGCGCATTCTCAACTGGTTATTTATTAAAAATTTAAATATTCACTAAGATGTTTCACATCTGCCGGGCGTCCCGTGACGGTCACCATTTTTTTTATACAACGTCGGAAAGCATACAAGCATACGGCCCACCTGATGTAAAGCGGTTACCATAGCCTATGAACGCATATAATAGGTACATTAACTATCACTCACGCAATGCCTTCTCTGCTGCTAACACAGCAGATTACCAGGTTTAATTCTATTTTAAGGGTGTATAAAGCTGACTGTCATCTTTCGAAGCTAATCTCACCAGCCTGAGTGCAAATTATTAACAAGGCTCTGGCGAAAAAGTAGCGCGCATCAAAACATTGGGAAGTACCGTCACCTCACAGAAGATTGCCGCCAAATAACAATTCCCTCGAGAGTTGTTGTATCCCTGCGAGTAAGTAAGGTTACCAGTAATGTCCTGGGGAGATGCCGTGGTAGCCGCGTAGGTGGCAACGCGGTAGCAATACCTACTCATTGTATTCCAGGCAATCATAGGTTACAGTAACCATAGTCCATCTTGACCGTCCGTCACACGCGAAGATATCGTGTAGACATTTATACACATAAACCGTAAAAGTCGAATTGAGAACCAACTTTGTGAAGTCAAATTGCCACAACGAAGAGAAAAGTAACACCCGTTTGGACCGTTGTTATAGGTGTTCGTGTCATTTTGGCCTTTTGTTAGCTACGTTCTCTATTCTGAAGTTCGAGGGTAAAATTGTTTTATACTCCTTGTAGGTATTACAAGGGTTCATAGACTATAATAATCGCCTCATATTACACGGCCGTATGCTTGTTCGCGTCGTTGTATAAAAACAAAACTGTATTGACATCCTCGGTTGTCGCATTATTTTTTATCATTTAAAATATCTTTAGTAACTTCTGTAAGGTTTCCCTTTCATAATTGTTTTTTTGTAATTTTTTCCCTTTTGTAATTTATGATATTTTGTTGTAATATTATGTGACTAACAATTCCATACCTACTCTTCTAGTGCAAGAAGTCGTGATCGCCAGGCTTTCCTTATTGTATAAAAGCTGAAAAAATCTCTGACATGTCCCTAACAGAGGTAGGAACGATGGGCGACTATTAAGTTTGGATCATAATGGCTTTAGTAGATAACAGGTAGGTAACCAGGAACCAGTGTGTAAGGACCGAGTCATGTGGCGCTCAGTTCTCTCTGCCTACCACGCAAGGCATTTGGCATGAAGTTATAGACAGATAGATAACTAGGATATCTAAAATTGCTAACCAAAATCGTAAAAGTATGAAGCGTATTTTTTATCGTGGATGACACTTTGTATCGTGTCAACCCTCCACCGGATTCCCTTAAACTTTAATAAATTGTAAAATTAATCTGTTTCGTAATTCTTTCATCCTACATTCTTTCTACATGTCCGAACCAACAGAGCATGCCTCTTCTTATTTTAACACGGGCACACCCTTTCCAACCAACTCTGCGTACATTGTAATTGCGAATGCGATCTACAAGCATTACGCCATAAAATTTGCGTAACGCCCGCACATCGACTGTGGTTATCCTACTTTAATGCTCTCTCTCTCTGCCATACGCAGCTCTCGCTTCCATAAGTTAGCGTTGGGACTAGCACTACATTGTGTATAGCGAGCTGTGCGTTCTTGCTTAAACTTTTACTGGCAAGAAGTTTTTCCAACGCTCTATTCACACTATTTCCAGCATTCACTCGTCTTTCCACATCAGCGGTGTACCTTCCATTCCCGCTGAAAGCACATCTAAGATACACAATCTCATCTACTTTCATAATTTAGAATCAACACAATAAATCCTGCTAAATAAAATATATCACTCGCCAGTAACAGTTTTAAGGCACTACATTCATTCATAATTTAGAATCTATATAGGTACTATTACTTCATAAATGATCTATCTCCCTTACACTTGTACGTTGCTAATTACCTTACTCTGTCACAAGCCGGTATTCATCGGGTTATTTTGTGTATTGTTTTCGCGTGCTAAAACGAGACGGAACGAGTAGAAGTAATAGGAGTCAGTTCATAAAAACGAAAGGAATAGATGCTTTGTACGGGATATTGTAGTATGAAGAAGTAACCCGGTATTTTTGGGCTTGCGATTTGACAATTGCTATTTAATTTTTTTAAAGCGTTTAGTCAATTCAAACTATTCAATGTGAGTGAATAATATAACAAACTAAAAATGTCGTTGGCCCATAGATTAAATTTTTCGTAAGGGAAGCCGTTGGGAATCGAGTTATATGGACCCTTCGCCACTGGTGTGCAGTTCGGCTGGCGTTTCTGTTAATAATACGGCATCATCTGCATAAAGCACACAATTTCGATGATCGAAACTTCATAGACACCACATCGTTTCCACCTGTGTTGGGGACATGCTCTGAATTTTTTTATCCTTTAATAAACATCTGGTGATCGCGGGCTCTTGCTCTAGAAAAATAAGTAATAGTTCGACCAAATATTACAAACATTCAGTTACAAAATGGAAAATATTACAAAAATTCTATTATAGAAGGGAAACTTTAACGAAGCTTTGGTTTGGTTTTTTTTAATGTCAGTTTTCCTTCTTTTTATCTTTATCTTAAATTCCGGAAAATACTTTTTTTTTTTATATATTAGTTCAGCATAGTGGCCCCTCGTTGCCTGATGGTAAGCGAAAGAGGAGCCCAAATCGCAACTGCAACTGACAACATACTACATCCCGTATCCTGTCAGTTGACGCTGCCATGCTGACCCGCAAAATGCTTCTTCACGCTTCGTTTGAAGGATCCCATATTGTAGGAAGGAGGGAACACATGTGCAGGCAAGGCGTTCCACTTTTTGATGGTACGACAAAGATAGGAGTTGCCGAACTTTTTGGTACGCGAAGAGATATTCTCAACCGTGAAACTATGACATCGCAAGCCCGCACGTGTGGTTCTATGACGGAAGGGTGAGGGTGGGATAAGGAAAAACAGTTCTTCAGAGCACTCGCCTTACTTTTACTTTTTTAACAGACACTGACGTTACCAAAGAATATCTTACACCGTACAGGTTTTCTATTTCTAGTTATAACTTGGTTCCAGCTGTTAGTATGTCAATCCGTAGAGTATCAGTTTCTTCTTTTATATACACGTATTCACAAGGTATGAATCAATACAATTTCCTACATTAAAAATAGTCCGTTGAAGAATATGTTTATATTCACGGATTTTTACTACGGATTTTTAGTGTTCATAAATCACATTAAGTTAAAACAGTGCTTAACGATCAAAAATCCTAATTAACTATACCAAAAATCTGTTCATACATAAAATACCAAAAAAAATTTAAGTGAGGCTGTATGAATTTATACTCTTGGCCTGCTTATTTCTCGGGTAAAGTATTTATTATATAGGACTTCTTCCCGCGCTTTTGACTAGTGACATTGTTCTTATACTTGAAATTTTTATAATTCAGTATAAAATTAGTTTTATGTGACAATTTCGATAGTATTTTGTAACATAAGTGCTAGTGAAATTATACAGTAATGAAAAAACTCAAATATAACACGTTTATGCACTTTTTGGAAGACGTGAATAAGTTCATCAAGAAAACCTTGTAAAAATCACTATCGTTTTACGGGTGGTATTTAAACTGGGTTGATTGGGTCGAGGAACCCTTCCCAAGTATTTTTTCAGCACAGTTCCTGAAGCTGGAACATAGAATTAAGATTTTCACATGGTTCTAAACTGATGACTTGGCTGTATGGGCTAGATCCCTTTGCCTTTCCCCTCGGGGATAAAAAGAACCAAAAAAAAAAAAAGTATTTATTATAGTCAACATGACATGGGACTTCTTCCCGCGCTTTTGACGAGTGACATTGTTGTTTTACTTGAAATTTTTACAATTCAGTATAAAATTAGTATCATACGACAATTTCGATAGTATTTTGTAACATAAGTGCTAGTGAAATTATACAATAATGGAAAAACTCAAATATAACACGTTTATACACTTTTTGGAAGACGTGAATAAGTTCATCAAGAAAACCTTGTAAAAATCACTATCGTTTTACGGGTGGTATTTAAACTGGGTTGATTGGGTCTAGGTACCCGTCCCAAGTATTTTTTTAGCACAGTTCCTGAAGCTGGAACATAGAATTAAGATTTTCAAATGGTTCTAAACTGATGACTTGGCTGTATGGGCTAGATCCCTTTGCCTTTCCCCTCGGGGATAAAAAGAACCAAAAAAAAAAATCAACATGACATGACAGAAACGTTACGTCCACTGTCAACGTCAATATTATCCAATCTGTTGTGCTTTGACGAATTATGTGTCATGACATGTCTCAAGTTCAACTCTATCTTAATGCCTCTTTAATTGCCTAACTACGCACAAAAAAATTGTTTAATTACAAATAAGCCAATAACCTACATAAAATAGGTAAGTTATCAAAATCCCGGTGAAATAGTATTATACTTGAATAATATTTTTTAATGATATTTGACAACAGCCCCGGAAATAATATTTAGTTATTCCTGCTTTCTTGTCGTCGTTCATTATCGTAGTATGTTCTCCTATTGTTACAATTGTAATATTCTCGCGTAGATGATATTATGTGTAATATCCATGAAATAATTTGGAAACACTTGTGTCAGATCCATTGTTAACGAACCAGGTACAGTGTGGCAAGCTGACAAGTATTTACCGACCTACAAAATTTTATTGTTTTTATCTGTTATATCTTCCCGCCAGACCAGTTAAGAGTTAGGCAGAGAGAACCCAAAGCCATAAGGCTCTACCCTTGCACATGTCACTCGCTTCTTCAACAATCATAGAGCTCTTCATGAATTTCCAAGTCTTGACATCTCTCTTATAAAACATTACCAATTTTTGTTTTTAAGAATTATATATTACTAAAGACTGCCTGTATTAACTGTGTTGTGACTACAATGTTACAAGCATCCATTGATGCGCTGACCATCAGACGGGCATTATTCTCAATTTCCACATTAATAATGTTATACAAAATCCTTTTTATGCATCTGGTAAATGAAAATATGTCTGATGTATGATAAGGGTTTAAGTAGCTTAGAATGATAGATGGATGCTTATATATTATGACAATGAGTTGATGTTGAGTTGATGAGTTGGTTTCTGTTAGAATTTGGAATATACGAAACCAGATATATCTTTATACCTTTATTTCTTTGTTATCTTAATTTCATGCAAGTACATCTTTAATTTAGTTGTAACTTTTAAGTTTAATTAATTAGGAACTACTTTTAGTTAGCCCTGAACTCATTTCCAGTCCCATGAGTGTGTACAAATAGTGTTGCTGTCTATTTTGTATGTAATCTCCGTCGAAACACCGTGCAGGTATATTTGACACATTGATCTTGTGTTGACATGTCAAATATATAATTATTGTAAAGTATATAAATTAAAATGTATGTATAAAAACTTACAATGTTATTGACCAATTGATGATGCAATGTTACATTAGAATTGAGTGTTTTTTACACTGTGTGCAAACTAAACCGAGCCCCAACAATGTTTGGCAGGACCAGACAAGTATGAGTATGTATACTGAATACATATATACATAATACTGAATTGTATAAAATTATATAATACAATTTTATACCAACATTGACTCAATTTTCTTTGTTTTTAACGTCATTCTGTTTCCTAATTCATTAGAATTTTTTTATACTATGTCGGGAGGCATACAAGCATACGGCAATACCTCCTCTGCTGCTTACACAGCAACTCCTTGAGAGCTTACTGCTGACCTCACTCACACGCAGGAACACAACAATCCTCTAGGGAGTTGTTATTTGGCTGCAGTTTTCTGTGAGGTAGATGTACTTCGGGCTGCTTTGATGCACCCTACCTCTCTTAAAACATCTAGACCAAGACAAACAGCCATGTTCATGCACACAAATGTTTGCCTTGTGTGGGAATCGAACCCACAAGCGTGTCAAAGTCGCGTTATTCACGACTGAGCCACCGAGCTCCGAAAAAGAGTTTGATTTATTTAGATTCGATGAAGTCCGCTACCTAAGCCTAAATATTTGGCGAAGATACTAATTTTTACATGGAGCAACTACTGTCAGACCTCCACAACCCAGAGGGAAAATCAAACCTGAGGTTAGACCACACTAATTTCAAAATATAATTTGTTAGCTGCAAGTTTCTTTGTGATGTTTTCCTTCCTCCTCGCCGAGCAAGCGATAATTACAAGCCCACATTTTTTTTTTTTTTTTGACCTGACTATGTAGTTAGCCCCGAGTGGGCTGTCACTACGTCACCGGACTAGACAATTGCCGACACTATTTTCAGACCGCTTTTAGGACATTTATTTGCCTATCTTATGAGTATTTTTCAAAATTATTTATTTTTATTGAGGACGCTTATGATAAACACTAACACATATTACACTTGAATTTGATTATTTGGCAGATAGGTAGGATGGAAGCTCAGTCTTACTTTGTGTGTGTAACAGATTGCGGGTATCTGTCACACACACAAAGTAAGACTGAGCTTCCATCCTACCTACCTGCAAAATAATCAAAATGTGGAAAATGTGAGTGAGTGTAATGTGTTGTTGTGTATTACAATTTACTGAGTGAATGAGTGGGGCGCTTTAACACTCGAAGGCCCTCGCTCACTCAAAACAGTTTGCAAAACAATTTTATCAAATCAAAATTGGAAGGTATGTCTTTTAATTATTTATATATGAAACATAAGATATTAGGTGAAGGAGACCCTGGGCTCCGAAGCGAAAGCATAGGACGTGACCTGATTAACGTTCAGATGAGGATGATAATGTAGGAAATATTAGATATGGCCAAATGTTGCGACGTAGTATAAAAAACAAATGTATAAGGCATTTTGACGAAGTCGGTTGCATAGTGGTTAGCAATGCTACTTTGACACTAACGTCGTGGCATTGGATTCTCACACAAGACAAACATTTGTGTGCATTAACATCTCTTTTTGTCTTAGTTTGGGTATTTTTAAGAGAGGTAGGGCGCATTACCGAAACCGCAGCCAATTTTTTGGCATATATATATATTAAAAAATCTATCTATCTATTACTTCACGCCAAGTCCCTTGCGGGGTAGGCAGTCAATTATGATATTTAAAACTCTTTATTGTTTGCCTTTCTATGAAAAACAAGAAGGCGTCGATCTCGCTTTAAATTGGGATAATTTTTTATACCACTAAGATGGCAAACAAGCATGCGGCCTGCTTGATGCAGTCACCGTAGCCAAATTGCAATGTTTGGTGATCTAGCATGACTTCTGTAATAGAAGTGAAGAAGTGCGTCTCGAAATAGCGATTGATGTACTTAACACACTTCACATTACAAAAAATATGTGAATGCAAGATTTTTAATTCCTGCAGTTCAGCTAGTTAATATGCTTCTACGATTTTCATAAACTACGTTTACTGCTCCTGTGATTGGTCCGGTTGAGGAAATAGTTAACAGCAACAATAACTAATGACTAACAAGACTCCAGAAATAAAGTTGTTTCAAAAAAATATATATTTAAAAAACAGTATGAATGGAGTGTCGAGTAGTAAACTTCTAGGCAGTCAAAACCTAAGCCAGATGGCAGAGCTATCTGTAAACAACGCTGCTCTAGTACTAATGGAAGTGGAAAAATGCGGTCGAAATACGAGTATTGTGCAAAATTTCTGGCGTAACGCTTCCTGACCGCGTTCACAATGAACGTCAGGAAGAGAGTTTGGTCTGAAGAAAGAGTGAAGAAACGGCGCTGCATTCATTGTATGAGGAGAGCTATTACAGTTCAATAAGCGAGTGAGGCGTGTAAGGACTGCGTCTTATGGCGGTCGGTTCTCTCTATCTATCCCGAAAGGAACCACGCGTGATGATGTACATACTTATATTTGCATAAATTTTTTGTAGTGTTATTGATAAGAATTTTCCATCTTAAAAATGTTAATTATGTTGTTCACAGCGCCATCATGTCTGAACGAGAGCCAATCAGCGGTCCAAGCCAGGACTATGGCTCGACAGCAGCAGTTCCAGCGGTCGGCTTCGCTGATTTCAGTCCAACGGAGCTGTACAACTTGAGTGAAGGCATAGCTGAGAACGTGAACACGATCAACAGTGGACTTCGGAGTTTGGAAAAGATGATGAAGCAAATTGGTGGAGCGAATGATAATATACAGCTGAGGGAGAAAATGTAAGTTATTTTTAAATCAATTGTCTATGACTGTTAGCCTGCACATTATGGTTACTGGGCTCCCTGATGATCATACATTCTTCACTGTCGCTTGCAATGCTTAAGCCATCCATTCTGATAACAATAACCTGATAAGAATGTCAGGAGCCCTAGAAACCGGCGAGCGTGCATGTAAAGGGCTATGAATATTAAAGAAGCGAGTGAAGTGTGCAAGGACCGCGTCGTACAGAGCTTGGTTCTCTCTGCCTACCCCGCAAGGGCCTGGCGTGAAGATACACAATACAAATAAGGAACGATGAAGGGAAAAAATCATTAAGTCAAATTTGTCTCGCCACAGCAGAGTATACGCTTTTATTAGCTATTGTTTTTCATATAAAATCAAATTTCGTTTTCTTACAAACACTTTTTTCTTCAATCATTTTCTACCAATCCATAGAAAATGGAAGAAGAGTTCAGATTGATGTAGGCCTCCTTTAAATCTCTATTGCTCGCTGTATTGGCAACTTCCAGTAGCTGCCCGCTGGCGGTTTTCTGTCCTCTTCTTGACCTTAAGTGTTCATTCGATCTCCATGAAAACATTTTTTTGCACCAATTTTTCTTTAGTTCATAACGCTTGCTGACCGCGTTCGTATTGATGATGTAAGAGAGTTAATCTGAAAAATAGTGCCGGTGTTAGGATAAGAAAAGGCATGCTCCGTTGGTTAGGACATGTAGAAACAAAGTACGATAAAGAATGACGATACAGATGTACGAAAGGAGAAGGATGTAGGAGCCGAGGAAAACCAAGACCGTCTACATTCTACCATAACCAAATTGGTCATGTTTTATCAGAAGGTAATATCACGAGCCATGGAAACCGGGGAATGTGCAGAAAAGAGCTATGAATGTTAAAGAAGCGAGTGAGGTATGTAAGGATCGCGTCTTATGGCGCTCGGTTCTCTCTGCCTACCCCACAAGGACCTGTCGTGCCACATGACCAGCCCACTCCCATTTCAGTCTTTTTGTTTTGATTCCCTAGCTGTTCGTTGATGTTTGTTTGCGTCGGCCAGTAACTGAGGTTGCCGGTGAGCTCCTGAGCAGTTGCCGTGTATTGGCTCCGAGCGATACTCTGTGTTATTGCAAGCTGTCATAGGCTACGGTGACTTTACCTCAAGCGGGCCGTATGATTGTTTGTTTCCCGACGTTGTACAAAAAAATACCGTTTTTTTATACGACATCGGAAGGAATACAAGCATACGGCCCGCCTGATGTAAAGCGGTTACCGTATCCGATGATCGCTTGTAATATATTAAGTATCTCTCGCGCGATGCCTTCTCTGCTGCTAACACAACTACTCCTCAGGAGCTTACTGGAGACCTCACTCGCACGCAGGAACACAGCGGTGAGTAGTTATTTGGCTGCTGTTTTTTCTGTGAGGTGGAGGTACTTTCCCAGACGGGCTACTTTGATGCGCCCTACCTCTTTTAAAAACACCCAAACTAAGACAAACAGACGTGTTCATGCACACAAATGTTTGTCGTGTGTGGGAATCGAACCCACGAACGTCACAGCAGCGTAACAGCGCGTTTCACCACTACGCCACCGAGCACGTTGAACGCTACATGGATATCATTATATTTCAAAACAACGATTGCTTGATGTGCGTGTTGATTTGGTTCACTCGTACACGCGCCGTCGTTACTCATCGAAGTGAATCATCCGAGTCACTCCCGCTTTACGTAATCAATCATTATTTGTAAACATTACATAAAATGATTCATTTGCAATGTTTGTTGTACGTGTCGTAGCCAGATCATAAAATTGGTCATTTCATGAAGAGAACGGGCAGCACGGCTTACTGTGAGTTTATGTCCGGTCAAGATCTCTGCTGTGGTCTCGTCGTGTGGATCGTGAGATCGCCGTGTGGATGACGAGCTCGGTGGCTCAGTCGTGAATGACGCGACTTTTACACCAACGCTCGTGGGTTCGATTTCCACACAAGACAAACATTTGTGTGCATGAACATGTCTGTTTGTCTTGGTCTGGATGTTTTAAAGAGAGGTAGGGCGCATCAAAGCAGCCCGTCTGGGGAAGTACCTCCACCTCACAGAAAACTGCAGCCAAATAACAACTGCCTAGAGGGTTGCTGTGTTCCTGCGTGTGAGTGAGGTCACCAGTAAGCTCCCAAGGAGTTGCTGTGTAAGCAGCAGAGGAGGCATCGTGCGGGTGATACTTAACATATCGCAAGCGTTAATAGGCTACGGTACCCGCTTTACATCAGGTGGGCCGTATGCTTGTACGCCTCCCGACGTAGTATAAAAAAAAATTGAGTATCAATCCTAATGGATTAAGAAAGGGAATTAAGCTGAGGAGAAGAAACTATATTTTGAGGAACTGGATATCGTCGTCGCGAGGTCACTCTAATCAAAACGCAAGACATATACGCCCGTTCATAGATGGCCTTATGTGTGGGTTTAGATATGAGCTCATCTAGACTTTCTTCCTCACCTTCGATCCTGGCTGTTGTCTAGCAGTACAAATCGATAGTCAATCTCTGTCACGCGCACAAGTTTCGCCGCGTGCGAGAGACACGGTTACATATGACGCGTGCGCAGTGCGGCGTGCTGCCCTTCGTACACTCACACACGTTATAAGCACTGTGGTGCGTGCCAGCTATCGATAACCAACCTCCAGTTGGCTAACCCGATTATCCACCACATCAACCCTTACTCATCCCACTGTCTCGGGTCTCCCTTCAACCGAAGGGGTTTAGAACATACTCCACCACGCTGCTCAAATGCGAATTGGCGGAGGCCAGTGTTTTCAAGCCGTCGAGGACCACTGACTTAGCTTAACGACTGTCTTCTATCGACAACAGCGGGGACTGACGGCTTAACGTGCCCTCCGAAGCACGGAGAAACTCGAGATAGATAACCCTATCCATATACAAGCTGCGGTCGACGTTCCTTAACCTGCGTGTTTGGTTAGAAAGACACGCGCAACGACGCCATCGAGCTCTCACTTGTGACAGTAGCTATTTTTTAGAGTCAAAGTCATAGAGCATGACTGGTGGTGCACCTTGCATGATAAACAACACTGATGAAAGAAAGGGGTGTAGTGTAGAGTAGAACGCATTAAAGTACCTCGACGGGGAAGTACTGACCTCTGCGTCACAAAAGACTACAGGCATATAAAAACTTCCCGGAGGGTTGGTTGCATTCCTGCGAGTGAGTCATGTTAACAGCAAGTTGCTGAGAGAAGTTGTTGCGTTAGCAACAGGTGCGGGAACGTGAAAGCGTTTCTCATTATATTAAGATAAATAGAATCGCTTGCGCTAGTTCATAGACTAGGGCAGCGTTTTTCAACGGATGGGTTGCGACCCTTTGGGGGGTCGCGAAGTCTCTTTAAGGGGTCGCAATTTGAGGTATTATCGCTGTTGCATTTCTGCGGACACGTTTGGCGAGGTAGTCGATGCTAAATTATGTCTGTTTTGGAGAAAATAAATTAACATATTGTACGGACTATATATCCACACGAGACGAATCCACAGCTGGTGGCATTCTTGCTAACACTCAGGAAGTGTTATAACGGTGGAGTGAATATTGTAGACAAATGTAGGATTATGTCCATGACGCTGGCACTGTGATCGAGTCTGTGATTGACTCGGCAGTGCAAGCGTACCATTACCATGGATGAGATTGAATGGTCGATACGAAGTTTGAAAAATGGAGAGTCAGCGGGAATCGATATGGTAACAGCTGAGATGATCAAACCATCTACCGTGGACCGTACGCTTGTTTGCCTTCCAACGTATAAATATGTTGTACGTATAATATTTGGCAGCCATGAAACGCAGCAGCGCGTCAACGGGTCCGTGTCGGCGACGGCGCGCGACATCGCGCGGCTCGGCGTGGTCGTGCGCCGCGGTGACAAGCCGCAGAAGCTGCAGGTGGAGCGGCTGACGCAGGCCTTCGGGGACTCGCTCGCCACCTACTCCGCCGTGCAGAAGGTACCCGCTCAACTATTCACCACCTGGAATCATTGAAGTACCTACAGGGGAGCAAGTTATCAATAAGGATTTCCTTTAATACGACGGCAGAAAACAAGCGTACGACCCACCTGATGCGACATTGTTACCGTAGTCTATTAAGGCTTACAAAACTGGAAATGCAATTTTATCTAAAGTGCTTTGTGTGCTTCCGCCACCAAAAAAAAAATCGGCCAAGTGCGAGTCGGACACGCACACGAAGGGTTTCGTACCATTATCTATAAAACGGCAAAAAAAAAATCTCGTTTGTTGTATGGGAGCCCCCCTTAAATATTTTTTTTATTTTAATTTAATTATTTGTTCTTAAAGTGAATATATAACTAAATATTCTGTGAATATTTCAAGCGTCTACGTGTTGCCGTTATCAATATCGAGCAAATAAATCACGTTTGTTGTATGGGAGCCCCCTTAAATATTTATTTTATTCTATTTTTTAGTATTTGTTGTTATAGCGGCAACAGAAATACATCTCTGTGAAAATTTCAACAGTCTAACTATCACGGTTCATGAGATACAGCCTGGTGACAGACGGACGGACGGACGGACAGCGGAGCCTCAGTAATAGGGTTCCGTTTTACCATTTGGGTACGGAACCCTAAAAACGACCATACACCAGCACACAAAGCTGGTTAGATCATATTGCATGTGACTTTCGCGAAATAACGCCTGAATGTATTAACTAGAAAGCGGGAAATATTGTTCGAGCGTTGCTACCTCTGCTGCTAACACGGCAACTCCTTAGGTTACTGTTACCACAAGCCATTAAATCACTTAACTGAGCATGAGGGCACCCTGCGCTCACAAAAATGTACTATTTTAGCGTCCAATGATCTCAGCGATCAACTCTACTGACCAATGGGAAAATATTTTAACCAGAAACTAGCCAATGAGAGCTGCGCGTTATACTTCATCCCCCGACCGTTGCGGTGAATTGAGTTACCATGCAAAATCGATCTCATTGGTTCTCCATGGGTTATTTTCTTCATGACTGTCACTCGCAGAAACACAACAATCCTGGGAGTCGTTATTTAATTGCGGTTGTGTGCGGTGGCGATCCTTTAGCCGCTTTGATGCCTCTTACCTCTCTTAAAAACATCCAAACCAAACCAACATGTTCATACACACAATTAGTGGTTATCATATGTGTAGCCTATGATGAACACTTGTGATACATTAACCATCACTCGCGCAATGCCACCTCTACTGCTAACACAGCGATTCCTTAGGAGCTCACTGGCGACCTTACTCACACGCAGCAACACAACAGCCCTCCACAGAGTTGTTATTTAGCTGCGATTTTCTGTGAGGTGGAGATAATTCCCCAGATGGGCTTTGATGCACCCTACCTCTCTTAAAACACCCAGGCAAAGACAAACAGTCATGTTCATGCACACAAATGTCAGTCCTGGAATCGAACCCACGAACGTCGGTGTCAAAGCCCCGTTACGGACTGCACCTAGAAAGGGTTTGTGGAACACTTAAAATAAACGAGTGTGCTTTACACCACACGACTGAAGTAAACTTTAGCTCCATAGGGTGATACAGACAATAGGCCTGCACTGTGTCTTACATATACGAAACTTAACTCGCTATGATAGAAAGAAAATGTGTGCTCGCACCTCTCTCTCTTGCCCCTACAGTAATATACGAAACGTAACTCTCTCTCTTCTATCTTCACTAACTTATGCCTCGCCTGATCACACTTTTCATAACGCTCTCGTCACGCATTCACCGGCTTACTCCCCAAGTCAAGCGTGCGTAAAGAAGTTTTACTTCTAAAACTCATTATATTTCAGCAAGTATCAGAGAAGATGGCGGCCCACATGCCCAAGCAGCCGCGCGTGCGGAACGACCCGCAGGCGATGGAGCAGCAGGCGATGGCCGACGACGAAGAGGCCGCCTTGATTGCTAACCAACAGGCGCAGGTAAAGGACAGACCCACCAGTCATACCCACCGCTGTGTCTCCTGTGTGGCCAGAATTAACAGCGGCGACCACCAGAAAGACAATGAACAGGGGTTAAACTGCAGCTGCCTTGGAACTCACAACGAATTTAATTAGAAGAAATTTGTAGGAGTAGGAAGTTTTGGAGTTGACAGACGCAGGTAATCAGATATTGTAATCGATCCTAACTTTGGCACCCACCCGACTATTGGCATCTTTACATTTTGTATCTAAATAACAACATTTCAATACCGTGGATAGAATGTGCCAGTAATGGGATCTTGGCGTGTGGATATCTTAAATGTTTTTTTTATAATAACTAAGTTTATAGAAATTGAAAATTCTTTATTGCAAGAAGTGCTTACACGTCAGCCCTGACACCCAAACTATTTTTTTTATACAACGCCAGAAGGCATACAATCATACTGCCCACCTGATGAAACCGTACCGTAGCCTGTGAACGCTTGTAATACATCAAGTATCACTCGTGCAATTTGATCCAACCTGCTTTGTGTGCTTCCGCCACCAATTAGTTCATGCGGCCTAGCGCCGGCCGGCACCCACCCACTACTGTTAGTGCGTGCATCATGCCGACGCTGCCATGGCTGCTCCGGTAGTCTCTGCCTCGGCTGCTGCGGTCGTCCGCCATCTGGAACAGAATCCGCATGCCCCCTCCACCACCGTCGCTGCCACGACTGGCCTGGTCGTCGCTGCGACACGTGTTTCGCCTCTCCACGAGGCATCATCAGGCGTTGTAGACGTTAATCGTAAGAATAACATGCTACAAGTGACAAATCCATCGCAGTGCCGTCCCTTATATTGAATTGAGGGTGGGGGTGGATGGTGTGAGCGAAAAGATATTTAATAGTGGGGAATGGTTTACGTCAGTCTGTTTGTTCATGAGAGTAATTTTAGAATTTTTATGTTTATTAATTTCTAATTGTTCCCTAATATTTAGTTTTAAACCTTTGTCTATGGTGTGTAAAATTTGATATGTATTAGTGGGGGATAAGTTATGTCCTTTGTCTATGAGATGCTCAGCGAAGTGTGACCGTTCTGGGCGATTGTTTTTATACGCCGACACGTGTTCGTGAAATCGTGTTATAAAGTTACGTCCCGTTTGACATGTATGTACATGTTGCTCTCAAATCCCATAATACACTCAAGTCACTTTGTAACACTAAAGATAAAATCCCGCCCAATAAAAAATCCGGCGTCTATAAGCTGTTCTGCGATGAATGTGAACACGTTTATATCGGTCAAACGGGACGTAACTTTATAACACGATTTCACGAACACGTGTCGGCGTATAAAAACAATCGCCCAGAACGGTCACACTTCGCTGAGCATCTCATAGACAAAGGACATAACTTATCCCCCACTAATACATATCAAATTTTACACACCATAGACAAAGGTTTAAAACTAAATATTAGGGAACAATTAGAAATTAATAAACATAAAAATTCTAAAATTACTCTCATGAACAAACAGACTGACGTAAACCATTCCCCACTATTAAATATCTTTTCGCTCACACCATCCACCCCCACCCTCAATTCAATATAAGGGACGGCACTGCGATGGATTTGTCACTTGTAGCATGTTATTCTTACGATTAACGTCTACAACGCCTGATGATGCCTCGTGGAGAGGCGAAACACGTGTCGCAGCGACGACCAGGCCAGTCGTGGCAGCGACGGTGGTGGAGGGGGCATGCGGATTCTGTTCCAGATGGCGGACGACCGCAGCAGCCGAGGCAGAGACTACCGGAGCAGCCATGGCAGCGTCGGCATGATGCACGCACTAACAGTAGTGGGTGGGTGCCGGCCGGCGCTAGGCCGCATGAACTAATTGGTGGCGGAAGCACACAAAGCAGGTTGGATCAAATTGCATGTAAGTTTGACTTTCGCAATATAACGCCTGAATCTATTAACTAAGTATCACTCGCGCGACGCCTGCTCTGCTGCTAATACAGCAACTCCTTAGGAGCTTACTGGTGACCTCACTCACAGGAACATAACAATCCTCTGTAGAGTTGTTATTTGGCTGCGGTTTTCTGTGAGGTGGAGGTACTTCCCGACACAGGCTGCTTAGATGAGCCAGTTATTACAATTTAACTTAGTAGGTACGTATATAATAAAATACAATCTTAAGGCGACATCTCGATCGTGAAGCTTTAAAATGGCTCCGCCCAATCACCCCGCGCCCCTCAAGTGACACTCTACGCTCGATTTGTAAAATTTGAAATTAGCGCCTAATAGGTAGCCTGGGGTCAACGTATAGTCAATGCAAACGAACAGAAAAGCTACGGAGTCGCGTCACACCTAAAAAAAATTATAATATCAATATTTAATAAAAAATATTGATTTAATTATTATTTAGCTTTATACATACTGAACCAAACATATTTATTTAAGCTAGACGGGAAACAATAGTAATAATAGTAATAAAAAAACTACAGAAACGTATTCACTTTTAAAAGTTTATTGAAAGAGAAATCAATGACATCGTTTTATGTTTATATCTCTACAAGTTAACATGTCTCGGTATCTATGTTGTTCTTACTTAGGTCTCGTTCAGTGGCGCAGCAAGTAGAAGATAAACATTATGAAATCCTATGTTGCATTTATTACGAAGATAGTAAAGTATTTTTACGTTATTAAACCAACACTCAAAATATTCCACTATCGTTGTTATAAGCAAAAGTGCTAAAAGAGGCCGTTTTTGGCAATTATGCCTATAACAACGAAAGCAAAACATTTCAATTGTTGGTTTAATGACGTAAAAGTACGTTATTGTATTTGTAACACACGCAACACAGGACTTTATAATGTTTATCTTCCACGTTATGATACGATATTTTATTCCTTGAGGCGCCACTGGATGGCATGTATCCCCCTTAAGAAGAATGAAACACCAGCTACATAATACAACATTGTTTATCGAGAGGCTAAAGCGGGCCATTTGTTGATTCGGGCACATATGTTCGAGTGTCATAATGGCTGATAGCGCCGAGTAAACACAGGATTTTTTTATTTCGAATAAATAAGAGAAATAAAATTATCAGATTGAATTAGAGAAAGTATTCCCGCTATTACTACTAGTTTTTATATAATTTTCGCAACACATTAACATAATGTGACCTCCAGGATTTTTTTTCTTTACAAAGAAGTTAAGGGCTATAACTTATAACACACACTTTAGCCCCTCTACGTTATACCTTTAATGCTATTTTTTTAGAGCACGAAGAGTAAACATTTTATTACAAGCTTTTAGCAACTTTTAGTGCATAAAATGGTATACGGCATCTACACAACTTTTACGCGTCATACCTAACATCGACGAATATATCATTCAGGTATCTACTGAAAGATTGCGTACCTAAATGATAAAGAAATTGTATATTTTGATCATTAAATGTAAATTTAACCTTTACCAAAAATTTATCAAGCACTTGGAATCCAATCAGCGAAATGTGAAAAAAACACAACCAATATTTTAGGGTATCCTTCGAAAGAATAAATTATAATGATTAATTTCATCTAATGATATAGATTTATAAATTTATGGAAAATATTTAGATTTAACATTCAATTATCACTAAGATTTTAAAAATTGCTGTTTTTGACCCTAACCGTTATGTAGCTAAATAAATTGATAAAATTATAATTTATAAAATTAATTTTTATTCCTTGAGCCTCTTTAATAAGCACAAATCTTGATTTGGTGCCTTCACCACCAGACTACATTCAAGCTATTTCACGTAATATATATAACCGCTATGAATAAACAAACGTCTTGAAGTACTCGTTTATCCTTGGCGCTAATTTTGGATTGGGATTGCAACAAACATATTTTTAAAGAGTAAATAGCTCTAGCCATCCACCTTGCTTGATGCATCGCCAGGATCCAGGAGGTCTGATTTTAATTTTTTTCTCATTATCTCCTCCTAGGAATATAATGGATAGTTCAATTACTTCCCGATAATCGTCACGTACAATGTTTTTTTGTAATTCTTGATTATAAAATATCAACAATTCTTTTATTATTGTATTACCAAAATGTTGTGTGACAATATCGGTGTACGATTGAATAGCAGCAGGATTAATAGTTTTCCAGTCGTCTCTAAATTTTTTGAACATTGGGATATCAGGGCTGCTTGTGACTTGGTGGATTTTTGATTCGATTTGACACAGCTTTACCTTGATCCTGGCCGGAAGAGCTCTCTAGTTTGGGTACAGCCAGAAGTTGTTCATTTTCTCTAAATGAAATTAAAATTGGCAGGCGTTCTTCTTTAGGGCTTCTCACGTCCAGACCAGGTAACAATTTCCCATTCCAGTAAACGGTCACCATTTTAGACATATTATTTTGAAAATCTGATTTTATAGATTCCGCTCTATCTTTTCTACTCTGAGTGCTAATGCGTTGATAGACGATTTGTTTATCGGTAAATCATCGCAGCTAAAATCTAGTGCTTCTACTACAGCCCGGTGTATATAGACAAAATCCCTTATGCTTAATTGAGATCTATCTAAATCTGCAACTAACATAGGCGTGATAAAGTCTTCCTTCCTCGTAACACATTTGGTCATGTCTTTTTTTCTCTTCTTTTAATTTTCTCTGTTTGGTCCTTTCTTCTTTTTCGACTAACTTTTTTTTGTGCGCCTGCTAAACATCCTGAATTATTTATATAAATATTTTGTCTTCTTCTATTGTAATCCGTTCTAAAGTATCAGCGTGTGCTATATCGAATAAACTATCTAAATTATTTTGAAAGTCCTCACGGCGCTTGTAAACATCTTGTATTTTTTTGGAAATTTTTTGCAACTCCCTCCTGGTGAAGATTCACAAGTTATTTTACACAGTTAGGTATATCTCTGGTAGGGATCCTAGCTTTTTCCCTAAATATAATACACTCTCGAATGACTAGGTATGCGCTTTCACTAACAGTCAATTTAACTTCGCGAATTTTATAAAAAAGTACAGGAAGAACATGACGGTTAGACTGTAATTTTGCGCCTATTATTTGATAATTTACGTCTCCAACTAAGAAAATACTTGATTTATTGCTTCTCAATTCCAGTGCCATCTTATAAAAGTTAAAACATTACGTATTAATCACGAGAATAACTGACATTCAAAATTAATAGACGGTTAGGTAATTATGACGAAGTTAACGATGCTCTCACTAAAGTTATTCTTTGGTTTAGTGTTAATAATCTGCTTTTAAATGATAAAAAGACTAAAGTAATTAAGTTCTCAACACCTAATGTAAGACAGGTGGCTACCAATGTACATGTTAATGGAACTAATTTAGCCTCTGTGGAGACAACTGTGTTCTTGGGTATAACAATTGACTCCAGACTACAAAGGGGCCCACAAATTGAAAAATTATCAGGAAAACTAAGTTCTGCAGCTTATGCAGTGAAAACTATTAGACGGCTCACTGATATTGATACGGCTAGAATAGTTAATTTCAGCTACTTTCATAGTATTATGTCATATGGAATTCTTCTTTGGGGTAACTCCGCGGATATTAACACCATCTTTTTATTGCAAAAGAGAGCCATAAGAGCTATCTACAAACTTGGTCCCCGGGAGAGCCTTAGAGAAAAATTCAAAGAAATAAATATTTTAACAGTCGCATCGCAATATATCTATGAAAATCTTTTGTATGTCCGTAAAAACATAGACTCATTTTGTAAAAAAGAGTGATACTCATAGCATAAATACTAGATATAAGCATAATCTTGTGTTATATGCAAGCCGTCTCCACAAAACAAGTAATTATTTTATGGGGCAATGTATACGGTTCTATAACAAACTTCCCAGCAATTAAGAGATTTGTCAATAAACAAATTTAAAACTACTATTAAAGCCAAATTGTGTAGCAGGGCATATTATAAAGTATCTGACTATATTAATGATAAAAATGCCTGGGAGTGAGTCGATCCAATTATAATGTAATTAACAAAATATGTAAATTTGTTTGGATACCAAAAGAGGGATGCCTGAGTTTTTTGGCAGTATTTTTATCAGTGCTCACCTAGTCATAAACTGCACGGTAGGGAAAAAAATTGTGACGATTCCAAACAAATGTAGCCATTTTTACGGAATAAAAAGATTTTGACTTTGAATTTGAACAAATGAATACCGCGAGTACGTGCGGCACTGCCGCGCAACTTGTATGAACATGTTTCGATGTAATTCGGCACGGATTATCGTAATCCAAATAAGTTAAAAATTAATTTCCGAGTGTTTTAAAAGCAAATGAACAAAACTAAGACCTATGCGTTAGAAAATAAAAACTTTGAAAAATAAGGGACACCCTAATATACATATATACAAATAGATTTTATAATCTATTCATATTTAAAAAAAACATGTGACAAATGATTTTCTTGCTGTTTCATAACTTTAACTTCAGTATAATGACATTTATTGTATTTTACTTATGTATACTCTGTGTTTTGTATTGTTGTACGTTTCCTTGTTATTTATTAAACTCTCAAGAAGAAAGAACCAGGACCATCTCTGATGTTGCAAAATAAATTTAATCCGTACAATAGTTCAATACTAACCACAATGTATAGAATAGATGATTTTTTTGTGTTTTCAGTGTTGGTTCATAGTAAATATTATTTGTTTTCACGAGTACCATGGGTATAAGTATACTATCTATCTATATCTTCACGCTAAATCCCTCGTGAGCGCCACATGACTCGGTACTTACACACCTCGCTCGCTTCTTTAACATGAAACATACCGAGTTTTTTAAAAAACTATCAAAATATACTATTTTACTAGTAATTATTTTAATACAAAAAAAAAAAAAAAACCTCCACTGGTTTTCTATCTTCTGATTGGATAAATTTCCAACGTAAACTAACCTTCACCTACGTACAATGTCTAAGTCGGAGTTCGGTGAGCTTATAATGGTTACTATGAGTTTGTCGTCCCGTATGACACTTACGTTAAAGTAGCATATAAATCGAGTAGTGATTCTTCTAGTGGAATATGTTTATTTAGTAAGTTTCTCCTAAAAAAGAAAACAGCAAAAATATTCTATTTTATAAGTTTTTATTTTAATACAAAGAAATAAAGAGTCTCCACTGGTTGCTATGTGCTGAGAGCGCGAACCTTATTGGCATAAATTTCCAACGTAACCTGACCTCCACCGACGTACAACTTCTAAGTCGGAGTTCGGTCAGATTATAATGGACATAATAGGAGTTTGACGTCCTATATAGGTACGCGGTCAGCCTGTGGATAATGTATACCAATTATCAAATGTTACTGTTTATTCCTGCAAAAAATAACTCTTATTTAATGCAGTTTTATATAGAGTTATTAAGTAAGCAAAATTAAAAAAAAGTTTGAAGAGGAATTAAATAGCTTGGGCCAACCATACCTAGGAACTGTTCTAAAAACTAGAAATATGTCTACACAATGTTATTATAATATGTTTAATGAATATAATAATTAAAAAAAATAAATACCTTGTCTTGTTCGCCTCCGCCATTCTACGAACATTTTCTTTGTATTTTTATTCTATATATTTTCTTTTTAGTGTTCCCCATTTTACAACAGTATAATAAATATATATAAACCTATAATATTATTTACTACTTATATCTAATAATAATACACTTACGCTAAATACTATAATATTGAATATTTACAACTATTAATTATAAAAACTTCGGTGTCGCGATGTTAATGGAGCGAGCTCGAGCAGACAGTCGACATAGGTCTTACCTCGAAGCGGGCTGCAGCCGGACTGGCTGGATGTAGTTAGTCAACGCGTTTATAATCCTCTTTACCGCACAATAAGGTCGAAAACACGTAGCACCCAAGACGAATGTGATCGCTTAGAAATTGTCAGAAACTTAAAATATTTTTAAAAAATTTCATGTTTCACTTATCAAAATATGCAGCAACCATATTATAAACATAGATATTACTAATAGATTTAAGTAATTTTGAAGCGTATAAACAGAACAACTTCGTTGTAATTTCAAAAATAATGAATTTCAGGAGGTGTTTTCGAAAGTAATTATTATCGAATAAATTTTACACAATCGCGTATTTGAGCAAGCAAATTCAAGATAAAGAAATGAAGTTATTTATATTAAAATCTTAGATCCGTCAGTTTAGTCATTAGCCTATACTATTCGATGAAAGTTGGTCTAATTTTTCGATGTGTCGCCTTAAAAGTGAATAGCGAGCGCGCGTGCGTAAGTCAAGAATTTAAGCCAAGCTTTAATTTTGTTTTTATTTCAAAAGTAGATAGGTTTAATATCGTTGCACTACTAAATAAACAAATAATAAGCACATGTACGTTTTAAGTGTCCACGAGTTGAATTGTATGAAATAAAAGCATGGCCTGGTACTGCTTTTAATCACAGGACCTGCAACGCTGCAGTTGCCATCGTGATGACGTCATGACTCGTGGTTCCCACGAGGCTTTGTTCCAACGAATCGAACTATTTAGTTTCTAAAATTTGCAATAGATGGGGCGTGTTTTAAAAAAATAATTTCATTTATTACAGCTTTTTGTAATTACATAACATGTATTATTTATTGTTTGTTCTTTTAATAGCATTTATTTAACCACATGGTCTATATACTAGTAAATAACAGCAAGCTGTGTAGGCGGAGCTGATATTTTTTAAATTTAAAAAATATTTAAATATTTTATTTTTAATTTTTTAATTTTTTTAACATATATGGAACCCTGTACGACATCTAGCGACGAGTGCTGTTACTTTTTCTGTTGATGGGAGTGCAGTGCAGACTCTGCACTGCAGAGTGGCCGGCCATACGTTTTCCCATATGTTTTTTTTTCTAATTGGAACAATTTTGGACCGTTCTTCCTCACCAACGAACATTTAAATTTCAAATTAAAGGATACAAAACTACAATATGTTAGCTATTAGTGTGTCGATTTTGGAGTTTCTCACTATTACCGTCTAAACGCTAGCTGGATGACATCAGTCTACCCCAAACGACAATTTTGAGGGTATTGTGGCTCCGCTGGCTATCGCAGCTCTGCCAAAGATTATAGCAACCTAGTGGATAATACCAGCCTGTTGGGCATGCACTACTAAATTCGAGTTTTCGTGTTTATAAGACATAACGTAAGGAATGTCTGTTGTTCTCTCTGGGTAGTGGAGTTTCCAAATCAGTATCTTCGCCAAATCTTTAGGCTTATGGAGCGGACCATTCCAATCGTACTTCAATACACATATGTAACGTTACAGGCGCGCCTGGTGCAGTTCGAGACCAGCATGCTGCTGGAGAAGGAAGCCTACGTCAACAAGATCGAAGCCGTCGTCCTCGACGTCAACCAGATCATGCAGGATCTCGCGGTGATGGTGAACACCCAGGGGCAGTCCGTTGGTAAGATGATACTTTATGTACACCACTGGTTCTGGCAGACGTCATCCTGCCCAAAAATAAATATAAATCCTAGAACTTGGTTCCAGCGACACCTATTCAGTCCAATTTTGAATCTAATCCATTCAACAACCCATCCAAAGTCTCAACTGCTTTGTGTGCTTCCGCTACCAATTAGTTAATGCGACCAAGTGCCGGCCGGTGCCCACCTATTACCGTTAGTACATGTGCATGCCGTCGCTGCCATGCTCCTGTCGTATCTGCCTCGGCTGCTGCGGTCGTCTGTGATTGTCCACCATCTGAAACTTGAACCGCATGCTGCCACCACCTTTGCCATCCTGACTGTCCTGGTCGTCTCTGCGACACGTGTTTCGCCTTTCCACGAGCCATCATCAGGCGCTGTAGATGTTAACCGTTAGATATTCTAGATAGATAAATCTAAAACTAAGATGGTTTGTAAAGTTGACTTTCGCAAAATAACGCCTGAATCTATTACAAAAAATTTCATCAAAATTGCTCCAGCCTTTTAGGAAGAGTTCACTGACATTCACACGTACAAAAGAATTATAATGATAGATTATATAAAGATACCCGTATGTTTAGTAATTACGGTCACACGATCACATTGGGGTATTGGCTGCCAGCTTAGGTGTAGAGGCGTTCACACGAGCTGGCACAGAGGTGTTCAATCAGGGTTGTCACCTGACCGAAGGTTTGTGTGACATGGTCGCCAGCTTCCTGTCTCGCAGATGTACAAAATGTATTATTTATCGAATTCATTCATTTGTTGGGAGTCTGTCGGTGAGTGGAGTCATCTAGCTTTATCGTCAGGGTTGTTTACGGGTAAACAAATATGCATATGGCCCACCTAATGCAGTGTGGATGGCAACTCATTAAGAGCTTACTGATAACCTCACTCACTTGCAGGAACACAACCCCACTGGGAGTTTATATTCGGCTGCGGTTTTCTGTGGGGTGAAGTTACTTCTCCAGACGGGCTGCTTTGATGCGCCCTACCTGTCTTAAAAACACCCAGACCAAGACATTCATGCTCATACACGCAAATGTCTGCCCTGTGTGGGAATCTAACCCACGAGTGATGGTGTTAAAGTTCTTAATGACTGCGCCACCGAGCTCGTCAAATGTTTATATATATTGTTTGTCTTTCAGACACAGTGGAGGAGCACATCTCGGCGGCCGCAGCGAGCGTGGAGGACGGCGTCGACGAGCTGGCCAAAGCTGAGCAACACCAACGACGGTATCGCAAGAAGATGCTCATCATCAGCATCATCGTCGTCATCCTCGCCATAGTGTTTGTCGTCTGGATCGTCAAAGCTTTTAGATAGGTTTATGACGCTCTATGGCCGCTTGTCTATGGTCTCGATTTATCTTGGTTCTTGCCAGGACAGTATTCTGTATGCGGAATGTAAGAATAGATGGCGTTAGTGCAAGCCCGTAACAGGTTATTGCGCGGTTTTAGTAGTTATTCGCTCTGTAAAACGCGCGCATTCTCTGAACTCTTATATGAAATTGCTAGGGTTTGTACTTCGGAGTTTTGAGTCGAACATACGTACGGAAACCGCAGCTTTCGGTCTAATCATTAGGTTTAATACTAAATAATCCGTTGATGATACGTTTTGATATTTCTCATTCACTCACGGCGAACTGACTTCGCTACGGCGGCCATTCGACCACGAACTTACGAAAGATTACACGTTCTGTACAAATGTACGTTGTTTCAATGTTGTATCGCTTGGCATATTATCGTAGTATTTAAAACTTTAATAAATTCATTTATTGACGAGTAAAGATTGAATAACATTCCAATAACGGAGCCGGAAGAGAAAGTCCTCGGCTTGTACGTACTGATTTGTAACATTAACTGAATATTTGAGTAAGTAATGTTTTTAGTTGAGGAATGTTAAATTTATTTTAATAAAAATAATTATTAAAGTCTTTATTTTAAATCGTAAATATAAATGTTTTTATTATAACTGCGTACCAGTACCGCAGGCTTCGGAAATAGAACTGAAATTAATTTGAGAATTTGGATTTTCTAATAAAATAAATTAATGAACATAAAAAAAATACAACGAAAATGCTCGGGATTATTATAGCCATTTCAATAGCAAGTGCATAAAAATTTTATAAGAGGGTAATTTTTGAAATTTGCTATGTGAAATTTAAAAGAATTGAAAAGTATTTGTCGTGAAAATCGACTACTGTGCTTATCGATATATTTTGTTCGCATCCCTAGCTGCCCCGCGATGACAGACCTCATAAAGATTACGATGAACTGCGAGGGGTTCCATGTTGTACCAGGAGCCCAAAAATAGTTGCCAAATCAAGACTTCTTACTATAATCCAGCTCTGAAAAGCATACACGTGAATTTAAATCACGTAGAATTAAAATATATATATATTGCTTTATTGACAAGTCACCGGATAGTTGTTATAGGCGCGGGAATATAGTTCCAACAAGTAGGGTTCTTTTGAAAATCTTGTATACCCACCGCGGCCCGCTCCAGGGGATTTTAAGTGCACAATGTATCCATGTGCGGTCTCAGCAGATAATTGAAACTATTCAAAAATTTGCCGGAAATTTAACAGAACAATTTCCGTTAAATTTCCGGCAATTTCCGTCGTTCGGGACGATGTCTATCAATAATTATTAATTATATTATTGACGATTAATGACATCTAATAATCTGTAATAGTTTACGGTCTTGCATATGTCTTTTGTGTTTTCAATATAATTATATTGTATGCAGAGTTTAGACACTGTTCATGTACATATATCATATTATTTGTGTCGTAGATTTCGGTTCACGCCAACATTTAAATTTTAAAGACCGAATGAATGATGCCAAAAGACATAACTTCATTACATTATTACATCCGCATTAGTGAAGTTTTATCTGTGATTATAATCAATACACTTACATTATATACTTACATTTTAATTTAAAATTATTATGAAGTTACATTAGAAATTTATAAATAGCTTGTTGTATATTAAAATATTATTTTGAATTTTCTGTTTGTATCAAAATTCATTAAGTTTTATAGGAACTTAGGATAATGTAATAGGACAATGAAATGAAACAATTAATAGAAAAGAGAACTTGAACTTGTCAACGTGTCAAGTGTAACAATTGCACTGCAAAAACTATCACTATTACAATGGCGTAAGGACGCGATAAAAGTTAACAACAACAATGTTATACTTGACATGCGGGCGAGTGTACAGTAAATTCATGACAATGTTAACATTGTGCAACCTTGTCATCTATTTGAGACGCCCTTTGCTTAGAGGAAATGGTGTATGTAAAAATATACAATCAATATGAATGTAGGCAATTTACTGATTTCGTTTTATTACAAATATGAAGAAGAGTGCCCTTTTCATCAATGAAAAAGCTACTTTATATATTTTTTTATAAACTTCAAAGTTTATAAAAATAAATATAAAGTAGCTTTTCAGCTCCGGCCTGTTTAGTACGAATATGCTGAACTGACTTTCCGTTGTAACTGTTTTGTTGTGCCGCGGCACACCGGCGCACTGCGGTCATCGGCCGGTGTGCCATGAAATGACCAATTTTGTCAAAAAAATAAGAGAAAAAAAGAATTAAAGCTCTGTTAAGCCGGCTCACACTTATTATTAAACATCTTTTCATGTTATATTAATAATAAATATATAAAAATATTCGTTGTCCTGTGGTGACATGTTAAATTTATTGATTTGGTACGAGTGCCTTGAACATAAAAAGCTTGCGGAACCCTAATGGAGGGCGGCCGGAGTTGACAGGAAGATATTAATACGGTTGCTGTTTGACTCTCATAGTTAACGAGTTATCGAAGATAACAAACATGGCTACATTTACAATGGTTGAAAACCACGCACTTGGTTACACAAACAAATTAAATATTATGGAATACAAAAATTGCTCGTTTTTTTTATCGCATGCAAGCATACGGCCCACCTGATGTTAACGCAGGAACACAGCAACTCTCCATAGAGTTGGTATTTGGCTGCGGTTTTCTGTGAGGTAAACGTACCTCTCCATACGGGCTGCTTTGATGCACCCTACCGCTCTTAAAACACCCTTTTTATCAGAGGGAGATTTTGTACAAAACTCGTCGGCGTCTGTACCTCTGTCTCACCTATTTCTACCGCCAAGCAGCTATATTTATATAGCTGTATTCCGGTTTGAAGGGTGAGATATGGCAGAGAAATTACTGGGTACTGTGACGAAACATCCTTAGGTCACAAGAACGTCATGAAAATCACGGCGCTTTTGACCTTTTGGTCGCGACAAAAATACCTCTTAGAAGCGATTTAGTGCTGTATCTTTGAATCTTTGTAGTAGACATCTAAATTATTTCAGCGCTGCAGCGGACATTAGTTTTTATTATTACCAAAATGGAGTACGTCTTTTATTTAGGATAGCTCCTCTAGTACATAATAACTCAGTGGGTAAAATCACGTTTTTTTTTTCTTCATGAAATACACCTATACAGATAAAAAGCAAAAACTTATCTAAATATAAAGTTACAAATCGTTACAACCGTTTCCGATATAGACGAAATATACAAAAATGTTTTTGAAGTAAAACTTCTTTACGCACGCTTGACTTGGGTAGTAAGCTGGTGAATGCGTGACGAGAGCGTTACGAAGAATGTGATCGGGGGAGGCGAACGGAAGTTGAGAGGGAGTTACGTTTCGTATATCACTGTAGGGGCCAAAGAGAGAGGTGTGAGCGAGCACACATTTTCTTCTTCTATTGTCTGTATCACACTATGGAGCTAAAGAAATTTTACTTCAGTCATGTGGTCTAAAGAACACTCGTTTTTTTTATTCAGTATCGTTTATGTAATTACAGTAACTTGTGTCTAGGGGCTCCTTTCAAGTGAGAATTACCTGTGTTTGGAGACCGCGCTCTGTCATAGTATTCAAAAGATCTATATATAGGTAGTTATTTAAAACAAAAGATTAGTGCTTTAATATTTAATTGCTTGCGTCGTGTAGGTATGCGCTTATCGCTTACATATATATATATATATATATGTATTTATGTAAGAACTTAGACAATTTAACAAAAGGACTCACCATATGCGTGATTCTGTTAGTAAATAATTCTGCCATTTTTGACGGGGGAAGAGGTAACTACATCATAGAAACGAAAATAATGTTTTAAGGAAATGTAAACCTTATTTCGAGGGGTCTACAGTTCAAAGTTATTTTCTTACCGCTACCTGCCATCTGTTGTGGAATAGCTGAACTTCTTCGTAAATCGAAGCTGGTAGATTCAAAATTACGAAACGTCTTATATCCTTTTTTTTGTCTTTAGCTAATTAAACTCTATTATACAGCATGAAGTACTGTTTTGTTTTGCAGTTTGTATAATTTACGCTAATTTGGGATAGGAGATATGCGACCAAAGTCGCGAATATGATTCGATTGCATCAGTACTCGATTACTGAATCGATTTCTCATGTATTAATCGTTATCACACCATTTTAATTTCTTTTATATGAAAGCAAATAAAATAATACTTGCATGTGAAAGGTAACTCAATATTTTTGCAAACTAGAAGTGTTCGACCTTTTTTTGCATGACAACTGCACAGTTTGGCATTTTTAGTGTAACACTTTATGATGTTACCTGAGCGATAACGATTACAAGACTGTTAGAGAATAGATTACGCACGAAATATTATGCGCGCAATGGATCACAACATCTTGTACCATGACAGAGGGGAATGATCTTACGACGCTGGTCCTTTAGTAACATGTCTCTGTATAAGAATTACTCGTTTCAATGTATGAGATTAGCTAATATTGCAGTATTGATTTTGTGCAATAGTAATGAAGGTGAAACTGCTAAAAAATATATAACATTATGAAATGAAGAGAAAAACTCATGAGAAAAATATATCTGCGTATATCATTATGCCAATTTATTTCCGCGAAAGTGGATATATGTCCAATCGTGGAAGGCCAAAACTCTGGGACCGTTACAACTTGATCGTGTTTTATCAGAGGGTGATATCAGGAGCCCTAGCGACCGGCGAACGTGCATGAAAAGAGCCATGATTGTTAAAGAGGATAGTGAGATGTGCAGTGACTGATTCATGTGGCGCTCGGTCGTCTATGTCTACTACTAGGCATGAAGATATATATAATATGGTCAAATCTACTAATAATACATATCATTCCAATCCGATTGTACAATAAATTAGGTTCCGAAGACTTATTCGATGTGATCCTAATAGCTTACTTTCACAACGGTACCGCTCGCCGTTGAACGAGAATTTATCCTCACACACTGGAGCCGCAATGGTCATGTACTATGCGGCTAGTAGTTTACTTCTGAAAACAACTAAATTTTAGAATAAACTTCCTGACTGCATGGGGTTTTAATAGTTTTTACAGGATCGACAACGTGCAAGTAACGCCTCTGGTGTTGCAAGTGTCTATAGGCTACTGCTTTGTCACCTTAATGTTATAAAAATCTATGATTGAAAATACAATATTTTGCTTTTCTTATTACTTACGTACGTTACTACGTATACTTGCTGCTTGCTGATACGTTTTATTGGCCATGTTTTGGCGGCGGAATATAAATGAGGAAAGACGAGGCTGTATAGTCATAGAACCTTTGTGTGCTATTTATTTAGCCGATGGATTATGTAATAAGTTATGCCCGAGCTCTATCCATTGAACTGTGTGCTGAATCATTATTTTTACCCGAAGTGATTCCAACAGCACGGTCAAGACGAGACAAACGTTACAGTGAACGATCTGTACTTTCGAAAAGCAGAAATGTCATACATAAACACATGCCGAGTTAAAATATTAAAAGCGATGTTTTTAGCCAAAACACACATTTCCATATGATGCGGTTCGAACGACTCGAATAAATTAGCTATCAAATGAAAGGTACAGGCCACGAAGGAAATAACCGATGAGACGATTTTGCGTAGTAACTCAACGTACCGCTACCAGTCGGGGGTAAAGTAGAACGCGCAGCTCGTATTGGCTAGTTCGCGGATCAACATTGCGTCACTTGTCGTCTTATTAGTTAAAATTTCATGCCATTTTTAGGCGCTAAAGCACTACGTTTTTGTGAGGGGGTGGGTTATTAGTTTGGAGTAAAGCCAATGTACCTGAGCTGTCTAATAGAATATTATTTTAATTATATTTACTTTAAAAAAAAACATTAATGTGTAGTTGTCTATGGCTAGGCGTTTATGCGTGATCTATATACATGTATGATGTATCTCATTTATTTGCGGAATATCACGCTTTCTTCTTAGCTACCACTCCTGAGTGGGGTTTGAACCTTTGAAAAACAACGAAAGTTTTGTTTTTAACTAATTGTAGTATAAGAATATTACAATTCAAGGCAGATATTTTCATGCAAGAAATCCAACGCCAATTGTCAAACGACTTGCGTGTTATCGCCCCTGCTGCCCTCGTAGAGCTTGCTCAATATGATTATCGGTTAACACTTGTATGTAGTATTTATGTTTATTACAAGTAAATGAAACATTTTCTATGTTTTTTTAAGAACAATATTATAATTTTGTTCTATTTCGATTTAATAGTTATAAACTTAACGTTAGTTTTGTCTGTGAAATAATATACCTTGTGAAAATCGTATATATTTTTTATTATATAACATCGGGAGAGGAACAATCGTACAGCCCACCTGATGTAAAGTTGCTACTGTAACTGCCTCTGGTTCGAAAATGTGGGTATATAACACTAAATTCGTATTTCCGAATTTCTGTACATACTTGTAATTATCGCTTACTCGGCGGGGAAGGAAAACATCGAGAGGAAACCAGCACGCCCAACAAATTATATTTCAAAAGACACGGTGGCCTATGCTAAGAAAGGTCTGGTTTCCCCCCTGGGTTGTGCAGATCGAACGACAGTCCCTCAATCTCAAAATCAGTATCTTTGCCAAATACAACAACATAACTTACAATTTCAGAGTTGGTTTTAAAATAAAAATCATCTTATAAAATGTGCTATTCCAAGAGAACCCTATGTTGATCTCTTTATATGGCCTATGTAAGGTACAATGTATATAACATATTATATTATGTATTCTAAATGTAGTTAGGATATTTATAATCAATGTGTTATTTGTCTTTAATTGATTTTAAAGTCTTTTTACAACCTTTTCGTTTATTTCTAATTTATGTACCTACTGTTTCATGAATTCCGGTAAAAGTAGGCTTTGTATTTGAGGTTTAACGTTCGAATGATCATGAAGAGGGTATTGTTATTTTTTTTTGACTTCTACATGTTCAAAAGGGTCTATAAAACTGTACAGCACTCAGCTTTGGGCGCGACCACCTGGACACCAGATAGGATCTTGGGACTCGGTTCAGAGATGAGCTGTGAGAATTGTCGACGATTTTAGGCTCACAAACGGTGTTGAGCACTTGAGTTTAAGGAAGCGAAAGCGCACCAATGTACGGATTAGGGCGTCCCGGATCCGCCCCGTCGGTTCGATTATAGCTGCATGCGACGGCATAAGAAGAGGCATTCTCCGTTGATTCGGCATGTAGAAAGAATTCACGAGGAAATAATTACGAAACAGATATACAACGCAAAAGTGAAAGGATATAGGAGCCGAGGAAGGCCAAGACTTACCTACCATGACCAAATTGATCGTGTTTTATCAGAAACCGAAAATCCTTGGAAACCGGCGAGCGTGCATGAGAAGAGCAATTAATATTAAATTATTATTAAAGTAGCGAGTAAGTTGTGTAAGGATCGAGTCATGTGGGTTTTGTAACCTATGCCTACCCCGCAAGGGATTTGACAAGTTGAAGGAGAGATTTTGTCTCCCTTTGTGCGTTCTATTGATTGTCCAATGTGTTGTGTTCTGAGAAATTGTTCGATATAATGCCAACAGTGTCGAGCACTTACGAGCCTATGATTGCCTGCAGTAGTAACATCGCCCACGCAGCAACTCTATACTGACAAGAGTTAATTACTTGCTGAAACACTTAACAGAGCAATAGTAAGAAGCATACAATCCACCTGATATGAAATGATTAGGTACCATAGCGGATGAACGCTCGCAATACAGTAAAACAGTGCTATTGGAGGAACAAAGGCTGGGTTAGATACAGCTTTTCGTCGTACTCTGGTCGCTCTGGCGGTGATTGTCCTCTGGGTTGCTTGACGGGTCTTGAGTCTTTGAATGGGTATGGGTGGCTTTGTGTGCCTGTGACCTCGCTGAGTTTCGCTGCTGGTTTTAATTATATTAATCCATTTTCATACTCATATATACACTGTTCATAACCTCATATTTGCTTGCATGTATCTATACCTACAGTTGTGAGTATTTATGTATGGATGCTTATTATATATATATATGTATAAAATAACATCCGCGGTTTTATTGCTGCGCGCGTCTCCTTAATTTTCAGACAGCTGCTGAAAATCAGTGGATGGGCATCCACTGGATGGGACGGGACACTTATTGAGCGAATTATGCACTGAGCTACTGCTTTTTTGTATCACTGCGACACACAATTTATTGTACAATTATTATTGTATTTAGTGTTCACTCATTGTCTACCTGCCAATATTTACTGTTGTGTCAAGAAGATACAAATAAATGGCTTATCTATCTATCAATACGAGGTATCACTCGTTGCACCCAGCGACTCCTCAGAAGCCGACTGGTAACCTCACTCGCATGAAGGTGCTTGTATGCCTCTCGACGCGCTGTGTCCTAGTGGAAAAAGTGTTTTAACGATTTGCAAGCTCGTTCCACATTGAACGCTACATCGTTCTACTGCTGGTGTTGATTTGCCCTCCACCAATATCTGGTACTTGTAAGAAACTAGACAGGATTATCAAACAGAAAAATTGACATACCTGAACTAGATTATTTTTTGTACAACATCGGGAGGCAGCATAACGCCCACGTTGTGTAAGCGGTTACCATAGCCTATGAACGCTTGTAATACATTAATCACTTGCGCGATGCCACACCTGCTGCTAACACAGTAATTCCTTATGAGCTTACTTTAGAGGTGACCTCACTGACACGCAGGAACACAAACCTCCAGAGGCTCCAGGGAGTTATTTGGCTGCGGTTTTCTGTGAGGTGGAGACACTTCCCCAGACGGGATGCTTTGATGCGCCCTACCTCTCTTAAAATACTCAGACGCGTGGGAATCGTACCCACGAGCGTTGGTATCAAAGTAATGTAACAGCGCGCCGTCAAGCTAGTTTTTAGGATCATAAACAATAATTAATTCAAGAGATTATTGCAAATACAATAAGGTATGTTCAAAATTCTTTTATTGCGCACATAATATAATTAGGTACATAAAAATATAAACGAATAATTAACCAAACCGCTTTTTCAATAAGTTGCAACGTCGTGTAACAATATTTTATTAAAATAAGCGACAAATTATATCTATATACTTTTTATTTTTCAGAATTAATAAATTGCAGAAGTAATATACAGATCGCAGTATTTAGAAAGACTCGGAGACATTTAGTATTCTAGCCTACTTGTTCCGTTTCAAAGTATCTTGGGCCTCGTACATCTCTTATCAAGAGCTCAGTTTTACAACATGACCCATTGCATTGCCATCAACGCACCATTTGCGTTACACGAAATGTCAACGTCATGCTACCAACGCACCGTGTGCGTTCAGTTAATGAATAATAATATTAAGTGGTACACAGACGAGGTTTTCGAAATTTAAGTGAGAATCATTAGGTTAACCTTAAGGTCCGG
Source organism: Pyralis farinalis (assembly GCA_947507595.1). NCBI lineage: Eukaryota > Metazoa > Arthropoda > Insecta > Lepidoptera > Pyralidae > Pyralis > Pyralis farinalis. Next base: position 1,212,077 of record OX382280.1, read on the forward strand.
TGCAGAAGACAGGTAATGGCGGACATTTTGTCTGTAAGTATAATAAGATGAGGTCGCGGACATGTCCGCCGCTGTCTGTAAAGGCGATACTCCATTGCTGTGCACGGTCACAATACCCCACGTTAACTTACATTCACTCTATACAAAATATATGTGATACAATCTATGGAGTAGTACCTTTATCCGTGCGTGTCTGATCAGACACTAAAATAATTTATCACCCCACAGGATTAGACTTTTTAATCACGGCTAAAATTCAGAATTGATAAATATCATATTGCTTTATTTATAATTTATAACCAAAACACTAATTAAGTTGGTATGTTTCATTATTTAAAGCCTAAAGTTTGTTACTTTTAATGAGCCTGTCTAGAAAAAGTTTACATACTTTTGATAAACCTTTTTCTGTTAGACCAGGCCTAAAAAAACAGACCCCTAATTTTATTGTCCTTACTTCGAGTTCTTTGGCTGACACACTATTCGCAGCTTTCTCAAGAAACCCACTTGGAAAGGACAATTTAGAGACAGGTACAATACGAGGCCCAGGATCAAGAAAGCTATATGAAATTGTAGGAACGAAGCGTTATTTGAATGGAAAATTAATCAATTACCTTTCGCCTCTCACGCTCACAATGGCTCATGTCTAAAAGAGTTATAATTCTATACTTATTTTATCTCCCGTGAGAACCTCCGGCCTGACATTTGACATTCTTCTTTCAAAACGGTTTACAGAAAGCGATAACTATTTACATATATCTATATAGGTGGTTCATTTGTAATACAATTTTCATCACACGACGTTTTACAAAATAATTCGAAATATTTTTGTTGTAAACGATAGTAGATTTGACATTGTGAGAGATCCCGGAGACTGCCTTTGAGGATGTAGTGCCGATTTGTAATATTTGCATCTTGGCTAAGTGGAATTCTTTGTTACAAACATCCAGTGCCAAGGCGCAACATGCATCTAAAGGCTGTCGCCACTTTCCAGACCATCATAGCTACGCCGTACACTTGTTTAGACACCTTTGACTTAAGTCTATATTTTGCTTTTGAATCACCAGCGAACATTTTTAGTTACCATACATTCTCCAAAAATATTTACAAATCGGTACTATCATATAAAAAAAAACACAAATTATTATTGCTTTGTTCAAAATGTACCACTTTTATTTATCTAAACAAATTCCAACATTGTTTAATTTTAATTTGTAATGTCTAGCCTACATTAAACGAAGTGGTAACGAAATAATTTTGGGTTTCACTTACACTAATGCGATTATTGTCGCAATTTTAATAATTGATAATAATAACATAAGGAACGAACACAGTTTTTACGAACCCAAGGTATATTCACACTGAGAACCCAGGCGAAACGCAGTAATATATAGAATGTTGAAGATCGGTAATTGTAACGTTGGCAAAAAATAATAAACAAATTTATTTGATATTTTTTCTATTTCCAGATAAAGATTCTTTGTAATATTCGCTATGTCCACTCAGTGTGAATTAAACCTTACGAATATAATATCATTATAGGTAAATATTTGATGACTCATATTTTTGACATTTCTTATGTATTAAAAGCTTTGAACGTGTAATTCTTGGGGTACATGAAGGTACAATAGGAAGGTAGAAAGTGACTTATATTGAATTAACTTCAAGGTTAGTCGTAGCCAAAGCTATCTTGACATATCGTTCACTACGCTGTTCTAAATAGACCATTTACTTGACTACGACTATTCGTTTACTAACATACTATGTACGTATTTATTGGCGATAAGAAATAACATAGCAGAGCATTCCCACTATTTCCATTATCCACTTTTGTTCACGGTGTGTAATAATTTAGCCCAGCCCAGACACAAGTAGGAGAACCCTGAAGTAGCCAACGCAGCATTTCCAACACTCTCTAAAGTGGTCAGGGCCTCACGAATCAGTCACTTCAGAGTCGCGACCGAGTACACAGGCTCCCTTAGTACTGGGCAAGCATATAATAACGGGATGTAGTTAACTTTCATAAGACTATATTGTGAAAAAGCGAATAGAACATTTATTTTTATATTACCACGTTTTACTAAGTCAATAGATACTAGCAGATATCACAAATGTAACCCGACGTGATCATTAGAGACGTAAACCTACACAATACTTATTGTACATAGCTTAGGAAATAACTCGCCCGCAAGTACCAGACATTACTATGACATTCATTTTATGGAATAATTAACCATAATTTATCCTCTTTACTACAAATAATGTTAAAAGGAATAGTGGAAAAAAAAAGTGTCAAAATGTCCACCAATTCGATGTACTAGTGGGAATGCCCAACAGACACGTGTATATTAATCTCAAATTCGGGTATCGGCTACCATGAATTGACATAAAATTATGTCTATGAGTTCTATTGCTTCAGTCATTAAAAGTTTTTGGAAAACTATAATCTAACCATAAGACTTCCACTCAGATAATATTATATATTGCTTACGTGTTCTTCAAAAAAGCTAACATAGTACTTGGCCGTTAATATTACAAATCTTCAAAATGTCACTCGCCGTAATGCCATGTGATTTTCAAAAATTCATTACGAGATTCAGTATCGATTGCGGTGTTTGGACCTTCCACTAAACATTCAACTGGTATCGAAATGAAAATGAAAGTCAAACATTTACGCTTGCTAACCGATATTTTTACTATTTATTAGTCAGGTGACGAACAATTATGCGAATGATCTTTTTTCTACAATGCTTGACATTCGGCCAAACAAGCATTCGGCACTTGATGTGAAGTGGTCACGCCGATAACTGGTAACCTCGCTGGCTCGCGAGAACACAACAACATTCCAGTAAGATATTATTTAGCTACGTATGTTGTGAAGTGGAGGTACTGCTGCTTGATGCGCTTTCAGTCCACATAGATTCGCGGAGTCCGAGCCACAGAGTCCACGGAGTTCATAACCAGCTACAACACTTTCTTTTCGTAACTGTTTATTAAACAACTTACTAGTCATCTTTACCGTTTTACATTGTTAATATCCTCTTGATAGTTTTATCTTTTAGGTAGGTTTTTTGTAGGTTTTTGCATTTGTAAAATATTAACATTATTTTTTTCTGTTACTGTGTTGTATTACTGTTAGGTACGAAAATAAAATACAATGTGTAATATCAATGGCCACGTACTGTACACAAATTAAATTATAAATACATAGTTATGATTCTGGATGACTATAATTATTAAACAGTTTCGTATATGCCCGATAACACTTTTAATCGCATTCCATGCTTTCGAAAAGCCATGCAGCCGCTTAAAAGAAATTTCTTAATTGTGCAGTACAGTCAGCACCAAAAAAATAGATAAACAACTGAGACATGGAGTAATCTCAATACTTCTCGAACAATATTGTTGCTCTTGGAATATTCCCATAAATAACACAACCTCAGTATAAAGACATCATATATAAAAAAAAAACTATTCATGTCTAGTCATAATTTTGGCCTTTGAGTTTTTTTTAAGTGAACGAAATAAATTCACTATTACACAAAACTGACTACTCCATACAAAATTGACGGAACAATTTCTTTTTAACTCGACTTTTATTTCGTGATTTGGTTCCCTAGTAAATTTTGTTCAAAGCATTTAATCCCAGATGAGCAGCAGAAGTGGCAGGAGACGAAAATCACAGACTTGGAAAAACTACATAACAAAGCCCAATGATTAGTATTTTAGGGGTATGAAATCAAAAATCCATATCATTGTGGTAATTGTTTTAGATCAAATCAGTTAGATAGTTAGATAAAGTCAGTTTTGTGTAAGCTTGATTGAACCGAGGTGTTAAACAAATGAAAACACGATGTTTACAAAAATTTACGATGTATTAGTTACCTAATAACCAGCATACAATTTCAATTTTGAGATAATCTTTTTGATGTTGACTGTACATGTCTTTGCCATATCCGCGATTAATATTGCAAACTTTAACTCCCACAGATGGCGATCGTTTCCGCGTTCTTAAAGATCACTGCTTGCTGTCACGTCACGTCAAGGACGCAATGTACTATTTGCACTCTTTTGCGCAGTTTCAATAAGTTCATCGCATTATAAATTATATTTACATGATAAAAAAAGGAACTAATTTATAAACGATTTATCAAAGTTGGATATGAAAGTAATATATATAATTTTATGAGTAATATCGCGTTCATACGTAACATGACAGAGGCATCGGGTACAGTTCGGAGCACGTCAACCCTGACACTTCTGATTTGTAATAGGAAACCTGTCGTGGTGGTTAATATAAACGTAGTTTTCTTGTACAGTGTTTCGTTTTTAGGGTTCCGTACCCAAAGGGTAAAACGGAACCCTATTACTGAGGCTCCGCTGTCCGTCCGTCCGTCCGTCCGTCCGTCCGTCCGTCTGTCACCAGGCTGTATCTCATGAACCGTGATAGCTAGACAGTTGAAATTTTCACAGATGATGTATTTCTGTTGCCGCTATAACAACAAATACTAAAAAATAGAATAAAATAAATATTTAAGGGGGCTCCCATACAACAAACGTGATTTTTTTGCCTTTTTTATAGATAATGGTACGGAACCCTTCGTGCGCGAGTCCGACTCGCACTTGGCCGATTTTTTTATCTATGATCGTTCATTTGTTACACCTGACCGAGTGGGTCACTTATCTGATTTTCATCTAGTGAAAACAGGTGAGGGCAATATGTGCCCCGAAATGTACAGTAACTTCTACATAAATCCGTTGCCGTACGCTAGCCTCGCAATAACTAGAAAATAGCTCGACCGATTTCAATACTTATTATTTTTTTCTTTTTAAATTGCTGGTAATTGAAAAAATGAATTGAAAAATTGAATTGAGGTAATGTATACATTAGAAAGAAAAAAATGCGAAATTCGCTAGTTAATTAAATCACCTGTATACAGACTTCGTTCGACGCCGATTGACTTAAGGATCCGATTACAACAACAGCGTCATCAAATTCATTTTATTTGTTATTAAGGACCGTTTCCAAGCATCCAGTATAATGTACTCTTGAATTTGCACTGTTAATTCTGGTAAAATACAGATTATCAACTCGGCAATGTACTGTCGCATTCGACTATTGCTGTATTATTAACTCCTATTGTATGCAGTAGAAAACGACACAAAAGTCGTAGTGTCAAAGTTAAAGTTCTCTTAAATGTACAAGATTACCGCGACAATTTGTGTGTAGAAAACATACAGTCACACCTTGTTAGATTTGGTTTACAAAATGCACTATATCCTTACTAAAAATAATAATACAGTTCTGGACAATTAATTTTGCACAAAGGAAATTTAAACTAGATGTAGCGTGAAAAAAATATTTGTCTCTACGTTTCGATCACGAAACAAAATATATAATACAACTAATGAGTTTGTTTCGTCTTCGAACCATTTAAAATATCCGCTATCGACCATCATCAAGAGTGTATTTAGTTGAGTGTGGTCTATAAATGCGTGCGTCCTTAAAATTTACAAGAGTTACGCTAGGAAGTATACAAGAGCCTGGTAGCACTGAATACTCGCATGGGCACAGCTGACACTCGCCTGTTAAAAGTCGTGTCATGTGGAGAGGCAAGCAATACTGAGTTTCTGCACGCTAGAAAAGGATTGTTACATCTATAGCAAGCTCTTAACGGCTAATATGGGCATAACGCGCGCACATTGCCATAAACGCGGCATCGTATTTGCCTACTGATCGCATATCGCATATGTGGACATGCGGAAACCATTTTTTTTGTCATCGAAATCAAACGACCTCGCTAAAGATACTAGTATTTTTTTGTATACATATTTAATAATATAATTCAATAATAAACTCACTGTTTGCTAACAAGACTAATTATATCAATATCAAATACATAATATCAATTAGTAACAAAACTTCAACTATAAGGAGGTATTGCAACAAGGGATATTCAGTATATTTTAAAATTAATTTAATAACTTTCTGTAAAGTAAATTAAAACTTTTATATGCATGCGTCACTGACGACACAGTGCGATAGAAATGTTAATATTTAATTTAATTTTAAATTGCAATACCTGGAGAGGTGGTTAAGTTATAAGAGCTATTTATTATCCCTGTGTGAACACCATTTTTATTGTTCACTTAACAAGCAACAAAGATCTTTGTTGTTTATATTATTATTAAAAAAATGCAAATGATATAACGAATAAAAATGCACAAGATAAAATCTAATTGACTTTCATTGGCACATTGACTGGCACTGATCGGGTTTCAAACGAATATTTTGAAAAATAAGAAGCAATTTGCACTGTCTTTCAAAATAATCGCGAAAACACATCGGACGTTCGTCGTAATTTAATATACCAAGTATTTATTCGCGATATTGCTAAATGAGCATTTGGCCGTTTGCTTTGTTGCGATATTCAATTACTTTTCCCGATGTGCAAAATTATTTGTTTCGTACTGTACGCACATACTAAGTAAAGTGTAATGACTATTGATATACATATTCGCAGATGCGTTACATAACAGTGAACGACACTATGTATTTATATACAATTTTTACACAAAAATGAATAATAATTTGTTTTATCTATCGTAGTCTTGGAATAATAACTAATAACTACAATAAGAGGCGGTGACTCCATTCAATAAAAATGACATGAAAAATGTTTATTTTCGTGTGAAATCTATCTATGTGTTCACGCCAGTCCCTTGCGGGGTAGGCAGTGTGGACCGAACGCCACGTGACTCTGTCCTTACACACATCCCTTGCTCCTTCAACATTCATAGATCATTCATGCACGCTCGTCGGTTCCTAAAGATCTTGACTTCATTATTTGAGCCTTGACCTAATAACCTTCCATTTCCGCATTGTCCTGCGTCACCATTCTTTCTAATTGCATGTTTTATACATATATGAACTATCCTTCCACTTTTGCGTTGTATATCTGCTTCTTCATTCTTTCATCCTGCATTTTTTCTAGTTGTCCGAACCAACGGAACATGCCTTTTTTATTTTAACACCGACGCTCTCTTTCAGACTAACTCTGTTTCTAATTTTTTTTAAGTTGTGGCGTAACGCTTGTATAATACGGTCTGCAAGCGTTACGCCACAAATTTTGTGCAACGCTCGCATTTCGACTGCGTTTATCTTAGACAAACGAAGTAAATATTTTGTAGTGGTACGTTGTAAGAAATTGTTATTACAACTTACCACTACAGTCTTTAATGTTCAATGCAATTTTATGTTTCATAACTGTTTGTTATTCCAAAAGAAATAAAAAGACGATTTAATATAAACTTAAGCCTTATTTTCCTGGAACCATTTTTCAATCTAAATTGCCTGATATGTCCATTCGTGTAGATTTGAAAGAAGATTCACAACTATATGACCAATCAAGGAGCACAAAAGATCTATGAATGTCGAAATAACTTTTCTACGTAACATTACACCAATTATAAGGCATGGTAAGGTCACTAAATCGTTATGTACATTATTATTCCAAGCCTCATTAATACATCGACAATATTCTTTAAATAGCCGCCATTTTGTAAAGTTTGCATCACAAAATGGCCGCTAACTAAAATAATCGAATATCGAGGCAGATGTATGTGTACTTTTTTGTCAATACGACGCATGACGTTTGTTATACATATTAGATATACTATGATCAGACCATATTCTCAATCACCATTTTGATTTATATCTGTCAAATAAGGTACAGTTCCGACGGCAACAATGCAGGCAACGGTACAGTCGAATGATTGACTAATGACTGCAGGTAGCAGATCGTGTTTTGGACATCTGCGTGTGTTATTTTCAATTCCTTCATTCAAAAGTGAGAGCGAATGGAATGGATATTTTTCTGGTGTTGTTGAGTTCGTCGTAACTTTACGAGTATTACTTATTATTGCGAACCAATAAGTTCCTAAGAAGTTGCTGTGTTAGCAGTAGTGGTACGATACTTCCTGTATAGCTGGCATTCATAGGCTAAGATGACCACTTTATATCACGTGGTTGTATAAAAAGAAGATAATATTGGGGCCTATAAACATAATATTGCAAAAAAAGAAAAAATCTTTACGTAATATTGTGAGTGAGCGGTAACCACTTAGGTTACCGCGGCCTAAATAGGCTCGCAATACAAGGACCATCGCTCGCGCTTTGTCATTCCCACTGCTAACACGGCAACTTCCTAGGAGCTTACTTGTAACCACACTCGCTCACAGAAATACAACAACACTCCAAGGAGTTGTTATTTGGCTAAGATTGACAGTTTATATCATCAGATAGAGATAATTTGTGGCCCCAGACGGAGAATTTGAATGCGAAAAGAACTTTAATTATTTGGTATTTATTTTATTTCCATTCTAATACGGAAAAACGGATTATATGTTCATAATTACGACAGAAAAATGTTATTGTACTTGACACCACCTCAAATGTAAGCAGAGACAGTAATTATGCCCACAGTTACCTCCATACCTCCTGCAGTGTTGCTTGGAAGCGTACCATCGCACAATTACACAAATAAATATAGATGAAATCAATCACATACATACACGTAATTATGGTAGTCAAACCGTGCCAATCTCTTCGTTCCCAATAATTTTGTAGTGGAACTACTGAGAATACGATAACCGTAATGTATAGGGTGTTGTAACTATATAACGCGGTAGAAATAGGAAAAAATCCTAGTAGATCAGAATACACATGATTCTCTCATATATACCTAGATGCGCAACGTTACAATATTTTCGATCTATATTTAGGATTATTGGGACCGGCAAAACTAAGAAGTGTATTTATGAGATTCCCAGTAGTTCCATAACGTAATTTACAACAATTAACATAAACTACTTTGGGGAGAATTGCATGGCCCTGCCTTGCTGCCTTATTCTCTCGTTATCGCTATAGTTTTTCCACAGTTACATTAAGGACACCGTAGGCCGTTATCGAGTCCAGCACACAGGCACCTAATAGATCGTAAGATAACTACTATCCCACTCTAAAAGTATACATAGAACACAACAGAATATGGTGTCGCTTACTGATTTGCCAAGTTCCATACATTTAGAGCGAAGCACGGTGTGACTGTTTATCAATGGTAGTATTATTATGTAAATATTTTATAATTTAATTTATCACTATTATTAGTTTATTTATTACATAACACAGTACTTTTGTTTTAGCATTAGCTCGTTCCCTAATCCATTAGGATTGATGATGCCTAACCCTAAAGATTTGGCGAAAATACTGAATAGTATAGTACTATATGGTAAATATCCAGAGTGAGACAGAATGTTATCTTTACACGGGTAAGTCCCTGTCAACTTTATTACGAGTAATTCGATTGGTGCACTATTGAGAACATTTTCCCAATAGTTCAGTTCAAGTAGATATCTTATGTATGTACCTAGGGGCAGAGCGCGGCGGTCCGCTACCGGAGCTTGGCGTGCCGCTGCTGCCACGTGGCGTATTTGGCGCAGGCCGTGTCGATCATCTGGTTCATGTGGCGAGTGAGGGTGGCGGCCAATGGAGTGAGGTCGCGGAGCATTTTCTCCTGTAAAATAAAATAATTCTTAAATAAAATATGGCATAAAATTATGTCCACAATTTTTACGCTTTATTCTTTAAATTTTATTTTGAATCTTCGGGAGGAATACAACTATACGCACACGTATATAAAGTGGTTACCGTACCACCTCTTTTACTAACACAGTGACTCCGCAAGAGCTAATGGTAAACTCACACAAGTTCAATTTAAATTATTCAAATGTTCTAATTATCAAAAAGTCTTTTATTCATTAGGTCTAAACAATTAATTTAATACTATAGTAATTAACTTTTATTTTTTTCATATTTTATTATTTTGACACAGGGACATTTTAAACTGGTCATTTTCAGTAAATAGACAATTTCACAACATGGACATTTCAATACTTGAGTCCTTATGAACAGAAAGGATATTTTTGTATGATTCAACCTTAGTCTAAAATTGATTCAGAGGTATTTCGTTTGATTTAAAGTTACAAAACATGGTAGTTTTATTTTTTCCAGACAATCTCAGAGCAGATAAGTGAAGAAACAAGTTGAAGAAATTCATTATCATTATAAACAAATAAGACCTTCGTTATTGGAACGTAAGTAAGATCAACGAAGTCAGAAAGAACCCTTACCTCGAATGGCCTTAACTTGACATTTCTAAACCTCAACAAGGCCTCGTAAAAGTTGTGCGCCTTCGCGGCGTCGTCCTCGGAGGGCGGCTTGTTCGCTCCCCCGCCGCCGCCCGCGGCGCCGGCGCCCGGCTGCGGGAAGCACCTCCACAGCTCGCGGAGTAGCTCCCCTCCCGAGGCATATATCCTCTGTAGCTCTCGCTTCACGTCGGGAGGGATTAGTTCTGGAAGAAAAGGATTTCGCAAGGTTGATTAAATAATAAAATGGTGAAAAATCCACGAACCAGCTCAGTGGATAAGGAAATGACCTATTGATCAAGTGATCCCCATTTCGAATCCTAGTATATATCACTAAATGCGTGTTTTCGGATTCATAAACATGTTTGTAATTATCACTAGCTCGGAGGTGATGAAAAACAATGTGACAGAACCCACACGTCCAACAAATTATATTTCGATAGACGTATGTAATCTAAGAAAGGTCTGGTTTTCCCTCTGGGTTGTGGAAGTCTGACGGCTGCTGGTCCACGTAAAAATGTGTATCTTCACCACATCTTTAGTCTTAGACATCGGACTCCGCCAATTCGAATGAATTAGGAAACGGAATATCGCTATGAAGAAGATTAAATAATAAAATAATATTTATTTTTAGGGTTCCGTACCCAAAGGGTAAAACGGAACCCTATTACTGAGGCTCCGCTGTCCGTCCGTCTGTCACCAAGCTGTATCTCATGAGCCGTGATAGTTAGACAGTTGAAATTTTCACAGATGATGTATTTCTGTTGCCGCTATAACAAGAAATACTAAAAAATAGAATAAAATAAATATTTAAGCTCCCATACAACAAACGTGATTTTTTGCTCATTTTTGCTCGATATTGATAACGGCAACAGGTAGACGCTTGAAATATTCACAGAATATTTAGTTATATATTCACTTTAAGAATAAATAATTAAAATAAAATAAAACAAATATTTAAGGGGGGCTCCCATGCATCAAACGTGATTTTTTTGCCGTTTTTATAGATAATGGTTCGGAACCCTTCGTGTGCGAGTCCGACTCGCATTTGGCCGATTTTTTTATTATTGATTTAGCTTCTTGAACTTTGAGGGTAACTCGGGAAAATTGTATAGTATTTTAATTACTGTTGACTATTCCTGGCCACTGCATGCTTACAAACATTCTATTTTTCCTTAAACCTTTATCAGCCGATGTTGCTTTCGATTTTTATATAAATAAAACAGAAGGAATCGGGGAATGAACGACTGAATGATTATCATAATCTACGAACGATTGAAATACAAGTAGCGCCTACTGACTGAATCGCATCAATTCGATTGTGCTTGCATTTGTGACAGTTAAAACACTCGTTCAATAACAGTGCTGCACACTCACGTGCCATCGACGCGGCGTGGTGGTGCCTCATGAGAGCTCCCCCGGGGCTGAGCTCGCCGAGCGCGGCCACGGCGGCGGCGGCGCCCAGCCGCGTCGGCCGCGGGCAGCCCTGGCCGCCGCTCCACGCCTGCAACACGCCACCTCCATGTCCAACACGCACAGCACAACTCTACATTTTAAACCTGCCATAATGTCCGCCTTCTGTTGTATTATTTTTGTACTCAGTCCAGCGAAACGAGTTAATGTAGCGTTGTCTCTGTCACACAATCCCATACAAGAGAAGAACACAAAACGGTGAGTGGGCGTCCACTAAACTGATAAAAGGTAAAGGTGTGTTCATATGCTGGACTTTTTGCGCTTAATAAATAGTAAGCATTTTTCCGCCACTTTTATTTTGTATTGAACTTGGAGAAATTAGGTGTAAGTACATAAAAAACAATACAATGTTTAAAATGAAACCTTTATTCGAATTATATATATTTGAATACTCGTATATAAATGAAATTATTCCGACGTATCACCCCTGTCGCTGTCACTTCGCACGTTTATTATGAATTTGTGTCCATGGCAATTATTTTCGGTTCTACTGCCACATACATTTAGTTGCGTCAATATTTTGAATGGAGTTAGAGAGAGAGCACGTCTGAACAGTACGTACGAGTCGCAAGAACAAACTAAAAACACTTGCGCTGTGTTCACAGGTTGTTCAACCAATCACAAGCCTGACCATTTTTCCCTATTAACTCGTGTCGGTCGATAGAGTATAGTTACTATATCTTTTACAATACGAAATACAACGTGATAATGGAATCGAGTAGGATCTGAAGAAAGCAAGGGCTCACCAATTGTTTCATCAGAAGATCCAGATGCCATAGGAACATTCAAGCACATATGAAATGAGCGTTCAAACTTGAACTTTATGTACTCGTCCAGTTAGGTTGATAATTGATCAAACAAACCAACCGAACTGTGTTCATTCTGACAGAATACTAAAACTTATAAATAATAATCTATATAAATAATAAACATTGTATGTATTTTTGATGAAATTTTCAGAAAATCTTCAGATTAAGAGAGGTAGGGCGCATCAAAGCAGACCATCTGGGAAAGTTCGTCCACCTCACAGAAAACCGCAGCTAAATAACAACTCGCTAGAGGGTTGTTGTGTTCCTGCGTGTGAGTGAGGACACCAGTAAGCTCCCAAGGAGTTGCACTTGTAAGCAGCGGAGGATGCATCGCGCGAGTGATACTTAATATATCAATATATCTCAAGCGATAATAGGCTACGGTACCCGCTTTACATCAGGTGGACCATATGCTTGTATGCCTCCCGAAAGCAATAAAAAAGATTAGTGCAGCGGGTGATCCTGTGTAGTTTGGTAGCGATCAGATATACAGGGTAGCTAGTAATATATGAAAGAACATGAACAGGTATTGAAGGGAATGTGGTATGTACGGACTCTGTTCTCTGTCAGCACCGTAAGGGTCTTGGCGTGAGTATATAGATAGATATTTGTTATAGCCCTTGTACAATTTGTTTCACATCCATTAGGGTGGGCTGGAAGAAATCTTTTGAAGAGATAAGCTCACGTTTGTACACTGTATTTGTCGCTGATTATTATATACTATTCGTGTGCAATAAAGAATAATTTATAGATGTTTTTTACGTAGTACACTATACTAAAAATCAATAATTCTGAATTGCCTTTGTTTGTCATCTGGCAAGAAATACACATAATCTGAATAATTGTTCATTTATCAGGAATACCGTTCCTATATGAAATCTATATGTTTGTCTGTCTGTGTGTTTTTTTCTAATATTCGAATTTTGACTTAAGATTCGGATTCAGCATAATAAAGTAGAATAGGAATGTTCAGGAACACCGTTCCTATCTTAAGGAACATGGTCAAAATGGCCGACAAATTAAAAAAAAAAAAAATTGTTATATAATTGACGAGCCAGGTGTTCCTCTTGCAATGCAATCTTGCGCATTCTCAACTGGTTTTTATTTGTGAATAACACTGACGTTCTCGCTTTTGATATATTTGAGAACCGCTGAACATTTCATAAGTTCCTCTACTGTAATAGCCCAGTGCCAACAACCCCCTCCACATCTTACCAAACACAAAACCGAGCGCCACAAGACGCTGTGCTTACAGAGTTAGCTCGCTTCTTTAACATTCATAGGTCTTTTCAAGCACTCACGCCGCCTAGGGTTCCTAACACCACCTTCTGATGGAATATGACAAAATTGTTCGTGGTAGGTGAGTCTTGGCCTTGCTTGACTCCTGCATCCCTAGACTTTCGAGTTGGATATTCGTCATTCGTCATTGTTCTACATGTCATAAACCAACGGAGCATGCTTCTTAACTCCGATACTGTCTTTCAGACCACATCTCTTCGTTGCATCTTCATTACGAGTCTACAAACATTACGCTGCGAGCGTTGCGCAAAATCTGCAGCATTTACTTTCACGCTGCCGAACTCAGCTCTCGCTTCCGTACATTAGCGTCGCTTACATCAGATTCCGTATAGAGAGCTGTCTTCTGTATGGAGTTCTTTTTTTTATATAACTTCGGAAGCCATACAAGCATACGGCCCACCTGATGTAAAGTTATTACCGCTGCCAAGGTTTTTCCAAGATACTACAGCATGGAATTCTTCAAGAAATACGTGAAGAGGTTTTTAGAGGGTCGGCAACGCACGACTATGATGACCCCTGGTGTTGCTAATACCCATAGGCTACGGTGACTGTTTACCATCAGGCAGACCGTATGCTTGATTGCCACCTTAGTGGTATAAAAAGCCTATGAACGCTTGAATTACATTCAGCTAACATAGCAACTCCTTATGAGCTTACTGGACTGTTTTAATGCGGGCGCATTAAAGCAGCTCAAATTAACCATTAAGCAAATTACCTCTCTTAAAAACATTGATACCAAGACAAACAGACGTGTTCACGCACACAAACGTTTGCCCTGTGTGGGAATCGAACCCACGAGCGATGTTATCTAAGTAGCGTTACTAACCCCTGCGCCGTATTCCGTTCCATTCCATATCAACGGTGTACTTATTTGGCCATCCGGGGCCCTACGTTCTATTCCACTCCATGTCCCATTACCTGGCATATGGAGGCCAGCGCGGTGACCGGCGGCGGGCTGGTGGCCTGCTTGCTGGACTGCGGGATCTGGGACGAGGGCCCCAGCAGGTACCGCTCCACCTGCAACCGACGACACCTGTCCACTTCTACTAATATCTATACTAATGTATAAAACGCAAGAGTTTGTTTGAACGCGCTAATAAAGATAAGTCTGGGGAAATGCCTCCACCTCTCAGGAAACCGCAGTCAAATAACAACTCCCTAGAGGGTTGTTATGTTCCTGCGTGTGAGTGAGGTCACCGGTAACCTCCCAAGGAGTTGCTGTGTAAGCAGCAGAGGAGGCATCGCGCGAGTGATACTTAATATATTGCAAACGTTAATAGGCTACGGTACCCGCTTTACATCAAGTGGGCCGTATGGTTGTATGCCTCCCGAGGTAGTATAAAAAAAACCTGTTGCACTCCGGGAGTGCTGGCAGAAGTGAAAACTTGAACATTAACGTTGTGCATTTTTGAATATTTTGGAATGGCTAGGGAATAATTTCGCACGAATTGCTTTATTTATCAGTATAAAAGTACTATCTCGAGCCATCAGCAGTCACCGTCCGTGGACACGTGTAGCAGGCTGTAGTACAAACAAACCCACACGCACACTTGCGCAAGCGCCCTGCGCCGCTTAAACCAAACAGCGATGTTGATAAACTACGTTGAACGAAACGCGTAAACGCCAACAATTTCATGGCGTTTACAACGTTTTGGTTTGGTGAAAATAATGCCCTATGAACGATCTAGCGTTTCATGTTTTAATTGTTTAATTAGAGGTAACTAATGTTTTGAGCGCTGCACCGAACTTAAGTTGTAATTCTCACCAAAATCTTACGGTCGGGGTCACGTGTCCTGACGTGAGTTTAACATTTTTTTACTCATCCCAAAAAGTGCACAACGCCGCTAAAGAAATTTTCACTTCAAAAGTTAAAATATCTTTATATGCCATTGCACCCTCGCGGGCTCAGACCTCACTCACACGCAGGAACACAACGACCCTCCGGGGCGCTGTTATTTGTCTAGTTTTCTGGAGGTGGAGGTACTTCCCCAGACGGGCGGCACTGTTGCACCCTACCTTTCCTAACATACCCAGATCAAGACATGTTCGTGTGCACAAATGTTTGTCCTGTGTGTGAATCGAACCCACGACCGTCGGTGTCAAGTAACGTAACACATTATTTTAATAAAAAACATTTTTCAAAAAAGGTATGCCGAAAAAATAAATCCAGAATATTGTCGTGATTACGTTCTACTTCGTTCACGACTACGCTCTATATTTTTCCCCTCGACTTCTAAGGGTCGTATCGCGACGCTAAATAGCCTTCCTCGGGAATAGGGCTGTCAAAAGCAGTAAGAACTTTTCAAATACTAGTAGTTCGGCGTAGAGATAGAGTAGACATTAGCGCGGACAGACAAACTAACAACCGAACAAACTCTTGCGCTATACACTTGTATAGACAACTTTTTCTTACAGGTAGTAATGGTACTTCGTAATTGGAATAGAGTGTAACTATTGTCGGACAAATTACACAGCGCCCCCTGGCCCCAAAGTAAGCGAAGCTTGTGTTATGGGTACTAGACAACTGATAAACATACGTAAATATTTTTTTTTTTGTAAATACATACTTATTATACATAGAAAATACCCAGACCAAGACAAACAGACATGTTCATGCACACAAATTTTTGTCCTGTGTGGGAATCGAACCCACGAGCGTTGATGTCAAAGTAGCGTAACAACGCGTTCCAGCACTGCGCCACCGAGCTCGACAATATAAATATGAGGTTAAAGGATTGTAAGGCGCGACGTCCAGACGCCCACGAAAGATTTTATGATTTGACAGTCTCATACTTCAACAGTCCATTGTAATGGTCACCTTGGACAACTTCAACTCCTGCGTGTCCCCGCCGCCGGCGCCGGCCTCCAGGTCCTCGTAGTGCAACTTCTCCAATATCCTCTTCTTCCTCGCGGGCTGGCCGGTGTCGTCGCAGGCGGGCCTCTTCTCCACGCCGTTGGTGTCCTTCACGCCGTTCTCCACCACTTTGTTTGTTTTACTATTACTATTACTGTAATTGCTACAATTATTACTAGAATTTGTTTTATGACTAGCTTTGAGCACCTGCAACAGACAGATAACATAACATTAATATATATATATATTGTTTCAGATACAACAATCTATATTTTAAACAATATTATAATTAGTTGAATAGTTATTATTTATGCTTAACTGCTGGGAACGTGTAGATTACAGCAGCGAACCACCACACCAACCCTTACTGATCCCACTGCAGGGATACGGGTATCCCTTCAACCGAAGGGGTTTAGAGCAGAGCAACAAGAAGAGCAAGCAAGCAAAATTTCCAATATTTGAGAGGCAGGGCTAGTTCATTTCATGATGTTACAAGGGATTCCCTCTATGTAGCAGAATCTTGATGCTCCGTTATTTATTTGGCATAACACACTCTACATATTCTTCTTTAAACGAATATTCTGAAGGCATAAAAATATTTAACATAATTATTGTTTGGCCGAATGTTTATGTCTGAATTTACAATGACATACTTTTATGATGGCCTTTGGTAAAATTAAATTTCTCATAATTCCGACAAGAGCCCTTTAGGTTTAGGTTCGATGTTAGGTATTTTAAACTACTATTTAACCACCCAGAAACGAAGCAAAAAAAGGATAATTTTATTTTAAATCCACCAGAACGGGATTTTGAACTGACCGTTAAAATCATCTGCGACTATAAGCTCTCGTGCTTGCTGGGATGCTGCTTGCATGCTTGTGTTCAACCAATTTTATTATTATGGTAAGAAATATAAAATGTATACCAAAAGATGACTCGTACTGTAAACTGTCTGATATGATGGTTCTGGCTTTTAATGACTATATTTATGAAATGTATGCTTAAAGATGATTCACACTATTCTGCGTTTTGGGTGTATGGTAAATGAGTGCAGGCGAAACGATTTTCTGCGAAATTAAGTTTCTGCCATCCGCTGTTATGCATAATAATAATATAAATAGTTCTCCTATAAAGGGTGGACTCTTTTTTAGATCTAAAATCAATATTAATTTAGACCTTAGTCTATGAGCGCTTGCAAGATCATTTTTGGAATTTGGAAAGATTTAGGGGTTTTGGGAATCCGGAATTTTGACACTTAAGACACATTAACTGAAAGTAACTTATGATATCGGCACCACAAGGTATCATCAACAAATACTAGTTACCATAATAGAGTGTTGGTTGAACCGTTTTATCATGTTCCTGTGTATAGAGTTGTTGTCGGACTTGTCTCGCTCCGCCGCCTCATCCTCCTGCAGCGGCACCGACTCCGAGAACTGCGGCAAGTCCACCTGCGGATGCATCACATTTTCTGTAACTAATTCAATAGTTACATAGAATTACGGCAATCACATCTGCGGATGCATTGCAATTGCTGTAAGGAATTCAAGTCCGCGGGTCAAGTCAAGACGGTACAGTTAGCGATTATCTTTCAACATTCAGAAAGGCAAGGATTCATACAGAGCGCATACTTTGGGAGTGCAGAGAGAAGGCAACATTACGTGTCACAAGTTAAAATCCCAACAGGTACATCACTCCAAGATTGATACTACTAACATCCTCTAGACACTCGTTGCCTAGATAGTATTTTGTCGGTGTATATTTTTTAGTAAATGTAATATGCTTACATTTTCTAAATTATTTCATTTTCATTCTTACATTAAATAAGAGGTTTTCTAAGGACCACGCATAAATTTGATTTTGGTCTTTCTGAAGCCACACAGTATCAAAATCATTTTGTATTATTCGTAAACTATACTGCACCGATTTTATTAAGCAACATTGCTACAATTATTTATAGAATTTGACAGATCATTCTATCTCTATCGGATTTATAAGATACGCAACAATTGACAGGTACCTGTCTCTTTTTGACTCTTAAAATGATTACCTGTTAAAAGTTTAATTATAAGATGGACAGTGTATATGTTGTTTCTAATTCATACTGATATATCATGAATAAATATAAGGAAAAGGATAGGTCCCAAATGAGATCCCTGGGGGACTCCCGAAACGGTAAAAAATGCTTAGGATTCATACCCGCAAGCTGTTACTCTTTGCCATATGCATGACAGACATGATGAGACATAAGCCACAGAAACGAGAATTGACGTTCATCTCACGCAGTTCACGTGCACTTCTCAGACGGATCGGGTGCTTCACAAATCGTTTATTCGATTCGACTATGATTAAAATACCTTCAATAAATACCTTGATTTGTTTGGTTTAATGACATTAAAGGCTATTTATATTCGAATGGTGTTACATTACAGCGCTTTCCTAATGAGTTCGTATAACTTGAATGGTGAGATAACGCTTTTCATAGTATTTTCCGACATATATAACATCTTACAGTAAATTAAGGACGTTCTAACACGGTTGTGCATGTATGGGTCATCGAAATGTGTATTCAAAGTGGTTAACTCAAATGTAACCCTCATATGGGGCACATAAATCGCCATTAGGTAACACTTACTGTGAGATCTAAGGGAGTGTGTCTCATAGCTGAAGCGATCGCCTGGTCATCCATTTTGGCGCATTCACCGAACAGGTCCTTACTAGACGATGAGGCAATGCGGTCTCTGAAAAGAACATGCAGTTTATTTGTTAGACATTTATTGTACACATTAATTAAATAATACGATTGACTGGCAACATAACTCCTAATTAACTTACCAGTAAATCTATTGAGAAATAGTTCAAAAAACAGATGTTAATAAAATTCATATTTGATTGAATAATTCAATTTGCATTAAATTTAGATGGCATAAAAATTAAATAATTCCATGATTTATGTATGTCTATCATCACGGCAGGTCTCTTGCGGGGTAGACAGAGAGAATCGAGCGTCATAAGACGACAATTAAGAGAGACGAGATACGTAAGAAGTCCTTGCACACCTCCGTCGCTTTTTTAATATTCATAGCTCTTTTCATGCACGCTCACCGGTTCGTAGGGTTTCTGACATCACTTTTTGATAAAACATAATTAATATTTACATTTATAATCCTATATTTGAAAAATATTAAATAACGTTAAAAATAATTTTATTTTAAATTTTATGTATCTATGGATCTAAAATATCTAACAATAAACAACTTTTATTTTATTGAATTAAATTTACTGGTAGCAATGATAGTAGAGAAAATTCAGCTGATGAGTCTATTTGCTATATAAAGGTTACCTATGAAAATAATGTGATTGAAAGAATTTGGTCCAGAACTCAGCTTCGGTCATCTTGTTGGGCACGTAGTCGACGTGTTTCTTGCGCACCGCCGGGTACGTTTTGAATATGGCGTCTATGATGTCCTGCGTGAGGTTGTACTTGAGCCCGTTGCAACCGTCCGTTTGGGGCTGGATGTCGGCCAGGAACGCTCCTGACACGCCTGAAGAAAGATCAGCACATTTAAAATAAAATAATGGACCGAGAGTCAGGCTTCCTTCGGTATTTCTGAGCAAGAGGTTTCTCGAAATGCTGGCAGATAAGATAATAAGAATAAAATTGTCATGCAGTTCAAGATGACTTGACACACGTAATATTTACTACCTCAAACACCATGAATTAATTTTTCTTACATTTCACTTTAATCTATGACTAAACCACATGCTCTTTGTTATCAGCTTCCTCGATCGAGAAGTTAGCAGCACCATGTCGTCACATCATCATCATGACGTGTTGACTGATGAGAAGAACGATAATTACGATGAACTCCGTTATGAACCGGATACCAAAGAATGCATTACATGCATGAATATTATCCACGCAATACATATCGTGAGCATAACATAAATTACAACTATATTTTAACAAACACTTTGAAAAGTTTTAAGACCAAATTAACAAAAAATCACAATAGTGGCTTCTGAATATAAACTTATTCCCATGAAATTAAATAAAACTGCTAACTTGCTATATGTAACAAATATCGGCTACTTTCAACATTGAGCATGTTACTAGCGTGTAAATGACTGTTTATTGCCAAATTAAAAAAAAAACTCAGTAGCCAGAAGTTTGTGTCAATTATAAATATATATTGCTAGGCATGTGTCGTAAATATAATGCAGAGCCGTATTTCAGCTAAAGCCTGTTGCAGTGACACACGGACAGCCGACGGCTAAACTACAAACAATGTAAGAAATCCTTTACACACATGATAACTACATAATATTATTTTTTTATGTAGTTTAAAGAAATTTATTCTTAAAAAAAGACAATAATTCACTTCCATGAACATTATTATCATCTTATAATAAATTGATTCGTCGTTCACAGACACTAGTATTATTTCCACTTAATGCTGAGTGTGCATGTGTTTCTTTTGTATTACTAATAATTGTCAACAATATGTTGAGCTACTAGCTGAATTTGAATGCATTGAATGATTTTACATTGTTTATGCTAGAGGGTTATTTTGTTATAAAGCTGTGCCTTCAAAAGTTATCATTTTTCCCCCGTAGTTTGTATGAATGTTGGGTAGTACCAGAAAACCAGCCCGACGGTACTACAACGGTAATAAAATTAAATCGCATATACATACGAGTACATACACATAATAATATGCACATAAATAAACACTCAGACGAACAGATATATATGAGCACATTGACTGCCATTAAGGTTCGGATTTAGAGTTAAATAAGTATTGTTTATACTCATGAGTATGTTAGACCTCAACTGTTCCCAGTCCCTTAATGGAGGAGGCAGTTTATTCCAACACTTAGTGGTAAACTACTTAAAACTACCCCGAATCGATGTATCAATGTACTTTCATGGATAAAGGAAAAGTGCATCGATAATATGGCACGATGGGCAGTAGCGGCGCTAGGGGAAACGTGGATGTCGGCGATACCAGCCTCACGAGACGCCTCCCATTTTCCAGTCAGAAAGAAAATATTAAGTTAAATTAACTGAATTATGCACTAATAATAATTATACACTAAATAATGACGAAATACTAAAAATAAAACAAAAAATATTTTTGCGACGCCCCTACGTCGACGACGATTCGACAAAGTATGTATGTGCTTGTCATAAATATATTTGCATATTTTGTACATGAAATAATACGACCTACGACTTCGTTGTATGTTTTTAATTGCAACTTTTTTTTTATATACTACATAACAAGTATAAAGCCCACCTAATGTGTAGTGCAACTATATTATAATTTACAAGAGACTATTCGATACAACAAAAAGGTCTATTCCATGGTTACGCCCGTGGGTTCGATTCCCACACAAGGCAAACGTTTGTATGCTTTGTCTTGATCTGAATGTTTTAAGAGAGGTAGGGCGCATCAAAGCAGCCCATCTGGGAAAGTACCTCCTTATTAATTAATATATTCATTTAATCTACGAGTATTAATTAATAAAAAAATATTCAGTTATTTTTATACATTTACATTGACCTAGTAAAAACAATACTCAGACCAAGATAGTAAAGGCGCATCAAAGCAGTCTGACTAGGAAAGTACCGCCACGTCACAGAAAAACGCAGCCAAATAACAACTCCCTAGAGGGTTATTATTATTTATTTATTTAATTTTCTCCACAACTATAACGACAATTTACAATGTTATACTTAAATACACAAACAAAATATAGCATGGTGATGTAACCATATACAAGTATCAACACATTTAAAATATAACAGCCACGTTGCGGAGAACTGGTGCCCGAACTAGGTATCCGAGGAACCTGTATCACAGGTCACCAGGTCTCCAACCGGTGTTGTTTCATCTATTAAATGCAAAACATGTCTCAATTAAATGTTACAAACAATAAACACATTATTATGTTATATCAAGACAATATTATATTATAATATATTACATTTTATCATACATGCTCATATCTACACAACTGTGATATCTCCTGAAGTGCCTAAAAACAAGTTTCCTGACATTAATAGAATTCAATAAAACTCACTTAGGTAGAATTGAGAAGCATGCTATGTTAGGTAACTGGGAGAAGTAAATGTTCTGTTTCGTCATAGTTCAATTTTAACAGTAGGTCTGTGACTTTTTTCTTGCAGGTGTGTTTGAGATTTGGGTAGATAGAAATTTTATGGTTGATATGTTTGTAAAGAAATGGGCCGAGGAATGTGAAGAATCGCCGAGCAAAAGTAGTTTTATGGTTGGGACAAAGAAGAAAAGGTCTACAATTACGAGAATTTAAATTGCGCTCATAGTTTATCAAAGAATGTTGTTTTAAAGTGGTATGTAAAATAAACAGCTGGCGTACTGACAAAACTCCACAAGATCTGTATAGTTCCTTTGTGGGATATCGATATGGTTTGAAAGAGCATACTTTTAGAATCGCTCTCTGTGCTCTTTCCAGACTAATAAGATGAGTCCTAGCAGCTCCACCCCAAGCTGTAATGCAGTAAGTTAGAATTGATTGACAAAGAGCTAAGTATGTCATATGAAGTAACTTGCTGTCAGCGATATAACGCAATTGTTTAAAAACATACAATAGTTTTCTAATACGAGCTGTTAGATGAGCAATGTGATGTTTAAAGCTTAAGTTGGAGTCAACTGTAATACCAAGATATTTGGTAGAGGAGGTTGGAGTAAGCATTGGACAATTGCACAATGCTAACCGACAATGGGAAGACAGGTGGGAGTGGGCAGTTATGCGGTACATATTTGGGGTAGGTAAGCAGTAATTTCGAATGCTATGGATCATGTAATTGGTTTTAGCCACATTAAGTGTTAGAATGTTCCTGGACAACCACTTATTAACTCGGTCAAAACCTAACTGAGCAGCTTCAAAAACATCCGACCAACTGCCACCAGTGAAGACGAGGGCAGTATCATCTGCATATGAAATGACTTTACATTTGTTTATGGGTAAATTGCAAAGGTCGTTAATATAGGCAAGAAATAAGCTAGGCCCGAGGATACTACCCTGGGGAACCCCAAAACGCAATGACCTGAATGGTTGTTGTGTTCCTGCGTGTGAGTACGGTCACCAATAAGCTCCCAAGGAGTTGCTGTGTAAGCAGCAGAGGAGGCATCGCGCGAGTGATACTTAATATATCGCAAGCGTTAATAGGCTATGGTACCCGCTTTAGATCAGGTGGGCCGTATGCTTGTATGCGTCCAGACGTAGTATAAAAAAAACATAATATTTAAAGTGCTACATACCAGCTTCCTGTTTGATATTATTAGTTTCTGTATAATGTTTAAGGGTGGGTGTGTTCCAGTACTCTTCGCTGCTTATCACTTTAGAGATCACCAAGTCTTCATATAAATGCTTCAGTGTAGGATGTAGAGAAAGTAACCTAAAATGAGAATTTCAATATTATTTTTGGCTAAAATGAATAAAAAACTAATTTTCTATAAGCTGCATAGAGGTTTGCCAAATTAATAAATGTATATTAAATTGTTATTGCTGTGTTAGCGGCGGAGGTGGCAATACATGAGCGACACTCCTTGTATGTAAGCATTCATAGGACAAGAAAAAAGGAATTGATTGCCCAATATTTTATAGCTGTATAGCCATGCTTAATGGCATGTGGTACCAATTATCAAGTGAGGGTTTGGCAATACACGGTGTGGGTACAGCTATGTTTAATGAGAAGTACGCTCGAGGAAGTAGACCATGTCACAGAATGACGGTACCAGATAATAATGATTTGCAGGACTATATATACATATAGTCAATGTAAAATGTATGAATCTATGTATGTGAGTATATTCAAGCCAGGTCCCTTGCGGGGTAGATAATGTAAGGACAATGAAATTAAAATTTCATTCCCAAAATAAGTCTTAAATCGTAAATTTTTCTAAATTCTATGTAGTATAGTAGTGACAATAAATTGTTTGACGTTTTTATACAATTTTTAGTTAGTATTCACTCCTACACATAACAAAACTAAAACACCTTCCAACAAACTAAGGGAAGATAAGGGAGGGGGGGTCATTGTCTCTGTTGCACGCGAGTGCTGAAGCGGCTAGCGGCGGGATTGCGCGGTGATGGAAAACATCGTGGGGAAACCCACACGACCAAGAAATTATATTCAATAGATATGTACCCTAACCTAAGAAATGTCTGGTTTTCCCTCTGGTCGCGGAGGTGACGGCAGTGGCTCCATGTCAAAATCAGTATTTTCTCAAATATTGCGTAATGATATACATACCTCTTATGGTTAAAATCTATCTTTTTAGTCGGTGACAACATTGGCAACAAATAAAGTGAAAATTTGCGAACTTCTTGCATAAATAATAAGAGTTACAATCGCATTCCAACGCCAAGTACCATCTACCCTTAAATTTAAAATGGAATCTAACAGTCAGCAATTTACCGATTTAATGTGTAGTACTTAGGTACTATTTACAAATCTTACCTAGATTTCATTTCAAGCTCCCCATCGATCTGCCTTTTAAACTTCGGCAGGAGATTCTGTAAGAGCATCTTCACCTGGTCCCTGTCTTTTGCTTGGGCATCTGCCCCCGCAGAGTTGACGAAGTGGAAAGTGGAGCATGTTCCGTCGTGTAATACTACTTGTAGTTGGACCTTTGGTTTGCCAGCTGGTGATATCTTTTGTGCTGAAATTTATTAATACTATAGTAATAAATAAAAATAATTAATCAACTGTGAACCAAGACTTTGATATTAGAATTTTATTTCTACCACAGTTACCGATTTTTAATTCAATATTTGTTTGGTTGTCTTTAACTTAACAAACTTGTATTCTAACAAATAAATAACTTGATTTCATTTAATTTAATTTTTCACATAACACCAAAATGATATAAGATCAAAATTGAGAGGTTTCATAATGACAATAATAAAACAAATTTGAATGGTAACGTTACAAAAGGCCCAGTCAAGTTTTCTGCGAGTGAATGAGGCTATACTGGTGGGAAAGTGCATAAGCATCAGCAACAGGTGTGGCAATATTTATGTAATGTTTCTTGTTTTGCAATCATATACTATGCTAACTTTATCAAAACATGGAGGTTTTTTAACCACACAATAAGGATACAAATAATAATACATTTTTTGTTACAGGTGGGTGCCAATCACCGAGGCGATCAGAGGCATCCGACGTAAAGAAAATCAGAGTAGCCATGTATTTGATTATGGCAATACTGCATGTGAATTTTGAAAAAGAAAAAGGTGACCGTCACGGGATGCCCGGCAGATGTGAAACAACTTAGTGAATATTCAAATTTAAACGAGTGTCTATACTGTATCCATTTTGTTAAGCTACTTTTGACAGAATAGAGATATGCAACACTTAATAGTTACCCAAATGATTACCTGTCAAAACTTTAATTAAAAGGTGGACAGTGTATAGTTTACACAAGGACACAAGCAAAGGGAGACGAGAGTGGCGGCGTAGAGGGAGTGTGACGGCATAGAGGAGGCATGAGAGAATGTCATGCCAATGTCATTGCACATAATTCTTAATTATAATAGCCAAGAAATTATGTTAAGCCAAAAGTTCACATTATGATGAATTGAAAAATTTAATGATTTAGTGGTAGACATGTTATTAATTGAGCTATTGGATAGATTTGTTTTCTGAAGCATGGTTGACATGTTATTAATTGAGCTATTGGATAGATTTGTTTTCTGAAGCGTGGTTGACATGTTATCATGTTATTAATTGAGCTATTGGATAGATTTGTTTTCTGAAGCATGGTTGACATGTTATTAATTGAGCTATTGGATAGATTTGTTTTCTGAAGCGTGGTTGACATGTTATCATGTTATTAATTGAGCTATTGGATAGATTTGTTTTCTGAAGCGTGGTTGACATGTTATCATGTTATTAATTGAGCTATTGGATAGATTTGTTTTCTGAAGCACTGGGTTGCTGCTTAACTTAGTGTAAAAATGATGAAATATCAAAGTAAATAGGTCAATGTACTAACGAAAAGTAACTGTAACTGGTAACTGTAACTCTAGTTTACTTAAAATTTGATAAGCCCAGTAGTAGAAAGGCTAGTAATGTTTACGTTAACACCAAAGATTCGGGGGTTCGAATCCCACACAAGGCAAAATATTTGTATGCAGAAACATGCCTATATGTGTTAGGCTGTGTGTTTTTTATGTATAATAAGTATGTATTTGCAAAATTATTATAACCATACTAAAAACATTGCTTAGTTTAGGATTAGATGTCTCAGTGCAATATGTCAATCAGCCAATCAATCGTTTATTTCCAGAGAATATGTATCCTTATATAAAAGTTTTCTGAAAATTATGTGGTCCAACATATTCTGCTGTTTTTGGCAGCGTGCGAAATATATGTTACAAATGTAATAAATACATAAAAGTCTATGAAATTCATATATATTAAATCATTTAAATCTAAATATTAAATTATATACACAAGTCAACAAGGGAATTGAAAATTAAATGATCATTAACCTGTTGTTTACCGGGCGGTTGTTTACCGGGCGGTTGTTTACCGGGCGGTTGTTTACCGGGCGGTTGTTTACCGGGCGGTTGTTTACCGGGCGGTTGTTTACCGGGCGGTTGTTTACCGGGCGGTTGTTTACCGGGCGGTTATTTACCGGGCGGTTGTTTACCGGCCGGTCGTTTACGACCACAAAATGTATGGGAAAACATATATAGCGGGTTCTGACCGGTTAATCTAAATCTAATAAATCAAAATAATTAAGTTTAATATCAAAATAATAATAGTAATACAATATAAGATGTCAATTTTTATCCTTAATGTAATCACTTATTATATGATAGCATTTCTCTAGAAGGTATGCAAGCAAACGATTTTTGAAGATATTAACGTTCATGTCATTGTATAAATCTAGTAATAAATTATGCTTTATATCTATCTATCTATAACTTCACCCCAGGTCCCTTGCGGGGTAGGCAGAGAGCACCGAGCGCCATAAGATGCGGTCCTTACACACCTCACTCGCTTCTTTAGCATTTATTGCTCTTCTCATGCACGCTCGCCGGTTTCTAAGGCTACTGACATCACTGACATTATATACATATTGTATTGCAATTAGAGTTTTAGAGGCTCTATGATTTATATATTTTATATTCGGTGTCATTAGTGTAAACTAGGTATCTCTGCTGCACTGACTAGCTTACTCTTAAACTGGTCTCATTTTAGAAGTCCTCATACTGTCACGCGCAAATTGCACGTAACAATAGATACAGAGGATAACCAGTTTAAAAAAAGACTTACTCTTGATATCAGCATATTTGTGTGAAACAGCAACTGTATCTCGATTCTCCAGCATCCACGCCAATCTTTGGTTCATCACATACAATGTTCCGTCACCTTTCTTGTACCTCACGTGCCCAACACTGAGTAGAACGTCCTCCGAAGACGTCGTCATTTTCACTTCGCCACTTTCCCACCAAAAAGGATTTTATCACCAAACTTGCAGTAAAGCAACTTCGAACTTCATCTATCACAGCGAATTACAGCAAGTTACAAAACAATATTTTGGTGGTATCGTTATTCGTTTTAAAGAAATTTATATAGAATAACAATTTAATCACATTCGCAGTGTATAATTTTCGTACAAAACGTGTGAATGTTGAATTTCTTTCTACAAAAAAAGCACATCGACGTTCATTATGCATTTGCAGTTTTGACATACTGTCAAAATAGTGTTGTCCAAATCGGTTTGCATATTTTCTTTTTAGAAATGCACGTAGGGCAGCAGATAATGACCGGTTTAAATAAGTCTGTAAGTACCATTCGGGCTCCGCATATCATTAAAACAAAAATAGGTACAACTTATTCATTTATCTTACTTTTTAAACAACGTCGTGAGACAAACAAGCATACAGCTAACATCGTTACCGTAAATTGCGATCGCTTAGAATAGTCAACTTTGAATTCACTACTCACGCGTTGTCATCTGTGAATGTTTGTTATTATTTATAATATTTGATCGCAGTTTCCTGTAATTCCTAATCGGGCTGTTTCATGTGCCCTATCTCTCATAACTTAACGATTGTTATCTATCGAAAACAGCCGAAAATGATGGCTTGACATGCCCTTGGAAAATTAGTAAAATTTAGTCATCGAGTATATAACCTAATAGAGCCGTAATGCGGGCCGTCCAAATCCGAAACTGATCAGTGATTTTGTACTTATAAACATCAACGCTCGCTCGCACTAAAACAGTACATCACCAACAAGTGACCTGTGTGTACTTGGTCGTATATTCCGAGATATTGAGATTATTTATAAACTAATTTTACAATGGCGTCATTTGCTATTCGTGGTGTGGGAAAAATAGTAATAAATCGAACTACAAAGCAGATGGAATCACATGTCACTGTTAAGTAATGGTATATAATAAATTTGTTCAATTTACGTCCCTATTGACGCGGTTCAAGTTAAATTGGTCAAAAGAAATGAAACAATTGATGCGTCATCTATGCGTCTTCTTTTATCTTAGGCGCAACCCATTACGTTATCTCATTCTATTTTATTATACTCATTACTTGTGCTGTACTGCTGCAATTTAATTACGTATTGATATTTACGAGTAAAGTATATTATTGCGTAATTACTTTATAAAAATTTTATTGGTATAAATATTAGATACACACTAAAATTATAATATTTTTTATGCAACGGCGGGAGGCATTACGCCCCACTTGATGTAAAGCGCTTACCATAGCTTATGAACGCTTGCAATACATGAAGTATCACTAGCGCGTTGGCACCCCTGCTGATAACACAGCAATTTCTTAGGAGGTCACTGGTAACCTCACGCACTCGTAAGAACACAACAACCCTACATGGAGTTGTTATTTGGCTACGGTTTTCTGTGACGTGGCGGTACTTTCCTCTTCGTACTGCTTTGATGTGCTCTTACTATCTTGATCTGAGTATTGTTTTATCTAGGTCAATGTAAATGTATGAAAATACATTTAATCTATTAATTAATAAAAATTTATTCAGTACATAATAAAAAAAAATTTACGTATTAAATTTTAATAAATAGTATTTTTTATGCAACGGCGATAGGCATGCAAGCATATGACCAACCTGATGTAAATCGGTTACCCTATCCTATGAACTCTTGCAATACGTAAAAACTGTTTCATTATAACGTTTATTATTACATGTTTGCACTTATTACCATAGGAAAACAAATATTTTAGTATTAATAATATTTGGCAGAGCTGCGATAGCCAGCGGAGCCACATTACCCTCAAAATTGTCGTTTGGGGTAGACTGATGTCATCCAGCTAGCGTTTAGACGGTAATAGTGAGAAACTCCAAAATCGACACACTAATAGCTAACATATTGTAGTTTTGTATCCTTTAATTTGAAATTTAAATGTTCGTTGGTGAGGAAGAACGGTCCAAAATCGTTCCAATTAGAAAAAAAAATATATGGGAAAACGTATGGCCGGCCACTCTGCAGTGCAGAGTCTGCACTGCACTCCCATCAACAGAAAAAGTAACAGCACTCGTCGCTAGATGTCGTACAGGGTTCCATATATTTTTAAAAAATCAAAAAAAATAAAAATAAAATATTTAAATATTTTTTAAATTTAAAAAATATCAGCTCTGCCTACACAGCTTGCTGTTATTTACTAGTAATTGGCAGAGCTGCGACAGCCAGCGGAGCCACATTACCCTCAAAATTGCCGTTTGGGGTAGACTGATGTCATCCAGCTAGCGTTTAGACGGTAATAGTGAGAAACTCCAAAATCGACACACTAATAGCTAACATATTGTAGTTTTGTATCCTTTAATTTGAAATTTAAATGTTCGTTGGTGAGGAAGAACGGTCCAAAATCGTTCCAATTAGAAAAAAAAACATATGGGAAAACGTATGGCCTGCCACTCTGCAGTGCAGAGTCTGCACTGCACTCCCATCAACAGAAAAAGTAACAGCACTCGTCGCTAGATGTCGTACAGGGTTCCATATATTTTTTAAAAATTAAAAAATTAAAAATAAAATATTTAAATATTTTTTAAATTTAAAAAATATCAGCTCTACCTACACAGCTTGCTGTTATTTACTAGTATACTATCGCATGCTCATACATCCTGTCTATTTACCGATATCGATAATAATATTCTCGTGCCCAACTTTAGGGTGACGTATGACCTAGCATCGGCCAATCGGAGCACAGCGGTCACGACAATGATTTGGCGGAATTATTGTCAAACAAAATAAGCAACATTTCCTCTCTATTAGGTTACGTACTCGATGAATTTAGTGCATGAAGGAAAGCACCGTGTCGTCAGCAAACCCGCACGTCTCAGAAATTATATTTCAAAAGATGTTTGACGTAACCTAAAAAAGTTCTGATATTTATTTTATGAAAGTCTGATTATTTGGCGAAGATTCTAATTTTTACTGGCAGTAGCTCAATGTAGTAATCAGTATCTTCGTCAATAGCCCTAGATAGCGGACCCCGCTTATCCTAATAAATTAGGAAAACGTTTGTACGTTACCCAGTTAGGAAGAAGGAAGACAAGCTACGGGCGATTCCCATCGATAAAATTAAAGTCCTCAAATACATGATAATCATAAGTAGTTCCCCTAAACACATGGATTACTATAAAATAAGTAATCCATGTGTTTAAGGGAACTACTTAACTCCTCAATAATAGTTCTACTCTAGTGTTAAGATAGTATATTCCTGTAGTGCGCGTTAATCAAACACTCCTCTCAAACATCTTCCAGGAGTTTTACAGATTAGTAACGCTGACTGAGGTAACCAAGGAACCACTCAATTGATTAATGATCAAACCCGTAGTACAAGTATATTGTCCGTCACGCGAACAGGGCAGTAACTGTGCCACGGCCTGTTCTGAAGCGAAGCGTAGCGGAGTAGTGCAACAGCAGTATAATATTTTTTCGATATACCCAACTAGCTGATCATATATATGTCATTTTTTGATACCTTGGACAGAATTGGTAAAATGTTATTGGTCTAAGATCTAGGGTTAATAACTTTAGGCAACGGTGTGACTAAGACCTGAGTCCATTGAAAGGGGAATTTACTGGTGGTAACAGTTTTGAAATGTATTAGTTTGTACAAATTTAAATAAAACGTGTCAAACAGAATTAAAAATATTAAACACTAGCTGCTGCCCGCGGCTCCGCCCGCGTGGAGTCAAATAACGTAGCCTATGTGTTAATCTAGATCATAATCTATCTACGTGCTAAATTTCATTCATATCCGTTCAGCCGTTTAAGCGTGAAAGAGCAACAAACATCCATACATACAAACTTTCGCATTTATAATATTAATAGGATTTAGAGGGCGAAAACCCGACAGAGATCTTTTTCGGTCTTTAACCGGAAGCTCGGACTGTCCTTAATGTTAAACTGTAGAACGAATATGCGGCCGTATTTTGTTCATATAAACTTCCAATTAACAAGTTTGGTTAAATAAGGTCCACAACGGAACAGTTGCCTGTTGGTTTTCATCAGGCCCTCATTAACGTAAAAGGGCCATGCCGTCCGTAGAGGTACCGCGGCGCACCCGCACCGCTTGCAGCAGCAGGTCGCGCGTGGCGCGCCGTGCCAGCTGCATCACGATAGGCCAAGGGTACTATATACAATAACTTCAAAAATATGTATACGAGTGTGCGAATTTAAACGCAGTCCGTTGTTACATGCCGAGGTGTCAGTTATCGATAAAAAGTTAGCAAAACAAGCAAACGCAATCCGTCGATCGTAACATACGATCAGATAATCGGTTTCTTTCAAATTCGGACGCAGTAACCTTCATGCAACACAAAGTCCCATATCACTGCACTAATACTGACACTATTATGATTTGAATTTGTGTTATTATTATTACTGTTTATCCCACGAACAACTAGGTGATCTGTGCATACAATCTGCTAATTATTGCACCGGTGAATACAATGATAAATGTTAATGACTGTATATCGACAAATTAAATTTAGATTATGAATAATGTATGGAGCAACCAATATACGTATTGTACTGCGCGCGAAAGCTTTCCGCGCACCCCGACCAAATCAAACAAATTTTTGATGTACTCTCTACAAACCACCTACTATATTTAATGTAAAGTATTTTTGCGGAGCTATTTATTTTGATCTTCAGATTACTTATCTATAAAAATACATAAAGAAAACATTAACAATATAGATGAACTAATTAAAATAACGCCGATTGATCGAATACATCTCGTATTTTTCATAACTATTCTCGAGAACATTTTGGTGTTTGTTTAAGTCGTAGAAGTAGAAAATTGATTTTTTTTATTCTGGCGTTACGTGAACGCAACTGTAATAAACCGCCATTATGATAACAAAACTGGCAAGACTAAACATTGACAACCCAAAATGCAATCATGGCGCACGGCTTACTGTGTTTTTAGAATGCTGAGAAGTTTTTACGTAAACACTTCATTAA